>CM052369.1:10932622-12405122 GCA_028551485.1 Casuarina cunninghamiana | reverse complement strand
TTTTATGGATGAAAACGCTGTTGGAAAGGACCTGTTTCTGTTGGAATATGATTGCTGTGCTACCTGTTATACTTTACATTAATCCAATAAGTTTCTAGTCAGTTGATGCGATAAAGCATGTTCTTTCTTCCACGATCAGAGATCTATCCATTCAAGGTGTTCCTATCCTTGATGATTCATATATTTAAACTTATAACTGGGTTACTTGGTCCCCAGAAAGGAAAATGGAACAAAGACAGTTATTGTTTCTTTTGCACTTCTTGTGGACAATGTGAAGTTGAATTCATTGATAGTTCTACTCATTGTAGTATGTGGTTGTGTCAAATTCTTTCAAGAGAAGATGAAGAATTCTCTAGAAAAAATGTAGAGGTCATTTACACTATTATCCTAGTTTAGGTGGTTTTGTTGCAGGTATTTCTTCTTTTGCACCTTTATCAATGGGTTTGAGAGAAAATGAAGAATTCTCTTTGAAAAAACATGTTTGGTCTGTGCATAGTTGCAATGTAATTGATGATTTTGAATAAACCTGTATTTGATTGTTGACATTATGTAAGAGTAGTGTTTGTGTCTTCCTTGTACGGCGTGTTTAAATCCATTTGGTGTTTGTGCATTTAGATATGGCAATAAAGAAGATGCTTGCCACACTGGATGACCCTTTTACTCGTTTTCTGGAGCCTGAGAAGTTCAAGAGTTTGCGGGTATTATGCTGGTTCTTCATGCCATCTTGGTTTATTGCTTTTGTTTGGCTTGCGTGACCCCAACTCCCCTGTCAAAATTTAGATGAACTGTAAGACTGTCTACTTCAGTGGTTTTCGATGTGTATAATAATTCTCCCTAAATCTTTTACGCCTTCCTTGAAGGCAGTCTGGAACTCAAGGTGCTCTTACAGGTGTAGGGCTGTCAATTGGCTACCCTACTCAATTTGATGGATCAGCTGCTGGACTTGTTGTTATTTCAGCTGCTCCTGGAGGTCCTGCAAACAGGGCTGGCATTTTGACAGGGGATGTTATTCTAGCAATTGATGATACAAGTACAGAAACCATGGGAATATATGACGCAGCAGAGCGGTTGCAGTGAGTTTTACAGCATTGACCTCTTAACCTGTCAAATCCCTTCCTTTTCTTTTTCGTTTTTCAGTAAATGACAGAGGCTTTATCAAATAATTGCCACATACTGAAATGCCATTATTTGGTTAGCACAGCCATACACAAAGAGAGAAAAAAGAAACAGTATCCAGAATATACGATGATGTTTTCTTGTGCTTTACTGTTTCATTGCTTTTCCTTTATGTGCTTACAAACTGAAATGCAATAGGTGACAGCTCTAAAGGGCCATCAATTTCATTTCAGTGTCCAGAAGGGCAATACTGATAAATGCACATAAAGTTCCTCAATATTTTTTATGGGGCATTTTTAAAGTGAATGTTAAAATTCCATATGATTAAATCCTTCAACTTGCTATTCTGTGTATTCCATATGATCTGGAAGTATGCCTACAACTATAGAACCACTTACCTCCCATCTTTTGCTTAGAAAACGGAATATTTGTATTTTTTCTTTCTGGAAGCTGTAAAGGATTAAGTTCCTTCGGTTTGTTCTAAATCTCGAATTTTCTACCTATTTGTAATTTTGAGGCCACTACTCTTTATTATTTGGTTAGATGCATAGCAGTTGATAATTTTATTTGAGTCCACACTGATTTTTGATATCCAAAAAACATGTGTATAAGGCTTGTCTATGTGATTTGAGTTTATACTTTTTGCTTCTGAAACTCTTATTCATTCCAGAAATCATCAGGTGGTGATTTCAGATTTGAATGTGTAGGCGTGGATAAATATAAGTATTCCTAATGTTGCTTTGATTCAATTAAAGAGAAAAGGAGAAGAGTATGGAAGTTTCTTTATGAAGGATTGAGACCATCATTATGCTACAAGAAACTCGGAGAGCTAAAAATCTGGCAACCAACTAGAGCACACTTCAAACGAAGATATTTTTGACAATTATTTTGCACTAATGTTCATCATCTCAGTCTTGTGACTTAAGTAAACATGTTCTTTATTAAATTTCAGGGGGCCCTTCTTTTCCTTCGAGTTTTTTTTTCACTTATTCACTGGTCTGCTTAAAATTTTTGATAAAATTCCAGGGGACCTGAAGGAACTTCTGTGGAATTGACCATTCGTAGTGGATCTGAAATAAAGCACATAGCTTTGATGTAAGTTCTATGCCCCCTTCCTCTCTCCCCATCCGCAACTCATTTAATTTAATGACTTAAGGAAACTCTGTTGCAGTTTGTTTTCAGGGGAACTAACCCTGCATCTTGCATAACATTTTTGAAGATGAATTTCTTGTTTTCTTTACAGCATTAGTGAAATTCAGTTTGATGTGGAAATTTATTTCACTATTTTTTTTTCGTGTGCGGTTGGGCTGTGTTGTCCTTTTTGGGTGACTGGGAAACATTTTGAATCAAACCTTAGTTTTAACCAAACCCTTCCTATCCATGGCCGCCTGTGCTACTGCTTAGTTGTTGGGCTTAGTTATCCTTTTGTTCTGAACAAAATCTCCAGTTGTCTCTGTGCAGTTTTGAATTTTTCCTTATTTTAGATTATAAGTAAAGGAATTTAAGAAATAACCAAGTTCTGCCTTCCAGGCGGGAGAAAGTTTCACTAAATCCAGTGAAATCGAGACTATGTGTAGTGCCTGGTCCAGGGAAGGATTCCCCTAGGATTGGCTATATCAAGTTAGCAACTTTCAACCAAAATGCATCTGGTGAGTAAAACTTCTTGTTATTCAAAGTTTCCTTTATTGATTCTTTTTACGTACTGAAATCTTCAAAACTCACTTTTCTTTAGAGAAATAATCAAGCTCTTTTCTCATGCTGGATGGCCCCAAAACTTTTGTTTTGAATTCTGAAGCTTGTGAAATTTTCTGTTCAATCAGTTATGCAAAATTCTTTGGAGCTACTTCACTTTGTACAGTACTTATAATTTTTCTCATACTGGAATATAATTCCTGCAATCTATCCTGAAACCTTGCATCCCTTGTAGGTGCTGTCAAGGAAGCGATTGATACTTTAAGGAGTAGTAGTGTTAATGCTTTTGTGTTGGACCTTCGAGATAATAGGTGATTAGCTTTAAACACGCTCCAATTTTGACATTGCCTTTT
This sequence comes from Casuarina cunninghamiana, assembly GCA_028551485.1. Lineage (NCBI taxonomy): Eukaryota > Viridiplantae > Streptophyta > Magnoliopsida > Fagales > Casuarinaceae > Casuarina > Casuarina cunninghamiana. Next base: position 12,401,961 of record CM052369.1, on the reverse strand, counting down.
GGCAGGCTTTCTTAAAACTTAAATTTGGTGCAGTGGTGGGCTTTTCCCCGAAGGAATTGAGATTGCCAAGCTTTGGTAAGCTACTTCTGAGGATTAGTGGTAAAGAGTTTCCATTCATAATGCATGTGGTGAATTTTCTCATGCTGACACCTTGCACTAGTCAATTGGTATCATCTCAGAGATAGGGATCAGAACGATGAAAAGTTAAGCCAAACAGTTAATGGGGTCCTGGCTAACTTATGTATCTCACATCCACTAGGCTTTCGGTTAACATTTTTGTAGTGAACTAAATTAATGTTGTCACTGGATTGTGGTCATTCTGCATAGACTTCACTGCAATTGTAAGATGATTTCTTTTAGTTATGTCTCAAATACTATACATGGGATCCCATTTGGACAAACAAAATGTTCACATGAAATGTAGTAACATCCTCAGAAGCAGCTTTAGGTTCTTTGTCGTTAGTAAATGAAGCTGGAGCATCATTTTATTTTTTCCAATTTATCAGCAAAAGTTCTCATATTTCCTATTGCTATTCAGGTTGGATAAAGGTGTGATTGTGTATATTTGTGATAGTCGTGGTGTTCGAGATATATATGACACAGATGGAAGCAATGCAATGGCAGCTTCAGAACCTTTAGCCGTGCTGGTATACTTTCGTCTATCACAAATACAACTGTGTCATGATGACATAAATTTTAAGGGATGTACTGGCAAATGTCTGCACATGCTATACATACATATGTGGAATTACGAAGTCATAGCTCAAGGATCCGTAGATTCTTAATATCTCCTCTGCATGTTTATTAGTGCACCACTGTTCTTTTTTCTTTTCCTTTTCTTTTTGTTTTTTTGGATTCTGATATAGCAGTTGGGTTCCGTAGAATCTACGAATACATTTCCATGATTGTGCGATTAATTTCTGGATCTGTTCTAGTCATTAGTTCCAATTTTACAATGGTACATTTGCATGTGTCCACGTGGACTTGGACAATTCTAAGGATTTATAATCCAATTGATGGTGAAAAATAGCTGACAATACTCTCCTCTATTGAGTTTACATTAGGTGAACAAAGGAACTGCCAGTGCAAGTGAGATTTTAGCCGGTGCCCTGAAAGACAATAAACGTGCTGTGTTATTTGGAGAACCCACATATGGGAAAGGGTAATGGTTCTTACTTCAGACACTAAGCATGAATGAGATCTTATATTCCTGACATGAGCTATCTACCCCCTTCTGCAGCAAGATTCAGTCAGTTTTCCAGCTATCCGATGGCTCTGGCTTGGCTGTGACAGTTGCTCGTTACGAGACACCTGCTCACACAGATATCGATAAGGTCTGTTTGTTACTCTTTTGTTCTCTATATCTGTCTGCCTGTCTCTCTCATGTGTATTCTTCCTTCAACTTGTCTTTGTACAGGTTGGTGTAATACCTGACCATCCTCTACCCACATCATTTCCCAAGGACGAGGAGGGATTTTGTAGGTGCCTCCAGGACCCTGCATCTGCTTGCCATGTGAACCGAGTCCAGCTATTTTCGAGATGACAGAATATTGGGATATTAACATTGCGCGCTGCTTAGAGAGGACGAAGATATTCTTTGTATGAATACAGTGTTAACTAATTTTGGATAGTTCATTCATTTGTAAATGTAAATTTAGCACATTGAAACATCCGGATGGAGAACTGAAGATGAACAAAAGAAGAAAGTGAAAAAGAAAAAAGGGGTTTAGTCTTTGATTCATGGTAGTCTTCAAACAAGGGGTGTTTATTCTTGTTGCTAACTATCTGAATCATCACACATGGGTTATTTCTGATGAATTTTTGGAGTGGCTTTCCATCACAGATTCCAAATGAAGAGCCATCAAAGTCCTTCCAAGAAAATGAGATTCAAATATTGAAACGATTACATCTAATTCTCCAGATGTAAACTACAATTTCTAACTCGTAATCCCTTCTTATTTTCATTTTCAATTCACATTCTCAACTAGATTTTTACACAATAATATATGAAAGCTATGCAGGCGATGTACAATATATAGAACTTGGTTTGAAATGCTCAGATTGTCTTTCTACCAACAAAGTCTATCAAAAACAAATAAGTTAATACAAGTTTAAAAAAACTGAAAATTGTTCTTCTCTAATTTTCTTTTTAGTTTGACGTTGAAATTGATTAGACATTGTCAATTGCATAAAAATAGAAGTTTGAAGAGAAAGACCTTTTATGGTTTTTTATGGGAGCAAACTATTTGTCACTTCTTTAAAAATTGATGACACCCACACTCCCGAACAAATTCTGGAAGCAGAAACATTGCTTGAAAATTTGGCGACAAGATCAAATCTTGATTAGCCAAGGGGCATGGCTCTTTTAGCAAAAGATATTGCTGCAACACACTTGTTAAATAATAGCCAGTATTCTGATGAAACCACTAAAGAAGAATTGTACGAATGTGATCGCGAATTGGAGCAGTTAATCCAAAAAGAACAAAAGATAACAATGGCACAACTAATGGATGAAGACTAATACATTTTGAATACAAGCAATATATGAAATTTGACAAATGCCTATCACCATTTAAGTAATCAACAATCCCTTGTTCTAGACACGGATTTATAGTTGGATTATCTACCTAGTGACTAACTAAAGCAATTTCACAAATGCCTATCACCCCACAGTAACAGATTGGCTGTGGGATGTTAAATATACAAATTGGCTTCCTTGACGTCGGCTTAATGGATTCGACTTGGAAGCAGGTGAGAAAGAAGAGGAACCACTTTTCCCAAAATTTAGTGACTCAACCTCAGTACTTGCAGGTAAAACCAATCAAATCCGTGCTCTGGTCTCAAGGCTTTGTGGGAATCATTATAGCATCTTAGTCCAAGAACCCAAAAATGGGAAAACAGCAATCAACAATCTCAAAAGCAGAGGTGTGCCGCTTTTTCTCTCCCTGCGACTTAATTTTGCCTTCTCTGTTGTTGTCTGCCGTGATTCACCACTCATTCTATATGATTTCCGCTTTAAACGAGACCTATCTAGCTCATCCCAACCACCAAAACTTGCTGCATCTTGGCGGCCATTAGAAACCGAACCTTCATTGCCTGCTACCCACGATTGATATCCTACCTTTCCCCTTCTAGATTCCTGACTTTCATCTTCCTCTTCTTCTGCCGCCATTTCAACACCACTTACATTGCTGGCAGATGGTTTCCTTCTCATCCTGGACTTGCGTTTAGGCTTGCTTTGTGCTCTCCCCCACAACTTCTCAAATGCCAGAGACAGAGCTGACTGACCAAGGGGAACCGCTAATGCCATAAGAAAAGCTTTTGGGCCTGAAGCTAGCAGCAAAGATAAGAAAATGGCAGGAAGTGTCCAACCGTAGGATCTGAAAACCTGCACTTGACCAAAAAACAAAATGTGATGGAATGTTAAACAGATTGGATGAATTCAATCCTGAAGCAATGAATGTAATACAAAATTTTCTCTCACAAAATAGTATTGCGGGGTGCATAACTGTCTTGGACATTGTTAACCATAGTATTTTGTCATTGAGGTTCAAAATATAATGACAAAATATTTACACACTTGAAAGAACAAAAAAAAAAAATCAGTATGCCACTCGTGGAAAAATAAATCGAATAAAGATGTTAACAACCAAGGGGAAGTACAAGAAGAACTTAGCACTTATGTTATAGCAAAAGATTGTCAGATAATTGGAAAATTTTCAATTTGCATAAACAGCTGAAGTATCAGTCAGCTAGTCAGCTGCACAAAAGCTGTACAGAGAAAAATAAACACAAAGCACCAAGAAACAAATGAAGCACAAAACAGTTGACTAGAGTCGTTCAGATGGTCTTAGCAAAGGCAATAGTCGCCACCTTACGAAAGGACAACACAATGGTCAACCAATCCAGATAGCTGCTAGCGTTGGCAAAACAAGGCACTGATTCTCTGACACCAAGAAACATGTAGTTGATCGTGAAGAGACCAAAAATTTAGATCGCCAGCAAGCTTCTTTAAAGATCGATAACCATACCGTTCCTAAACTTCTCCTCATTAAATTTTTTTATAATTTCCACTGCTGAAAAAAACATGTTTTCCCTTAAACAGATTGTAAGAACAGTGGCAGCGATATCCGTTGAAATAGAACAAGAACCAAAATTTTCTGCTAAGAAAGACACTACAGATAGTTTGCCTCGGTTGAGGCAATCCACCAAGATATCTTGCAATGTTGAGTTGCCTGGTGAGTGCTCTCAGCCAACAAATTACTTGGAATTCAACTCCTACCAATTTTTCAATCAACTGACGTTATAATAGACATATGAAGCACACTCAACTTCAACATATCTTGTAGCAGAAAATATGCAGTTGACCCAGTAGATTCTAAATATTTGTCCCAATGTTTTGCTAGTGACTACCAGAGATGCTAGATTGAAGAGAGTAACATCTTGCAATTTATGCTCCAACTTAACCTCTAAAACTCACAAAGGATATTCACACATATAGAGAATCATTGAGAAGCTTACAGGAACATGTCCCATTCATTCTCTTAAATAAGAAAACCGAGCTAAAAGAACCAACTCTTTCTTGATAACGAGGGGGTTGATCGAATATCACAACTGTACCTTGAAAATCCAAATACTGTCAATGACTTCTTCGAAGATCCCACCAGACCTTTCCTCCATCTCCGGCATCGAAGAAGGCTCGTCGGACCACCACCTCCTCCTATTCTTCTTCCTTCCCCTGCTTCCTCCAAAGCCAAGTTCAGAATCTTGGTCTTCTCCTTCATCTTCGTCGTCTTCCAAGTTGAATTTCTGCGAGGAGCGGGCTGTGTCGGCATTGGAGTTCCAGGGGCGATACCTGACCGAACACGAGAGGCCAGAATGTGAGAACCGGTAAGGAGTTTTGGGTCGCGTTGGATGGTGATAAGGAAGCTGGGGACGCGTGAAGATGGAGCAGGGATGCTGCGCGAGCAGGTGGGCTTCCATTAGGCCACGTCCTTTAGTGTCTTCTCCGCCATTCAAGTACGATTTCCATCATTTCTGGAGTTCCGACAAGTTTCTTGCTAATCCAAAGAACAAATTAGAAACGAAAAGTAGACGAGAAGCTATCCCCGGATAATCGCATTTTACCTATAAAACTTGGCGTATGTAGATACTCTCATTTTTTCCCACTAGTGTTTGACCTGTGTTTTACATTTTAATTTAGGTCAAAAGTTTGAATAAACTGTAATCATTTAAATTTAACTCTAAACTTTTTAGTTTTTAATTTGACTTGTAAGTTTAAATACTCTCTGCACACTCTAAGGAGTCATTCTAATAATGTTAATAATATAGAAGTAATGTGTAGTAATATAATTTACTTTAAATTTTAATACTATATTAAAAAATCAAAAATCTAAATAAAAAATAAGTTTAAAAGTTAAAGAAAGTTCTTAATTCTTTAAAAATATGTGAGTAAGATTTATATGAATGAATTTTGGATAAATTTTTCGATTTATAAGACTGCAATAAGATGGTCCTTTCAAAAAAAAAAATGACATTAATCTTAAAATAAATATATTTCTTTATTCTAACAATAATTCTCACAATAGAGCCCATAATCTTGAGCTATCTCTTTTTTTTTTCTTTTTTTTGTGGGGGGTTTGTAAATATCCAAAATGGGGGGGCGGCTTGGTCTTTTAATACGAGTGTTCGGGGAAGGGCCACGTTTCTTCGTTGGACGTCGGGGAAGGGAAACGACGACGGGACGGCAAATCGCCTCTAAGCCCGGAGAGGCCTGGATCAATCTATCGGAGGAGGAGGACCTGAGAGAGACAGGTAGATCGAGAGAGGGTAATGAGGCCAATGCCGATGGACTTTTTCGGAGATATGGATGACCAGCCGTCGACCATGGCGATGGACGTGGACGACGTAGACCCGCTCGAGATCTTCAGCGAGGGTGTCATCACCGTCGACAGCAAGATCGCCGACGCCGACTTCTTCAACTCCTTCGAGGACGACTTCGACGACTCCGACATCAACTGAATCCTTTATTGTCATCGTTATCATGTATGCAATTATTTTCTAATGTTTCTGCGGGGAACGATGTGATTGGCTGGTTGGATCTTTGATTGTGTGATTGAATTCGCTTAGGGTTTCGACTATACAGAATGATATGACTAGCTTTTCTTTTTCGTTTAGGGTTTAGAATTTTTTTTTCGTCATAATCAGTCTCTTGTTACTTGCTGATCAATGAAAACGAAACGGGAAATTAGTTAGCATGTGTCGGCACATTCATTTACTCGCAGTTTGTTGTTTATTGAGCTCATGTATTTGTAGAGAAGGTTCTTCTCTGTTTGGCTGCTGCGAAAAAGGGAAAAAGAAAATTTACTCTGGAATCGGTACTATTTCACCTTTAATACATTTTCTTATGCTTCATGATTTGGGATAGGATAAAAAGAGTGATATCAAAAGGAATATATATTTTTATTTGTTGGTTTAGCTGAGGAAACGTTTGTAGGGAAATTAGTTTTTCTTTCTAACGTTTTACAATACTTCAATCAATAATCTATTTTACTTGGTAACAATGTCTGTATTGGTGTAGGCTCTGGTATGCTGTTTAGCTGAAGGAGACCGTCTTTGAGACACACTTTTCTCCGCTAATTGGTTGACCTTTAAGTCAGTGGATTTTTTCCGAGTACACCTGTTTTGTCTAAGTTTTACCAGAAGTGTCTCAGGACATCTGCCACCGTTTTAAATGGCCATCGACGTTCACATTGGATAATGTTCATGAGACCATTATCTGTGTCGTCTTCTGCGCCATTTGCAATTCAATTGTGTACCAGTTGCACCGCTTGATTTTTAGTGGTTACTGCTCAAGTTAGAAGGCTTGATATGCATTTGATTTGTGGAGCTAAGTGATCGAGTTGAGGTGTCCATAAGATGATGAAATAAAGTTGATGGTATTTGCTGTATGGTGCACTCTGTTCTGACAAAAGAATAAACTACTTTAGGGAGTACGGAGGATATCCAGAAGGTGTCTCTGTCCGATTGTTAGCAAAATTGTGGTGCTTTATCATTTTGTTTGTACTGGCTAGTAATTTAATTGCTTGAAAATTATGGCACTTGGTGTATGATGTATTTAAAATAGGTGAGTACCTAATGTCCTTGAGGATGGAATTTGTATCTGCTATTGACGTTGCAGTCTGATTGTGGGTTTAACCGCTGCCTCTAGTTGGTAGGGTACTGCTCTGTTTTAGTGGATTCATGGGGAGTTCATATACTATGCTTGACTACTGATGTTGATTGGGACTGAACACTGGCCTCCTTGGGTCGGTAGTCTGCCCATACTACTTCATGCTCCAAGTGGAGGGAGTAGGCAAGTTTAGCTCTGGGTTGCTATCCATGAAGGGTTTCTTACTGCTCCCAACCAAAAATGTTGGGTGGTTCATTGACAGCATTCATCAGCTCCAACTTCGAATGGGCTTGGGCAGAGAGTGGATCTCTGTATCAGTGTTGGCGCTCAGAATTTGGGCATTCATCGTCTATTTGTTGAATGCACCATGGTTTACATGACTAGGGAGTGATAAGTGATGGTTGGCGAAGAATAGATCTTAGTCTTTTGACTTTCTCAGTACAGGTATAAGATTTGATAAGACATTGTTGATAGGGACTTGGGAAATTATATGATGCGGAGAAATGAGAAGAGAGAATGAAGCAAATAAGAAGGGGCTAGGATTTCCTTAACTTAAAATTGAATAAGTAAGGGCTTTAATATACGTAAGATATGAAAGGGTCGTGTTGTACCTTTTAACAACAACTTAAACTTGACTCCTAATCTGTGGATGTGGGAATTTTGTAAAAGATATTACCCACCTGCCTGGTGAATCTGGTGGCTGGGTCAAACCTTTCAGGGCAAGTTGGAATTATCAAGTTGGCTGGATGATAACCTGGATATACTGGGTTGCGCTAAGTTAGGATATACATTCATTGATATTAAGTTAAATATGAGTGATCAAGACACCAGATTGCTGGAGGCTAATTTTTCTGAAGGGTTTATGAAAGTTGAAGGGGGTTTATGAAACTTGAAGGAGAGAACATGTGATGTTTGTGGATTGACGCGTAGACTTGTTTTTAGTAATTGATTTAGGACATGCTAAGCTAGTTACTTAGAGATGGCAATCTACTTTGCATCAGACATATGTTTTCAAATTGAGTGAGTTGAGGCTTTTGGCATTTTTGTGGATTGATCTAAAATAAAGGTAAGGCATAAAGGACAATAAGAAGAAGCGGATAGAACAGTTTCAAATTAGTTATCATTGCAGTGTAAATGGGCTTAGGACCCCTGCAATTTTAGAAACTTTTAGTTTTTAATGTGATACTTTCGTATTTACGTTTTGAAAAAAGTGAAAGTTTGCTGTCATATCATTGCGTGTCTGAGTTGTCAGTACTCAGTTGAAAGGTTGAAGTGGATTTCATTATTTTGGTGGTTGACACTAAATGAATATTCATTTGACTCTTCTAGAAACTATCTGAGAAGTGCAGGAGGACAAAGATACAATCTTCATTTTCAGCTAGTTTTTGTTGATTGAAATCTCTCAGGAGGAATGGAGTTCCTCATCTGTGATAAAAAATGGCACCGGGCATGATGCTTAAACGGCAAGAGCATGCTTGCTCAAAATTCAGTGCCCATTTCAAAATACATGTCCGAGTAAGTGGTAGTGTTCCAGCAAGATCTTGGCCTGTGAATGTTGGGTAGCATTCACATTTTCTTCTTCCCTTCATATTGGAGTATGTTCAATTATTGATTTTCCTGAACCTGTGAAGATGAGTAATAGCCAAATGTGAATAGGATAGCCATATGGGAGTCTCAAGTTTGTCTAGCACTAAAACAAGCAAATGTCCCTGTAACCGACTCAAGTTGGCTTCTTGGAACTCAACTTTAGCTTTTTATCAGATGCATAGCATGTCTTTTATGCGACCGGTTTCCTCTCTTATCTTTTGTTGGAAAGATAGATTTGGTAACTGCTGCCTTGATCCTCCTTATTGTCCATCTGTTCAACAGTGCAAGCTCTGGCCATCAGAGGCCAACATGAACACTGAAGTATCTATATTCAGAGGCATCATACTTGGGTGAATGTATTTGGGGATCACGCTAATGTAGCTTTGGCTCCATAGGTGGGTGGATCGAACACTTTCTGAAATAAAAATGGACGCGTTCCTGAAAAGTGTGCTATGCTTCTCAGTTGATTCTTAATTGATGCAACATTTCTTTCACTTTGAGATGATGTGTAAAAAATAATATCACATAAATAGGGTAGCAGTTTAGTCCTACTACTATTGTTTGATGAATAGGATTCAAAAATTCTCCTAAAAGAAAAAAAGAAAAAAAAAGAATTAATGCACTCACATTAAGACTACAAACGGTCATAATAATGTAGTTAATATCCCTATCTATAAGTGTACTAAAGCATCTTCCATCTTTAAAAAAAGAAAACCAACTCGTAGAAAGTTGAAAAAAGAAATTTGGACCCTTATTTTGTGAATAATATCTAAAACCATATATTACAACATAGTCAAATAAACAAACTAATTAGTACATAACCCATGGTATTATTATAACAATCAAAATCCTTATTATTTTGCTTTGATACACCAAAAAGCAAGGTACATTTAAGGCGAATACCATTTTTACCGTGGCATTTTGTTTTAGTTAAGTTCAAACACCAACTTTGTAGGTAATGATTTAAGAATATCCTCATCCTTATACTAACATATTGGAATGGAGAAGAAAATAAATATCGAAGTTGAAGATGACAACTATTTAATATAGTTTTGACCCGAGAAAAGGGGTGGAATTGGGTTAATTGTTATCTCATTTTTCTTTATGACACTTAAATAACAACAAACAAGAAATTGGTTCACCTCAATGCACTTGAAGCCTCCGCCCACCTTCTTACTATTTTTTATTTTTATTTAAAGGGACAAAACCCTACCTATTATTATTGATAACTCAAGGTAGGCCTAAACATCAAAACTTGTCAAAAAATACATATAGCAAGGTATGAAATCTAATCCCTCTAAACATAAGCCTTTAAAGTGGGTATTAAGGACTAGCACAAGCATAAAGTCCATTAAAAAATATTCAAACAGTGAAGAATCCTAGAGAATACCATAGATGCTCTTTGCAAAGGAATGTCGAAAAATTAAAGAATTTGAGAGAATTACAAAATGCTTTTCAATTTTGGATCTCTTGAACCCATTGGATCATAATGTGACACAAGTTTGTATTCACTAGTCTGAACATCATATGGGCTGGATTGTTTGCTTGAGTTAACTTGGATGCACTTGCATTAGGCACACAACTTCAATTAAGCACATGTTGTCAAAAGGCTATGAAGATTGGGTGAAAAGTCGTTCATTTCATTGATTAAGCAAGAAAACCATAAATACAAACTATTATATTGGGTGATTGATCTTGTCGTAAAGAAAATGAGTTTTGTACATTTGTTTATATAAGCAAAGAAAGATAAGTTAAGGCCATCATCAGTGAGCTATTCCTGTCCAATCTCCCCATGATGCATGCCTCTTGCTACACTGAGGTGATTTCACAGCAACTACTTGAGTAGCTACTGTGGGCAACTGTAGGTGCTACAAGTAGAGACTCTTACAACTGTTATTCAACTGACGTGGCAATGTAATGAACTCAACCATTGAGCCAAAAGGCCTAAGTTTATTGACATGGCAAGTTCAATTACCTTTAGGACCATAACATTTTACCACACTCCATAGTTGACCCCCCAGTAGCCCACTCCACAATGGCTCTATGCACATTCTCCAAGTTCCATATTTTTTTCTTACCAAAATTACAAGAGAAGAGAAGAGGTTGTTGCTTTCTCAAATCACCCCTTCTTCCAGCATTTCTTGCACTAACTTCTCTATCTCCCATTTTTACAAGTAAGCATATCGATAGGGCTTGCTAGCAATCACTATTTGTTTATTCCTTAGCACAATTTGATGCTCACAGAAAAGGATGGGAGGTAAGCCCTGAGATTTCTGAAACAGAATGTCATATTCTTGAAATAAAAGCTTAAACCCTTTTGGCCAAGAATCATATTGAGGTTCAAGAGTAAAAGATTCTATTGGCTTCAAGTGTAGTATCATTCCTTCTTTCGGTTGTTTCAGCAACTTGCTGAATTTAGTATTGTCAACAAGCTTTTTTTCCAAGGTTTTATCCCCTTGAAGCTCTACCAACTTGCCATGATACATAAAGGACATCTTTCTTTCAGAAAATTCCCACCTGACCTCTCCTAGAGTTTCTAACCATTGTATGCCTAATATGACTCCTAAATTAGGAATCAACAACACAAAAAAATCACTCTGCATTATGTTAATTTGAAGAATGAATTCCACATTATGACAACAACCATCTCCTTGAATTACTGTACCATTTGCCACTTCTACCTTGAACTCCTTACTTACATATATTTTTAACTTCATTTTATTAGCCAGATGAGCACTCACAAAGTTGTGAATGCTGCCTGAGTCCACTAATACTACCATTCCAATTTTATTCATTCCCATTACTCTTTGAAGTCTCATGGTTCTAGGACAACGACTACCACAAAATGCTGCCAGAGATGCTACTCTTAATTCACCATGATCCTTATCTAATTCTACTTCTTCCTCACTTGGAACTTCTTCAGGGTCCAAACTTTCTAATACAAATAGTTTCTTACACCTACGACCAAGAATAAATTTTTCATCACAGTTAAAGTACAACCCCCTGGCTCTACGATCCATTATTTCAGGTTGTGTAAGACGTTTATTTGCCCATTTTTTTGACTCTACATCTTTGGAATCAACTGCTCTATTATCTGCTATTTCTCCAACATTTTGTCATCTGTGTGGATTACTTAATGTGTTTCTAGAAGCTAATTCTCTAGCTTCAAACAATTTAGCAAATCCAATGGCAGCAGATAAAGTTGGCATATTGTGAGCAATCACATCTAGCCTAATTCTTTCTTTCAACCCACTGATAAAGTAACTAATGTGTTGTTCCATATGTAAATGACTAGAACGCAAAAGTAGCTTACTGAATTGCAACTAATACTCCTAAATTGAAGCATTTTGTTTGAGTTTTGCCAATTCTCTAAAATGATCAGTGAAAAGAATTGGTCCAAACTGCTTCGTCAACTAGTTTGTCAAAGCCTCCCAAGAAATAAAATCATCTGCAAGTTCCTTATGCAAAAGCTGATAGATCATTTGTGCTTCTCCATCCAAATGCTAAGAAGCTATACAGACACGATCTTCCTCCGAAGTATCATGGAAATCAAAGAATTGAAACGCACAATCAATCCACCATGTTGGATCATTGCTCCCATCATACTTTGGAAATTCCAGCCGCATTATCCTGGGCTGAAATTGACTTGAGAAAGAATGTCGTTCCTCACGTTGTCTATTGCCTCCACTAGAATTATCACGACGGTGATTCCATCTATTATGCGAGGAGGATCCTTGACCAATATCTTTCCATGGTTCAAGCCGTGCAACAATACCATCAATTTGAGCACTGAGAGCATCAATTAACTTATGCATTATCTCACTGAGCTCATGGATCCTTCCTCGGTTCAACACCTAGCATTGATACCAATTTGTAATAAACCCAACTATTGAGCCCAAAGGCCTAAGCCTATTGGCATGACATGTTCAATTACCTTTTAGACTATAACATGCACAAGTGATGTGGCTGCCTATCCAACCATATATCCAAACACATGTCATCCTTAAACTTGAAGAGGTCCAAAACTATTTTGTAGCATGGAACAATAGATTAACCATTATGGATTAGCGCTAAGGTAGCATTTGGCAAAGCCTGAACGCGATCGGCATGACAATTTTTACTTCTAAGCAGCAAGTTTGCCCTTGCCCTCCGGCTTGTTAGTATCATAACTAGCGCCAACGGATTGCGTTGAAACTGAAAGCGGTAGGTAGTTTCGTTTGAGAGTATGGCTGCATTCCGTAAGCATGGAAACAGCTTCCGTACCGACTCCATGGTGGCGCAGGCCCAGGCCGATCGGTGTTTAGCTTCAAGCACTGGCGTATGCAGGTTCAGCGGGAGTAGGAGGGATTTTGAGACCAATACAAGGTGCTGATAATAGTTTGCTTTCTGGAAGTCTCAGTGATTCATTCGGTTACAAATGAGGTCTCGGTGATTTGCACACTACATGCTTTCCATTTTTTTAATACTCCTTTTTTCGTTTCTTGTCTCCAAGGACTGATCAGGAGCGTATTTTTTTCAGGGCGTAGTGGTCCGCATGGTAGATTCACACATCAACAGAAGTCCAAACGAGCGAAGAGGTGCGACGCACATATCATATCATGTAAATGATGAAACTCCAAGAAGAATATCTCACCCCACTTCAACTTCAAGATCTACACAATCCACACACGTTAATAATATAGCATCCCTAATTCAATTCCTAACCGAAAAGAAACATCTTTCTTATCCTGCATTCCATATAACAAACTTTAATAACAAGCATAGCTGTGCTATGCTTAACCAAGAGACAGGATGCGGATGCTTATAAGTAAAAATTGAAGAACATGATCTGTGCTATGACAACAAACTTCACAAAATGTTGAAATTGAGATAACAGATAGGTAGTGCCTACCCATCTACAAAAGGAGAAAACATCTCTTTTCGTGTTACTTTGTATGAATATAATAAGAAGTATATACAAAAGAAGAGAAAGATGTCATTTTCTATAAACTAGTGATGACTGGATTAAATAGGAATGACTTGGGATTAATTTTCTGTTGGGCCTGACAACATCTCGATTGTATCTGTACATATCTGATGGAAGATGCATGTATCGTCAAGCTGCAAGCCTCGAGAAAATCACAAAGCTTCCTAGCTGATGGACAAACTATCTTGTTGATCGGATTGCAAGCTCGCGGCAGTTTGGTACTGGGATCTAACATTCTGAATGGGAAAAGGGTAATCAATAAGGCCCAAACTAGAAAATAAGGCACAACAGTTGCATGAACTATCAATCTAATACATCAAAAATTTCTCAACAGAACTGAGCAATTTGATATAACTACCTTAGCAACCGTGAAGAACCAAAATAACAAGTACATGTAAGCAAATAATAAATCAGGCAGATGAAACACACCTCTAACAATGTGATGTAATAAAAATCTTCCATGTGCTGCATCAATGCACTCCCATCTCTGATTGAACGGTAAATGTTTATTTCAGTTTGCAAAATCTTTTCAATGAGTTCCTTCTCACCCTTCATCTGTATAAAATGCTCTCAATCAGAATTCAATTCAACAGTCAAAATAGTGCAGCTGGAGCGAAAATCAATTCATGAAACAAGACTCAGCAATCTATAAATTGTGGACAAAGAAATAAGGGCACATAATGAACCAATGGGTAAACTCATTGAATCTATTGCGTGATCCCAACTCAGTCACCCTAGACAGTAGATTTAAGTTACCAATGACAATTACATACTCGGAGGACTTTAATTACGGTCACATTTTATCCCCAGTTCTGATGAACTTAGCACTTAGTGATTCCAATTCAATGAATCCTTCTATATCAACCAAAAGGCATAATGAAAATTAAGATCTAAGAAGTAATTATTCTGGGAGATCAATAAAACTAAATATCTAAAATCTAATAAAATCTAGATGTAAAAAAATTGGATTAGATCTGAACAATAGTGACATGTTATGCACACGTCAAAAAAAAAAAAATCACAATAAAAGGTCCCAGATGTCAACATGGTATGAAGTATTTGTTTAACTGGTTTTAGTACAAAATTGTAAACACTTTTTTAGTGGGTTTATAAACAACAGACAAAGACTAATACAGTTCAGAAGAAACTTAGTCCCACAAGGTACCCTAATAAATGAATATTTTGATGCAAAGATTAGCGGGTCATTCTTAAATTTGAGATGAATTTTGAGCCACTCTTTTCACCCTAGAATTCCTTGTTTGACTCCACATGAGTTAAAATGCATACATACATCTGATAACCAGAAATTTGGAATTGAAATTGCCTTATCCCTCGAATGAAAGTTGGTAAGAACATAATATTCAATCTTTTCTGAGTCTTTCTAATTGCACAATTGATTTGAAAGTAGCAAAGAAACCAGGATCCTTACTTCTGATATTATACCCATCCATTTAAATCTAAAATGAATATGTTTTGTTAGAATCTTATTTGGACATTCTCGGTTATAGATTGGGATTTCCCTTAAGCCTTTTATTCCAACAGTAGGAAAATGTAAGATCAGTCACAACAAAATAATTTAGCCTTCAGCCACACAACCACAGTAATGAAATACTTTATGCCTAAAAAATCAAGAACATACAAGTGCAATCCAAAGCCACTTTAGCTGGATGTCTAGTTTGAGGAGTAGTTTCTTTCTTACTTAAAAGAGATAAACAAACTGAATGTGGTTTAGATGCCATTAGTTGCTGTATGGAATTATCTAATCTTACATTTAGATTAAGAAAGCACAAGATACATATTGCGTGGAAGAATAGAAGACACCAACCCTATATTTAAAAGTTCACAGATTTTGATAAAATTCAAAGAATGCATCCAGTTCATTGGAAACTTCAATCCACTAAAACCAGTGAAATGACCCTGTTCAATTTGATTCATTCTGATTCAAGAGATACAATAGTTAAAGGGGTCAAGTGGGACAGAAAGGAAACCAGTTCAGGGTTCAAACTGTTGAACCAGTAAACAAGGTCCCTCTAAAAACAGTGTTTAGGATGCTCTATCTGTATTGCTTTTCTTTTTTCAGAATTAAGGTCCACCCGGATTTTAGTTGTGCCTCATTTATGTCATGGAGAAGCTATTTGAAAATTTTAATAGTACTGTCAATAACTAGCTGCAGAAATCTTGGCAAATATCACGATATGTTAGTGGCCATGAATGGAAAATTCAAAACTCTAATAAAAAGGGACTACATTCAATACTTTGATGGATATCAAAGAACCAGAGATGCTGAACGTAACAGGTGTGGGAAAAGAGAATGAACAAGAAACTTACAACTTCACTGACAATAACATCTGGAGTAGACTCTCCCAGTACATCACCCTGGTAACCATCTCCTGAAAGCTCCATATTTTCCTGGATAGTAAGTAGTCCACTAATTAGATAATAGTGTAAGCCCATAGTTAGCTAATTAGATACTCCACTTTCTTAAATATTGTGTGGCATTTAGCTATTAATTGTCATCTGATTTGTATCCTTCAGCTATAAAATTGAATTTTATGTCATTTGAAACCAATTTTCAGCTTACATACTTCCAGGTACAGTTAATAACCAAGTATTACATACTCAGTTGCTAACGGTTTTCTCAAATCAAACCAATTAGTTGCTCAACATCTCGAGCATGCTTATAAACAACCTGGTGAGGATACGAGTCATTCCATTCTATCCATAAGAATCAAGTTAATTACAAATAGCAAATACAAAAAATATCAAACCAGACAACTATAGAGCTTTTTTTTTTTTATACACATTATAAACTCCAAACCAGCGCCCCCTCCCCTCGCCCTCCTCCTCGCTAAAAGAAAAACACACACAAAAAAAAAAAAACCCACCAAGGCATCCCTTAGATCTCCAGCTGCTAGATAAACAGGTTGAGCTACATGGCAATAACCCATCATGCGGGGGACTGTTGGTATGATATCTCTGTGGTTTATGACTCGCCAGCTATCTTTAACTTTCTGCAACGTAAGTGCTGAATGTGTTGTAAGCATTCACGAAAGATGTAATTACACACCAATATGAGAGACAGATGCATAAAGAGTGCTATAATATGCTTGCTAATGAAAAGAAAATGTTATACCAGTCGTGGATTTTGCGTCCTATTTTTTCCTTTTTGCGGGAGTTGTATTTTGGTGCATGGGGAAGAAATCAACCCTTTTTACAAGCCAGTTACAAGTGCTTGACCTTCATTAACTAGAATTTAAGAGTCTGGATGTGCACTCCGAAAAGCTTCTGGAAACTAAATGAATGACTTGTTTCTCTTGCATAAAATAAAATCCACCAAGAAAGAACAATGCTAAATCCAAAGCCTCGATCTGGATCAAAATGTACCAAACGACCAGGATACAATTCGGTGGAGGAGTAAGAAAGATTGGTAATCGGAGGGCAAGTAGAATAATTTTCTGCACTTCAACTTACTGAAAGCCTACTCAAATTAGAAAAGAGACTGGAATTAATAACATAACTGTTCCTCTTTCGGAAACTATAGAATCTTTTTTAACCAGGATATTTAACTCTTCCCTTTTTTTTTAAAAAAAAAAAAAGATACAGTATAGGAGAAAGACTAATCATAGCCCACGGGGAATCAGACGTTATTGAATTTATTTAGAAATTAAATTGAAGTTCTTCTTTTTGGCTAAATATTTTGGGTTTTCTTGGGGGTATTATCATTGCCTTGCAAACAGGCCTACTAGCTCTTCCTTCTTGCTCTAGTTAATTTCTATATGCTTGCTGCAACACCTCAGCACAAATAGTGAAGCCATAGAGTAAAAGCAAGAGTATTTATGCAAAATTCTAGAGGGAACAAAAAGTTATGAGATAAAGTACAAAGATAATATCAATTTTCTGTACCTCATTATAAAGTTCTGCAAATTTTTTGTTACCAACTCTCGGAGATCCAAAGTTATACATAGTCAGAGAGATTGCCCCACGCCTTATACACACAAGGGAGAAAAAGAAAAGCAAGTTTAGTTGCCATCACTCTCATCACATTACAATAACAAGTGCAAAGAAGAAAGTTTATAAATATTACTAAAACTTAATTGTTTGGTACATTTTTTTATCACAAACAATAACTTTACTTCAAGCGAAATGGATAAACTATCACCGAAAATTCAAAATAAAGTCTGTATTTGTAATTGAAGTTTTTAAAAAATTAATCTATGTAGATGGTAGTTCATGAGAACAAATTACACATTTTCATTTCCCTTTTTTTTTTTTGGGTGGTGGTGGTGGGAAGAGGGGTCCAAAGGTGGTGTATGAAGACTTCAACTATGGCTGCGTTGCGCTTATTTCTTCTGAGCACTTTCTGCATTTTGCAACAACTTGGTGGCAAAAAAATCTGGTTTGTAAAAGTGCACTTCTAGAGGGAGGTGAATCCTGTGGACAAGCTGGAAAACCATAATCTTAGTCTTCCAAGTATCCTTCTTTTCTTGGTGCTATCATGTTCAGCATAATTTCTTTACTAACCCCAAAATGATTCTAGTCACTTTTATATACTTTTGAGATTATGGGCTCCGGAGGGAGAGCTGATATGCATTTGTTTTCAACAACTGGGCTTCACTGCATGCTGTGGGGCTGTTGTGAGTAGTGCTATCATGTTCAGCATAATTTCTTTACTAGCCCCAAAATGATTCTATTCACTTTTATATACTTTTGAGATTATGGGCTCCGGAGGGAGAGCTGATATGCATTTTTTTGCAACTGTTTTACTTTCATTTGCCCCATGAACTTCTTAAGCTTCTTGGATCCATATCATGACTCTTTACAGGCATAATAGTAATATAAAGAATGAGCCAATACTAATATTATAAGTATTTAACTTAGAGGGATTTATGTAAAGGGAACTCTTGATACAAACTCCAGAAGTGCAACATGGCATACTGACATACAAGCAAATATTGGCTTTCACAAAAGTGGAACCCAAAAATTTTTGAGGATACATAAATAAATGTAAACCCCTTTCACATCTTCCAACCTCCTATTCTAGCAGATGTGCAACTTTCAGAAGTTTGCGAGAGCTTATAGGACAAACCACATCATGCTCCCGAGGGATTCTTTGATATATGCTTAAATTCCTTTTAACCAATGAAATTGTTCTAACCATCCCAACCAATTAAATTTTTTTAGCCAAGAAACACAAACTAGAAGTTATACAATTGGTCAGAGCATCCAGGCTTACATGGGAACGTAAGGTTAACTTAGATTAGGTTCAAGCTAACACTAAAACCTTTCATAAGCTTCCCTTGAAGCAGCCAGTAACTCTTGCCTATGTAAATTTTGCTTGTCACTTATTCAGTGTAATGAACAGTAAGAATAACAATTTCATGAGTAGAAAAATAAAGAACTTACTTAGCCAACTGACTAGAGGAAAGCTCAAGAGCAAGAAGGGTGGCCAATGCACCACCTAAACTATGACCGGTCACATAAACATGCCATTTGAGCACTGGCTCAGCCTGATCATCTCTGTCACCAAAAAGAAAAAATCAAAATATGAATGTCAAAATAATTTGGCTTGAAAAATAGCCAAAATGCATGACAAGAGTTTCTAACTTATCCAACATAACCCAAGGAAATATCTACATATCATAGGGCTACTTGTCCAACATAGCCTACCATCTACATGGGGAATAAATTAAATTAGTCCTCACGAAAAAGTTCAGTTTTTCCTTTTCCTTTCTTTTCAAGACAATTGTTAACTCAAAGTTGCCAGCAATGATAGTTTAAGATGGTGCTCAAGCAAAGCGATACAGTTCAATCCACAAAATTTTGGGGGAATCTAAATAAACATACAATTTGTTGAAATATAACATTATTCTAAAATCCAAGAAATATGGCTTTCATTAGATCAGAAGCTACTAGAGCAGTTAATTGTTTAAAAGCAATTGTAAGCTCCGTCAAATATATCATCTAAATGAAACTTCAAGAGATAATTTCAAGGATAAATGTGAAGCGAAATAACCTACCAAATTTTCAAAATAAAAATTGTTAAGATATTAGTTCATATTTTTAATGAGTAAATAACATTAACTTCTAATATAAAGAAAGAAGTGAGTGGAATTCATGAGATTTGTTGCATTTCAATTCAAGTCTGTTAAATCGGGTCGAATGATGGAATTGTGGGTACTCACTGTCTGTATCGAAAGGGTATATTGGGATGTTCAATGTACTAGACAAGGGCTTAAATGATGAACATAGATAAATTTCAAAGCTCTCTCGTTATTGACATAGTAAAAGAATTAGACCAAAATATTAATTCTCTGCACCTTGTTTTCTCACTCTTTTCTCTTTATTTTTCACTAAATATTATTGTCAAAATGAACTATCTAAAATACTTCTCTCGTGCAATACTAAGATGTAAGCTTCCCAATCAAAACAAAGTTGAATAAGAGGTAAACTTACGTACAACCAATTGCAAGTTTAATGAGAGAAAGTATCCTTGTCCTGACCGAATCATATGCACTTAGAAAACCACTGTGAACCTGAAATAATTAGACAACCATGACTAAAGTAAACAAAAGTTTTGTTATAACAGCCTGCATCTCATTGACGTCACCTGAACTTCTTGCTTGAAGTCCCCACCTATCCTTTCAGGATTTAGCCTGCATATGTGATATGACAATCAACAAAAGAAAGCATACATAAAAAAGATACTTCTAAAAGGAATTACATAAAGAAGAAATTGAAATTGCTTTATAAGTCAATCGAAGGCCCCGTGGCCAGGCTAACATTATTACAAAGAAAAGAATGCTTCACTGATATAAACCAGAAAGGATAATTCTAGCAGGAATGAACACAGGAAAACACATTTTCTGCCCTAAATATAACAAAGTATTATTCGGCTATTGATAATATGCAAGTTATGCTGGAGATATTTAATCTCTTCATTACAGCCACATCTTCCAAATCAGTAAGGGCACCGTTTTGAAGAAGTTCAGACGATAAACTAGTTATGTTACCAGAGAAGGGCTCTAGAAAGGAATAAAGATTAAAAAGCCACTTCACAATTTGTGGCTAGGGTAGGTAATATATTACCCAGCAGGAACAAGCATCAGATCAGTTCTCAAGTCCTTCCATCGTGCCTGAAAAATAAATGTATGAGCAATCTAAAATTTGAGTCAAAACCCCAACTCCACCGAGGAGAAAAGTAGGATAGGGCATACTTGTTCTGTTCCTCTGAAAGCAATTACTAATCTTCTCCTTGCAGAATCACGCCAAATTGCAACCTGCCGCCCTCTATAATTAGTGATTCAAATGAACACATTTCACCATTTATTATGGTTTAGGTAACAGGTCTATCATAATGAGCTCAGAGAAAGATAACAAGAAAAGTGAACTCCCCGCTAAGAAATAAAGCGTACCTGTGTGTCTGTGGTTGCATTGTCTAAGAAACATATTTTCTCAAATTCAGACTTAATAAAACTAGGATGGCCCACTGAGGTCGCAAGCATTGCCCATGCTTCAATGGCAGTTTCTGCAGTTGAAAACAGTGCTTTCATTTCCTCAGCTCTCTTTTCATCCACCACTGACTGAATACTAGAACTGGAAAGCTTCTCACTTTCATAGTATCCCACATCATTATCATCTTCCTTTTTTGTAACATCCTCTTCGTTTGCTTCTTTCTTTTCTACAGGACGTCCATCCTTCCTTAATTGAGAAACTGTTGCATTCAGAAGCATTAATGCTCCCAGAACAGAATCAGTTTGCTTCATTATTTCCTCTGTCAATTTTTTAATATCTGGTATTGAAGTCTGAATTGTGCTCTTGCTAAGTGAGTCGCTTGTTTTATCAATATCACCATTCGAACCTTCTGGAGTTGCAAGCCCTGATTCAATATAACCTGCTTCTGCAAGTTTTTGCGACTGTAAACCAATTATATTTAATAAGTCAAATCCGTCCCACTTCAGTTTCTCGGGAACAGAGAGACCAAATTTCTTAACCACATTTTTATTGATAAGATCAGCAAAGTCCCTCCAAAAAACTTTATCAGATTGGACTGAATCCCCAACTGGTGTCACTGGTTTGGGGGAATCACCATTCTCCTTCCAATCATTATCTGTACGAAAAGCCTCTGATTTGAAGGGTTCATTGTAGTCCGTGCCATTAGAAGAGGCTTCTGAATCATCATTAATTTCTGAAGGCATATCTGATACTATAGAATCATTTGATTTTTCCAGTCCTTCAGTGCCATCCCTAGTATTTGAGAACCGACCCTTCAAAAGCTGTGCATCATTGAATGCTTTTAACTGACCAAAAGCATATTTTACAAACTGACGTGCTTGCACCGACTCAGACCCCATAAATTTTTTCAGAGCAGACTCAAAACCCTGTTTCCGAAGAAATTCCAAAACAAAAGGGACCCCCCACCATTTTTTATCCTCATCAATTTCATCGAAAGTTTTGTACTTAACCTGAATAGAAATGTTAAATAAATCTTAGAGTAGCAAATAAAAAAGCAGCAGTTGAAGGATTAAGAATAAGATCAGGGACCACCACCAACACTTAATGCTATGCCGCTAAAACCAATAGACTTCAAAACGTGAACAAGTGCCAAAAATGCATAAAGAAATAAGTCGTTTGCTCTTAAAACTCAATTTATTCCACCCCATTCGAAAGGAGAGAACAATATGCCAAACCAGTGGCAACTTTACTCCTATTATTTCCCGTATATTTCTTCTTCCCTCTCTAAATAGTATCTAGATGAATATCTCCAAAAAGCTCTCGCCATTTACAGTTCAAAAACAAGGGGTAAAGAAAACAAAAACACAAACCAAAAAAGCAAGACCCAAAAGACTTTTCTACAGCTTGCTCCTCATCGATATGGAACTTTCTCAATTAGAAATAAATATAAATTTTATAAGAGAATGAAAGAAAAGATAACAAGATGAGTATACTTGTCCTCTCCATAAACTACAAACGATTTAGGAGACAAACGAAATGTAAGAAAAAATAAGAATCCATGTTGCTAAAACCCACAGCCAACCAGACAGTGAAAATAAGAGAATAGATTTCAGTGAATTTTAATTCAACTACATAAAGTTCACATTACAGTTAGTTCGTTCCCTCTAAGTTATACACGGTGGAATAGCCACAACAACGGTCTACCTTTTACTGATCAAAAATTTAGTAGACGTGCCACATACTCTAATGCATCCAAAAGAAACAAAACTGAAGAACAAAATTTTCTCGGCGTGACCCAATGCAGGAGGAGGGTGATATACATTCTCTCCACTATTCACATTCAGTATCTAAACACAATTATTTTCCGCTGTTATCAGATTATCAAATTCCAGCCCCACGCAGCCGTTCACTCAAATAATGTCCAAGGATCAGTGCATCCAAATATTCCTCAATCAAAATCTAATCTTTAGTGTTTCCACAAGAGCATTAGAATGAGGGAACGTCAATGGTTCCTTTCATAGAGGAACCCCAACATATTCTATCTTCATGTTCACCCAACATTATAACAGAATATCCTAAACGGTGGCAACTGACTCCTAATTTCTAATACTTCCTAAGAACTCTTAGATCTAAAAAATTCCCATTCCTTGTATCGCCAGAATATATGTAATTACAATTTTATCATCCTCAAGAATCAAGAAGTCAGGAAATTCATGCCTAGGTGCAGCATAAACACAGGTACTATCACATATGAACTGAAGCTTTGGTACCACCGACTATCTTGATGTTCTTCCACAAACTCATACCATAAAGTCCTCTCACCTCTTCCTAAGTCCACTCATCCCTAATTTTCTCATATTTTGCAGCTGTGATCTTATAAAAAATAATCATGTTCCACCTCAATAACAATTTTCCAAGTAATTGTTGGTTAAAGGGTCTCAGTTTGCGAATAGCCAATCCAAATGCATTTGTCAGTACCATATCACATTCTAATCAACTATATTTATACCTAAATTCATTCATAATGTCTCTGACAAGAAATATCCTTTGTAACTTCGCCAAACTGTTGGCTAAATAAACAGGACAAGGGAGGACAAAAGTAAGGATGCGGGCAGGGTGAATCTTATCAGTGTCACACTCCCAACTCTTGAAAGATGGGATTTTTCAGCTTGCTAATCCCTTCTCCACCTTCAAATAGCATCACTCCATGCCTCTGGTGCATATCAAGGTAATCCGATGTTAAGACATAGGTACTTGACCTCCCTTACATCCCAACTCCTCTAGCAGTTATCCAGAGTGAAAAACTTTAAAACATAGACAAGCTTGTTTCTTCCAAGAGATATCAATGCATATCAAATATGAAACCAGTTGATTCTTTTTTCTGCGAGGACTAGAATAATATCTAATGGACAGGGAATGTGTATCAACAATGGCAAGTGTTTTGCAAAGTCAAAAGGCACAAAGTTTCAAGTATAACAAGATATTTTAGGTTTATATGAAATTCAGTTTTTTTACTTTGTTAGCAGCATCGAATCAACTTGAGTTTGCATTCTCCTAACAATAATAAAGGTACCTAAAATCCCTTTTAAACCCCAGAACTGCTAACATACTGTTTATTTTCTTGTGTGCCACGGAAACTTACCTCCAGCTGTATCTTTCCACCACCACCAATTCCTTCCAATTCCACCATTATCTCATGTGAATTTCCTAGAAAAGGACATTTTTCTTATTAGATCATACTAAAACAAGATTTTGCAGCCTTTTGTCCAACTAACTTGCTGAACCTCAGTAAGCTTACCCAACAAAGAAATTGAAAAGTTTCGTTTTCACTGAAAAAGGGAACCCCCCCCCCCCCCCCCCCCGCGCCCACACCAAAAAAAAAAAAAAAAAGAAGAAGAAGGTTGAAATATCTATAATATTTCAGTTGACAGCCCAAGTTCTTACACAAACACAGTAAGGAACATAACGCATTTTCTAAACATTGGGGCACGCAAACCCACCCAATTAGTTCAAAATTGGGCTAGATTGTCAACTACAAACATCAACACAACCCAGCGTTTAGTTACATTCTTACCATCACAGAGGCCATCCAGACTAATACCCGCATTACCCATGCGCTTATGTGGAGTTACAAGGTTTGCATCCCAAGCTGCAATCTAAACATTAACAGATGTTAGAAAACAAGAACCAAAGTTGCGTAAACTTTAAAAACAATATTGGCAGCAAACACATACTTATACACATAGACATAGTTTCTCTTGAATGATTTCACCAAATCTACAAATTGACCCATCAGTCTTACTGTGTTTGTACAAGGAAATCCTCTTTTAAAACAACAGGAACCACCATCTGGTGGTGATAATGACAAATGGTTATAATGGCTACGATTATGAAACTGTAGGTCTTTTGTTCATTCAAATACTCCTGTCCCAACTTGTTCATCCACTTCAAAGAAATCTTTCAAAGAGGAAGTTATCATTTCTTTTTTTTGGTCGGGGAATGAAGAATAACTTATTGATTACCAAAATTACCCTCCTTAATTTGAACTCACTTAAAGCAAAAAGAAAAAGTGGATGCTTTATCAGAATAAAGGGTACAACTTAAAATTCTGGTCAGCAAATTTCCAAATTGGAGTTGTGAAGGAACGGTATAGGATGAAGATAGTAACTAGTAATAGGTTCGAGAGAATTAACAAGATAGATGCTGTTCATCCGTCTAATGTTTAGGAGGTAACTCTCCCATGGTTGATCATGATCAAATATAGCAATATTCATATGATTACTCTGTCTTATCTATACAGCTCTACCTTTCAATTCTTATGATTCCCATTTTAACTCTAGAAAAATAACTTATTCCAATCAGGATCCTCTAATTTAATCAGCCAATACGCATATAAAGTATTAAGACCTCATCCCGTGTTGTAAAATATTGGAAGATCAGAAATATGAAGAGGCTTCTCTGTTTAAAATTGAGTAAAATTTCAGGCATGAACTTAAACAAAATAAGTTCAATGTCATAAATGAATAACTCAGTTGTATCAAATTAAAGATTACATGGATATTTTTTTCATAAGGAGGAAACAAGAATCATCGAAAAAAATTTATTACTAGGCATCAAATTGAAAAAATGCTAAATAATATATATTTCTTTATCATATTTCTAAAGAAAGTCTTTACATTTTGTTCCAAGATGATTCATTGCCAGAAAAACAAAACATCATTACTCTCTGTGAAACATCTTTGAAGATTTTGATAACAGAAAACTCATTGCTCTAATTCCATCAGACTTCTCAGACAACCACTTAAAACAAAGAAGTACTACCACTTGTTTTGATGTGCTTACTGCCTCATCTCTAATTCTGCAATGTTTAAGACAATAGCAAAAAGAAAGAAAAGGAAAAAAAATAAGGAAAGAGAAGAATAAATGGTGCAGCTTCAGATATGCAGCCAAGTGCATTTTTTTAACAAAATGATACGATTAATGAGCAACAAACAAACCTGGAGAAATTTTGTTGGAGGCTGCTTGATATTAAAAGCAAACTCTTCATTCCATGTAGGCTCCTTGTTCCTGTAACCATAATATTGTAGACACAGTCAAACTCAAGTAAGGGCTCAATCCACCATAAACTTCCATAGCTTTCCTGAATATGTTAGATTTGATATTTGTGTCCCACGAGTTACAACTCATGAAACATGTCTTTCAACATAAGAACTCTAATTATTACAACATGCTTATTCACAAAACAAACGTGAACAGTTAGTTCGATACCTCTGTCAATGGTTAAGACTATTTGTATACACTACAAGTAGATTTCACCAAGCCACAAACACCCAAAAAAGAATTCTGATAGACAAGCAAAAGAGTAAAACATAGAAATTATACAAGTTTCCAAAATTTATCCAGTATCTTGAACACCACCAAGTGGGAAGGCGAAAAGATACAGCATTGAAAGAAAGTTTTCCATACTTACAAGGTACAATAAGATGTAGTGAGGGTCCACGAAAGATCTAAATAAATTTTAACACCAATAAAAGAGATTACTAACAGTAAAATCCCAGTCTCCCTTTCACTGCAGTACAAAATCACGATATCAAAGGAGTCTAACTAGAATAAATCAACCAAAGAATAGCCTTTTTATAACAAACTGCACAAAGCAGTTTATGGTGAGAAAATTGTTCTTAGCTTTCTAACTCCCAGATCTCTAGGTCATTTTAACACAACCTAGCTATTTATCTAACCTAAATTCGTCAAACTCTAGGCACCATGTCCAAGCAACAAGCAATCTCAGTAAAATTACATACATAAATAAAAGACCCAAAGGCACGACATATCAGCATTACCAAAGTTTTTAAGCAAGCAATAGCCATAATCCATGCAGAATTTAAGCTTTCAGTTTCACCGAGAAAAAACGAAAGAATAAATTACTCACCCCCATTTGACCTTGCTTTTGACAACCTGTCCATCCATTTGCATGACCACATACGGATCACTTGTTCCCTAAAAGCCATATAAAAAGTTGGAAGAGTAAGGAAAAGAAGTAGTCCTCTATACCTAAAAGAAAAAAGAAGATAACCCACCCATGGATCCATTGCAGGTAAATCCAAACCCTTCTTTAACTTTATGAACAGCTGACCGTCATATATCTCACGCACAAATGACCTGCAGGTATGAAAGTGAAATTTTTTGTGGTAAGTCCTCAATTGCCATTTTCAATTTGGACTCACTTAACTGAATACCACGACTTTGACCAGATTTAAATTGTCATATCAGCAAATACTCAAAATGTTATTCTGCAAAGGAGAATGACACTACTTATGTTTGATTAATCTGGCTTATAACACTGAAACAGAAAATGTTCACGTACTCTGAGAGATACACTGTCTTACAGTCTGCAGCATCAACTTCAAACCTTCCGAAATTTTCCTTAGCAAAATGAAGCAAATGTATAAGAAAACATCAGAATTGACCAAAACTAAACACTACTGGTTGATTCTCTCCCATTTACTTATCTGGATGAATAAATATCTGCCCTTTTCCCAAAAAAGACGTAAAAATAAAATAAAAAATAAAAAGAGATCACCCCTGAGTCTTGTATTCTATCATCTGGCTCTTAAGAAGGGGAAAAGAATCTCAATTGTTATTCTTGTAAATCCTGACTAGTTAAAACTTGTGGTTTCCTGCTCGGTTACCAAATAAAAGAAACAATATGGGGTAGGATTCAATAATATCTACCTTTCCTCTGATTTCCAGGACTTGAAACTTAAGGATGATACTTGGTTAAGACATTGTTTAACCGCCGTGCAGAGGAAGGGAACGGTAATTGGAACAATTTTCTCCATGTTGTCTCGTTTAGCTTTTGTTATCTCCCCTCTTATTTCGTTTACTCGTTTAGAAACCGAACTGAATTAAGCTAAATTAACCGCCATTGGCTCATCGGCAAAGACACTTCCTGTTTCTTTTCTCCCTCCACTGTCCAGTCAGCTTAAAACCATACTAAATTTCTGAAGT
The DNA here is from genome assembly GCA_028551485.1 of Casuarina cunninghamiana. Taxonomy (NCBI): domain Eukaryota; kingdom Viridiplantae; phylum Streptophyta; class Magnoliopsida; order Fagales; family Casuarinaceae; genus Casuarina; species Casuarina cunninghamiana. Next base: position 12,373,777 of record CM052369.1, on the reverse strand, counting down.
AATCTCTTCATCTTTCTATTTTACATAAATTTGATTCATCGTCCTACACTTGGAATTAAACGGCAAAAAAAAAAAAACTGTATTCAATTCTTTCAGTTTTGCCGAAAAAATTATCAGCAACTAAACAGAACCCACCCAAAAGCTAAAGCCATTTAAAAGGGAAAAAAAAGTTTAAGGAAAATTTACTGGGGGGCTTGTGTAGGCTTCGAAGGCGAAACCAGCAAGAATGACAGCGAGATTAATATCAAACGGAGGCCGATCATTCTCCTCCTCTTGAACCGAAACCCCTTCGATCTCGGAGCCGGTTCTACAGATACAATAAACCGGGCGCACTCCCTCCCCGCCTCTGAGCTTTTCCCGCAAAGCGAAAACCCTGACCTTCCCGTCAAACGTATCAGGGAACCAACGAGAGAAGTTAGAGGTTCGGAGACAGCAGAGCCTGCGGGAGAGGAAAGAGGTGCACTGGGGGAATTGGAGGTGCACTGCCATGGCAGAGAGTGAGAGAGCCGCGGGGCTGAGCTCTCTAAGCTTCAATACCAGGCATGGCAGTTTTGTAGTTCTGTAGAGTAAAGAGGGGGATTTTGTGGCAGTGGGGGGCTTATCCCGCAGTTCCACGTAAGTGGAGTAGAAGGTCTTAGAAGGACGTAGAACAAAGGAACCAATCAGCAGGGTTCGTTTACCTTACTTGACCGTTGACAGTTACGAGTGGCGCCTCGCTGCATTGATACATTCTCTTTTGAAAAAATATATATATATATATATTTATATCTTCGTTTAAACGATACAGTGTGCAGTGGAGTTTGTTTAATAATTAAAGAAATTTTTTAACTCTTGAATTCATTTATAGATTAAATTTTAAACCTTTTAACGTCTCTGTTTTTCAATGGGAAGGGAGAATACCTTAGTAAAAAAGACACTGAACTTTTTCGAATGGAAAGACATTGAAGAAAGTGAAAGAAAGCAGCGCATCCCGTCTGCATATTATTATCAAGCCTTATTACATCTGCTACTACAACGAAGAAGGTAAAAAGAAGGGAAAACAATAAGCTTTATTACAGCCGAGGAGGATCCTTCAAAGAATCTCTTCCTAAGGGAGATTTTCCTTATACCAGCTGGTTGGGAAAGAGCAAGAACCTAAATAAATCTTAAGCCGCTGCTAATGCGGGATGCATCATGATTAGAGAGAGACACAGCTGTTTTCCTCTCATTTCTTGTCACCCATTCCAAGGGTGTTCTTCACATTGTCCACAGCGCCCTGCGCCATGTTTTTCATCTGTCCTCCCGTCTGCACCAAGACAAGTATCGCAATGTCAAGTAATATACATATACATTCCAACTTTCCTAGTCTTAACAAATCTGCCATCTGCATGCAGCGTCTACACAGTTTTCCAGAGCTCGAACGAGCTGCTGTCCAAGATTACCTAAAAAACAAATTTACACACACATACAGACACACCAAATGGCATTAGCATCGAAAGGGAGAGAACCTGATTGAGGAAACCAGCACTGCTGTCCTTCCCTTGTTGGGCAGACTCCTTGGCCGAGTTAGTGGCATCAGCGGTCTTGTCCCTCGCGGCATTGGCTGTGTCCTTCGTGGACTGAGCCCACTCGTCAGCCTTAGCCTGTCAACGTCAAAACATAAATGTCAAAACAGTAAGCAAACACGGTGCGGAATTGCTAATAAAGCCAATAAATGACCACATTCTTTTGAAATATCTTTCCTACCTGGCCCTCGTTTTGGGCTGCCTGCAAATTTTGCTGCAAGTTAGACATGTTTGCTGAGAAAAGTAGTAATTCAACACTGGAGCTGTATAACCAAGTTTTTCTTTTGATCTCGATGCTTTTCTACACTGCACGCTTCAAGTACTTATAGCACCTGTGGGTCTTCATAGGAAGTGACACCTGGGCGTCAAGGATTCTGCTACCGCACCTGTCGGTTGAGAAGGGTGCGGTCCGAGTATTTCTGCTTTTGAATTGGGCGTCGGGTGACTCAATCTGTTAGTGAGATGCGGGGCGAAAGCTAAGATCACGAGAACCAACATCCAATGACCCTTTGAGTCCCGGTAACTCATGCTGTTGTTATATGCGCCACAGAAAGATAGGACCTCAAAATTACGTTACACGGACCACGGAAAGCGGGTGTCTGCATGTGACTTCAATTTGATTAGGTGTGTCTCAAAAAGCAGACTTGAGGAGCGCGCTCTTGTTCCAAGTGGATGCGTACGAGACACGATAAGAATTATTGCTTGACTTCAACGGATATCATTTTTCTACCATTTTTCTATGGTTTATATCAAGATAATTTTAAGAAAATCCTTGTGACCATTGTTTTAAATGTGATTCAATGGTGTGTAAATTTTCCAAACTGGTGGCAAAGTGTTAGTGGTGCGTAAAGTTTCCACAATTGATGGCTAAGTATACAAGTGAACGTGATTTAAATGTAAAAGGAAAAACATAGCATCAGAGACGCACCTAACCAATTTGAAACGAAAAGAAATTGTACGCTGCATTACCGCGGCAAGATTTCAATTCAAAAATGACACCGCGCATCCTAGATGATTTGCTAAATGTCAACAGAAAAAAGCCCCATCCAGAAGTTTGACGTTTAAATCTAAGGCCCACAGCCTGACTGTAACTGATTCGCCAGGTGTTCGGTTCAAAAAGGACGATGCCAGAAGTTTAGCGCTAACTTTCAAGTGGGTCTCGAGAAAACCCGAACATTTCGGGAGACCTTGAAACAACATAAGCACAACAACAACGACAACAGGCCCCACAGATTTGGAGGCCATGTTTAAAAGTACTTCTATCACAGCCTTATCGCAACAACTCTTTCTACATACACATACACTCTTTATCCAACGGCAGATACACGGGAAGCTGAAATTTTAACGTTGGTTTTTCATGCGTCGGTCGGAATTAGCAGCCTTGAAGTTAAACGTGCATAGACGGCGAGATGCTAGAGTTAAAAGGGAAGGGAGTAAAGTGCGAGATAGTGATGGATTATAAGACTGTATATGATAGTACAAGTAAAGTTACACATATGTTTACCTCATCAACCCGTCATAGGGAAAGGTAAAGGATTTGAGTATAGAAACAAACCCAACCTCATAATATCCACATGAACTACAATTTTATCCTTCTCCATAGTCACTACAGATTAAAAAAAGAGCTATAGAGAAGGCACCATGACGGGGACCATTATTTATCATTATAGGAACTCGTTTTCCAACTTCCGGGACTCTTCAAAAGGAAATCTGATCTAAATTCTTAGTGCATAAGGGCAACGGCAGCTTCCTGCACCAAAGGCTGGGTAACGTGCACAAAATGCGCAGCTTCTTGCTCCACCTGCTCCCTACACTTGTGGGTATTCTTTCCTTCCTTCATCTTCTTCACAAACGCCACAAAACGTCTCCAGTTATCATCCTGGAACAAGTGTGGGTTCATCCGCAAATACGTGAATGCACACATCTCTCCCTCGTCTGAACTTCCGTCTATATTCATCGCCACTGCTCGTAAGATCTGCTCGTGAGCATAGTCATCATACCGAGGCAACGCATTTTCCCCGGCAAGTGGGACATGTGCTTTCTGAGTAGCCACCTGCACTTGCCTAACAAGCTTCTCGGGTGCACAAAGGGCGTCCTGTGGCTGCTCATGATCACGCATCTCAATGCAAGTGAAATTAAATATAGCATTGTGACGTGCCAACATCTGGGCAATGGGAAGGTACCCATCTCGGAATCTAGTGTTATAGTAACCGGCTGTGAGCTCAGGGGCATGAGACCTAGTCCCATAGTGCCAGTGGATGCCAGCAACCTTGACCGAAATCTTGACGCCTGTGTTCTCAAAGATTGACTTGGCTGAGGTAAGAATTCTCTCGCCATGGTCTATGAGCAGCTGTGAGTACCAGCCCAGGAAGAATTCACCGTAAGGGCCGTTCCAGCCTCCACCTTCCTTTCTGAAAAATTGGGTGTCTTCGGGCCAGTTATTGTAGTGCCCAGCATCAGTGGGGCCAGTAGAACCCCATTCAGGCTTACCGGTAGCTTCAGCCGCAGCTTTTAAGCTACTCAGCATATACTGCAGCATGTAATTTATATTAGAGATGAAATAGAAATCTTCGCATATTGTAGCGTCGAAGACGGAGGAGGCTGTAAATACCTTGTCATAACACTGGAAGGCACCAATCCCTGGAAATTTCCACGTCCCATTCTGCTCTGGATATGAGGGGTATCGCAGCTCTCCTGCTGGGCCCATTCCGACTTGGATTTCCTGAATGGAACGAATCACGAAAATTTTTAGCTGACCATCACGTTTCAATAGTATATGAGAACAAAGATCCTAGCCCCCCAAAATGGATTATAACATAAGGCTGTTAATCGGGAAGAACAATTACCACGATGGTATCACCAAGTAAGTGCTTGAAGTTGTCTCTGAAGGCACGCATGAAATCCGCATAACACTGGACAGGGGTCCGGCCCTTAAGGACTGGGAGGGTATCACAACCAAGAGATAGATATTCATAATTCCTCCTCCCCCATTGATCCGTGTAGGCAAGGTCCGGATCTTTGTCAACCTCTTCCCCAACCCACTTGGGCAAAGGAATGCTGCAGCAAGGAGACTAGTCATTTAGATCAACACATGACTTATTGACGATCAGAAAACAATATTGGAACACCAATAAATCCGCCTAAGATTCTCCCTCTACCTTAGAAGAAATATACTATTGCCAAAAAAAAAAAAAAAAAGATATGCCCCCCAGATTTCATGCCGGGTTCTCCATTCCTCCGTATATCGGAGCAAATGGTTATGTCGCGAAACTACAGAATTTAGATACTTTGATCATATTCAAAATTCCCCAGTCCTGTCCTCTTCAAAAGGTAACCAGATCAAGAAAAAGTGTAAAAACACCAACGACAAAAGGCTAATCTACTTTTCACGGAAACTGCCTAAGCTTCCGTGAGGTCCCCACGCCCTTCACGCGTGTGGCCATGTATCCAACATCGCCCACGCTCTTTAAACCAAAATCGTGTAAAATAATAAAATGAGAGGTTGAAAACAAAAGTGAGAAACAAAGAGCAAATAAAATGGATCGAAAAGATACGTACGAGACGGAGTCGCCCACGTTTCCGCCACATTGGTGGAAGGACATGACGGCCTGGACCTTGAGGCCGTGCTTCTTGGCCATCTCCAGGAGCTCCGCATAGCCGCCCCAGTTGTATGAGCCCGGCCCATCCCTCTCCACCAACCCCCACCATACGTCCATCATCACCCCCTCAACCCCAGCGCTCTTCAGCGCCTGCAAGCTGGCGTTCATTGCCTTCTTCCGGTTCACCGTGTTGTTCATCGTCACGCTGTCAAGGGGCATCATCACGAAAACGGGCACCCCGTTCCCCTTTCCCTTAGCTACCACTTCCTTGTATTCCCTCTCGGTCTCCGGCGCTTCCAACTCCGTCGCAAATGCTTGGCATGCCACCGAAAGATCCGGCCGTGTTGACCTTAGCACCGGCGACCGGCAAGGGCTCAGAGGAGGCGAGACTCCATCGACGGTGTCGGATTTCCGGACCATGCACCTCAGATTCGACGCCGGAGACTTCCACACCGACGCCGCGCTCACAGACGCCGATGACTCGCCGGATGAGGCCACGGTCTCCATCGCAATCGGTGTTCCTGCGAGGCTCCCGATCTGGTGCGTCATGCTCAGCGCCATACGAAGAAGAGCCAGCGAAGAAAACAGGCACAAGGAACTGTAGGAAGCTTCTGTCGTTACCGCTTAAAGAAACCGCAAATTTGATTTCTGAATCTGAGTAGGTGCTTTTGAACTTTTGAATGTGCGAAATGAGAGGCTGGAGGTAGTCTAGCTTTTATAGGCCTAGATCGCGGATAAGATTATAGTAATAGTATTACAACCGTCAATCTTGCTCCACGTGTATGATCGCAACGTGGCAGGCGTAGGGCGTTCGAGAAGGCGACGGCTACGATAACTGGATGCACGTGACGATGGACGGTGAAGATGTCCTTGCGCGTGAAGATTCCAGCAAACGCGCGCTGGCCTTTTGAGTTAAACATGGGTGGTTGGTGACACGCGTGAGAAAGTGACCGGTCACGTGTCCGGCCCTTTCGGCTTAAGACAGGCAGGGGTTTTGTCTCTTTGTTTTGTGTGGCTGCTTTGACGTCCACGAAAGAAAGCTATCAGGACCCACAAGCGGAAGATAGACCGCGTTGACACGTGGATGGCGGTGGCAGTCCTGGGCTCGCGATGAATGCCACAGTCGGCCATGGACTTACACGTTATCAAGATTTGTTTGATTGGATTACTGACGGTGATTGGCGGTCTTGATTGATCAAACAGCATGCCACTACTGCTGGATTTTGCCATGTAATAAACTAGTTTTTTCGAGACACGGGAAATACTGAGAGCAGTTTGAATCTTTAGGACCGCGACGCTGACCACGATATTTACCTGACAACTAGATTGAGACTCCGATTCAGTGTTACGCAGTTTTCACAGATTCTCTCTGGTTAACAAATGCATCATACTCTATTATCAAACTTAAAAAATTAATAATTAATTTAAGATTTAATACATTTTAGTATTATATAAATGAAAATTAATATATAATATAAGATTCATTATTTATATTTTAACATTTCTGTTTATTATAATAGTTAAATTATTAGATTATTAATTAAACATTATAAGAGTGATAAAGAATATATTAACTTTGATGTCATGTTAAGAAACTCATTATCTCATAAAAAATTAATATCATATTTATGGTTCACATCCTAATTAATAAATTCCATTAACCATGAACCACACACTAAGAAAACAAAAATTCTATTAATTCAACTTATTTTTATTTTTAAGGAATAATAGTCTCTCATATTTGCTAACTTTTTTTCATAAAATATTTTCACTTTTTATGTTTGTTTATTTTGGTTTCGAGGATCGATGATGTGATGACAAATCTCTAAATTGGCTATCTAAAGATTTAGTGAGAAGGGAAGGCTTGTGCCTAATTTGGGCTAAAGAAATTTGGATTGAACTATGGACCAAACATTTTCGGGCAGGCCCAACGTGGGGAAAGAGAAATCTACAGCGAGACATACGCAGGAATTCAGGTGTAGCTATTATTAGGACAACCCACGGATTTCTTGAAGTTGGATTACAAAACAAAGGTGTTAGTTATAAATGGACGGTTGCGTAGATGATCATGGTCAACAAGCTCCGGCATGTCTCTGTTGACCGATTATCAATAACATTATCCTATCTCTATTTTTAGTATTCTATTTTTGCATGTTATAGAGTTGGATACTCTTTTTTAGTTTACACTCTCCTTGGAATCAATTGGCCATAAATAAGCTCCTATCTATTTATAGACATATCTTTGTCTATTAATAACCAAAATTCAGAGCAGCGTTTGTCATTTATTTAAGCTATGTGCACTTTGCAAAGCACTCGTTGTCTAGCAAATTCCCAATTGCGCGCTGGACAATGAAGGCAATCCAAGAGTTCAAAAACATCGCAAGCAAGAAAATATCAGTTTATTCAAGATTTAGTATTATTAGAGTGTGAGAACTCAAGATTTTAAGGTATTAAGTAAAAAAATCTTATCATTTATAGGGTAAAAGGTTTATTTTTATATTTTCTATATGGGACAACACTCTCATTTAACAAGTATTTTTTGTAATAGATTTTTAAATGATTTTACATGCTATAGTTGATTTTTTTTGTAAAGACAACATATGTTGTTCTCATGTAACATCTTGTGTAGCTTTCTTATATGGATAGATTTGTTTTTTACATTTTAACTTTATCGATTATATCAAGTTAGTCTTAACTATAAAACACCCTAGCCTCAATGCATTTACTTCTATTTGAATTTTCTTTTGAAAATTGTGAAATGTGAACTTTGAAATAATTCAAAATTGCTCTTTTTTGAGGTTTGATGAGAAGTGTTTATCATTTCTTCTAACCTTATCTATCACAAAATTGAGTTCAATCCAAAATAATAACCTGATGAAAGGCATGGTCAAGCTACTTTATATAATTAAAAAATTTTATTTACCTTCTTAATGTAGGAAAAATTTGTGACATTTTTTCATGTTCAAATTCACATCACCCTTAATGCAAGTAGGCTTATTGCCTATGTCTCACATCAAGAGATAATAGTCACAAACTCATATATTGTCAACCTAAACACAAAGAATCCAAGAGAGGTTTTGGTGTGGTTGGGGTAATTTTGAAAATCTAATTCTCCCCCTTTTCGTACTCGGCTTTTTTTATTAACATGCCATTTGGAACCCATCACGTGGCTCGCAGCTGGACCCACCAACAGAGAATTCTAGGTGAATCTTGATCCAGGACAACATTGTCATGCAGTACCATGAAGAAGCCAAAACTTCTAAATCAATCCTTGTCCTAACCTTCAATTGCTTGTAAGGGATGGCAACCATCATGAATTTGAGCCTTTGAGAATTCTTGGCACCGGTAAACCTAACAACATCGACCATTTCGTAAAAAATAATAACAACAAAAAAATCCTATTCCATCTTATTTGATAACTGGGATAGGGACAAGAGCACAAGGAGCACCGGATACGCTGAATCTCATTCGATCCATCTCGGTTTCTTCTATGCGAAGATTTCTATCCTTAATTTGAAAATACGGCATGGAATGTGAGGTCAAGGATTTTAGGCTCTCTTTCGATTCCAATGCCTTGTCCGTTCCAAGTCATAACGACGTGGCCAACCACGAGCGATGTTGTCATAAACACGACACAATGTGTAAAAATAGTAGAGGAAGAGGAAAACGGAGGATCGTCAGGTAAAACTGAACCCGCTAAAACCAAACAAATCGAGGTTCAAAATAATCACCGAGTTTTGTTTTAGACATGTTTGGTTCCGTAACAATAAGGATTACGAGGAACCAATCAAATCAGAGCATGCACCGAACCAACTTATGTTGGTAGAAACAAAGTTCTATAACAAGAGGCCCAAAAACTTCAATTCTTATACAAGATTTTTATATAGAAAAACGTTCACAATGACCACATATATGGATTATTGTCAACATTTATCAAGTTAAACTGTGAGCTCATATTGCTAACTTTATAAAAAGCTTAAGTTAATTTTATACCATTTTTAGTTAATAAGTGTCTAACTTAATTGAAAAAAGATATTAAGTTTTCGGGTTTAATATTTGAATATACGAGTTTAAATACATGCATAATATATATGTATATATCATACATTTTGTGGTGTTTCATGATATGTACAAACAAATATATGTATATTAAGTAAAAGTTAAAAGAATGGAGGATAAAAAAAAATATATATTACAGCATGTCATATTACCATTTATTTCATCATATTGGGTTGTATTTTCTGTTTTATAATTTTCTAGAAATTTAGTTTATTTAATTGTTTACACGAACTTTTGAACTTTCTGTTTTAAAAATATATTTAATTAGCTAATTTAGAACATTAATTTTAAAATCATATGTACGACCAACATGAAGGATCAGAATACCACTATTACTATACTATTACGGGAAATTTTTGGCTAAAATAATATTTTTATAAATCTATGAATGTAAATATAAAAAAAACACAAACTGAATAAATTATCTACGATATACCGAAGTTTATGCACTCTGTTTAAAAAATATTCAAATGGTTAACAAAACGAATCGAGTTATAGGAATTTAAAATGGGTTATGAGGAATTAATAACTGCAATCTATGGATAATGATATTGGATAATATTATAAAAAAGAATTGGAACGCAAGTAAAAAATAAGTAAAAGGAAACGGAGAAACAAAGGCGGCCATTCTATCCAGGGGCAAACGCGTGGAGTGGAGAATTTTGACTTTATAAGAGGGTATGACGGTCAAATAACTAATCGTTCCCAGAATTCCAAAGAAAGGAAATCAAAAGAAGAAAGGAGAGAGAAACAACGTATCAGTTCGCAAGGCCGAGGACCTTTCTCGCTGCTCTCCCTCCATCTCTCGCAATCGCATCCTTCTGGACTTTCTCGCGAAGTTTCTCCCCATCGAATCGGTTTCTTTGGAAAATGCTGTGAAATATTCAAAGCATGAGCTCGTCGGAAGCAAAAATGAGGGGATCTTTCTATATGGACGACGCCAACGCCCCCTCAACCTCAGGTCCACCGCCTCGTGCCCCTCAGGCATCGTCGACCTACCTGAATTCCAAGCAAGGGTATGGAGATCACTAATTGCTGCTCAATTTCTCTCTTTTGATTCGCGGTTTTCCTATAATTTCATTCAGATTTCGAGAAGTTTTCATTTGGATCCAAGTTTGGAGGATTTTGGTGAATTTTGCTTGAGTTTTGTAATTCGGCCTTCTGAAGATCGTTACTGTTGTCATGATTTTTACTACTTTTGAATTGTTCATTCTTTGAGTAAAATTTCCGCCAAATTAACTTGAATTTCGAATATAAATCAGTTGCCGCTGCTATTTTATTTTCCATGCTTTTACTTGTCTGGGGGTATCTCAGAGATTGATAAACTCATTGCTATAAATCCCTATACCATTTTGCCTATTGCTCAAGCTTTTGCTTAACCCTCAATGAGTTTTTGCTTAACACTCAATGAGTTTTGAGCATTGTGTTATAGCGCGGTTTCGTACCGATTGAATGAATCGGTGGGTGCTTTGCATTTCTTATTCAGTGGGACTGATATCAATTAAAATGAATTTGATCGTGTTTGGTCTGGCTTCTGCTAAGTCTCTATTGTTTTTGCAGTTCTGCGAGTGGTGGCAATGTATTTCGACTCTTGGCACGAAGAGAGGTTTCTCCTCAAACAAAGCACTCATCAAAACGATTTTGGAGAGAAGCTTCCAAGTCTCAAGTTGATTCTTCTGGGTCAAGGTGTGAAGCAAGACAAGATGCAAGACGAGGTCTTGTCTCATGGTATGTTCGGGTACTTCATTTTTCTTCTGTTATGTCCAGGTACACACATGCAAACACATGCACAACAGACTCACCTTTTGGTATCTGAGAAATCTTTTGTAACCTCAATGTGCACAAACACAGAAAATTTTGTTCTTGCAAGTATTAGACATATTGTTGGCAGTGCCCTTGTTGCTATAAGGATATAAGTTTGATCTTCTGAGAATTTGTCAAATTTTAAGGGTGGAGGCAGAAACTTTGCGGCATCTATCAGCCAAATATTGTCCACTGTTTCCCCCTCCTAGGTCAACTATAGCAGCAGCCTTCAGCCCTGATGGGAGAACACTTGCTTCTACGCAGTAGGTTTCCATTTCTTTCCTTTTTTCTTTTTCTTCTTTTTGAAGCTTATGCTGGCAGATTTCAATGGCTTTGCCTAGTGATTTTTCATTGCTCAAACTGCATTTTGTTTCTGTTCCTGCAGTGGAGATCATACTGTGAAGATTATTGATTGCCAAACTGGTAGCTGCTTGAAGGTCTTGAGTGGGCACCGCAGAACCCCTTGGGTGGTAGGTTTATATTTGTCTCTGTTCGTATGTGTTTGTTTTACTTACATTAAAAGCAAAGAATAACATTTTTTGTTTTTTGTTTGTGTTGTATGTTGTGTAATCTGTTCCCTGAAGCTTGCTAAAGTTTAAAGTTGTTCTGCTGTGTATCTAATGGACCCTCTGAAGAAGAAAGTTGTAGTTTAAGTTAGTGCTACAGCAGGCACTTCTCTAATGTACCCACTACTGTAGCAAAGTTATTATTTGCAAATGAGCCCCTCTTCAATCCCATCATTAAACTGCATGCATAATTAGATTTATTAACCTCCACCTGTTGTATGTACCCGCTATTTTTGGTGTTCATATTTTCTTATGAATGTACTTGTGGAACTTTTGTAGGTTAGGTTTCATCCGTTGTATCCTGAAATACTTGCAAGTGGAAGTTTGGATCATGAAGTTCGCTTGTGGGATGCAGACAATGCAGCGTGTATTGGGTCACGGGACTTTTGTAATAATCTCTATGGATTCTTCGTTTACCTAATGTTTAGAGAATGACTTCGTGCTAAGATTATACAATCTGTCTGTTGAATATAATATTGTTTCTTTTTGCCATGCAGATCGTCCCATTGCTTCAATCGCCTTCCATGCCCAGGGGGAGCTCCTTGCTGTAGCTTCAGGTCATAAGGTGAGGATTTTTCTCTTTTCAACTTTACAATAGTCTTAAAATAACCTGTTACTTATTTTTGTTGGATCAATTTCTGTATTAGTTGTATATATGGCATTACAACCGGACAGGGGAGACTTCCTCACCAACCATAGTACTGAAAACACGGCGGTCTCTTCGAGCTGTGCATTTTCATCCACATGCAGCTCCTTTTCTTCTAACTGCTGAGGTAACTCTTTTCAGTGTTGCTGGATATGTCTTTTGCCCTTTCATACTCCATAATGCTGCTTCTAATGATCATGCTGATGTGTAGGTCAATGACCTTGACTCTTCAGATTCCTCGATGACACTTGCAACTTCTCCAGGTTACTTGCACTATCCTCCACCCACGGTGTATTTGGCTGATGCTCATTCAAATGAACTTCCTTGTTTCGCGGAGGAACTTCCTCTAATGCCTTTGCCCTTGCTGATGTGGCCTTCATTTGCTAGAGATGATGGAGAATATCTTTGCAGCATTCCTATATGGATGTTAGTTCAAGTGGTGTGCTACAGAGACCAGAGCCTTCTGCTTCAGTACGACTTCTGACATATTCTACTCCATCAGGGCAATATGAACTTCTTTTGTCTCCTATTGATCCCAACAGCTCATCTTCTGCGCCAGAAGATACAGGAAATGATTCTGTGATGACTGAAACAGATAATGCAATTTCTCAATCTGCTATGGATGCCATGCAGACAAGGGAAGGGTTGCCTGAAGAGAGAAATAACAACGTTTTCCCTTGTGGTGACCCAGTGTATTGGGAACTACCCTTCTTGCAGGGCTTATTAATTGGCCAGAGCCAAGCTGGGCAACGTTCCATGGGTTCAGTTAATGCTTCGTCGCATGAGACTTTATCAGCAGTTAGTGAAATGGAAAATCTCGCAACTTCTTCAGTTATGCCCACTGGTGTGGCCCAATCTAGGATTAGTGGAAGATCTAGTTCACGGCGGCATTCTTCACGTTCCCGCTTGAGTGGATCTGTTGAAGGTGCTGCCTTCAACCAAATTTCACATGATGAAGGTGATCCTCAAGTTGCTGTTGGCAGACTCCAATCTGAACTTGCAACCTCACTGGCTGCAGCTGCTGCTGCAGAGTTACCATGCACTGTGAAGCTAAGAATATGGCCGCATGATATAAAAAATCCATGTGCAACTCTAGATGCAGAGAAGTGCCGCTTAACTATAACACATGCCGTGCTCTGTAGGTATAACTACTTTATAATATGAAATAATAGTACTCCCCTGCTGTGCCAACCTTTTGAATTTCCTTTTTAGCGTATTACTGTCAGAGGTTAATGTCCAGAAACCTATCGTCAGAAGTAGGACTTCTTGGTGCTTCTACATATCTGAAGTAGCTGCTAATGGGAGCAACATTTAGCTTCAAGATAGATATATTGGAATTATCTTAACTTTCTTTGTATCTTCCTTACCATGACGGACATTGTTAATGGTTCTACCTTTCTCTCTCTGTCATGTTAATCTGAAGAGCATGTGATAGCATTAACTAAATTTGATGGATGTTTACATTCGACGATTTGATTGCAGTGAAATGGGTGCTCATTTTTCACCATGTGGGAGATATTTAGCGGCCTGTGTAGCGTGCATGTTGCCTCATTTGGAAGCTGATCTAGGATTACAAAGCCAGCTCCATCATGACACTGTAGGGGCTGCAACATCCCCAACGCGACACCCAATTTCAGCTCACCGAGTTCTGTATGAACTTCGGATATATTCTCTTGAGGAGGCAACGTAAAGCTTAAACCTACATATGAATTTATTCCGCATTTTAACCCTTCATTTCCTTGCTCTTTGTCCTGATATTCTGTGTTCATACAGTTTTGGCTCTGTGCTAGCTTCACGAGCAATACGGGCTGCTCATTGTTTGACTTCAATTCAGGTCAATTGCTTTCTGTTACTTCTTTTTGGAGATTCAAAAACCTATAATGTTTGAAGATAGTTTCACTGATTTACCATGTGATGTCAGTTTTCTTATTCTCTATCACATGTTATCTTATTAAAGAATCGTTGTTAACAGCCTTTTGCCATCTCAATTTCTTTCTCCACAGAATAATTAGAAAATAAATCATCTTTTTTTTTCTCAAAAAGCATTGCCCTTCATATGTGTTTGGTAAAGTCACTGTAAGAAATATCTAGCTTATTATGGAATTCGTTATATCGAATGCAGTGCATGCAAATCCTACCATGCTACATCAACTTGACATTTGCTTTTAATTTTAGATTTTGCAAATGCATATTCAAGATAAGTGTTACATGTGCCAGAAGTTTTTTGCAACTTTTGTACATCTACTGCTCCAAGTAAAGATTGAGTTCTCTTGCTTGTGTGATGTGATATAATATTTCCAATTTATGTAGTGACAGAATAATCATATATTTTGTATTAAGGAGGATTCATTATGTATATTATTTCATATCTCCAGTTCTCTCCTACGTCAGAGCACTTGTTACTTGCATATGGTCGCCGCCATAGTTCACTTCTTAAGAGTGTTGTCATCGATGGAGACACAACAGCACCCATTTACACCATTCTAGAGGTATGAACTCATATCTTTCATTTTGTGCTGTTGTGACCTATATATATTTGTTTTTTATATGATGTCTACTTATGGAAACGCAACAGCACCAATAAAAGAACAATTTTCTAGTTATTTTTTTCTGGCATTTACGTTACTCAAGCTTATAAAGTTCTTTCATCACATAAACTTCTTTTATTCAGGTTTACAGAGTTTCTGATATGGAACTTGTAAAAGTTGTTCCTAGTGCTGAGGATGAGGTAAATGTGGCCTGCTTTCATCCTGCAGTTGGTGGTGGCCTTGTCTATGGGACAAAGGTAAGCGACTTGCTATTTTCATCATGTATATGAACCTAAGACCTGATCTTTTCATTTTTTAAATGCTGCTATGCTGTCAAATGCAGGAAGGGAGACTTAGGCTCCTCCATTGTGATAGTACTCATGCCATGAATTGTGTGCCACCTCGTTTTCATGATGAAAACATGCTCGAGGTACTACAATGCCTAGCTTTTACTAGAAATTGTCCTATCTCGTGCTTCTACTGAAGTGATTTGTTTGCAGACATAGACCTAGCATTCTTTGGCAAGAGAGCTGTGTTTATTTTTTGCATGTGGTTTTTATGCGATAAGAAAGGTGGTTGCTCATTTTTTTTTTAGACTCATCATGATTATTATTATTTGTATTCCCCTAAGCTTGTATACAATCATCATCAAATTTTATGGGCTTAGTGATCAAATTGTATTTTAAGTAATAGTGGCGGAGGAATGCCATTGGTCTAAAACATAGTTTTTGCAGCGTGAAAGTTGCTACTTGTCTTCCAGTTGCATGTTCAAGCTTTTTCCGTTCTTGTTCTAATCTCAAAGTGCTGATAGGAACCTTTGACATGTTCTGGGGCCTCTTGACCACACAACCCTTGTGTTTCTCTTTCTTGGTCTTTGTGCTGCGTATAAGTAATCAACATACAGAAAAGAAGAGAAAAGTGTCTTCTGACAATTGATCTATTTCTTGGTGAATTCTGAGGGGTCAAATGCTCTCTGGTGGTGTTTAAGTGAAACTTTGAAGTAACGAAGGTTCTTTAACTGGCTCTTTTATCTTGAGGACTCAACAGTTTGAGCGCGTCTAAATTTTCATTTGCAAGAAGGCTTCTAACAGAAAGGGGAAAATGAAAATGGGCTTTGAAGCGTTAGTTTATAACATATTAAGTAATTTATGCAATCTTGGAGTACCTTTGAAACTTAGGATATCTATGACGTTATTCTAAGTCATGATTGGTCAAGTCATTTTCCTAGTTTTCAAATAATATGAACATGATGTCAATTGGCAGAGACGGAAGCCCAGATCAGCTGGGATTTTTTATAAACATTCTCTTGGCACATACTGTGCGAAAACTTGTAAGATCTATCATAGGCCTGCTGAGGGTAGTTGCTTGTTTTTGAATTTGTCGACTTTGCTTGATAAATTTGTTTCACTTATGACAGATCATACAAGTCTTTGGATTTGTTTTCCCTTCGGTAATTTGGATTTTACTCTTTGTTGTAGGTCCCAACATATGCATTAGAATGCTGATAGCTATTGATCATTTCCCATGTATGATCTGGTCGACTCCTCTTGAATGGTATCTTTCTCCTTTCCTAGTCCATCCTAGTTTGAACTTACTTCATTTGTTTGCTTGTTTTCTTTTTCTTTTCCAATTGGATTTACTTGCTTTGTTGGGATATTGTCATTAGAAAGATAAAATTATTTTTATCCTTTTTAAATTCAGAAACATAATGCTGGTAACTATATAGGTGCATTATAGCTTGTCTGAGATTGAGATATCACTGCCTGCGTGCTTTTGTTTTTAGCTGTGTCCAAATGTTACCCTCGTTGGTTTGAACACAAGCTCTTATCTCAAGTACTTGTATTACAACCTAAACAAAGAAAAGGAATTCTTGTCATTCTGCCTCCTGCTTGTCTTCTCCTCCTAGTGCCATCTCTTGCTTGATCTGCCGGTTTCTGTATTGACTCCATCTCTGACACAAATCTGAATTCCAACAAAGTTTCTAATTGCTTCTTCTGTATTTTCTAGAAAAAGCAGAGCTCAGGATTTATTGTTTTGCTTTATTTTTCGAATACTAGAAATTTACAATCTTTGGATATGATGCTCAAAAAATAATTCATGAGAACTGTTGGAATATCTTGCTTTCTTTAGTTCTTTGCTGCCAATGATGACATATATGATACTATCTGGATTTTATAGAAGTATCAAACATAAAACAGATGAGAACGTGCGTTGTTTCTGTGCTCAGCACCCTCTCGTTGTTTCCTGTACTGTTTGGAGATTCAATGCTAGTTTGCATCTTCCATACCCACTACACTAAGCAGTTGCATAGAGGGTAACCGAAATATCAATTTGAAAAGAGTGGAGTGAAACAAATAAGAATAAAAACCTGCAAAAAGGCTTTTGAAATTTGTGTAGATTTGTGAGATATTAGCTACCATCCCATGATTTAGGTCAAATATGGGAAAAGGACGAATATAAGGAAAATGGTGGAAGCATTAGAACATTGCCAAGATTTTACTGGAGCATACTGCTTAAGATGTAGCGGAATGGCACAACTGGATATTTGTGGTTGACCCAGTGATATGATTATGGCCTAATTTAGTTCAGTGGTGATTTAGTACAACTGAACAAATAGTATTAGTTGCAAAATGAAAAACAAGGGTAAGAACTCCAACTACAAGATCATATATACAAGAAGCATGTTAGTAGACACCAATACATTGGAATGGTCTAATCAGTGGACTGTTGTGAGAGCCCTGGCAATTGAAAGCAGTAGTTTAGGGGTGACAAATTTTAATTGGATTGTTGGAGGCAAAGATGAGCACCGGGAAGGAGCAATATTAACTTATTTACTGCGACGGATCCAACTACAGTGGTGGTAGCTTGTCTTGAGTTGTGGTGTGGCAAGAACATTACCGAGGCATCACAAATGGATTGTGCGGGTGATGGTGAGGAGGCGGCAACAAGGTATGAAAAGGGGCTAGACTTAGGGTTGGAGAGTGGCAGCAGGATGAGGGGGGGAAGGAGGTAAAGGAGAGGGGGGTAAGGATAGGAAAGTGAAGGTAAGAGGAGGAGGGGTTGGGGGAAGTACTCTCCTGGTTTATTTAGCTGGAGCAAAGGTGAAGGAGAGAGTTCATGAGTGATAGGGAGGAGTGCGTTCATAGCTTATGGTGGGGAAAGAATTCATGGGTTGCGCAGAAGGGATTCTGCACTTCACTGCATTTGCGTGCCTTGTTTGTGTACTTGAATTATTGTTGCAATTTTAAGATTTGTCCTCTATGCATTCCTACTCTTTCAATCATTAAAGCATGCCCGTCTTTTGTTCATTTGGTTAGTAATGATACTGGTTTAGCTTCTCTCTCTCTTACGGTTTGTGTGATTCCAGGTGAGTCAAGATACCCATGTATCTATACTTGTTTGAAGATGGCGGTCTTTGATTACCATGAGCGTAAACTCTTAAACCACACTATTTTTTCCCCCTCATAATGCTTCTTTTCGTGCTAATTTTTTTTTAACACTTTGGTGTTACAAAAATGTTGTCTGTAACGTTAGGAACATGATCTAACATGAAAGTGGCCGAATGGTGCCTTGCCTAACTTGTCAGAAAAAATATAGTTGTATTTGCGTGTTTCACATCGATTTATGATTGATGGAAAAAAAGGTGGTTTAGATTCGCTTTTGTTAGCTTGATTGCGAGGTGCTTCTGGTTTTGGTATTTTTTTCATTTATTGGAAATCCCGCTAAGAAAGGGTCTCCCTCTCTCTCTCTCTCTCTCTCTCTCTCTCTCTCTCTCTCTCTCTGTGTCTCTGAATGCCGTATGCAAAGAATGTTCAATACCAAAAGAAGTATAGTAAACAAATGATGCACAGTGATTTAGAGTTTTTTGAGTATATAACGGGGTGCGTAATTATTTACGAAAAATAAAACATGAAATGCTGTAATAGGTTAAGCCATTAGGATCGGTGGTCCAGCCCCTTTACATGGCCCCTGGGTTCCACTACCCTGATCCTTCAGTCTTCTACTAAGATCGATAAAAAGGTTTGGATATGTTTTTGTGCTTGTTTATAAAACGGTTTAGTTTTGAAAAACTAGAAATAATTGTCCGTTACTATTTCAACAAAAAACTTGCTTGAAATATGCTTAACGTGTTTTTGAAAACTGAAACTATTTTTTGATGCACTGCGTGAAAAACGAAAAATGAAATAGAAGGTTGGCCTGACTGGTGGTAATTATCCGTCTCTCATTCAGGAGTTGCCAAAGAGTAGAAAAATAGATTCACCCTCTTCTATATATGTTTAATTTTCTAATCCTTTTACGAACAATTTGTCTTTACCATCCCTTCGTTTATTCCTTATCTTCACTCTTATAAAAAAAATAATTAAAAAAAAAATGGAATTAGACTTTCATTCTATCTTGTAGAAGGGAGAGATGATCTCTTTCTTTCTTTATTTTTTGTGTGCATAAAAGTCTATTTTCAATGGTGGATAAGGATAGATTCATCTACATCGGCCTAGCAAAGAAGGGGAGGAAGACAGCAATTTGCACTTCATATATAAGAAATTTATATAAAACTGATTTTTGTGGATGAAAATCTATTTTGAGTTGTGGATGAAAGGAAATTCACTTCCCATTGTTATACCAAAGGAGGGCAATATTTCTTCATAGATATTTAATTTCACTTGTGTTTGCATCTTTTCAAAGTAAAAAGAAAATTCCTTCATATAATGTGAATATTGTTGTATATGTTAAAAGGGAAACTTTGAACGGAAATGTCTTCCACCTCTCTCCCTAATAAATAATTATTATGATTCTAGACTATTATTAACTCTATAGGCTGTCCAATCCTCGCCTCCTCCTCAGCCTTTTGGGGCCTCATACAAGCTGGCTCTCACCTAACAGGACTCACGCCATGTGTTTGTTTGCTCATGTTGAAGTTCAAATTCGGGTTCTAAGGTTAATTATGATTATTACTAGCAAAACAATAATAACAAGATTAGATTCCATATGTTTGTGGGCTTTGAATGGAATCTTACCGATCATAGCTGGACAGAATCTTGGTTCCTATTCCGAGGTTTCCCAGGTTTTGCTTCTCTCGTAAGTCGTCGATCTGCGCTCTTGGTACACATATAATGGACATGGCTAAAAGGCAACAGAGAACCTTCTGATTTTACCTGAGACAGAATCTCGATTACCCCTTCCGAGGCTTTCCCAGACTACGGTTTCCTCGTGACTTGTGGCTCTCGGTGTTTCAACCGGTATGGTGCATACAGTATGAGGCATGGGTAAAAGGCAATGTCTTTATTTGCGACCTTACGAAAAGTACGCTGAACAGACTATAAAAGTCGGTGGCTTCCTCGTTTCCCCATGTTTCTTCTTTTGATTACTTCTTTTGATTTGGGTAGGAATAGAACCACTTCATCTCTCCAACAAACGATACTCAATACTAACTCAGCAATCCTCTCTTTATGGCGTTACAAACACTGAATTCGAAAAGGGCTAAAGGGTGGAATTACATTTTCATGGTTTGTGTCCTAGTATTGCAAGACTCGTCATATCTGTTTCATGTCATCTTCGTTCAGTCATGCTGTTTCTTAGCCCTGCAAAGTATTTTAGTATTTTACTTTTACCATTTTGACATTTTGTGAAACCGTACGTTTCACTTTACTTACTGTCGAGGTCTCCGAGATTCGACCCGTTCAATATGTCTCTTCTGCGGCAGGTCTGTGTCCGTCTCTTCTGATGGTGTTGACATGCTAAGCTGGGGTCTGCGGCATCAGACCACGTTGGTCTGATCCAGTTCAAGCCAAAAATATTTGGAAGTATCTGGTCAAGTTCCAGGTTGATGGTGGCAAGCATGGACGTTCATTTAACCTATTTCAGATGTTCTAAGCTTTGAAAAGTAGATGTTCTGGCTGTCGGCGGTGAGGGTGGTGGTTTAAATTTTCACGTTGTAGTTGGGGATGTTAAGACTTACCTTCGCGACGTACGTACTTAGGTTTGATTTATAGTAACCAGACGATGAATCCCATTAATTGCCGCTTGATCTCGCGTCCATCGTACATTAATTTTGGGTTGGTTTTAACATAGTACTGGTTTTCATGCTTGGCCATAAATTGCATTTGCTTGCCCAGTTGTGGTCTGCTCGAGGATCCCTGACATTTAGTGGACTTAAAAGTCGTACCACCATAATTAAACTCTACATACGGTCTTTTTAAGTCAATGTAATTTCTGTTCCTACTTTCTCTCCGGGTACGCCTCTCCCAGTTTCTGTCGGTACTGCTGTCGTATGAGGGGAATATAGACCAAAAGCTTCAGTCCCCTGTCATGTAAGGTCGAAAAGTGATAGCGATGGTTCACCTTTGCCTGTAAACTTTTACTCTTTCCCGGGGGACTGGGTTATCCTGTTCTGTTGGCTTCATCAATGTTATCTCTTTGGCAAGTGGCTACTCAACCCATGCCTCGGATTCCATTCCAATTACATTGACAGTTCATTGTGCTGTAGTTCATCATTCAGTAATTATTTCATTAAGACAAGAGGTTCTTATAAGATATAATATAAGTACTTTTCTCTAAAGATGAGAAAAGAAAATCAACAGTTTGGTTGGGATTCCCATTACATAACAATCAACTATGCTTTTTGCTGTAATTTAAACTTAGAAGATTGTTTGAACGAAGCTTAATTTTGCATTTACCTATTTTACCAGGACGATTTACAATACTGAATTTATATGGTGATAGTGCTAAGTTCAGGGAAGAAACTTGGTGATACGAGATGAGGTCTTTTTACTGCTCATGATTCGCAAGCTTTGCCTCAATATGTCAATCTCCCGTTCCTTCTTGTAATCTTCTTGCTCCATGGAAGCTATTTGATCTTTTAAGCCTTTGATGGTGTCTTCCTTGGCAACCAGTTCTTTCTTTACCTCCTCTATCATATCTTCTTCTGCCGCTATCCAATACTGCACATCTCCTACAGAAAAGAAAAAGGATATAAGCACAGCGTTCTTGATAAACTTCCAAAACACTTACAAATATATCCAATCATTTGTAAATGCAACGTAGTGTTACTGCTGGATGACGTTTGATTTAAAACTTCAAGGAAAAAAAGGCCTTCGCTTAAAAGTGCATTAGGGTACTGTTTTTGCTTTAAGCGTCCTGTACGTTGTTGTATCACAAAAGATTGGGACCCAAGTTTAGACAAATCCAGCAAAGAATGCTATTGCGGATTACTGCATAAGAGTGACAGTGAACTGTTTATATCAGTCACCGAAAAGCAACTGAAACCAAGACCAAAAGATGCTCAACCACTCAATTACAGTTTTTGCCAGAACTACTATATGGAATAATAATTTAACTCATTAGACTTAAGATATGAGCAAGATGAAGATTACATAAGATTGAATCCAGTAAAAGAGGGACAGAAGCAATCAGAAATACGCATTCATGGATGTGAAGGAGGAGAAGATAAAAATCTACTTAGAATACAGTCTGTGCATTTCATGGCGCATGCTTTATTTCCCCAGCAGATCAACCACAAGACCTTAATTATGAAAGAATTCTGAAGTGCATGCACTTGTGCATGCAGCATGAGCATGCACTAGACAGGAGGCATAGAGAAAGAGAGAGAGAGAGAGAGAGAGAGAGAGAGAGAGAGAGAGAGAGAGAGAGAGAGAGAGAGAGAGAGAGAGAGAGAGAGAGAGAGGGGTAGAGAGAAAGATGTACCACGATATGTCCTCTGGATGAGATCGTCAAGCTCCATCTTAATTTCAAGATAGAGCTGCTTCCACTTCTCCGCAGCCTCATCTCGGCGTGCTCTTTCCTCCCTCATTTGCTCCACCAGCAAACTAGTGCCCAGCAATTCCCACTCTTTCTGATTCTTCTCCTCCATCCCTCTAATCTTATCTTCTCTGTCTTCAACCATCTTCCTCAACCTCTTCACCTCCTCTCGTAGGCTTTTCTTCTCTTGATTCCACTCAGCCTCCTTGAACGCAAAAACCATCATCTCTCCCTCATAACCCTTCGTTTCTTTCTCCTTCTCGTACATCATCTTCTCCTGGGGAAACACCGCCTTATCCATCAACCCTCCACCGCTTTTGTCACGTAAGTCGCTCTTGTGCTTGCTAACACAAATCCCCATCTTGTTGATTTAACTCAGTGATGGGACTTGTTCTCTGATTTTTAGAGAGGAAGAGAATGAGTGGGAAATACCTCCATTAATAGACAGCATTCTGGAGCTTGGTCCAATTTACCCCAGCTGGGCCTTATTGATAGAAGTGTCAAAAAAGGCTCGCAAAGAGGACTTGGTAAACGATTTTGCATAGAGATTTGACAGACATGAACTGTAAGCAAGAATAACTGCGTGAGGCGTGCCAAAGTCACATCCAAATTTTATCAAGTAGCAAGAGGTAGCTCTTGTCCAATTATTGGGCAATTTAGTGCTTGTTCCAGTGGGGTCATTCATTTCTTTCTACACATGGGTGAATTATGATGTTAGGAATTTTGAGCAGAAGTTAGTAACGTTAGATTTTTCTATTTTAGATATATTCTAAATATATTTCCGAATACATTTTAAGTATGTTATAGAGGATATTTTTGGTGGTATTTAAAGAAGATTCTCTTTGGTATTAGTTTAAAAGGGAAAGATTATAAGAAAACCTAGTGGGTAGAAAAAAGGGTTGTATCTCATGAAGGCAGTAAAGAGTATGTTATTTTGTGAAGTAAATACTAGTCAAGAGAAAATTCAGTATTTAAATTCAATACATAAATATTGAAGGCACAATTGGATGAGGGAGTTATAGTGAGTATTAAGAACAACCATATATAGGCTTTGTAAATAACAAACTTATATTCTCTTAGAGAAATTTAATAAGAATAAAAGGAATTGGTAGTTGCATTGGTAACAATGGAAGTAAAACATTATGTTCATTCAAATTATCTTAAGTTTTGTGCTTTTTATGTATTTATGATTTAATCTATGCATTTATGTATTCCTGTCGTTTTCCTAGCAATTAACTTTTGTCCAATTATTAGTAATTTATTGCATGTTCCAGTGGGGTCATTCATTTCTTCCAACGCAAGGGGGACTTGTACTTGGAGCATCCATCTACAGTCTCCACTCTTGTTTATGGACCATTAACTATACCTATCAAACTCATAACACCACAATTTTCACCTTCCCATGGCTTTTGATTGACAAATGGTAATTTGCTCAAAGTTGTACCTATCTGTTTCTGTAACATTCTGATCCCTAAATTTACTGTTATATTACTGGCTAACTTTGACTCGTTTGTCCTGCGGACTCCATGAAGATGAAGAAAAACATAAACCTACCGGGATGGACTTTTCAACTCACATTTGTGACGAACTCTGGACTGGTGGGTGATGCAAGGCAGATCTGACCAACCAAAGCCTTGGGAAACCCAACAAGGGAATGAGACGCTTACAATGGAGGGATCATTTCCTTTTTCATTGCTAGGAAACAAACAATATACACCCATGTCGGAAATTTTCATTGCTCAGTCATACAACATTATTATGTGGGTACAAACCCATTATGATTTAAATCGCTGGATTCCCTTCCCGAAAACGACTTGCAGGAAATGGCTTGGGCTTCTATCTTCGACGAAGCATGTCCTGCATTTTTCAAGTGGTCCATCCCCACAAAAATACATGGGTTGGCATTTTCAGTGATTTTTTGTGGCACGACTCCATAAGCATGGAATGTTTTCTGACGGGAGATGGGTTAAGTTCCAATCAAGATGCCTACAGCATGAGGACCGTCTAACTAGCAAATGGCTTTCCAGTTTTGTGTCGAACCTAATGCTTTGATTAACATCTAGACAACTTGATTCAGTTCTGATAACAAGAAAGCAGAAGTTGAACTGGATCAATCTTCTTTCTTGCAGTGTATCCACGGCTCTAGTGCTAATCTGAATGGTTGCTTTTGCTTGTCTGAAAAAGTGATTGTATAACGCCTTGCAATATCTTCCGTCCATTTGAAAGACACATTGGCCGACTACTTCTTGGAGTCCCGAGGCCTGCAGAAAATTACAAGACTACTGATTGCAACGAGCCAAGGAAGGGGGAGCCATCTTTGGTCCTACGAGTTGCCGTCAGTTCAACTCACCTTACAATATTACCTTTATCCAGGAAAGCATGCACTCGCAACATCCTGTTCACATCAAAGCGGGAAAAACAAGCCATCCTGTTGCTGAAACCCAGTTAACAGTATGATAACCACACTTCATTCGTCCTTTAAAACTCGAGTCTGATCCGAAGTCCCAAAACATGTAACGTACCCAGAGTGTTGGGTTGAAAAAAACCTATAATTCATGCAGTAGTTAAATGAAAGGGTTATGACAAAAGCCATCATAGGAGTTTGTCGATGGTGCCTATAAGTCCAAGGAGTCTGCATTAAAATACTTCGTCTCTGTCAAATTCGGGCTTTGGCTGTTCTCTCACTTGCACATTTCCTCTCTCCCATTTTGGGTCCCAAAATTCTACATCGTTTGCAACATGATTGCAAGTGAAAGGCTCCCCACACTGCCCCAGTGACCACTCCTTTTTCAACCCACAATCGATTGCCTTTCCTCCTCCAAAATCTCAAGAGTCTTACCAATCATACACCTGCCTATATGCTTTTCATATATGGAGAATCGGTAAATCGCCAAACATACTCTTTAAGTTGCCCCTAAAACATTACTAAATCGAAACTCGTGGTGTTGTGAAGATAAAAGGGAAATAAACTTATGGAACATATATTTGAATGTCAACACATTTCTTTATTTTAATTATAAATGATTTTTTTAATCTTGAAGACTTTATTGTTCGTACTAATAATAAAGTAGGTGTTAAAAACTTTCTAACCAATAAAATAAATATTATTGTCTTACCGATCATGAGTTTGAGTCACCTCCTTCTCGTCTCTTGGGTGTGTGCATAAAAAAATAAAAAATAAAAAATAAAATAAATATTATTGAAGGTAGAAACTCAAATGGTACAATTTTAGTGAAATAAAGTTAACAACAAAAAGCATGCTGCGAATGGGCCGAGGGGAATCATTGTTTGAAGAAAAGGCATGCTTTCATTGTCGCGTCACTGACGATGATGATTCAGCTTGGCCCAGAAGTTCTGGAGTCCCACCTCCTGTGCCCTCACGAGTCAGGGGTCCGAAGGGTCCATCTTTTTTTGAACATTCCGTAGAATCAAAGCTTCCTGCTTTAGGAGACAAAAGATAAATGCTTTTCTGGGCATCATCAAAAAATTCTGTGGCCTTTTATCTTCAACTGGCGCCCCTTTAACATTCAACTCGCATTGATGGGCGTGGCACATGATTTACACAACTTTGGTTCACTTTTCAGCAAACGAAGTTACACCCTCTCATGCTATGTTAGATTAAACCAACTTGTTATCCAATAAATATATGGTAAGTTAGTGGTGGGGTAAATTAAGTTTGTACTGGTTATTATAAAGATTAAAGATTTAACTCAAAAATTAATTTAAATTTAAAATAATATTTTATTCTCTTAAGCTTCATTATAGGAATGACATATCACATAGAAAACTTTTATCTTACACATACACACGAGATGAAGGAAATTCAATTTGTACTTTCATATTACTTTAAAAAACCTAAAGGTTTATGTTATAAATATACATGTATAATTGTTATAATTCATTTCCTGATATGGGTCAATATTTTTTTCATGTAGCATAATTTATTTAAGAAATTATTTGTGTATATAGTAGAATAATATCTTTCTTTATTACAAACCGTCATTGTGTTATAAAAGGACATGCAATGTATATTGTTTCTTAAGAAATTAATACATCAAAAGTTTCCAACTTTATGCTTTTCTTCATTTTTCCTTTATAATTGTCTAAACTAAAATCTACATTTAATATTAAAAGAATAGTTTCTTAGGATAAACTTCACACTGACCCAA
Source organism: Casuarina cunninghamiana (assembly GCA_028551485.1). NCBI lineage: Eukaryota > Viridiplantae > Streptophyta > Magnoliopsida > Fagales > Casuarinaceae > Casuarina > Casuarina cunninghamiana. The sequence continues at coordinate 12,347,108 of CM052369.1, read as the reverse complement.
AAATATTTTAACTTTCTGCTTAAACTTTTCGCGATCTCCTCATTTTTCAGACCTTTACGTCTCCGTTTTCGTGGAACTGCACACGCCAAACGCTACAACCATTTCTGACTGCGCGCGCAACGGAGGTCAACTCAATCTACAACTTTCTCGGCGCTTCTCTTTTCTTCTAATCCAACGGCCAAAGTCGCACCGCAGGATGCATACTCCACGTCATCACTAGGCGACAGAAAGGAAAAGCGCGGGAACAACGTAAGCTGAAGCGTGTCCCGACAAATAAAAGGCGTTCCGGATGTAGCGGAGTTTTTGGGGCCCGCGTTGATCGGCCATCGGTTTAAGAGCGACTCCCGGTAGTCAGCCGCACCAACGGCCACCAGCTGAGCCTCTCCAGCTGGGAGAAACCTTAAGCGACAGTCTCCGCTTCGATTCCGAAATGCCCGGTTTGGTTTGACGGATTAACAGAAACACCATCGTGCATGTCCCTGAATCACGTTTTGTCATGCAATATTTAATACAACGTGTCATTCGTTGTGGGTCTTGTCTGTCTAGATTTATATTAATTACGGTCCACACTTGGTCATGATGGTGCATGATGTCGCTCGGAAGATCATCTTGATTATCTCTCTATTTTTGTTAACTTAGCTGACGGAATATTACTTGATTATCTCTCTATAGGATTTGGTATTGCGTCATCTATCTCTTAATTATTCTAGGTCATGTACCAACTAACGAGCACGACCTTTCCAAGGATAACCTACTTTTGATGTGTTTCCCTACCAAAGATTTCTTCATGCATAATACCGGAAGTTCCCATACCGTAGTACTCAACTAGGCGAATCTTCTTCAATAGGTTATAAATATCCCTAAAGTATCTCTCAATTAATGGTGCCTACATGTCACCGTCATTATTAAAGAATATGGCTTATAATGAAAAGATTAATACATCTTAATGATATATATATATATATGACTTGTATTAACCATAGCTAGAAAGAGAGAGTGAAAAATGGTTATTACAATTATTAACACAATTGTAGAGTAATGATTATAATGTTCATGGACTTTCCTAATAAGGAAAAAGATTTATTTTTTCATTACCTTAAAAATTTGTGATTTCAAGACAATTTCGATGATGTACTTTCGTATGGAAATGAAAACTTGCAACGATGGTCAAAGAATGTATTCATTGCAAACATTATTGTTTCTCCGAAAAAGCATATAAAACAGATGGACATTTATTCTCTTAGGCTTTATCTTGTTTGAAAATACTGAAGCTTAAGCCAAATTTATGATATGTCCAATTGTATTAACCGCCTAATAGATAAGTTAATTATCAAACTTAAAAATCATGAGTAGATGAAATTTATTATCTTATAAACATGAACATTTATATATTATTAATAATGTTTGACTCCTTGTCCACGTCTTAATAACTAAAAAGAGAAAAACAACCTGCTAATTGATTTCAAAGACAATCTTAAGACAAGGCGGCCATGAACGAGACGGTCCAACGTAGGCTTGTGTTACTCGATGTTGACGAGTTACTGCACGAGCGCCTGTCGACCGGGAGGAAAATGGTCACGTGCGGCGCCGAATCAGAGCAGCTTCTGGTTAATGAACCTCCGAAGCTAAGCACCTGCAGCTAAGAGTTTAGTACAAGGTAACAGTACGAAGGATGGCGTTTCCGATATAAAAGTCAGAAGTCATGGGCAAATCCGGAAGGACGAAAATTAGTTGAGCTTTATGCGTTTACGTTCTTGCTGGCTTTTGGTAGGCAAGCCAAAACGTACAGCGAGAGAGCGAGAGACGGAGCGAAGCCAGGGAGAGGGAGAGAGAGACGGAGAGAGGGCGAGAAAATAAGAGGAAAAATTTGCTGCTGAGGGAGGGTTTGGTGCAGTTCCCCATCTTCTTTCCTCCATTGCTTAATCCTCTGCAACCACATTTTCCCATGTGACCTCATTCCGTATTTCATTTAGCCTCCAAAACAAGATTTTCCCTTCGGTTGGAAAGCGGGGAAGTCCGTATACTTGGAGCGAGAGAGCGAAGCATTAGCACTTGTGCCTGCCGCGACTACGAGTTCAATGGAGGGCTCAGCCGATTGAGACCGTGATTGGATCGAGTTTGTTTGGATTGGAAGGACCAATGGTCCGGTCACATTTATGGTGGTTGTTGTGGGCGGGATTTAGATTTTATTAGCTGAGCCTCGGATTTCAGTCTCGTCAAGTTTTTGTGCGCAAATGGTATTCGTCTATCTAGCTTCTTGGCATTGTCGTCCTTCTGAAGTTTTCGAGTTGTTTCTTATTGTCGCAGAACGTTAATTGTATGCGTCTTTTTGTTTGTCGGCGAGTTTGTTTTATTTGTTATAGCTCGGAATCGCTAATCTAGAATTAAGTTTGAATTGTTTGTGTGGCTAGTTGGTATAAATGACAACTAGGTTCATAGCCTTGATGGGCATTATGAAAGCTGTTATATCGGCATGCTTCAAAAAAAAAGAAATATGGTTTATGGGTCGGAATTTTCTGATACGTCAGTTTTGTGCTGACAAATCGAGAAATCTGCAGAATTGAAAAGTTACTTTTTTTCCCTTGATCTTTACATTCCAGGAAAGAGTTATCCTAGTTTAACATTATTAGACAGTAGTTTGGGAGCTAACCGTATACCCAGTATCAGAAGTGCTGTTTTCCCCTTTCTTGCCGTCACAAAATAATGCTATTTGCTTCTTCCTTTAGGTGTGATGACACGCGTTTAATCTCGTCGGGTGGTATGAAGTTGTGTAAACAGAATCTGTATTGGTATTGTTGCTGCTGTAGATATTTGGATTTTATTGAACCTGGGGTTCCATCTCAAAACACTAGTGCAGAGAGAGGAGTAGCCCAGGCCTATATAAGGCGCAGAGTTGCGTGCCACGGTACCGATGTGGGACTGGCTTCCCAACACTCCCCCGCAGTCACACATCACGTGGGCTTAGGCCATGGCAGTGAGAGGTGGGGTCTATTCACATCACCACACGGTCACGTGGGCTGGCTCTGATACCATATTGAACCTGGGGTTCCATCTCAAAACACTAGTGCAGAGAGAGGAGTAGCCTAGGCCTATATAAGGCACAAAGTTGCGTGCCACGGTACCGATGTGGGACTGGCTTCCCAACAGATTTCATCCCCCTTGGATCATTGTGGAAAGACTTTGTAGTACTAGTGTTTGCTTTAAGTGGCTAGGCATATCTGTATTTGCTACAAAATTAAATGCCAAGAACAACTGACAAGTGGCTTATCAACAGTATCGGTATTGGAGGTGCAGAAGTGCTCCAAGGAAAACTGCATCGTATTTGGGTTTACCTTGCTTAAAATGACTTCCTTTAGGCAAGGTTTTGTAGTATTAGGGTTGCTTTATGTGGCTAGGCATCTTTGTATTTGCTGTGAACTTAAATGCCAAGAACAACTGACTAGGTTATTTACTAACACTGTTGGCATTGGAGGTGCTGAAGTACTCCAAGGAAAACTGCATCTTATTTTGGTTTGATTTGCTTAAAATGACTTCCTTTAAATAGGGAACTGGACGGAGTTTTTTCTTTTTTCTTTAATCTTCTCTTCTTTATAGTGGGTAATGATTTCATCTTATGTACTTTAAGAGGAAAAAGTCAAGTAAGAAACTACTTCGGACTAAATACTATTTTTATATTTACACTGGCATTTGATCTAATGAAATGTACTGGAAAGCAAACCTTTATTAGGCTGCTTTTATTTTTTTATCTTATTAAAAGTGTCATTTGATAATGATTACCTATCAGTCTGGTTATGTTAGCTGCTTTTGTTAATTTTGTTGAGTGAGGCAAGGGAACCCTCCAGTTTCATGTGTAATTATATTTCTATACATAAGTGATTGCTTTCTGCTATCATCCTCATATGTCTGCTTGCCTGCACGCAACTAAAACTGATGCTAGTGTTCATCTTTGATATTTTTTGTGCCCATATTCTGCTCTTTTTGATAGTTGTTCTGATGATCTAATTGACATACAGGCTGCTCAAGCCAATTTAATGGTTGGATCTCTTGTTTGGGTGGAAGATCCAGACTTCGCTTGGATAGATGGCAAAGTTGTAGAAGTTAATCGTGAAGATTTAAAAATAGATTGTACATCAGGGAAGACGGTGAGTGCCATTTCTCATTGTTAATATAAAGTTTGTGCATTGGAATTGTGCAACTTTGCTTATGAACAAAAATTTGATTTTACTAACTTGTGTTTTTGATGTTTCTATCACAGTTTATTGACATGTCTAAAATCTGCATGGGGCTATTTTATGTTGATTTATTTGTGCGTTATTGGTTGAGTACTAACCAAGTGGAATAAGACACATAAGAAATATTTAGAGATAGCATTATAAACAACCAAAACTCTTAAATTTCCACGATTGATTCATAGTTTCAAAAGTGCCTAGGTGATGTTTAATATTGGTCTTCTAATACTTGACGATGTGGCTGTGTATTTATATTTGTTTTCCAATAAATTGTTCATTAATTTTACGTTTTTATTTGACAACAAATTTGGTGGAATATTGTAAAGAGCATCATACGAAAACCACATTTAACAATATTCTTTTGAAAGCAAATGCAAGTAAGGCCAGAAACGATGAGAGAATTGAAGTGGTTCCAAAGAAAATTAATTATGGTTTTCGACTGTAGAAAGGTCCAATTGAAGAAAATTTTATGGCATGGATGCTTCTAGGTTCCTTTCACCCTTATAGTGTGTATGATGCCTTATTGATTATAAATTGGGTACTGTAGCTGGATGATTAAAGTTTTACATGATCAAAAGAAAAATACAATTAGGAATTAGTGAATAAAGAAATAATTTTATATATAAATACACACGGGATGATATACATACATCAAGATGTATTTGTATGTTGATCTCATGTATCTGGGTCTGAATCCTATTTTTCTTTTTCCATTATAACTTAAGAATACTGAATCATGATATTTTGACTTGATGTTGGTTTCTGGGTTTATTGACTGGCCATTCAAGAACTACTTTGTGAGATATGTCTTTAGCGATGAACAGTACATGATATGCTATTAGATATATTGAGATGAAATATTACTTAACATTGCTTTCACTATTGTGGCCGTATTCTTCATCATTTTAGTGCTTTTCAAAGATTTAATTTAATAGGAAAGTTATCTATTGCGGTTTAATTTGTGAGTAAGAAATTTGCACTGAAACATAGGTCTGAAAACTGAGTTCTCACATTACTTCTCTTTACAATGTAAGTGCAAAGCTAAAAATTTGAGTTCTTACATTATCTATGTTTCCAATGCAAGGAAAAAGTTAACTGAAATCTTCACACACAAAGAAAAAAGGGGTTTTCAACACTTCTCATAAGAAGTCACCATCCTGGAAATATTCTAGTTGCCTGCATTTCATCTTCTTATTTTGGCAAAGTATTTTGAACTTGGGGTATCTGCATCATAATTTCTGTGGTTAAGGTTTATGTAACTGTATCTCCTTTTCTGTGTTTCATCTGTCCATGATATTAAACAGGGCTTTGTCAGATGTTTATGTAACTAATGCCTGCTTTGAATTTGTATTTTTTTTTTCATGTTGGTTTTGGTTTCATTTTTATTTTTCTAGGTACCTTATATAGAAGTTTCAGATGAAGTCTTAGGTTTTGCTATTTGTTTATGTTGTAGGTTGTGGCTAAAGCATCCAAGGTCTACCCTAAGGATCCTGAATTTCCTCCATGTGGTGTTGATGACATGACAAGGCTGGCTTATCTGCATGAACCTGGGGTTCTACAGAATTTAAGATGTCGTTATGATATAAATGAAATATATGTGAGTACTTTTCAAAAGTTTCATGTCCCCTCTCTTTTATTTCTGCTTTCATTGTTATGATATTCATCTTCTAGTACGGTTGTTAAATGAGATGAGCTGCTTCAAGCCATTTCCATACTATTGTAGCCCTTGCTTATATTTATATTGTATCTAAGAAGCTTGGTTGTGTTTTCTTATTTGCTGTTTACATCCCTGTCCATCACTTTTTCAGAATTATATCCCTGGCATTTTGATTTTAGAAAAGCTTAGCTTTTAGATTGTGTTTGCAGACTTACACGGGAAACATACTGATAGCTGTTAATCCATTCCGGAGGCTACCTCATTTGTATGATAATCATATGATGGAACAGTATAAAGGGGCAGGTATTGGCGAACTAAGCCCACATCCTTTTGCCATTGCGGATGCAGCCTACAGGTATCTGTCCTATCCCATTATTAAAAATTGTTGGGAGGTCTTGTGAACAATAATTTTCCTTAAAAGATAAAATAACTGTAAAATGCAGATTGATGATTAATGAAGGAATAAGTCAGTCAATTTTGGTTAGTGGGGAAAGTGGAGCTGGTAAAACAGAGAGTACGAAAATGCTTATGCGCTATTTTGCCTATATGGGAGGTAAAGCTGTGGATAAGGGACGAAGGTCAGTGGAGCAGCAAGTTCTAGAGGTAAGAAATACTTATCCCAATAGATTGCGTTCTGTGATGCCATGACTTTTTCCTCTGAAAGGGGCCTTTGACTAGGGATGAAGCTTAGACTGTTTCTGTTTTTCTTCCCTTTTGCTTGCAGTCTAATCCTGTTCTGGAAGCCTTTGGCAATGCAAAGACAGTCAGGAACAATAACTCAAGGTGGGAAACAAATCAGTATTTTTCACGCACATTTTCTACCTACTTAAATGATCCATTATGTGCTTTATTTCATTGGGTTAAATTGGGTCCTAAATCAATGTTTACCCATTTGCAGTCGTTTTGGTAAGTTCGTGGAGATTCAGTTCGACCAAAGGGCAAAAATTTCTGGGGCTGCAATCCGAACTTATTTATTGGAGCGATCTCGTGTTTGTCAAGTGTCTGATCCTGAACGAAACTATCATTGCTTTTATATGCTTTGTGCTGCACCACCAGAGGTAAATTAGTCCCCTGCATGTGTATAAAGTTCTATTTGTGCAGAAATCATAGTCTGCTGCGATGGTCTGTTGGATATTCTGTGACTAGTTCTTCTGTGAGTAGACACTTCTTATCAGGTTAAAATCAAAGAAAATTTCTAAGTGCTAACTGAGTCTATTGTTGGTCATTCATCAAATAGTCTAATTAGCCTACTCGGGATGGTTTTTGCTGAAGCGTGTACATGTGGCAGATATGAGGCCATTTTTCATTTAAGCAATAGTCAAACCTTCACTTTGAATCACTCCATGGTAGTATTTGGCCCATGAACTTTTTTGCATAAATTAGTTGCTCAAGTGAAGTCTTTTAATCCAACCCAGTGTGGTTTTCAATCTAGTAAGTTAAGCTTCCCCAACAGTTCTGAGGAAAGATAGAAGATTATATGAGCCCTGATTGATCAAGCATGCCCAGCTTTATAAATTTGCTGTTTGCATGTGGAATATGTATCGAGTTAAGTGTTATCTAATTCTCATGAGCATGGAAGTGGAAAAACTGAAATATGTGGCATGGCTATAAAATTTCTGATTCTTTTAAATTCTTAAAGCACCATAATCATTCTAAAATTTGTTCTTACAGATGTGTTTTGGACCCTAATCTTTTTAATCCGTAACTTTGTATCAGGGGGTTACTGGTTAGTTTCTATTTAATGCTAAACGGCATGAAGATGAATCTAGATTTCTCACATGTTTTATTTTGTCTCTACGATCAGGATATTGAGAAATACAAGTTGGGCAGCCCAAGAACATTCCATTATCTAAATCAATCAAATTGCTATGAGCTGGATGGAGTAGATGACTCTAAGGAGTACATTGCAACTAGAAGAGCAATGGATGTTGTTGGGATCAGTTCCGATGAGCAGGTACTATTTCTTGTTAGTTTTTAACGGGAAATATTTATATGCGAAATCCTACTAGAATTTCTTGTTCTCAGGATGCGATATTCCGAGTTGTAGCTGCAATACTCCATTTGGGCAACATTGAGTTTGCAAAGGGGAAAGAAATAGATTCTTCTGAACCCAAAGATGATAAATCTCGGTTCCATCTGAAAACGGCAGCTGAACTTTTCATGTATGTGATCCTTCACAATTAGTGGCAACAATGTTCTTGGTAATTTCCAAGGGGGATAAATGGTTATATTAATATTTGGAATGTGATCTGCTGATCCCTAATCTGCAATTTTTGTCAGGTGTGATGACAAGTCTCTTGAAGACTCATTATGCAAACGAGTCATCATGACACGTGATGAGACCATAACGAAATGGATTGATCCAGAGTCGGCAGCACTCAGTAGAGATGCCTTAGCAAAAATTGTTTATTCGAGGTTATTTGATTGGTAGGTTTCAGTGTCCTTCGTGGCATCATCAAGAGTGATCTATTAGATCAGTTGGCTTTTCTTCCTTGTGATTAATTCTTTGAGCACTTGTTGACCCAGGCTCGTGAACAAGATTAATAACTCTATTGGTCAAGATCCTGATTCAAAAAACTTGATTGGGGTTCTCGATATTTACGGATTTGAAAGTTTCAAGACAAACAGGTGCTTAACCGGTATGCTTTTGTTCTTGTTATTTACTAAGGTTAACTTGTTGCAAAGCAACAGCTTCAAATCCTAGTAGTGATAAGTGGCCTTTATGTCATTTGTATGTTAATTTTGGTGACTCAATCACACTTCTTGTTCATTTGAACATCCACCATATATGCTGGTCAGTTGCATGTTTAAATGCTCCTCATAGTCTTGTCTAACTATTTTGTTTGGATCATAGTAAATGAAAGTAGATGTAAACTCTGAATGCTTTTTGTTTCCATGTATTGTTTGTTTATATTTATAGTTATAGTTGCCTTATGTGATATATGTTTGTTATATTTTATGTGATATATGTTTGTTATATTTTGAGTTTGGGAGTGTATAAAACTAATTGGCTCTGTGCAGCTTTGAGCAATTTTGTATCAATTTGACGAATGAAAAACTGCAGCAACACTTTAACCAGGTTTGAGGATGAAACATATGCTTAGTGTTCTAGACTATTCCTGGATCTCCTAAACTACTTCTAACTAAATTTAATATCAATTTGTGCTTGACAGCACGTTTTCAAGATGGAGCAAGAAGAATATACGAAAGAAGAGATTGACTGGAGTTATATAGAGTTCATTGACAACCAGGATGTTCTTGATCTCATTGAAAAGGTACTTTAGTTTCTCCACTGCCATATGTTTAAAATGTTGTTCCTGCTTGCTATCCAATTTGGGATTTAATTGAATTATTTATGATGTAGGTTCTTATGAGTCTCATTTGTTGTAATGGCAGCTTATATGCTGCAATTGAGTCTTTGATGGAAAGATACTTACAACGCAAGTGTTTATGGTTTTGAGCTCTAATGCTAAGAGCATAACGTTTCCTTTTGAGATTGTCTCTTGGTTTGATGTCTGCTCGAGCATTCGTTTCCTTTTGTCTGATTTTAGGTTTTATCTCTTAGGGTCCTTTGTGCACTTCTTGTGTACTTGAAATGTATGCTCTTTGTCCTGCAGATAAACTGTTACTTGCCATCTGTGTTTATGAAGAAGTGTAGTGGTTTTTTACTATCTGTCCTTCAAAATTTTCTCTACTGATTTTCATGTTTTTTAGCTAAGCCCTTGCCTGACGATTGTCAAAGGAATTTATGGGTAAGGCTATGGGTTCGGGTACTTGATTATAGCACTTATTTCCAATTTCCATGCTCTTCCCCTCCATTCTAACCTTAAGATCTATTTTTTACTTTTCTTTCCAATAAAAATTGGACATCTAATGGTTGTTATTGTTTTTGTCAAAAAGATCCTAATGTATGATGGAATGTTTAGGCAGAGTTGTTGCTACTTACATGTATATGACTTATGGTGTCTGTCTGGTTGTCTCTGTGGGGGTGTATGCATCATACGTTTATAGCTGTATATTAGTCCATCTAATTTGGTGTCACACACATACGTGCACACATTTGAAGCTTCATCTTATTATGATTCTGTGTTGGCTGTACATAAGTTGCTTTTCTACAGTTTGTCATACTTCTCAATTAATTTTGTCATTCTTGGTGTTGTGCCACTCTTTCTGTTTCTTTCTCCAGTGGCCCAGTCCGATTTGTTTTTCATGGTCCATCAATGATGTACATGTGTTCTATTTGCTAACTTGTACCTTTTTGATTCAGAAACCTGGTGGAATCATTGCTCTTCTGGATGAAGCTTGGTATGCAATTACTGTTATTCCCTTCTATCTCCTTCAGTTATCGAACAGTTGATTTATTTGGTCCTTGCAATGTGGTTTTTCAGCTTGTCCTTCTTTAGTATATTTATTTGTTGTTATATGATGTAGCACTTGTAATTCTTTGTAGTATGTTTCCAAGATCAACGCATGAGACATTTGCGCAGAAGCTCTACCAGACTTTTAAAGACCATAAACGGTTTAGCAAGCCAAAGTTGTCACAATGTGATTTTACAATTTGCCATTACGCTGGTGATGTAAGTATCTGAAGTGCACTAGGGCTTCTCAATAACAATCACATGACTATTAATTGGTGAACATATTTTTGTTGTGTAAACTTCTGTTTAGGTCACTTACCAAACCGAGCTCTTCTTGGATAAGAACAAAGACTATGTTGTGGCTGAGCATCAGGCACTCCTGAGTGAATCCAAGTGCTCCTTTGTCTCTGGCTTATTCCTACCTTTCGCTGAAGAATCTTCCAAATCAACAAAGTTCTCATCAATAGGTTCTCGGTTTAAGGTCTGTTTCTGTTGCATTCTTTGTTCAATACAGTTTGAATTCTTCCCATATTGTTTTAATTGATGTAATCCTTATATACTTTATATAGCAACAACTGCAATCTTTGCTCGAGACCCTGAGTGCTACTGAGCCACACTATATCCGGTGTGTAAAGCCAAATAATCTTCTCAAACCAGCCATATTTGAGAATAACAACATTTTACAGCAACTTCGTTGTGGGGTAAGCTCACTCATTTCATCATCTCATCTATTTCTGTTTACTATATTGGTTTTTGGTTTTCCTACAATTTTCACTTGCATTCTTGGCTTAATTATTTTTGTTTCAGGGAGTTATGGAGGCTATTAGGATCAGTTGTGCTGGCTATCCCACTAGAAAGACTTTTGATGATTTTTTACATCGTTTTCGCATCCTGGCACCTGATATCTTAGATGGGAGGTACTTTCTAGTCATATTCACTGGATTTTTCGTTTGATTCTTACTCTACTAACTCTATTCTTATTCGTTTCAGCCATGATGAGGTTACTGCTTGCAAAAGGCTGCTTGAGAAGGTGAACCTTGAAGGCTATCAGGTATAGGTTCATAATTTTATTTCTCCTTGTTCCGCTTGAACATCTCAATTAAAAATTTAGAATTTTCTTTTTTCTACTTGTTTTCTGGGGATTACCTGTATGAAAATGCCTAGTGGAACCTTTGTGCATAGATTTTGGTTTCTTCTTGCATTGTTCTATTGAAACTATGAATCCATTAAAAATCTCCTGGTTTTCTATGGTTATGCTGTGCAGGTTGTTTGTTCTTTTGTGATCCTGCTATATTATAGGTGCTTGGGAGTCAGTCTGACAATTTTTTGATTCCTTTCTGTTGCAGATTGGCAAGACGAAAGTATTTCTTAGAGCAGGTCAAATGGCAGAACTAGATGGTCACCGAAGTGAGGTGTTAGGAAGATCAGCAAGCATCATCCAGAGAAAAGTGCGCTCGTATTTGGATCGCAAGAACTTCATTTTGTTGCGGCTCTCTGCTATACAAATCCAAGCATTGTGTAGAGGTACTATATTGGTCAAGGCAGAGTCGATGTTTTAGGTTTTGTGTTGCCTAACAATTGAGAATTTCATTTGAATTAATAATTTGTTTTCTTTGGGATGATTGCAGGACAAGTTGCACGCCAGAAGTTTGAAAGCATGAGAAGGGAAGATGCTTCTCTGAGAATCCAGAGACATTTTCGAATGTATCTCGCTAGGCATGCTTATAAGAACTTGTGTTCTTCAGCTCTTTGTTTACAGACTGGTATGCGTGGGATGGCTGCTCGTAATGAGCTTAGGTTGAGGAAGCAAACAAGAGCTGCAACTATTATCCAGGTAAACACCAAGTTTCAGTCAACCTTGGAATAATTATTATCTGAATGTTCTCTAGGTTTGGGTTTGTTTTATTTCTATTTGCAGTTACCTCAGCAGGACTAGTTAATTTATTCTTTTTTGTCACTCATTTGGGGTTGTCACTTTTTATATTCCTTCTGTACTTGCTTGCATCCTTTCGTTGTTTACCATACTTTTATTATTTTGAAAAGCAATAAAGTTTATAACTGCTGTAAGCTGCCTAGTCAGGTTGTGTGATTAGAACTTGGATGAGTGATGGTACTTAGTCCATGTCATTTGGGTGGTAAGGAGAAATATCCCAAGTTTGTAAGAATTTTGTAGGGTTTCATAAGAGTGCAGTATTCACATGATCTTTGGTGCAGGCATGTGGCATTGCACAATCATTTTCTGGTCTATTTTAATAGGTGATTAGTCCTTGAAATCTTGGGTTCATTGATGCGCTCTAGGATCTGTTGGGCTGCTTATATTCTAATCTCCTAGTTTATGTAGTGGTTGATAGGCTTGACACTCATTCTTTACAGAGGTTACTGTGGGGCGGTGACTCTCATTCTTTACAGAGTTAACCACAGGGCCCGGGGGGTGGGGGAGTAGAGCAGTTTGCTTTTGAGATTTCAGCATGTGGCATGTGTGAGTCAAGTGGAGTGTCAGTTGACTATCCATTGGCTCATTTCTTGACTTGTAATTGTGGTGTTTTCTGCTCTCGTTATTTGGGGTTTAATTCATGAGAGCCAGCTGACCATCCATTGCTTCATACCTGGGCTTGTAAATCACGTTCTTTTCTCTTCCCATTATTTTGGATTAAAACTCATGATGTGCCAAGAAGGTAGTTGAGCACTTCAACTGGAAGACAACACGGTAGTAGTTTGATCTGCAATTCGCGACTCCTTTGTACCTAGTCTGGACTATGTGGAGAAAGTGGAATAATCAGACTTTAGATCTGATTTTTTGACACTAGAGATTAAATCTCTGGCTCTAGACTATTGCATGAGGTTTCATTTTTGTCCTTTAAGAAGCTTCTATATTTTTGTTTTTTGTATTATTTGGGTTAGCCTTTGCATGTCCTTGGCACATAAGGACTTTTTTTTTTTTTTTTTTTCCTTCATAATAAAATCTCATATTACCTATCAAAGTAAGGATAGAGAAAGGAAGGAGCACAAGAATTGCTGAGTTTTTGTATGGAATGAACAAAAGTATCCCATGATTCTAGTCTGAAATCAAAAGCTAATTATATCACCTTTATGTCTGATGTGATCCACCTCTTGAGTTGATGGCTCGACCATGCTGAGGCAGTTATTTTTTCTCTGGGCAACTGAGAGATCCATCAAATTGCATAGGGGCTCTATTCAAGGGCTCAAGCATACCAGAGAAACCTATAAATGGAAAAGAAAAACAGAAAGAATATATACTGATTTGGAAAGCACGAAATCCAATAATTCTGAGAAGCCTAATGCTGGAATAAATGGGAAGAATTGAAGAGCTGGTCATTTGCTGTGCTGTTTAAAAGTGCAAGACTTGGTTTCAGACTTCTTGTGTTCTAGGTATACCATGCTCCCTGATTCTATGTGAGTTCATTTCTATCACAGAGCCAATGCAGAGCATACCTGGCCCGCCTTCATTATTTAAGGATAAAGAAGGCAGCAATTTCCACACAGTGTGCCTGGAGAGCAAGGATTGCACGTAAGGAATTACGGAAGCTTAAAATGGTGAGTAACTTTTTCTTTGTTTCTTTGTTTTGCGAGAGCATGCTTGTCATTCAGTATTGCAGAACAACTATTTTGAGGCTATGTTTTCTAAGATGTTTGTTTCTATATTGCTATGGGTTTTATTTACCATAATCTTGACAACCATATATCATAAATGGTCTTGAACGATGAGTTTGTATTTTCAAAACTTGGCTACTCTGTGCCTTTTGCTTGCCTTGCATTTAGCGATCATATGTGGGAAACATTGGTTAGTCTAAATGTTTTTCCACAGGCTGCTAAGGAAACTGGTGCTCTCCAAGCTGCAAACAACAAGCTAGAACAGAAAGTTGAAGAACTGACGTGGCGTCTACAGCTGGAGAAAAGAATGAGGGTAATTATTTTCTTTACCTAGAGTAGCCTACCATCTTTCAATTCAGCTGTCATAATTGCAAACACCTCGAAACTTAATTTTGATATTGGTTTTGCGTGAATGCTTCTCTCTCTCTCTCTCTCTCTCTTGTTATTTCTTTTCTTTGATACCATCGGCCCAACCGTGGGTCAGTGCTTTGGCTCTCCGTTTCAATTTTCAGTATGATCACGTAGAGTTTATGCCTTTTTTTTTTTAAATAACATTTTTTTTTACGCACTCACACCCACTCATGCACACTTGGGGTGTTAAACCTAGGACCAAGAGATCCTAGGCAGCACCTGTTCACCACTGAGCTCGATGTTTGCCAATAATTTTATGCTTCTTTGTCAATGATAAACTTGGTTATTTGGTCAAAGGATGCTGTGGACCAAAGAATGAAAGTGATGGCTTTAACATTGTGTTAGGGTTGACCACAACATCCCTGTTTTCAATTTTTATTTTTTAGTTGTAGTTGAGGAAGGTGGGGTTTTTTTTTCTGTTGTTTGTTTTTATTGTATTGTTGTTGTTGCTTTTTATTTTTTATTTTTTATTTTTATTTTTATTTTTTGTGGCTGCGTGTGGTGGTGGGGGTGGGAGTGGGAGTGGGTGGGGGGCGTGGGTTTTGGGAAGGAATGGTGTGGGGGGTTTTGCGTCGTTGGTGTTGGCATTTTGTCTCTCATCTGTATCCACATTCTTGAATCAGTATTCAACAACTTAAGGTTATGGAGCAGACAGCCTTCGGATAACACATCAATACAGAGATCTGTATTAGTATTGATGGAGCAAGAAGTTCTTTGAATGCATCCTTTTACTTTGCTACACAGCAATATACTGGTTTTGGGCACTGGAAAGATATTTCTATATTTTGTTTACTGTCCAAATGGTTTTCTCCTACCTCAATCTTGACCCTTTTTTAAGGATAGTTAATAGTGTAAAAAAAAATAAAAAATACTTAGAATGTGGTGGTTTTTACTCAGTATTTCTGCGAACTGTAAACTATATTGCACTGTATCTTTCTAATTGTTGTTTTTGCTAATGCAGGCTGACCTTGAAGAAATAAAAAATCAGGAAAATTCAAAGTTACAGTTTGCTTTGGAAGAGATACAACTTCAATTTCAGGAAACTAAAGCACTACTTATAAAGGAACGTGAGGCTGCCAAGAATGCAACTGAACAGGTTCCAGTTGTACGTGAGGTTCATGTTATTGACCATGAGATGGTCAAGAGGCTTACTACTGAAAATGAAGAGCTCAAGGTAGGGTTCCTAATCTTCTGGTATGTGTATGTTGCCATAGGAAGACCTTGGTTCTGATTGGAGGCACTTAAATGGATACCAATGGATGCAGACGTGTGAGAATTTGTTTGCATTTAATGATATTTATGTGGTTGTGGCACTTTGTAGGCTCTGGTGAACTCTCTGGAAAAAAAAATTGATGAAGCAGAGAGGAAGTATGAAGAAACAAACAAGATTAGTGAAGAGCGGTTGAAGCAAGCTTTGGATGCAGAATCAAAGATGATTGACCTGAAGACTGCTATGCAAAGGTTATTACCGCAAGTTGTCTACCTTTATCAATTTGTTTCGAGTGTGATCTATTCTGGAAGCTGGATAAGTTTCATGTCTTATTGACCTAGTTGGTTTATGCTTTTATGTTGTGCATTGTGATTAATTAATTAAAAGAATATCTTGATTTGAATGATTGCTTATGTCTTTCTCAGACTTGAAGAAAAACTTTCCGACATGGAAACAGAGGACCAAATTCTGCGTAAACAAACATTAGTAAATTCATCTTTTAGGAAAATGTCGGATCATTTAGCGATAGCAACACCTGTGGAAAATGGCCACCATGTAAGTGAACAAAATAAAGCCAGTGAGAGTTTCTTGTATGTTTTTTTATTTATTATTGTTTGCACTTGTTGTAGTCCTTAAAGAGTCTACTTTCTACAGGAAACACGGAATGCTGCACCAGCAAAAGCATTTGGTACAGAGTCTATGAGAAGATCTCAAATTGAAAGGCAGCATGTATGCACTTAATTAAGGGGAAAAAAAGAAGAAGAAAGAAAACTAGTGAACTATTTTTGGTTTATTAGTTAATTGGATTTCACTTTAATACCAGTTTCGGGAATAAATAGATTAGTTCTCATATTGATGTCTGTTGCAGGAGAGCGTAGATGCTCTTATCAAATGTGTTACCCGAGATGTTGGGTTTATTGATGAAAAACCAGTTGGAGCATTTACCATATACAAATGTCTTCTTCAATGGAGATCATTTGAAGCAGAAAGAACTAGTGTGTTTGATCGCCTTGTTCAGTTGATTGGCTCTGCAATAGAGGTGAGTTGATATGCATTAGAGAAACTGCTGTTTGACTAATGTAGAGATCATGGAAATACTGTGGTAACTGTGGGATTATATTCTGAAGAGCTTACAATCTAGAATACTATGATTTGTACCATTTTTGATTGATAAAAGTTCCATTTTAATTGGCTTGAGAAAGAAACGTTCTTATTTGGGAGTTTGAAATGGCCCTGCTGCTCTGAGTATTCTCTTTCTGAGCTAAAAGTAAAAAGATGGAAGTTTTTGGGTAAGTGACTGAATTCTAATATGGAGCTTGCAATTAATGTTTCTTGCAGAATCAGGATGACAACAATCTTATGGCTTATTGGCTAACCAACACATCCACATTATTGTTCTTGCTCCAGCGTAGTTTAAAAGCTAGCAATGGAACTGCAGCTCGGAAGCCTCCTAACCCAACATCATTATTTGGGAGGATGACCCAAGTACCTAAACGATAATTTATGCGTGTTTGCTATTCCAATTTTGTGTTGATGTGTTTTTGTATACCTTTATGTGTTTATCTATTTATGGAAGCATTAGTAGATATATACTGGAGGAGATGTCATGGAAAAATCTTATGTGAGATTGATGTTGTTTACAGGGTTTCCGTTCTTCTTCAGCCAATCTTTCTGTTGATCCAATTGATATTGTGCGCCATGTCGAGGCAAAATATCCTGCTTTGCTTTTTAAGCAACAGCTTATAGCATACGTGGAAAAGATATATGGAATTATCCGAGACAATGTGAAGAAGGACCTGTCACCCTTACTTTCTTCATGTATTCAGGTATGACAACTCAGTTTCAAAGACTATAGTGGTAAAATGACTTGTTTAATAACTTTTCATAATCTTTTAGTTGCCACATGGCTTTTTAGGCTTAAAACGCTTTGAGACAATTGATGCTGTTTTCTAGATGATTTAATTATGAATTTAAAGTTGATTTATTTGTGTTCACATCAAATGATCATCATATTTCTGCTCTGAGTCTGATTTTTTTTTCCTTCACTTGGCTTTATTTTCTCAGTGCAATATACCTTGCCATATACATGGCATGACTTTTGTGGTATGTCTGTCATTGTTTTCTGCATTTTTTTGTTTCTTGATGTGCGGAACACACCAGCTAGCCCTGCTAGGTTAATGTATCACTGACTGGCCTAAAATGTTTTTGTGTTGTCATTTAATAACGAGTGGTGAGGTGTCATTACACTTTAGTGTTGGTCAGTTTCATCTTGTAGCAGTGATTTTCTAACACTGGTTATCTGAAATTCCAGGCACCCAGAACATCAAGAGGAAGTGTTTTAAGATCATCTGGACAGTCTAATGGCAGCAGTGCCCCAGCTAGTCCCTGGCACAGCATCATTGAAATCCTCAATAACCTTCTTTGTACATTAAAAGAAAACTTTGTATGGAATTACTTTTGACAAGAAGTGAATTGTTATCCCATTTTTGATTTCTGATGCTTCATGAACTTATAATGGCCAACTTTCTTTCAGGTGCCCCCAGTTCTTGTTCAGACGATATTCTCTCAAATTTTCTCATATATTAATGTGCAGCTCTTTAATAGGTAAATCAATGTTCTGGATGTTTGTGTGTGATATGTTTTAAGTTATAAGCTGTCTGTATAACTGGTGAATGCTTCTTGTTTGGTGATGCTACAGCCTTCTCCTTCGTCGGGAGTGCTGCACATTCAGCAATGGAGAATATGTGAAGTCTGGATTGGCTGAATTAGAGTTATGGTGTGGCCAAGCAACTGAAGAGGTACTATTTTTAGTATTGTGATTTAGGAAAAGCAGCATTTTGACCATTTTCTTATCTGCCTACTCCGACAGATTTGATAATATCGTTCAATGAGCTATAGCTCAAGTATTCTTTCTCCCCATGGGTTCAAGGGTGACGTCATGAGTTCTAGAATCGATGAGAGGGGTGTCTAACTCCTCACAGCAACCCCCCCCCCCCCCCCAAAAAAAAAAAAGGAGGAGAAAACAGAAATAGAAAAAAAGAAGAGAAATAAATCCTGTTTCTTATGTTTGTTTGATGTTCCTGTTGTTGCAGTATGCTGGCTCATCATGGGATGAACTGAAACATGCAAGGCAGGCAGTAGGATTCTTGGTATGTTACTTCTTTCTATATTGAAGAATAATGTGAATTTGATTGCTTTGGATTCTCATCTTTTGTTGCATGATGGTATGACACCTGTTTTTCTTCTCGCATTCTTATTTCATGTGTGGTTATTGATCCCACTCATGTGCTGAAAGAAATTTATTACCATTATAGAAGCAGCTTAAATGCTGTCTCAGCAATGTTAATGGTTTTTTAATCAAATTAAATATTCAATCTGATGTTGACATTACATTAGTAAGCTGCTTTTGAAATTTGAGTTTCTCTAATTTTTCATAGATGTTTCAGATAAAAAAGTTATTCAGGTAGTAGTCTTTGGTCAGCAAGCAATATGGCTTAGTCCAAATTAGAACCAACTGAAAAAAAACTGTAATTACTTAGGGACTGAGGAATGCTTGGACAATTTGCTATCGTAAGCAATGTTCGCAATAACTATTGACTTCGCTAATGGAGTCATCATATTTATCTGTATGAGGTGTCTCATTTTTACTCTTGTTGCTGGGAAAAAGAGACATAAACTTCCAATGTTGGGAAGAAAATTAAATTGTTTAGTGATTTAGTATTTTACCAAGAAAGAAATCCTAGTAGTATCTGTTGAAGCTTACGTCATGCCTACTCTTGATTATTTGTTATCAAAGGTGGTGCAGGCTGCTTCTAGCTTGCATTTTCCTATGCCTTGAAGTTATCTCTTTTCTCTCTGCTGGAAATATCTTCCATTCTGAAGTTATTTCATTTTCCTAGACTGAATTCTCTTCGGTAACATTTTGATATTTGGTGCATTCAGATGCTACTTCTAGATCCCCAATTCTGGATCTTTCTTCTATGAATCTCTTTGTTGCAATTACTTAATATATTTTCTAAGTTTTTGTCTATAGTTTTGCCCCGTTTTGTTTTGAGGATGTTCTCCTAAATATGCTTTTCTCTTGCAAGTGATTTTTCCCACTTATGGCCCAAAGAAGTTGTATTGTTCTTTAGAAGAATTTTTCTCGTGTTGTCAAGTCCGTTTATGTTTCAATATTTGGCACGAAGCTTTGGAACAAGAGTTTTTCTGCACGATGATAACCACTGTAGATCTTACTCTCTGCTTCTTTCATTTACTTTATTTTATGAAAACAAAAAGATGATGTCAGGCATGCTACTGTTACCGGAGCTGTGGGATCAGATGTTGTTTTAGTTATTGACATAATAGCACATTTTCTGGTCAACTGCTGAATTCATGGGGGAGAATTCATGTTCAAAATTTACATTGAATGTGGATTAGTTGCTGTCATCTGCTGCTTATAATACAATTATCATGGTACTGTGCTTTGGTTAATCACTTACTTCATTGCAGGTTATACACCAGAAGTCCAGAGTTTCCTATGATGAAATTACGAATGACCTCTGCCCTGTAAGTCTCTCTCTCTGTCTCCCTGTGTCTTTCCCTCGTGCATACATGCACAGAGTTGCATGATATAATTGGCTTCATTGATATTTATTTTGGAGAAAAGCCAAGCAATAAATTAAGTGTGAAGTTAGCACATGTTTTTGTTAATACTTTGAGTTAAGGGAAGGAATGGAAAAGAAAAAAGGAATAAAGTATATTTTGGAGTATATACAACTATTAAGCTTCTTGGATATTGTTGGTGTATTTTACTGTCATAAATGGCTCATGATTCTTGGAGTTCAAAATGATAGACCTTGGCTACATGTCTGGAAATATGTTGGACGTGCCTCTCACACAGTATTGCTTGCTGTCTTCAGATCCTTAGTATTCAGCAGCTTTATAGGATATGTACACTATACTGGGATGACAATTACAATACTCGAAGTGTATCATCGGATGTAAGTCCTCAAATTACAAAAATACTAGAGATATTTTATTTCCTTCTCTATTGTTATCTACTTGTTTTTGCTAGTATGTCCCGTACGAGTATGTGTTGTGTCTAAGCTTTTCAAAATGGTTCTCTACCTGTTATTTGTGCAGGTCATTTCCAGCATGAGGCTTCTAATGACAGAGGACTCCAATGACGATGATAGTAACTCCTTTTTGTTGGATGATAATTCCAGGTTTACATAGACACTTTTAACTGTGGCAATTTCTTTTTCAAAGAAAACCTACACTAGAAAAGTTGGCATTGTGCTAGGAAAATAAACCTTTTCTTTTTCTTTTTTGAAGACTTAAAAACAATAAAGATTGACAAATCACATGATGCAGACAGAAGACACACGCACGCACAACACTCACTTGGAATGACACTCCTGTGCTTTATTTATCGTAATGAAGCAGTTGGTTGAACTAGAACGAAGTTTCTAGAGCTGATGATTCAAACTCTCGTTAATTATGGTTTTTGAATGCAGTATCCCATTTTCAGTTGATGACATTTCGTGTTCCCTCAAGGAGAAGCTTTCTTCTGATGTAAAGCCTCCGGAGGAACTTTTGAGGAATCCAGCCTTCCAATTTTTACAGGATTAAGGCAACGGATATTTTGGAATTCCCCCCATCGTGATGCATCACAGATTTGACTGAGGCTTCATCTTTGGTCAATGCCACACTGTAAATCCACTCCCATTTTTACCGTCTTTATATCTGTCTTTCCGTTCATTGACTGCCCTGAGTTAAATGTTGTTTAAATTAGAGATGTAAAATTTCCTTAGGCTAGTTCAGATAGTTAGAGGGGCATGGATAGGTTTTACACCTTTTGAGTGCACGTTGTTGCCTTCTGTGTTTTCCTTTCATTCTTTTGTGGTAATGGGTTGCTTGGGGCAAGCATTCTTTGTAGGGATGGTAGAGCTGCATAGTGAGGTGGGAGGAGCTGATCTTAAGTGCTGTTCCAGTCCCCCACATACTGTACAAAGCAAAAATATGTCCACATATTTAGTTTAATTGCTCTCTGCTGTATAGTTCTCTGTATGGTGTGAAGCTATTTCCAGCAAGGTTGCAATACTTTCGTAGCAGAGATGGGTTGAGCTCTCTATCTATGCTTTATTATTGAAAGTATGACTATTAATAAAAAAAAGAGTATGTATATCTATATCTATATCTATATATATATCTATATATTGATTCTGAGCGGCATCATAATATTTCTTTTTATTTCAAATTATTTAACCAGTTAACATATCACGTAGAAAAAAAAGAAAAAACAAAAAAGATGGGACCTTCATGCTTTAATAAATGTTTGTAATGGACAAATCCCTTAACCTAATTTAGGCCAGGAATCAACAAATGCCCAGTTTGGGACCTCTTGGTCCTAGGTTCGACAATAGGTGTGTGTTAGTATGTGAGACAGGCTGAGCTAACGGCGAGCCTTACTTTAAGCCAGTCTGCCATTTGCATAGATGCCGGTTAGAACACCTCATAAAGAAGGAAACAAAAAGGATGTTATTAGTAAGCTGAAAGCATTCCAAGTCTCATGATAAGTGCCATTAAGAATCTTGGTTGTGAAATACTAAGATACTAGTACCAAACCAACAGTGAATTTTGATTACGTTGTCAAAGTCCATCACCGCATTGGTGAAATACATGATATCCAAGCCGGTTGCCTAGTGGACAAGCTACTGACGACACCGCTAGTTTGGAATGTGCCTGTTTGTGTATTTAATTGCTCATCATTGGATTCAACTCTTCTCTATTCTGATGTTACCGAAACCAAATCTCTGATTCTTGTCCGGAAATTTAAAGTACATGGAACGGCATTCTGAATGACCTGTAATCTTTCAAGCATTTTAGTTGGGTTTTCGCTTTCTTAGTTAACTTGTGTGTGGAAACATGTAGGCCTTGTTTCAACTCCAAATAACCCATATGCAATATACATTTAACTGCCATCATGGAAGCCCATTAGAGTCCAAAATCACAACTCAAAAAATTTCGTATCTTGCAACATGGTAACTCATATGAACGCTTTTGCAAAGCAGTCAGAGGTCAGGTTTGCATGATAATATATGCATTTTTGAAGTGTCAAATTTGCAATAAAGAGGTTTTAGGTAACGGTCGCTTACTATTGAACTAGGTACTTGTCAACTTCTTTTCTTCCAATCGTTGGAAACACCCATTGATACAAAAAATTCTAAGAATGTGTTTACATTTTCATCTAAGTGCAACAAATATCTCTTGGCCCTTTTCTCCACCTAAATCCAGGAAGAAGAAATGCAGCGATGGATTTCTCTCTTTCTTTCTTTCCCTTTTTTTTTTTTAAAAAAATAAAATTAAAAATAAAATAAAAATTGGTGGTGGGGGTTGAAAGCACATGCTGGTCCTCTTGTTTGGATGATTTGCATTAAATGCGTTTGTTGACCATTTCTCATCAACGGTCTCACCCAACTCTTCCAACATTCATGTGATCACATGGCTTTCCCATGTTTCACACCTGATTCTCTCGCACTTGGGGGAACAATTTGACAAAATATTATATGTCAAGGTATGCCGTTTCAGTTATTACAGTTATGGAGTTAGTTGCTTTCGTACATATCAAAAACCGTCTTTTATTAATGAACATTATATATAAATTTAGTAACTCGGTATCTCGTGTTTGAAGGGAGGTCGGCATTATGGCCTTCCTATGGTATCTGTTCGAGTCGTACGGGATTTTTTATTCTGAGGTTCATTGAATTGGCAGGACACGACCATCTAATGCGTGGTGCAAGGCATTTCATGTTACTGCTCAAGAACGAAGTTCGTTCCCCCACCCCTCACCCCCATTCCAAGGGAAAACATTAACAAAACATAACAAGTTAGAAGCACTCATTTATAGGTACTAACTGCACCAAATTGCCTTTAAGTAATGCTTTTCCTCTTGATCTTTTGTTTTTTAAACCTTGTTTGAACTGGGATTCTGGTTCTTTAAGCTCAAAACTAATCTGGTTTGCAATGTTTGGGGTTCATGTCACCCTCTTTGTTTGAGCCAAGGGGAATCTTGGAGTTAGGGTTGGCATAGGCTTTGGGCTATTAGTACATGCATCTTTCTCTTCTCTTTACTTAAGGAAGATATAGATTTTCTCATCAAAATCTACATCTTGATTGCATCAATTCTTTCATTTTACTTCGGCTGCAGCATGCAGTAAAGGGGGCCTGACTGAAGTAAGATCGGGAAACAAACCCATGTCTAGCACGTTAGACCTATGGACATGAGAACCATATTGGTTAAACAATTGACTCTGCTTTTTCTTGTATTAAGCATTAAGACCTCGACCTTAATGGGCACAACCATTATGATTCTATTTTGATGGGATTTGATATTTTCTTGTAGTTCGATCTTTTGGGGTCGAAGAAGTAACAGTGACTTATGCTTGGGTAGCTTGTTCCGTGGGGAAATGGATCTTAGGTTGAAGACCAAAACCCTTCACAGGATTGTATGGATCCAACTCTAGAACTTGAATATGAAGAAACTGGGATAGCCTCAAAAATGGTTCGGTAAACTTGAGATCAATGAGGTCCACCCGATGAGTACATCTCAATATGAACCACAACATGACTCCTGTTGGTAATTTCTGTCTCTCTTCCCTTGCAAGGCATTCAAGGCAGCAGAGGCAGGGCAGCCATAACAAATGCATTAAAATAGGAAACAAAATCTAGATCAGGTTGGTGCCACGAAGAAGATTTCGGTTGACCCTACTGCTATGCCTGCCACAGTATTTAGATGGCTAAATAGAATTTGACTTCATTCATTCAAACTTCACAACCGACCTCCTTAAGAGAATCTCTTTATTGAAAACTGTGTTGTTTATATATTTGGGAAAAGAATGTGGCCACTCAAATGAATGATTTCAGATATCCTTCTTTTTGAGTTTCCCTTTTACTTGATATCCTTTCTTTACTCCTTGAAATCACCTTTTTGTTCCCATGAGATTCTTTTTCGCAACAAGACAATCATTCTAACCAAACTCCACAAATAAACAAAAAATATAAAAGAAAGGGAGCTAAAAAAGGTCATTGATGAATGCAAATGATTGTCCGGATGTTCATATGCGTGCCCAAAAAAAAAAAAAAAAAAATCCTAATGATTGTTTTGCTTTGGCGCCACCGGCTTTTGATAGCACTTGCTAAAGTCTAGATTGGGTCACATGCATTTGGTATAATTCATTTGATTGTTAATAGGGTTATTCAGAAAACTCCAATTCGGAAGATCTCGAGTTTTGTCATTTCCTTGTAAACAGAAGGAAATATTGAAATCTATGGGTTATAATGACAACAAAACTTCTGGTAAAGTTTGAACATGATGCCAATCAATACCGGTGACTGTAGTCTAATAAGGATGGGTAGCTAAGTAGTGTTTAATAAGGGTGAGTTCTTGGGTGTTAGGTGCGGAAAAAAGTTTGTCTTAATGATTTATCAGCAGAACTGAATTGTTTATAGATGGTCCACGAGGGCACTAGTGTTTCCATGGAGTCAAATGAGAGATCACAAAATCAAATAATGATAGCCGAGAGTTGGTGATACGGGAATCCGAAAACGTTTTATATATTTCTTCTCAATGCATTAGAGCAAATAATGTGCCTAGAGAGGTTTGTGGGGGAACTATCTTGATGAGACATATAATAAATCAATGATTATGATTCTATTGGTTCTCAACTCTCATGTTTCCATGTGACCCTTATTTCAATAAGAAGATACGTTATAACCCTCTCATTCAAGTTATATTTTATGCGAGAATTGGACACAAAAAGTTGCTTAAAGGTTCGTAAACTAACTATATCCAAGAGGCAATCTTTTTGGGGCACTGTTGGTAACATTAATTTAGCCAAAAATCACATACTTTATCTTGTTTAACTCTAAGTATAACAAGAAACGAGACCCTAATGATAAACCCTAAATAATCGTCATCGATGATTTAGAACCAAGTAATTTGTGAATAACAAAATATTTAAAATCGGAATTCCTCAATATCGAAGTAAGGATAGACGATTAATATAGTTTCTGAAGGAACCTTTGGATGAGATCTCCTAGAAGCATGTGCATGAGTGAATGCTAATCTCAGCCGTGACCTCTCTCTTCGGAATAACGTAACCTAAACATTCATATTTAAGAGTCATTCATTATCAGCCACGTAAGAAAGTGACTAAGAAATTTTTTTACTTCTAGGCCGTACATTGCAATTATTTGTAGCAAGCATTAAGAATCTAAAAGTGACTCCACCTTCTGAAAATATATCAACCCCCTAAACTAGAGACGACAAAGTGGCTGCGAAAAAAGGTTCCCTGTAAGCAATTATATTGTCCATGGTGAAACGTATGGTCACAAGTTTCACAGCATAGAAATGGTCCAATAAGTGATAAAGTGGAGTTCTCAAAGAAGAGAACTTGTCCCTTGTAGCTTTATGGTTTTGAGTATGTTTTATATTTCCTCGAGTAGTGGATTTAACCTTGAAACTTGGTTACTTGTTCATCAAGAGTACTTTTTATTAGTGCCATGGTGTTGACTAGTGCTTAACTCAATTAGAATTAGGTATTGTTTGGAATTTGTTGGTCCCAAATATGATACCGGATGTATACATGGTCCCTGTATGGCTTCCCATATTACTGCTATCGCTGCTTTTGCATTTAATGAAAAATGCCATCCCTTTCCTTTCATCATGTACGTAAGCTTAATCTGAGAAACCTTATAGTGGAAAACAGGTTTGAAGCACGTCTGTTACTTTCCGAATATATATATTTTTTTCACTTACATGGCTGAGGCAAAACAATCCAAAAGGATTGGTGCAGTTCACCATGTTCAAGTCGGTAGTATGACTTCTCGTTTAAAGTACATTAAAAAGTTAGGCCGAAGTAGGGAAAGTAAGGAAGATGGGGCAAAAGGGATTCGTGTCATGCTTGTAGTTAAGCAAAATTCGATTAAAACCCTTTTCTTTATAGACGTTCTTTTTGCTCATCTCTGGTCCATTTTGAACCACAGTTTTCTTTCATTAAGTATTGTAAAAAGATAAGAAAACAGAACCAATTCCGCATGTGTGATCACGATGTCAAATCCTCGTTAATTTCATTACTGTTCAATGTTCTCGTTGTTATTATATTCTCATGTATATAATGAGTTCCAGTCAGTATTATTGCTGTAGCACAAAAACTGGAATTTCCTGGAAGCCACTGCTTTCCTCCCGGACTCGTTGTTGTAACTTTTTCGAATGCACAATTGGATCCACATGCCCTTCGGTTGACGTGCATGGTTGCTCTATCTGAAGCACAGACTCCAGGAAAAGTACTCTTCTTGAGACTCTAATTAAGAGAGCTATATTGATCCATGCGCGATATCTAATGGCAACTACAAGGAATGTTGTTCGGCCCCAACCTAGGGCCGCTCATAAGCTTGCTCAAAAAGTGCCTCTGCAAGGCTGGCTATCTGGATAAACATAAACCACAACACATGACCCTGCATGAAATATGGAAATATCTCACTTCCCTCGCAGGGACCTGCTTGATAGAAATCGAAGAGGCAAGTCAAATGGGTCATTTTTTTTTTTTTTTTTACTTCGATGATAATAATAATAAAGGTTAAAAAGATAAAATTGTCGTGGACACCATTGATAACATAAATAAAGGATACATGCATTTGGAACATAATTTTGTAATTTTAAAGTTTTTTTTTTTAAAAAAAACCCACATTAGGAAAGTAGTTCAATTTTTTAACAGGCATGGTCAAAATGAAATCGCCAATCACTCTTTTGGGTAGGATAATTGATTCTTTACCCTAGCTTTTTACTGGCCATTAAGTCAGCCACGTCTCTCTTCTTCTCACACATACAAACGCATACGCGAACACAGTCGTGTATATAGACGACGTCTAGATGTGTTGGAAATTTAGCATGTCACTTGCCTCGGAGAGCCCATCACGATTTTGGAACGATAATTGTACACATTCCAAGGACTAGAAAAATAACCTAAGCAAAGCCAAACACCTCCTCGGTTCTGCATCAAAATAGTTTCGTTCGTGAAACCAGCGTTCCATGCACGTGAGGCACCTCTTTTTTCCCCATCATGAATCTCTATCCTTGTCATCCATTTGCCAGAACGCCATTCTGGGAGTTTTAACTCCAAGCTATCAGATTTGAGAACTTCAAGTGTTATCTCTATGTCCCGGCACATAGTTAGGGTAGTATATGGTGGAGGAAATTGACTTCGGTGGCCCGAAAACTTGTTCCAATGCAAGAACAAGGTTTCGAAGGTGTGGTTCCAAATTCCGATGTATAATTTTGACGAGCCCCTACCGCACGTGGGTGCACTATGCCTGTTCTCCTCACCGTCTCATCGATTGGGAAGGTTAAATCCAGAAGCTTGAGGTTTTTTAATTTCAAGTGGCCTTTCGGGAACAAGGTTTCGATGGTGTGGTTCCAAACTCCGATGTATAGTTTTGACAAGCCCCTACTCCATGTGGGGACTCCTTGCCTGTTCTCGTCACCGTCGCATCGGTTGGGAAAGTTGAATCCAGAAGACTAACGTTTTTAATTTCAAGTGGCCTTTTGGATCAGCTATGAACCCTGGGTCGTGGAGTATGGACAAGAGTTATAGTTGCTTAAATTCGTTTCCCAAGAGATAATCCTACTGTGTTTTTCATATCTGGCCTTTTCACGATGCTTGTTTTCGTAATACTGAAGCAAAATCTTGGTCCTTTAAACGCTCATTATACTTTATTCGGGTTCATATTAAATCTGTGTGTGCTCAAATGATTTATTACTGGACTTTGTTATATAATTCAGATTAATTTCCTACTGCCGTGTCCCATCAAGGATTCTAAGTCGATTAAAGAAACACAAGCTGACTTTTGATTCCGAAACCAAAACAAAAATATAGGAAACTTTTACATTCCTTCTGAATAATTATTTCCTTTTCTCCTTTCCACGAAACCAACCAAATGTTTTAATGTGATTGATGCACTATATCCAACCATGTTCCGTTCATCTTCCCATCATCATATTATAGCAAGCTCCATTACTCTCTCCAATTCATTAATTGCTCATTACCTACAACTTGTTATTTTTTGCTCCGAACATCAAATTTAGCCCGTTTGATTCCAATCTGCTTTTTTTATGCCGCCCCTTTTGGTAGATAAAAAGGGCCATACACTGATATTGATAGCTTTTTTGAAGCTTCTCATTTGGTTAGATATCTAAGTTTGAGCGAGAAAATTTCATGTTAAACTTCTGTGAATTGCCGCTTACTCGTCAAGTTTCAACATTACATCATTCTTTTCTGCGTTAAGAGCCTAATGCGGTTTTCTATGCATCTGAAGCCTGAATGGTCGGTCATTCTCAATAACAATGCATTTGAATTTTCTAAATCAGAGACAAAAGGTCCGAATTCTCCTTCCTCTTTACTAAGGGATCAGGAGTCGTGTCTCACACAAAGGAAGGGCAACACGCCAAGATCCGTGAAAGTAATTGAGAAGGAACGATATAGTTGTTGGCATTCAATATATATGTGCGGAGGTCAGATCATACAATGAATAGGAAGAAATCAAGTGTCCACTTTAGTAAAAAGTGTTGAAAACGAGCTACAAGTATCATATTGCTTAAATTTTATTTGGGAATTCTTTTTACAAGGAATAAGGTATCCCCTTTTTCTTAGTTGACTCTTGGGTATGATTGAACATTTTAACAAGAAGCTTAGAGTTCAAGCAACCTCTTCTACTCTAACTTGCGAAATATGCCTAGCAACAAAACTTTTGGGTCTCTAATCTCTTTGGGTCAATCTACAAAGAAGAGCTTTGAAGACATAAATATAAAAATGAGACCTATAAACTGATCCTAGGTTGGAAGGCTAAGGTTCTATCTCAAGTAGATAGAACTGTATGTGACTAACATCCCTCACTATAATGTTCACATTTTTTTCCCTATATCTCTATTCTCCACAATGGTTTCCACGCTACAAACTTTTTGATGGGGACTTTAAAAAGGATGATAATTAGGGACTCCACCCCAAAGGCACGGAACTTCATTTGTTCCCTACAATCGTTTGGTTAGCTTGGTTTGGAGAAGATATATGATATGAGTCAAGCCTTGACGGAAAAGTTGGGATGGAGAGTTCTACCTAACACAAATAGCTAGTTGGAGAAAAAAATACCCATTTCCTCTTTCAAGGTAGCTCGACTCTCTAACATTAATGCATATGGGATTTCGAAAGGGAGCACAGAATCCCAATCTGTGGGTGGTCCATGGATTCGCACCCTCAACGAAACCACTCCCAAATATTGGGATGGACCAAGTCATAACTTTCAAGCGTCTGATTTAATACACCTACCAGAGTAGATGGAAAAAGAAAAACTTAGAAATCGATTTAGTGGATATCCAACCAACCATGTCCTTAAGATTCACTTTACTTAGAAGTCTCAAACAACTTCTAACGAATCCTAGAGGGAAAACACAATTTTTGTCCAATCATTACAACCTAAAATCGGAAGCAAAACTAGGTTTGGAATACGACGATTTTCTTTTATCTTTCTTCTTCTCTTTTTTCTTTTTCTTCTTTTATCGTGATAAGGATTTAAAAGTTATGCTTATGCGTAGCATACGTTGATAGATTGAGGTTGGGATTACATCCTATTTGAATTGAATTTTTTTATCACATATGTGATGTTAAACTTATTGCACGAACTCAAATGGGAAACTTTTCCAATCTTTGTTCCATCTGTAAAGGACTTGAACGAGGTAGTCTAAGGATTAAACGGTGGATAATACTATTAAAGGGGATCTAAACTTAAATTTCCCTGTAAATTTGAAGAAGCATCATAACACACGTATGGCTTCTAGCAAATTAACGGAGCACGCATTGCATGAAACGCCTTCTTGCTTTCTCTTTGGACACGACGTGACGGGAGAAGTTCTAGGACAGGTTCTTTTCTGTGCTTGTCTCTTTCAGAATATCATAAATAATTATGAGGAAGGCCACATCGTTGCTAGCATCTTTTGAGTCATTGTGGATGCCTATTACTTGTGATTGTAGAGGCGACATTTGATAAATTTAGCGCCGTTCATACTGTGGACAGATGCATCACACTTTGGAAGTCGATTCTGGCATCAGACCAAAAGTGTTTGTAAATGATTTCACTTGGTCCCAAAACCTGACAAGTTTGGCAATCAACAATATCCTTGTGTGAGTGTACCATATTGAGGACGTAAAGAACCTGCTGAACCTGTTACCTTTGTTCTGACCTCAACATCTTGATGGGATATAGACATATACCGAAAGCGAAGGGGGAAATTCGTGCAAGGGAACAAGTTCTCAGAATATAACAACTCGTAAATACTAGATGTTTCTCATATAGCCCACAGTCGGCATGACCAATCTTTATCCACATGGTGCTCGAAAGATTACCTGGGCATGTTAGCCACATGTAGGGATAATATATACATATAACCATTAATATATGTCACCATGAAGGGTAATCGTTTCGTAAATAAGTTGGAATTCAGTCAATCTCCTTATATCGGGTTGAGCGTTTCAAGTCTAGTTTTAAGTCTTTATCTCTATTTGCTTCAGAGGAATAGCAGTAGAAATGGTTCACTCTCCTGCTGATGGACAAACATTGAAGGCTCCGGTTAGTCCCTGGATTTATTTATTTATTTTTTCTTTTTGAACCTAAGGACAGTGAAAGCTTATGCAGTCAAAATTGCTTTATGGAAACTTGTTCAAATTGAATTTACAGTCTCTTCAAATGGGGCAGACAAAATGGTTGGACGGTAACTTGCCTCAGAGGTCTAGCTTTCATTACAGCGGTTTTATCTTCCAGGAACCAACCCTTGAAAAGAAGCTGTTCAATCATGTGCTTTCTGTACAAATAGGACACGAAGTATGTTGATGGTAGGTTTGGCTTCCCAGTAAAGCCTAAATTGCAGAGGAAACTAGAAAAGGTTGACCAAAATTAGACCCTTTAATAAAGGGTCATAGTTGTAAACATAGCTTCGAAATTGGGACTCTGAATGACATGTGAAAGTATCGATCTCGACTTGTTTTTAGTTGGTGGTAAATGACTTTGTTTAGGTGAAGTTAACTGTAGTAACAAAAGCAGGCCGCACGAACTTATGATTAGACAAGACCTCAAATCAATTTCAAAATCCTGGTCACATGCTGCTCTCATGGCTTGACCCCTCTATTTAAACCTCTCCATACCTCTTCCCCCTCCACACATAACTTCAAACAAATTACTTTTGTTCTCTTCTTCACTCCTCTTTGTCCCATCCATCTTTCCACAGAGATCAAACCAGTTCGTTCATTTGCTTAAACCTCTCTTCTTTCAGTTTCAACTTAGGCTACCATTATTTTCCATAAACCATTCCTCAAGTATCTCTCGCCTTCCCAAAGGCCACATAAATACATATTCCACGATGCCTACCACTTGTCACAATATGCCACCAATGGTTCAAGCTTCTGATCACGAGGACTTTTTCTCTCGTCGATGCATATGGGTGAACGGACCTGTCATAGTCGGGGCTGGTCCATCTGGCTTAGCCGTTGGTGCTTGCCTTAAAGAACAAGGCGTTCCTTTCATTATACTTGAACGCGCCAATTGCATTGCCTCTCTGTGGCAAAACCGCACGTATAATCGCCTGAAGCTTCATCTCCCCAAACAATTCTGTGAACTACCCAACGTCCCATTCCCAGAAGACTTCCCGGAGTATCCCACAAAATATCAATTTATCAACTACCTAGAATCCTACGCAAAACACTTCGACATAAGCCCAAATTTCAATGAAACAGTGCAGTCTGCTAAGTATGATGAAACTTTTGGTCTTTGGAGGGTTCAAACCATCAGAGAAAGCGGTTCAAATCCTGGCGATCAAGTGGAATACATTTGCCGGCGGCTCGTGGTGGCCACCGGTGAGAATGCAGAGAAAGTGGTGCCAGAGTTTGAGGGCTTGGAGGAGTTCACAGGAGACGTCATGCATGCTTGTGACTACAAATCCGGCGAGAATTATAGTGGGAAGCGAGTCTTAGTTGTTGGCTGTGGGAATTCAGGCATGGAAGTCTCCCTTGACCTCAGCAACCACAATGCAGAACCATCAATGGTCGCTCGAGGCCCTGTAAGTATAAGAAATTCCATTATATATGGCCCTCCCCCCACTAATACTAGTTTTCTATGTTCACATTATAATGGGGTTAATTTATTTGGCCCACAGGTTCACGTTTTGCCAAGGGAAGTTCTTGGAAGATCAACTTTTGAAATGGCAGTTTTGTTCATGAAGTGGCTTCCACTATTTCTTGTCGATAAGATATTGCTGATTTTTGCACGGCTGATTCTCGGAAATGTTGAAAGATATGGACTGAGGAGGCCATCGATAGGTCCTTTACAGCTCAAGAACTCAACAGGAAAGACCCCTGTGCTGGATATTGGTGCATTACAGAAAATTAGATCTGGTAAGATTAAAGTGGTCTGTGGAATCAAAAGATTCTACCCCGGCAGAGTTGAACTTGTTAATGGAGACCTTTTGGAGATTGATTCTGTTATTCTTGCAACCGGGTATCGCAGCAACGTTCCTTCATGGCTAAAGGTGAGGGGCTCACTTATGGTTCTCATATTCGTCTCTTTGAAGTTCTCCAGTTTCAATCCATGTTACAGTTATGGAAGTCGGACTATTTTTCATTTTTTTTCGTCACCAGCAGAAATTTGGTTTCTTTGAGACTCTCTTATCTTTATCATGATATTTTCCTCCAAAACTAGATACCATTATCAGCTACAATAGCTCTGTTTGGTGCCTACATCTTATTTATAAGCAGAATTTAATTTGACGAGTTTTTCTGTGGTCCACTTCTCTATCTCCCCTTTTTTCTTTTGCCGATTTGGACATCAATGGTCTCAGAAAATAATCAGATCCCCTCGTATTTCTCCTTTTAGGTTTTATTCACTTCTACTCTGGTAGCCAGGGTGTTCGATTTTATTTTATTTTTTTCAAAAAGGGATACAAGTTTTTCCTGCATATTCTAAGAATTCGAATTGTATTTTCTGGGGACCAAACTCGATGGTCTAATGTTGTTGGGAATTTCTGTATTGTACAGGAAAATGAGTTCTTTTCCATAGATGGTGTTCCCAAAAATCCATTTCCAAATGGGTGGAAAGGTAAGGCTGGGCTCTACGCAGTTGGGTTCACAAGGAGGGGCCTGTCCGGTGCATCTTTGGACGCCATCAGTGTAGCACATGACATTGCTAAGAGCTGGAAAGAAGAAACAAATCAGAAAAAGAAATCTTTTGGGACTCGCCATAGGAGATGCATTTCACATTTCTGAAGTCCCCAGCTATTACCAATAAGAGTGATTTTTTTTTTGGTCTGTTTTGTCTCTTGATCTGGAAACTGATCTGTCAGTACTGATACCAGCTTTGTAGAGAGTAATGTAGAAGAAGTAGCATAGAAATTTCAGCTCTTTCCTAAGGAAATCCCAAAACGTGAAAATCGTTGGGTTTATCTTGTACAAAGGAAGATGAGGCGCATTGTTTTTCAATTTCCAAAAGACATTTGAAACCACAGTTCAATAAACTATGTCAAGTGGGAAAGCCCCTCTCCGGCACCACGTACTGTGCAAATGCCCTTATGGGTTCTTTCTGAATGTAGGCCACGGGTCCACTATACCGACATGTCATTACTCATCCGACCTTCTACAAACGTCAAAAGGAAATTAAGTTTCAGGCTAATTCATCATTGTGCCCTGCCCATGACAACCAGTGCAGTGAGAACGGAATAGGGATTTAGAAGGTATTGGCACAAAAAGTTGTGGGGAAGAAAATGAGCAATGAGTTTATAAAGATCATTGTTTAAATTATGTCTGAAATGTTTTATATATGAAAGGATGATCAGAGCTGGAAGTAACATTCTTAATACATGAATATCACAACTTGTAATGTTTGTGTATGGATATATTGCCCACAGTACGAGATCAACTTGCCCATGATTGGTTGTGATTATAAATGTTAAAAATAATATAAGTTGTCTTATATTATCTATATTTTACTTTAAAAAATCATCATTATTGAGGGATGATTCCAAAGTGTCTTGACTTCTTGAAACTCATTTCCTGCCACTTCCAAATTCCTCTTTGCAGGGGTCAAAACATACCACTGTTTATTTCATTGAAGAATTTTCAATTCTTGAATATGACAAATTCATTTGCTGAGCATGAGAGAGATATGGGTATTCGTCAATTGGGTCTTCCAAGAAGCCTAAAATTCCTGTTACAACTTGCTAAGGAAAACAACCTGGGAAAGATACGCAGCAGAGAGGGCTTGTATTTGAAGCGAAGTATATGATCATTCTTTTTTAATCCACCTATCCCAAACCAACATATGCGGCAGCCTCTCCAAACTTTTTCCTCACGTAATTTATTTCCTTGCCAATCAGTTTGTGCAGGATATACGTTGTGTATCCTCCAAGAAATGGCTGAAATTTGTCCTTTACAAAGTGAAATCTGGAAGTGAAGGACAACCCACATGAGAACCCATTCCGTTCGTTCAAACACGCTGAAAAGCTCTAACTCCGTGGTCCATCTAAAATTTCTTAACCACCAAAAACTCATGTTCCATTTGAACATAATGCAGAAAAAGTTTGAGGAGTCGGTATCAGTCCTACACAAGATTTCAATTCTTGGGCTCTCTTTCGTCAATGTGTCTGAAATCTGAAAGCAAAGATTGACCAGTTGAATTCTGTACCACGTCCACACAGCAACATGAATTCTATAACTACAACTTTGTGAGAGCCCTCTAGCAGCGTTACGAGTCTCATAAAATCCTGCAACCTCTGACTTAGACACCACCGTTACCAAAGGGAAGGAAACACATGGGGTGGCCACCACCCACTTCTTTTCCTTGTTCTCACTAAATGCCCACTCCTTCATTCATTCCTCACCTGTTCACCAAGGTTGGACTGTAACCACCATTAACTGCTTCTGTGTACAGAAATATAAAGAAAATAAATTCATACTATATGTTACGTGTACATGCATCGTAGTAATGTCCTTGATGATGAAGATTCGATTGGTGCCACATATTTGATGTGTTGGTTCATCCTAGTTATGTAGACTGTTACAAGGCATCATATAGATCACTGACAAGTCGTTTCTCAGGTTGATTTCACTCCCGAGTCTTGAAATCAAGTCATGCTCCTAGAGGAGTAGGCGGAGTTCGTGTAAAGAGCTCTCACTGCATAATAGGTTGGAAGGGTCAAGAAGGCACCAATCTTGACAGTCCTAACATCTAAACCCGTCCTCAAAAACCGCACTCA
Source organism: Casuarina cunninghamiana (assembly GCA_028551485.1). Taxonomy (NCBI): domain Eukaryota; kingdom Viridiplantae; phylum Streptophyta; class Magnoliopsida; order Fagales; family Casuarinaceae; genus Casuarina; species Casuarina cunninghamiana. Next base: position 12,311,302 of record CM052369.1, on the reverse strand, counting down.
CTGGGTCAGCGATAGGTGAAAGCATAGATATGTGGAAGGGCGATTGGATTCTGAAGGTGGTGAGTAGCAAGAAACAGTACTTGTTGAGTCGAAGAAGTGAAGCAGGACACAAATTCGTTGAAATGAATGGAACCAACGAAAGCAAGCAATGTAATGTGGCAAGCTGATGCAAAAACTATAGATTATCTTGGGCAACTAAAACTACGTCCATCACTATGAATGGTTTACCCCTTGAGAAAAGAGAGAGAGAAAAGGTAAGAGTGTGAAGAAAATATTACAGGGCTACCACAATTTTTTCCCCAGGATTGGTGAAACGTGGAGAGGAAAACTGGGTAGAAAGAATACCTTCATTTTCTTTTCTTTTCTTTGATGTAGACGGACCTGAAGATTTGACCGTTAATTCAGTGAAAGTATGATGAGACAAATTCAGTACAGTTAAACCCAGATAAGCATATTCAGACCGATACGCTACGTCCCCTTTTTCTGAAAAAAGAAAGGGGCTGACAAATGATGTCACTGCTATCTTTCATAGCACTTTACTTGTTGACGGACAAATCATGGAAGTGACACTTTGCATGAACTGCTCTTAATATGTAACTGTTTCAATCTAGAACAACCTTTTTCTCATCACGTGAATTAGGAAAATGTACGTTTTCAACTTGTTGCATCCTAGGATTTGGCTAGGTCTAATCTCTATGATGGCCTAAGTTGGCGTCTGCGAAGAGAAGTATACTATGTCCGAGTCAGCTAGTACGATCTTAGTGAACTAAAAAAGATAATGCGGTATCACTTATCTGCTACTTTCAATACCTACTTTTGACAGATGAAAAGAACAGACGCCATAGATGGCGATGTTAGGATGCTGTCCCATCGTAGAAAGATGAGGGCTCAATTCGGATGTCTCTGGAGGAAATGGTAAAGAAGACAAATGATTTTGCCAGAAAGGCTGCGAGGAAGATGGTCTAAAAGGAACATGGAGATGAAACGGAAAGCCCCAGTTCTAGCTAAAATGATTGCTGCGCCTCCATGACCAATCAAATGATACATACATGGGAAGTGTCATTTTTTCCTGTGAATTACCTATCTCCGCAGCCTATGTAAACTTCATAGACTTTACGTTTCTAAGTTCAGAAAGGAAGAAGATTATTAATAGAAAATATCAGCTGGATACTATTGTAACAGAGATGCAATTAGCGAGAACCAGAAGCATCGGACATCAATGAACATTTAGTTCAAAGGAATAAAGCCAACAATTGAAGGGCAATTTCATTCGTATGAAGAACCTTGATGTCATCTTCACTGTATAATACATTCACTTGTTGGACAACATCTGTTCAATTTCACCATTCTTGTTGTACATTTCAACGATCTTCTTTGCGTAAGAAGGCATATGCCGATCAGCTCTGCAAATATTCGAAAGTTTCAAACATAACATATACCATACTATTCTCGATACCATAAGCTCATTGTTCATTTTAATTTACCTTTGTCTCCCCCACATGCGGTTAACATGCAAATAGTTCCGAATGGTATGGTAATCAAGCGAGTAACGTGCAAATTCCAGGCCCTTTGGGCCGACCTGAACCAAGAGAATCAAGTTAAAATATAGAATCCCATATAGATACTTTTCTTACCAGATGCACCACCAGGAAAAAAAAAAAAAAAAAAAGGAGGAAAGAAGAAAAGAAAAGAAAATTCACCAAGTTTAGGATAAAAGCGATCAAGTTTCCAATAAACTTTGGTGCTGGCTGAGAAGGACCTTTCCCTGAAGAAAAAGAGGGCCATATTAGCTCAATAGGGAGTAGCATAGGGCAGATTTCACTCAGGAACTTAATCAGCTCCATTCTTTGTGTGCAGAGCGAGAAGTTAAAGCTTATTTGAGAACATCCAGAACGTTAGACCTTTGATTAGCTACATTTGTGGTTATAATCCAGAAAACAGAAAAGAAATACAAGCATTAACATAACACAGTGCACAAGGCATCAACATCATGCAGAGCTGGGCCCCAGAGATGAATTTGAATGTTGAAACCTAGAAGAATATTGGAATTCTAGAGAAGTGGAACTGAAATGTTCAAAGCAGGTGCAATATTATTGTCATTAGAACACCAAAGTCCATCCGGCCACCTCCAAATATACGTAACATGTCTATTTAGGGAGCTTACGCCTCCGACCTTCAAGCGCTAAAGATTTCAATACAAGAACACCAAAGATGATGATGTACACGTACCTAGCTTAGCATTATCATCTGCTTTAACAGTCTCCATCACAAATGGCCGGCGGTCACCCTGAAATAGCCTATTTATGTTAGTAAAAATATCTACTCTACCATAAATTTAAAGCCAACCAGAGGACAAAGCAAAGGGCTTTTACACTACTAGTTGTAGGAGTAATTTCCAGAAGGTTCTCAACCAGACTCAGCATTTCTCTCCCACGTTCATTTCTGCCATTTCAATTTTACAGGGTTATAGAACTTAGCTTGTCCTTATAAATCGTGATGCAGTATCACATCATAAATGAGAAAAAAAGAAAAAATACATCTGATATCTGCCAGGCACAAACAATCACTTCGAGATGCAGACAGAGATAGAAGAGGAAAGAGAGACTCTCAGCAATTCTATTTACCTTACTGTAACATACTGTGGATGTTGTGTCATGCTGATCCCAGAATACTTTGGAACACCCATGTATCCAACCACCAGGTCCTGCATTCAGAAGACTATATTATACCAATGAAGTAAAACAGGTCTTTTTTGCATGATAAAAATTCAGATACTAGGTGGATAGAAAAAACATGCATGTAACAAACTTAATCAATTACTGCAAGGTTATAGGGCATCTGAAATACTTTTGTGCGAGTAGATTGTGGAGAAATATATTCGACGAGGAGAGGAAGGTAGTTACTGATGTCCAAATGTGTAAAACACTATAGAACAATAATGTTTAGGGAAGACCCACGTTTTCTTTGTATGATCAAGAACTATGATCTTCCTTCTATGTACAAAAGAGCTTCTAAACTATGCTTCCATCATCCAACACTTTCTAATTTGCTTCATACAATCACAAAGACTGATTTATTTATCTACTCAAGCAGACAAGTTTTCAGCATTCTCCTAAAGGAGATTTTTGAGATCTACTTGTGATTTCTTACACTACAATCTGATTAGGAGAGTGGGGTGAAAAATGGAGAAGTCTCACCTTGCTCTGATCTAGGAAAGAGAAAGTTTGCATAATAGGAATTGCCAAACTCTTACCTTTATGGACCACTTAGAAAGTACAAGTACTGAATAAGACACAATAATCATCCAGGAAGTATAAGCTACATGAGGTAATGCATCTTGAGAAGAATACTTGTTAAGATGAGTAACAGAACTCACCGCTAAGGCATTTGTGTAGTCAAAACAGCTGCAGACACAACAATGGCTTGTAAGAACAATTTTATATGTTCAAATAAACATTAATTGCTTAGTACTCTTTAACTGTGATAACTGTAAGTGACAAATACATATTGGAAACACAAAAGTTATTGGCTGAACTAATTTCCAGGACTTTACAGCATCATCAATCTAATATTAGATACTTGGTGTACCGGACATTTAAGTCAATTATATACTTCCCGGGAAAAGTTTGGTGTATGTAAGCATCCAAGTTGATCATGGGCTACCTAGATATGCTATGTCAGGGACGGATTGCTCACTGTTATTGGTTTTTTTTGTCTAACCAAAATAAAATGGTGCAAATAACTAAATTTGATATTAGGAACTGCAGAGTAAGCTTGGTTGGAGATGTTTGTAATGAATTGGTTATATAAGTGATCTTGCCTGGATACTTACTTACTGCTTGCACCTTCTAACTAAATTCAATCTTCACAAGAAGAATAAAAAATAAATAAAAAAAAAAAGGATGAAATATTTTTACATACATTTCCACACTAATAAGTCCTTTGTTTCTCCAGAAATATCATTTTATTTATTTATAATTCCATCTATTTACTTATTTTTTTCACATTAGACTCATACTTCAAATCCCAAGGAGAGTCAAGTAATACAGAGAAAAATAAAGGAATTTACCTATAGCATGAAGGAGCAATAACATCAACCAAGTCATTTGCTGGTAGACAGAAATAAGGAACCTGTTTTAGTTAAAATTTGAAACTGGATGAAACAGCATCGTTTTGATATGTAAAGCCAAATGGTAAAAACAGAGAATGTTTCACCTCTTCAATATCACCATCCAAATGCTTCAAATGAACCTATCAAATTACAAGAAAAGGCAAAAGGGAGAGCAGCTGTTAAGAATTAATAAGAAATAATCAGTAGCAGCAATAGTGATATTTTACATAGTAATACTTGAGAATAAGTACCATCAAGTGCTAATAAAAAATAAATAAACGTATACTTACATTTGTAAAAGGCTTTTTAACGGGATTTACTACTAAACTATATATTAGAAGCATTACAAACCAAAATCCATTTTACATGGTGATAAACCCCTACATGTTCAATAATTAAGCAAGAATACGGAAAAAGCTTCCGAGGCTCCCATGAAGCCTCAAGACAACTGCCTCCAGGAAGTACCTGGACATAAATAACCCAAAGTTCACATATTCCTTTACGCCTTCACTTCACACTGTAGGTCTCCTCTAGTGAGTGAAGTAAGTGCCCTATGGAAACTAATTGATTCTTGATTATGTCTTCAATTCAGAAAGAAAGGATCTCAACACAAACCTTGTAGTCCTGCATAAACTCGTAATGGAGAACTGTTTCTGGATCAGTACTTGCAGCCTTCAGAAACTTATCCAGTCCTTCTCGAGTTCCATTATCAACTGTTGGATAAAAAAGTCTTAGTACTGATCCAACTTTTGTTTTAGTACTGCCAGTGAGTTGCGCAAGATAAAAAAGTCTTAGTACTGTTCAAGCATCATTTTCTTATGTCAACCACATGAACCAGCTGGAGAAGGAGTACTGAGGAATTATAAGGAACGGTAGAATCCCAAGTGTGAATCGGCTTCCAAAAGATCACCACACAGTTCCAAGGTACAAAGGAATAACTTTCTTTTTTACTTTTATACCACAAAATTTTGACCCCAAAAAAATAATAATAAAGCAGACTTTAGTGTGTCTTCATGCGTTAACTAAGCAATTACCTGAACAAAGACAACTTGATATCATATCTATTGCAACTTTTTCATTATTTCTGTGGTTGTGAGAATCAGTATTTCAACTGTATGGCTAGATGACTACAAAGTTGGCAAAATAAAAAACAATATATTGAAAATAAATCTTGTCATTACCACAATTAGTGCCTAATACATAGAGCTTGTCCAAGTTCAAGTGGTGCTCCACAGATCTTAATGCTGCAGTTTAAGAAATACTCTGCATTAAGATGGTATAAGTCACAACAAAGAAAATAACTCAAGACACAAATTTCCAGATCATAGGATAACTCAAGATACCTTGTACTTGGCAACCCACACCACAGAAAAGAAGACGCTTCACACCTGCAGCCTGTTATAAGCAGAGAACGAATGCTCGTGTCACAAGATTTTTAAATCAATTAGACACATGCACTTGGACACCCACAAATACAAGGGAACTTCAATTTTCTCAGAAAGTAATCAACTAAACCAACATCATCCCCTCCTCTTTCTAACCAATAAATGCCCCAGAATCGAAGGAAAATCAGCCTTACCAAAAAGGAAAGAAATAAGCCAATTTTTTAACCACACGATGAAAAATGATCTAGGGGACATTTTTACGAATGAAAATCCGAAGTAAACCAACATGACTACCGAAATTAGCCAGAGGAATGTCCTCACATGAAGTGAAAGCCCAATCACCCCCTTATTGGTAGAATTAGGGAGGGAAGAGGAGGGGGAACCATCCTGCTTTCTGAGTATTTAACCAAAACCATTTTTCTCCCACTAAAATACAGAAATCACAGTCAGCATGATCCAAAGCCTCGTCAGACCAGGACTTTCATGTGAATCCCCTCCTTAGTTGTAACTGAACACTCATCCTCATTTTCATTTTCCAAAGTGGATCTATGATAAAGGCAGCAATGTCATGCGTCACCAAATCTTAGAAAACCAGAAGTTTTATATTCCTAGTCAGACCTCTCATGTTCTTATGTATATTTACATAGTAATCAAAGATCTCATTTTCTATTTCACGTCAACAAGGTGACTAGGCAACCAAGGGGCCCCTAGCTTACGAGTCCACCAGGTCAGGGATTTGACACCCCCCTCCTCCCTCTTCTCTATGTGTGAGTCTTAAAAATAAAATTAAAAATTAAAAAAAAGGTGACTAGGCAATGTATAAATCACATGCTTGCATAGTCCCAATAACTTGAGATACAATTAACAAACTCAAAGTCCAGCCTTGCAGATAAGAGTAGGCATTGAACAACTTCTTCCTCAAGAATGGTCCATGTCACCTTAGAAAATATCTCCAAGAGCTAGAGATTTCAGCTATAGGACAAGGGATATTAGCTCTAGCCATATTATTGTCACGGGCTAGGGGTTCCAACCCAAAAGACTAGTCCAATGGGAGGAATAGCCAAGCCCTCCTTATATGGTCAAGAACTCCCACTCTTCTTCTTGATGTGGGATCTCCTTCGACACCCACACATGATACTGATTCTCCCCTACCCAAATTTATATTACCCCAATGTCAACCCTTCTACATCGCTGGGCCCCCATGTTGACCCCACAATAAGAGGTGAAAAGCGCAAAGTTACTAGGTCAGGTCTTGGCTTGGGTCTGACACCACTTGCCATGTGCCTAGTTTTCAACCTAGAAGACTAGTTCAATGGGAGAAGTAGCCTAAACCTTTTATATGACCAAGAACTCCTGTTCTCCTTCCCAATCTGGGAGGAAGTCTGGCCCACTCAAGATGTGACATTATGGTCAAGAAAATTCCATCTCACAACACAGATTTGATAGTATAAGAGAAGCTACTCAAAGCCATCTTAAAAAGCAAGACGTTCAACTTCAACTTCCTTACGAGAAGACCTCCATGTCATATTCAAGTTTCACTTTCTAGGATTTTAAAACCTTTCTTTTGGCAGAAGTATTTAATGCAATGTGCAGTTGTTTAGAACACAACACAAAACGAAGCATAGATGTCAAAAGCACAATGAAGTGCTTAAAGAGGTTTGCTTTGCTATATCACTAATCAAGGAAAATACCAGGTACCTCAATAAGGGCAAGAGTATTCAGATTAGGAGATAATGTTGGCTTAACACCTTTAGCAGCTAGAACTTCATCAGGTGTCCTATTGCAAACCAAAAGAAAATAAGCATTATATTATGGATGAAAGGATAAGTAAACGAGCAAAATAAAAACTTCCAATTGAATTTATTCAGAAACTAAGATATCTCAGATCCAAGTATGGCAAAAAGACAGATACGAACCTTGCTAGGACAGGCCTAGGTGTGAATCTGTCCTCTGGATCACTGTGATTACAAAATAAAATTAAAAACTGGATTGAAAAACAAGAAAATGCTATTTTACTCCCACCATACACCATGATAAATTTGTATCACTACCTCTGTACACAAACAACAGCTTCTACCATGCCTGATTTAAGCATCTCAATTGCAATAGTTGTTACTATCCCTGTCCATTGAGCACCTACAATTAAAGAAATTTGAACAAAAATTTAAGTTAGAACCATATACAATTTGTCCCCAAAATACCCACCAAGTTTACGTGAAACAAAAACGAAATTCATGGATAATTGTTTTATTTACAGAAACAGTAGTCTGAAAATACAGAGAAAGAGTAAAAGAAACATAGCGCCACTTCACTCTCCAGAACCATCAAAATCAACAAGGAATATACAAAGAAAGTTTGAATAAAAATCCAGTATGTTTTTGAAAAAACTGATGGCACTGTATTTGTAGGCTGGATAACAAATAATCTCCATTGAGACTAAGAAATTAATACTAGTCATCCTTGACACCATACTCAATTAGTTTGATAACTCTAAAACCTTTAGCATTCTGGCATGCCTCCCCTTAAGCTTTTTAAGTCAGAAAAGGATGGATCACAGGAAACCCCTTATAACCAAAACTTGAATACTGTGTTAATAATATCAACACAAAAGCCACATAATGATGCTGATTTTAGTTTGATAGGTTTAGGTTGCAAAGAGACAAGGTAAGATGTTACATTTGGATTTTTCGAAAAGATTAAGCAGTGCAACACCTACAGAATGGCTACTGCTATTCCAAGAACCAAAAGTGCAGTTCACTAAAATACATACATTTGATACCTTTAAAATTAAACGTGGAAGAAAAGCAGCCTCACAAATTATAATGTAAGAGAGCAAAACCTCTCCTGTGTAATGGAATAAGTTAACGCATAAAATAAAATATGATAGTAAATTGATTCTCCTAGTATACACTTGAATCTCAAGCAGTCGATCACTAACACAAGATTGGCAAAAGAATTGCAGGGAAACCGAAGATAATAAATCAAAATAAAAAAAAATTAAAAAAAAAACGCTTACCTTTCACGGGCTGTACTTTACGAGCATATAACAGCTCCTCGTAGACCCCCATGTAAGTTTCCTCTAAGGAACTTGATTTCCTCCCTCTACCGTGCACTACAGGTTCCATGACCTGAAAGGAGGAAAACAGAGCAATAAAAGTAGTGAGTGACAAGAAAAGCAGACAAATATTTCTATATAATCAAAGACATATATGGGTTTCCTTATCAATTACGCAGTATCAAGAGGTGGAAACTGAATCCTTAAGCCAAAAAAGAGCCCAAGAATTTTCGAGGGGCATGCAGCTCCTTATTAATGTTCCTTGGTGATGCAACAAAATGAGTGTCACGGAGAATACAAAGTAGTAAGAAACTTACTTCAATTCTAGACATTCCGTCTCCTAAGAACGCGCAAGCATTCTTCACATGCGCAATGTAATATGTATCACACAACCCGCATCGACTGCACAAAGATTGATCAAACTAGAATTTTAATTCAATACATTACGCGGTATAAATACATGATGATCTTAACGAAAAAAACATACTATGAAAAAATCTGCAAAATGAAAATATAGGGTAGTGAAGGAAAGAAAAAAATCTGGAGGATGGGTTGTTGAACCTGCAATGATCCTTGGCCGGATACGTGCCTCCTGGAGGAATGGGTTTGGAGCGGCTCCTCCAGTCCTCTCTGAGCTTCACTGAGTTTGTAGACTTGGAGTTTCCATCTGCTCCACACAACAAAAATCCATATATGACATAAGACACAATTATAGCAGTCACAGTAAGAAACATACAGGCATAAGTGCACGCCCGCACTCACACACACGCAGCAGTGAAAGAGGGAGAGAGGCCTTTGTACACCTTTAGAGGGAGAAGAAGATGAAGCAACAATGGAGACTGGTATAGGAAGCGAGGAGAGCTTGGAAATGAAGGAAGACATTGTTGCAGACGCGAGGGAGTGAGAGAGCTGGAAGTAACAGTCCGGGAGTGGCTCTGCACCACAAGTTACATAGATGCGGTTGGATCGCGACCTTCTACAATAAACACGTCATTCCCGCAGTAAATTGGACAGACCAAAGACGACGTCGTTGGATCTGTGTATGCAACACTTAATAGGCCGTCTTTGGGTATTTAGTACCACAAAATGACGGTCATGAGCTACTTGCGAATAAAAGACAACCATATTGTAAGGATTATAGGCACTATCATTGGGTCAAGAATTATAATTAACCAACCATAGGAGTTGAACTTAACACCAAGCTTAAACCCATTCAAATGCTCTTTTATCTCAACTATTCTAGCTTGTTGGGCACTAGGACAAGCCCAACGTGGGCTTCCTTCGCAGCAGGCCCAATACTTCTTCTACAACTTACATTCGGTAAGACAAAGTCCCACATTGAGAACATAAAATGTTATACTTTTGACTAAATGTCAAGTATTGTAGGTTGATCGATTAGTTTTATTCAAATACAAGAGTACTACTAGTCCTATAAACCCAAGACACGACGGCAAATATCTCCTATTAAATGTCAAGGGGGTAACAAACCGGTCACATTAGCTATGGTTGTGGTATTATCTTGATCAAGGAGATAATAAAAGAGAAAATAGGAGCGTATAAATGATACATTTTCCTTATTCCAAGAAAGGACACCGATGAAGCTATTTAAATTTTATTTCTTTTCCTCGAAAGATATTCTCGATTTAAGATCCTTTCAGAAGGAGTGTGGAAAAGAGGGGAAAAAAAGAAAAAGAAAACAAAAAGAATAAAATTGCCGACTTAAAAATCTTGTCTCTTCTATTGTATAATTACAACATTAATAAAGTCAATTAAGCTTCTACGGATTATACAACCGCCAAAAGAATAATCCGAAGTGGTAATCCATAACCATGTCCATAAATTCGCTATGCGTAATAAAAAAGGCGGAAGAACACTTAAAATGCTCAAAACCTTTGTTTCAATTTTTGGGATTAAACCTCGAGCTGCTAATCTCTAATAGATTAGATATTCAACCGGCAGAGAACCGCAAAACCAACATCTTTCTCTTTGATATCATATTCCAAAAATTGTCACATTACACTTCGATGTGCAAATATAAAAGCAAAGATAGCAACAAGGAGGATTATTTATTGTCATCAATCAAATAATTGACAATTGAATTTTACCAATCAATGGAAAGGCCTTTCCAAACATTACTCATTTCCGTTTATAAAGAATGGCTGTGTAATTGACTCAAAATATACAGATTACGACCTCTTTTGTATCACCAAGACAAGGGATGGTGGTAGCGAGGGATGACAAAAAACAGATCTGTAAATAGACCTTTGCCAACAGCCTTTCTGACTTGCAGATTACAGAAGCTTGCTGGTTCTTCGTCTTGATGGCCCTCCAGGAAAGAGCTTCATGATCCATCCTAGGACCCTTTCCACCACCTAACAAAACGAGAAACAAATTTTAAAGATTAAAGAAAACGGAAGAGGGAGGGGGGGTTGGGGGGGTGTGGGGTATACAAAAAAAATGATGCAGGCTAACATATAACCACAGATCATATACCTCATCACCCTCATCTGCTAACGGGGTATTCTCTTGCATAGTACGGGAGTCTGGTTGTCTGGCTGGAATATTCTCATTTGCCATAATTTGTGCAGTCAAAAGCTCTAGTCTTTGAGTTTGAGCTTCAAGTTTACGGGACAAATCCTTGTTTATCTCCTTCATTGATAAATACAGAACTGTTAGGTTCATGATAAACAAAATTTGTTCAACACCAACCAAAAAAAGAAAAAAGAAAAAAGAAAGAAAGAAAGAAAGAAAGAAAGCCAAGAAACCTAAACCACAACAAAGGAACCAAACTTCTTCAGGACTTACATTGATTATTGATTAGAGTACAGAAACTGTAGCAACTGACTGTAAGAAGAGAGTCTACTGAGATCTTGAATGTTAAACTACATATGATTTATCATATCTTCTGAATAAATTGAGATATTCAACCCATTTGTATTGAGAATGTTTTAGCCTACTAGCTATGTTCTTCACCAAGCACCAAAAAATATAACCATAACCAGAACATGTAGAAAACACTCCTACTGAAAAGACCAAAGCAAGATTCAGTATGACTTAGATGCTGACAGCAATGCACAGAGCCCCGTTGAGATAAAATATAACCTTCAGCTGAGAACAATGAGATGACTCGGACGCCAAAGCCTGCGTCAGTTCTTCCTTCTCCAATGCTAACTGCAACAAGAAAAAGCCAGTTCCTTTTGTTAGATCTGGATGGAAATATACTTCCAACCACATCAAGTGATTAAAAGGAGATTTAACAAAATCAAATGAAACAATTGAATCGCAAAATATAACAGTTCTTAATATATCACAATCAATACAGAAATAATTCAGTGTCTCTTTTTTTATCCAAGAAAAAAGGCTATTCATAGTTTGCACAATCCAACCATTGGATCGATGAATATCAAATTGGGTCCAGTGTTAAACCCATTGTATTTCATTTTAATTAGCTGCTCAATTTGCATTCCTATCAAACACTTGCATAGCTGTTTTGGATTTAATAATTTCCATGAAAGAGTTCAACGTATATATTCCTTATAAAATTAAGATCCATATTAAACCCAATTCCATTTCACATTCGATTAACTGATCAACTTGCTTCGCTGTCAAACATTACTGTAGTTGTTTTGGGTTTCAACAATTTCGCCAGAAAGAGTTCAACAAATTAAATGTAAACTGACAATAAATCTTACTACTAGTCCCGCAGTTCCTTCAGATGGAGACAAAAAAAACTGGGAAATATCTATAGCTGAAATTATACTTCCAGCACTGCATGTTAGCTTTCCCCCCACCCCAAATGGGCATCACAAAATAAAGTAGCAAGAAATGAACAATCTATAGAAATGGGAGTTAGGCAATACCTCGGAAATAAGTGCATTAATATTTTGAATCATTCTCATCTGATCTGGGGGAATATTCACAGATGAAACTTGAAGAGTTGATTGGCCATTTTCAGGCAGGACGGGAAGACTGGAGGCATCACTTTCAAGAGAAGATGCCGTTTGTTGTGTCTCAGGGATGGAAGCCTCTGGAATGGCATTAAGTTGGATTAATCAGTGGAAACTCAGAAAGAGAAAACTAGATAATATTATAAGAAAGAAAAAAGAGACAATTTTAATACCAATCCTTTACAAAAAATTAATCACAAGTAAAATATATAGCACAAGGCCTATTTTCAGCTGTGAAAATGCATTATTAGTGAGAAAACAAAGTAATTATTTAACAGTCAAGACTCACAATTTTATTTTATTTTAAAAAAACAACAAATTGAACTCTAATGATTTGAACATTTTAGTTTTGAAACTCAAGATCCATCACAAATCACAAGGACATAACAACTCAACCCCATTCAGCCAGTTACCGTACTTTTTATTTATTTATTTATTTTGTTAGGAACACGTTTGAAACTTTTCCAGAACGAAATGATCTTACCTAAATCTTCTGTTGATGTAGATGTATCTCTCTTATTAAGCGGAGTACTGCTAAAATTAACAGGCTTGGAGCTGGTGGAAGCTTTCCACAATTTAGATTGCAACAGCTTCTTCTCTGTGTCGGAGAAACAAATTAGAAGCATAAGTTCCAAGTATAATTAATATGCACAAACATATACTTTGCAACAAAGTCAATTAACTTTACGGGTGCTTGTAGACTAAGAAAACAATAGAAACTCGATTTTGCCATTTTGCAACAGCTTCTTTTCTGTGTCGGAGAAACAAATTAGAAGCATACGTTCCAAGTATAATTAATATGAACAAACATATACTTTGCAACAAAGTCAATTAACTTTACTGGTGCTTGTAGACTAAGAAAACAATAGAAACTCGATTTTGCCATTTTGCAACAGCTTCTTCTCTGTGTCGGAGAAACAAATTAGAAACATCCGTTCCAAGTATAATTAATATACACAAACATATACTTTGCAACAAAGTCAATTAACTTTACTGGTGATTGTAGACTAAGAAAACAATAGAAACTCGATTTTGCCATTTTTCAGTCTCAGGAGTTCTCAAAATTGACAACATGAGGCCCAAGGCCTCACTAAAGTTTTGGGCCAAAACTTAGAACATTTTCTGTTCTCCAGATCACTGTATGGTTTCTAGAAAAGAAATTGAAGAAAAGTTTCAGGCCTCTCAATGCTGACAAACAAGCTAAAAGCACCAACCTTGATTTAGTAGTCACAGTTAAAAATCCGAGTTCAGACACAAACACAGATTACTAGAATGCTACCTTCTTGAAGAGCATCGATTGTTGACTGCAAATCCTGACGCTCCTTCTCTAAGCTCAACATTTTCCTCCTGCAAAGTTATCTAATATGATCATTATTTTCCAATGTCACTTCGCTAAAAGCCAGCAAGTGAAAAAAGGAATCCAGGATCAAATAAAATTTCAGTATCATAAAGCACCAAACAAATTTCCAAAGCACTACTAAACAAAGAGACTCCCACTTAAACCTTTCCATGAAGTAAATCAATGATTTACCCCTGAACTAAAACATAATTAACAGCATTGCTACATATGAATAATATCAGTTTAGATCCCAACAGGAACTGGGAATAAGTGATACATAAGAGTATAACACAATTTGGATACACTAAAGTAGAAACACCACAAGCAGGATGGGGCTCCGCCAAAGATGACTCACTGTAATAGGCTTTCCAATACAATATCCAATAAATCTTTCTCAATTCACCTCCAAATGAAAATAAAGGAGCATCTTCAACAACTGTAATGCTTTCAGTAACAATTTTTCTCTAATTTCTAAAAACATAAAAAAATAATCCGAAAAATGAGAACTTACAGACATTTTCTCTAGTAAATCAGAAATCTGAGAATTTTTCATTGACCATTACATTAATTTCTAATTTATTTTTCTCTCATATAAATACTTATGGAAACTAAACCATATTCTCGTAGTTTTAGATGACACCAACTCACAGAGCCAATATGAAAATATAACATGTAGCAGCAGTCATTACTATAAGTGACATTCAAATGCAAATCACAGTAATTCATCAACGGGCAAATTAAGAGCAAGGCATACTTGAATGAAGATATTTCAGCTTGTGAGTTCTCCAACTGTCTCTCCAGCTTTAGCTCACTAGATCTTAGTCTGAGTGCCTACATAATTAATTACCAATGACTTTAAAGAAATATAGCAGTAAATGGCTGAGAAAAAATCTAGTAGACATATGAGTACAATGCAACCTATATGGCAGGTCGTATTAATAGAACCATGAAGAAAGCAACACAAAAGCTAAATTAGTCTATCATTTCCACTAGATTGCTAGAAGTGGACAGTTGAAATTTTCACTTGGTTTATTCCTTAAGCCTTATCCTCACAACTAGTTTTTAGTAAACGGTCTAGTTGATAGACTTCACCCTTCTGGTATATCACGGATGTTAGTTACCTTTAGCAAAAATGTTTTCACAACTTGATATGAAGAATTGATTCGTTGTAAAGTAACAATCTGCTTCAAGAATCCAATTTCCTTGAAAAACGCATATATATATATATATATATATAACTGTCTTTAAAAATACTGGAAGAAAGATAAATATATATATAATTATAAATTGGTTTATCTTGACTGAATCACCTAATATAGTTAGTAACTAACCAAGCATCAATCAAGCCACAAAACATCAAAATGATTAAATGAAGTATATGACAAACACAAACTAAACAAAATATATATATTTTTTTCAAAAAAGGGCCTAAATAGCAATCTCTGTGACATCAAAACTTATAGAACTTACTAATCCAAGCTGCCACAATCTTTTTGAGATCAAAGGCAGTTGATTAACTATATTGCCTGACCTTAAGAATACATTAACCATACTGAGAAACCTAATTGCTGTACTAAGCAAATCTATTGGGCCTCCAAGATTGACTGGCTAGAAACTGTTAGTTGCTTGTCTAACCAGCCAATCCATACACACTATGACAGTCAGGATAGACACTTGAGTTAGAAACAGACTTTAAGACGCATCATTTTGATTGTTTATAACTATTAATATGAAACACACCTTGCAAGGGTAAAATGGAAACGACTTCTTTTCCTTTGTAAGTATGAATGGCATTTTACTACCAGTGAAAAGTTAAACATACCAAACAAATTTTACTACCTTCTCCTCTAAGCCGATAACTTCAGAAGCCAGTAACTTGGAACGCTCATCAGCAGCACCACATTCTAGCTGTGCATTTGCATATTCAATCTTGACAGCCTCAAGTTCCACCTGCAGATATCAGAGGGCATATTTGATGTCTAAATAACTTCTAGAATGATAATATAAACTTCTAAATAACTTGAAAACATACTAGCAATGCAAACACGTAAAGCAAGAAACAATGAAACAGTACATCCAACAGTGCAAGTGAATGAATTTTCAATGTGAAATTTGAATTAGTTGCTGAACAATAAGAAGTAACGAGCACCATAATAAGAAATAATTGATACTAACCAGTTGGGCCTTAATTTCCTCCTGTAACTTTTCCATATCAGACTTGAGTTGGTTAACGACACTTCTCTGTAGAAAATATACACAAAAGAAAAATGGTGGATTAGAACTAAAATTAGGTACCATATTCCCGTGACAGTTTCAACCTCTATATTCTAGGAGAATTTCAATTTTCTTTTAAAGTGAAATCTGAAATATGCATCAAATGTGGAGAAGGTACTATAAACCATGTGGTTCCTAATAATATTTTGAACTTTTGTATACAAATTGTATACAAGCATCTTTTCAAAAACAATCCATGTTGTCTACCTATAGAGGCAGGATAAGATTTCTTAACACAACCCTTAAGCATAGTAACTTGTAATATCCAAAACCTCAATGTCAAAATCCATATGAAGTAAGAACATAAATCAAATCAAATACCAATCAACAGAAAAGATAGCTTCGTTTACTGACAGTACGAGATTTCTTATACTTAAGCTATGAACAGCATAAGTATATAGAGAGATCCACAATCAGAATAGAAGCAAGTGGAAACATATTATTCGCAAGCTATCAGAAATGACATTGCTTCAACCAGTATCTTAAATTCAAAGCCAACCTGTTGATTGTAACTATCTGTCAAAGAAGAATTCTCAGTGGCTAAGGACTCCGCTAAAGCTCGTGAAGCCTCAAGAGCTCGTTGCAAAGTGAATTTTTCTTGCGTCAAATCTTCAATATGCTGAATAGCACCAAAGCATGTTACTAAACAGATTATTCCAGGAAATATCAGTGTGTTATTCAACATAAACAAGGATTAGATCATTACTTGAACATAACTTTTTTGCACTAAACATATTAAATGTTTCAAGAAAGCATCTCAAAATCTTTATTCAGAAGTTTAAAGATTATGAAGCACATACTTATCATTCAGTTTCCAAGCTTCTCTTGTAGCCTAAATTATTGGCTTGTAAAACTTGCAAGGTTCTTCCAGATTTTCTATTTTAGTAGGGTAAAAAAGTAACAAATTTGTTCAGAAAGGAAGAGTACCCTTTCGCTAAAATTATATGCGAAGTTCAATTGATCACAAAAAAGCAAAAGCAAAAGAAAAAGAAAACAGGATACTGTACTTAGTCATCCAATCTTCCAAGTGTAACTACTACTACAATGACCAGACATCCATTTCAATCTAAAGGAACATAATCTCCAAGCCAGATATTGGTTCTTCATCTGGTCATAATAAAACACAATAATTCATTAATTCAAAAGACAAAAAAATAAAAAGATATCCCAAAAGAAAACATGAATTATAGGAAAAGCCCAGCATTTCAAAAGATCAAATTACACAGATGGAAGCATGGTTTTGCACATTTATATATTCCAGCACTTTCAAGTTGTCAATGTCTGCTGCCCACAAGACATTTATGTTGTTACTGTCGCTTTGCGTTTATCTTAACCTAAGATATATTAAAGGCTTATCCAGTCAAATACAAAGGGCAATCAATTTCTTCAGACCTTTCCAAATGCATCAGAAATTTAAATTATTCAGTAACCCATCAGTCCAAGCAACAAACTAACTTTAGCAATTTCCATGTTATTTTTAATGGCTGAATCAGATAATATAAGAATAAACAAAATAGCAAGACCGATAAGGCTATGAAAAAGCAGCAACAAAAGGTACAGCTACCTGTTCCAAAGCAGCAAAATCTTCATTCTGCTTAGTAGAATAAAACTCATGTTTCTTATCCATGCTATTCTCGTTACTACTCAGCCTCGCAAGATCCCCCCCATTGCCAAAATAAAATGAAGAATTCATGGATTGATCATAGACACTAGGGCCATTAGGAAATTTCAAATTTGAAAAAGGGGCCATACTTTCAGTCTCCACTGATGGCTTCTTAAAAACAGATGATCCAGAAAAATCCATGCTGTACGTGTTTGAATTATTGGACATAAATGAGTCCTGAGCTTCAGTATGTTGAGAAAGAGTCCCTGAAGAAGCTCTAGGCACATTAAGAGAATCAAGAAAAGATGGACGAGATCTCCTAGCATTAGTTTCAGTTGCAACTGAAACTACTGGTACATGACCTGAGGGACCTCTGGCATCAGAATTAAAACCTGTGGCTTCAAGTACTTGTGGAGCTGCGTTGTTGACACTAGGAAAACTACTGGCAAAGCTACTAAATTTTCTTTCCTCATAGTCAGATATCATTGAGTGATTGATTTCTGCAATACCATTCATGCGTTGTCCAGCTTCAGAAGCAGATCCTCTGACATCAATAGTTGGTTGAAAAGAGTCTACCATATAAGCCCAAGACATATCAGCACCATTAGTTCCTCCAAAAAATTATGTGCAAGTATATTATATGTAGCAGAAGCATGTCTTAGTGGATGAAAAAAGTAATAAAGAAATTCCAATCTTCACATTTACCTTCATAAAATGAGGCTGTTTGGGAACTCATCAGCATGCTGGCATTACTAGGGTTAGATTGTGATAGAGTAACACCAGAATTCTGAGGTGAGACTTTTGAAGTAGAAATATGAGAGTAACGGGGATTTGTAACACTAGATTGCATTAAAGAAATGCTATTTTCTGTTGGCTGGGACCCATTTGCTCCATAAAACCTAGACTGCTCATTTGTAGTCTCAATTGGATGTTTGCCTCGCACTTCAGTATATATTCCACCATCATTATTCAGGTCTTCTGTCTCATGGCTATTGTTAACATCCATTGATCCAGCAAATTTGGAAGCATCATATCTCATAAAATTCTTACTATCTACATCTGTCTGTGTGTTATCAGCAGAATGTGCATTAGAATATTTCACTGAAATTGAAGGACTAGCATGTGCGTTATTCAAAAAATCTTGTTCACTTTTAATGGAAAAACCAAATCCTTTGTTTTCATTGCCAGTTGCTGAAGCAGAGGGTCCCTTAGCAGCTTGGCCAGATCTATCAGATGTGCCAGCTCCATCTGAATCTGTACGTTGTTCAGGGCCAGTTTCTAAAGGCTGTTTCTGATGGGGCCTAATGTCAGAAGTATGATTTTGGTTAGCAGATGCAGACTTCTTTGCTTGTTCTGCTGCCTTTTTCTTACGGAACTCCTCCAGCTGCAAGACAAGTAAAAGACAGCAAATGAATTTGGAAAAATTAAACAAGAATCCCTGATAAGATATTTATACATTTCTACGTAAATTTACAACAAGAATTTGAAAAGTTAACCACATGACATTGTCATCTACCCATTTAAAGAAAAAAGTCCCTCGGGTTTTGTGCAGACACAAAACAGGAATACTGAATAAAATTGAAGATTCACAAATGCAGAAAAACTGGAAATGAAATAAAGCTCAAAAAAAATTTAGCAACCACGACAATGAAAACCCAACACAAAATTTGAAAATAAAGCAAATACCAAAACAACAACAAAATCAACTAATCTAATGTACACTTCACGAGAAGTTCTTAGGTAATGATGGAAGTTATAACAATTATCAAATGATATTCCAAAGTCATCATCCAGCCTCCACATGTTATACTTATCCTGCTCCAATGCACAACATGCTCCATACAGGATATATGTTCAGAAAAGGTCTCATATTTTATTAAACATCAACATATGCAGTGAAATGGGGGTCCAATAATCTCTAACCGAATATTACAATACGTAGGCTTCAAATTCAAACCTTTGGATAGACTAGTATACATCTTTGAGACTTTTGCTCAATCTCAGAACTACAGGTACCACTTCTACTTATATTGTGGTTTTGCTTGTTCAACTACTTAAACCCTAATCAAAGAGTCAACATTGCCATCTCCCTAAAGATATTTGCACCTGGATGCCACAAGAAATGTTAAAAATTTCTTAAAACACAGTTTTTATTTTTTTCAAAAGAAATTTCCTCATTGCATCTATGAACATAAAGTTAAAGTATCTAAGACTCGTAACATTAGTCCACATTATAATAACATTTATTATAGTAAAATAATTTTATGTATACATATATGATCTTATCTCCCTATTTTCTTTAATATCTTCTCCAGGGATGCAAAATATAATTCAGGATGAACTTCTGGAATGAATCACCATCTAATCTTTCTTCTCAGGAAATCTACTCTAGACAATGACGCCACAGGCAGGCTCTAGCCCTAATTATTTTCTTATATGTCTAACATCTTACTGCATGAAAATTTCTCTTAAAGAAATTGGTGATGATACCATTTATTAATTGTTCAATAGATATAACCATATTCCAGGAACATTAACATTCAACTACCTAACTCTGAAATGCAACATTCTTCCTTCATCTCACACTTATGCCGCTCAGCTGAAAAATCTAAAACAGACAAGGCCAAGCTCTGCTAGGTACACGTCACTGAAAAAATAAACACAAAGACATGAGCTCAATCCTAACAAGGGGAAGCTCATCTCTCTTAAAAGTCCCCCTATTCCATTCATACCATGAAGACCTCACAACATGCAAGGGAAAAACCATTGTAAAGCTTTCTTTCCCCATATTACCAAAGCTTGCACCTCCAAATAGAGTAAATCAATTTACTGTCTTCATCATAACCATATTAACGTGAAATAAATAAATACCAGTGATAAGATGCCCTACGTAACAGGAAGAAGCAAACAGTTATATACCCTAGCCACTTTTCTTGTACATATAGTACCAGTCTGCAGAAACACATCTCCTCTTAACCAATCACCCATAATAAGAACTTCATGTGCCACCATCCAAACATAATGAGCAACTTTATGAGATGCCATTGCTCACTAAATCAAATATGAAACCTCAAAAAGGACTCACAGAGAAACTTGATTTAACCAGTAGTCAGACAAAGATGACCAACCAAAAGGGATACAACTCTTTTAATTTTTTCTATTACAAACCTCTTTTTTTCGTTGTTTGTAAAACAAACAATTCGTTGAAAAGGTTATATTTAGGAACAATTTCGCTATACATTATTGAGGCATTGCCTATTACCTCAAAGATAAAATCTCCACACTATCTAGAAGCAACTTCAACACTCAACTAAAGGACATCATTCTCTGTCTTGATCAAAAAAAGATGACAATCCGAAACTAGAACTGTGGCTAAAAGAAATGTTAAGACAAAAGAAGAGATGTAATATATTTAAAAAATCTTCAGCGGACTTTGAATCTAATTGGATGACAGAGAATTTGCAAGTTTAAATTGAACGAGATGTCAAAAAGACAACTAAACAACTAAAAAAATCCCATTATACCCAAACCATAAGACGTGCAACACCAGAGTTGTGTGTTCCAATCCTGTTCATAAAGCATCACAGAAGCTGTAGTACTAGAAATAGATTCGCACAGTTGATCGAGTCTAAAGTAAAACCTTTAGCTTCACTTCTAAGGGCATTTTTCACTAAAAGCTCACTGATAAAGTCATTACAGTGCAAATGATTGAAACCATCTTTATCCCGACCACTAATATAAGATGGTACTTCTTTTTTCAACTAAACTGACGATTAAAAGGCAACAAAATTTGGCAGCTCCATCGACCAAATTCCAACCTAAATCAGAAGCACAACAATTCTTGAAGCGTGTACCAACGACATGCACATAGCATCAGTCAACAACCTATGCATACATAAACATACATAGCAATCGATACATTGGCGAAATTTCCATAACCCATCAACCAAACCCATCGGAAAGTATGCATAAAAAACTCAAAATTAAAACCAGAAAAGGTAAAAGGCAGGATAGAAATCAGAAAACGTACCCGGCGCTTTCCAGCTTCCAAATGCTCCTGTTTCCGCAACACCTGAGTCGAAGCCATTCAGACCAAAAAGCCCCCGAATATGCACATACAATTAACTTACAATTCTCATAGCCACGCCACCTCCCCCAGTAAAAGAACCCTAATCAGGCAGCTTCAACAAAACCATACGAAACAAAACCTAGAGATCAAACTGCAGCGAAAATCACACAAAATTCAAAGTGATCAAACGGATGGTTGCGAGGTTCGTAAAATTTTTTAAAATTTCTAAAGCAGAAGAACAAAATCTTGCTAGGTTTAAAACCCCAGTGCCCGATCTGATCGGAGAGGAGGAGAGCTGTGTGTGAAAATCTTTTGGTTCTTGCAGATCTCCTCGCTTTCCTCTCTTTCTCTTCGCCTGTTTTTCAATTTTACATTTTCTTGGGCTTTTTTCGGTGGGTGATAACGTTACCTGTAGGTACATGCTGGGATTCGAGCACAAAGTATAATTACGCGCTGCTCGTTACCTCCCTTTGTTGACGTGTCGTTTAGGCCATTAATTTACGGTGGTTGCGTATCAGCGCAACGGGATCCTGTGACGAACACAAGTCAATGACAGGAAACTGATATAGGACATCGCAACAAAATCCTAAGTATCTTAAAAGAAATCCATTCTGCAATAAATAGTCCTAATATTTATTAGTTGTATTCTGGTCGTTTATTTAGTTTTATATTCTTTTTAACTATATAATGTCAGAAAATTTAAAGATTCAACCAAAAAAGTTAATTTAAAAATTAAAGTAGAACTTTTTTCAATTAAATTTTATCACAATGAGTGTGAAACTTTTGCCTTAAATACATAATTTTTTAGTTAAATTTGTGTTTTATTATTCCTTTAAATTAAGAGCTTATTAATAACATGTGCTTTATAGGACTGTTAAGATCTTGGGTTAAACTTGTAGAGCTCAAAATAATTTTGGCCCCTAAGAGTTATTTGTTAAATTTACCAAAGTGTAATATGTATATTAAGAGAGGAATGTAGTTGTAGACTATCTTATTAATTATGGACATATAGTTCAGAATGTGCAATTTTTTGATCATCTTGACTCACTATCATGCCCATATTTAGTTGTTTTCATGTAAGATTAATTTTTCTTAGGTAATTATCAATTATCATAAGGTTAAGCATATAAGTTGCATGTTATATTTCTTAATTTCCTTTTATTGTTTATGTGATAGCCTAATATGTAAGTGTTTTGCCCTTTTTAAGGATTATGTTTATATCATATTCTTTGTACTTATTTGAAGTATTGTTATTACACCAAACTTTATTATTATTAATAAAATTTGTGAAAATACCTTTTTTTTAAAAGGTTATTTGTTAGAAATAAAAATTTCATGTCATGGCTGTAAGAGAAAGGACAACATTTTGCAAAGAAAAATTGTGTCGCAAAGAGTTACGGGTTTCTAGGGAAATCTTGTGTCATAACAAGAGGTGGAATATTTTTAGGTTTTACCATTATTTTTTAATATCACAAAGAATATTACATTTGTTATCTTAAAAATATATAATATATAATATGTTATATGCATTTTGTTTGTTGAATTAGCAACACAACCTTGGATCTTATCGTTAATTCATTAAATGCGAAAAAATTGTCCTATACAAATCAAAGAAACTCTGTGAACAATAGGTTTTAAGTTTACATGAAAGGGAATAGGTACAAATAAGAAATATCAAGACCTTATTTAAATTGGAACTTTTTCAATTACAAACTCATAAGACTTTGTTAAATACAATAAATAATATCACAATAGGGTACTAAGAAACACCAAACTTGCATACAAATTTATTGTCTACTTAATTATCTTTGGCGCTCTAGCGATGCTACTTACCATTTTGTTCATTACCCTCCCAAATCTCTTTTAGAAACTCATTGTATTTGTAGAATTCGCATCTATTCCTATTTTACCATGTCTCTTATTCTCTTTTGGAAGTTTATGCATCAAGTTATTGCAAAACATAGTGATCTCTTGTTTCCTGATGAAACAAAAAAAACAAAACTTTGAAGCCATCTGTTACATATTGATGTTGTTGGGCTGCTATGCTTGTTTTGTTTTATTATGTTTCCTTGCTGTTAGGGATTTGTTAGACAACTAAACCATGATCTACCAGCCAGCTGCAAGCCACAAAGTTCTTGGGTTAATGTTGTTTACCATGGTTGAGCGTCAGATATGACACATGACACATGAACATTGCTACCCAGAGTTTCTTTACCATGTATATAGTAAGTACGTTACAGAAAAGTGTAGCATTACATAGGTTGCAAACTAGATCGGATCAAATGAGATATTTAACTCTCAGACCATTTACTCGTGCTGACATCTCTTCACCTCACTTATCGCAGTTTTTTTTTTTTTTTTTTTTTTTAAAAAATTTTTTTTTATTATAAACTCACACACCCGGGGAAGGGGAGGGACGGGATTCGAACCCCTGACCGGGCCGGTCAGGGTTAGGCTCAGAGAACGCCACTAGCCAGGGCCCCCGCCCTACACTTATCGCAGTTTAGAGCTTGAAATACGGCAATGCAGAAGTCCCATCAAGGCCTTTTTCATTGAAGAACACAACATAATCTCTCACTGTGGTTTCCTTGTACTTTGGAGGATTGTCTTCTGACAATAACTCCTTAATGGGTCCGTAAAGTTTTGAGTTTGGGCGGCTGCCTGTGCAGAAAAAGCTTGCCACAGATACTCTAGGCCCTGCCCGGTTTGCCAGTACCCTGTGTTCAACGCTTTTAAACCTATCGTTTGTTATAAGCTGGAAAAGCCCAAGAAAAAAACAAGGTAATAGTTAGCTGCATCAAAACAGGATCAATTGTTCATTCTAGGACATCTATCGGACCACGTGGTATGTAGGCAGAACTAGAGTTTACTGATAACAAAGAAGCATCACAATGGAATAGGGGTGTCACAAGCGTATGAAGACTTGCCTGTAGAAGATCCCCAATGTTAACCACTAAAGCCCCCGGCTCTGGAGGGACGTCAATCCACTTGTTCTGGTGAAGAACCTGGAGGCCACCGATATGGTCTTGCAGAAGAACAGTGAGGAAGTCATTGTCCGAATGCTTGCTGGTGCCCATTGTTAGCTCTGGCTGTGGGCAAGCGGGATAGTAATGGCACAGAAGTACAAGTCCCTCAGTGCAATCAATATCATTTAAGTAGCTTGGGTTCAGCCCAAGAGCTTCTGATAACAACTCGAATAATAAAATCCCCAGTTCCATCATTTGCTTAGTGTACTGCTCCATTATATCTCTACACACATACATTTAAGCGCATCAGGTGGTGATAACTTGAAGAGCATCATGGGTCATTCTCCAGTCTCAAAGAGTAGCCGGAGAAGAGGGCAAGAGCTAGTATTAAGACTAAAAATGGTTCTGGGAGTCGACAAAAGTGGGCGTTTAAAAGTAAAAGGTGCCATATTCAAGGGCTTTGGGGGGAAGTTAAAACAAACAGTCTTAAAAGTAATAATCAAAGGCGCATTCCATGCTATAATGATCTACCATTGGCATTCAAAATGATGAAGTCCCTTAATTTCTTAGAATTTGGACCAAGATTGCATCATCTCACTCACAAATGATGGGTGAATATTTTCTGAAGCCATTCCAGATTTTAGATGTATGTGATATAATTCAATCAAAAAATAATAATATGAAAATCCGAACTTCTTTAAGGTCATTCTTTGAATTTAAATTGGCCTAATTCCTGAGACGAATCAAGTGGATTATATACTCCAAATCACATACCTGCATGCAGTTGGCAAGTCTTCTAGCTTTGGGGGATTAGGGGCCATAACACAAGTAATTGAATCCCTCCAATTAGTCGCTGGCGCGCTGTACAGGTCGAAGTTGCTGTTATACAGCATAGGTCTCATGGGGTCACGCGTGTAGAATTCTTTCTTTACTTCAGCATCTTGTTCATTAAACCTGCGCACCCCTTCCTTCATCTCCTCCAGAATACTCACAGGGATCCCATGACTGACCACCTGAAAGAACCCCCAAGTCTCCGATGCTTGACGAATGCTTTCGACAATCTTCTTGTGTTTTACTTCATCTTTGCCGATGCCTTGGAGATTTATGACAGGAATACTAAAGTGTACCTCACCAGAGACTGAGTTGTGCAAGTCATTTGGTGGTTGATAGAATATACGAGGGATCTCGGTAACCCCAGCATCTACTAGTCCTTTAACACCGAGTTTTGTGTCATCGAAAGCCTTCAACTCACTTGCTCTATCATAGTCTGGCTTAATTGTTGCTGGAACTTTGTCCCTGGTTGCAGTATCCATATTCTTTCTTCCTGAAGTTACCGTGGAAGTTCTGCTGAAAAGAACATCTCCTAAAATGGAGAAGAGCAGTTTGCAACGAGACGATGAAGATAGGTTTTTTTAATTAGGGTCAGAGTGAGCGGAGTTACGTATGTGGAAGAAAATTTAAGAAGAAATTGATTACTGCCAAAAGTGACAGATAGTGACTTGGCTTTGTTAAAGTGTGCACTTCACCAACCATCCATGACTTGTTGCAATAACCTAGCACACTAGTCAAACCTTGGAAAAATGGGTATTGCTTGGTGGCCATGTCAAGACAAGAGAAGCCACCATCCAAGATCATGGATAAAATGGTGTGAATTATAGAATGGATGGATTCCATGAATCTTATCTACACCGTTCAACTATCATACTAATAGTCTATAAATAGGAGTGCAAGATAGCATTTGTAAAATATGTCCGACTACTCCTTTAAAAATGTTATAGAGATGTAGCAGGACATTAAGCCCTGTAACAATGGCTTCTAATTGTTTTTGATGTTATTGTCTTTCCTTTATATATGTTTACATTGGAATGGTTTCTATTATTATTTTTCTCATTTTCTCATTTATATTTAAACCACTTCTCATGGTGATTTTCAATTGTTCCTCTAGCATTATCTCACATATATTTTTTGTTATAGACTTGTTATTCTTTGGTTCAACTTGTTCATCAAACCAAAGTACCAAAGGTTACAAATTATGGTTTTCTTCTAGCTTGCCTAATGTCAATATCATTGTTTATGAATATTTTGATGAACAACCAGATCATTCTCCACATACATGGAGTTACATAATATACACTAATATTTGGCTATGCTTTAAGCCATTCCATTCGGAAATAAAATTTTATCACAATAAGTGAAACTTTTGCCTTAAATATATAATTTTTATAGTTAAATTTGTGTTTTATTATTCCTTTTAATTAAGAGCTGATTAATAACATGTGCTTTATAGGATTGTTAAGATCTTGGGTTAAAATTGTAGAGCTCAAAATAATTTAGGCTCCTAAAAGTTATTTGTTACATTCACCAAAGTGTAATATGTATATTAAGAGGAGAATACAATTGTAGATTGTCTTCTTAATTATGGGCCTATAGTTTAGAATGTGCAACTTCTTAATCATCTTGACTCACTACCTTGTCCATATTTAGTTGCTTTTATGCAAGATTAGTTATTCTTAAATAATTATCAATTATCATAAAGTTAAGTATATAAGTTGCCCATTATATTTCTTGATTTTTTTTATATTTTATGTGACAACCTAATATGTAAGTGTTTTGTTTTTTTTAAGAATTAGGTTTATATCATATTCTTTATACTTATTCAAGGTATGATTATTACACCAAACTTTATTATTATTAATAAAATTTGTGAGAGTACCATTCTTTTTTTTTTAAAGGTTATTTGTTAGAAATAAAAATTTCGTGTTGTGGCTGTAAGAGAAAGGACAACATTTTGCAAAGAAAAATTGTGTCGCAAAGAGTTACGGGTTTTTGGGGAAATCTTGTGTCGTGATAGGAGGTGGAATATTTTTAGGTTTTACCACTATTTTTTAATATCACAAAGAATATTACATTTGTTATCTTAAAAATATATAATATAATATATAATATATAATATATAATATGTTATATGCATTTTGTTTGTTGAATTAGCAACACAACCTTGGATCTTATCGTTAGTTCATTAAATGCGAAAAAATTGTCCTATACAAATCAAAGAAACTTTGTGAACAATAGGTTTTAAGTTTACATAAAGGGGAATAGGTACAAATAAGAAATATCAAGACCTTATTTAAATTGGAACCTTTTCAATTACAAATTCATAAGACTTTGTTCAATACAATAAATAATATCACAATAGGGTCTAAGAAACACCAAACTTGCATACACCAATCTTTGGCGCTCGTGCTATGCTACTTACCATTTTGTTCATTACCTTGCTAAATCTCTTTTAGAAACTCATTCTATTTGTAGAATTCGCATCTATTCCTACTTTATCATGTCTCTTATTCTCTTTTGGAAGTTTATGTATCAAGTTATTGCAAAACATAGTGATCTCATGTTTTCTGATGAAACAAAAAACAAAACTTCGAAGCTGTCTGTCAGATATTGCTGTTGTTGGGCTGCTATGCTTGTTTTTGTTTTAATAAGTTTCATTTCTGTTTGGGATTTGTTAGACAACTACACCATGATCTACCAGCCAGCTGCAAGCCACAAAGTTCTTGGGTTAATGTTGTTTACCATGGTTGAGCGTCAGATATGACACATGACACACGAACATTGCTACCCAGAGTTTCTTTACCATGTAGTAAGTACGTTACAGATAAGTGTATCATTATATAGGTTGCAAACTAGATCGGATCAAATGAGATATTTAACTCTCAGACCATTTACTCATGCTGACATCTCTTCACCTCTCTTATCGGAGTTTAGAGCTTGAAATACGGCATTGCAGAAGTCCCGTCAAGGCCTTTTTCATTGAAGAACACAACATAATCTCTGACTGTGGTTTCCTTGTACTTTGGAGGATTGTCTTCTGACAATAACTCCTTAATGGGTCCGTAAAGTTTTGAGTTTGGGCGGCTGCCCAAGAGCTTCTGATAACAACTCGTATAATAAAATCCCCAGTTCCATCATTTGCTTCGAGTACTGTTCCATTATATCTCTACACACAAACTTTTAAGCGCATCAGGTGGCGATGACTTCAAAGATCGTAATCGCTCATTCTTCGGACTCAAAGAGTAGATGGAAAAGAGGGCAAGTGCTAGTATTAAGACTAAAAACACTTCTGGGAGCTGACAAAACAGGGCGTTTAAAAGTAAAAGGTGTCATATTTAGGGGCTCCGGGTGGAAGTTAAAACAAACAGTCTAAAAAGTAATAATCGAAGGCGTATTCCATGCCATTTAGATCTACCACTGACGTTCAAAATGATAAAGTCCCTTAATTTCTCAGAATTTGGACCAAGATTGCATCATCTCGCTCAAAAATGATTATACGAGTTGTTATCAGAAGCTCTTGGGCTGAACCCAAGCTACTCAAATGATATTGTCCCTGGTTGCAGTATCCATTTTCTTTTTTTTCTGAAGTTGCCGTGTAAGTTCTGCTCAGAAGAACATCTCCTAAAAGCCGGCAGAGCAGTTTGCAACGAGACGATGAAGATAAGTTTCTTTAATTAGGGTCGGAGTGAGCGGAGTTACATAACTGGAAGAAAATTTAAGAAGAAATTGATTACTGATAAAAGTGACAGATAATGTGACTTTCCTAATGCTAATATTACTGTTTATGAATATTCTGATGGATGGCCGGATCATTCTCTACATACATGGAGTTATGTAATATATACTAATGTCCGGCTCTCCTTGCAGCTACTCCCTTCGGAAATGAAAAAGAAAGGCAAGCAATGATGAACCATGGCAGAGCTTTACAAAAGTCTTCCCAAATATATCTCAGCTATCTAACACGTAGGTGTAGATCTAAGCATATCTAAGCAGATGCACCACCAGGGACACAAAACTCCTAGATTATGGGCTGTGACTTCATTTTAGAATATTAAAAGTTCCTTTCTTTTTCTATCGGAGGGTAGTTGAAATTATTGGTTACTATTTGTCCTTCCTCCACTCAAGGGGAAATTGGTTGTCATTTTCAGACGATTAAGAAATGGTTGTGCGGGTAGGGTTGTCACCATGTCATGATCGTTGAACCCACCTCTGTTCGGTTCTTCAAAACACAAAACCTCAAATGGAACCCTAATGTTTAATTCGGTGTGTTCAGTGAAATTATGAACCGGCCAAAATTTACTACAGAGCTCGGTTTATATAATTAATTCTCATTAAAAAAAAAGTTATTCTTTGTAACAAACCCGACTACTTTGTCAACTCTTTTGGCATAATAGGTTCAATTATTTTTAACTCTTTCAGCATGTTGCTCATTCCATGGTATGAAGTTAAGATATAAGATTTGTCTTTAATACCAATTGTAATGAACCCAAATATGAGTGAGAAGTGGTACAAGTCAATCTTCAAAGTGGATGTATGCATGGTGAAATAGACAAAAAAATATGAGGAAATATGAGTCAGAAGCAAGCGAGGTGAATCCTTCTCATTTGTCTTGGTCGTAAAATATTTGTTCTGGTCTCCTGGGAAGGCCTTCTATTTGATTGTCCAAACCATGTTATTAAAAACAGCCGTCAAAATAGGACTTACGGCATCCGTAGGGGAATGAATCCAAATATGAGTGAGAAGTGGTATAAGTCAATCTTCAAAGCGGATGTATGCATGGTGAAATAGACAAAAAAATATGAGGAAATGAGTCAGAAGCAAGCGAGGTGAATCCTTCTCATTTGTCTTGGTCGTAAAATACTTGTTCTGGTCTCCTGGGAAGGCCTTCTATTTGATTGTCCGAACCATGTTATTAAAAACAGTCGTCAAAATAGGACTTACGGCATCCGTAGGGGATTGTTATCCCATTTGTTTGTTATCCCACTGATCTTTTCTGGACTAATTTATGAGAGTTCAATACTGGCAGCTAGAATTTTTCAATTGAGAGAAATAGTCCGGTCAAGAACCGTGTGGTCTTCTCGGAACCTTCCATAGAACATCTTGCTGGCTTTAGACAAATGGCAATCCCAGTCGTCATCATCTCCAAATGTATATAGTATACATAGGCACACAGAGAGAGAGGAGACAAGAGAGATAGTTTTCCAATAGAGATGGTGGTGCCAATAGAGTTTCCGATCATTCTGTCATTGTTGTTATTGTGTTCAACTAAGTCATCTGCGCAACCAGCGTCTGTAGCAAACGATTTATGTCAATCAAAGTGTGGAAATGTTAGCATCCCATACCCCTTCGGAATCGGGGCCGATTGCTACCTTGACAACTGGTTTTCAATAATTTGTAACGAGTCTTTCGAGCCTCCGAAAGCTTTGTTGAAGAGCTTCGACTTGGGGGTGCTAAGCATTTCGGTGGACGGCAATGTTCGCGTCAACTATCCGACATTTTCTAGCTGTACTAACGGTACGGATTCCAAGGTGAATGTGCAGCTAGGAGCAAGCAATTTTTTCTTCTCCCAGTCCAAAAACATATTCACTGCGATCGGTTGCAACAACGAGGCCTCGATGCAGACCACGGGTGATCAATTTATGGGGTGCACGTCCCCTTGCGAGAAGGCGGGAGCAGTTGTAAATGGAGCTAACTGCAACGGGATTAACTGCTGCCAGATGCCAATCACATCAGATCTTGTTGCATTCAATACAACTATGAAATCCGTAACTTCGAAAGGGGTCAATGAATGCAAAGCCGCGTTCTTGGTGGAAGAAGGATGGTTCCGGGCTCAAACCTTTGCAAGTGCTAACTTATCCAACACTTCGTCCCACGTTCCCGTGGTCTTGGAATGGGGGATTGGTGAAACATCATTCAGGTCACTGAGCATAAGCGATATCACTGCTCTAACTAATCCGAACTCAAGCTATAATTGTACCAGTCAGTCGAGGACAAACGAGAGCTTGACTTTTACATGTTCTTGCCAAAGCGGCTTTCGTGGAAATCCGTATCTTCATCGGGGGTGTAAAGGTAAACTTATCGCCATCTATTTATCCATGATTTATTTTGTTTCTTCGGATGAACGCCGACGTCCCTTCGGGTACTGATCCTGTTTGTCGTTGAATGTCAGATATTGACCAATGCTCAGACCCAAGCTACAACGACCCTTGTTTGGCTCTTTGGAGGAATGGATCCAGCGGAGTGACTTGCACGAATTTCAAAGGGTATTATTCGTGTTCTCAGACAAAGGGTGGGAACGGACGCGTGGCGATCGGTATGTTCTTTTAGTCTCTCAAATTTAAATGATTCCTAGACAAATCTTTTTGGCTTTCATTCTTTTGACTTCAAAGATAAGTTAGAGGTACATCGGGGTGATCTTGCCATTTTTCTATTTTTACTATTGACGTGACAAGTAATCTATTATAAATCATGAGCCTCTCTCTCACACACACACACACACACTTCAAAGATAAGACAAGTAATCTATTGTGAGCTAGTAGTAATCTATGAAAATGACTTTTTTGTGTGTAAGAGGGTGTTGGAGACCATGAGTTTTATACTAGAGAAAAAAAAGCTTGTAGTTAAATTTAAATGAAAGAAATTTCTTCCAATCTATGGATTAGCTTTTGGGTTAAGTTTTAAGCTTTTGAATATCCTTCTAACATAATCAAAGGAATAATGAATTTAAAGAGATTAAAAATATTTAGAGAATCTTGATTGAGAATGATTAAAATTTCTTGAATAAGGCCACCATCTAGCATCCATTTATGGTTATAAGATGATATTAACCTTACAATAGGGTGTTTGTTTTTATAAAACTTAAAGCATCTTTTAGAAGCTCTCTCTTTAATATTTGACTCCATCGTTTATATTGCAAAAGCATTTTTTTTAAGTTGTTTGATGTTCCCTTCGTTATCTTTTATAAGTTATGTTGTACAATGATTTTGTCATTGTTATTATTTTATTTCATTTTATCATTTACAGTTGCAATAATAAAAAAATGAAAGCTACATTGAAAAAGATTTCTATGAAGTTTGCCACAATGAGTAGATTTTCCTATTTTTTTGTGTTAAGCAGGTACTAGCTCTAGCCTTGGGCTATTGGTTCTAATTGTTGGTGGATGGTGGTCCTACAAAGTGATAAAAAAGAGGAGGAAAATTAAACAAAAGGAGAAATTTTTCAAACGAAATGGAGGTTTATTGTTACAACAACAATTATCTTTACATGAAGCCAATGTTGAGAAGGCCAAATTATTTAGTTCAAAAGAGTTGGAGAAGGCAACTGATCATTTTAATAAGAATAGAATACTTGGTCAAGGGGGACAAGGCACTGTTTACAAAGGCATGTTGATAGATGGACGAATAGTTGCAGTGAAAAAGTCCAAAGTAATTGACGAAGGAAAAATTGAGGAATTCATTAATGAAGTTGGGATTCTTTCACAAATTAATCATAGGAATATTGTGAAGCTACTTGGTTGTTGTTTGGAGACTGAAGTACCTTTGTTAGTTTATGAATATGTTCCTAATGGAAATCTTTCCCAATTTCTCAATAACCAAGGGGAGGAATTTCCACCAACATGGGATATGCGCTTACAAATTGCAATAGAAGTTGCAGGAGCTCTTTATTACTTACATTCAGCTGCTTCCTTACCTATTTACCATCGGGACATTAAGTCCACAAATATACTTTTAGATGATAAGTACAGAGCTAAAGTAGCTGATTTTGGGACTTCAAGATCTATTGCCATTGATCAAACTCACCTTACAACACAAGTTCATGGCACTTTTGGATACTTGGATCCTGAATATTTTCAATCAAGTCAATTTACAGAAAAGAGTGATGTTTATAGCTTTGGTGTTGTTTTAGCTGAGCTACTGACCAGAGAAAAAGCAATCTCTTCAACTAGGACACAAGAAGCAAGAAGTTTGGCCACATACTTTATTCAATCTATGGAGGAGAACAAATTGTTTGATATTGTTGATAATCAAGTTTTGAAGGAAGCCAATAAAGAAGAGATTATGGTGGTTGCTAACCTTGCAATAAGATGCTTAAGCTTAAATGGGAAGAGACGGCCAACAATGAGAGAAGTTGCAAGGGAGTTGGAAGTAACTTCAGTATCTCGGAAAGCTCCTCCCTTTCACCATGATGATAAAGAACTCAAATATGTTAAAACTGAAATGTATATGGGATGGGATGCTTTTACTACAACAACGTCAGGAATGGATAGTAGCACCACATCATCCATAGAAACCAAACCATTTTTAAGTTAATTAGTATACAATAAGACCTTCTTAAGTACCATTTATTTAGTTTCATATTATTCTAGTTGCTTTTATTGTAGTATTCTATAAGAAATTCAAAGACATCCATTTAAACTATTGAAGATACACATGTATATTCGCTATTATATTTTTTTGATATGGTCTAATATTCTTTCCATGTGACATATCTTATTTGGGAAATTATTTTTGTAGATAGTAAGGAGATATTTCCTTTATTCCTATGTATATTTTCTATTATACTTGTTCTTATATTATAAAAGGATAAGCCTTGTATACCTTTTCTTCAAGAAAGCAATATGACAAATTTCCCACATTCTATGTCTTTCTTCATTCTTGCTTTGTGACATGGTATCACAAGCCTTTACTTTCCTAGTTATAGCTTCTGGTCTTGTTTCTTTTTTATTCCCTTTGTTCCTTTTTTTTTCTTTGCCAGTTTCTTCTCAATTTTTTTCTCTAGTTGGTCAACAACAATACCATTGCTTTTATCCATGACCAAGATATTCCTAACAATTAAGACATCACTAGCCTCCTTGTCTTTCCAACAATTTCTATTTCTATGCCACAACTTGTGGGGCATTTTGCGCTTTCTATGCTATCTAGTTTTTTTGAATCCACTATTTTAGATTTAGCTAGTCTAGCCTTTGGTGGTTTAGGTTGACCCAACTCGTGTCATGGCTAGTTTTTAGGAGCTAGCCCATTTCGGGTGAGTCCTAGTGAGGCACTTCAATGGTGCCCCTTCCAAGCCAACTTGCTTTAAGCTTACCCTTGCTAGTGCCTTTGTCCAACCTTGTTACTTTTGGCTTGTTTGTGATACCTAATGTTGATGCTAGATTAGGTTGGTACCACCCATGCTATTCGGTTATCCAAGTTTGGGCCAAAATCTTTACTTAATTTACTTTCCCTTTTTTGTTGCCACTACCATAAACTAGGTGATTTGCTTTGCCACACAATGTTTGATGGCCCCGAATTATGTCTTATTGCTTCTCCAGCTCATTGACATTAACTTGTGAGAACCTAGATTGAGAACACCTTTTCACCTAAAGTCTTTATTGGCCTATTGCTGATTGAGGATGCAAAAGTTCTCTAGGATGGCATATACAAAATGTATGAAAGGATTGATCGCACTTGCCATTTTCAGCTCCATTAAGTGTTTTCTAGTTTAAAGCAAGGGAATCTCTCCATTATGATGGTCTTTTTGATTTGAAGCAACGACCACACCCACAGTCAAATCATCCAACAATCATTGATCTACCACCTCTTCACATAGATCTAATAGCCAAAAATTGTCTCGAGGCCAATCTAATGGTATTTTTGTGATTATTGCAAAAAAAAAAATCACACTAAAAATCATTGTTGACAATTGCATAGCAAACCTGCAAATAAAGATCCAGGTGAGAAGGAGGCCATGTCCAATGGGGTAACAAGCAATTGTAAGGATTCACTTAATGGGACCCTCATCAAAGCCTAACTTTAACAAATAATTCAAGCTTTTAATCATATGGGTACACCTATGCCAGCTTTGGGGGTATATCTTTTTATTTCGTGAGCTCAATTTCCTTAATTGCAAGTATTATTGATTTAAATGTTATGACTACATTATTTGTAACCAAAACCATTTTTTCCAAAATTCATAATTCTCATCCCTCCATATCAATGTCATTTCTAATTGGAAACATCACTTCTATCACTAAAATTGGTGACATCACACTTAGTCCATTCTTCAATTAATTTTTTTTTTGTTCCTAAATTTTAATTCAATCTCATTTTGTTTCCAAAGCTTATAAGAATAACAATTATCATGCCATTTGATTTTAACTTCTATTTCTTTTAAGCTTGTTCAATTAGAAAATTGATGAGCTTGGGTAGTGCTCAATAAGGGCTTTACTTTTGGACTTCTTTTCCTAAGAATTTTGGTTTATCTTCATGTAACTCCCTCATTAACAACACCTTTTGTAATGGTAATATTAATAATAATATTTTTCTTTTCCATCAACGCTTAGGTTATAGTGCTTTGTTTCCATATCCTAAATGTCTCATTTGCCCCTTAGCCAAACAACCTCGTGATCCATTTCCTACTAGTGCTTCCGAGCCATTTCCCTTTTTTTCCTCTTCCACATTAATATTTAAGGGGTCTTAACATACACATCCCACCATGATGGGTCCCATTTCTTTTTCACTTTTATTGATTAATTTTGCATAGCACTTAGGTTTTCATGATGCAATCTAAATCCCAAGTTCTCTTTAATGTTACCATTTTTTCACTCTCATTAAAACCCAATTCTACATGTCTAATCAATGTGTTTGGATTGATAGTGCTCATAATGTTTTAATCATGAATGTTCATCTTTTTTAACTTTTCACAAAATGTTTC
This sequence comes from Casuarina cunninghamiana, assembly GCA_028551485.1. Classification (NCBI taxonomy): domain Eukaryota; kingdom Viridiplantae; phylum Streptophyta; class Magnoliopsida; order Fagales; family Casuarinaceae; genus Casuarina; species Casuarina cunninghamiana. The sequence goes on along the minus strand of CM052369.1, from coordinate 12,275,027 downwards.
ATGAGAGCTCTTGTACCTACATTTCATAACATAATAGAATAGTTGAACACAAACATCATCATCTTTTAGAAGTTGCTAGGACTTTTAAGTATCAAACTTTTATTCCTAAAATTTTTTAAGGCAATTGTATGGTTACTATAGCCTGCCTAATCAATAGGATACTTGCTTAATCTTTTTCCAAAAAGATACCTTTTTAGTTACTCTTCAATAATCGGCATGGTATTAGTCATCTTCAAGTTTTTGACTACCTTTGCTTTCCTACTACAGTGGATCATCATGACAAATTGAGGCCTCATGCTCCTCGATGTATCTTCATGGGCTACCTTTCTTGAAAAAAAGGTATTGTATTTACGACCCCTTCATAGGCCACTTTTTTATCAATTGGGATGTCGTCTTCCATGAGGATGTTTTCCTATTTCAGATTAACCTCTCACTAGACAATCCTTTTGTGGCAACTATAAGGCATTGGCAGTTTTTATCTAATGATGTTGTTCCATTGCCATCACCTCTAGTCTTTCTTGAACCTTATACTTTTCCTTTATAGTCTCCATTGCCACCTTCAGACTCCCCACTATGTCTTTCACTTATACCTATCTAGAGCCTTTATACTTTGGTGGAGCCATCAACTATTCCAAACCTTACCCTAAATGATTCCACAACCATTGTTCCTTATATGCCACCCTCAACACTTCTAACTCTATCTCCTCTTCTAGTGCCTTGTTGCTTTGGTTGTGCCACTTGGCCTTCTACTTGGACCAATGATTATATTTGCTTTAGTGTTGATTCACCTAACTCCTATTATCTGATAAGATCTTATGTCAACTTTGATTGTCTTTCTTTGGATCATTTATGTTGCATTAGCTAAATTTTTGCTAAGATAGAGTCCTTTTCTTATCCCAAGGTGGCTAAGAATCTAAAATGGCAATAGGCCATAGAAGCTAAACTTCTTGTTTTCGTTGACAATTGTGTAAGGGATGTTATTCCTTAGCCCTCTCATCAATAGCCTATTGGTTGCAAATGAGTTTATAAGATCTAATATTGTCCAAATGGTTTCATTGAGCACTACAAAGCACATTTAGTGGCTAACAACTATACACAAAAAGAAAGGTTTGATTACCAAAATACTTTCTCCTCAATGGTGAAAGAGTGTACAATTCATTCATTAATGTTGTTGTTTATGTGATTGGTCTTTACATTAGATGGATGTTCATAATGCGTTTTTTTAATGATGTTTTGGATGAAAAGATTTACATAGATCTTCCTCTAGGATTATGTAGACATAAGGAGTCTCAAGTTTGTTGTCTTTGTAAATCCCTATATAAACTTAAGCAAGCTTTACATTAATGGTATGCCAAGTTCAATTAGCTATCATTTCTACACAATTTAGACAAGCTCAATAAAATTATACCTTATTTATATAGCAAAATAGTACTTCTTTTATTTATTTGCTTGTTTATGTGAGTAATATATTAATCATAAGCAATGATGTCTCAACTATTGATCGCTTCAAAAAATATTTACACTTCATGTTTCATAGTAAAGATTTGGGATCTCCTAAATACTACTTGGGTATCAAGATCATGCACTCAAATAAAGGAATTTGTCTCAATCAACATAAGCTTGTCCTGGAGATTATTTTTTAAACTAGTTTCTTAGGGTGGAAGCCAACAATTATCTCATTCAAGCAAAATCTATCTCTTATAGTACTCAAATATGATAAAGGTGTGTCATTGCTGGATAAAGGCCCCCTACTCAAAGACCCTTCTAGTTATCAAAGACTAGTTGGGAAGTTCATTTACCTTACCATGATGAGATCTAACATTTATTATGTCATCCAAATCCTAAGCCAATTCATGCATGCCCTAAAACGATTATACATGAATGTTGCCTCGAAGATTGTGAAGCATTTGAAAGGATGTCTAAGACTTGAAATTCTTTTATCTAGAGATTGTAAAATGGTGATGACAACATATTGCGACACTAAATACGTATTAGGTTTGCAATAAATTAGTAAGGGCTACTATGTAAACTATCATGTTCATGTTATAAGTAGTTTGCAAGTTTTCTTAGTCCTATCTAATTAAGGTTTCCATTAGTGCTAGTATAAAAAGAAACACTAAGAAAACCTAGTAATAAAGTTGAAGTAATTAATATGAAAGACATAAAAAAAATAGAGGTTTTCTAGTACACACTATAATTTTCCTCATGATAATGAAGAATTGTTCCTTAAGCCTAAGACATAGGGATTATCCTAAACTTTGTAATTATCATGCGTATTTTCTTGACTAATATTCTTTTTGTATATGCGATGAGATCTTGAGAGATTTTGAGTTTAAGATTCATAAGTTTGTTTTTTTAACAAATTGGTATCAGATGCTTAGTTCCTAAATTAGGATTAAGGCTCGTTCTTTGCTAGGCAGTTAGTGGAAGAATAGTTATTCCATGTGAACTTGGCACATTGTACGTAGGAGAGAGGCTGTTAATAAAGGTTTCATTCAAAGAAGCCTTTTGTTGAATACTTGACATATAAAAACACAATGAGAGGTCAACATTGGTGATTGAGGTACAAACTTTCTTTTATTGACTTCATCTATGTGTTTTTCAACTTTTTAGTGGTCAGCAAGTGTTGGATTTGGTCAAAAAATTGGCTGGAGATTTACAGGTTGTGTTGAGCCAAGGTGGCTGAAAAGGGAATCCTTGATTCCTTTCTTATTTGTTCAATTTATGGAGCAAATAGGTACTTATTGGTCAAAAAACTATCATGAAATTGCAAAAATTGGTGAAGAGCAGTGGCGGCAAAAATAGGTCCATTGATCCATGATTCAACTCGAGTTGACTTACTAAACCTAAATTTTGACTTGACCTAAGAACCATTGACTAAAGCTTGTAGATCGAATCCGAAAACTTAGTCTAACTTGAGATTTGAATTAAATTGACCTGATTTGTAAACCTATGAGCATATGGATTACATGCACCTCATAGGTCACTTGTGTCTTAAGAATGAAAGGAATAAGCTTGATGATAAAGCTTAGGATTCTATCTTCTTAAGCTATAAACATGATGAATTTGAATATATATTTTAGGATTTAGCTGCAAAGATATTGATTAGAAGCAAATATGTTATTTCCTTTGAAGATCTTAAGAAGACTGAAAAACAAGAGTTCTTGACAAAGGTCTTAAGGATATACCCCCACCTTCTTTTCTCCAGTTAGCACATATGAAGGGGAAACTACATAAGGAGAGTAACTTGAAAATGCAACAAGTGAAGAAGTTCCTACAATTACAATTAATGAAGAATTTAGAAGACATGTTGATCGTTAACCAACTAAGTCATTAACCTAGCTCCTAATAAGAAAATTTAGTAAAGAGCATTAGCCTTTATTGGAATATCCATCATATGAGTATTTAATGCAAACTAATGGAGCAAAACTATAATATTATGAGGAAGCTAATGAATGTGAGCATAAAATAAAGTGAAAGAAAGCAATGCAAGAAAAGATGAATTCCTTGCAGAAGAACAACACTTATGACCTTGTAGCGTTATCTAAAGGTAGAAAAGCACTTAAAAACAAGTGGGTGTACAAGCTGAAGTCAAAAGAGAACAATTCACTACCAAGGTACAAGGCACAATTGGTTGTGAAGGGTTATGATCATAAGAAAGGTATGACTATAAGGATATTTTTTTCACTTATGGTAAAAATGTCATCTATTATAGTTATTCTTGTTTTGGTCATTAGACTAAACTTAAAGATAGAACAATTTGATGTGAAGAGTGCATTCCTTCATGGAGGCTTGGAAGAAGAGTTTTATATAGAACAACTTGAGGGCTTCGTAGAAAAGGGTAAGAAAAATCTTGTATATCGATTGAAGAAAAACTTGTATAGTCTAAAACAAGTATCTCATCTATGGTATAAGAAGTTTGAGTCATCCACGTAGTAACACAATTATAACAAGACCAACTTAAGTCACAACATGTTTGTGAAACACTTTGTAGGTGGTGATTTCATCATCCTACTATTATATGTTGATGATATGTTGATTGTTGATCAGGACATTAAGAAAATTTTTAAATTGAAGAAGGATTTAAGCAATTCTTTCACGATGAAAGATTTAGGATTGATGAAGGGAATCCTTAGTATGGAAGTTAAACATGATAAAAATGATGAAAAGTTATGGCTATCTTAGGAGAGGTACATAAAGAAGATGCTTCAAAGATTGCATTCCTTTATGGAGACTTGGAAAAAGAGTTTTATATAGAAAAACTTGAGGACTTCATAGAAAAAGTTCCAAAAAAATATGTTAATTGAAGAAAAGCTTGTATAGTCTAAAACAAGCATCTTGTCAATGGTATAAGAAGTTTGAGTCATCCATATTATAACATGATTATGACAAGACCAACTTAGATCACTAAGTGTTTGTGAAACACTTTGTAGTGGTAGTTTCATCATCCTACTTTTATATGTTAATGATATGTTGATTATTGGTCAGGACATTAAAAAGATTACTAAACTGAAGAAGGATCTGAGTAACTTTTTCACGATGAAATATTTAGGATTGTTGAACCGAATCCTTAGTATGGAAGCTAAACATGATAAAAAAAAAACATGAAAAGTTGTGTCTATCTTAGGAGAGGTACATAAAAAAGGTACTTCAAAGATTTAGCGTGAACAAAGTAAAGACAATAAGCACTCCACTTACAAGTCACTTTAATCTAAATAAGAAATAGAATCCTAAAAGTAAGAGTGAGATTTAACATAAAGAAAATGCCTTATGCATCTACAATTGATAACTTGATGTATGTTATAGTAAGTATTAGACCAAATATTGCTCATACAATTATAATAATTAGTTGTTTTCTTTCAAACCCCAGTAAAAGGTATTGGGAAACTATGAAGTGGATACTTAAGTACTTTAAAAGAACTCTTAAGTTATGTTTGTACTTTGGTAATGATGAACTTGCATTGGTTGGATATACAAATGTAAATATGGTTGGTGACCATGATGGGGAGGAGGTTTACAATAGGGTAATGCTTAGCTTTACAAATGGAGTAATTTCATGGCAATCCAAGCTACAAGATTGTGTTACCTTATTCACAATGAAAGTAAACTATATAGCAATCATTGAAGATGAAAAAGAAGTTTTATGGATAAAGATATTTTTTCAAGAAATTGATATAAATTAAGGGATAGTTATCCTTTATAGCGACAACTAAAGCTCCATCTACCTTAGTAAGAATGCATCTTCTTAATCAAAGTCTAAGTATATTGGTGTTAGACATCATAGGATTATAGATGTATTAGAATCCAAATAGTTAGTTCTTGTGAAAATTCACACTAATGACAATGAAGCAAATAGGTTGACGAAGCCATTAACAAGAGACAAGTTAGACATATGTCAACAAGCTACTGGAATGGACTCCAAGTAAAGTCAAGTCTAGGGAACAATTTTTTTCTCTTATGGTGTAGAGAAATTGTTAGGTTGAAGTAAATTAGTAAGGGTAAATATGTAAATTATCATGCTCATGTTATGAGTAGTTTGTAAGTTTTCCTAGTCCTATCCAATTAAGGTTTCCTTGGTGTTAGTATAAAAGGAAATATTATGAGAAAACCTAATAATGAGGTTGAAGTGACTAGTGTGAGAGACAAAAGAAAACAAAGGTTTTCTAGTGTACACTGTAATTCTTTTCATCATAGTGAAGAGTTACTCCTTAAGCCAGGGACATAGGGATTATCCCGAACCTTGAAATTCTCATATTTTCATTTTTTTTACTAATGTTCTCTTTGCCTGTGGTGAGATCTTGAAAGATGCCATGAGTTTGAGATTCATAGGCTTGTTTTTTTTTAACACTACGCCACTTGTCCAATGAATAGAAGATTAGTGATAGGTTTGCTGGAACCAAGAAAGGAGAAACTAAAGGTAAATTTTCCATTATAACGCAAATGGTTACAAGAGAGGAACAAGGATACAATAAAGATAAAAAATAAAAAATAAAAAATAAAATTGGCTAAGCTATTTCTATAGCTTTGTAGTTTCTCTACACAAGTTACTCTCATTGCATTGTTATAAAGCAAGGTGGTTCACCTCCTTTTATAATGCATATAAGTCAGTGTTTCCACCGTCTTTAAGTTTATAAACTACTCTTCATTCTTCTTGATCTACATGCTGCTACGGTTAGGATAAGTTTTAAGTTGCAAAACTTGACTTTTCTAAAATTCTTGCTACTTCTAGAATTCTATTTGATTTGAAATGACAATTGTAATTTTTATCCTCAAAAGTTCTAGATTTTTTGTTGTGCCACAATGTTTGACTTTGCAACAACAACCAAATTTACATTTGTACAACAATTGTATCAAATTTACAAATTCTTTCCTACCATGGAAAACAAAGGAACAATCAACAATCTCTCTATTATCTATTGAATCTAAATATGGAGTCATGACCAAACTACTTATGTAGTTATTTGGTTAAGAAGGATACTTTGACAAATTGAAGTTTGGATAAAACATCCTTTGTTACTATTTTGTGATAATGATGCAACTTTTAAACTTGTAGCTCATTTAATAGTTTATAAAAGGACAAAACATATTTAAGTAGATTGTCACTTCTCTAGAGATAAAATTCAAGAAATTATCAAGACAAAAGAGATAATGATCATAGAACAGCCTGTAAACATCTTTACTAAAGTTCTTTGTTAATAGTAACATATGTATGTATCAAGCAAGCTTAATGCATTTGATGTTTACAAATTGCTAAGACTTACCAACTTAAAGGGGAGTATTGGAGATACACTTGTATATTTACTATTATATTTTCTTGATACGGTCTAATATTATCTTTATGTATATTTTTTATTATAGTCAATCTTTATGTTATAAAAGGACACGCCCTATATAATTTTTGTTCAAGAAAGCAATTACCAAATTTTTCATATTTTGTCTTTCTTTATTCTTGCTTTGTGACATAAACCTTGGATTGTCATGTGCCCCAGGTACTTGTAACGTGTCCAGTCTCCCTGGATCGAGTTCCGGTCCCTCGTGCCCCACAAAGGCTCCCTTTATCTCGAAGGTGTGTCGTTCAGTGATCAACTGGCACGCACTAGATAACCACTTGAGCCTTGTATGTGTACGTGATGCGTTTTTCTGCCGTTTTGCTTACTCTCTGTTTTTCTGCGTCCATCCGTTTCTCTTTATTTCCTAATGTTCATTTCTTTTACTATTGGACCAAGAAGGAAGATAATAAATCACAAAGCTTGTCAAAATCACGGATGAGGGAGGAAGATAATGATTTTTGCAAGAATGTCTGTGAAGTACTCTCACTTATTCCCACTTGGTCTCCACCATTGTCTGCCACACGAGCTTCATGCGCCAACATACCAGCACATCTTGAGGTATAAGGAAAAGACATAGGTCCATTGGTCCATCCAAAACTGCGTTCTGCCAACCATTTCAGTGGGGCTTTTAGTTTGGGTATATTTCGGGATTTTGTTCTGATCCTCCTTTCCTTCCGAAGGATAGGAAAAGCTTCAAAGATCAGCCTATAAAGCCACTGATCGTTTGATGAATTTATTGTTGTCTGAATGTTATATTGATGATCTTATCAACCAGGATCATTGGGAATCGTCTGATTGTCTTTTATCAAAAGAGAAAAAATGCGTAATCAACAACTAGCTTCTTATTCAAAACAAGTTATAATCGGCATTAAGAAGACAAATGAGATTCTTCCAATACATGAGTTCATAAATTTCCTTTTCCAACTGGCGGAGGTGGCTGAGTGGACTACATAATCCATTATAATCCATGCCTCTTCAGGTCGGTTCCCTATTTCAGGGGTTTGGCGACGAGCCCATGAAAGCAAGTTTCTCCCTCAACGCTTGAAAGTATGCCAACAGCTTCCCGTAATCGGGACGGTTCTCTTGGATTACAGGAACTTGCTTAAAATTCTCAACCCATGCACTCAAGCGAGGTAAGGTGCTTGGTTCTATCACTTTAATTCCTCTCATGTCTTCCAAGCCTTCAAACCACTGACAAAGCCATCCATTTGCTATGTCTACCATCCCTATGTTGTTTCCCCCAAAAAACTTCTTGTCCCCTAGAGCCTTCTCTTCCAAGATCTTCAGTGCCTCCACCACTTCTTTTATTGCATCCTGATCAGGCTTTTCCTCTGGAGCTTGGAAAAAAGGTCCGCCCATCCTGGTACCCTATATAATGAAACAAGTAAGCTTTTAGCACGAACAATACAATATTACTCTTGGTTATCAGGTAAAGCTACTCGAATCGGATAAACTAATTTCTTCACTTGATATATATCCTTCGCCGAAAACTTACTTAGAAGCTTGAGATATGATAACTAGAACCACTTTGGAATTATGACTAGAACCAGCTCACGGATCAGGGACTAAAACTGATTGATTTAATTTGAAAATCGGAACGGCGGAGTTTGCAGGAAAAAGTCTACAGACTTTCGGTAAAGAAAAAGCAAAAACCAAGAACAAAGAAATAAAAGAGCAAAGCATATTAACGAAAGTGAAGCAAATTTGGCAAACCATTTATGACTGCTTTAACAAATTATTTTGAGGGTGATTACAGAGATGGCTCTAAGCACCAGCAAAGATGGATTAATAAAAAAGCTGAATTTCGGGTGCGGGTGTTTCCATATGTACAAGCCATCAACAAAGATGCGTGATAGAATTTAGCAGGTTGAGATTACCTTATCGTCAATAAATTTACTCCAGAACCGAGCTAACGCCCTGTCATAAGAATCCTTTGGCAGCAAAGGGTTCTCAGGCCATGTTTCTTCGATGTATTCAAGGATAACAAGGGACTCAGCGATCAATTTGCCACCATGAACAAGCACCGGAACCTTTTTGTGAACCGGGTTGTATTGCAGTAGCATATCACTCTTGTTGAAAATGTCTTCTTCCACGTAGTCGTATTTCACACCCTTCAGCTTCAGAGCCCATATCACTCTATGAACATAGGGGCTAGCCCAAAATCCCAGAAGCTTGACTTCTTCCATCGTTCATCTGAGGCCAAGATGGAGGTCTAGCAGCAGTAGACTAAATGAACTTATTGCAGTTATTGTCTTTGGTTCCTTCCCTAGTCAAGATTTGTTATATCTGAAAAATAGAACTAGAGGCAGTCACAGCCAAGAACGACTTTGGTATGACAAAGAGGACGATCGCTAAAAGTTAGTATAAGGCGGTGTGGAATTTAAATGCCGGTGGGTCCTAACTCTCGAATTTAGATTATGTTGCGGGACTTGAGATGCATGAACCTATCCCTTTCGTTGAATTTTCCTCGTCTTTCTCCAAACCTTTATCAACAGGCGAATACATGACAAAGAAAAGTAGATAGTTTCATTGTCTTAGGTAATCCTGGTTAGGTTTGACCTTATTATGGGTGCATGTTTTGAATAAAGGCATATCACTTTTTATTTTACTTTATTAGTATCTAGATATCTTATCTTTTCTTTGTCTTTTTCATAAGTTATATTTTCTAAAAGTTGAAATATCTTGTTGTGTCATCCAGATGTCTGTGGGGGATGTCTTGCAGCCATAAAAGCTTAGGGCTTGACAAATGATTTGGTCCTGCTAGTTAGTTTGCAATGGGTGTTTCCAGTTGATTAAGGTATTTTCTGCGAAGAATTCCATTTATTGTGGTTTTTTTGTTTTCAAATCTAAAATTGGGATGTTCACGTCGTTCTAAAAGTTTTTGAAATATGTGCATGTGTTTTGAGACTATTGATAATGGTTCCCAAGTCTCTGCTGCAACATCACATACTGGCAAGCTGTTTTTGCAGAGTTCTTAAATTTATGGAATTATCATAAAGCTCATCCAATTCTTTATGAAATTTGAGTGTCTTATGAGTACTTTCTTGAACTTTTGAATCTGTACTTTATTTCTATGAACACTTATGAGCATAAGTCTACGATTGATTACTAAATTATAAACAGATGGATCCTTTCCAAAATACTAAACTTGAAAATTCATATAAGCCAATCTTTATTTTGGAAAAGGGAAGGAAAACAATGTATATAAATATAATACTCTAACTTCATCTATCTAAGAAGTCATTAGTCAAGTAATCAAATGAACTCTTTTCATTGATCATTAATTATACAATTTTTCTACCACAAAATACATCTTTTATCCATTTCATTTTTACCGTTTTTCATGGATTCTTTTATTTATTTATTCTAGTTTGTGTTATTGATGTTGTTTCTCCTCTTGTTGCATTTTATGTTCTTCTCTTCTTGCTTTTTATCGTGCTTTTTTTAATCAATATGATCCTTATCATATAGAAAGAAAGAAAGATAAAAGATAAAAGAGAGCTTACAATTGGCACCATTATCAAATCTCTAACTATACATTATTTATGAATGCACCAATTAGATACTTCAAGTAAAATATTTACCTTCAACATATGAAATTCAGAATACTTCAACCTAGTCATTTTCACATGAAGGTGATATTTCTTTATGTACTGAAATAGGCTCATATTTTGCTATAAGAAGGATAACCCAAAAAAAAAAAAAAAAAACACACACACACACACACACAAGGGATTGCCCTAGGTGTAAACTTGTTCCGAGGGTGAAGGACAATGGCATAGTATTTATAACCAAAGAGTCACAAGTGATCTAGATTAGGTGTTTTGCCATAAATTAATGCAAAAGTGGACTGCTCTCTAAGTTTCACACTCAACAAATAATTAATGAGATAAGCTACCGTCAAGATGCACTTTCCATAAAAATGTGTGGGAACATGAACTTAAAATAACAAAGATCATGCCACATCTAATAAATGACAATATTTTCATTTTACCACCTCATTTTTGTTAAGGGGTATGCATGCAGGAATTCTTGTGAATAATATCATGAGAAGTTAAAAAAGAAGTATAAGCAACTGAAAAAAAAACTTAGTACTATATTTGAGCGAATGCACTCGATATGATACCATATTGAGTCTAAATTATAGACATAAAGATTAAATTGTGGGGAAAACTTAATCTTTAAAGTGAAATAAAAATGTCTAAGTCAAGCGTGAAAAATGATCAACAATAGTTAAAAAGTAATGCAACTTATCATGTTTGGATATTTTATAAGGTCCCAAAAGTTCATGTGGACTAAGTCAAATATGGTAGGACTAATTGTTTGACTTTATGGAAAAACATAATGCATATGTTTTGCCAATGAGTATACAATAGAAAAAATTTGAACATTATATGCATTTACCATGTGCAAAATATGTTTTTTGAGAATTATGACCTAGTTTGTGATGTTATAAAATATAACTACTATTTATATTACGACTATTAAAATTGTTTGCATTCATACAAACTAAAAACGAATGGACAGTATGCAAAATATGACCAATATGATGAGATATGTCATCTAAATTAGGTTGCAAAAAATGTAATCCTCATTTAGTTCTACCCAGTCTAATCATCTACTTAGTTGAATGGTCCTAAAAAATGTAAAAATCATGGAAAAAAAATAACAATGTGATTGCAATTAAATTTTAGGCAAGGTTCAAACTTAATAAACAACATTTTAGGCAAGGTACAAACTTGACACAATTAAGTTGAAGTATTTGTATGTGTTGTGCATATCCAATATGGGTGGCATATACACATGTATTATTAAGCAACTTAATAAACAACAATTGAGGTGCATATGCGAGAATATAAACAATTTAAGCTACATGTAATATGGTTACTCGCACCCAAATTTATAGTTAATGAATGTTTAAACAGTACTGATTGAGGGTGAGTAACTATACTCGCAAATTTGCCATATGATAAGGGAACTATATTAAGGATATCTAATATTCTCGGGAGTTGATCCAGTATGAGGGTTGGGTTTTAAGCCTTTTGCCCCATGGGCTACATCATAAGGCCTGCAAAAGCTGGGTTACTACCTTTGTTTATTCCATTTTGCTGATCATGGGTTAAGTTAGGAAATCCATATTGCATTTAGTGCTGCAAGTAGCCCATTTGTTGTCCATACCCAATTTGGGGCCCAAGAGAGGTCAGCTCGTGCTGTAGAGCCACTGGCCCAGAACCACTCAAATAATAAACCTGGGCGCTATGGACCCAATGCACTTACCCAAGACCTTGACCTGCTCCCCCGAAAGAATCGGCAACGTTTGCAGAAAATGACCCATCGTTCTTCATTTTCGACAATGAATTTGTTTTGATCTGAAACTGCAGATGGAAAGCTTGGCTCATCCCTTGCTTCCCTTTCCTTTTGGGCGTCCAATCAGATGGAAATCCGACGAGTTTGAAGCATTTATCTATTGTATGCCCTAGCTTATGGTAGTGAGAAAACACGGCTCGCCCCTTTGAGTCGATTTTCATACCTACTCCAACACTGGCAGATGACGATGAACTGAGACTACTCTGGTTGTGAAAGGAAGCCGCCAAAACAGCCCCTTGAAGGGCTTTGTCGTCTGATTCATGATTTCGGTGTTTCTGTTCATCCTTCTTTGTAAGGTGGGAGGTAGTATCGAGTTGTGGGCAGGGATCCTTAGAGAGCACATTAGTACCGTAGTTTTGAAATAAATCCATCCAACCAAGGAGGAAGCCCATCGCATTGTGCTTGGCAGCCCCCGCCCACAACTGCTAGTTCACTCTACAAGAGCATTAGCCGCAGTTGCAGCATTTGGATTTCAACCTGTAGGTTAAACAAATTTGTGTAATACTTCGTAACCATGGTTCCAAAAAGCTTATTTTCAAACCATTTTTGTCTCAAGTTATATCTTTGGGTTGCTATGAGCTTGCCAAATCGAAGCTTGAATGTATCCCATATTTTCTTTGCATCATTTGTGCGAGAAACATATGCGAGATGATCTCTGGCCACAGATTTCTCGAACCAACTCATAATCGCTAAATGGGATTCATCCCAGAGCCTTTTTTTCTTTATATCACTCTTAGGACGTGTAAAACTCCCATCCACATAGCCCACTTGTTTTTCCCAGTCAGTTCGGTTTTTGACTTGTCGACTCCAGAGTCCATAATTTGAGTTGTCTTTCAGCTTCTCATTAGCCAGAGAAACACTGCGCTAGCATGGGTCACGATAGGGTCTGTGGATTTGGCTTTGTTCCGACGAGGAAAAAGCCATTTTCGCTTTCTGTTTAAAGGGTTAGTTTGGTGAACCAGAAATAAGGTGAAGGTTAAAAGTGTCAATAACTAGGCAAATGGTTAGAAGGTTGATTAGATGTTGTGTCTAAAGTTCAAAAACAACTTGAAGAGCCAGTGGAGACAGCAAACAAAATGTAGAGCTACTCTGGCAGTAACAGTTTGTTTCCAGAAGTACCTTTATACAAGAGCGACGCAGAAATGATGAAAGCTCCTAAGCGGAAACTGAACCAGGAAACAAATGGAGAAAAAAAAAAAAAACTTATTCCTTAGTCCTGCTCTTGAATGTACATGAACAATCTGCTAAAGGTCAGCAAACGGTGAACATAGAAAATATAGTAAAATTTGTTCCGGTGTCGAGAGTTATCAAGCCCACCTCTCTAACAAGAGTTTTTCTTATCAATAACAATTAGTATTAAAGCCAAATCTCACGTTCTAAATTCAAATCTAGTAAGTGTAGTAGGATATTAATAATGAAACCATGGGAGTATGTTATAATGTTAAGAGTATATTATGACACTTCTCCGATAATGAATTTTTCTTTTGACTTAGTGGTTGAGTGCATAATAAAAGTAATTATGCAACTCACCTTTACATTAAAAAAATTATAAAAAAATGTAAAGTTTCTACACTTTTTTTTTTAATTTCAAGAAAGAATGAAATGGGCTGGACCCACGTGATAGTCTTCCGCACAAAAATACAACTGAATATAAAACATCGCATAAGGGCCCACTTTCACCGCTGTCAGCGACACAAGCTTCGTGTCCCACCATGGCATCTAGGGCTGTAAGAAAAAGACATAGGGGCCATCCCAGATTCTGTTCTGATCCTCTTTTCCTTCTGAAACGATAAGAGAAGCTTCAAAAATCAGCATATAAAGCCACTGCTCGTATTGATGAATTTATTGTTGTTTCTATGTTATATTAATGATCTTATTGACAAAGATCAGTGGGAGTCGTCTGATCGTCTTTTATCAAAAGAGAAACAATGCTTAATCAACAACTAGTATCATATTCCAGACAAGAAGTAGAACTTAAAGTTAGGCATTAAGAAGCTATGTGAAGCATGCTGCTATTCTTTCAATACAAACGTTCACTTATTTCCTTTTCCGACCGGAGGACGTCGCTGAGCGGACTACTTCATAGATTGTAATCCATGCTTCTTCAGGTCGGTTCTCCATTTTAGGAGCTTGACGACGAGTCCAACTGAGCACGTTTCTCTCTTACTGCTTTTAAATGTGCCAACAGCTTCCCGTAATCGGGAAGGTTCTCTTGGATTACAGGAACTTGCTTAAAATTCTCAACCCAAGCACTCAAGCGAGGCAAGGTGCTTGGTTCTATCACTTTAATTCCTCTCATATCTTCCAAGCCTTCAAACCACTGACAAAGCCATCCATTTGCTATGTCTACCATCCCTATGTTGTTTCCCCCAAAAAACTTCTTGTCCCCCAGAGCCTTCTCTTCCAAGATATTTAGTGACTCCACCACTTCTTTTATTGCATCCTGATCAGGCTTTTCCTCTGGAGCTTGGAAAAAAAGTCTACCCACACTGGTAACCTACATAATGAGACAAATAAGCTCCTAGCATGAACAATATAATATTACTGTAGTGACCAGGAAAAGGTAGTTGAATCGAATAAACTGTTAGACCGTCCATCATGTCAGACACGTCACTGTAGCACCCAGCTACCTAGACTAGCCTAGAGTCACAGAGTGTATTATTGTATTCTTTTTATTCTTCTACATATACGTCTATCACTTGTATAAACGTTAGGTTGGTTAATACAAAATATAGAGGTTTACTGTTCATCGTCTTCTCCGGATTCTATCTTAAACTAATATCTTAACTTGATATATATATCACTTGCCGAAAACTTAGCTAGAAGCTTGAGATATGATAACTAGAACCACTTTGGAATTATAACTAGAACCAGTCCACGGATCAGAAACTAAAACTGGCTAATTTAATTTGCAAACCGGAACGGCGGAGCTTACAGGAAAATGTCCACAGACGTTCGGGAGCTATGTTTGAGCAAAAAACAAGAACAAGGAAATAAAAGAGCAAAGCATATTAACAAAAGTGAAGCAAATTCGGAAAACTATTTATGACTGTTTTAACAAATTATTTTGATTATTAATGATTACAAGGAGATAGCTCAAGCACCAGCAAAGATGGATTAATAAACAAGATGGATTTCAGTTGCAGGTGTTTTCATACATGCAAGCTTTTAACAAAGATGGGTGAAGAATTTAGCAGGTTGAGATTACCTTATCGTCAATAAATTTACTCCAGAACCGAGCTAAAGCCCTGTCATAAGAATCCTTAGGCAGCAAAGGGTTCTCAGGCCATGTTTCTTCGATGTATTCAAGGATAACAAGGGACTCGGCTATCAATTTGCCACCATGAACAAGCACCGGAACCTTTCTGTAAACCGGGTTGTATTGCAGTAGCACATCACTCTTGTTGAAAATGTCTTCTTCCACGTAGTCATATTTCACACCCTTCAGCTTCAGAGCCCATATCACTCTATAAACATAGTTGCTAGCCCAAAATCCCAGAAGCTTCACTTCTTCCATCGTAGATCTGAGGCCAAGATAGAGGTCTAGCACTAGTAGACTAAATGAACTTATTACAGCTATTGCCTTTGGTTCCTTCCCTAGTCAAGATTTGTCATATCTGAAAAAAAAAAAAAAGAACTAAAGCAGCCAGCCAAGAACGACTTTGGTATGACAAAGAGAACGAGAGCTAAAAATTAGTATAAGGCGATGTGGAATTTAAATGACGGTGGGTCCTAACTCTCGAATTTGGATTGTGTTGCGGGACTTACGATGCATGAACCTTATCCCTTTCGTTGAATTTTCCTCGCCTTTCTCTAAACCTTTATCAACATGGGAATACATGACAAAGAAAAGTCATGAATAAAGAAAAGTAAATAGTTTCACTATCTTAGGTAATTCTGGTTCGGTTTGACCTTGTTATGGGTGTATGTTTTAAATAAAAGCATATCATTTTTTTTTTTTTATAAAAATCTTATTTTTTCTTTGTGTCTTTTCATAATCATTATGAATAAAGAAAAGTAAATAGTTTCTCTGTCTTAGGTAATTCTGGTTCGGTTTGACCTTATTATGGGTGCATGTTTTGAATAAAAGCATATCACTTTTTTTTTTTTTTATAAAAATCTTATCTTTTCTTTGTGTCTTTTCATAATCATTATGAATAAAGAAAAGTAAATAGTTTCACTGTCTTAGGTAATTCTGGTTCGGTTTGACCTTATTATGAGTGCATGTTTTGAATAAAAGCATATCACTTTCTTTTCCCCTTTTTTTATTTATAAAAATCTTATCTTTTCTTTGTGTCTTTTCATAATCACTTTCTTTTCCTCTTTTTTTATTTATAAAAATCTTATTTTTTCTTTGTGTCTTTTCATAAGTCAAATTTTCTTAAAGTTGAAATATCTTGTTGTGTCCTCCAGAGGTTTGCGGGGGATGTCTTACAGCCATAAAAGCTTGGGGCCTGAAAATTTGTTTGGTTGTGCTAGTTGGTTTCAATGGATGCTTCCAGTTGATTGAGGTATTTTCTGCAAAGAATTTCATTTATTGTGGTTTTTTTGTTTTTCAAATATAAAATTGGGATGATCGACTCGTTCTAAAAATTTGTGAAATATGTGCATGTGTTTTGAGACGATTGATAATGGTTCCCAAGTCTCTGCCCCAACGTGATATGCGGGCAAGCTGTTTTTCTTATTTTTTATTTTTTATTTTTATTTTTAAAGAAGTTCTTAAATTAATCGAATTATCATAAATTTCATCTAATTCTTTATGAAATTTGAGTGCCTTATGAGTATTTTTTGAACTTCTGAATCTGTACTTGAAATGAATGAACACTTATGAGCGTAGGTCTACAATTGATTACGAAACTATAAACAGATGGATCCATTCCAAAATGCCAAACATGCAAATTCATATAAACCAATCTTTATTCAGAAAAGGGAAGGAAAAAAAATGTATGCTCTAACTTTATCTATCCATGAAGTCATTAGTCAGGTAATTAACAAAAGTCTTTTCAATGATCATTAATAATACAGTTTTTCTACCATAAAATAGGCCTTTAATCCATTTCATTTTTACTGTTTTTAATGGATTCCTTTTTATGATAGTTTGTATTATTGATCGTCTTTGTCCTCTTGTTGCATTTTTTGTTTTTCTTTTCTTGCTTTTCTCGTGCTCTTTTTTTTTTATTAAATACGATCCTTACCTTACAAAAAGAAAAAAGATAAAGAAAACTTACAATTGGCACCACAATCAATCTCTAACTATATATTACTTATGAATGCACCTCTATGTAGCTTCAAATAAAATATTTACCTTCAACATATGAAATTCGGAATACTTCAGCCTGTTCATTTTCATAAGTAGATGCCATTTCTTTTCGTGGTGAAATATAGGCTCATATATTCATATATCTCATCTATTGAAGCTCTATGACCCATTAAACCCTTTTTATCATATTCTAATCTATAAATATGTACGAAGGAAGGATGCAAATTTCAGGGTTTGGTTAAAAAGTCAATACTTTTTTTTATTTTTTTTTTATTGGGAAGGGTGGGGAGGATTTCAAGGGATTTTATTGAGGGACGAAAAGGCTTGAAACACTTATGTGGAAATCTTCCCAAGTGCTACCAGGCTACCAATGTCTCATGCTTAAAAACTTGAACCATTTCTTGATATCATCCATGAAGTTATTAGTATCATTCCAATTTCTTAGATGTCCCGAAAGACTGAAAAAACAAGAGGGATACTTCGCCTAACAACATTTCTACGGAAGTTTCTAAAGACTATTGCAGAAGTTTTCCTGCGTTTCAATATTTTGTTCACCATCATCTTGGAATATTTTGTTCTAAATGGAAATGAGCATATGTAGGACTGAATGCTAGTTTTGACAGCATATGCTCCTCGGATACATAATTTCGGGGCAACTATGCCACAATTCAATAGCATAAACGAGAGGTTGTCAAACATGAACCAATAGCAAGCACTATTTGTGAACATATATATACACGAATACTAATACTCGATTCAACTCAAAAGAGGGTTTCTTTCACTCATAGAGTTTAGAACTAAGACGCGGAGTAAGGAGAACTTCAAGTGGGGAGGCCTTCAAGTTTGTCAAGCCAGCGCTCTCAGTCATATCCACATCTTCATCCGATGGCTTAGCGATTTCAAAACTCTGTAACAAAGCCGCCAGTGTCAACTGTACCACTTGAAGGGATAGTGAGATCCCAGGACAAGAACGCCTTCCTGAGCCAAAAGGAATGAGCTCAAAATTCTGACCTCGCACGTCTATTTCCTTGTGAGTACTCAAAAATCTCTCAGGCTGGAAATTGTCAGGATTGGGCCAAAGATGCTCGTCACGGTGAATTTTCCAGACATTCACCATTAATTGTGTATCGGCTGGAATGTGATACCCAGTTGAGAGAGTGCAATCTTCCACTGCTGCAAGAAGACCAACGATGGGACTAGGCGGGTACAGGCGCATTGATTCCTTGACAATGGCTTGGATGTAGACTAAATTGCCTATGTCAGATTCGTCACGTTTCTATCCTTGCCAACAATGGTGTCCAGCTCATCATAGGCCTTCTTCAGGACGTGGCTATTGTTGAGTAATAAAGACAGGGTCCATACCAGGGTGACCATGGTGGTGTCACTTCCTGCTAAAATCAGATTCTGCATACAAACACGAGTGACCATTTCTTTAAGCGAACATAAGCATAGACTTACTTGTAGATTTCAGAAGAAAACACTTTGTTCTAGCGCCAATTTGTTTCCCCCTTATGGCTCTTTTGTCATATACGAACAATTGAATATGTCATTCTAAGTTTACTTGCTCGAAATACTTCTACCTTATGTTTTCTCTACTGTCTTCTTGTTTCAGAGAAAGATAATTGTCAACCAGCAAATACTTGTTTCAGGACTCCCAAACTCAAGATATGACTGAAAAGCTGTTTGTAAGAGTTGGATCAAGAACTTACCAGAGAAGTGGCCTTGTTGATGGTGTCAGCATCAAAGCCTGAAATTTTGGCGTCTCCCAAGGTGTTCAGCATCACATCCATAAAATCCTGATCTTCTTTTGTTTTCCCATCGAGCAACCTCTTCTGCTTATGCTCCTCCAGCCACCCTGCAATCAGAGCGTCCAATTCTTTTGCAGTTCTCTTCATACTTTTCTTGTATCCGTTCATGTCCAGCCACCCGAGAAAAGGTATTGCATCAGACAACACAAACACCCCAAACAAGTGAAAAAATTCCCTCATCACTTTCTGGTAGCGACGCGCCTCGTCTTCATTAAATTCAGCATTTTCCCCAAGGTATCGCTTGCCAGCCACCATTCTTAAAGCAATATTATGAGTCAAATCCCCAAACCATCGCTTCATATCCACAAGAACTCCACGTTCTGCACTACCTTTACTAACCCATAATTTGTACAAATCTTTTATCATAGTTTCTATCTCTGAAGATCGTACATGCTTGAGCATATCAAGCCGATGGTTGGATAAAAACTCATCCGTGACTATCTTGCGCATCTCGCGCCAGTAAGGCCCATAAGCAGCGAAGCCAAACATAGCACCATCATAGCCTAACAACTTCGAGGCAGCAAGGCTAGGTCTGGTGGAGAAAACCTTGTCATGGACAGTAAAACACTCTTTGGCCATCTCATGACTACTCAAAACCAAAACTCTATGTGAGCCGAGCCTTATAGTAAAAACAGGTCCGTACTTGTCAGCCATGGCGCTCAGTGTTCGGTGGGTCAGCTGCTGGCCTCCTAGGAGGTGCATATGGCCGATAATAGGCCAAGCACCACCCGCTTGAGGCGCATTGTGGGTCTTCTTCTTGTCCGTACTTGGCCTCTTCCTGCGAGGAAAAAAGATGCATAGCAGCAGGGCAAGGACGCTAGAGATCAAAGTCAACAGGAATTGTAGGTAAGGATCCATGGGAGGTCACAGTAGCAGTCGCAGATCTCAATGTCTCTTTCCTCGGAAGATGAGAATAGCAGACTTCTGAGACCATTCCTTATATACAAATTGTAAGTGACATCATTTGATTGTCCACCGGCTAAGCATAATTTATTCTAAGTCGTCTATCACTCAACCAAACCCACATTGACCTGCTTATGTTCAACTTGTTAGAATTAGCATTATCAAACCCAAAATATTGATTGGTCAAGAAAGTTGAAACTTTTATTATCAGTTCTCAAGGAATACCTAAATTATAAGTACTTCATTATAAACCAATAAAAGTAAGTACAATTGATTAACACTATTCTCGTATAATTGATTAACATTATTGTCGATGTTATTATCATTTTAAGAACAGGGCAATCAAATCAAAAGATTAATAGTAAGAATTGAGACTCATAAAGGATGCTAATTGCTAGCCAGACAGTATGACTTCAGTTTTGCTTGCCCTCCAAACTAGAAAATTATTCTCCGCAAGCTGAATTTTAGTCTAGCAATGGCTTGTTTGATCTCAATGGAGGTCACAGTAGCAATCGCAGATCTCAATGTCTCTTTCCTCGGAAGATGAGAATAGCAGACTTCTGAGACCATTCCCTATATACAAATTGTAAGTGACATCATTTGATTGTCCAATGGCCAAGCATAATTTATTCTAAGTTGTCTATCACTCAACCAAACCCACATTGACTTGCTTATGTTTAACTTGTTAGAATCAGTATTATCAAACCTAAAATATCGATTGGTCAAGAAAGTTGAAACCTTTATTATCGGTTCTTGAGGAATACCTAAATTATAAGTACTTCATTATAAACCACTAAAAGTAAGTACAATTGATTAACATTATTCTTGTATAATTGATTAACATTATTGTCAATGTTATTATCATTTTAAGGACATGGCGATCAAATCAAAAGATTAGTAGTAAGAATTGAGACTCACAAAGGATGTTAATTGCTAGCTAGACAATATGAATTCAGTTTTGCTTGGCCTCCAAACCAAAAAATTATTCTCTGCAAGTAGAATTTTAATCAAGCAATGGCTTGTTTGATCTCAATGGAGGTCATAGTAGCAGTCGTAGATCTCAATATCTCTTTCCTTGGAAGATGAGAATAGTAGACTTCTGAGACCATTCCCCATATACAAATTGTAAGTGACATCATTTGATTGTCCACCGGCCAAGCATAATTTATTCTAAGTTGTCTATCACTTAACCAAACCCATATTGACCTGCTTATGTTCAACTTGTTAGAATCAACATTATCGAACCTAAAATATCGATTGGTCAAGGAAGTTGAAACCTTTATTATCGGTTCTTAAGGAATACTTAAATTATAAGTACTTCATTATAAACCACTAAAAGTAAGTACAATTGATTAACATTATTGTTGATGTTACTATCATTTTAAGGACAGGACAATCAAATCAAAAGATTAGTAGTAAAAATTGAGACTCACAAAGGATGCTAATTGCCAGCCAGACAATATGAATTCAATTTTGCTTGGCCTCCAAACCAGAAAATTATTCTCCGCAAGTAGAATTTTAGTCTAGCAATGGCTTGTTTGATCTCAATGGAGGTCACAGTAGCAGTCGCAGATCACAATGTCTCTTTCCTCGAAAGATGAGAATAGCAGACTTCTGAGACCATTGCCCATCTACAAATTGTAAGTGACATCATTTGATTGTCCAACAGCCAAGCATAATTTATTCTAAGTCATCTATCACTCAACCAAACCCACATTGACTTGCTTATGTTCAACTTGTTAGAATCAGCATTATTGAACCCAAAATATCGATTGGTCAAGAAAGTTGAAACATTTATTATCAGTTCTTGAGGAATACCTAAATTATAAGTACTTCATTATAAACCACTAAAAGTAAGTACAATTGATTAACATTATTCTCGTATAATTGATTAACATTATTGTCAATGTTATTATCATTTTAAGAACGGGGCAATCAAATCAAAAGATTAGTAGTAAGAATTGAGACTCACAAAGGAAGCTAATTGCCAGCTAGACAGTATGAATTCAGTTTTGCTTGGCCTCCAAACTAGAAAATTATTCTCCATAAGCTGAATTTTAGTCTAGCAATGGCTTGATCTCAATGGAGGTAACAATAGCAGTCGCAAATCTCAATGTCTCTTTCCTCAAAAGATGAGAATAGCATACTTCTGAGACCATTCCCCATATACAAATTGTAAGTGACATCATTTGATTGTTCAACGGCCAAGCATAATTTATTCTAAGTCGTCTATCACTTAACCAAACCCACATTGACCTGTTTATGTTCAACTTGTTAGAATCAGCATTATTGAACCCAAAATATCGATTGGTCAAGAAAGTTGAAACCTTTATTATTGGTTCTTGAGGAATACCTAAATTATAAGTACTTCATTATAAACCACTAAAAGTAAGTACAATTGATTAACATTATTGTTGATGTTATTATCATTTTAAGGACGGAGCGATCAAATCAAAAGATTAGTAGTAAGAATTGAGACTCACAAAGGATGCTAATTGCTAGCTAGACAATATGAATTTAGTTTTGCTTGGCCTCCAAACCAGAAAATTATTCTCTGCAAGTAGAATTTTAATCAAGCAATGGTTTGTTTGATCTCAATGGAGGTCACAGTAGCAGTCGCAGATCTCAATGTCTCTTTCCTCAGAAGATGAGAATAGCAAACTTCTAAGACCATTCCCCATATACAAATTGTAAGTGACATCATTTGATTGTCCACTGGCCAAGCATAATTTATTCTAAGTTTTCTATCACTAAACCAAACCCACATTGACCTACATATATTCAACTTGTTAGAATCAACATTATCGAACCCAAAATATCAATTGGTCAAGAAAGTTGAAACCTTTATTATCAGTTCTTGAGGAATATCTAAATTATAAGTACTTCATTATAAACTAATAAAAGTAAGTAAAATTGATTAACACTATTTTGGTATAATTGATTAACATTATTGTCGATGTTATTATCATTTTAAGGACGGGGCGATCAAATCAAAAGATTAGTAGTAAAAATTGAGACTCACAAAGGATGCTAATTGCCAAACAGAGAGTATGAATTCAATTTTGCTTGGCCTCCAAACCAGAAAATTATTCTCCGCATGCAGAATTTTAGTCTAGCAATGGCTTGTTTAGAAAATCGATAAAATTTTTCTCGTTAGACAAACACACGCCATGAAATGGAAGTACCATTGCAGAAGCGTACGAGACGTCATGCAAGCAGATTCTATAGCATACCTCGTTGCTTCTATCAACTATTTCTCACTATCTATTATCATCTTTACTAAAGGAATTTGCAGAATTCTCAGTCTGAGTAATAATCCTATTGCATGTTAGGTAGCAAGTATTCCTAAAATAACAAGCGTGTCACAAGGGTAAGAAAATCATGGCCACCTGAAAGCCCATAGCATCCACGTCCTCCGGCACTCTAGAGTGAAACCACACACACCATAAACCAAAGAAACCAAACTGTAATCAAGAAAAACCACAATAAATTTGAACCTGAAGAACTTGCAATTGCAAGCGTGAAACAACACGAGGTGTCAAGAAGTGGATGTACAGTCTTTGTTGGTGGATATAACTTCTCGACACCAAGAACAGGGAAATGTCTTAGTACTAAATTAAACAGAGCAAAATATTCCCTATAAAAAGATAATCAGTAACGGATAAGTCTCGCAACAGTTCGAAGCCACATTTCAACAAGAATGTTTCTGAACGTAGTGCCCTTGTTCTCAAACTCATCAAGTCCCTAAAGGACTACTCTTATCAGTTTCAGTCAGAAGTCCCAGTCTTTGTACTATTCTCCACACATGGAGGAGAACTACTTGGGGCCAATGTCCTTGAGAGCACAGATTTGCTCCTCTCCCATGGCAGACATCACTGAAACAACCAAATCTTTTCCATCGGAAAATCCATCCTTGATCTGTATAATAAATATCAAACAACAAGATACCAATTAATAATCTGTAGGAGAAGATATAACCACATTCAGTAAGAATACTATAGATTGCCCAAACAAGGACCAAAATTTTTTGGTCCCAGGAATCAACTAAAGGTTTAACTTGGCCGCATACTCTTGTCACAGGAGAGCAGATAAGAAAGATACTCGGGCAAATATGAAAGAATCAAATCCGAAGCGACCAGCCATTCTATCTTCCAACCAAATATCCAACAATACTAACCAAATATTAAATGCAAAACTGTAAAATTAGCATCGCATCAGCAGATCATAGCCGTCGAAGGGATCATTAAACATAATTCCAGCAAAAAATGATAAAAATCTTCAGATGTTCAAAGAAATAAAAGCTAGAAGATAATATCGATTCAAATTTCAAAACATAGCTAAAAGAAGAAGGAATCTAAAGGATTTTGCCCGATTCTTCCATAGAGAAAAACCAAGTGGCTGACCTGCGAGAGCAGATTTTCATCGGTTGGAAGCTTCAGGTCATCCTTTGTATTTCCATTATCAGTCAGCAGACTCACCTGAAACATTTAACGAAACATAACATTGTTTAAAGTTCACCCAAACCCAAGAAAGTAATCACAGGGAATGCAGGGCATACAAATCCATCCTCAGATATATCAATAAGCTGATAGTCAGTACGGTTGACATGGGGAACCTGTAATACAACAGATCACAATCAATATCTCGAAAACACCACAAACTCATGCAATCCATCAACAATATCACATATCTCCCCAAATAAAAACGAAGAAGTAGAAAAGAGCCATTACATCACAGTTGTGGGACGAGGGAACAATATCCTCGAGCTTCTTGCCAGTGAAAATGTCAATTGCAACAAAGTGACACTTAGCATGGCCGTGCTTCCCAGTCTTGGAAGTTGAAACCTCCACGACCTGCAGTGAAGATAAATAATAAGGGAAGAGTTTGTTAGAACAAAGTAATCGCTGCACAACGTTAAAAGAAGACAGACTCTATACAACGCTGAACACATGTTAACAGAACATAAAACAAACATCCTTTTCTGCCCCACAGATCAGAAATTCGAAGACTTTGAACAATTTTCCAAAACCTAAGCTTACACAGGCCAGAAGCTCACTAAACAAAACTCCCTACCACGTCATCATCCCGATTTCAATGAAATCAGAAACAGAACACTGAAAAAGGAATGGCCTATATAATTCACTAACATCGAATCAGGCCAAACACGTAAGATCAGATATTTATTTTCAGATTCCACCCAGTATGTGCAAAAACAAAAAATCAAGTAAAGAAAACTCAACATGAAATCGAGAACAAGGCAAACGAACAGAAGCAAAGCAATGGAAGATCTAGAAAGAGTTGTAGATCTAAGAAAGAGACATCACCTTGCAGGGCCTGCCCTTGATAACAATGTAACCGTTCTTACGGATGGTACCGGCCTGCTGAGGATAGGTTTTGGAAGCTCCGGCGTCAGCCTTCGACTCGAAGTGTTGCTCCTCGTCCGACATGGCTTCTAATCAGGAATAAGGGAAGAGGGCAAGGTTTAGCAGAGAAAGTAGGGATAGGACAAGAGAGAGAATAAAAGGGGATTATAGGACAAAGACCGGGATCTTACCTGATCTTGATCGTGGATGAGATCGAAAAAAGACTCGGGGAAAGTATGGGACGATATGATCCCTTAGAATTCAGCTTGTGAGGCCCGTGGCGTCCATATTCTTTTCTACTTTTTCAAAAATTCCTTTTCCCTTTCGGGTGCGGATTAAGAGTGACTACGTTGGAATGCGCACGTGCACGTTTCTGAAAGTACATGCGTTACTCTGCTGGTTTCACCCTCGGTTCCACTCCAGAATCGTATTTTTCTGAATTCCAAATCTACGGAGCCGAACAATCAGCCGATTTCCTTTATTTATTTATTTAATTCATATACCTATAAGATATTGAACTTGAAATTAAGAGATTCAAATACCGCAAAGTAATAGGATGTGCAACATAGACAAGTCTACTTCATTCTCCAAACGGACGATATTGCTTATCAAATACAACACATTCCTGATCACCGCTTCATCGATGTGCACTTTCAATCTGGTTGACACGTTACAGACTACCGATGCCATAATACAATGATTGACAACAAGCTTTAAATCAACTCCATCCTCTTGAATGACGGAACAGGTGATGAGATCATGGGACGAAGGTCAATAGTCGTGATACATACTCGCCATCTAAAAGACAATAAATAAACGGGGAAAAAAGAGTTTAATGTCATACAAATTAGAGTTTAAATCAACCCCATCCTCTTGAATACAATGAACAGATGATGAGATCATAGAATCAAGATCAATAGTTGTGATACATGTCATCTAAAAGACAATAAATAAAGGGGAAAAAAGAGTTTACTCTAGTACAAATTAGAACTGCAGGTCGAGGGTGTGACTTAAAGCTGAATAGCATTTCCCACAACAAACGTAATACCCGCCTGCTGTCATTCTTTCATCTGTTTTGGACAACTCAGAAACAATTCCATGGAGATTACTGGGAAATATAAATATTTTCTCGCCCTCAGGTAACGGTACCTTAACCCCCCCTTTTTTTTTTTTGAAAGACGAGATCATCAGAGGAGAAAAATAGCAGACGCTTATATCATGTACAGTCAATTCCTGCTCGAACTTCCAGCAGACATTGATCTTACGTAGCTGTCATCAATTTCTTGTATGAATATTTGTGGAAGCTCTTCTCTGTCATAGGCAAGTTCACATAAAAAATATTAATCCTCTAACGCTGGGTCACAAGCACAGCGTTTTCATGTTCATTATTCTTGCACTAATTTCATATATATTATGTCAATTAGATCATAAAGCTAAGCAATATGCTACAAGTGATAAGTTGCATCATATACTCCCAAACATTCCTCTACCATACCCTTTTCTGCATATGCTTAGGTGCTTTCTTCCTTTGCTAACAATATAAGGCAATCAACAAAAACACAGAAAAATTAGTACTTCAGGCAACAGAACAAGTACCCATCTCGGGAACGACAAAAAATATACTACTACGTTGACAATATGCAGGACAGATAAATAAAAGTAGACGCTAGTCGAAGAAAACTAACATTTCTTTAGCTTCTTGGTAACTGTAGCTTGATGCAACAGCCAAAAGCTGTCCCTCTTGGTTGTACGATAAGGATGCCACACTATTTGGGTACCTAGGCAACTGAAAGTGGTAAAGGATCAGAGCAATTAAGATTTATGGCAACAAGATTTGTGGATTGATTAAAAGTTCATTGCAGTCAAAGGAAGTATCAAGATCGCTTAGAAGCAAGGACCTTTCCGGACGTCCATGAAAGAGAGAGGAGGAGATTACACACTACAAAAATAAGAACAAATATCCACCTGCTAATCTATGACCTGAAGGCATAAAACCAATAAAGTTGCTAAATAGATATCTCGAGTGGTTTCCTGATGGGATTCATCCAACTGTTTCATTACCAACTTGTGCATTACCCAACAATCTAAATGTATCATTTTATGTTCAACTTCTCCAGCAATTACATTTACACAAAGGAAGGATGAAGAGAACATCAACAATGTTCAAATCAAGAAGCAATATAAGGAAGGTCCTATTGGACTTGAAGAACAAATGATGTTCACATCAAGAAGCAATAAAGGATCAGAGCAACATAAGGTCTATGGCAACAAGATTTGTAGATTGATTAAGAGTTTACTGCAGCCAAAGGAAGTATATCAAGATTGCATAGAAGCGAGCATCTTTCAGACATCCATATAAGAGGGAGCCGGAGATTACAGCCTATAAAAGATAAGAACAAACACCCACCTGCTAACTGTGACCTGAAGGCAAAAAACCAATAAGGTTGCTAAATAGATATCTAGATTGATCTCCTAACGGGTTTCATCCAATTGCTTCATTACCAACTGGTGCATTACCCGACAATATAAATGCAAAATTTTATATTCATCTTCTCCAGCAATTACATTTATACCAAGGAAAGATTAAGAATACATCAACTATGTTCACATCAAGAGCAATATAAGGAAGGTCCTATTAAATTGAAGATGAAAGTACCTCAAAAAGTTTTCTCCTCCTTTTTGCATCCCATGCACTTACATAGCCCTCAGTATCACCCGTAACGAAGGAACCACAGATGCTAAAACAAAATCTAAGTCAGATAACTTGCATATCTTAAGAAGCTACAGATAGTAACAAAACGTACAGTGGATTGAAAACAATGTCATTCACTGGCACTAGATGATATCTTCCATCCTTTGACTTTGGATGACACCGGAATGTGTATCTGAAAGATTCCGATTCAGCACTTTGTCAGAAAGTTTGATATGCTACAAGCCCATAATGCTATCTTTTGGTTTTGAGAAAACAAAATTCTGAGATCTGAAAGCAGATCCAAACAATGACGATCAGATATTAAGTGTGGAATCTAAAGCATGGATATAATTCTGATCCAACAAGCTAATGAATTTATCCGTGGCTAGAAAGTCAACAACAGATAAGAATGAAGACAAGGAAACCAGAAACTGTTTATCACATCAGGCCTAGAGTAACCAACATATCCTCCACTCCTTTTTCTGCTGCAGTTTCCAAGCAATCAAAACAGCACCAGATATTTCAACTTGACTTTAATTCATAAAATCCTGTAGATTATATGCAGTGATCTGACTGCCAAAACAAAATTGTATATTTTGGTAGAAAACCTTTTGAAATCCGAATAACATTCATCACTCAACATTTTGTTTAGACAACTAAGATGGAAATCTTAGTCCCCGACATTTTGCAGAATTTATACCAACACTTATGGTATGATATGAGGGGTACAAAAACCATAGAATTAAAGAGAATATACATACTACCTCAAAGTAGATAAAAGAAATATATCTTAAAAGGAGATCCTGTTCTAAGTTTCAGACTTTTAGCAAGTCAATTTAATTATTGGTTCCCAGGAAAAATAATAAAAGGAGATACAGCCCATCCCCTGCTTTTTTTTTTTTTTTTTTTTCTTTTGAAAGAGAAAAACCAGCTATGGAACTTAAGCACTGTAACCTAAAACTGACCTAATGTCATTTGTATTTGATGGATCGGAAATCTCTACTGCTACTCGTCCATCTACAGATCCAGCTGCGTATCCTGCAAGGGCAAGATCCTAGTTTAGAAATATCTACTAGGTTTTCAATAATTTGGATATGGTTGGAACGTGAATCTTTAAGGAAATCCAGAAAGCTAGGTATCCTTCAACATTGTAAATGTCTGGTATTTAATTTTTTGTTCCAAAAAAGAGAAAAAAAAGGTTGACAAAAAGTTAATTTCAGGTGTTTGAGATGAATAAACCACTGTTTGGTATTTTCTGATAGTGACATTCCCTTTCACTGAGGTTGTCCCCAAACACAACACTACGACGTGGTTAACTCATAAAACTTACTACTGAAAAATACCTTTAGAATAAGGAATCGAGCCGACACATCTAATTCGAATATCCAAGTGTGATTCTTTTGATTGAACTGATTTGTCTAAGTTACGCAAGTCATACATATATATTGATGCTCCAATGGCTACCATCAAATTAAACCCAAATAGTGACATGGACTCCACCTCTGCACCAAGATTTATAGAGTACACAAGAGCCTTCACCATGCGTGTGTCCCAGAATAGTATCTTCCCGTCCAAACCAGCAGAAATTACTTGACCTACAACAACCCAAAGAAGGAATCACCTCTATTCAGAAGCACTATGCGCATGACATACCTAAACATACCACATGTTTTTTCAAGTCCTACAACCAATGCATCCATTTTTACCTGACCCATTGACCTAGCCAATGGAATTAAGCATGGGCATAACTGTTGTTCGTCAAGAACTATGGAATCTTGTTTTGTTAACTAATGATTTCGGAAATTTTATCAAATAAAGCTGGCTATCTGAATCAAGTTAGAATTGACTTTGATTGACACTACAATTACAGTGCTCAAACTTTTCATCAGATCCTTATCAAGAATGCTAAATTAGTTAGTTCCAGCTAACATTCCTTCAACTGAAGACTCATTAGAATTTACTAAAAGCAATAACTTCAATGTTTGCTCCATTGATGGAAACAACCCCGAGTAGAAAGGTATTCAATTACAATTACAAATTTGGAAGCAAAGGTCTTGGAAACAGAACCTTAACTGCAAAACAGGTCATTAATATTTCTAAGTAAGAAGGGACATAACATAGGTCATTACTTGCGACTACCTTACATGAACAATCTTTCATTGTGGTGGAGAAACCATAACCAACTAGGCCCCAGATATAATTAGAAAGCTGAGTAACTTGATCGGCTAAATTGTCCAACATTTTAGCAAAGGCATTAGAAGTGAAGACATTTAAAATCAACCATAATCTGTTAAATTTCCAGATTACCAACAAAGTAAATAATTTACAGACTACTGATGCAAAAAAAAAAAAAAATCTTCTTAGAGAAATTCAAGTTGCTAATTCGTTTATGTGATCCATGCATATATGCAATGCAATAATGCATTCACCTAATGTACATTATGCAAAGCTTATTTACAACATCAACTATGACTCAAAACAACCAATCCAGATACAAAATAAAGTTAAAGCCATTTAGTTGGCAAAGGATTTGATAATTCTTAAACATATTTGGTACAGTTTCTGCAAATCTGCTATAAAGGGCAAGCCCCACAAAAATTGTTAAATTTTATAAAGGATTCATATCTAACTTAAATCCTAAAGCATTAAATAAAGAAACTTATCTCTTTATCAATTAATTTTTTTAGTTTTTGTGTTTCCCATATGGACTTAACATGCCTCCTTGCCCCAAGCACCAAGCAACACTTTCCACAGGGATTTTTATTCTTGAGCAAAGGGCTTTAGTAATGTGGGACAACTTTACATTGTTTATTTAACATGGCCCTCACCAAAATGGTCCCACTTGAAGCCATTTCATGTAATGTCACTTTCTGCATGAACTTGAGCTTACCCATATACCTAGAGATGCTAAAGAAAGAACCTAGATTATGTCACCATGTTAGATTTTATAATGAATAACTCATATTCAACTTAAAATCTTAAGGCATTAAATAGAAAAACTCAACTCTTTGCAAATTATTCTTTAAGTTTTTATGTTTCCCATGCGAGACTCAACAAAAGTCAAACATCTTTCTCATCCACTCCAAATAGGTGCAGATTGTTGAAGAAAATATATTGGGGCAGGACACAAGTCCTTCAACATCAGCATACACCAAAGTACAAATTCTTTATATGTCAGTAGCCAAATTGATTTCGTATTAACATGGAAAGGATAAAATTTTTCAAGTTGGATTTTTGTCAAACTTCTAGTTTCAGACAATCTATCTTGAATAAAAAGCACCAGAATACATGCCAAAATGACAAAATCTATAAATTAGGAAAAACATACATAGTAGAATTGGACCTTGATTTGGCCCTAGCATATGGAAGAAAAACAAAATAAAACATAGCAGATTGAAGCAAACACTAAACCACTCTTCTGTTGGCCACTCAATGTATAATTACAAAATAGCAAACGAATTTCTTGCAGCCCATAGGTTATGATTAAAAAAAAAAAATCTTTTATATTTAAAATAGCAAGATAGAGTAACATCTGTGACCCAGCACCACATATTCCTTTCAACTTCTTACTCACAAACTATCATGTAAATAGCAAAGCGTGAAAGATGATAATCAAGTTTGATTCCAATAGAAAAAATCATCTTAAATAGAGGATGACAGAGAACAGCAAGTAAATAGACTTTTACAATGAATAATCATTAAATACTCAAAAAGAGGTTAAAACAAATATAATTCCATAATAATACAGTATCAAGATGGCCTGAATCCATTTTTGGCCCTAGAACTTACTAAATAGTAAATCGTACTAGTGATGGCCACGTCAAACACAAATACAAAAGGCAAGCATGTCAACAATGTCTTCCAAACACTAGAAAATGCAAATCAAATATCACCACTAAATAATCTCCCCATAAAATCTTGATTTATCTATCCAAGATCATTCTGCAAACTAAAGTTCAAAATACATGCCAGTAAATCTTCATCTATAAGGTGATAATAGTAGCTTACATGTTTCATCTGAATATCCAATACTTGTTGCTATGTCATTGTGATTTCCGATCGTATCATTAATTCCTGAATGGAAGTCACACCTAAAGAAAATTTGTAACAAAACAAGTCAACAGACAATGTCTACTAATTATAGCATACAACTCAGCACATGCTGCAACTTGAAAACTTTGATGTCTATAAGACCGTAGAGAGACAATATGTTGGTTGCGCTCTAAACCAGCTACATAACTGAGGAAAACTAGAAACAAAAAAAATGTTGAACAACAAGCCCTATGGGAACCCCATCAGCCAACATGGAACTGAATGAGATTAAACAGTAGGAAAAATATAGAATTCTACATATTACTCGTAATAACATCTACTGAGTGGATACTTGCTGTCAGGGAAGACAGATCAGACATGTGCAAGGAAGTATGTAAATAATTTAACAGAAGAATTGGGATACAGATGTGACATGTGCAAGAAAGTATGTATGTAATTTACCATAAGAATTGGGTTACACTAAACAAAATTTGGCATTCAAAAGGCCAAATTTCATGCTCTCACCACCTCTCTTTTTTCCACTTTGTCTCCAGTATCTAATGAATGGATTCTATTGAGTAAAACCCTCATCCCAGTTTAAATCCAACTTAAAGGCCCATATGGCAACTTCTTAGGGTTAGATACAAAAATATTTTGGCAAATAGCTCTAGCCAGGACCAGAATTTGAACAGATAATATTACATCACGTCTTTTCCTCAAAGGCACCACTACTCTGCATCTGCTAGCGGCTCACCTTATAATATGCTTCTACCTTGTTTACCAAGAAATATTAGTAATGTAGTAATGCGTTCCACTGTAAGAGTAATTAAAGTACGCTGAAAGGTAAATAACCAAAGCCAGCCCCAAAGAAGAGCACTTTTTCTTTATAAAGTCGCTAAGCTGCGTAACTTATTATCCAAATATGTTCCGTAAGTTCTGACCTAAACCAAATTCTTATATCATAAATAAAAGCAAATAATATAAGTAAACTCCCCAAACAAGTCATTGCATCTATCTAACAAAAGCCATTAATAATCAATGCAATGCATCAGAGGCAGCGATGAAGGCTTAAATAAACGTTAACCTTATATGTCACTGTATAAATAGCATAAATAAACGCAACCAAACTTAAAAATGAAACATTTATTAACATAACCTTCTAATGAAGCCATCAGAGGCAGCGGTGAAAGCAGTAGACTCGTTCTGGAAACAACAGTCGAGATGTGCTGCTTCAAACCGAGACTCGTATCTAAGCACAGAACTTTCCACATCATACAACCGAAGACTCTACACAGATCGCCAAATGCTTCAGAGGCAAACAGAACTACAGGCCCCAAAGCTCAGAATAAAAGAAGTGCTAGAAAGAAAAACTCACAGAATCCCAGGAAGAAATAAGCAGATTGTTGGATTGCGGAGCGAATCGGATTCTCGAAATGGCGTCTCTGATAGGGTTTTCGAGCTCCAAACAAGTTCCGTTCATTTCGAAAGCAGGAGGGGAACTGAAACGTAGAATCTTACTGATGGATCAAGGAGAGCACAAAAATGAAGTAGAGCCAATGTTGTTTTTAATAGGAATTGAAACTTCTCATAGGAAACAGATCCGCCAGGAACCGACGCGGAATGACCAGCCAAAAGTTCCCGCTCAGCCAGAGTTTGAGATTGTGGTGCGTTATACAATATATAGAGATTATTATTCTTTGTGCAGCCCTTAACACCAGGTGGATCCGTGGCGCAATGGTAGCGCGTCTGACTCCAGATCAGAAGGTTGCGTGTTCGATTCACGTCGGGTTCAATCCCCGTTTTCCCGTTTGCCTCTTATTTTTTAATTTTTTTTTTTAAGAAGTTTCCTCTCAGAACCCATATTCAAATTTCCCTATGCTTTCTTCTTATTATCTCCTCCATAATTTGAACGTTGATTTTGATATCAAATATTATGATCTGAACCATCAAACCAAAAGCTTAAGGACTAATTGAGTCTCATTTCACCTAAACAGGAACCAATATCTGAACCCAGTAGCCTAAATTCCTACCAGGTCATGACACTGGAACTCTCCACTGTTACAAAATTGGTAGCTTATGAGTGAGGTTTAGACTCTGCATAACCACTTTACGGCGCTTTGGTGGTTCGATGCCTGCTGGATTCCGCCGTTTATGCGTCTTAACTGTGTTAGATTGGGGTCATAAATTGGAAAGAGGCTGGTAGTTCTCTCTTATACTGAATTGCACAAATGATAGGGAACCACAATTTTTTGATCCCCGTAAGTCCCTCCTTGGTCTATGTATAAATTTTTTATTTAATGACCAGCTTGATGAAATTATGCTTTCCTAAAACTCCATCTGAACAATGCTGGATCTGAATGTGAAACGATCTTGAACAGCCAGCAGAACGTACCCAAATGTGACACAGGTTACGTTTATACAGATATTATGCTTATATTCAATAAGTGAATAATATTAAAATCTTCAGTGCCATGTTGTTAGAATTTGGAATAATGGGTACACAACAAATGAAGGATTCAATTGACCTCTGAGAACAAATTTGCATTCCTGCATCACACAAGAGATCAAACCCAAAAACATCAACAAAAGAAAATCCAAAAAAAATTCAGCAACCAGCACTCTCAAGTAATTGACATAAGCAGCTACAAGCATGAACATAGACTCATGAAAAAAGAGAGAAGAAAATCTAACATTAATACATAATAACAGATAAAAAAGAAATAGTCATTGAGTCACACATCAATAGGACGATAAACTGAAAAGCATCAAAACTTTCAGATCTCAGTTAAAGGAAGTGGTACATGTATATACAGATAACCAGATTGAACTCACGATGCAGTCCTAATAATCATATGATTTTGCCTTTGCAACTCAGAAATTTAGGACCTTTCATCAGGAATGAAAAAGTCAAACTTGACATCAACAGAACCTGACTGCTCTCCAGTATCTTTGTACTCGATATTTGTTATTGCCCCAACTTCGTCTAAATCTTGATATTCTGGTTTCACCCGTCGTACAGGCACTGTCACGGAATAAATGGTTCCAAGGTCTGTATCAGTAGAGACACTAAGGTGAACTTTGTCCTGTGATTCTATCTCCACAAAATCTGATAGAGCTTGCACGATGTTTTTGACAATCTTCCGTTTTGCCTCGTCATTTACTGCACATCTGTCAGAGAACAGAATCATCTTCAACCGCTGCTTGGCAATCCTAGCATTAGAGCTCTTTCTAGATGTAGATGATGGGAACATTATTTTCCAAGCCAAGTTTAACCGCTCAAAGAAGTTCATGTTAATGGCATCAAGGAGGAAGCTCTCAGATTCTTGGCTGATGGACCTCGGAGACAGCTTATAATCTCCACTGACACCAGAAATGCGCTTCAAATGACTATGCATGTTGCGGTTGTCCAGTACCATGTTGGGCCACTTGGGTGTGATTTCAGATATGCTGGATCCTCCATTCAGGAAGCCAGAGAACTCTACCTATAAAACAGCAGAAAGTTTGAAAAATTAAGCAGGAAAGAACACGAAGGTCTCCGCATCGTGACAAGCCCAAACCCTCTACCCCTCATTTGTTCATCGAATGGTGACTGCTGACAACAAGGATGCTCTCCAAACGGAAGAAATACACGACAAAGAATCTGATGACTAGATGTATATCCAAAACCTCAAACCTCAGTATAAACAGTGTCCTTTGTTACGATGGCATCAACTTATGAGAAAGAAAGCCATTCCCCACTTCAGATTCCAGACTCTATGCATCTAGACAATTTTTCCCAATAGTATTAAATGTGCTGCAAACAAGAGGCAACTCATAATTCCTAAACTATTACTAGCATTCTCTCCATGATAATCGTCATGATCACCGAGTAGCAAACTTTTGATAGACTACTATCCAAGCAAACTCAAATTCGTTTTGGATACTTTCCACAGGCTTGGTATGCCCTTCTTCAGCAACTACATTAGGCAAACAAACAATCCCAGGGTAAGTGTCCAAATTGAATGGGATGAATAGCGCATGAAAAGATGAAAGATTCTGACCCTAGCACCAACTCCACTACCTTCCTTTCAGCTTATTCTACCACCCAACTGGGAGAAACCAGACCCTGATGCTTCCTGCATGCAATTATCCTACTAACCAAAAATAGGAAGCTCTTAAATCCGAATCGTACAATGACCTAACGTTCCGTACTTGAATGCTCTATTTGGTAGCTAAGAAATTCAGAGATATATATTTTTTTTTATTTTAAAAAAGGGTGGAATCTCCCAATTGTCACTCCAACACTCCACTATGGACCAGATTCCCCGTTTCGCTCTCTTCCTTCAAGCTTTGACGGAAATTAAACAATCAAAAAGCCAAATACAAAATCAATGGCAAACCGAGAAGTAATCGGAGACAAGCGGAGTAAAATGCAAGAGAATTAGCACTGAGGAAAAGTAGGGCGAGAACTCAGACCTTAGAAGGGCGGAGGGAGCTTCGAAGTGGGTGCAAATGGTAGGAGCCCAGCGTCGCAGAGACACTCAGATCTCCAGAGATCGCCATTTCTTGAGGCTTCCGATTTCACTCTCTCGGATTTGTCGCTTTCGCTCCCCACTCAGCGAACCGGTCTCCCGGCGCAGGGCATGAATTGAACGTAATTGATATCTCCCAACATAGGAACGACGTCGTCCCGGTACCAGCCCTTCTTGGGAATATCGAATTGCCAACAACACGCCGTATTGCAATATCTGAAGTCGCAGGAGCCCATCATAACACCGGAAAGGGCAATATTTCCGAAATTCGTCATACCTTATTAATATATCAATTCATTTTTATGAAAATAAATATCTTTTTACATGATATTGTAACCTATTTTTAAATATAATCTCTAAAGATAATATGAGGCTAGATTGATTATTCACCCCATAAACTTATTCAAGTATAATTGAAGATTATCTAACTTAAAAACAATTGATCACTTTTAAAATAATATAAAAAAGGTAGTGATTATTTAAAGAGTGGTATGATTTTTTTCATCAAATAAACATAGTAATTGGATCATGCCATATGCTACAACATGATAACCCCATAAGCTCAACCACCTTTAATTTGTGTTTTTTTTAATGATAATTAACTATTGGTCAAGACTAAATGAACTATTTCAAATGGGTCAGCTAAATCTAATAAGAAATCATGAGAGTATTTGAATTTTCTTAATCTCCATTTACCTCTTAATTTCTTCTAATTATTTTTATTTTATTTTATTTTTCGACACCAAATCTCTTTGTTTTTGTAAAAAAGAAGGCATGGAAGAAGACAAGACCGTCGAAAGAACTGCAGTACAGTAGCGCAAGGGCTTCCATGAACCTGGAGGTTAAGAAATATAGAGATAAACTCCATAACCTGCAATCGGACTACAGGAAGCGGTTTCAGTGAATGGGGAGGTGGAGGGCTGGTTTCCTTCTCCTCAATCACGTAGCAACCGCGTCCAAATACGTTGCCCCTAACCTTTCTTCCCCTCACAGAACTCTCCATCTCTTGCTTCCCTCGAGCCCCACCATTCGTCTCCCCGGTTTAAGATCATTCTCTGCAAACCCGTCTAGGGTATCCGTCGATTTCGATGAATTTGAATCTGGATGTCCGCGTTTTGGTCACAGGAATGATTACCTGCCCAAGGAATACGAGGAAACTGGAAAGATTCCCGTCAAAGCCTACTTTCTTTGCACCAGGTTCGCCGATAGGATTCCTTTATGAATTTTGCGTTGCTTGTCTATGTTACATTGGCTCCATTTAAGTTCCTATGCTTTTAAGATGTTACTTGATAGCATGCGTTTGGGAGTTCGGGTGCTGAGTTTTAGAAATCACAGCTCCTGCGTTGTGTGTTTCGATTTTGGTTTCATTTTCTGCCGGAATTGGTGCATGCTGTATTTTAGCCTAACAGTAAAGAATGTGATAATAGTAGGAATTCTTGTATCTAAGTGTCATAGTTATTGACCCTTTATATTGTTTTATGTCGTGTTCTCGTTTCGAATAATATAGCTTTCCCAGATTCATGGTTTTGGCAGTATCAATTTGAAGAGCATGCAAGCCGAGAATTTAAGCAACGTAATTCCTCCTACGTCTCGCTCATCAAATTATATTGCCCTCCGATATTGTGATTTCCCTTCGGAAAATACTGTAAGATTATCGAGGAACAATTGCATCCTTTACTTCTTTCAAGTTCATTCTATTTTTTTTTTTTTTATCAGAAACAAGAATCCACGTACTTCCATTCATTCTGCCACATTGCATACCTTTGTTTGGGTCAAACGGTTTATGTGGGCAAGCATCCACTTTGATTTTTTTTTGGGGGGGGATAAGAGGTCCTCATAATTCAGGTATAATAATCTTATAACAAATAGGCTTGATTTGATTTTCTGTCTTTTTGAGGTTGGTGTCTTCCACTGTAATTTCTGGCTGCACCGGAAAATCTTATTTTGGATCAACCAATTTTGAATATTTTATGTCAAAGGAATACTAAATGGATGTTGCACGATGTATTAGGAATGACTATTTAACTCTGCAGTATTTGTTTTGCTGAATGGTTCGTCAGAAGGTAGAATTAAAAAAGTATAAACCATTCCTCTAGTTAACCTGTGAAGGCATCTTTCCCATTTTTGGTAAGTTAGCTTGAATTGTTCCCATTAGTTAAACTTTTTAGACTAGATTAGCTCTTGGCCTAGGTTCTTGGCTTGAGTTTTAAACAATCAAAGAAGAAAAATAGAGAGCGCCTGGGGTAAAAAAGGGCCCTTGGGAGGGGCGATTGTTTGTTCGGTTATGCAGCAAATGTGACGTATGTCATGGAGCTCAGTGAGGATATTGCTGCTGGACTTGTACATATGGTCTAACCTGGTCTCTAAATGAGGGAATTTTCTGAAATGCCAACCATAATTAGTAATGCAATTGATTTAACGTATCTTTTGATAATGGGAGACTTTTATGTAGGGTCTTGGAGCGAAGGGGAACCTGAATAGCTGTCGCTACATGGTTGTGTTCCATTATGGTTCTGCGGTGCTGTTTAATATCGAGGATCATGAAGCTGAAACTTACCTGGGTGTAGTTAGAAGACATGCTTCTGGGTTGCTTCCAGAGATGAGGAAAGATGGTAATTTCTTTAAGATGGGATCAAGTTCTTAACTCATTGAAACTCTTATGCAAAGGGGCGGTACTTTTTTGGTCTATTTTATCCTTGATACCTAGGCTGCATGATAAAGGAGAACAGATAGTTCTATAGCTATATATCATGTCAGTCACTTTCCTGTAGCTTGAGTTTTCCATTAGGTTCAACATGATGTTGTTCCCTGAGCATATTCCTCATAATCTCTGACGAATACAGTTTACATTGTTGCCTGAGAAGTTTCCTGTTTTGCTCTTTATGTGTCTTTGGACCAGATTATGCTGTAAAGGAGAAGCCGTTGTTGGTTGGGGATATGCAGGGAGGGCCAGACTACATTGTTCTGAAAACCCTGGACACTGATGGCGTCCGCATCATTGGAAGTGTGCTGGGACAAAGCATTGCTTTGGATTATTTTGTTTCACAGGTAATTTCTGTGTAGCATTTTACAGCTGTACCTTTTGGCGTATACAGATAAGTTGCATTTGCCTATACGGACTTCCACTCTTATGCACTTGTATACTCTAAATTTACCTCACTCAACTTGGGCCAAAGTTTTCATGTTTCAGTTGTGTCTACTATCTAAATCAGTTGTTAAGTTAAACCTAAAAGCATGTGAATAAAAGTTGCCTCCAGTTTGTTCAAAGCGAAATTTTTGTGGATAATTATTATATTTCAAATACTTTTATGCCTAACCTAACTTAATAGGAGTAATAATTTGTGGGACCAACCGTGTAATTTAGTGTAAGCTCGTCTGAAAGGGCTTTATTGGAGAAGAGAGCATTGGCTTGTCTGGTTTTCTTGCTTTTGGGTCATTTTGGTGCATTCCAGTTTCACTAGGCTTGATCCAATCTAACATAAGCATCATGATGGCTGTTGATTTTTATGGTGTTGTGGAAACATG
Source organism: Casuarina cunninghamiana (assembly GCA_028551485.1). Taxonomy (NCBI): domain Eukaryota; kingdom Viridiplantae; phylum Streptophyta; class Magnoliopsida; order Fagales; family Casuarinaceae; genus Casuarina; species Casuarina cunninghamiana. The sequence goes on along the minus strand of CM052369.1, from coordinate 12,234,736 downwards.
GCTAACTTGCTTGAAACAGCATACCACTTGGCGAGGAAATCTTGACTGAACTTAATGTTAGATTTTGGCATATCACTTGAAAAGCAAGTTTAATTGAAACTGGTTTTTAATGATCTTGCTCTCTCAGATTGATGGAATGGTTCAAGAATTTGCACACATAAATCGTGGAATGGAGAAAACTGGAACTTTTACAATGGATAAGAAAAAGCTCCTTCAACTTGTCGGGAAGGCTAATTCAAATCTAGCTGATGTAATTCTCAAAGTTGGTCTTTTTGAGAGGTAATTGTATTATGATTTCAATTTGTTATTTTATTTGATGTTTCAGAATATGACTGATTATCTTTGTGCACACAATGGGTGGTAGAATTCCTTGTGCATACTGCTGGATGATGTAACTTAGCCCTTTTTATTTTTATTTTTATAAAGGCTTCAAATATTTTATTAGTTGATGGGCTCTACTTTGCTCTGTCACTCATAGCGCGTGAGCTCACATGTTGAATTTACATTTAGTATAACAGAATTTACATGTCAATGAAACCCATTGCATCAAATTTTTTGGCAGATGAGTCTGTGGATTATTTCAAAATAAAAATAAAAATTTCAGATAACCTTGAAGTATATTCGTAGCACAAGTGCTTATCAGTTGAATTTACACTAGAAAGCAAGTTCCTTGCTCAAGTTGGGTCTGGTTCTAGCCTGTCTTCTTTCGCTAAACATGCTTGGCTTAAGACTTGAGTTTGGCCCATCAAGCTTGAATAAAGCTGATTCTGCTGATTGATGTTGCCATTGGGCTTGGTTAGTTAATCATGAATAAAGCTGTTTGTGATAATTATGGTTCTTGACTCCAAACTTCTTCCCTTGGTATCATAGGAATGTACAAAATAAAGTGAATTATGTTAATCTTCTGTTTTTTGGTTTTATAAAGATCAGATAACCTGAAACTGCTGGAGGATGACTTCCGTTAATCAGTTTGCATCCTTATTTAATTTTTTTCCTCCCTCTCATTTTTCAGATCAGAAATTGCTTGGAGGGATGCAAAATATGCTCAAATATATGAATATCTTCGGGAGGAGTATGAAGTGACTCAACGCTTTGGCAATTTGGATTTCAAGTTAAAATTCGTTGAGGTATATGTCCTTGTGTCCCTACAATCTCTTCGCTGTTACATCCAAATTCTTTTTGGTGTTTTTTTCTTTCAGAAACACTTTCTAGATATCACTATCCAAATTAGATTTTCAAATGTGAACTTTACAAAATATTTTTCAGATTTTTTATCATAGACACTTTTCAGAATGCAAAATAAAATACACTTTCCATGAATGTAGTCAAATGTATTCTACATTTGTTGTATGTCTAAGGGGTATGACTCTGGTATATATCATCACGTCATCTGATAATAGATGGATCGTGTTATGCCTAACACCTCTCCCCCGTTTGCAGCATAACATTCATTTCCTCCAAGAAGTCCTTCAAAACAGGAAGTCCGACCTCTTGGAATGGTGCATCATTGGATTGTTGACAATTGAGAATGTTATATCACTATACGAGATTGTTCGTGATTCAAATGCAGTCTCGCTATAATCTTGCAAGCAGAGTAGGAAACTTGTAACGGCTATTGAAATTTATCGTAGCAAACTTCAATTAATTTATCGAGCAATCCAATTTGTTTTGCATATGCAATAAATTTTCGTATGTACACCATTGGAAATTGTCTGAATTTCACGTTGTAATAAGAATATTTTGCACACAGAAGAAAAAATATTGAAAATGTGAGATTGTAAAGAAGCAACAGAGGAACCATCCGTTGTTGGTGAGTTAAATACAGGTTTCAATTGCAGTTTCCGGTAAGCACAGGTGCTCCTTGTGCGGCTGTTGTTAAGATAAGGACAAAACTGTCTTCTGCAGATTGTTCCTGTCGACCGATCTTTTGCTTATTATTTGCAATTGTTATACCGATAAAGGGTTCAGTGTAGGGCACCTGGCAGTAGTTGGCATGTTGCATTGCTGACAATCGGGAACAGAGTATCTAGCATAGCTTTTTGATCACTGAGGACGGTTTATGTCAGCCATACAATCCACATTTGATTACTTCCAGTGCCATGTTTCTTAAGCGTTGAAGGGCTTTGACTTTTCTTAAGCCTGCAACAATTGCAAATAAGAATTGCCTAGAATCATGGCACAAGATCCTGCAGTTTCACTACAGTTCGGACCAAAACTTGGACCAGTTCAATGCCATTCCGTCCTGCAACTCTTGATATTCATTTGCGGGGTGAAAAATTGCTGGGCATTAACGCAAAATGTCTTGAGTTATCATGAACTTTCATATTGCAGGGACAATCACCAAAATCTGAAAAACATATGTTACGCTACTCCTAGAGCGGACAAGATTTGAGAATGGAGAAAACCATAAAAGCAGTATCCAATCTTGTCAAGAGAACAAGTGGCTCCCAACTCAACTAACTTGATGAGGATGATGATAATCGGCCTAATCAGAACTCTTGTACTCTGACAGCAGCACGGGGCATTTCATAAGCATCCTTAGGCCTAGACTTCTTCACACCAGCTGTAAACCAAACCTTATCAGACTTGTTGCCCTCAACAGCCACGTTTGTCAGTTTGACCCACACCAGAACCTTGGTCTTCATTCCCTCTATTCCCGTGAGCTTTCCCCTCAGCAAAGTGCTCTTAACTCGAGTTGCGTACCTTATTACAGAGGAGTCCTTAAAGCTGACCTCGCATGCAGAAGGCAGGTACACAACCAGCTTGGCCTTCGTCTCATCAAATTCATAACAGGTTATATTCTGCGGAAATAGCCCTCGAGGTAAGTTGTACTCTTGAAGGAGATCCGGTAAACTCTTCACTGGCTTTCCTGTTGGTAAGCATTTTCTGGTCAGTGACACTTGTTTCTGTTGTGATAAAATATAACTGGAAATTCAAAAGAAGAAAACAAAAGATAGTTTTAAAGCTTCCTACAAAAGGTTCCACCTCACTGAAAGAAAGAGACCAATGACAAATCATTTCTAAGATCAATTCAATTAGAAATATGAAAAATAGAACAGTTTTACATGGATACGAGATTCCAAGGGCTAACACACTTGAATGAGAGTTTATAAAACGAAATAACATCAAGTTTTGAATGTGATGGTTGCAGAGGGGAATTACATGTAGATGCAACTCGAGCAAATGTCCAAAAGATACCAAAAGTTCATTTCATCATGAGGATATTTCAGCATCAACTAGTTTTTGGGTTGAAAACCTAAATCTATCAGCTTGTTAGTTCCTAAAAGAGAACAAGTGCAATCACTAAGCTAGAGATCAGGCTCGTAAACGTTCAATGTGGCCTCCACCTAGCGCACCCCCAGAGTGCGCTCCCAGAGAGCATTTTTATGCCACATGACATTGATGATTTGCACAGCCATCCGTCCAATAAGTTCCAACCTTGTGGTAAGGGCTATGAAAAGAGGTCCTAAAATGATCCAAGGGCGATTAAGATGATTGAAAATCATAGAAAGTAGCACGTCAGGCATTTTGGAAGTGGAAATAAGGATCCAGGCCTAATGGACTACATGAAGCTCAGGTATAATTCCAGACCTTTTAGTTTGTTGAAAACCCACTTCGCCTTTTCTTCAACTGTGTTTGAGAAAGTCTGCAATGAAAAGCATTCTTTTAGGAAAAAGATAAAGAAATAGCATAAAACTGAGCCAAATGCTTCAAAATCGCAAGAACACTAAATCACCGAACATGCGTCAAAACTCTTAGGCTTATGTGGTTAGCTATCAAAAGTCTGACCATAGTAAAATAACAAAAGGTCTTGCTGAGACACAACTTCTGGTTTACACTTCTAAGCAACACAGTGTTAGAATTTATCTTCGCTAGTAACTTACTATCTCAAAAATCTTATATAATTTTGGAGAGACGAAGCTTGACCGGGTTTTCAGAAAGCTGAAAGCTTTTCTAAGACCAAGTGCCTACATTCTATTATCACCTTGTCTTTGTAGAGGCAAACTAAAAAATGCAGCCTTCAATCATCGTTACGTAAACACCATCAATTATCTTAACTGAGTTGAGGTTATGCCTAGTGATTCAAAGCTTTTCTGAACATATTCAGACACACTCTTAATACAGATAACTAGCCTTTTTGAGAAGCTCACCTATTAGAAAGCAATCTAAACAAGGGGTAGCATGTCAAATTTAAACTTCCCATTTCGCACAGGACTGTGGTTTACAAATCCAATCCCAAAGTCCCAAAAAAACTCTTCCTACAAATAAACGAGTCAAGCGTCCATACTAACAAACCCCTTTCAGGTAGTTTCTTTCACATTAGAAAACCCATCTCCGTTTTCCTACGGAAAAGCTACAGATCAGACATCCGACTGCTAGTTTCAGACAACCAATCCATGAGTGGCAGAAAAACAACAGGTGGGCACAGCTAAATCAAGCCACATTTTCGACCCAAATTACCTCCAAAACCGCATATAAGACACAGGCAATGTTGCAATGATAACAAAGAAAAGGTAAAGTAAAGGGTACAAGCTAGCCAAAAGAACAAAGAAGATTCACAGAGTCCATACAGTGATGTCTTCACTAATATTAGAGAATTCCTCCTTTGCTTTCTTTGTAATCCATAAGCTTCCAACCTTTAAGCTACCCACTTTTGTCAGAGCCTTCTCCATTCTCCCTCTCTCTCTCTCTCTCTCTCTCTCTGTGTCGGGTAGAGTACACTACTGGAGTAGGATGGCAGTGCCTTAGTGAACTAATCTCAAGCCGGCATGGAGACAAACATGCTTCCTACAATGGGAAGAGCGGCCAGGCTTCTCGATGAGTGAAGGAATATTTTAAATAAAGTGGAAGGCGTTCGCAATTGAGAGGAGGGGCCGCTGTGCGATTTGTTGCGATACGGCGAAATGTACTGAGGTTCCACGCGACCTTTTTGACTTCGCAGCCTCCCTATTCTTCTATTTCCATTTTCATTGGCTAGATTTTCTCAAAATTTGCACCCAGGCAATTCGAGTTTTAAAAATAAGCCCGTAAATTCTGCTTTTTATACTTTTCCTGTACAATTTTGATCAATTGGACTCGTAAGTTTGCAATAAACTCCAGAGATTTCTCTCAGAAAAGAAAAAGAAACTCCAGAGATTCTGCTGCACATGGTGGGGTAAAGTTTTGCATATTTTCCAGCTCAAAAGTTGATAATGATGTGCCACTCAGCCAGCCGCCGATTCAACTATTGCCAACCATTCCAGCTGGGGAATACTCTGCATTTTGCTCCTGGTCTCTCTTCAGGATTCTACTCTCCTATGGTTTCTCTAGTTTGATCTTTTCCTACAACAGATTTTAGAGATCAGCTTTTCACAAAAATACATACTAGGAGTTTCGAGATAGAAGTTGGACGGTGGCTGAAAAATCAAAAATGGGGATTGCCGGAGGCGGCGATTTAGAACGGAATAGGATTACAATAAAATATGGTTTTATGGGATTTCTAGTCAGATTTACAACCTAGATACGAAGGAATTTTTATACACAAATTACATCAACAAATATGGAAGAAACCGGCGTTTTGTATAGAAGAAACAAGCGCCGTCGATCTATGCAGGCTGTGGTCTTTCACGGGCGAGAGAAGTTGCAATGCGTGACAGCTACGAGCAGTCCTATTCTCTAACATTCCCTGCAAAGTGACAGGGTAGTATGGACAATCAATTTGGTCCATAAGAGACCAAAATGAGTAAACAAGAAACCCTTTGTCAAGATGAATACTTGGTTAATCAATAAATGAAATAAAGTAGACGAATAGTTGACCTCAAATGAGCCATTCCCAAATAAGGTGATAGTTAATTTCTAAATGTTTTGTGTTAAGTTCATAACAAAATACAAGGCACAAAAGTTATTGTTAGGACTTCCTCCCAAGTTAGAAGTGGAGTTTCATTTTTGAAGCCTTATATGAGTTAATATATCTTTTTATGCTCTTTGGAGAAATACCATTGGGCTCACTTAATATCGTATTAAAGTAAATTTTTCTTTCTTTCTGGATTTATAACTAAAGAAACCTTCCACATTAGTTGAATTTCACTTCTTCATGTGAAGGAGATTTGTAGTGATTTTGCCCCACAGTTTTATTTTGGAAGCCTTATATGAGTTGATGTCTCTCATTTTTCAAGAGTCCTTTTGAAGAATATCACACTAAGGAGTGGGTAGATGCTTTGGAGAGGTGACAAGCCATGAAAGAAAATACTAAATCCACATAATTGCAATTTTAATATCTGCCAAATACTTATACTCTACTTCTGTGTTGAAACAAGCCACAATCCATTACTTTCGGAAACACTAGAAGATGAGATTGTGGCCCATAAAGATACATAAACCCCAACTGATCATTAATCATTATGGTTATCAGTCCGCTTGGCATTAGAAAAACCATGTAGTGGAGAAGGCGGGCCCTAATGAGAAGAAGGGCAAGGCAGGGCATGCCAGCAAGACAGTAGAGAATTTGCGTCACCGCTTGCTAGTGAGCAATAGTGAGGGCGTGTCGGAATTGGCAGGCAGAAGATCTAAAAGTTTCTCATCATCATGTACAGAGAAAGGCTCTGTAACCTGGTTCGGCCAATAAAGCCAAAGAAGGGTCTCACCTATATGCCCTTTTCTCCATGGACATCCTCAACTTCAAGTACGTTGAGCAATCGGGCATCTTTCGCTGTTAAACCAAACCAGTCATGCATTGTCGCAAGCGCTTTTAATCGGTCCAACTTATTTACGTTGTTAAGAACTATGATACGATCCCATTTCGGGGAAAGGGTAAGTAAGCTTTTACGTCCTAGGCGTAGTAGGTCAACGTAACTCTTTTGTGAAATGTCCTTGACATATCTAAGTAAGGGCAGTAAGGTGCTTTTGGAATCAAGAGTAGCGCATGGGAGGGAATAGCTCCGGGTAAGTGTTACGTGCAAGCAACTAAGTTGCATTTAGGGGAGGGCCTAAAGGCGTCAGGGCCCGCAAGGGCGCAAGCAGGTTTATATATATGGAAGGTAGAACACAATGTGGGCAGCTTTGGTAAACTCCAACTAATTTAAGGAGTTTTTGTTGTCTCTTTAGTGAGAGCAGTTATGTTTCTCTAATGAAATCATGCTACTGTCCAAGTAGCTTTATTTTCCATCAAAATCCTTCCACTCTATCCCATGGGAGCAAGTATCAGCCCTTTTAAGCTCAAGTTACGTGCCCTTTAAATCAGGCTTGTGACAAACTACGAAGACCTTTTTGCTACCAAGTTCCTCTTTTTTCATTTTAGATCCTCTTTCAACACTCTCTTTGTTAAAACCATCTTCCTTTAGGATATCAGAAGAAACTGTCATGTCACTTGACATGCAGCAGCAAATTTTACAACCATTACTTTGCAAGACATCAACACAAATTCCAAATCCAAGATCAGCAATGTTATCACTTACGGTGACATTCTTCCTTAAATTTAACACCCCAAAAAAAGCAAATGAAAAAATGAAAAAAGCAAAGGACAACTAAATAATTAAAAAAAAAAAAAAAAAAGCTGGTACCAACATATGTTACAATTTAAACAACTCAAAGAAGACATTAAAAGCAAGGTGGAACTGAAGTAATTGAGAGCTTTGAGTCCTTATCCCATACAAAAAAAAAAAAAAACAAAAGACAAAATGCAGTCACACAAAAAGACAAAGAAAAGAACAAAATATAAAGGGTTGTAACAAAGCCCACCTAAAGTTTAGTTAACACCATAATGATTGGGCTTTATAACATAGAACCTTTTGAAAGTTAGTTTGTAAGTAAAGCCTCCCCGTGGTTAGATTTAAGTTTAAAATCACGTGTCTAGTCCATAACAAATCTTACCATGCCATGTCATAAGATAATTATACACCTCCACCCACAATTCTCTTATAGCCCACTTGAATTATTTTTTTTCCTTGATAAAAGCTAAAAATATTAATTGCATACCATGAAAGAATAAAGGATAAAATCAAATTGGTGACAAGTGCTTTGTTTAGTTAGGAATAAAGACTAAATAAGATCTCTTAATTTCAAGTTTGACACTTGAATGTGTAAGTTTGGATTCATGTGTATAAAAAGAAAAAAAAGAAAAAGAAAAGAAAGAAAGAAGTTCTCTTCCCAATACAATAGCTTCATATAGAAGACATTAAGATAAATGGTAATCAAGTGAGCAACTTGATTTTGCAAGACAACTTAAAATATTTTTTTTAATGTTTTATTAGAAAATCCAAAGTGGATGTTGAATCATCCATATTACAAAAAAGCGCTTTAAATTATGAAAGTAGAGAATAAAAACATATGGAAGTAACTTTCCACTTAGAAATATAAACTATGCAGTCCACCTATTTCAAAATTTGTATTTTCATAATAAGTAATTATTAGAATTGTCTCTCATTGTTAATATATTATACTCTAATATATGTAGCAGTATTCTTAAAAGATGAAATAGGCCTTCCAATGTAATGTTAAAATTTAAGTTTTAAGAGAGGCATTTTTATATTTGTGGAGTAAACCACCATAAAAATCATTTTCTCACGTTAAAGAATGAAAAGTATATTAAGATTTGGTTCAAATTTTATAAACCTATTATCAAAAAAATATTAAGTAATGTCAAGGCTAAAGAAAGGTAATATAGGACTAGGTTTCAACTAGAGTTTATGTTATTGTTAGATCTTTAAGATAATTAGATTTTGTTTTATTATTTATTTTGAATAAGGTACATTTTTTTTATAAAAATCAAAGAGGGGAAGGGTGGATTTTAAGACATTTTAGGATTTTCACTCTTGTGGAAATCCTCCCAAATGCCACTAAGTTACCAAGGGCTTGTACAAAAGTATTGATTTGAGTAGTCAAAACCTAATTGTTTTAGGAATTTGACAAGTAGTGAACCCAAAAATTAGTTGGCAAACACTTGTGATGAGCAAATACTGCTTAGGATCTACTGGTCTCAGGTTCAATATTTTGGCTGTGTGAATAAAAAAAAAAAACTCAAAAATTAAGAAAAGGGAAAGGCATTATTTTCTTTCAATTTCTGTGAATTTTTTTTTATTCTTTTTTCCTCTGATTTACTCTTCACTTGCTTCCTGAATTAAGTGGCCTCAAGAACAGAGTAAGTTCCTTCGAAACGAATATATTTATCAATGATCTGACCATCTAAACGTCCTTCAACAGGTGACATGGGTTGTCTGGACCGTTAATTGAAAATGAGAAGTTGAGGTTCAACTCACAAAACGTGCACCTCATATTAGCATTCGATGCCGACCATGAATAAAGGAAAAGAAACATTTTAAGAGAGGTTAAACCAACTTTCTTGTGGTTGCTAAACCAATACAACATCTTGAAGGGTAGTTTAACTAGTATTAAATTCTTGAATAAGTGTTTTGGACATCTCAAGGTACATTCTAGAAAATTGGGCTTGACAGCCTTTTTTGGAAATTTGGGTTGTAAACCCACTTTTGAAATTTTGGACTAAAAAGCTGGTTTTTATGAAGAATTGGGCTTGGATTGGCCCTATAATGGAATTTTGGCCTAGTTTATGCAATTTTACCTCTTCCTTGGGAGGCCCTTGCTTACTTCTTCCCTTCAGTCGAGACTGCTTTGTTTTTTGCAGGCCAGAAGTGGCTTGTGCTCGCTCCTCGGCCGGTTGTGGAATTACGATAGATCTTGAAATTTGATGGCCAATCTAGTCGTTTGATGAGCGAGGCCACCCACGCCTCGTGCTAGGTTACGCCTTCACTTGCAAGTGATTTCGATTTTATTCAAGATTTGGACTTTCACTACTCTACCTCACTATCTTGATACGGTGTTGGAATGATGAACACACACAATAAATCTAACCAAATGATTCACTTCATTAATGGGGAAAGAGCTTACCTGAATCAATTTTATTATTTTGATGACATCGAAGTTGCAAAGATAATTGCTTAAAGTCGTAAAAAAAAATGTTTGATGTGTTGCATCAAAGATACAGAAATAAATGCTTCACTTTACTGAGAGAAATGTGTGTTGTGTTGTACTAAAGTTGCAAAGAAAAATGCTTCGCGTGTTGCCTTTCTACAACAAAAATGCTTCAATGTGTTGACAAGATATGTTGCACTAAGTGTCTAAGTTTTTTGGATGAAAATTAGTATGGAGATTTTCATTATTTATGAAACAAGTAAACTAGTATTTGACCATCAATTTGGCCCAAAAGAAAATAACGTTGAAACAATGTTATCTGTGTAGGAAAATCTATTAGAAAGGACAATGAAACACCTTACGCATGCTTATTTGGGCAACAAAAATGTACAAAAAAGGAATGTTTTTTAACAAAGAATTGAACAACAGGGTTTCATGATGCATCTTTTAACCAGAAGCATAAACGATATCATATTGCAGCTTGGGGATATTTGAGTGAAAGTGTGGCTTGGGTCTCGTATATTGCAAAGCTAGGGATTCGCCATTTGGGGAAAACCTTAGTCTCTTATTTTAGAGGGTTGTTGCTTCCACAACCAGAAAACGGCGTTTACTCATTATTTGTCCTTTCTCAAAGTCGTATTATTTTGTGCAAATTTGTTTCATTTTTGCTTTAAAATGCTTTAAAATTTAAAATGACAAGTCAACGGTCTATACCCAAAATCCCAAGCTCCAATTGTTCATATCATCGCTTTGTAACAAGTTAGTTAGTCAGTCTTAGACCTTTAAACAAAAAGCTCTATGCTTTACATAAGAATTTGAGAATGAAAAACAAAAGAATTGAAGTATAAAGAACTAAGGAACCTGTACATACTATTGTCCTGAGTATTGAACAAAATATTCAGCAACCTCCCCTCTTAATAATGTTTTCTTCAGCAATTCAAAACGATAACCAAAACTATCGTATTACTATCCCTCTCTTTCCATTAATTTCTTGGCCTTCACGTAACCTTCCTCCAAGTACCCCCTAAACCTTACCAAATCCAACTTAACATCTTGTTCCCTCATATATATCTCAAACGGGTCCGACTTTTCTAGTCGCTGTCCCAAAAAAGCAGCTGGATCTTTTATGATCATTTCATCCTTGTTATGCTTCTCTATCAGGCTACTCTCCTCCGGTTTTATCATATACTCCATGTATTCTAATCCCATAGCTCTTGCCGATGTTCCAAAGCAAGAATCTGACACCCATTCAGCCCCTAGCGGGACCACTTGCACAAAGACTGAGCCAGGCCGGAGAAACAATGAATGCGTTAGTGCTGCACCGTGTATCCCAACTATTGCATGGCTTGAATTGATTAACGCATAGGCTTCCCTCAAAGGAGTCGCCCGTTTTGGCTCGAAAATAATCACATCAAAACCAACCTTTTCTGCTTCAAGTTTTACTTCCTTTTGGTTTAAGAGTAGGCGACCGGTGAAACCTTTACGACCAAACAACAAAAGAAGTGGCCGCTTTTTTGGAAGGTTTGGTATAGAAGGACGGTTTTGGTTTTGGAAATCGAGCTTTTGGCTATAGGCTTTATCCAGGAAGGCACGAAAATCGGTGTAAGTGTTTGAGTTTGGGGTTAACTCAGGGTTTATGGTCATAATGCCATGGGATATCATGCCCACACTGGCAGAAGGAAAGCAGTGGATGGAAGTATCACTATCGAGGTTAATGATAGGGTACTTACTGAAAGCGCTTAACAATTCTTTGTACTTGCTTATCCACCAATCACGAGGCTCTGACATCACAAGTACGATGTCTTGATCAGGGAAAAGAGTGTTGACGGTGATGTAAAGGGGGATGAAGCCATCGTTAAACTCATGGAAGAAGTTCCCGGAAAAACTGCCGGCGATAAAAAAAAGTACCGGGGCCTCGTGTTGGACATCACATTTTGGGTTTGGTGGGCCTGCAACAAGAGTCACCTCTTTGATCCTGATCATCGTGGAATTCTCCCACTTCCGAGCGAATGGTCGGACTTTCCCCACCGAGGGCTTTTCTGGGGTCGAGCCGGTGGAGTTCATCAAAAAGAATGCGGGCACAGTGGGGTCCAGGACAGATGGACCATTGATTCTACAAATGTCATTAAAACCACGCCTTAGGCGGCAGCTGATTTCTTTCGCCGGCCCGGCTTGGCGGGACGGAGGACGGAGTCTTTCCACACTGCTAATTGATTCCCGTTTCTGACTTATTCTGTCTGCAACCATCGAAGTTCAGTTCAACGCGTGCAGAAGGTGAAATGTAACAATCTTCATAAATTCTAACGTGGCTGATACATAAAAGAAAACAGGAATGTGCTAAAAAAACTGACACCTAGGGCTGTTAACGTGTCTGTCATCAATCTGTGAACCAATTATCGGCAAATTGAGAGGATCAAACTGGTGAAAACCAGTCATTACTTAAGCACCAAAAAACGGATTTGCCTACCACTTCCTTTCCTCTCTTGGAAGTGATAACGTTGTTTTGCACTGTTTAAGGCGGATGGGTTGGCTTCAATGATGAAAATTATTCAACGCGAAAGTTGATCGGGATGACCCCGGGGAAGGCGTTGTTCGACACGAATATATAAGTATTTGGATTATTTTTTCATTGCCTTTGTGGAAGAATGCGTAAAGAAGAAGCAAACAAACAGAGAAGGGAATCAAGTGCTGACTTTTTATGGACAAAATTTTCCGTAAATACTAACCTACTTCACATTCTTTCCTAGAAACACTTTTCCAAGCTAAAAGTTCCAAAAAGTCTTATGGACCATAACTAGGAGGAAAGATTTTTGGGGAAGAAGGTTAGGGTTTGGGGTTTAGGATCTTGTGTATGCAGCTCAGGGCATACCTTTCTTTCTTCTCTCTCATGAAAAATGAAGAATACATAGAAGGGTTCCACAGCACATACCTTGCCTCTTGGTAGAATGAGTCGACCTCTTTATGCTTGACATCGTCGATATATTATACTGGAATACAACGAAAAGTAGTAAGACCGCGAGGCACGTGATCAACGGTCTTGCGTCTCTGCTCCTCATATCAGTGTGTGATCGAAGTTCTTCTGTTTCGGTAGATTATTTCAATTTATGAGTACCAAAACCGATGCCGAATCCCCGATTCAAGCTTTCTTTCTATTCGTCTGTGTTTGGGTCTACAAGTTCCTAGAGGGTCGATGGTATTGGATCAGAATATGAAAAGAAATTGTGAAACAGATCACTAAGGAATTCCACCTTGATAGGATGGACGCATGCATGTTGAGAACGGAGAGATTGTGACCGGTCGCAAAGTTACAGTGGGAGACCGGTCGGAAAAACACACCAAAGAAACTGAGAGAAATAAAGACAGGAAGCTGGAAAAAATAAATTACTTTTGGGTACTGCAAGTCCCTATTCATTAGGTCTCTGAATCTATTATATTAATTACAAAGAATCACTCAAATAAAGATGAATCAAAATAAAAGAGGAAAACTGCAATCAATTTACAATGAATGAAGATCCTTGATTCCACAAATCAAGTTCCTGATTTGTCGCCGGTGACACACGTCGCCCGGTTTCCTATTTGGAAGATGAAGAGGCGCGGGAGAAGTCGAGCGCGCTTGCCCTAGGGCTTAAGTGGTGCCTCGCGGCATAAGCGGGGGACCTATATTTTGCTGATGTAGCAAAAGTCTGACGTGGCACGAACGAAGGTGAATGAGCTTCCTTCAATAGAAAAGATACAATTAAATATAAAAATTGTTAACTTTTAAGGATAAATTTAATATCCTTAGTTTGAGTCTAAATCGGCATCAATCTTCAATGTTCCAAACGTAGATGCTCCCATGGATTCGGTTTGAACACTTTCTGAATTTCCGGCAGTTTTCCATTGCTCAACTTGTTGCAAGGATGAAAATAATCTTTACAGAGATGTGCGGATCTGTTAGATCAAGTGCTTGGATAAAAAAGCCCGAAAGAAAGAAAAAATCTAGAATAAAAAGTTTTTCATAAGTTAAGGAATACAGGAGTATGTTGTTCACCAACTAATGTGAGATCTGTAGAAAAACTAGATAGAGAAGAAATCAAATCATATTGCAAATATTAGATCATTTGCATTAAGCTGGATAAGTCGTTTGATTATACAACCAAAAATCAACTAGCTTTCAAAACCATAAAACAGAGACAATAAGCCTCTATTCTACAAAATCTTGTAGAGAAGGATGATTCTATACAATGAAATATGTACACCCAGGACATACCAAGATTTGGTCATGTCAAGGTTCAAACTTGGGATGGTGACTAGTTTTCATACCAAATTGTTATGATCCATAATCATCATACTAAAAGGTATAAGACTTATTGGCTAATCAAAGATCAATCTATGAGAAATTCTGCCTTCCACCTTGACCATTGCTTGCCACATTAGGCAAGAGTAATTCAAGAGGAAATCATTCATCTTGGCAATAAATCCAGGTTGAGTTTCTTTCATTCTCAACAAAATCTTATATAAAGGTCAACAATAACGTATTTTATTCCTCTAGGCATTGCAAAGGTGGCAAAACTGGCTTAGGTAAGTCAGCTTGGTAGAAAGGACGATCGTTTGGGCTCCTGTATTTGTCCACTTGATTTTCAAAGGAAGTATATCAAAAACTTGCGACATGATAACTCCAGCTTTGGTTTCTATGAAAACTACCGAAGAAATCCGAGATCTGGTGTGAATTGGAAGCATGAAAAGGGAGAGAACACACAACTTGGATACCCGAATGCTTTGGGATCTATCCACACTTACTCAATGAATAATACACTAAACAAAAATCCTGTATGGGGGGCATAAGATGAATAGTCTATTATTTTCAATACTCCTTGTCAAGTTGGAAGTTTGTATAAATTGAATTCTCAAAGTTTGGACAAGAGATGAGACAATACATACTGTAGTTAATTTGATAAATATCTCCTTTGGTTTCATTAGAATATGATCTATCTGAAAGGGTATGAACTGGTAATGAGGTTTCTTTTAAGCACTTGAGAGTGCTTGGTTGCAAAATATCTATTTATGTTCCCAAGAATGAAAGGAACAAGCTTAATGATAAAGCTCAAGATTGTATCTTTTTTGGCTATAAATATGATGAATTTGGATACAAAATATGAGATTCATTTATAAAAAAAAGCTGATTAAAAGTAGAGATATAGTTTTTTTTTAAGATCAAACTATTGAAGATCTTAAGAAGATTAAGATGTCAAGAGTTGCTAATGAAGGCTTTAAGGATATTACTTCTTTTCTAATAACCACACATGAAGGAGGAACCACATATGAAGAGCTACCTAAAGATGTAATTAGAAAAGAATTTTCTATAGCAACAATTAATGAAGAATTAGAGAGACATGTCAATCATCAAAAATGAAAGGAACAAGCTTAATGATAAAGCTCAAGATTGTATCTTTTTTTTGCTATAAATATGATGAATTTGGATACAAAATATGAGATTCATTTACAAAAAAACTAATTAAAAGTAGAGATATAGTTTTTTTTAAGATCAAACTATTGAAGATCTTAAGAAAATTAAGATGTCAAGAGTTGCTAATAAAGGCTTTAAGGATATTACTTCTTTCTAATAACCACACATGAAGGAGGAACCACACATGAAGAGCTACCTAAAGATGTAATTAGAAAAGAATTTTCCATAGCAACAATTAATGAAGAATTAGAGAGACATGTCGATCATCATTTAAATAAGTCATTAACCCAACCCTTAATGAAAATATCTAGTAGAGAGTGTGAACTTTTAATAAAATATCCATCACATAAGTACTTGATGTTGATTGATGGGTTGATGTTGATTGATGGGGGATAATTATAATGTTATAAGAAGACTAATGAAATTAAGCATAATAGAGAGTGGAAGAAAGCTACACAAGAAAAGATGAAATCTTTGCATGAGAATCATACTTATGACCTTGTGGCATTATCTTAAGGCAAGAGAGCACTTAAGAACAAGTGAGTATACATGTTAAAGCTAGAAGAGAACAACCCATTAACAAGGTATAAGGCAAGACTAGTTGTAAAGGGTTATGATCAAAAGGAAGAAATTGATTTTGAAGAGATATTCTTGCTGGTAGTGAAAATGTCTTATGCTATTGTTGTTCTTAGTTTGGCTATTAGACTAACTTAGAGATAAAATAGCTTGATGTGAAGATTGCATTTGTTCATAGAAACTTGAAGGAAAAGATTTACATAGAGTGACCAAAGGCTTTATAAAAAAAGGTAAGGAAAATCTTATATGTTGATTAATGAAAAGTTTGTATGGTCTAAAATAAGTATGTTAATAAAGGTATAAGAAATTTGAGTCATCAATGCTATATCATGACTATGACAAAACCAACTTGAACAATTGCATGTTTGCAAAACACTTTATGGGATGTAACTTTGTCATCTTACTTTTATATGTAAATGATATGTTAATTGCTGGTAAGGACATCAAGAAAATTGCTAAGTTGAAGAAGGATATGAGCAAGTCTTTCATGATGAAAGATTTGAGATTAGTGAAATGAATACTTAGTATGAAACTTACAAGTGATAGAAAACAAGGAAGTTGCGGCTATCTTAGGAAAAGTATGTAGAGAAAGTGTAAAAGAGATTCAACATGAGCAAAGCAAAGGTAATTAATATTCTACTTGTAAGTCATTTTAAGTTAAATAAGAAACAAAGTCCTAAAAGTGAGAGTGAGATTGAAAATATAAAGAAACTTTCTTATGCATCTGCAATTGATAGTTTGATGTATGCTACTATATGTACTAGACAATTTAGGTAGTTAGTTGATTTATGTTAGATCCTAGTGAACAACATTGGGAAGCTATAAAATGGATACTTAAGTACCTTAAAAGAACTCATAAGATGTGTTTCTGTTTTGGTAATGATGAACCTATTTTAGTAGGATACACAAATGTAGAAATGATTGGTGACCATTATATAGTGCATGCTCACTTTTATAAAGGGAGAAATTTCATGGTAATTAAGGCTACAAATTGTATTGCTTTATAAATGAAAAAGTTTCTTTAAAAATTTGGTGTAAATCAAGATAAAGTTATCCTCTACAACAACAACCAAAGTTTCATCTGCTTTAATATGAATGTCTCTTGTCATTCAAGATCTAAGCATATTGATGTTAGATAATGTTGGATAAAAAATGTGTTAGAATTCAAATAGCTAGATCTTATGAAGATTCACATAGATAATAATGGAGCTAGTATATTTTGGCGAAGCTATTGACAAGAGACAAGCTTGGGATATGTTAATGGGTTGTTGATACAGACTCTAAGTAGAGTTAGTGTCTAAGGAGAAATTTTCTTTTTCTTATAGTACAGTATGTTGCACTAATGTTCCTCCAAATTAAGAAAATTGTTATGTTTGGAGAAAATTAGTGAAGGGAAAAATAGTCATTTTTCATTTATTTGAAAAAAAAAAAAGAAAGACTATAGAGATAGTGAGAAAACACTATAGCTCATCTTCTTTGTCAATGAGAAAACTAGGTGCTTGTAATCCCTTGTAATCTTTCTCCATAAGTAAAGAAGTTGCTCCTTGAGTTGTGGACATAGGCAAATTTGCTTGCACCAAGTAATTTCTGATGTTCTTGATTTGCTTGCTCTTTTTTGGAGTGCATGAGTGTTTTACTTCCACATTAGCTAGTCAATCATAGACCTTTAGACCAAATGCTTTACGCTTCATTCAAAGCTTTAAATTCTAACTTTTTTAAAAAAATTTTACATGCGAAATTGAGAATGAGAAACAAAAGAATAGAATTAAAAAGAAGTAAAAAGCCTGTATATACTAATGATCTACAATATTGGACAAAGTATGCAGCACCCTTCCTTCCAAATTTTAATGTCTTCAACAATTGAAAAAATGCTAACCAAAATTCTCGTATTGCTATCCCACCCTTTCCATAAAGTTTTTGGCCTTCACGTAAACTACCCTCAAGTACTCCCTAAATCTTACCAAATCCAACTTAACATTCTGTTGCCTCATATATACGGCCATACTCTGGTTCGACCAGCAATTTCCTGCAACAGCAGATGCATCTTTTATGAACACTTTATCCTTGTTACACTTCTCTATCAGGCTACTCTCCTCCGCTCTTATCCAGTACTCCATGTATTCCAAACCCATAGCTCTTGCCGATTTTCCAAAGCAAACGTCCCCCAACAACTCAAGCCCTAGCGGCACAACTTGCACGAAGACCGAGCCCGGCCGGAGAAACAATGAATGTGTAAGTGCTGCACCATGTACCCCAACCATTGCATGACTCGAATTGATTAAGGCATAGGCTTCCCTCAGAGGGGTCGCAGGTGTTGGCTCAAAAATAATCACCTCAAAACCAACCTTTTCTGCTTCAAGTTTTACGTCATTTTGGTTTAAGAGCACGCGACCAATGGCACCTCTACGACCGGACAACAAAAGACGGGGCCGGTCTTTTGGAAGGTTCGATACACAGGAATAGTTTTGGTTTTGGAACTCCTGCCTTTGGCCATAGGCTTGATCTAAGAAGACATGAAAATCGGCGAACGTCTTTGACTTTGGCGTTAATTTAGGGTCTATGGTCATAAAACCATGCGATAACATACCCACACTGGCAGAAGGAAAGCAATGGATGGCAGTGTCTTTGTCGAGGTTTATGATAGGGTACTTAGTGAAAGACGTCAACAATTCTTTGTACTTGGTGATCCACCAATCACGAGGCTTGGAGATCACAAATACGACGTCTTGATCAGGGAAAAGAGTGTTGACGGTAATGTAAAGGGGGATGAGGCCATCCTTAAACTCATGGAAGAAGTTGTCGGAGTAATTGCCCGCACTAAATACAAGTGCTGGGGCTGCGTGTTTGACATTACATTTTGGGGTTGGTGGGCCAGCAACGAGAGTCACCTCTTTGACTTCTCTCATCGTGGAATTCAGCCACTTGCGAGCGTATGGTCGGACTTTCTCCACCAACGGCTTTCTTGGCGTCGAGCTGTTGGGGTTCATCACAAAGAGTGTGGAGACAGTGGGGTCCAGGACAGATGGGCCGTTTATTCTACAAATGTCGTAAAAACGATTTCGGTCGCAGCTGATTTCTTTTGCCGGAGTGGATTGCCGGGGCGGGTCATTGAGTCTTTCCACAATTCTAATTGATTCCGGTACCCGGCTTATTCTGTCTGCAACCATGGAAAATCAATCCAACGCGTGCACGATGTGAAAAGTAAAAATCTTTATACATTCTAACATGACTGATACACTAAAGAAAATATGAATGCGTTGGAAAACCAGCCATCTAGCTATGTTAACCTTTCTATAAAAAGGGGCTATCTTTTAAAAGACTTTGTAAGGAATAAAGATACAACCACTAATAAAGTTGAAAAACTTGGCATCTGAGATCAGATCAACGTAGAACAATCTCTAACACTTTGGGTCACCAATATGTAAACCTATAATCGGCAAATCTAGAGGATCAAAGTGATTAAAACCGGGCGTTTCTTAAGCAACAAGAGATGGATGTGCCTACGAGTTCCTCTCCTGTCTAAGCGATCATGTTGTTTTGCACTAAGGAGGAATGGTTGACTTCAGGGATGAAAATGACTCATCACGCAAGTTGATCAGTGTGACCCTCGAGGAAGGTGTTTCTCGACACGAATATATAAGATCAAGGATTGGGGTTATATTTTCAGTGCCTTTTTGGAAGCGTGGAAGGAAGAAGCAGAAAAACGTAGAGTGCGGAATCAACTACTGACTTTTATTTTTTTCCATAAATACATACTTCAACTTCTTTCCAAGAACTACTTTTCCAAGCTAAAAGGCTTAAAAATTCCTATGGGCTATAATTTGGGAGGTAGAACTTCTATTGACGCTAAGATCGCATAGATGCAGAACCACATGAAAAATGAAGATTTCCACAACGCATACCTTGCCTCTTGGTTGAATGAGTCCCCTTTATGCTTGACATCATCGTTACATTGAATTGGACTATAACGAAAAGTAGCACGACCGCGAGGCAAGTGATCAACGGTCTTGCGTCTCTACTCCTCATATCAGTGTGCGATTGAAGTTCTTCTGTTTCGGTAGATTATTTCGGTTTTTGAGAACCAAAACCGATGCTGACTCCCCCGATTCAGGCTTTCCTTCTACCCAGCTATCTCTGGGTCTAAAAGTTCCTAGATAGACAGTCGATGGTATTCGAGCTGAATATGAAAAGAAAATTTGAAACAGATCACTAAGATATTCCACAATATAGGATGGATGCATGCATGTTGAGAACGGAGAGAATCAGTCTTACTTTTAAGGATGAAAGTTACTAGTGGAAAAAATCAGTCTTACGGTGGGAGACCCGTCGGAAAAACAAACCAGAAGAAAACAGAGGGCCGACCGAAAAGGAACGAGTTTACAAAGTATGAAGATCCTTGATTCCGAGAATGTCTTCTCTGGAATGAGGACCGCACGACAGTTTGCTTGCTGTCCTTGTTGGGAAGGAAAGTTCTGATCGCGCGTCTTCTACCGTAATCGCCGCGGTTCTGATTTCAAATTCTGAATAGTTTCCAGAAAGACAACTTACTGATGGCTTCAAAATGGAAAGCTCATTAAGACAGGATAATCTGTTTCCTTTACTCTTCCACAAATCACGTTCCTGATTTGTCGCCGGTGCGACACGTCGGCCGGTTTCCTATTTGGGAAGATGAAGAGGCGCCCTTGCCCTAGGGCTTAAGTGGTGCCTCGCGGCATAAGCGGGGGACCTATATTTTGCTGATGTAGCAAAAGTTTGACGTGGCACGAATATAGATGACTAAGCTTCCTTTAATAGAAAAGATACAATTAACTATAAAAATTGTTAACTTTTAAGGGTAAACTTAAAATCCTTAGTTGAGTCTAAATCGGCATCGATCTTCAATGTTCCAGCCATAGATGCTCCATTGGATTCGGTTTGAATACTCCTGAATTTCCGGCAATTTTCCATTGCTCATTTGATTTCTCCATTAAAACTTCTTGTAGGGAGACGAAGAGGATTTTCACAGAGATATGTGCATCTGTTAGAAGGAGTGCTTTAATTCTAAAGCACTAAGGATACTTAAAAAGCGGCAGTGGTCCATTATTCTTTCTATGAGATGCACAAATACATTAAAGAAGTGATGCAGGGAGCTTGTCAGAAGACTCACAATGTGCAGCACCAAATAAAAACAATGTTGAATAAAAGGGTTCTCATCAAGTACGGAATACAGGAGCTTGTTGTTCACAAACTGATATAAAGGCCAACAATAACGGTATTCCATACCCATGCGTACTGCAAAGGTGGCAGCATCGTTCAAGTAAATCAGCTGGGCAGAAAGAATGCTTGTCTGGGTTGTACCTACCCACCTGGTTTTCAAACAAAATATATCAGAAACTTGAGACATCATAACTCCGGCTTTGGTTTCAAGATATTTTTTATCTTCCTCGGAAATGAGATAACCTAGCATGGAGCTTCTGCATTGACGTCATGTGCTTCTGCATTACAACAACACGGAGCCCTCTCCAGAAGGCGAAGTATTATGCTATTCTCCTGTCGATTACAGAGTATCTTACACAATCCAGAGTCAAGGTCCTACTTTCATCCACCCTTTTCTTCCTTGTAAATCAATTTTGGAAAAGATGCACGTGAACGGTTGGTTAACCCATACTTGAAAGTCTCCATCTTTTTGTCTTTACCTTTTTTGGGTAGGGTTAGATTCTTTTATTAAATACCCTAATAAATTACTTTTACAAACTTCCAGTGTTAAACATTGATGCTTGGGCTGCTCTATTGTTATGGGTTAAAGCCCAACCCATTAGGATAGGTCATTCTTTTGTACAAAATGTAAACTAAAAAAGTTGTAAGTCTTTTTTAGCAAGTGTGAATAGTAACCTTCAAGCCTTCAAGTGTTCATGAGATCTCATTCATAGAATCATTTCCGTTCTATGTGATTTGGTTCAAAGCCTTCGTTTTTAAAATAAATAAAAAAATTATATAATGTATACACTCAACTCCTACATGCTAGATGTTGAACCCTAAATCTCACAATTAAAATTTCTATTACACCACTACTTAGCTCGTTAGCTAAATAACTTATTGTTCTAAGCCTCTTTCTCTTTTACTTCAAATTGAGAAAGTGCACTCACCAACTCAATCTTTGGTCTAATACTTGTTAGTGCTTTCATTTGTGTCCTAAATCCCTCGTGCCTTTTAAAGATTTATGCTTTGCGTTTCTTTGTATCACCCTTTAGAAGGTAATCTTTGAATACCTACTTTGAATATTATAGACCCTTTTGCTCCTACAGTTTCCCGAATTTCAGTCATAATTCCTTAATTCATCTTCTACCTCAAAGTAAACATTGCCTTTTACTTTTTTTAAAAAAAAAATATTAAAAACCTTTTACCTTTTTAAAAAGAATCTTTTTAATATTACGATGCATGTACCTAGTTTATACATGCAGAATGTCGAACCTCCAAATATTATAGTTTGAATTTTTACTAGCTCACCTGTTAAATTGGTTGGCTAAGCAATTTGCCTTTTTTCTTTGATAGAACCTAATGACCTTATCTTCCTCTGAATCAAATTTGAATCCTTATAAAGACCCATATTAATTAGGAACCAGCTTTTACAAAAGGATAAGTTCAAATGGTCAAAGGAAATGCTCCTAGGCGTAAAGATTATATGATTAAGGCTTAACATTGAGATCAAAACCAACTTGCTATTTTGAATTGGATAAAAAAGTTGGTTGATAAGTCTTTAACTCTTTTTGTTTCCCAATGGCAAATGTTCGGGTGCGACGAGAAACTCTTAGAAAGTGGTGTGGCTAGATCACAAGAACACAAATTATAACCTCCGATACAAGCATATTGAAGCAAAACTTGATGGGGTTTTAGACACTAAGTTTTACTCAAACCTCAGTGACTTAACCCATGGGTGTTCAAAGCAATCCACTAGCTCCTAGTCTATCTTTGGAACAACTCCAAAAAAATGCCAAGTGCCCTAAACATGTTTCCATCGAGAGAGGCTCTTCGGGACATTGCAAGTATAGCACACACTTCTCAACCTTTTCAATGTTGCATTCCATGGATCGTAGATTCATGTGTGAGTGACTATGTTATATGTGATTTACGATTTCTTTATTCATATACTCCATAATTATTATATATAATATTAGGAATATTGGGAATCTCTTTAAGTTGTTTTAATGATGATAAAAAGAAAGTGTTAGTAAAATAATTTTACTAAAAGCATCAAAAGCATTGTTCGTATAAACATGATTAAAAATCTTTGAAGCCTCTTAAGTTCCTAAAGTGTGTTTGTGTTGCTATGGGGGAGGCTGACTGCAGGTCTATGTTGTAGTATGAAGAGATACATGCATTGGAGTCCGAATCTAAGTTTTGCTGTGGCTCAAGAACTTAACAGATGAAGTCATCAATAGAATAAAGGGAGTTGCAGAACCTGGAATGCTGTTTGACCAGCGACTTACTCCACTACATTCACGTGCAAAGGCTACCTGCTACGTGGTAGACAATTCTCTCCACCAAGGCAAGAAGGAGCTTCACCAACGGGAGGTATTTCGACCAAAGGGAGCTTTTCCGCAAGGACCGAATTACGCACGAGTGTTTAAGGATTTTCTTCTTTGTCCTTTGAATCTTATTAGACTATATTTTGCATTGGGTTGTAGGACTAATTTACTAAGTCTAGTTCTTAAGTAAATTAGTCCTACAACCCAATGCAAAATATAGTCTAATAAGATTCAAAGGACATAGAAGAAAATCCTTAAACACTCGTGCGCAATTCGGTCCTTGCGGAAAAGCTCCCTTTTGTCGAAATACCTCCCGTTGGTGAAGCTCCTTCTTGCCTTGGTGGAGAGAATTGTCGACCACGTAGCAGGTAGCCTTTGCACGTGAATGTAGTGGAGTAAGTCGCTGGTCAAATAGCATTCCAGGTTCTGCAACTCCCTCTATTCTATTGATGACTTCATCTGTTAAGTTCTTAAGCCACAGCAAAACTTTGATTTCAATCATTCCGGACCCCGCCATTGCGGACCATTTGTCAAACATATCCATTATGCCTTTCGCCACTACAGGTACCCAAAGTTTGAAATCTTTCATGTGTAAGATGGGTTTGCGCGGCGGAGCGAGCGTGGCTTTTAGCCAATCTACCTAACCGAGGGCATATCGGGCAGTCCTTCTTCCACCGAGGGCGGCCGCCGGAGCTTCGCCGGCGAAAATTCCTGCCTACTAAGCTTGAAAACAATAAGTTTTTTTATGAAGAGATACATGCATTGGAGTCCGAATCTAAAGAGAGATGTACAAAGTTCTTAGGAAGTGATAGTAACCTCATCCTCTATCAACTTCTACTTAGGTTCCCATGGTTGAGCTGGTTCCTTGTTATTTACCTCCATATTGTCCTACTCAGCCTCCTCAAATGAATTAGATTGTTACCATATCCATCAACCTGATTGTCATCTGTGCCTGCTAAGTGTTCTGCCTCAACTGCATCTACTTGATCCCTATTCAAATCCTCCACATCAAACATTAGTCCTTCTATTCCTATAGCTTCAAAATACTCCCTGTCTATCTTTGTACCAATTGAGACTGTTCAATCTGATCTTATTGAGTGGTGAACGTGTTAGTGATGGATCCAAGTATAGCAAAGTAATTAAGGCCATATTCCTATTCAGATGCGAAAGCAATCTAACTACCTTTATCAGTAGGGGTATCCACCCTAAGACTAGTGTGAATGCTATGCAAAACGCGTCCTATACAACGGCCTTTGCCAACAGTACTTGCTCCACATTAGTAACTATTGGGCTGTATCTGCCTGAGGTTTCCCAAACAATTTGTTGCTCATGCAAAGATCTAACCCAATCTATTTTTCTCGTCTTTCCTCAAGAGTCTATGGAACATAATCCGCATAGATCTTCCTTTTGGATAGCAACATTTGCATGTCCTCTAGGCCGTGTAGGTAAAGGATCCAATATATGATCACGCTCAACATTATAAGTTGTAGATTTTGAATTTGATTAACAAGAAATTGATGTTCCCCAACCTTAACTTCCCATTTCCTTATCCTTCTCAAACAGTTGGCTCTTGCATTAATTTCTTGACTTCCTTTTTTAAGGTTTCTAAAAGAACATGAATCACCTCCTTGGGTGTGATGTCTTCCATTTGTTGTTGGCCCTTTTTAAACCACCCAAAGGAGTGTACTTTTTCTATCCTTTTTTGCAGCTCAGCACTAAGAGATTGATGGAAGACAAAAGATTCCATAACAAGTTCATCTATCTTTATTTTCATTTTTGACAAATTCTCTTGAATTTCCTGTACTAGTTTTGTTTCTCTATAATCCATGAACAGGGCAAATTGATTACCTAGTAATGACAACGCCATTTTAGCCCAACCTCTAACACACTATACTAAAGATTGTGCTTCAATTTCAACCAACACTAGTTCCATTGCAATTCCTTTAAGGTTTCTCCTCACCGAATGGCTACTGCACCTAGTAGGGAGGACGATGTTGTTCTTTCACTTTACTAAGTAGCTAGGAGTCCCCTTTTGGAGTGGCTCTTTTCTTATGGTTGCTTCCTACTAGATTCTTCTTTTTCCATTGCTCTCTAAACTTTTTAGAAAATCACTCTTGTTTCCTTTGCTAGTCCTCCTTGATATGTCCTTGAGGATGACAACATTGGTAGAAATCTACATACCCACATAATCAATTTTCTGCCAATATGAGGTGTCTTTTACACTACTTTTGATCTTATCATGCAGGGTTTAGACTAGATTCAATTTCCACCAATGTCTTGGGAGCTGTTCGATTTTTCATTTTATTGGTCCACAGGTCAACATTTAAGAACTTTCCTATTTTATTTCTTGTACCCAAAATCGCATCCTGTAAATATAAATCTAATTTCAATATTGCATCTAACAGGTCAGCCTGTGATCTCCAATCAAGTAAAGCAAGGTGTTCATAAACATGATTTTAAATTTTTACCTGGGGAATTCAATGTCTCTATGAATGTATTTGTACCATCTTAAGTTTATACAAACATGTTTGAAGCACACTGATATTATTAGAACAGTGTTCTGTAATATTTTGTTATAAAAAACTAATTCCTTGGATTAGGTTAGTAAACAATAGGATAACAAGTTTGGGGCTTTTATCCTATTAGGATTTAAAATTGTTTTACAAGCCAAATTCATTTCATTTTGTCTTTATAATAATTTAAGAGTTAAAGCTTAGTAACAAGTTATTTAGTGAGCCGTAGACCTTCAAACTAAATGCTCTATGCTTCACTCAAAATTTCAAGGTTTAATTTTTTTTTAAACTACATATGAACTTGTGAATGAGAAACAAAAGAATAAAAGTATAAGGAACTAAACGACCTGTCAGTACCATGGTCCTAAGTATGGGTTAAAAAATTCAGCACCCACCCTTCCAAATATGATTTTCTACAGAAATTGGAAGAATGCTAACTAAAATTACCGTATTTCAACAGCTCTTTCCATAAATTTCTTGGCCTTCACGTAAACTTCCTTCAAATGCTCCCTAAACCTTACCAAATCCAACTTAACATCTTGTTCCCTCAGATATATCCTAAACGGATAGATACCCCTTTCTTGTTGCTTTGATGCAAAAGCAGCTGGATCTTTTATGATCATTTCATCCTTGTCATACTTCTCTAACAGGCTACTCTCCTCCGCTTTTATCGTATACTCCATGTATTCTAACCCCATAAGATTTGCCGGTGTGGTAAAGCAAGCACCGGACAACAATTCAAGCCCTAGCGGCACCACTTGCAGTAAGACGGAGCCAGGCCGGAGAAATAATAAATGTGTAAGTGCTGAACCGTGTATCCCAACCGCTGCATGGCTCGAATTCATTAACGCATAGGCTTCCCTCAACGGGGTCGAATGGTTTGGCTCGAAAATAATCACTTCAAAACCAACCCTTTCTGCCTCAAGTCTTACTTCATTTTGGTTTAAGAGCAACCGACCAGTGGCACCTGTACGACCAAATAACACAAGGCGCGGCCGGCCTTTTGGAGGGTTAGCTATAGAGGGATGGTTTTGGTTAAGGAACTCACGCTTTCGGCCATAGGCTCTATCCAGGAAAAAATGAAAATCGATGAGCGACTTCTTTGGGGCTGATTTAGGGTCTATTTCCATAAAACCATGGGTCATCATACCCACACTGGCAGAAGGAAAGCAATGGGTGGAAGTATCATTTTCAAGGTTTATGATAGGGCTCTTACTGAAAGCGCTTAACAATTCTTTGTACTTGCTGAGCCACCAATCACTAGGCTTTGAGATCACGAATACGACGTCTTGATCAGGGAAAAGAGTGTTGACGGTGATGTAAAGGGGGATGAAGCCATCGTTAAACTCATGGAAGAAGTTCCCGGTGAAACTGGCATTAAATACAACTGCCGGGGACTCGTGATTGACATCACATTTTGGGCTTGCTGGGCCTGCAACGAGAGTCACCCCTCTGATCTTCTCCACCAACGGCTTTTGTGGGGTAGAGCTGGTGGGGTTCACCAGATAGAATGTGGAGACAGTGGGGTCAAGTACAGATGGGCCGCTCATTTTACAATAATGAGTGTTATGCGTTCGGGAGCAGCTGATTTCTTTCGCCAGAGTGGATTGCCGGGGCGGGGGACAGAGTCTTCTCACACTGCTAATGGATTCCGGTACCCGGCTTATTCTGTCTGCAACCATGGAACTTCAATTCAACGCGTGTAGAAGGTGAAATATAACAATCTTTATACGTTGTAACATGACTGCTACACGAAAGAAAACAGGAATGTGCTAAAAAATCTGCCATCTACCGCAGTTAACCTTTCTGTCACCAATCTGTAAACCAACGATCGGCAAATCAAGCATTTTGCTTCCTAACACGCATTTCAAATGAAAACCAAGCATTTCTTAAGCACCAAGAAATGGATGTGCCTAACACTTCCTTTCCTCTCTTGGAAGTGATAATAATGTTTTGCACTGTTTAAGAAGGATAGGTTGACTTCAGGGATGAAAACGACTCATCGCGAAAGTTAATCGGTATGACGCAGGGGAAGGTGTTTCTCGACACGAATATATTAGGATTTGAGTTATATTATCATTGCCTTTATGAAAACACGTAGAAAGACGACGCAAAAAAACATAAGGGAGTGAATCAAATGCTGACTCTTTATGGACGAAACTTTTTCCACAAACGCCGACTTATTTTCACAATGTGTCTTCTCCTTCTCTGCGACCTACAACATGAACAATGAAGAGTAGACAGAAAGGTTCCACAACGATACCTTGCCTCCTGGTGCAAAGAGTCCTGCTTTTTATGCTTGATATCATCGATATATTATACTGGAGTATAACGAAAAGTAGTACTACCGCGAGGAACGTAATCAACGGTCTTGCGCCTTTACTCCTCATATCAGTGTGTGATCGAAGTTCTGCTTCGGTAGATTATTTCAATTTTTGAGAACCAGAACCGATGATGACTCCCAGATTCAGGCTTTCCTGCTACCCATCTGTCTCTGGGTCTAAAAGTTCCTAGATAGACAGTCGATGGTATTCGATCTAAATATGAAAAGAAAATGTGAAACAGATAACTAAGATATTGTACAACATAGGATGGAAGCATGCATGATGAGAACGGAGAATATCAGTTCACTTTTAAAGATGAAGGTTTCGAGTGGAAAAAAATCAGACTTACAGAGGGAGACCGGTCGGAAAACAAACCGAAAGAAAACAGAGGGCCGACCGAAAAGGAACCAGTTTACAATCCCTATTCATAGGGTCTCTGCATCTATTCTATTAATTACAATGAATTACTCAAACAAAGAAGAATCAAAACAAAAGAGGAAAACTGCAAATAATCCCTCTTCTCTGGAATAAGGACGCACGGCTGTTTGCTGGCTATTCTTATTGAGAAGGAAAATTCTGATCGCGCGTCTTCTTCCATATTAGGGTGAGTAATGGCTCTGGCGTTTATGGTTTCAAATTCAATATATTTCCAGAAAAACAAGTTACTGATGGCTTGAAAATGGAAAGCTCATGAAGACGGAATAATCTGTTTTATATATACTTCCCCTAATCAGGTTCCTGATTTGTCGCCGGTGAGCCGCGCCTTCCGGTTTCCTATTCGGGAAGATGTAAAGGCGCGGGGGAAGGAGAGCGGCGCAGGGGGGAAAAGCGGAGCGCGCTCGCCCTGGGGTCTACGTGGCCCAAGGGCCTAAAGGGTGCCACGCGGCATAACGTGGGATCTATATTTTGCTGATGTACCAAAAGTCTGATGTGGCACGGATAAAGATGAATGAGCTTCCTTTAATAAAACAGACTCAATTAAATATAAAATTATACCTCAATTTATAAGTTTAAATTTAAAATCCCTCTTTTCAATCTAAATCAGCATCAATATTTAGTGTTACAAAATGTGGTGTTGTGAGCTGTTTTATTCTTTCCTTGGGCCGCAATAGTCACATAAGTTGGGTCACATTCTTTCTTCTTTTCTATGTATTTAAGTATATAAGATAATTTTTATGTTTAAATTTAAAATCCCCCTTTTCAATCTAAATCAGCATCAATATTTAGTGTTACAAAATGTGGTGTTGTGGGCTATTTTATTCTTTCCTCACATTGGGCCACAATAGTCACATAAGTTGGGTCACATTCTTTCTTCTTTTCTATGTATTTAAGTATATAAGATAATTTTTCAAGTTTAAATTTAAAATCCCCCTTTTCAATCTAAATCAGCATCAATATTTAGTGTTACAAAATGTGGTGTTGTGGGCTGTTTTATTCTTTCCTCACATTGGGCCGCAATAGTCACATAAGTTGGGTCACATTCTTTCTTCTTTTCTATGTATTTAAGTATAAAGGACTAGTTATTATTTGGTAACTGTGAATCGAGATCATGCCAATGGTGTATTCCCATTGTCTTTTCTCTTATACGTTGTTTTTCTTTTAAATAAAATGTCAAGTATTGTATATATAGATCATAAACTAAGTTTTATGAGTACAAAATATTTTAGTCTATCATCTATCATTGGAACAATTTTATCTAGGCTCAAAGATAATAGTTAGAAGATTTCATAACTCAAACTTATTATAGTTCATAAGATTTACACTGGTACTTAAGCAGTGTTCTTAATAGATGAACTTGGTTCTAACTTGCTTAACCAAAATCCCAAATTAGGTTTGCACCATGGCAAAAAAAGGATTTGAGATAATCAAGAGTCTTAGTTTTGTGTTTCATGAGAAACAACCAAGCACTATAAGTAAAGTCATCCATCAAAATAAGGCAATAACAAGCTCTTGAGTATGAGAAGGTCTTGTAAAGCCCCCAAATATCAATATGAACAAATAAAAAGTGTATATGACTGACCATGGTGCAGGAAGGAAATAGGGAGCTAGGATGCTCAATTAGAAGGCAAACATCACATGCTTTAACATGAGACAAAGTTACATCAATATTAGAGAAAAATCACATAACATCAAAGGAAGGATGTTCAAATCATTTGTGTAAAACATTTCAATCAATGGACATAGAAAAAGAATGACAAAAAATGTTTCATCTGCTAACATATGAAACAAGGTTTGCCATTATATTTCCTAAAGCTTTTGTTAGCAATTGGCATCATAGAAGCATCCAAAAGGCTTACCATTGAAATTGCAAGACATCTCAATTTTTGGAGCACCTTTAAGTACTTATAACAAGCTACTTGCGAATGAGGAGGATCCCCCACTTTTGTTAAAAGATTCAAAATGCGGCACCAAGAAGGATCTTTTATTTTACCTTTCAATATTTCATCTAGCTTGGTTGACTTGTGACCTTCAATCAAGCAATGCAAGGTCTTCTTTCATAGACATGCTTCAAAATTTCTAAACTTGTGAATTTTAATGTCTCTAACTAACTCTTTTGTTTCATTTATTTGTATTTGATTTTATACCATAAAAGAGCTGGAATATAACCCGCCTACTTTTAGGTTTTTGGTACGTGATGGTTGACCCATCATTAAGTTTTTTTTTTTATATAAGCAAGACAATACCAACAACTTTATTTTAGGCAAATGATACAAGCTAGACATAAAACCAAGCTTGTTATATTACAAGGTAGGAAAATGGTAATATAACTAAATCCTTACCCTTATCCAATATGTAGAGTGGAAGCAAGGCTTACCATAGCAACCCTAACTTAACTTCAATGAAATAGAATATAGCCTCAATCAATGCCCTATTGCATAAAAAGGTTAAAAAAAGAGACAAAAAAAAAAAAAAAACCTAGCTTCAAGGTGGTCTATAGTGACCTAACCCTAGTTAATCTTCTTTAAAAGCATTAAAGATTGAAGCTAGAAAAGTAATTGAACTATCAAACACTTACACTCTTGAGTTGCATTGTCTTTAATTTACGAGCTGATTTGCCACACAATTGGCTTCTTAGTAGATTATGATAAATTGTTCTCTACATCCTAGAAGCCAATCTAGCACACGACTTGATTACATATTTAAGTCTCTAAGTATTTGTCATTCTCCATTAACATAGTTAACTAGATACATAGAGCCAAAATCTACCAAATTGGGTTAAATTCTCCTTCCTGCTCATAACTTAAAACCAATGAGGAGGGGATTAGCTTTTACATGGGCATTACACCCTATCACAAAACTTACTAAGAAGGCCAGCATAGCATTGCCACTATAATCTTGCACAACACCTTTACTAACACTTCGGTCATCTTTGCTCAAACCATCCATATTCTTGTAATTGATGAGATTAAAGACTTTAACAACTTCATTGAAATTGGGAGCTTCAAGGAGAGGAAAATTAAACCAACCAATGATTAATATTTTTCAATAATCAAGGAATGGAAATGATCGTTACCTTTATTGAGTGAATCATTTTGAGCTAGACATATACCAAAGTTTATGGTGTTATCCAATATGGCTGTGATGGCTCTCTTATGGTTACTCCATAAAGCATTTACAAACCAAGCTTGAAGCATCTCCTGAATTGAATGAAAAGAGATTAATACATCTAGAACATTACTAAACCTCCTTTAAAGGAACTGAGCAACATCACTTTGTAAAAACAAAAGGTTCATAGTTTTCCTTGTAGCATGATTGCAATACTTACATCTAGAAACCAAAGTGATTCCTTTTCTTTACAAGCTACATTGAACTAGGAAGCTATTATGCAATAACTCCTAAGTAAACATATTTACATTGGGTAGAATCATCTTATTCCATAGAAACTTTGACCAAACAACATTAGGAGTCTTTACTCTATGCTCTTCATAGTAGGAGAAAGCTAAAAATTTTCCATCTATAACATAGCAAAAAATTTTCCATCTATAATATGTTCCAAAGCAAGCCAAATCCTTCTCATTCTCAAGCTAGATTTGGGCTAATATGTACATTTGGCTATGTGTTAAATATTGTTGATAGAAATCATGATTTTAAATTGCATACCTTACAATTGAATCCTTAATAAGGCGACAAGGTACTAAAAAATCTAACTACTCCAATTACCTTTCCAAAAAGAACTTTGTCCATGCTTAATAATCCATTTACCATAAGATAGTATGAATGATAATACTTGGTGTATATTATGTCATCCCAATAAGAAAGTTTTCCTTAGAGCCTTTTACAATACATAACACGAGTGACCATACTTATTCCTCAACAACTTTGCCCATAAGGGTTTCCCTTCCACATATTTCCATGCTAATTTGGCTTGCAAGGACTTCATCACCATGGTTAGATTTCTAATATCCAAACTTCCTTCTTGTAAAGGTCAACAAACCTTTTGCCATGAAACCCAATGAACGACATAAAAATCTTGCCATAAGCTAACTAATTCTTTGCAAAGGTTCAGTAGGTAACCTAACCTCTAATAAGATATGCAATGGTATGGAACACAAGACACTCTTAATCAATGTAAGTTTTTCTCCTTATGACACATTTAAATTTCTAATATCATTATGTTAGGGCTTCAATTTCAACCTTTAGGTTTGTTGATAACCTAAAATTTTGGACCTAATTTTGAATTGAGTGGAGCCCATTGTGATAGGTTTGACCCGTAGTCTAGTGACTAGCCTAATTATGAGTCAAATTGGAAGACCTATTCGTTTTGTATGGCCACTAAATTAGTGGGAGAGAGGTGTATAGCCTCCATGGTTGCCACTTGGCCAATTTGGAATTAATATTCCCCTATGAGTGCAAAAGTGGTTGTTGATTCCTTGCTTGACCTTCTAATATCAAAACTTCATCCTTAAAGTAGATATCATAGCTCAAATATGTATTTCTTTGGGAATATTGTGCATAACAATCAATATTTCTTCCTTGACAAGGGAATTGACTTTAATGATTGAGGCAAGTGTAATTTGTAGTTAATCTAAAGCATTGCTTGGTAGTAATAATGGTTTGCAAATCATCATTCAATTTCCAAATAGTTGAAATTCAATTGAAGAGCAGTATATAAAAACTTTCAATCTCCATTTCTTTACCTTTGTTTTAACATTTGAAGTTAAATATTATTGCCAAACTTAAATGAAAAACATTGCTTTCAGAAATATATTGGTCATAGGTCTAGGTTGGTTGTGAAAACAAGAATGTATTTGTACCATCTTGAGTTTATATAAACATATTTGATGCACACTAATTGTTATTAGAATAATGTATTATAATATTATGTTATAAACTATTTATTGGATTGGGTTAGTGAATCCTAGGATAACAAGTTTGGGGTTTTTACCCTATTGGCACTTAAAATTGTTCTACAAGCATATTATTACTTCTTTATACTACAATTGAGCTAAAAACTTGATCAAAAAGTTATTTTCATTTCATTTAATACTCACGAGTTTAACTAAACTAAGTCATATTACTAGGGACATTCTACCTAGTGGCCAAAATGGTAATAGTTAGATTGGTAATTAGCATAGGAACAATCTAACATTAATGTCTTCATCAATTGGATTTAAAAAATACCTTTTTACATGGGGATTTGTTAAAAGAGATATACATGGAGTTATCACTGGACTTCTCTTGTCAAAGATAGCACTTAGTATGTCACTTGTGAAAATCATTATATTGGCTAAGATAAGTATTGAGACAATGATATGTTAAATTTACTAAGGCTATCCTTATAGGCAGATTTCAATCATCTCATCACAATTAGTCCTTGTAGATAAGGTGACACATGGTACATTTGTCACTCTTTTAGTTTATGTCAATGATATTCTTATTACTAGGAACAATACTATTGGAATATATTAGTATTTAGATGATAACAAATAGGAAATTATAATATAAAAATTATGTTTAACCATCTTGTAGGGTAAATATATTTTTACATGCAGCTCGCAAAAGCCTATATGTAATGATTCTAGCCCTTGCAATCCAAACCCAATGCACATTAGGCATTACCCAAATCAAAGGCACGTAACCCATATGCCTTAGGCTTGTGCAATCCAATTTGCATGACCCATGACTTGCTTCATAGCCCTGAAAGTGCATAAGTTGTGAGCAAGCTGGCGACCCATGAAGCATAACCTGAATCAAATATGCATGACCCACGAATGCCCGTAACTTGCATGACTAACTAAAAACCCATGTTTGACTTGCTCAACGTCACCCACTACATGTTGGTAAAATATGCTATTGCGGACTCCTTTAATGGGAACAAAAATTACATCATTCTGAAGGTATTAAAGAGTGGAACATTTTTATGAAGAAAAATTAGTGACCCATTACTCAAGGAAGATCAAATTAAAGAGATTAAGGTGTTCTTTGTAACCTATGACCTAATTAATTCAAAGAGAAATTGGAAGCATATTAAAGTGCTTTTGAAGCCAAAATCATGGGGTTTTATCAAACAAGAAGTCAATCTATTGATCAATGAAGTACCCACAAAGATTTGCTTCAAGATAGAAACCCAAAAACCCAACCCATGACCCGTTTTGCCCCCATGAGATCCAAATGATTAACTTAAAGATCTAGATGAAACGGTAGCATTTTAGAGTGTGATTTTGAACAAGATTGAGACAAAAAGCCAATCTCATCTCCCTTCTCTCATACAAGCTCAGAAACAGGTAGAGAATGAGGAAAGAGAAAGCTCCAATGGGAAGAAGATGTGATCTTGCTCAGAGAAGTCAGAACAACTATTTTGAAGTAAAAGGATAGTCCTTTTGATGTTATATTATAGTAGAAAATTTAGAAGAAAGGTGGAGAATGAAAAACAATAAAAGCAAGCATCTTTTAAGAAACTTATACTTTTCTCTCAAGTTCATCCAACTCATGAGTTAACTCTTCATTGGATGACTATATTCTGAGTTTACTACTACTCTTATTTGCTTGTTAGAAATCATTTTGTATTTCAATACATATTGTTATTGAGTTAATTTTTTACAAGTGAATAGTGCTAAGGCTTGAACAAAATTTAGTGTTTTTGTTGAAATCATTCTACATTAGCTTTCTACCACTTGTTTGAAGCTTCTAAAGTATATATTGCATATTTTGTAGATGCTAAGTTTGAAATTTGTAATATTAGGGTGAGAACTTGAAACTAAGTTTGAAGGATTAGTTATCCTTTGTAAGGGATTAGATATCCATTGTAATCAATTGGTGAATCGATTGGAAGAGTGACTTTAGCAGTTTGCTAGCGTGGGGTGAAGTAAGTGTTGAGGTGGCTTCGGTTGAATCATATTCCAAAAATCACTTGTCTTTGTGTGACTGTACTTTATGTAAATGTTTTACTTGCTACCATATGATTGTTAATTGCCTCACATAACAAAAATGAAAAAGACAAAAGAATTTTTTAGAAACCTAATTCACCCATTTTTTTAAGTTGCTATAGGATCCAACAAATACTACTACTATTTCAAACTTGAAGAAATATTTGAACTTGAATTTTATATAAAAGATCTTGGTCAATATAAATATTTTCTTGATATTGAGATTGTATGATCAAAAGAAGGCATTTTCCTTAGCCAATACAAAACAAACTCAAATTGATTTCTAAGTCTGGAGTTTCAAATTCCAAGCCTACAGCTAGGCTTATGAAACAAAACTTAAAATAGTCCATTCTAGAATATGATGTGGGAGTTCTTGATAGAAGCATGACCCAATCATGAAGGATGGATCATCTTTTCAAGGATTACATGGGAGGCTAATTTATTGAACAATGCACAACCAAATCTAAGTTTCATTTCTAGCATCTTCTCCTAATCTTGGTTTATTTCTACCATCATTATCCAACATAGAATTATTTACCTAGTATGATTAGGATTATGCAACTTATCCTATGTCATACTATTGCATTATTGGTTATTATATCAAGTTAGGTGACTCATTCATATCTTGGCTAACTAAGAAATAACCAATAGTTTCAAGATCATCAACAAAGTCAAAATATAAAGGCTAGGGCATACATAACCTATGAAATTATCTACCTCATTGGTCTTTTTATGGATCTTGGAGCCTACATGTCTCATCCAATACATTTATATAGTGATTATTAAGCAACTCAACACAACTGCAAATCCTATCTTTCGTTAATGGATGAAATAGCTTAAGGTAAATTATCATTTTATCATGTAAAGGCTATAAAGAGGAATCATTCAAACTAGAAATAACACAATTGAGTAGTCAGCAAACTTATTTACTAAAGCATAATCTAGTAAACAACATCAATATTTATTATTTAACTTAGAGTATTTGATTTACACAAGTCAAATACTTTAGCTCAAATTACAAATCCCATCTTTCTTCAATGGAAGAAACACATTGAGATCAAATATTATTTTATCATGAAAAAGCTATAAAGCGGAATCATTCAAAATAGAAGTTTACACACAATTGAGTAGTCAGCAATCTTACTTATTAAAGCATTATCTAGTAAACAACATCAATATTTATTATCCAAACTTGAAGTATATGATTCATAGAAATCAAATACTTCAACTTAAGGGGGTGTATTAAAACGTTAATGCTTAGGCTACTCTACTTAAATGGCTAGGATAGGTTTCCTTTGTATAAAATGTAAACTAAAAATGTTATACATTTTTTTAACAATTGTGAATAGTAATCTTCAAGCCTTCGGGTGCTCACTAGATTTGATTCACACAATCATTTTCATTGCTCTATGATTCACAAAAAAAATAAATTTGAGGACTCCCCTAGCTCAGTGGTAATTGTGTCAAGATCCCTGATTGGTGAGTCCACCCGACCAGGTGTTTGAATCCCTTCCCCCCTCCCCTATGTATAAGTTGTAATAGAAAAAAAGGGAAAAAATAAATAAATAAAAAATGGTTGATTAGCCAACTAGCTCAGTGGTGCGTTAGTAGAGAACCTTATAGACATGTTTCATCTTGGTTAGTAAAAGTTATTTAATCCTAAAAGGTGGAATTTGTTGGTAATGAAGTTTATTAGGTGAAGCCTCTTTCCAACAAAGTTTAATTTCTATCTTATCATATAGAAAAAATTCAACTAAGTCTTTATTTAATTTCAATCTAATGCTTCAGCCCATGCATCCAATTATACACTCACAAATACAACTTGTGTTAATAGTATGGATTGTCCCATGTTGCTAAGATATGTGTCTGAGAATTGTTTAAATTAAAAAGTTCTTTTTATTCTTAAGTTAACTTTTAGGTTGAGCTTAAGGTTTTCTATCTTAAAATAACTTAATATTTCCTTGGCCAAATACACATTCCAAGTTTCTTTCTTGGCACCCTTATTATAGTAAGGGACCATGTCAATAATATGGATTGTCTCACATTACCAAAACATGTGTTTGAGAGTTTGTTCAAATTAAAAGAAGTTTCTTCTATTCTTGAGTTGGGTTTTAGGTTAGGCCAAGACCCTTATCATAAAATATCTTAATATTTTAACATGTATAAAAGCATAACAATCTGAAGATAATAGAAAGTTTTCAAAGTTTTTATGATCAAGCAAACAACAGGAAGATGATTATGGACATGAACACTTGATGCGGATCGTGATAGGTAATTAAGTGAGCTTTGGATTATAGAGAGATTGGAACGAAATAATAACAGGAAAATTCATAAATATAAAGGGTTGAAAAGGTAAAGACTAGAAAATAAAATACTGAAACGTAAAGACAGTAATTTAAGTGCAGAAATTTAAATAATTGGAATGTAAAAGGCTAGAAAGTAAGGGCATGAAATTTAAAAAGGCAAAGCTTAAAAAAAGAAATTCAATGACTTTTCTTAAAAGTTCTCATAACGTTCTGCTTATAACTGAAATAACAGTGTCTTTAAATAGACGACTAAACCTAATACTAGAAGAATTAGGAATACTCAAAACCTAAGTCAGGTAGGATCAAGAAAAATAAAAACTAACCAAATTAAGATCTTAAATAAATCAAGCATAGGATCCCAACAAATTTAAGGACCTTAAAATAATAAGAACCCTATCAGAAATGGAAATGCGAGATAGTAGAAATCTTGACAGGAATGGAAACTCAAAATAGTAGGAATCCTGACAGGAATGGAAACTCCAAATAATAATAATA
Source organism: Casuarina cunninghamiana (assembly GCA_028551485.1). Lineage (NCBI taxonomy): Eukaryota > Viridiplantae > Streptophyta > Magnoliopsida > Fagales > Casuarinaceae > Casuarina > Casuarina cunninghamiana. Next base: position 12,196,301 of record CM052369.1, on the reverse strand, counting down.
GATTAACTCCAGATAATAGGAATCTTAACAGGAATGGAAATAATAGGAATCTTGACAATTTAAGAATCCTAAAACAACATAGTTAAGGAATCCTAAACATATCAAAATTCCTAGAGAATCTTTGGGATGTTCTTCAAGTTTGCTTCTTCGACCCAAATATGTAATTGCTATTACACTTAACATATGGGCTAGGCCATTAGCGTGGACTAGCATAGTTGCTCCCGCATCAACACTAATGTCCAAAAATGTTGACATCGCCAACAACCAACAGGTGAAAGATGATTCGTCCAATTCCCAATTTTGATGACAATGGAAATCAATCTAGATTTTCTAAAGTATGAAGGGATCAGCGGGGTCAGCCAAATTTCTTAGTATCATCGAACCCGAGAGGAAGAGAATTCAATTTTAGTAAGATGACGCGCGACCTCACATCCAAATCGGGGGGAAGTCATGTTAAGAAAATTCAATTTCAATATATGCAAAACTCTTAATTTTGTCCATCAAAGGGTGTAGTTGATTTGTACCAAAATAAATATTCCATTTATATAAGTTTGATTTGCTAATTAAATGAATATTATATTCTTATGTAAGAGTGATTTGATTTGCACATAAATAAGTATCTCATAAATAATATATTTGATTTTATTTGCATCTAATACACTATTATAAAGGAATATTTTTGTGTGGGCCGAAAATAAGCTGGAAGCGTCAAAAGTGTCACTACCAGTTTTTCAAAATACATAGATTCAGTGCTCTATTTATGTACAGTGACTTCTGTATCAAAGCCAACGTCTGATAACAGTTCTTTGATTGTGGAATCAATGACTGAGGATAAAATAAAAGAAACTAGGTTTCCTCAATCCACCTTGAGGTTTCAAAATAACAGAATATCATAGAGCTCTTAAGAAGAAAATTTTAAAATCTTATGAGCATCATTCACATCATAGAATTTGAAGGGGGAATTTGGTGTGGCAATCACCTCTGCTTGGATCCCTAGAAACATATATAAATAGGTAGGCTTCAAAGGCCACATTACGCACTGAAGTTACCGTCCTTTCCGTTCAACATGATTCTAGATTTCCTAGTTATGTGAGACCCAAAGAAGTAAGGCAGCAATTTTTTATTTTTGAAAGGATGTTAGAGTTTGCACACTGTAACGATAAATAAACACAAGAAAAGTAACTAAATGATTTGCTTTATCAATGAAGCAAAATGCTTACAAATTTGAAAAGAAAAAGAATACAGCATACAGAAATTTGTGTAAACTAAGCTGAATTTTTTTATTTTTTTTGCTTTTGCTTTTAAATAAAGAAATTACAATAGATTTTGTCCTTAACGACGCCCTATCTCCTCCTTTCATACTTTCTTTCTTCACCCAACACAACTGGCAATGTTACATTCCATGGCCACTTGTCAAGAGAATGTCCGGTCAACACTTTTTTTTCATCATCCTTCCTTAATGATTTGTAGAAAACCGAAATACCAAGCCCTTTTAAGCTTCTTGAAATTGGTGGACCAAGAAGCCTGGTACATGATTGACTTTGGTAGTCCAAGAAGCTCATTTTTGTCAAACCTTTTCTTTTTCGCGTGACACAACCATTCTAATGCTTTTTCCTTCACGCAATACATGAATATGAAGACGCTACTCTCTATGCTTACCACGTGTCATATTAACAACGTTTTCACAACAGAAAATATGAAGTTTCAAGAGGGATAGAGCATGAAAGGTTGTCGAATTTGTCATAGATGTGAAGCCTCTTTATTTCATACTTCCTACTCCTTGCATCAAATCAAAAGAGGTCAACCACCTGTGCAGCTTATGTAACATTAATAGTCAAAGGTGATAAAAACTCTATATCTTATAACTATCTTAAAAGATAAAGAATAAGTAGAAGATTTTGTCCAAATTAAACTACTTATTCCCATGCTCCTCATGATAACTCATGAAAAGGCTCTCAATTGCCAATCCACCCCTTCATGTCATTAGAAGAAATCTAATACCGTGTATCCAACCGACAAATGATGTAGTTATATACATATGCCATTACTCTTAATATCAAATCTAGAAAGTTGATAGGCTGATAGTTAGACAAGTCAAGCATTTTCGATCATATCACAAACTTAAATGGCAAGAAGTAAACATTCAGTATTGCTTGTCTGGACCAAAGTATAAAGCGATAATTCCAAGACATTCAATTTATTCTAAAAGGAAGTTCGTTCTTATTTTTCTGTTTAATAATAAAACAGCATTTATTCATCATTTATTCTTTTTTCAAAGTCATATTATTTTGTACAAATTCTTTGCATTTTTTCTTTAAAATACTTCAAAAATTAAAATGACATGTCAACTGTCTATACCCAAAATCCCAAATCTCCAACTGTTCATATCAACATTTAGTAACAAGTTAGTTAGTAAACGCATAGACCTTTAAACAAAATGCTCTATGCTACACTCAAAGTTTTAAGCTTTAAATTTGTTATGAATTTTACATATCAATTTGAGAATGTGAAAAATATATAATAAGTATAGAGAACTAAAGGAACTGCGCATACCATGGTCATGAGTATTGAAAAAAAGCTAAACAATATCATCGTATTACTATCCCTCTCTTTCCAAAAATTTCTTGGCCTTCACGTAAACTTCCTCCAAGTGCTCCCTAAACCTTACCAAATCCAACTTAACATCTTGTTCCCTCAGATATAACTCAAACGAAAACATCTTATTTTCTTGTAGCTTTGTATAAGTAGCTGGATCTTTTATGATTATATCATCCTTGTCATACTTATCTAGCAGACTACTCTCCTCCGGAGTTATCCTATACTCCATGTATTCTAACCCCATAGCTGTTGCCGGTGTCGCAAAGCAAGCATCGGACAACAAGTCAAGCCCTAGAGGCACCACTTGCACTAAGACCGAGCCAGGGCGGAGAAATAACAAATGTGTAAGTGCTGAACCGTGTATCCCAACTACTGCATGGCTCGAATTGATTAACGCATAGGCTTCCCTCAAAGGGATCTCAAGTTTTGGCTCGTAAATAATTACCTCAAAACCAACCTTTTCTGCTTCAAGTTTTACTTCCTTTTGGTTTAAGAGCACCCTACCCTTGGCACCATTACGACCAAACAACAAAAGAAGGGGCCGATCCTTTGGACGGTTTTCTACAGAGGGAAGGTATTGATTTTGGAAGTCACGGCTTTGGGCATAGGCTTTATCCAGGAAAAAATGAAAATCGGTGAGCGTCTTTGAGTTTGGGATTAAATTAGGGTCTACGGTCATAAAACCATGGGCTATCATACCCACACTGGCGGAAGGAAAGCAATGGATGTTAGTATCATTTTCAAGGATTATGATAGGGGTCTTACTGAAAGCGCTTAACACTTCTTTGTACTTGATGATCCACCAATCACGAGCCTCAGCGACCACAAGTACGACGTCTTGATCAGGGAAAACAGTGTTGACGGTGACGTAAAGCGGGATGAAGCCACCGTTAAACTCATGGAAGAAGTGCCCATCGAATCGGCTGGCATTGTACACAAGTGCTGGGGAGTTGTGGTAGACATCACATTTTGGGCTTGGCGGGCCTGCAACCAGAGTCACCCCTCTGACCTTCTCCACCAACGGCTTTTGCAGGGTCGAGTTGGTGGGGTTCTTCACAAAGAATGTGGAGACAGTTGGGTCCAGGACAGCAGGGCCATTGATTCTACATACGTTATAACCAGGAGCTCGGGTGCAATTGATTTCTTTCGTCAGACTGGATTGCCGGGGCGGGGGACGGAGTCTTTCCACACTGCTAATTGACTCCGGTACCCGGCTTATTATGTCTGCAGCCATGGAACTTCAGTTCATCGCGTGCAGAAGGTGAAATAGAAATATATATTCTAACAAGACTGCTACAGAAAGAAAACAGGAATGGGCTCCAAAAACTGCCTTCATGGAAGCATGTGGAAAGAAGACGCAAAAAAACATAGAGGGAATCCAATGATGACTCTTTATGGACAAAATTTATTCCATAAACACCGACTTACTTCACATTCTTTCTTCTCTCTTTTTCTGCTACGCACAACATGAAATATGAAAGTATACAGAAAAGGTTTCACAAAGCATACCTTGGCTCTTGATGGAATGAGTCCTCTGTATGTTTGATATCACCGATACATTATACCGTAATACAACCAAAACTAGTAGGACGGCGAGGCACGTGATCAACAGTCTTGCGTCCCTACTCCTCCTTATCCCCATCTGTCTCTGGGTCTAAAAGTTCCTAGATAGATAGTCGATGGTATTCGATCTGAATATGTAAATAAAATATGAAACAGATGACTAAGATGTTCCACAATAAAGGATGAACGTATGCATGATGAGAACAGAGAGAATGAGTTTAGTTTTAAGGATGAAAGTTTTAAGTGAAAAAAATCAGACTTACAGTGGGAGACCGGTCGGAAAAACAAACCGAAAGAAAACAGTAGGCTGACCTAAAAGGAACATAGAAATAAAGACTGTTTGTGTATTGTTAAACTGGATGATTTACAACGAGTTTACAAGTCCCATTCATGGGGTCTCTGAAGCTATACCATTAATTACAAAGAATCACTCAAATAAGGATGAATCAAAACAAAAGAGGAAAACCGCAAACAATTTACAATGAACGAAGATCCTTGATTCCGAAAATCTCCTCTGGAATGAGAAAGAACGGCTTTTTGCCAGCAGTTCTTGTTGAGAAGGAAAGTTCTGGTCGCGCGTCTTCTTCCGTAATCTGGTGAGTAATGGCTCAAAATAGTTTCCAGAAATACAACTTACTGATGGCTTGAAAATGGAAAACTCATGAAGACGGGATAAACTCTTTCATTTACTCTTCGACAAATCAGGTTCCTGATTTGTCGCTGGTGAGACTTGCCGGCCGGTTTCCTATTTGGGAAGATGAAGACGCGCGGGAGAAGGCGTGGGGCACAGGGGAAAGTCGAGCGCGCTCGCCCGAGGGCCTACGTGGCCCAAGGGCTTATGTGGTGCCACGCGGCAAAAGGTGGGACCTATATTTTTGCTGATATAGGAAACGTCTGACGTGGCACGGAGAAAGAAGGGGCTTCCTTCCTTTAATAGAAAAGATACAATTAAATATAGAAATTATGCTTGATCTTATAAGTTAACTTTTAAGGATAAAGAGAATCTTCATAGAAATATGCAGATCTGTTAGATTGAGTGTTTTAATGCATAAGAATTAAGGGTTACTTAATACTGTTAGATGAGTACTTTAATGCTTAAGCACTAAATGATACCTAATACGCACACATAGACATTGAATATGTGAACAAATGGTTTCTCATCAAGTTACGGAATACAGATAAACAAGAAATCAAATCATATTGCAAATACTTGAATCATTGACATTAAGTTGGGTAAATCTTTTGATTATATAACCCCAAACTAACTAGCTTGCAAAACCATCAAATCATATTTGGTACCCTCGCTTCCAAATTTTATTTTCTTCAAGAATGGAAAAAGTTATAACCAAAATTAACTTATTACTATCCCTCCCTGTCCATAAATTTCTTGGCCTTCACGTAAACTTCTTTCTAGTACTCCCTAAATCTTACCATATCCAACTTAACATTTTGTTGCCTCAAATATGTGTTCATAATATCAGGGTTCGACCAGTTCTTTCCTCGAAACGCAGGTGGATCTTTTATGACCATTTCATCCTTGTTATACTTCTCTATCAGGCTACTCTCCTCGGCTGTTATCATATACTCCATGTAGTCTAACCCTGTAGCTCTTGCCACTGTTCCATAACAAGCCTCCGCCACCCATTCAAGCCCTAGCGGCAGCACCACTTGCAGAAAGGCCGAGCCAGGCCGGAGAAACAATAGATGTGTAAGTGCTGCACCATGCATCCCAACCATTGCATGGCTCGAATTGATTAACGCATAGGCTTCCCTCAAAGGGGTCCCCCGTTTTGGCTCGAAAATAATCACCTCAAAACCAACCTTTTGTGCTTCAAGTTTTACTTCATTTTGGTTTAACAGCACGCGCCCAGAGGCACCTCTACGACCAGACAACAAAAGAAGCGGCGGGTCTTTTGGAAGGTTGGACGTAGTGGGATGGTTTACGTTTTGGAACTCGCGCTTTTGGGCATAGGCTTTATCCAGGAAGGCGCGAAAATCCATGAAAGTCTTTGAGGTTGGGATTAATTTAGGGTCTATGGCCAAAAAACCATGGGATATCAAACCCACACTGGCAGAAGGAAAGCAATGGGTGGCAGTGGCGTTGTCGAGGTTTATGATAGGGTGCTTACTGAAAGTGCTTAACAATTCTTTGTATTTGGTGATCCACCAATCAGGAGGCTCAGAGATCATAAGTACGACGTCTTGATCAGGGAAAAGAGTGTTGACGGTGATGTAAAGGGGGATGATTCCATCGCTAAACTCACGGAAGAAGTTCCCGGCGTAGTTGCCGGCCCTAAATACAAGCGCCGGGGCCTCGTGTTTGACATCACATTTTGGGCTTGGTGGACCTGCAACAGGAGTCACCTCTTTGATCTTGCTCATCGTGTAACTCTCCCATTTGCGAACGAATGGTCGAACTTTCTCCACCAACGGCCTGTGCGGGGTCGAGCTGGTGGGGTTCATCTGAAAGAATGTGGCGACACTGGGGTCCAGTACCGATGGGCCGCTCATTCTACAAATGTCGTAAAACCGATGCGTTCGGTCGCAGCTGATTTCATTAGCCGGAGTTGATTGCCGGGGCGGGAGACGGAGTCTTTTGACATTGCTAATTGATTCGGGTACCCGGAGTATTCTGTCTGCAACCATGGCAGTATAACAACCTTTAGACATTTTATCATGACTGGTACACGAAAGAAAACAGGAATGTGTTTAAAATGCTTATGAACCATAATGTGGGAGGAAAGATTTTTAAGGTAGAAGTTCTACTGACTCTAGAATTGCGTGGATGCATCACGACATGGAAAATGAAGATTTCCACAATGCATACCTTGCCTGTTGGTGGAAGGAGTCGTCCTCATTATGCTTGACATAATCGATACATTATACGGGAATACAAAGAAAAGTAGTACGACCACGAGGCAGGTGACCAACGGTCTTGATTCTATATTCCTCATATCAGTGTGTAGCTCTTCTGTTTCGGTAGACTACTTCAAGTTTTGAGAACCAAAACCGATGTTGACTCCCCGATTCAAGCTTTCCTTCTTCCCAGCTGACTCTAGGTCTAAAATTTCCTAGATAGACAGTCGATGATATTCGATCTGAGTATGAAAAAGAAAATGTGAAAGAGATTACTATGATATGGCATAATATAGGACGGATGCATGCATGATAAAAGCAGAGAGAATGAGTCTACTTTTGAAGACAAAGTCACAATTTACAATTCAATTAAATCTGAAACTCGAACTTCAATGATTCAAACGCTTCTCCCGAATCAAACCTTTCTCTTGTTGACTCGGTAATTAGGTTTGAATAATTTATGAATTTCTGGTCGTTTTCCATTGCTCATTTGATTTCTACATTAAAACTTGTTCCCCGTTGTTGGAATGAAGAGAATCTATAGAGAGAGATATGCGGAGCTGTTAGATAGAGTGGTTTAATGCTTAAGCATTGAGGATACTTAAGACGCAGTAGGGGTCCGTCCTTTTTATGAAATGGATAAATCATTGAAAAAGTGATGCTTACCAAAAGAATCATAATGTGCAACCGGAAAGAAAAACAATCATAAATAAAAGGTTTCTCATCAAGTTAACGGAATACAGGAGTTCGTTGTTCACCAACTGATGAGAGATCTTATATTAAAGGTAGACAATAATGGTCTTCCATACCTCTGGGTGTCACAAGAGTTAAAAATGAAAGCAATTATGTCAGGTGGGCAAAAGAAGGGAAGGAGTCAGTTTCAGTCAAAACAAAACCCAAAGAGTTTCTGCAGCAGTCCGCATACCCGCAGCCATTAATGCTTCATATACCAAAACGGTGATCAATACATTAGCCGCCCCTTCACCTGGCACTCTGTTTCCCACCAGCAAAAATCTAGCAGCTTCTCTACAACTGCCGAAAACAAATCAAATAACCAGCTTTCGAAAGAAAGCTTGAAGGTGACCGAGGGGAAGGACGTGTCAACAAAAGCCGCACCCACTTCAGATTATTTCTTCTCTTTTTTGTATAGTGTAAAGCAAGCGTCTATATTTTTATATATACATATTCTAAATCCGACAGTATTGAGTTTTCTGTAATAAAAAATAACACAGAACGATTCCTCTGACATCCTGTACTTGTCGAAGCACACGTTGCTGAACGTGTGCATGGATATAGAACTCGCGATAGCTCTGAGGATTACGCTGGAAATGCTTTGACAACACTTCTGAACTCTCTGCCGAATCCTCTCAACGTGCAACGTATAATCCCTGTGCATGCTGCACGTCCTATACACGTCTATTTTCACTTCAACGGTTCAACCCATCAGAAAGAGATCTAACTTGGGCCCGCACAACACAAGAAGACGGTCTTTAAGAAGTGTCAGCCCATACCCAAAGACAAAGCATCCTCCTCAACCATCAGACGTGTCAATGCACAGTCTACTGACCATCCGAGAAATGTAACCTGAAAACATGGTGCGTTGTCTACTGATCGACTTCCTCAGAAGTCCACGAAGCTCGGCGTCGGCTATGATGCAACACTGTCCAAGGCAATTCCAGCAACTGACCCACGGACATTTTGAAGATGAAGATGAAGATTTAGTGATATTTTGCAATATATGTAAGAGTTAAAGGACTGTCTATATGTGAGCCTATAAGCTCCTTTTTTTTTTTGTATGAACCTTGATATCTTACTTTGATAATAGATATTCCGAAGTTAAACTCTTATCCAGATTTGCGCTTTAACTTCAATTTCCTATCTATAATTTTCTTTTGGTATCAAAGACGCTAGGTTCTATTAGTGGCTACCTTCAATGGCAAGAAGAAACAATTTTTTTTTTTTTCCAAAGCCCATCAATATGAGCAACTTTGTTACTATTAAGTTTACTGAGGAAAATTATCTAGCAAGATGACTTAGATAAAATCCCTACTTCAAACCCAAAATACTCTTTGGTTTTCTTACTGGGGAGATACCTAAGCCCAATGTTACATTAGAAGATGGAGTAACTCTTAATCTAAATTTTGACTCCTTGTCACAAAGTGATTCTCTTATGATATCTTGGATCATCAACATACTTTCAAAGGAAGTTGTGGGACACAATTTTGAGTTGCAAACTTCTTCACAAGTATGGAAAGAGTTGGCTAATCACTTCGTGCTAGAAACAAAAATAAGGGAGTTTGAATTGCTTTCTCAACTAAACAATATGTGAAAGGATGGCGAAACTCTATGTATCTTTCTCACTAAATTTAAAGGTATCTTAAATCAGTTAAGCTCAATTGATAAGCCATTGTCTAACTCAGCCAAAACTTTTTGACTCCTTAAAAGCCTCAATGAAAGTTATCATTCCTTTAACACTACAATGTTTCAACCTCCTATGCATGAAACTAGCACTATTGTTTCACAGCTACAAGCTATGAATCTTGCCACATCAAATATCCAAAAATGATGTCATTAGTCCTAGTAGAAAATATGGCCCTCTTTTCCCAACAAGGAGGTTATAGAGGTCATGGTAACATAAGGAGTTGTGGCTCACAATAGCCATTAATATCACTAGGAAGAGAATTGTATCCCTCAAGGACATAGAGGATCTATTAATCCACCTAAAAATAACTCTAGTAATGTGAATCCCTCTAATAAGACTTATGGTAATTCTTCAAATAATTTGACTCATCCTCCTATTACATTTTAGATATGTGGAAAAAAGAGATATATTACTTTAGAATGTTTGTGTAGATTTGATCATTCCTTCCAACTTGAAAACATACCCAAAGCCCTTACTACACTTCATATAAATGACCAGAAAGATGATGATTTGGTGGTTGATTCTAGAGCATTTACTCACATAGTTGAGTTAGTAAGTAGCTTATAAACATACTCAAAACATTCGAGATTGATTCTTCTTGTCAGAATTGATTCTCCCATTGCTTAGTCAACCGTTGCTCATTAAAAGATTTCTAATAATCATTTTCTTCATTAGTAGAGTGAGATTAGAGAGAGAACAAGACCCTAGCAAAGAACACCTTGTTTTTCTAAAGAAAAGTTAAATACTACAAGTCGCAAGGCTTTTTCGAGAAGTCTACCCAACATAGTGTCATTCCAGTTAGTCTTCATTAAACTAAACACACGAGCTAGGCTTACTCACACATGAACTAAGCTTTTTGTATATCACATGAGCATGGTTGGCCAATTGAGCAACATATTATGCAGAAAGCCCATAACATAATTCACCATTCTAATAAATATTCCCATGAACTATAAGATAATATTCCATCAAATAAAGTCATGTGGTCGTGGAAATAAATAACCCAAATAGCATCACAAGAGGTGTTTAGGAGTAGTTAGACTACCAAGCTACAAAAGTGGCCAGTCGTTGGAGTCTAGAAGTTAAGCCCAATAGCTCTAGCATGTCCTCGTGGTTGAGCAAAAGCTGGTAAAGAGCATTATGAGAGAGCAACTATCTAGGAAAGGATGGAGATGGTGGTGTCCAAAGCAATGTATTTTACGCCAAATCCCAAAAAAAAAAAGGTACGATATTCATTTTCAGAGACCAAATCTTTGATCATAGTCTAAGATTTGTGTGGTTTCATTGAAATGTATAATGATGTTTAGCTAGCCTTTCTTTATGTATTTTAGCTGTAGCCATAATGACAAGGGTTGGTGGTGGACTAAGCCACATAGGAGGTGGTTAGACCAAAACCACATAGCAATAAATATGGTATGGTTTGTCAATTGGGAAACAACAATCACTATGAACATGTTCAAAATCCATCCCATGGCTGTAGAATCATGGACTAACCAAGCTTTTTATAATGGGTGAGAGAGAAGCATTGTGCTGCTACTAGCTTAGAGAAAGTGGTAGGGAAGTGCTAGTTCAAATCCACCTATGATTGAGAAAAGGTTGGATGCCATAAAATAGGGAGTAGTTTGGGCTTTCCAGATGAGATAATTTGCTCCATTTAGTTTTTCCTTGATAAAGGATGAGAAAATCAAACTAGAATTTGGTAGCATGTTGGTCGCCGAAGTAATGGTGGTGCTAAGTTAAAATGAAAAAGAAAAGTTGCTAAAGGTGTCACTAAAAATGAAGAGAAACCAACCACAATTGACTAAATAAGAAATAAATAAAAAATAAAAATAAAATTTGGGGACTTTTTCAATTGTTGTCTCTTTAAAATATTTTTTAGAGCAATCAAGAAACTTAAAATCAAAATTTTTGGCTAGAAATCCAAAAATCATGAGTTGGGCAAAACAATTGTGAGACACTTTGTCTTGTCATTCATGCATCCTATGAGAGGGGTCTTTGGCTAGCTTATGGTATGAATCTTTAGCTAACCCATGTTGTTACAATCCTAAAGGTAGTTAAACCCACCATGCCAATAGACTTAAATCTTTTGATTAGATGGTTGGATTCGTTACATTTGGTATCAAAGTCAAACCCCACTTCTAGAGTTTAAACCACAAAAGAGGCAACCTATGGAAAAGGCTACTTAGTGGAAAATGTCACAGGGCAAAAGTGTACCTAAATGTATGGGCCAACGTGGAGTAGCCATCAAATGGACCGCCGGGGCATCAGCTGTGGAGCATGGTGAAATGTTACAGTCCTAAAGGTAATTGAACATACCATGCCAATAGGCTTAGGTCTTTTGGCTTAATAGTTAGATTCGTTACACATACACATGATTTATAGTCTATTGAAACATTAAAAGACTTGGTTGGCCAATAAGATAAGTCTTTGGCTAGTTGGTGAGATGCAACCAATTGAACACTTGGTTACAATGTGAGACATGTTACAATCCTTTGTAGCAAGAGCAACAACTAAAGGTTTTTGAAGGGAAGACAATAAGGCTGATGTGGCCTTGGTTGCTAGTGTGATAGTTATAGAAAAACAGTGGCTAGAGTTTCACTAAAAAATATATCTAAAAACATGAAACTTGTGGAGAATTTTGTAAATTTAATTGCCCAAATTTTTCTTATTACTAATCTCAATTTATAAATACATCAATTTGTTACACTTTTATCTCCTATAGATTATGGTTAACATAGGTTGGAAAAGATTGGAAAAGCTTGGATGTTAGAAAATCTCCTTATAATATCCTTAGTACTCTAGAGATTTTATTCAATTTTATCTTCCTAGAATTTTATCTTATTTATTAAGTCATTGTCATCTCACTAATGTGACAACTATTGACATTTCTTCCTCTAATAACCCCTTAGTGTGGGCAAGCTGATAGGGCATAGTGCATCATGAGCTTGGATTGAAAAAAATTTGAATATAAAGGAAGAAAAGCCTTTGGAAAGGATGTCAACTTGTTAATCAACTAATAAGAGGAAATGAATGAGCAATTGACCATAGGCAACATGCTTATGAATAAATAATAATTAATCTTAGCATGTTCGACGCAAACATGATAGATTGAGTTGGGAATGGGATAAAAAGCAAAGAGGTCATCACACCCTAGTGTAAAAAGTGTGACAGTGTGCCTTGGAGATCCTAAGAAAGGCCTCAAACCAAATGAGCTCTACTATAGTATTAGCAAGACTTTGAAATTATGCTTTTATACTAGATTGGGAGATGATGCACAATTTGCATAAACATCAAAAGATTAGGTCGGGCCAAAGAAAGACATAGAATCCACCCATAGAATTTCAATATATTTTATCACTAGCCTAGCTAACATTTGAGTAGGCGTGTAAGGTAATAAATGACTCCCAAGTGAGAAAAATATGATGGATGAATGTGTCTATGAGATAGCAAACAATTCGTTTGATCCAATGTCAGTGAAGTGATATGGGAAAGTGCATGTACTAATAGGCTATATTAACAATATAAGCAATATTTGAACAAGTGAACATCAAATATGGAAAAGGCCCAACAATGTTGTAGTAGTGTATAGAATCTAAGAGAGATTTTCTATCCTATCTAGATAAAGTGGATTCAAGCAAACATGGAGTTGATATGAAATGACCAACTCCTATGTTGATTAGGCAATAATCTCCAATGCATATTTAGCTTAATGTAGTAATAGACCTAGAGAATAATTTGAACTTCCACACCAAGAAAATATTAAAGAAGACCAAGATCTTTTATGTCAATCCATGAGAGGACTCAATGGTGCATTGGAAAAATTAACAAGAATAATATCATTCACATGTACTAGTAAGAAAATATTGTAATGTTGTGTGTAAAGGATAAAGAGAGATGAACATGCTCTAAAAACAATAAATCTGAGTTTAACCAAAAACTTGTTGAGTTAATGATGTCTAGCACGAGTTGCCATCCTCATAGTAGTCACATCTCTTAACAAAATCAATTATTGTCCTTCCATTTAAAAAAAAAAAGTTGGTCATGTTTCTTCCTACCAAAGAAACAAAAAGAAGGAAAAGAAAATTAATAATGAGTTCATTCTAGATTCAATTCAATTTATTTTTACAATATAAAATATGAACAATGACAATGACTCTATGAATATTAAGTGTTAATATGTGTAAAGACTTATGCATTAATATGTGTAAAGACTTATGCATTAAAAACAATCTCTAGTAACTTAATTCTTTGACCATGTGATTAATGACCAAGACTAAAACAAACGTGTGTAAGTTGCCTTAATCAAACTTAAGAATTTGAAATCAAAAAATATTATAGAGGTCTTATGAACAAAATCTAGAAATCTTATAAATATCATTCACATTATAGAATTTAAAAGGTGTATTTGCTGCAATAGCCATCACAAAGGTCTCATTATGTTAAAGCCACCATCCTTTTCATTCAACATGAAATTAGATTTTTTTTTTTTTAGGCATACAAGCTGCAAAAATGTGAAGTAACATTTTTTTTTTCAAAAGAAATGTTGGATTTTATGTGTGTTATAATGATAAAAGTTCAAGATAAGGATGTTCAAGGCTTATAAGGTACTTCACATGTGTCAATTTTTTCAATGTGAGATTAAGTGTCAATACTCCCCTGCAATCTAAGTTCAACCTTATTTTGTCAATGAAGGACTGACCCAATTATAGGATCAAGTTTGGCACACACAAAAGAAAGACCAACTCTAGTACCATCTTGAAGGCTATATCTAATACCATCTTGATGGCTCAAGTTCACCCCTCTCCAAAATATCTCAGTAAGGAAAAGAGTATTCAAGGCTTATAAGACACTTTATAGGTGCCAATCTTTATGGTATAGGATTATGTGTTCAATATTCCCTCACAATCTAAGCTTGATATTATTTTGTTAGTGGAAGATTAGCCCAACTATGGGACTAGGTTAGCACACACAAAAAAAGGCCCAACCTTAATACAATCTTAAGAGCTTAGATTACTTTCCCCCAAAATGCCTTATCAAGGAAAAGGGTATTCAAAACTTATAAGGCACTTCACTAGTGTCAATCTTTTGGATGTAGAGCTAAATGTCAAATAGAATGAACAAAAAAAAAAACTAAGTGATTCATTTTATCAATGAAGTAAAATACTTACGAATTTAAAAGGAAAACAATACAATATATAGAAATTCGTATAAATTAAGATGAATTTTTTAAAAAAAAAATTATTTTTTATTTTTTTGCTTTCATGTTTAAATAGATAATATTTTTTTCCTTAAGTACGTACGACCTCCTCCTTGCACCCCTATGATACTATTTTTTTTTCACACAAAAAATTTACTCATAGGTGTTACTTGCCATGCTTGCCACTTTTCGTATGAATATCATATCAACCATTTTTTTTCCCCTCGACATCTTTCCTCAGTGATTTGTAGACAACCAAAATACCATGCCCATTTAAGCTTCTTGAAATTGGTGGACCAAAAGCCTGTATATCTTTTTCTTTCGTACGTCCAAGAGACTCACTTCGTAAACTTGGACTTGAAAGCATTTTTGGAAATTAGGGCAGTAATCCCATTTTTGAAATCTCGAACTTAAAAGCTGATTTTCAAAAAAACAAAAAACAAAAAGAGGGCTTGAAATACGGCTCACAAGGTCTATATTAGAACTTCGGCCCAATTTTTGAAATTTTGCCTCTTTCTTTGGAGGCCCATGCTAGCTTCTCTCCTTCAAAGGAGCCCGCTTTCACCTTGCGAGTTACAAAGTGGTTTTCACTCGCTAACTTCGCGAATCGTGCGACTTGAAGGTAGATCTTGCTCTTTGATGGCAAATCTGGAAATGAGATACAGATCTGGCTGTTCAATTAGGGAGGCCACCCGTGCCTCTTGGCCGGAGCAACCATGCGTTGTTCTTTCGCGCTAGGTCACACCTTCTCTCACAAGTGATCTCGATTTCTATCCTAAGATTTAGACTTTCGCCACTCCACCTCACTATTTTGGTACCGTGTTGGAGTTTTTGTGTACACGCACTGGAATGACGAACAACGACAATAAACCTAACCAAACAATTAACTTCATTAATGGAGCAAAAAATTTAAGTTGAATCAAATTTACTACTTTTCTGATATCAAAGTTGCAAAGATAATTGCTTAAAGTTGTTTGATGTATTACATCAAAGGTGCATAAATAAATGCTTGCTTTTGTAAAGAGAAACACTTCTTCTGTTGGATTAAAGTTGCAAAGACAAGTCTTAGTGTGTTGCCTTGGCAATAAAAATGCCTGAATTCATTAACAAGAAATGTTGCACTAAGTGGATCTAAATTTTTTGGATGAAATTTTCATGGGAGAATTTTCATTATTTATGAAACAATTAAACGATGTACTGTTAAAGTACGAGCATCAACTTGACCCAAAAGAAAACCACATTGAAATAATGTCATTTACGTAGGAAAAACTACTAAAAAAGACGACGTCATACCATACTGGTTGGGCAAAAATAACCCGCTAAAAAAAGAGCGTTATGAAAGATATCTAAATTGAATGACAACGTTTTGTGATGCTTTCTTTAGCCAAAAGAATAAAGATGCCATGTTGTAGTCTGCGGATATTTGGGTGAAAGTGAGACTAGCTCTTGCATATTGCAAAGGTAGGGTTTCGCTATTATTGAGGGTTGTTTTTTCTGCTATTCAAACGGTAGAATCAATGGGTCTTTAATAACTAATTAATTGCTGCAAAAAGATCGAGTTATGACACTCTACAGGTGATGAAAATCAAGAACAAGTTATTTGTAATTTGTGCAAATCATTAGAGAACTTCTGCATTGCGTTATATATGCTTGAGAGCCTGTTATGAGCTTAAAAATGATATTTTCATTATATTTATGGAAGTATATAAATCACTTTAAAAGTTATAAAATAAAATTAAAAAATATATATTATTTATTTATTTATTTATCTTGGCAAAGGTTAAGTGTTACATATCACTAAAAGAAACACAAAATTGTCTAGTTATAACATTATCATTTGAACTCAAAAACTACATTTGACAAAAATTGTTAGAATTTTCATGTGAGAAAAGAACTTAGTTATGTTGTGGCTAGATTCATTATGTTAAGAAATGCTATTGCGTTTGTGAAGTGTCTAGGACAATTTTTTGAAGAAAATTCATATTTGTAGCCAGTAAGACTTACAGTCTCTTGTAATCCATTATTAATTTGTTAGTTGAGTGACTTGAGTAAATAAAGGTAAGAAAAAATGGATGTAGGTGTCAAAAAAATTTAGATCAAACCTACCAAATATAATATGATTTGCTCTTTACCTCTGCTCTCTTGACTTGCAATTCACTTTACTTACATTGCCAATAATGGTTTTAGAAGAGAAAATACATATGATTGCTTCCATGTCTAAATCAAGAAATTATAGTAGCTTTGCCCTTAGCTTCCTGCCACCTCCTTCCTGCACCTATCTGATGCTTTCTTTCTTCACAGCACAACCATTCTGATACCTTTTCCTTCACGCAATCGATTAACATGTAGATGCTACTCTCTATGCTCACCACGTATCATATCAACAATTTTTTCACAAGAGGAACCATGAAGTTTAAGAGGTATATAGCTTGAACGTCTATCCAATTTGTCACAGATGTGAAGCCTCTTATCTCATTACTTCCTATTCACTCATAAAACCTTAATGGTCGAAGGTGATAAAAGAATGGTAGAAGGTGATAAAAGCTCAACATCCTAAAATTATGTTAAAATATATAGAATAGGTAGAATATTTTAACCAAATTAGAGAACTTATTCCCATGCTCCTCATCATAACTTGTATCCTGCCAACGACGTCTAGCTATAAGCAAATGTTGTTATTCTTAATATTAAATCTAAAAAATTTATAGGCTAACAGCTAGACAACCCAGGCATTTTCAATTATGTCACAAACTTAAATGATGAGGAACAGACATTAATTATTCTTTTTCTTTTTGGCACTAGGAACCCAAGACATTTAGTTTCTTTTATAATAAAAAGGTGTACTTATAATTTTCCTATTTTTAAGTCATATTTTGTACGGATGTCTTTCGTGCTTACTTTAAAATGCTTTTAAGAGTTAAAGTGACATGTCAACTGCCTAAACCAAAAATCCCAGGGTAGTAGAAAGTTAGTTAGCCAGCCGTAGACCTTTAAACCTTTAAACAAATCGGAATTCTACATATAAACTTGAGAATGAGAAACAAAAGAATAGAAGTATAAAGAGCTAAAGACCTAATATATACTATGATCTTAGGTATTGGAAAAAATATCAGCACCCTCCCTTCCAAATATTATTTATTCAATAATTGAAAAAATACTAACCAAAATCATCTTATTACTATCCCTCCCGGTTCATAAATATTTTGGCCTTCACGTAAACCTCCTTCAAGTACTCCCTCAACCTTACCGGATCCAACTTAACATCCTGTTGCTTCAAATATATGGTCATAATCTCATGGGACCAACTCCTTCCTCGAAAAGCAGCTGGATCTTTTATGATCATTTCATCCTTGTTATACTTCTCTATCAGGCTACTCTCCTCCGCTGTTATCCTATACTCCATGTATTCCAACCCCATAGCTCTTGCCGATGTTCCAAAGCAAGCCTCCGACACCCATTCAGTCCCTAGCGGCACCACTTGCACAAAGACCGAGCCAGGCCGGAGAAACAACGAATGTGTAAGTGCTGCACCATGTATCCCAACCATTGCATGGCTCGAATTGACTAACGCATAGGCTTCCCTCAAAGGGGTCGCAGGTGTTGGCTCGAAAATAATCACATTAAAACCAACCTTTTCCGCTTCAAGTTTTACTTCATTTTGGTTTAGGAGCACGCGACCAACGCCACCACTACGACCAGCCAACACAAGGAGAGGCCGGTCTTTTGGAAGGTTAGACATAGAGAGATGTTTTTGGTTTTGGAACTTGCGGTTTTGACCATAGGCTTTACCTAGGAAGGCACGAAAATCGGTGAAGGTCTTTGAGTTTGGAGTTAATTTAGGGTCTATGGTCATAAAACCGTGGGCTATCACACCCACACTGGCAGAAGGAAAGCAATGGGTGGCAGTATTATTGTCGAGGTTTATGACAGGGTGCTTACTGAAAGCGCTTAACAATTCTCTGTACTTGCTGAGCCACCAATCACGAGCCTTCGAGATCACAAGTACGACGTCTTGATCAGGGAAAAGAGTGTTGACGGTGATGTAAAGGGGGATGAAGCCATCGTTAAACTCATGGAAGAAGTTCCCGGTGTATCCACCGGCACTAAATACAAGTGCCGGGGCCTCGTGTTTGACGTCACATTTTGGGCTTGCTGGGCCTGCAACGAGAGTCACCTCTTTGATTCTGGTCATCGTGGAATTCTCCCCCTTCCGAGCGTATGGTAGGACTTTCTCCACCAGCGGCTTTTGTGGGGTCGAGCTGGTGGGGCTCATCAGAAAGAATGTGGAGACAGTGGGGTCCAGAACCGATGGGCCGCTCATTCTACAGATGTCATAAGAACGGTGCGTTCGGTCGCAGCTGATTTCTTTAGCCGGAATTGATTGCCGGGGCGGAGGACGGAGTCTTTCCACATTGCTAATTGATTCGGGTACCCAGCGTATTCTGCCTGCAACCATGGAAATTCAATCCAACGCGTGCACAAGGCGGAAAAGTAAAAATCTTCATACATTCTAACATGACTGACACACAAAAGAAAACAGGAATATGTTCAAAAAACTGCCATCTATCGCTGTTAACCCGTCTGTCACCAATCTGTAAACCAATAATCGGCAAATTGAGAGGATCAAACTGACGAAAACCTGGCATTTCTTAGGCATTGCTTTGCACTGTTTAAAGGATATGTTAACTTCAGTTATGAAAATGATTCATCACGAAAGTTAATCGGTGTGATCCTTGGGGAAGGTGTTATTCACCACGATATAACGTCAAGGATTTGGGTTATGTCTTCATTGCCTTTTTGTAAGCATACGGAAAGAAGACACAAAAAAACATAAAGGAGAGAATCAAATGCTGACTTTTTTCCGTGAAATATCTTGTGGACCAAACTTTTTCCATAAACACTAACTCAACTCAGCTTCTTCCTAAGAAATACTTTTCCAAGCTAAAAGTTTCAGAAATGCTTATGGACAATAATTTGGGAGGAAAGATTTGTGAGGTAGAAATTCCATTGACTCTAGGATAGCGTGGATGCAGCACGACATGAAAATTGAAGATTTCCACAACGCATACCTCGCCTTTTGGTTGAATGAGTCCTCTTTATCCTTGATATCGTTGTTAAATTGAACTGGAATATAACGACAAGTAGTAGGACGGCGAGGCAGGCGATCACCGGTTTTGCGTCTCTACTCCCCATATCACTGTGTGATCGAAGTTCTTCTGTTTCGGTCGATTATTTCAACCTTTGAGTACCAAGACCAAAGCTGACTCCGCGATTCAAGCTTTCCTGCCACTCATCTATCTCTGGATCGAAAAGTTCGCTGCTAGTCGATGGTGTTCGATCTGAATATGAAAAGAAAATGTGAAGCAGATTACTCAGAATTCCCACAATATAGGACGGCGCACGCATGCATGATGAGAACGGAGAGAATGAGTTTACCTGACTGAAAATGCATCAAAGACGAAGAGCAAAGGCTCTATAAACAACTTGTGAAGCTTTTTGCTCAATCAGGATTCGCAGAAGAGAGAGAGAGAGAGAGAGACCGACAGAGTGGACGGTGCAACTACATGTAGAACTGGGAGACGTGGGTGGCATTTGCTGGGTGCAGGCTCACACGTTACCCGAAATACCTAAATTATATTGCAAATGCGCTTAACGGGGAACGGCTTGCTAGTCAAGGTTCAATTATCGAAAGTCTTCAGAAAGAAGATAATAATCCATGTGACCTCATGAAATTCGTTTCTTGGAGTTGGCGCACTTGAAAGCAACCTCTCACCATCTAGGAAGAAAAAAGGAAGATGCGAGATACGAGTACAGCGGACATTGCGCCAAATTATATTGCAAATGAGCATGAGCCAATGGACTCTGAACATTTTTGTAAGGTTGGTGAGTAAAGAATCCCCACCCGCTTGCTCTTCTCCATTACTGGCCTTAGTTCCGGCCTAAATTGGGGGTGTACACGAGGGAAACGCCCCTTCTAGGGGAGGTTCACTGTACCTCATGCTCGATCATCGCTATATTTATAATTTTGGCAGCATCTATAAAATTCTCTTCCCCTACTTTTATGTTGACCTTCATTAATCATCATGGCCTTCCCCAAAAGAACTGCCATATTTTACGCAGAGTAAAGAAAGTGAAAACAAAAGAATTTCTATGTCATATCCTTTTTCCTCATCCTATAGTCCTTACTTTAATAACTAATCTATATATCTAAACATTCAATTTGACTATTCTAATAATCCAGGATTTGTACGCAGATATGGGAAGATTGTTTGGACAGGAAGAAAAACCAGTTCGACATCTCTTCCCCCTTTTTTATCTAATTGTAAACCAGACCCAATTCATAGTAGATCCATTGCCATTTACAGAAACTGTACGGTGGTTCATGGAAGATCTGAAATTGGGCCATGACTGAGCCCGTAGGATAAAATATGGGCCACTGATGAAATATTTTGTTTCCGACCAAAGATCGTACATCTGCGAATGAGACCGTGACGCTTGGGGCGTTGATTGGGCACAAATCTCTGGATCTCTGGATCTCTGGATCTCTGGAAACGGTTGCAGACAACTTGGAAGAAGACAAAGAAGTCACTTGTCGGCGGCACATCGTGCGGGTCCTACTGGCCCTTCGATTTCAGTTCCAAAAGCGACTAAGAATGGTCCCACATCTCATAGACGTGTGTAATTGTGCCAGGTCTAATGTTGTTGTACTTCTGGTTGGCAGAGACGTCATCTCACATGTACATAATATTCCCTGCGTCTTCATAGTAATTTCTTTTTTTTTTTTTGTCTTAAGATTATATGTTTATTACCATAAGGCAGTTAAATAATATGTTCTATCGATGTACAAAATTAAGACCATGGTTATCTAACAGAATTCGGAATTGTAAAAAAAATGGACCAAGATTACCTTTGGATAAGAGGCTTGATTTTTTTTTTTCTTAAAATCCTCCTTGAATACTATTCCAAATTATAAATCTTAAGAGATTGGGATAATTGGTGATCTAATTAATTGTAAGTAACTATGTGACCTGTTTGGTTATATTACAAGCCTTAATATTGATATGCAATTTTTTTTATTCCATGATTTTTATTATGTTAAAGTCTTAAATGGGGTTAATTAGGTTATTCAATTTTTTTAGTTAGTCTTGTTTATTCTTCCTATTTTTTGGTGTAACAGAAAATTGAAATTTAAATAAAAATTAATATATCAAAAATTAGAGTAGCAAGAAGATAAAAATTGCAAATACCAATTGCCCACTATCATGTTAGTATTGATCATTTCTTGATTAGCCAACTTTTAGAACTTTGATTCAAATTCAAATTAACAGAATTCTCCAACTTTGAGTCAGATTTAAATTAGGGTTTGATTGATACAATTTAAATGTTTGACAAGTATAAAGAAGAGTATGAGGAAGAGATAATCAATGGAGTAGCGAGTGGTCTGAAAGAGTAGCACTTGGCTTTTTGATAAATTTAGACTTACAAGGATAGATAGATAAAAGCTAGGACTGAGAGTTGTAGTTGCTGCAAAGCAGGACATGTTGCCTAAATACTAAAAGCAACACAATCTCTTGCACGCAAACTTAATGACAATAAAACAAAAGTATCAAGGACACATTAATGCACTGAGGTGAAATGTCCAAGAGTAATCATGCATGCTCTGTGCTAAGATGGAGTACATGGCAATGCCTTGAGTAGGTGAAAAAATCATTTCTTTCAAACCTTCTGTCAAACACCTCCAAGGCATGCTTATTGTTCCATCTAACGTGCCTCCATTACCAAACTTTAAATCTTCTGACACTCCCTCTTAATGGGGAGCACGATGACACCAAGCTTTTTCATAAGTTTTTCATGTTGGATAGTATCCAAACCCTTATTTAGAATATATGCCAACTGTTCCTCACTCCGGCAGTGCACTAGTTCAATTTTTCTAGCTTCCACAATTTCACGCACATAGTGGACTTTAATAGCAATGTGCTTGGTTCTTGAGTGGTGACTTGGATCAGTAGCCATGGAAATGGCTGACTAGCTGTCATAGTAGATTTTGGTGGAGTTATATTACTCATATCCTACCTTAGACAGTAGCCTTCTAATCCATATGCTCTGATTTCCAGCGACTGAGACAGCAACATATTCTGCCTCAGCCATGGATAATGCAACTAAGCTCTGCTTCTTAGAGCTCCAGCTGAATACTGCAATGCCAAGTGAGAATGCATACCCAGAAGTGCTTTTAGAGTCTTTAGAGCTGCCTACCTAATCATTGTCCGTGTATCCCACCAATTCTATCTTCTTTTTTGCTTTATAAAACAACCTATGATTTAGTGTTCCCTGCAAATATCGCAGCACTCTTTTGGCCTTCTTAAAGTGTGAATGAAAAGGCCTTTGCATAAACCTGGACAAAAGTGACATAGAGTACAAAATGTCTGGCCTTGTTGCAGCCAGATACAAGAGACTGTCAATTAAACTTCGATACATAGTTGGATTGGACTCCCCCGATTCATCTTCATAAGGAGTTTTTCACCTTGAACAAGTGGAGTTGGAACTAGTTTGGAATCAATCAAGTTGTATTTGATGAGCAATTCCTTTATAAACTTGTTTTGGCACACAAAGATTCCTTCCTCTTGTTGAAAGATTTCTAAACCATGGAAGTACCTCATTAATCCAAGATCATTCATTTGAAAGTTAACCATTATCTCTGCTTTGAACTCTGCTTTGAACTCTGCTTTGAACTCTGCTAGCATGTTATTTGAGCTGCCCGTGTATACAAGGCCATCAACATAGATAGAAACTATCAATATCGCATTACCTTGATGCTTAAGGAACAAGGTTAGCTCACTTGGACTTCTGGAAAAAGCCACACTTGATGAAATGTGAGTTGATTTGACTGAACCAAGCTTTAGGAGCTAGCTTGAGGCCGTATAAAGCTTTCTTGAGCCTCAAAACTTTTCTTTCCTGCCCTTTGACCTCAAAACCTTGTGGCTGATTGATGAAGACTTCCTCAATTAATTCTCCATTTAGGAATGCTGCTTTAACATCTAGTTAATACAGCTTCTACTGGTTCTGAGCAGCTATGGATATAATTAATCGGATGGTTTCCAGCTGAGCTACAAGTGCAAAAGTTTCTCCATAGTCTTCTCCTACTACCTATGCATAACCTTTCACCACAAGTCTAGCTTTAAGTTTCTACATAAATCCATTTGGATTCAATTTGGTTTTGTAAATCCACTTTACGCCTATGGATTTCTTGCCTTTGGAAAGATCAACCAACTCCCAATTCTGGTTCTGGACAATGGTATTTATCTCCTCTTCCATTGCTGCTTTCCAACCCTCATTCGTAGCTGCCTCCTAGAAGGTAAGTGGCTCAAGTGTAGCTAGGTTACAGCACTTATAAATGTCTTCAAGAAGGCGCATTTTCACAGGGGTACCTTCAAAAGGACCTCTCCCTCCTTACGTGACTATAGGTTGGTGTTCTGCATCATGCTATCCAGGTTCAGTCCTTATTTCTAGAGTGGACTGATCATTATTTGCTTCTCCTTCATCTTGCTATGCTTATCGACAGATTAGAGGAATTTGATAAACTTCCTTCTTCTTCTCCCAATTCTAAAAGGTAGATTCTTCAAACACAACATCTCTTGTGATGGATAACTTCTCTTGATTCAATAGATATATCATATAGCCTTTGGAAGTAAGACTATACCCCAACATGACTCCTTTCTCAGCCTTCCCTTCTAGTTTGTGTCTGATCTGTGTAGGAGTATGAACATAGCACAAAGAACCAAAGATCCTTAGATGTTGAATAGATGGTTTAGTGTCATACCATGCTTCATACGGAGTCACTTGTTACAGAGCATTTGTAGGGCTTCTATTGAGCAAGTATACAGCAGTGTGCATTGCTTCTGCCCAGAACAGATGAGGAACACCCTTCTCTTGTATCATGTAGTGAGCTCTCTCCATTACAATCCGATTCTTCCTTCCTACTACCCCGTTTTGTTGAAGGCTATATGATGTGGTGAGTCGCCTCTCTATCCCTTCTTCATCACAAAAAGCTTCAAATTCATGAGAGAGATATTCTCCCCCTTGATCAGACTTGAGCTTCTTGATGTGTCTGTTATTCTTTTTTTTGCCTGGTTCTTGTATTTTTTTAAAAAAATCTAAGGCTTGAGATTTTTTTTTTTCAAGAAAAACACCCAAGTCATCATAGTACAATCATTAATAAATAAGATGAAGTACATGTTGCCTTGGGTTGTAGGGTTCTCATCAAACCTCAAATATTAGTATGCACCAGATCTAGACACTACCTTTTCTTGTTACTGCTGCTGGTAGTATTGAATAGTTTTCGATGGCTCTTCCCTATCTGACATGCCCCACAAATAATCCCAACCTCCTCCATCTGTGGCAAACCTATAACCATTTTCTTAGTATGTAACTTTTTTAAGGCATTAAAGTTAAGATGTCCAAACCTTTTGTGCCACAGCCATGAATCTTCCAATCTGGTGCTTAACGTAGTAGGTAGTGAGTAGTCAAACTTGATAGGATAATTACATGAAGTTTCCATATCAATTACTGCCAATGGTGTTGTGAAGTCAAAAGACTCATAAATGGAACACTTCTTGTTTTTGAACACCAAAACATACCCATTTTCATCCATTTGCCCAACACTAAGCAAATTGTGACTTAGTTCTGGCACCCACAAAACTTCATTCACTTTCTTAACACTTTTCCTTGTGTGCACAACAATCTCCCATTTTCCTTTTACCTCAATAAATGTAGAGTTACCAAGTTTAACTCTAGTAGTGAATGATTTCTTAAGGTGGGTGAAAATGTGTTCATCATAAGTCATATGATTGTTGTAACCACTGTCTAAGTACCATAGATTAGCATTATTTATAACAGCAGAGCAATTAGCATAAAACAAAGATGTTTCAGGTTGGATTTTTAAAGAGTTTGGAATGGTAGGGCATTTGGCAAGGAAAAGGGTGGTTTCGGGTTCAGTAGGAGAGGCTTCAATGAGGTTGGCTTGTTGGGGTTCTTTTGATCAGCAACCTTCTCTAGATGTCCAAACTTGAAACAAAAATTGCATTTAGGCTTCCTTTTCATCCAGCAGTTTTTCTCAAGGTGATTTATTTTCTTGCACACCTTGCAAGGAGGAAATTTTCCTTTTCCATCTTCTCCTCCTTTCTTTTCTTCCAAGGTTCTAGACTTTAAGGACATTTTGGCTTTGAAGGCTGATTCTATGGGACTTTTTTCTTTGATTCTGGTGGTCCTTTTTTCAAAGGCCTCAAAGGACCCCATGAGTTCATTAACTAACATGGTTGTGAAATCTTTTGTCTCTTCTAAGGTAGTAACTATGGAATCAAACCTAAGGGTTAGGCTTACAAGTATCTTTTCCACAATTCTCCTATTGGTTAACTCTTCACCTAGAGATCTAATTTGGCTAACAACATAATTTATTCTACTATAATACTCCATAACATATTTATCTTCTTCCATTTTTAGCAATTCAAAGTCTCTTTTCAAAGCTTAAGCTCTAACTTGTGTTACCTTGGGTATGCCGAGGAACTCATTTTTCAATAGAGTCCATGCCTCATGAGCTATACTTGCATAAGCTATTAGCTCAAAGGCTTCCTCAGTCACAGCCATCTACATCACCACCAACGCCTTTAGCTCTTTATCTTGGTTCCTCCTGTGTTTCTCTCACTCTACTGGTGTAAGAGCTTGGACTTCTTCTTTTGTGAGTTTTGGAGAACCCTTATCTACTAGATCCGACACACCTTGGCATTTGAAGTACGTGGTCATTCTTATAGACCAGTACAAGTAGTTTTTGCCATGGAATATTATGAGTGGAAGCTGAGAGTTTGGGAAGAATGGAGCGGAAGTGATGTTGGAAGTTGAATAAGAGGATGAGGAACCAAAGTTTGGTGACTCCATGGCTCAAGGAGTAGGTAACAGGATTGGGTATGAACCTAGCTCTGATACCACTAATGCAATTTAAGTGTTTGACAAGTATAAAGAAGAGTATGAGGAAGAGATAATCAGTGGAGCATCAAGTGGTCTGAAAGAGTAGCACTTGGCTTTTTGATAAATTCATACTTACAAGGATAGATAGATAAAAGCTAGGACCGAGAGTTGTAGTTGTTGCAAAGCAGGAGATGCTGCCTAAATACTAAAAGCAGCACACTCTCTTACACGCAAACTTGATGACAATAAAACAAAAGTATCAAGGACACATTAATGCACTAAGGTGAAGTGACCAAGAGTAATCATGCATGCTCTGTGCTAAGATGGAGTACACAGCAGTGCCTTAAGTAGGTGGAGAAATCATTTCTTTCAAACCTTTTGTCCAACACCTCCAAGGCACGCTTATTGTTCCATCTAACGTGCCCCTATTACCAAACTTTCAAATATTCTAACATTGATAATGTATATGTTTGCATAATTTTGTTGTGAAAGTTAAGCTGTTTGAATCAATAACTTTAACAATGACTTGAAGGCTTGAGTAACTTTATGAAAATCGAGTGTTGTCGTGTGTGAGAGAGATCTTTAAATTAATTGATAAACTCTTTTTTATAGATCACGTTTTCCTCTTTCTCATCATTATATCGTTGCTACAATGGTTTAAATTTTGAGTCAATTGGCTTGAATGTTAGGGTTTACAAAG
Source organism: Casuarina cunninghamiana (assembly GCA_028551485.1). Taxonomy (NCBI): domain Eukaryota; kingdom Viridiplantae; phylum Streptophyta; class Magnoliopsida; order Fagales; family Casuarinaceae; genus Casuarina; species Casuarina cunninghamiana. The sequence goes on along the minus strand of CM052369.1, from coordinate 12,169,007 downwards.
AGCTCAAAATGGCTAAGCAAAAAGATTCAAGAGTCAAATCTCTAACTCAAAATTGCTTCGTCTCTTCAAGCCTTCACAAAACAATATCACACAACTATCTTCATCAAGTGTCTACTCCCACATCGTCTTCTAGAGGAATGGCATGTGCTGGATAAGCCAAATGGCTTCGAGACTGGGCGCTTCCGCATCATCGGCACATAGTTTATTGTGGCGCCTTTAGCTGCCTCGACAACTTTGTTGTGACACATGCAGGACGTAGGATCATGTTCTTTGCCTATTGTGATGGTTTAGATTGTGGCAATAAACAAATGCTAACGACATATTCTTAAACTGGAAAGTTCACATCAAAATTCATGTCTAACTATTTTAATGTTGCATACAAATCCATATCTTAATATCACGAACTAATCATTCAATTTGTGTAAGGTATTGTATACTTCTAACACGGTAAAATTGTTCGAGATCAACATCATGATGATTTAAAAAAACTAAATTTATAGCTTCTTTTACTAAAACTATTAGTTGTGAATATTATATCTAAAAGTGTATTTTATATGGAAACAAATACAACTTCGAGAGGAAATCAAAGCTAATTAACAAATTCTAGGGGCCTTTTATATCCTAGATGATAGAATATGATGCTTATTTAATTTTTCTTTTATATTAAACATTGCGGTTTGATAGAGTTTGTGTAATAATGGAAGTTGAACACAAATTCACTAGGATATAAGTTATGAGCATATTTTCCAAACCTAAAAGATAAAATACCAAATCTGTTGGGAATATTAAACTAATAATAACATTAAAACAGAAATAATCAAAGAATATGTATACAGGGTGGGGAATGTTTCTCTAACTCTTAAGCTAGTTTTGAAGTTGAGTTTTTAGGACAAACTAAGCGATATGTTTTGACATAGTTTGGTCAACTAAATGCCTACAATGTTCATATGCTGAAGCTTAGAGGAATTGACTGCAGTGCTACATCAGGAAGGAGGAGGAGAATTTTGTCCCAATCAGATCCCTCATTCAGCCCAAACACGAGTGTCGGGTTCATGATTTGGAGGCCTAACAGGCCGCTTCCACTCTTTCTCCACTACGAGCTCATTCCAATGGAACTCTTTCACTATTTGTAGATTTCACCAAACTCAAGCCCACGTTGAGAAAGGCACGTCAAGTCAAAGGAGCAGCACATTTCGACATTATTTTCTTGTTATGTACAGCTCTCCCACGCTGCGAATCTAATTGACCATTCAAGGAATGAAACCGCGCACCTACCATATGAGTATTTTAAGGCGAAAAATGACTGAGCCAATAAGATCGTATAAATGACGGACAAGACAACTCGTTCATTACAACCACTCGTGGGCCACCGGTCAGCTGATGATCCTAATTCCGTGCATCGGAAAACGGATACTGCCTCGACATGACCTCCGCCCCCGGGTACCGGAAACCACATTTTGATGGGCCTCCGGTCGGTCTTGCCCCCGTTTTCACCCCTCACTCTGACGTGGTACGACGGGCACAGAAAATTCAAGTGTAGTTTTTGTTAAAAAGTCATTATTTAATTTAAGAAGAGATTCAAAAGTTGGTAGAACTTTTAAACTTATAAGTAAAAATTATAATACATTTTTTGAATAATATAAAATTTATTATTTATATCTTAACATATTTACTCATTATAATGGTCAAATTATTAAAATTATCGTGATATTACATTACATAGACAATACATAAACTTAAACCAAAAGAAGTTTATAAAAGTATTAAGAAAAACCATGATTTCAATTTTAAAAATTGATAAAATATTTTATCTCAAAACTAAAAATTATATTATATTACTTAATAATTTAAAAGTTATTACCCTCGAATATCGGATGATGAATTAACATCACTTTATTTGTGATGATTGCTGATTGGTATTCCATAATCATGGCGATGGCTTGAATGCCCTTTAAAATCGTACGAAAGCGTGAGCAATGATTGAGATGTGGTTTAAGCATTTGATGACTATGTGTGGTTGATCCCGCTTTCGTGTTGCCCCAACCGAAAGCAGGACGTACGATGTTACGAGTCGCGTAGGAAATCTTCTCATGGAGTTTACCTTAAAAGGGGGTGTCGGGGTAAATGGTAGGGGCATATTTTTGGGGGCGTACCTTGTCGAAAAAGCCGGGGGAAAGCAGATGCCTTCAGATCTTTGGAAGTCGTGAGCTCAAGAAAGAGACAGACCGGAGGGGATGAGGTGAGAGGCAAAGGACAAGGATATTGCGTGGGGACCACAACCAAACCGTGGGCAATCTGGTCAGTTCGGTTCTCAAAAAAGGGTTGTCTCGTTATTTTAGCCGAAACTCGGGGCCATACGCTTTTGTGACGGAAGTCGTTTCCAAGCCCAAGATTCGTGGACGCAGATCCACATGGGGATTTGAGAGTGAGCCATTTAGAATTTACAAACTGCGCCTGTGTAAGGATACGTGGAAGGAAGACATTGTACGGATAGTGTATCAGAGTTTCGGTAACGTCCCTGTGAAGCATTCGGCAATTTACAAATTACACCTCCCGATATTTCTGAAACGCCCCATTTATCTAACTTTTATTTTGTGGGAAAGATTTTTTTTATTATTTCTTTTAATATTATAATTTACACACTCAACTCATATATATGAGATGTCGAATTCTAAATCTTAGATTGAAACCATTAAAACTAACTAACTAAACGACATGAAAAGATTTTGTTGACGTTGTCAATTCTCTTTGCAAAATCTCCCAAAAATAATACTTATCTTAAATTGTGTTTATCCATTTATAAACAACCAATAATTTCTTGGATCAATCATCTAGTGTATTCGGGTGTCACGAGCTGAGTTAACATTTTGGTGCACATGTAACAGGCAGCTGCATCCCCGATTGTGACTGAGATGTTGTGACAAACACTGTCAATATCAAAGACACAGATGGTTCCTAGCTGTTTTGATTCTACTCAGGGTACTATATAGATTCATCTGGGTCTTCTGCCCGGGCTTCACTCCAAAGGTTTCGTTCCGCCATGTGAGGAGGATCAAGTTCCTATTATTGGCATGTGCCTGCTCGTTTATTTTTGGTATGCTCAGGATCAATATAACATCCCCCGTTGTTGTCCCATCTGAAACTCTCATGGTCATATCCTTGCCTGCAAAATAGTTTTCAGGAGTTTGCTTTCTGTTTCGTGTGCCCCCCCCATCTAGTGGGTGGCCGACCTGAGCAATGCTTGAACCTCCGAATGTCGATTCTGGGTGTCCTTTGTAGTTGAGATTTGAGATCCGACGGTGAAAAAGAATTTTCATGATCCGTTAGTACCGGGCCATCATGACCACAAATTTGGTAAAGTAGGCTGTCAGAACTAAGTACTGTAACTCTACGGACCGGCCTTTAGTCTCTTGATTTTCTTATATAAATAACTAATTATTTTCTTTAATAATCCATTTTAAAGAGGAAAACATGATTAAAATTTATTAATTAAAATCTTTGAGAGAACTCATCCTAAAAAAGCGTAAGCCTTGGAATATCTCTTTGATAGTTTATATAACCTTTTCTCACATCATAAAAAAGTGATTAATAGATGGTTTTAAAGAAGTTCTTCAATTTTAACTTTACTGAACCTATTGGATCATATTATGACCCAAACTTGTGTTTGTAGATATGATTTATATGGTTGAATTTTTTTACTTGAGTTAAAATGGATCCATCCACATCAAGGACCAAAAAAATAACTATTGTGTCTATACTAATATTTTTAAAAATGATATATGTTTTAACTTACTTAACTTTTAATTGTTTAAAAAATAATTATTAATAAAACTCACCCATTCTAACACAATTTTCTTCAAACCTAATAAGAAGGTAAAATTGTCAAAAGGTGGATTTGAAATTGGGATTCACATTAGCGACAGCGTTACTTATGAAGGAGTAAAAAGCAAAAATAAAGAAAAGAACGAAAACGAATAAATTTGGGCGTTTACCAAACAAGGGTTATAAGGGGGCACATCACGTTACCGCCCAGAATATTAAATTGGCAATGAGGTTGTTGAGTCTAGACTCTAAATCAAGCCGTTTGATAATCGCTCTCAGCCAATCAAATTTATGGGACCTGCGTTGCGACAATCCTCGATGGGGCCCCAAACATCTGCTTGGCCACATCTTACACTGGTTGGAACTTGGAAAGCCTCACAAACTTTCCAAGAAAATGACCCTGGAAAAACCAGGGACCACCTCATTTGTTGCGTTCACTGTACATAAAAAATAATTTTAAAAAAAATCCAGAAGATCACGAGCTTGCTTGACTCGCAATCTATCTTATTTGCTAAGCTTCAGTCATCGTTTATGACTGATAAGCCGACAATGACATGGGTCCCTATTTATAAAAAACATGTCATTCTTAAATAAACCATTTTAAGGATGTTAAGTATAAAACATATTCTAAGTTTATTTAAAATGATGTAAACGCAAATCAAACATTCCTATTTTTCTTTTTTAATTACTAATCTTGAGTGTTCGAGACATCTTAAAAATAATATAAAATGTAGCAAGATTGAGAAAAGCTAAACAAATACCAGAAATTCTTGAATAAGACGGTAGAAAAAATTAGCTTACCAATGTTTGGCCTGTTCGTTTGTGGCTGCAGGCTGCACAAATGGAGCCTGTGGTCAAGGTTGATACTCTATAAATAGCTCACTGTACCCGGAATAGATCGGAGTATCAGTATATAAGCCCCTCCGGGTCATGTTTTGTGGTCCTGGATTTTCATTTTGTTTGCTTGTTTTTCAAGCCTACAACCAGCGCGTTGCAGTTCAGCAGCAATAAATGCTTTGATTTCGCCACAACATCGATGGTGACTGGATGTAATCGGATTGCTTAAATGGGTACATGAACGGCTTAGAGAAAGGAAATCAAGGATTTCGTGGGGGCATGTTGGCCGTAATGCAACGGAGGTTGAATTCAGGGACCATCTGGTGGTCTCTGTTGGCTGTTGGACCAAGGCAAAATTCCTGAATCTTCTGTCCTCATACGATTAAGCAGATTGAACTTAAGGTCCTTGGTTGTTTTGTCTAATTCTAAACTAAATTCTTGACTTTTCTCATCGTTTTCATTTTCTTTTTGACCCAAAGAGGATAATCGGCGAATTTTTTTCTTGATACCGGAAGTCATGGGTGATGTAATTTCAAAGAAAGCACTTGGACGATAAGATTGCTGGAACATCAGATTGCAAAGGGTAACCAAAAAGAATGGAATAATCCAATCAAGTATGGACACAGCGAAATTGATGGACATATTTGATGTTGATACATACATAAATCAGGTGTTTGCGGTTGTCATTTTTTTTTTACCTTTTTTGTTGATTTGTTTTAGCTGAACAACTTCCAAATTTTGATAATTAGGTCATTCCAGCCAAAAAAAAAAAAAAAACAAGAGTTGAAAAGGGTTGTAAATGATCCGAGTCTTGATAATTCAATAACATTTGAAAGCTTTAGCACACAGGGATTAAGATTCAAGTCTCTTCCTCTTTTAATAAATCTCCTAATCTCCCATCCTATTTCTTTTTTTTTTTAAAAAAGGTTGTAAATGAGGTTGGTCCCTCACAGTTACTTTTCCGGTTTTCAACCTGAATTATTTTCTTCCGTCATTTTCACTGGTCTTATTTTGGTGGATGTACTCATGAACAACGAAATTGTGGTCGTGCAAGCGCCACTCCATTCCATCCACAATTTCTAGCTCGCTTTTTATATTTATTAAGCATTTAGTTCAGACAGTAAAAAGCAAAAAGAAGCATTGTTAGAATAAAAAGCTAAATAGATAACCAGGAGTTTTCCTTATCTGCAAGATCTAGAGCTGAGATTGCCAACTTCGCACGTTTACTAGTAAGATGTTTAAAACACTCACATCACGGTAACATTTGAGGGAACCTTTCAGACCATAGCCATTGGTCCCCATTGTAATAAAGTTTAGATCGTAGTTTTGTGGGTATGATCAATGTTAGGTTTAGAAGATTCGTTATATTTCTTTGTTGATAATGACTGGATAAGGTTTTTTTTTCTTTTTCTTTTTCTTTTTCTTTTTTTAGTGATTAAAGATGAATAAAAAGAATAGAAAAAAGACATTGATTTTTTATTTTTGAGTCAAAACCTTTTTTTTTTCTATCTATGTTGCTGGTGTTCTTCAACTGGATCGTTGAATAAAGACAAAGTTCGCAGACCTAATTTTGATCCCGTGAGTTTGGGTTGACCAAGAGGCCAACAAATGGGAACAGATATTAATTACACATGATAACGATTTTCTTGATTCCCAAACAGATCCATGCATCCTGGAAATGAATTTTCTTGCCACTACTTTGACAAAAGAAATAAATAGAAAAATCCAAGCCCCCCCCTCTCTCTCTCTCTCTCTCTCTCTCTCTCTATATATCTATCTCTGTTGTGGGTAAATAAACATTCCAAAAATACACTGACAAATCCGATCGATCAACGGAGAGGAGTGCGTCCTCAAGATGGGACCGCAAGATGGTAAAAAGATGGAAGAGGATTGGTTCAGGTAAGATTTTTTGTTTAATCAGCGTTGATTGAAGTAAAGATTGTGTTTTAGCACTTTTTTCCACGAAGAGACGAAGTGTTTAACATTCTAATTGACCGCCCGCCCATTGTATGATCAGAGATGTTCGGTAAAAGCAGGCACGTGTTAAGACCCATAATGTTGCTTTTTTAACTCCCAAATGGACTTTTCCCCGGAAAGAGAACAGGGGATCAGCGAATCAGAGCCCCACAGCAGCATCAATCCCATTCCGGTAAATATCCTTGCCCAGATGGGCATTTATTATGTCTATCCTAAACCTTAAGAAACCTAATCTTTCTTTCTCGCAGGAGGAGTAGAGTGGGACACACACACACACACGTTGTCTGCTGCACATTAGCCAATTAAACACTACTTAAAGCGGAATTTTTTTGGGACAAAAAAACATTTCTGTTAATGGATTCGGCATTATTGATCTTTGAGGGAACGAGTACCTTAGCAGATTGTAATTGCGAAGTTCCTGCAGTGAAGCAGGCGGGTGTAAATGTATACGATTTTTCGTATCACGTACGAGTGTGACGGATATTTCAAATTGTTAAATGGTCAAGAAATTGTTTTTTATGTCTGCGTACCAAAAGCAAGAAGCTGAAGAGAATCTAGAAATGCTCGTTTCTTTTCAGTACCTCGAAAACACAGAATTATATCGGATATTATATTTGAATAGAAGTAAAAAGAAATCTGTATGTGTGTGTGTGGAGAGAGAGAGAGTGAGAGGGGAGAGAGAGGAGAGAGAGAAGTGAAGAAAAAGCAGAGAATAAAAAGAGACCGGATGTTGACAAATTTCATGTCACTGTTCTTAGAAGGTCGTTTGTTTGTGCGAAGATTTCTTATCTGGGATCTCTCTCTCTCTCTCTCTCTCTCTCTCTCTCCCCCTCTCTCTAGAGGAATAAAAAAGAAAAAACTCTCCTATTCTTTGAGAGAGAAAGAGAGTGACCCAGCCGATCGAAATCCCTCCCTTTTCTTCAATCTGGCGACGATCTAAGCTCCTTCAATGGTGTTGCCAAGACACCCACCTTTTCGTTTGTTGAATAGTCATTGTTATCGTTTTCTTTATCTGCTTTGGTCGTAGTGGTTAGAGACTGGGACTCTGAATTTTCCACGATGTGGAGTTGAATGATTCAATCCATACGAGGTTCTTGAGGAGAGAAGTGAGAAGAGGATGTGGGTCTGAGGTAAAACCAATTTTCATTTTCTAAGTAAATTGATTTATGGTTTCATTTTTCCTGATGATTTTCTTAGTTGGGTTTCACTTTAATTTAGTTGTGTACTTTGTTCTGCCTTTAGAAATTGTTAAATTGTTGGCTCTTTTCTGGCTTAAGCTGCGCATTTGTTGTGGTTTCATTATAACTAATAAACTCCACTGATATTTCTTTTTATAGTTAATTTCCTTTTTATTTTTTAATTTTTGAATTGACTTGCTGGGTATCAGGTTTCGATGATGATTTTAGTATTTTTCGTTGTCCTTTTATTTTTTTAATACTTTCTTTATATATATCAATTTTCGGTTACTAGGTAGAATTTTGATATTTTCTTATATGAATCCGTTACCATGTAGGATCTATTCTATTGACTGTATTTCATGATACACGTACTTTTTATCTGGATAATTAGCGAATAGAAGTTCTGACTTGTCATTTTGATAGTAAAGCTTCTGAAAGTTTCCGCATACTAGGTTTCTTTCTCAAATTTTGGTTGGTGTCAAGTATTCTGTGCATATCAAAAGCTTATAGTGATAACCGGTTGTCTTGGATCATCTTCATTGACATATGTTATTTCTCTTTTGATGCATTAGTGAAGGATTTTTTTTTTCTAGGAGAGTTGAACTTTGATGCTTTTGCAAACTTTTTATTATTTTTCAGCCAGTGAAGGGAAGGGTTATGTGCATTCAATTGTTTTTGCAAATTCTGTGTGAGTTTTCTTATGATAACTTTATGGTTTGGTCAAATATCTAACACTTCAAAGTGGCTACTTGTAATTGGATTCCTGTGCTGTATATACATATTCTACTATTGGTACTATGGAAATGTTCCTTATGAGATCTCCTTGTGTTGTATTATGAGTGTAGTTGCTGTTCTGAAATAAAGAAGTGTTTCAGCCAAGTGCTTATGTGAAACTCTTGACTAAGAACTGTTTCAAATATTCATTGTATTGTGTTTAAAGATGGCTGCTGATCCTTATTTGTTGCCCTGTTAGAGAGTCTATTATGGCTAAGAACACTCTGAAGCATATGAGAGACAGTATAATTATAGCTTGCAGTAATAAACTACTTGAGCAAATTGTTGCTGATTTATTTCTAGGATCATGCAGGGTTCATTTTATATTATTTAAAAATTTGTGGGTCCTCCTTTTCTTTCTTTATTAGATTTGCAATGGATTCAGTTGAATAGAGAAACTATTGGCATCTAGTAACTACCCAAATCTTGTTTAATTGAGTGAAAGATGATCATACTTTCTACATATCTATATACATATCATTTTCCTCTGTTTTCTTGGAAGGGAGGGTTGGGGGTGGGGATAGGATTTAGGGGTATTTGTTTTACCAAAACATGGTAACTGTTGTAAGTCATGGTTTCATACATCATCATGGTGAATGCAGTCACTACCTTAGTGACTAACTCCCCATTCTTGTTTGGCAAGATAATTATCATATGTGTGCATTCAAGCTGCCAATAGAATGATTGCTTTTGGAGAGCCATTTTCTTACCAGTAAGGAAGCCTGTCAAAGTTCTCTTTGAAGGTGCAAGAACTTCTATTCTTTTGTATTCCCTTCTATTCTTTTGTATTCTCTTCAAGGTTCACACAACCATTTGACAAGGGGAATATTTTAGAACTTGTAGAGCCTTTAGGATAACTTCTGCTGTTAATTTGCATGTTAGGTCTATAGGGTAAGTGATGTAGACCATAGTCTACATCAAGGATTTTATTTGTGAGGAAGATTTAAGATATTAAATTAATAAATAAAATGGACAAATAACCCAGCAAATACTATTTGGCTTGTCTGAAAAACGTTAACAATTAAGATGTTTATGGAGTAATATCTTGGAAAGGACGTTGGAAATTGTAAGGCCAGCAGATTTGAAGTGATTTCTATGATCGCATCAAAAAAGTAAGATTCTTGGTACCAAATCAAGCACGTTTTTGTTGCAAGAACGTGTGTACGGGTATGTGAATTATATTTTTTTTTTTAAAAAAAAAAACACATTCCTCAACTAACTGTCACCTATTGGTAATTAGTCTTAGCATGCTTTGTTTATCATGAATGCCTTGAATGTATATAACTGTCACCTATTGTTTGTTCCATGCTAGCTAAAAACTATGGTGAGCAGTTCTACTAATTTGGAATTTTTATGTGAAACTAGATTCTCATTGTTACTTTTATGATTCTTTTTGCTTATGTGTCTCTCCATTAATATGTTCCTCCATTGGTTTTCAGGAATGGGAACAAAAGTGCAGTCTAAAAGTTATCTGCCAGGATATTACCCAATGAGGGATCTTAATGAGAATCCTAACAGTTGTAGTTGGCACCTGTACTATGGGGATAAAACCTTGGTAAATGGGCAGTATTATAATGGTGTCTTGCAAAGGTCTGCTGCAGAGTCATATCCTGGTTATGATAAGGATCAATTGAAGAAGATGATGCTTGAGCATGAGGCAGAATTCAAGACTCAGGTATTCAAATTCTCCTGGTCCTTTCAAATCGCAGGTTCAATCAATTGGTTTCATGCCAGATTGAGTTTCGTTAGTTTTTTTAGCTCATTGGATATGTCTGTGTTTTTTTCTTCCTTCATCAGGTGTATGAACTTCACCGCCTTTACAGAATTCAGAGGGATTTGATGGATGAATTTAAGAGTAAAGAAATACATAAAAGCCGGATGCCTATGGAGACATCTTTGTCATCAAGCCCCTTAGCATCTCAAATTACATCTGATGATGCTCGGAAATGGCATATCCCCAGCTTCCCTCAGGCAGACTGTGTTTGTGCTAGACCATCTGCTTCAGGTGTAGAGGACACCCATTCTCCTCTAAGTTCTATAAAAGGAAACAGCACACAAGGTGGTCCTTTTTTATGCAAAAATGGAGGTAATTCAAAAGATTTAGAGGTGCTGGACTCAAGACCCTCAAAGGTCAGGAGAAGAATGTTTGATCTTCAACTTCCGGCTGATGAATACATTGATACTGAAGAAGGGGATCGGTTCAGCCAAGAAAAAGTATCTGGTATGTCAAGTTATCATTCTAATAAAGAGCATAGGGTTGGTTATGAGAATGGTGTAATGCTGTTTCCCAGCAACAGTGGGAAGAATGGCTTTGAAGGAGATGCAGTAACATCTGATTCCTGTTTTGAGAGTCGAAATGGTTTGGCAGACTTGAATGAGCCTATCCACGTTGAAGAAACAACTGCTTCTGGGTCTGTCGATGTTCTGGGCCGAGGTGACTACCACCATGAGGCTCAAGGCCCTGATCTGTGTGCCAAACCAAATTCACAGTTTCTAAGTTTGCAAAAGGGAATTTCATTCAATTCCCACAATGGAACCGATAATGGGACTTGGAATAATCAGCACTTAGAGAACAATGGAAATGGAAAAGGGTGGTTTTCCCGTGTGCTCGAATCAGGTATAGTTCCTTAATCAAGTTTCATTAGAATTCCTTATGTTGTTTTTGATTGAATTCTTCATTGTTCTTTACTTTTCAAAAGTTGTATTTGTGGTAGTATTGTTTCATTGATTGGATTTCTTTATTTCATGTGGCTGCCATTTTGTTTATAGGGCACGGTAAAAGCAGCTTGAAATCTTCTTCACAAGGTTTTCAACAAGAAATTTCTACCCAGTCAATGCCATTTTTGCTCAATCAAGCTCATGAACCTTCTGCTTACTATCTAGCTGATCAAAGCAAGATAGAACGATGGAGTGAAAGAACAATTTCTGCTTTGGAAATGTCTGACAGAGGTCACGAGATCTCCAGTAATAAGCACCTGGGGTCAATTGTGGCCTCCCATATACCCAGCCCATGTACTATTGCCACTTCATCTGATTTGGCCAAGTCTTGGTCTCAGTCAGCTTCATCGTGGGAAAAACAAAGTGGTAGCTTAAATCATAAGTCAATGTCAGTTCAAAAACAACCTAGCTTGAATTCATCTGCAAACTTGAGTAAGAGTTCTCAGTCATCAGTTCAAAGCAATGGGTTTTTTGGAGATGCTTGGCATCTTAAGAGCAATCTTAAAAGTGATCCAGTCTTTGGAAGTGAAGTGCCTAACAGAAATGGATTTTACCATGGGTCATCATCGGGATCCAAGGAACCACCAGTTCATCTCCCTTCAATCAGCTATGATTATATGGACTGCAGTAATGATCTCAATAAAGTTCCTGATCTCTTCTTCAATAATGGTATGATGAAGTACCATAAGGGTTCGGATTGTGTGGACATGAAATCTGTAAAAGATGAGAACATGCATGTGGTGCTTTCAAACAGTTCAGCCTACAGAGCGGCTCCCCGGCAAGGTTTTGAGTTCTTAGGAGGACAGAAGCCGGAAGAGCATCTTGGGGTCTTGCCATGGCTCAGATCCAAGCCTGCTTCTCCAAATGAAGCATCCAATGTTGGGAAAATTCCAACAACAGAGGAGCCGCAATTCTTGCAATTTTCAAAACAGTTACCCAACAAAACTGAAATGGAAAGGGGAACTGAAGAAATTTTTACACAGAATTTAAAACTGGATTCATGTAATAATGATTCTGAGGTGAAGAGGATCGAAATAGGCACCTACCCTAGTAATAGAAAAATTCTTGGGTTTCCCATCTTTGAAAAGTCTCATATTTCTAAGAATGAGGCTTCTTCTTTGACCTCTCACACTGTATCCTGTCCTCGCTCGTCTGAAGGTGAAGTTGTGGAGAATAAGGGAAAAATCAGAGTCCTCGACATAAACTTGCCTTGTGAACCTGCAGTTCCTGACTCGGGCAATCAGGTGGCGGAAGTTCTGGTTAGAGACAAGAAAACAGATGCAAACATTTCGCGTTTCAGACATGACATTGATCTAAATTCCACTATAGCTGATGATGAGACGACATTAATACCTCCTTCTGGGATAGATTTAGAAGCCCCTATACTTGTTGAGACCAAAGAGGATATTATTCCTGGAGAGGCTGCAGAAAGGCCGCCTGTGGCTCCCCTGCAATCACCACGGCACAAAGTTGAGCTCCAAGAGGATGAAGTTATTATGATAGCTGCAGAGTCTATAGTTGCCATCTCATCATCAAGTCTCCACCATCAGTTTGATGGTACAATTAGCCATGCATTGGAAGCTTCTGTTGACCGCCTTAATTGGTTTGTGGAGATAGTTTCCTCATGTGGAGATGATATTGAGAGCAAGTTTGACTTTATGTTTCGAGTCAAAGATAGTGAGGATAGCGAAGGAGAAGGGAGTGATTACTTTGAGTCTATGACGTTAAAACTAATAGAGACAACAGAAGAAGATTATATGCCTAAACCTCTGGTTCCAGAAAACTTAAAGCTTGAGGAAACTGGGGCCATTATAGTGCCAAATCGGCCTCGGAAGGGCCCAGCAAGAAGAGGTAGGCAACGGAGGGACTTCCAGAGAGACATCCTTCCAGGCCTTGCTTCCCTTTCAAGGCATGAGGTAACAGAGGATCTTCAGACATTTGGGGGTTTAATGCGAGCAACAGGTCATTTGTGGCATTCAGGATTGACGAGGAGGAGCTCCACTAGAAATGGGTGTGGAAGGGGGAGGCGGCGGTCAGTGGCAAGCTCCTCGCCTGTTGAGCCAACTGGCCCAGCTTGCACCCCTCTGATACAGCAGCTAAATAACATTGAAGTTGGACTGGAGGATAGAAACCTAACGGGGTGGGGGAAGACAACTAGACGACCCCGCCGGCAGAGATGCCCTGCAGGTAATCATCCATCTGTTCCTTTAACCTGATTGTGGGAAGAGGCTTTGGATTCTTAATTTATAGTTTTATAGAGGGAATTAAAGAGTTGTTTCTCTGGCTTTGGGGAGGTGAGGTGGTTCTGAGCCATGGGGACTGCCTTTTTGTACATTTCTTAGCCCAGAATTTGGGGTTGCTTGATTATCTTACCTTTGAGTGTTTACCAACTTTGTATTAGCATAAATAAAGGTTGTATGATTTCTTCCGGGATATACAGTATCATTCCTTCACTTGTGTGTGCAATCACTTGGGTTATAGGGGTATTCATAATGTTGTTTGGGTACTATTTATTGTAGTTGCGTCAGCCGATTGACCAGCCGGCAAGAGAATCATTATACTGCAACAGCCAAAATTCTATCAATGGAAAATGAAACGGAAGGAAATTTGTACTTCTTTTCGATGGAGGAACCTAATATGCTATCAACTGCTTGGAAAGGGTGACACTAGTATGGAGGGGAGGAATGGGGTAGTTGTGTCCTTGATTGGGTTCTTTGATCATAAGTGACTGAAAGGGACATATTCATTGCGGATAAAACACTGTGAATTGATTCATATCGACTAATGGTAAAGGAAAGAGAAATGTGTATGGTGAGCCTATTCTCTCTCTCTCTCTCTCTCTCTCTCTCTCTCTCTCTCTCTTAATGTCAAATTCATAGGAACCGTGATTTCTGGAAAATGAGAGACCAATAAGCAAGATAGTCCTGTAAATGAGGCTTCCCACAGGAAACAAGGATTGGTTAAGTAACTCTGCATCTTCCCAGACGCTAAAATTGATGGCCAAACAACCATTTTACCCCCTAAGGGCAATGATTGTGCGGGAGAGTGATTTTCTGTGTGCTGATCCAGTCAGCTAGATTATCTGTTTGTGGAGTTCCACTTTTCTGACAAACGATTCGCTCCCCATGGAAGCGATCTTTTTCGCCAACATAATGGCAATAGTACAACCAAATTGAAAACATGTGTCCCGCTTTCTGTTCTTGCTCAGTAATGATACATGAAAAAGGACAAGCAGCATTCATTCAGCAACTTCTTCACCCAAAACAAAAAAAGAAAATTTTTTTTGTTAAAAATGTCTGAGTCTTATATGTTAAAAAAAATAATATAAAAAATAAATACTTATATTATAAGACAATCATTATTTTAACAAAAAATTACAATAACTCAATTCATAAATAATAATTTAAAGAACGATGGAATAATGGAATCATAAATAATAATTTAGTCTTTTTTTTTTATATGTGCAAACCTAGAGGGTAGAAAACTATGATTGAGTGCCTTTACTTGAACCTAAATTTTTATATCAATTATTATTAACAGTTATTTTTTATTTTCATAAATGCAATTATTCCAAAAAGAAAGGTGGGGAAAAAAGAGGAAGTGTGGGCACGAGGAGACTGGGCGCGTGGGGGAAGGAGATGAGGGGACAGAAGAGGAGAAGATCTTTCTTTTTGTAGGGTGCGTGCGCCTGCATATGCGTGGGCGTGTCGGTGTGAGAGTTGATCTGGGGTACAGTGGTCAGAGTCATTGAGTCTCCTTAGATACTCCTCTGCCCAATCACAGCTCACGACAAGTCCCCCTGTCTTTTTCTATCGTCATGCGAAAAAGCTTCACCCACTCCACTTTCCACTGCCCTTCCTACGTATCTGTCCTTTTCTACGTACCCCTTTTTTATCTTTCGGCTTTGTACCCCAGCTGCAATTATTGCAGCTGGGGCCCTTCACTTTATCATCAATTATTTCTGGCCCCCTCCCCAGCTTTCTTGTATATCTACTTTGTAACCTATTGTGTTGAGGTGGCATCTCTCGGTAGGGTCCACGTTTAGGGTTAGACTTTTTTTCTTTTGAACTCCTTAATGTTTTTTTTTTTAGTTGAAATTGGATATTATATCACATTGAAAATAAGCTCTTAAGCTTATAAGTAATGAAATTTACCCACCTAATGTTTTACAGTTTTGGTTTAATATTAAAGTTAGGAATTGACCTTTGTTTTATAAACCATTATGTCTTAAAGTTGAGTTTCTTTTCATATGCAAGATAAATGTTATCCTACACTAGAGGCAAGATGATGGTATTTTATATTATAAGTGATGATATTTTTCTACTTAAAATTTTAAGTTTTTAAGATAGACTCACACACTTTAAAAAGAGTATTAAAAATGAGTATTATTTTAGGTCGAAAGTAAGATGATGAACATTAAATCTTATAAGTATTAAGGTTTTCTCATTTATTACCTTAAGATTTTAGAATGAACTTTTACATTTGAATATTTTTGTTTCTTTTTTATATAACTTGAATTCACGGCCCATTCTTTATTGGTAGTTACAAGTTATAATGTTGATTTTGATTCAAAGTAGTTGTAATTTTATATACATATGATAAATTTTATTAGAATTTTGGGAGTAAGTAGATCTTGCATTGTGAATTGAATTTGATTTCTCTTATATTATTTTTTACAAGTTTTTTCTTTCATTCTCTTAAAATCAAGTGACTTGAAAGATTTACAATAGAAAATAAAATTGAAATTTACAATGTTTAATGTGTCATGTTAACTTCAAAACATCTAGTCCTTTATTTCTCTTTTTACATTTCAAAACTTTTGTATTAATATAAAAGACTACAAAGAGAAACAAAATTCTCATATAAATTAATCTTATTATGTGAGTAGACTGTATGTATTTCTACTAGCAACCGTGTTGATATATAGTGCAATTCCATCCATCAATGCATCAATTTGAGATCCATGGAATATGGTTGATAAACATTGGCTAGGCCTAAAAGGGAAGTGATGCATATGGAAGTTTATTGTGAATTACTCACATCAATTATTGTGATTTTTTTAGTAACCCTAAACTCCTATCAAACTTTGCTTAATAACTTACATTGGAAAGTAGTGATTTGTCTCAAAGTGTGCTCATATTAGACAAAAATGTAGTCAAGGAGGGATTAGAACCCAAAATACTTATTTTGCAACTATCGTGATTATTATGTTCTTTATATTTTCACATTTTTTTGTATGAAACTAATTGTTTCCTTATTTTATTTAATTCATTATAAAAAGTTAACAATATTAGGCTTGGATTGAGTGAGTGTCAATTCAGTATTACTTTTCTTTTTTTCTTACTAAACAAAAGCCATCAAAATTCTGTAACAAGTTCTTTCTTGTGAAAGAAACATATTATCATCAATAAATTATGAGTCCAACAACATTTTAAGAGCGAGAAATTCGGAATAATTAACATAAATACGTGAAATATTTTTGTTATAGAGCTAAAAATTAAAGAACATACATAAAAAATCACCCTCGTCATCTTAACGTGTCCATATTTTTTTGCTTCTACATTTATCTTCTTTAAAATCACTGTTCCTTACAAAAGAATTTTCAAGGTAGAGGTCATTAGAATTTAATTTTGATGATAAAATGTTTTAATTCTACACATCTTTGCTGCTGGCATATTATCAAACAGGGAAACAATGGCGCGAGCGCCGCTGCTTTGCTTCTCCAGCAAACTCCGATAACCACAACAGAGGATGAAAGTCGTCTCCACCCTACGTTCATTACTCCCTCTCGCCAAAAAGGCTTACCTTCCATGGCGCACTCTCACCAAAAAGCTTCTACTTCCATGCCGCACTCTCACCTATGCAACCCATCAACAAGCCGTGGAATCTCTGGAACTCGCTCAGACCATCGCTTCTATGCACTCTATCTCTTCAAACCTCTGCTTTTCTCTTCTGGGTTCATGCAGAAACATCGATTCTCTCAAGAGGATTCACGGCTTACTCGTCGTAAACGGCCTCTCCGGTGAGCTTCTGTACGATACGAAGTTAGTTAGCTTGTACAGTTCTTTTGGGCATGTTGAGCATGCCCGCTTATTATTTGATAGGATAGAAAGCCCGGATTTATATTCATGGAGGGGGATGATTCGGTGGTATTTTCTGAATGATATGTATTCGGAGATTATTCCGTTCTACAACCGTATGAGATTATGCGTCAAAGAGTGCGACAACCTTGTGTTTGCAATCTTGTTGAAGGCGTGTTGTCAACTCCGCGATTTTGATGGTGGGAGGAATGTTCATTGCCAGATTGTTAAGGCAGGGAGCCGCGATTGTTTTGTGTTGACTAATCTTGTAGATATGTACGCGAAATGCGGAGAGATCAGGAGTTCTCGTGAGGTGTTCGAAGATATTCTTGACAAAAATGTGGTTTCATGGACATCAATGATTGTGGGGTATGTGCAGAATGATTGTCCTATAGAAGGGTTGGTTTTGTTCAACCGCATGAGAGAAGGGCTAGTTGAGGGTAACCCGTTTACCATAGTGAGCTTAGTCACTGCGTGCACAAATTTACGAGCTTTACATCAAGGGAAGTGGATTCACGGTTATGTTATTAAGAATGGTATTGAAATTAATACTTTCTTGGTTACAGCACTTCTAGACATGTATGCAAAGTGCGGGGATGTTAGAGATGCTCGTACTGTCTTTGATGAGCTTTCTGCTATTGATCTTGTCTCGTGGACGGCAATGATTGTTGGATACGTACAGAACGCCCATCCAAATGAGGCGTTAAAATTGTTTTTGGATAAGAAATGGTTTGACATATTGCCAAATTCTGTTACGCTTGCAAGTGTGCTTTCGGCATGTGCACAGTTGGGCAATCTGGATATGGGAAGGTCAGTTCATGGTTTGGCTACTAAGCTTGGGTTTGAAAAATCGACAGTGAGCAATGCTCTCATAGATATGTATGCAAAATGTAGGATGATCAAAGATGCTAGATATATATTTGAAACAGTTTTGGACAAGGGTGTGGTTACCTGGAATTCAATTATATTTGGGTATTCACTAATTGGTAATGCGTTTGAAGCTCTTCGACTCTTTAATCGAATGAGATCAGATTCTGTTTCATCTGACACATTCACTCTTGTTAGTGGTCTCTCAGCTTGTGCTTCCCTTGGTGCTATTCAAGTCGGTTCTTCTTTTCATGCTTTCTCTATAAAAGAGGGTCTACTATCACCTAGTGTGTATGTTGGTACTGCACTTCTTAACTTGTATTCCAAATGCGGAGATGTGAAGTCTGCTCGTAAAGTATTTGATGAGATGGGAGAGAAAAACAGTGTCACCTGGAGTGCAATTATTGGTGGTTATGGAATGCAAGGGGATGTTAGTGGGTCCCTTGCCCTTTTTGGTGATATGTTGAAAGAAAAATTGGAACTCAGCGAAGTAATTTTCACGACTGTACTATCTGCGTGTAGTCATACAGGGATGATTGGGGAGGGCTGGAGGTGTTTCAATTTGATGTGCCAGGACTTTAACTTTGTTCCTTCGATGAAGCATTATGCATGTATGGTAGATCTATTATCTCGTGCTGGCAGACTAGAAGAAGCCTTATACTTCCTTGAGAATATGCCAGTAAAACCAGATGTTAGTTTGATCGGTTCTTTTCTCCATGGGTGTGGACTTTATGCAAGATTTGATCTTGCAGAGATGGCAATCCAGAAAATGCTGGGGTTACATCCTGATGAAGCTAGTTACTATATACTCATGTCTAACTTGTATGCTTCAGATGGAAGGTGGAGCGAGGTTAATAGGGTGAGAGAGCTGATGAAGCAAAGAGGATTGAGCAAGTCCCCTGGGTTTAGCCTTGTGGAAATGGATATTACCAATGATATCTCACCTATGAAAGTTTCATCTCTTGCCTAGTTATATGCCTCAATCGTGCATGTTTTTGTTGGATTGTTATCGAAACTTAAGGATGTGAAGAGTGTGCCGAGCTGTGAGGCTCATTATCCCCAATTTGGACGCATTTTTTAGGCAGGTAGTGATGGGGGAGGATTTTAGTTCTTGCACACACTCATATCAGACTTTTGCCAAGTGCCGGGTTCTATGTCCGGGAAAGTGCTGTGGGGCTGACCATGATGGGAAAAGTGGAACTTGGCACCTGCCCTTCATGAGTTGGCCTAGAGTCAATACTCTTGGTGGTAAATTTCTTTCTGCATCATCAGCATTGAATGACGTTGGATATGACTCTCCGAAGGCATTATGCTTTTGAAACAGGCTTAAGAAGCATTGTCCGCTGGACTGCCTATGATGTCAGTGAACTCCACGACGATTTTGTTAATGACAATATTGGTTATACCCCCTTGCTCTGGATAGGCATTGGTTGTGGTGGGATGGAGGAAGTGACCGTTTAATACTAGTAAATTGTATATTTTCATTTCAAATTGTATCCCAAGCTACTAGTGCATGTATTATCTTTATTTTTCCACTACCACAGCACCTGATGACAGGGACCACAATATCAAATTAACCTATTAAATAAAGTTATTAACAGGTAAGCCAAAATGAACTTTTGCTCATCAAGTCACTGAATCATCTATGCAATATATATTATACAATAAAATTGCTACTGAAAAAGGATTAAATGCGAGGGAGGTGTGCCAGTACTGCTTACTCAAGGAATACAGTTGGCCATTTTATTTACTAAATAATTGGAGTAGACAGAGGGCTATCCAGATTTCTGTATTGATTTGGATAAGACCAACTCCCTAACATAAAAAATGAAACCACTTTATTTGTGGGATAAAAAAATGATGCTCTACAAAAATGAGGGTTTTGTTTTGAAATCTGTAGGGTTGATCCCGGACTGGTGTTTATCTATTCCAAACTCAGTTATCAGCCTCTCCTGTTGACTTTAGGATTATCTTCCTAGAAAAAAATTAGGTATTGAACTCTCATATTCTACATTTCATCCTTGCTCAACAGCCAGAGCAGCAAAAGTTTCCGAAATCTTGTAAATTTCATTCGTTTGCAGATGGGAAGTATCTCCAGCTCCAAATCTGTAAATTCTTTTGTTGAGTTCAATTGTACTCCATCCAGGAACCTTCATTAGACCTATTCCTTTCATCATGGATCTCACCTTCCCAAATTCATTAAAGTCTCCCCCTTCTGCATATACATTAGACAATAAAGTAAAGTACCCACTATCATCAGTACTAATATCTGAAAGGTCTCCTTGAATACTTCTAATCATATCCATCCTCTGGTGTATTCGGCATCCATTAAGTAAAGCACCCCAGATACTAGCATCTACGGGAGACGGACTTGATTTGATAATTTCATAGGCTCCGCTGAGATTACCAGCTCTGCTCAGAAGATCAACTAAAGTGGCAAAATGATCTGTTTTGGGCTCGATTCCAAAATCCCTCATTGAGCTAAAATATGACCTCCCTTCTTCTACAGATCCTGCGTGACTGCAAGCTGAAAGAATATTCATGAAGGTAACTTCATTTGGTTTTATTCCGGAATGCACCATCTGACTGAAAAGTGAGATAGCAGCATCTATCCGGCCATGTATTCCATAACCAGCAATCATCGTACTCCATGAAACCACACTCCGCTCTGACATGCTATCAAAAACTACTTGGGCTACATGAAGGTTTCCGCACTTGGCATACATGTCCATTAGAGCTGTGTCTACATAAAGATCTTTCTCCAGACCACAGGTAATAACCTTGTGGTGCACCCATTTTCCCTTTTCTAAATGACCCAAATGGGAGCAAGCTTGAATTGCACTTAAGAATGTTACTCCATTCATCTCAGCGCCACTAAGATACATTTTGTCAAAGAGCCTAATTGCCTCCATTGAATTACCATTCTGAGAAAACCCACAAATCATAGAATTCCAAGTTACAACACTTCTCTGGTTAGTCCTTTCAAATATCATGTATGCAGAATCCACGAACCCACATTTAGAGTACATGTCAATTAGCGAATTCTGTACAAACTCATCCATGATCCCTCTTTTGATGACATGGCCATGAATCTGATATCCAAGCTGTATTGAACCCACATTTCCACAGGCTGAAAGAGAACTCGACAGGCTATATGAATCTGGCATCATTCTGTGTGTCGGTATCTGCACAAAGAGTGCTAATGCCTCCTTAAACAACCCTCTCTGAGCATAATGCGACACGATCATATTCCACGATACAATATTTCTCGCACCAAGTGTATGGAGAAACTCCTTGCAAGTATTTAGTTTTCCGCATTCAGCGTATAATTCTATTAAAGCTGGCCCTAGAAAATCAAGGTCAGCATCCAAAGCTTTTCTAAAACAAAGCCATGAACTGATTTCCCTTCTCTAAGCAAGCGTAACCTAGCACAAGATCGTAAGACAGACATCACGGTTACTGAATTGGGTTCTACTTTAGACCCTTGCATCTCAACAAAAACATCTATTGCTTCTCGAAAGAGATTAGTTACGTTGTAGCATGTGATCATAGCTGTCCAAGAAGCCGTATGCCGGTGATTAACATTTTGAAAGACGCTCTCTGCACTATGCAAGTCGCCACATTCAGTATACATTACAATTAGGGAGGTATCCAAAGACCCATCACTTTTAATTGCCCTTGTCACAACTTGACCATGAACGGACCTCGCTAGTCCCAGAAAACCCAAGTCACCACAAGCCTCAGCTACACTAAGCATTGTCACTGAATCTGGTTCAACACCTTCAGAGACCATCCTGCGGAACAAATCCAAGCCTTCTCTTGTGTCTTCATTCTCCACATAACATGATATAATTGAACTCCACAAAACGACATCTTTAATCAGCATTCCGTCGAATATCTTCCGTGCATCATCTAGACAGCCCATTTCGCCATACATACTAAGCAATGAAGTTTCGACGATAGCATCACTGTGAAACCCACATTTGAATATCCTCCCATGGACCTTTCCACCAATACGCAGATCACCCAAACCAGAGCAAGCTCTCAAAATGGAAGGATATATAAACCTATTGAACTGGACATGGTGGCACAACATTTTATGGTACAGTGCAATTGCTTCTTCAAAGTAGTGGTTCCAAACATAACACTTAATAAGTACACCCCACATGAATGAATCTGGGCTAGGGAAGGTTTCAAAGACAAGTCTTGAAGTTTGGAGGGTACCCATTTGAGCATAAGATTCAACGAGTTTGGTGGAAGCCAGTGGGTCTCTGTGGAGGCCGGTGACAAATAGATGGGCATGGAGTTGGGTTAGAGTTCTTAAAGTGGTGCAGCACCTGAAAAAAGGCATGTAGAGCGTCATTATTCTTGTTTTTGAGCAGCTTAATCAACCGGCCGACGTTCACAATGACCTCAACGCAACATGAAATTTTCTATCAGCCTTCTTTTCTCTTGTTGTATCCACACTGTAAGTTATAGCATCGAATAGTCTTTCGCTTGTTGCGACTCTATGGCAGAAGCCATTGATATGCAGTTTCACGTCCTGTGGCGTCGAAGGAGAGTGAATGTTGAAAGACTTCGTTCCCCTCTCCTTCGGGAGGGAGTTTCTAGCTATATAAAGAACCTGACTACTAGTTTTAAAGATTAAAGGAGGCTTCCCACGAGCCTGTCCATCCCACAACAAGCACGACGACTGGTATGCAACACGTTCAACCTCCAACATTCCCACAAACTTATGTTATAAGAACAAGATCTTTGGCTTGCATTTTGTCCTTGTTGAACCAGGAATAGATGGAGATTATTATTCTTTTGGATCAATGATTAACGTAATATACTTGCTGCCCCCTTAAGCTTCAATAGTCCAAAGCAATTGGCATACTTTTGTAAGCTAAATTACTAGTTGCGCCGGTCATTTGCATCTATTACATACACATAACTTATTGGTTGTTTGTCTGCCTTCTGGGCTTTTTTCACATTAGATTCAGGTCGAGGTATGGTTGTTAAGAAAAGTCATCCCACCATCCCTCTGTCGAAGCATTAGGCACAAAATTCCAAGCCAAAGTTCTTCCTGTTAAAATGCTTTCAATATTGGGTTGTCCCATTGAGAAAATCAAAATCTAGCGGCCAAAACATTCTGCTGAGCACACTACACTTATACTCCAGAAGTCCAGAAATTGGATAAATGTGAACCAGGATTACACGTACAATGTATGGCGCCTCCAAGTAGAGACAGTAGAAATGACCTCTGTAGCCAAGAACTCTACAAGTAAATGGATTACAGAAGATGAAAAAAGTAGACTTTCAGATAACAACCAAGACCCAATTTACTAAGTGACACATGGAAATTCTACTCCTGAACATTCAAGAGGCATTAGTCTCTTAAGCATCACCACTAGGCTTATCATCTTCCGAGTCAAAGGGTACTTCATGCCGGGGCCTATTGTATTTTTCACGCAGCTGCTTGATTGGGATAAAATCACCAGCCGTGTCCATACCATAAAATAAAAAGGAAATATAAGGATGATCAAACCTGTCCTGTACATAGTTAAGAGCAGCAAAAGATTAAGCAACATCACAGGAAGTGCAAATCATTGTTATTAAGGGAAATACTACACACAAAACACTAATACAAAGATTTAATATAAGAAAATGGGACAATCACCGTATCTGGTTGTCCAGGGGCTAATAGATTCTCCTCGGAAACTGCAACAAGGAAAATCATTCCATATGTTCATCAGGAAATTCGAAATCCGACCGGCAAAACCTCACAAAAGAAACACTCAACACAAAGACAAGCACACAGGAAAACCAATCTTAAAGACAAATTGAATCAAGCAGGTGTAAATTACCATAAGCCACCAGTAGATTAGGGTCTGCATGTACATCAACCAAAACCTGGAAAACAATAAAAACAATGTTATTGGAAATAAGTATTTCCACCCTGCTCATTCAACTAACAGATAAAATGATGTGAAAAAAACAAGGAACTCAAAACTGTCAATATATTACATTCGGTTATTCAGGCTACTTACTTAGAAATGCACCAAAGGAGTGGGTAAGGGTGTGGCAACAGTTGGTCAAAATGGTGGAAAATGTTTGAAATCATCAACATTTTTAAACTTAGATATGATAACCACTGCCCCACTTCATCGTGTGAGTTAATGTACAAAGATAAGGAAGAAACTCATTTTCTTACGAGATGAAAGATTTTTCCATATCATGGCGTAAAAGTTCTTGTTATTAAAATTGATTAGGTTAATCATGCTTAGGAACTAACAGAAACTGCATAACATAGACCATGATATAAACCTTCCACCATTGGAAAAACTTAAAAAACAGTTACAGTTGGTTAAACCTGATAAAATGGCTGATTGGAACCCCGACTCAACTTTTCAACTTGGGCTATCTCCATCCATGAGCTTGATTCACAGCACATAGGATCCATTCCACAAATTACAGCACGATAGCCTGATGATGTAAGATGAGTCCTAAGTATTACAAACCAGCAGGGAAAAAGAAAGGGAAATAAGGAAAATAACTTCCAATCATCATACATGAAGAATCAACCCCTGATTCTACTGACTTCACGTTGATTAATTTAGGTTTCTCCACCTTTTACTCATTCTTAGGCAGTTAACTATAATTTCCTTGTAATAGCCCCAAAATCCTAATAGCCCTAAACGAGATCTACTCATATCAAGAATCAGCGAAAAGGAGAAAAAAAAATTTGCTTTTTACTCGAGATTGTACTTTATATGTGCATCAAACCAAAGCTAGCAAAAATAACACACAAGATGGCATCATAGTTTGTACCAAAGACTTTATGCCTCACTTTCTGCCCCAAACGAAATGCATATTGTACATTTTCATATGCCAGAGCTTTTGCTGATGCTGCCAAAGATTCTGCCTCAAGTTTGGAAATTTCATCCCGTAATTCAGCTGCCGAAGCATAGTTCTCGCTGTCAATTGCATGCTGCAGGTCTGCGCTGCAAGGAAAGAAGCGGAAAATGGTGTAATTTAATGTACAAGTTGATATATTACACTGACACAAAGAGGACAAAGAGATTAGAACAACAGCATTTAGAAAGTAATTGGGTCTAGGGTAACTATTTACAAAATCAATTAAATAACATCTTTGGCAGATGCCAGATTGAGAAAATGCAGGGCTCACCGTAGCCGTATGATGCTTATAGCCTTATCTTGAGCTTCACTCTTTGAAGATGACCCCCTTTTTGCCTCTCGCTGTTTCATGACCTCTGCTTCTACCTTCCAAGAGAGGGGCTCAATAAGAAGTTTGAAAACTCGGAATACAAAGGTCGAAAATCAGCTGATGCACTGATTGCAGGGAAGTGCTACACAGGACATGGAAAAATTAGGTATCGAAAACATAGTCATACCCATGGTGATAAGTTCTGCACTTCAGTACATGAAAATGCAAAAAATTCCTCTCTAACCACTCAATAACTGTGCAAAATCCTATCATCAAAAAATGTAACTGCATGAATTTTCACCTAGCTGAAACTTTAAGAACTTTGAGCAAGAACTGTCGAGAAACTATTGGACAACATATGATATTCTAACAGTCTTCAGAACACAAAATTAATTGATATTATATCCATATGATATATGAAATATAAGCGGGATAGAGAAGGCAAACCTCAGTAAGCTTGTTTCTCAGTTGTTGTGCAGTTTCATATTGTTCCAAGTTTAAAGCATACTGCCATACATGGTCCAAATCAGAAGAAGAAGAAGAAGAAGAGAAAAGAAAAAAAGAAAACTTATTGGAAAGATTAAACCAAGAGACAAGCTGAATCATGTGAATATTACAGCAGTAAAAATCTAAAAGACAGCCTCTTAAACCTGTACACGAGTGGCCAAGTCCAGCTGGAAGAAGAAGATCAATATATCCTCATTAGCACTCTCACTACGTTCAGAGATAGCATCTGACTTCTGGTCACCTCCTTTAAACAGCCATCCAGCTTCGACCCTTAAATTTCTGTGTCTTAATGTATTGGGATTACCTGTAAACAGCATACTCCTCATGCACTGAGGCCAGGTGAAATGCCTATCAGTTGCTGAGGATGTCTGACCTTTCTTCATTAAGTTGTAATGCTTTCTCCATGTCAGGGCTGATCCGCAAACACCACCTTTTCCAGATGTAGCAACAGTGCTTAATGACAGACCTAGCACCATTTCACCATACAATGATGAACCCTTTTTCCGGAAAACTATTCTTCTTTTTCCACCCTAGCGGATAATAACAGCTGCATCTACAATGGGAAAGCAATGGGCTATGTGAGGACAAATCTATGTAGGTTGGCTATTATTGGAACATCCAATCAAAACTGGGCACTTGACTTTCGAAAAATAATTCCAATGGGACAACGTGAGATCAAACCACCCAAGAACACCAGCATTAAAAATTAAGGAATTTAAGAGTCTGAAAAAGAAACTTCACAAATAAGTTAGTTAGTGAGAGGCAACTACGAAGTGCTAGTTTATTCATTTCTGACCTACTCATCTTGAGTGATGAAACTTCCAACAAGAATCACTTTGAGATGTTGTTTTAAGTTACATGTACACGATACTAGGCTAAGATTGTCTCCATCATTTCATTTCTTAACAGAACAGTTTGTTCAATTACAATCGACCAATCCGATAGGGTATGCATCCAATTGCAATAATCTTATAAACAACATCGTGTGCATAGTGCATCCCCCATCAGGGTTTAGATAGTCAACAATTTTGTAGACAATGACATAGATCTCACTAAGTGCAGTTCAAAAATTACCAGAGCAACCCTGCGACGATACAAGAAGTAATTATCTAAATTGTCTCCAGTAATCCCATTCGATCACAATTTCACCAGACCAAATAATCGGATTGCGCACACGCACCACTAGAACGAAGGACTGAAATATTCTCTAACACAAGCTATTACACATGATACCATAACTTCCATAACTGTGCTTGGGTTATAAGGGCCCGACACCAGCTCATTACATTCCGCTCCTCAAATATTTAAGAAGCTTACGGCACTCAGCTTAGTTAGCCTAAACAGTGCGAAATTTCAGTTCAACGTTTAAGGGATTCCCTTTACAGGACATTGTTTTCTCGGTATCCAAACACGAACATCGCAAATCCCAGATACAGATATTTACGTGGAATCTTCATATTCTCAAAGCAGAAAAAGAAAACGAGAAGAGAGATACAAGCATGTGCAAGCTTGAGGAACTCACTGGGAAGCTACTGGACGAGCATGAAATTCCGCCCCCAAATTTCCGTCCTCACAAAACGAAAAATAAAGTAAAATTAAAGAAGATATGTTTTCAAGCACACGGCCCAGGAGTCCCACGAGGGTTGCCTCGTGTGCCTCGCGGACTACAGCATTCCTGTAGGACTACTACGTTAAACATTGATATTTGGTTTCTCTTTATTTTCTGTTTTATTTTATGAATTATTGAAAAAACGGAAGGATGATCGCATTTCCTGATCAAGACGACTAATTTCAATCCTTTACAAGTGGTATCAGAATTAATTTACCACCTGTTTCAGTGGTCAGCACCCTAGGTCCAACATCTCTTTTTTTGATTATGCATGCATTGTAATATTAAAAAAAAATTAAAAAAAAAAAACACTTTCTTGATGTAAAATTAAATTTAAATTGTGACATTCTTTGTCATTCAAATTCATCACTTATAACATTAGTGCTTGCTATTTTAAGAAGTAATTGAATAAAACTTATAGAACCTAAAAAGTGCAAAAGCTCCAAGACTTTCAAACTCTTTAAATTCTATAAGCTCTACCATAATTGATCTTTTGGACGCTGTACGTTTCTTGTGATAGTAGCACATGTTTGCGGTATGGCGAATTTTTTTCATAAAAGCCAAATGAGTTAAGCATATTAAACTATGACATAGAACCGTAAAACTAAAATTATTTTAAAAATGATATAGAAAAATCGCATTATCGATATCTTGATATAACATATTTCTTATACACAAAAGTACCTCTTTTCTTCAATAATCAGTTTTAAATGAAATAATGAACCTTGCATCTTAAACCCACGACCAGAAATATTCATATGGCAATTTCCTTTATCTTTTTTGGCTGGTCTCAGGATAACGAATTCTGTACTAATCACATAACGTAAAGCTGAAATTTAATTGCACAACGGAAATAACCGGGAGTAGAAGTACTTCTGTGCATACAAAGCCAACCATCCAGCTTTGACATTCATACCCATTTATTATTTTTATTGGAAACTAACCAAGAGAAAAATACAAGAAATAGAGAACATTATTCCCAGCTTCGGACACAAACAGATCATCGCTTCAAAAAATAAAATAAAACAATGATACGGTTTTTTTTTTTTTTTTCTTTTAAGACATTTGGTAAACAAATTTGAACATCTCCTCATAGCACTGGTAATGAGGGAAAAACAAACGAAGAAATAACAACCTATGGAACAGCTTTTACAGCCGGATGGAACCGCACTTGGTGACCCCTTATGGTCGATGATAGACATATTTGGTTCTTGGGTCCACAATGAGCCCCTTCCCTCCATTTACTTCTAAATCATGCCTGCTAAATGTCATTAACAAAATCAGAACCAAGTATAGACCAGAACTGCCTGCAACTAGCAACACATCATGTGTAGTGAACATAGGATCCTTATAAATCATATGACGTCTGCTGTCAGCCAACAGCCAAATTGCCTTCTAGTGCCCACTAGACAAAACTGTGAGATTTGAGTAAATAGAGTAGAAAATGAAATTAAATGGAGGAAAAGAAAGGAACACTCAACTGGAATACAAAGTCGGGAATGGTCAACTGCTCGCGCGGCACATATCTGAACAGTTGAAGAAGCCGATCGACATATACCACTTTCTTCCACACCTTAAGGAAGTTCTCGCATTAGAAAGAACATGATAAAGCTTAAAAAAAAAAAAAAATTCACTTACAGCACCACAATTTGTTCAGCTCCTAATATTTGAACTGGAAATAAGTTCAGACATACCACATGGTCTACAAGCACTTGCAGAGCAAAAATTGCGGCCTTGAGCCCAAATGTTGGGTGAAGAACATATATCGCCTATATATAGGAGATCAGGAGATCAGAACCAAGATTGCTAATATGGCATTCCTAATTAGAACAAGTAATTCAGAAATGTTACATGCAGATTGCGCTGGTGTTTCCGGCCAAGTATCTGCTGTATTCTTCTCATCCATCCCAAATCTGGTTGACTGTTTATTCAAAGGCAAATGGATATGTATGGAGTTAGCAAAACCGTATTGCTTTCAGAAGGAATTTCATATATAAAGCATAGACCCATACAAATATCCCATATCAGTTCCACTACGACAAGAACCACAGAATCTCGGATCCTGTTTCTTTTGAAAGACTAGTTCTACAGTTCTGATGGAATTTTGCAACACTCTCATCCATTCTTCAAAAATAGAGGAGTCCCAGTTAGTCTTCTTTTGTAAGTGAAAAGGATCTAATGTCCATCGGTTCCTCTATCCCAGGGAATAAAAACAAAAAAAAAAAAAGGGTTACTGCTTAAAGGGTGTCAAAATATACCGAACACATTAACAGATGATCCTCACCACAAATTGTAGAAGATGGGCTCTGGCAAGGCCCCCCAGAGAATTTGGGAGCTGCTGCCAGCTGACTTAAGTTCTGGGTGCATTTAGATATTCCAAGTAACCATCTAAATGCCAAAACCTTTTGACTGTCCCACCTTTTTCCTTCATTGTATAAATAATAAATATGCCACAGTATTTACGATAAGCTTTCTTTCACCGCTATACTGGCCTTGTGTGGCATGAATCACATAAACCAAGATGACAACTTCCAAACATATTCAATATCGGATAGGTTACCCTTGATGTTACCTAAAATGTCTTGGATAAAAATATTAAATTTCTCAATCAATATTTAATTATTCCCAGTAAACAGGCCAGGCATAAATTCAAGAGAGGCAACAACACCTCAGGTCATGATGATGCCCGCTAAAATAGTTAAGTATGTCTCAGCATTATCCAGGAGACAAGTATCAAGTCCCACCTTAACCAATGAAGGTTATGGGATGGCAGAAGGTACCACTCGTCCTGAAGCCGAAAGGCTCAATAACCACCAATGGAACTTGGACAGCAAAAATAGAGGTCATGCAATTTGCACTGGATACTTACGGGTGTAAGGATGCAGCAGAGTGGAAGTAGACAATCGTATAAGGCTTCTGTATCAAGGGCTCAAACTCCTGAGATTTGATAATCAAGATGGTAATCTTAGTCAGAAAAGCCAATTCTCATAATGAAAAAAGTCAAGAAGATAATAACCTGACTAGATAAAAAGAGTATCAGAAGCAGAAGTATGCAAGAATATTTCAACAGACACTAAATTAATGTAAAAGTGAAAGTCATAACCTAATTACCTTTACCACATAGAGCACAAACCTCTCCAGATCTAGACATCGCAGCAGGAAATGTGCCCCAACAATAACCATTACAGGACGACCCTCACTGTCCACCCCCCCACGGTATCTGAAATAGAAACAAAGGTTTAATGTCAAATGCCACTAAAAACCATCAATGCAAACACAAGAATTAAAAATTAAACGCATCTAAGCAAGGTGTAGTTCCCCAAGGCTACCAGTGCAGGAAATTTAGAAAAGCCCAAGGCAGAAAGTTGTTGCACAAAATCAAAAACTTTATCTTTATGCGTCTCATCATTGGTCCAAGAAGTTCTAGAAAGCCCTAGGCAAATGGTTCCGGCATGAAAAAAGAACATTTTATCATTTGTGTCCCATAACTGGGCTCATCACACAATTGGATCTAAACTTTTCTGCAAGGCCACAACAAGTGCAACTTCCTTCTGAACTTATAAGCATGGGTTTCCTAAAAGGTCAACAAAAATAAGCGGTGAAAGTGAAAATACACTACAGGGGAAGGAAGAATCTAGGCTCAACAAATTCACTATATTTGCAGCTGTCAAGGGTCTAACAATACACAAACTCATAGACAATTATTTATTTATCTTTTTTATTAAAGAGGGACAGAACCCTGGTCATTTATATTGATAGGCCCGAATGCCTCACCTTTTAGAACTGCCATCAGTTATACCAACCTACTCAACTTAAACATAAGAATTTCATATGATGGAAAAATAGAAAACAGAACCATTGATTTAAAAACATAGCTACAGTATGCATCTAAACCAGAAAACCAAGAAATATGGCTGCCTACACAATTTTCATCTCCGCAATTTCTGAAAGATTAAGAGAATTTGCTTTTGCAAGGTATCTAGAATGAAGTGAGTATTCTTCAGCTGCAGATAATGGAGGTCCACCAAGATCACCAAATCCAAGCATTTTAGCACAATTCCAACCCCTTTGTGCTTGAGCAGTTTTTTCCCATTGTTCTTTGCGTCTCTGATCTGGATCTTTGATTAAAGACATGAACGCAGGATCTAGAAATGAATCCAAATGTGATGAATTCCTAAATGAATAACAATCAACCAGTCAGGTAGTCCAACGTTGGAACCAAACATCCAGTAATAGTTTCAATTTGTTCCATCACAAAGGAGCCAAAAAGGAAAAACGAATCCAAAAAAGAGCACATCTAGAATCAATGGCTGTAATTAAGAATAAATTAAAAGAAAACAAGTAATCACATGATGAGAAGGCGGGACACTAAATACAGATGGTGTGTTCTGTTGTAATAATAGACAGTGCTGAGGCTGATTTCCCATGACAAATTCAAAGTGAAGTAACTGTGGAGCATAGCTGTGACACCCTAAAAAGTTCAGTCCTACATTAAATGAATGAATCTTAAAGGTGGCATAGTGGTGCTAAATCAAGCGTTAGTTCACCATTATCTGGGAATAAATTTCTTACTTAGTAAACTAGGATTGAAAAATGAGTTTAGGGACTTCTAGTTCTAACTTAATCAATCTTTTAGAAGTAAGTGTAGATTTAACTAGAGACATGACAAATGGTACCTGAACAATCTAGGACCATGACATTATGGCATTATGTCTTCACTACGAAAATGTCAGAGATTTGAGTACCCAGTGCTTTTCTTTTGTCATTACTAGTCTTCTCGGAATAGTAGCAACTATATGACTGCTTCTTTAAATCACAACGAATCATGGCAAATGGTATTCAATCAACCTGGTAGCACATGTGGCACACGGGTACTATATTTTTCATTGATGAGATTATTAAGAAGTGGAGAAAATTGTGACATTTAAAAAAGTTCAACCTCCCAATGAATGTATTTGTGCACATTGTATGGGTTAATTATAAAGGTTTTGCGTGTGTACTAAATGAGGCTGAGTTTAAAAAGTCACTTCAGGGAACTCTATTTAAAGCTTTAGTGATTTGGTGTATTAGTTCAGATATGGTTTATATTTTCATTGATCATGATACAAGCAAGAAATAAAAATACATTGCTATTTCCATGGAATAAAACAGGTCACAAGTTCACACATAACAAACAAGTAAATGCTTGTCAGCAGTGACGAGATCAACTATTAGTGGTTGATTTAAGGCTATTATTCAGAATTCAACCATAGTTTAACAGTAAAGTGCAGCAAACCAGTGATAGATAAGTTGAATGTAACAATACAAATGTATGAACAGAGTGACCCTACCCATTCAAACACTTCAATATGAAGGTTTAAAAAAAAAAACGACAATAAAAGGGAGAATACATTTTTTTCCAAAGCAATCAACTTTGTGAGAACTACTAAGTTCACTCACCTTCGTGCCAAGCCAACATCAC
This sequence comes from Casuarina cunninghamiana, assembly GCA_028551485.1. Taxonomy (NCBI): domain Eukaryota; kingdom Viridiplantae; phylum Streptophyta; class Magnoliopsida; order Fagales; family Casuarinaceae; genus Casuarina; species Casuarina cunninghamiana. The sequence continues at coordinate 12,135,967 of CM052369.1, read as the reverse complement.
TAACAGGAAGATCAACTGGAGCCTGGGGAGGTTTAGGAACTGTCTTCTTGGGCAAAGGCTTTATTCTGATTTTACGTTCATCTATAATGGTCTCACCATTCTCATCCCCAACATCTGCTGGAAGCTTTGAGATGGCCACCTCCTCCTCATGTTTATCTCTAGGAAAGTACAACGGTAGCAGCCTACAGTGAAAGAATATTAAAAGGGATTATGCCTAAGGCCTACAAATCCTACATCAAGTAGTCACAACAGAGCTAATAGAAATTTGCACAACAGAATGAGGATGCATAAACAAAGCAACAAGCTTTGCATCTAAAAGTTAACATATATAAATAGCATTGTAGGCATACCTCTTATATATTTCAGTATCGATTGATGAAGTAGTACAAAAAACCACAGCTGTTATTTTATCTTTCTGCTTCTCAAGGAACCGCCTCACGGTTCCTGGTAAGTAAACCAAAGGGGAATTAGAGTTGCATTTACATAAAACATAAAAGAAAACAATTCCGCCTCACAATTATAGCAAACAAGGAGCAACTGGCAACTGTAGCACAATCCATATCACATGCATGCCATACGTTAACTACACACCATGTCATCCCACAGAATTTCACTGCCCCTAACAATGGACCAAAACATTGGGATTGAGTGGTGCCACTGTAATCAATAGGAAAAGAAAAATGAAGGTGGGGGAACAACAGATTAGATTGGGGCCACGGAAGGAAACTGGAGCCATCACAATAGGAAATAAAAAGTAGGAGCTCAGTTTTAGGAATCATAAGTTTGATGCCGACAAGGATTTTACATTCTGCATGCTCTCACCCCCAACAACACCCCCCCCCCCCCTCTGTCCCCCTCCCTCCTCCTCCTCATCGTCATCATCCCGAGAGTGGGTAGCATTAACGCCTACCAATTAGTGATGACAAATTTGTAAATAAACCCTAAATGTCAGAAACATAGAACAGCTGAATTTTCATGGGTATCCAGACATACACTAGGCGCTTAGGGAATTTGTGAAAAGCATCACAAGCAACAAATTGAAGAACTGTAACAGGAAGGAAAATGTATTACTTATAGCCACATGAGCAGCTGGTTCACGAGGATAGTTTTTAGCCTCTGTGTATATACATCCTGTAGCAATGCTGCACTCATATATGTAACGTAACGTAAGTTTTTTCAAGTCTACAAAACCAATGGAAAATCACAATAAATAAGCAAATTTTTAAGTCAAAGAAAATGATCACAGCTTATGCTAATAAGCAACCTTTGAAGTCCATTATCAATGAGAAGTTCAAGGCAAGAACGATAGCAATGACTAAGAGCATTCTCTGCAGCAGTATGATATTTCACTGCATATTTGGGACCAACAGTATGGATAATCCTCCTGACAAGATATACAAAGAAGTATGGATACTCAGTTATGGGGAGAGAGAGTGCATCAAAATGTGATGCATAATACTAATCAAAATTACATGTATGAGATTAGAAAGGGCAGAGCAAAACATGCAGCATGACATCACAATAAATCTCTAAGAAACATGTGACAGTCACCTCAGAAGCACGAATGACAAAATTGATGGATAAAATATCCAACTCTACGACATCTGTAGAAATCTTAATCAAAGATTTTTAGAACATCAACCAAATCTGGTAAATAATAGATTATCACCGGTGATAAAAACTGAATCCTGTGCTTCAGCTGCTTTGAAGTAAAAGATAAACAAAAACAATAAAGGCATGCTGAATTCTGTCGCTTTTCCCTCTTTTTCTATTTTCAGGGGTTTGCTGCAACTATTATAATTTGAATTTAGGAATCACGGCATGCAATCAGTTTACACCACCTATTAGACTGTGAACCCAAAGGTAAAGAACAAGATGGTATAGAACTGAATTTCCAATATCATATGAATTTCTAATTGAGTTATAGATACAAGAAAACACTAATACCTAGCAGGAAGGTCATAAGCATTAGTAACTTTTGCCATCCCTGTTCGACACCCACCCTGTCAATAGACAAAATATATGTCAGTTCGGTCAGCATCACTAGTTTTCCAAAATGCCTGAGCAATCAGAAAAGATTTAACCAACAAAGAAATAACTTGGTCAATGATGCATAGCACTCTACCGTTTCAACATTTTTATGGCCTATCATAACCATTGAATGTGTTTTAAGCTACTGCTGTAAATCCTGTTATGCAGATTGCGGTATGAAACTATCTCAGATCATGCAAAAGTACTTCTTCAAGAGCATGCCCAGTGGAAATCGTATACGCAAAGTTCCACAAAAATAAGGGCTTAATAAAGAATTGGCATACCAGTGTGGCACATTCTTCTGCAAGACCAGGTCCAGCCGCAGCATGTAGACCAGGGCTGCTGTGTGCTTCATCCAAATTCTGCTGGTCATCCAATTTTCGAAAATCATATCAGGTACGAAATGTAATTTATCCAAGACCAGACTACAGAATTCAGTGCTCACCTCATTTGTTGAGTTCACAACAGCATCTACCTCGAGATTCCATGGGTTCCCCCTCCAAAGATAAATCTTTGAGTTAATTTCATGATCAACGGGAAACCTTGATACCATCGCATTGCTACCACTCTCCCCGCCGGGAGAGGTCAAAGGATCAGGAAAGTATGAATTGGAAAATGAAGGATCTTCAATTTCAAATTCGAAAGAAGACCTCTGCTCTGCATCACTCCAACGGGGAACTTGATCCAAGCTAACAATAGACTCCCCACTATCTGTTGGTACTCCGCCTCGGGTTGTGGCCGTAGCGACTGTCCGGTACATTTTTACGACTCCCAATCACAGTCAGATTGCGCTTAATTCTGGGTTTCTCAAACTCAGTATTACAAACGCAACTATACAACCTCTTCCAACGTCACGATTTCAACTTCCACATGAAGAGATTCTTGAGCGCAAGCTCAAAACCAAAGAAAAATTCCCCTGAATTGACACAACAAAACTTTGTGTAAGCAAACTAATTTCAAAGATGCGAACACAAGAAGCACAATGCTACCAGAACTTCCTTCCCTAACACGAAGCGTAAAAACAAAGACAAAATCAAATCCGGATAAACAGAAAACTCCGGACAAGCAAAGAAAGAAGGATCACCAAAATTCTTAATCAGTTCCCCACGGCAGCTAAGGAAATGGAACGAAAAAGAAAACAAAAACTTTGAATCTCAAAATCTCATCATAGAGCAACACAGGGACGAAACAAACACATCCTTGCAAAAATCTCCCCTCAATTACATTGAACACCACATAGAAATGTCGCTTGGGTTCGAATTCCACGGTTAAAGTACTAACCAAATGGATAAGTAAAACTGACCCCGAAACCCTCACCTGAATCTTTTCGCCTAAAAGAAGAATCAGACACAGAAAAATTCCAGGAAACCCTAAAATTCGTGATCGAGGTAGGGAGAGAAAAGTAGCCGAGACGATGAGTTTCGGCTCGGAAATTATTTTTTCTGGTTTTTCATTTATTTTTATTTATATTTTTTGGGTGGGCGAGAACAACAACTATCTTTAGTGGGTCGATGAACTTGCACAGGCACACACCCCCATTTGACCGGGAAAGTGCCAGGAAAAACATGCTCATCTCATACTCATACGTGCTTCTTTGTCTTTATGCGTAGTTTTGACACAAAGAAAAAAAAAAAAGAAAAAGAAATCCTCCTTTCTCCATCTATCATGCAAGACCGTCAACAGTTTCTTTTGGGAATTATTCCAACCGTCGAATCATTATGTGGTTCCCCTTTTCAAGCCGGTTTTAGGAGAACAAGATCATGTGATATAACTAACTAAGGTTTCACACATCTTATAATATTTTTCACACAAAGAGTGTCTTTGAACCTCACAGCGCCCGCAACATGGCAGCCATTTTCCTTTCCTTTCCGTTTTTTGGCCTAAACTCCTTGTCAGCCGCACTTGTACGACGATACGTAAAACCCCGTCGAGAAAGAATGGAAACAATCAGATATATCTCTTTTACCAAATGTATCTCCTTGGTTCACCCACGTTCCCTAACTCTTTTATTTGGTACCTGGACATGGCCGTTCGACTACCAAAGCTAACGTAGAGAACCGACCCCGCCGGCCGCTCATCGAGATATTACAACTGATCGCCGCACTTCACTCTCTCAAACTCACTTGGCGCAGAAGGTCCAACCGCAAAAAAAGATGGCAAGCCGTCCCTTACTTTTCCGCCGTTAAGCGCCTTCAGTGACTCTGCTTCAAGTCCTTCAAAGGCATTGATAAGAACCCCAGTTAACTTTGTAACTTTACTACTCTCTACCTTGAAAATATTTGCGGAGAGATTATCCAGGCGAAGAAGCAAAGGAGGGATAGACGATCTTCTTCTTACTGGCAGCGGTGGCGGACGGGCAGGTAAGGTGTCAGTTGGCCTATGCCAGCACCAGGAGGAGAGCTACGTGCAGGGCATAAGAGATGAATCTATGTACAGTGCGATCGCCACATTATAGTTTGCACCTAACACCTTGGGTTTAGAACTCGTTCACGAATACCGTTGACGCCAGAAGGCGAACGGGGGACATTTTAAGTCGTGGAGATGACAACCATACCTTTATCTTTGTTGATTTATTTGTACTTTGTATGTGAGAATGTTGGCCTTTTCTAATGCATCAAGCTATTGCTAATTGACTAATCTTTGTAGCTTTCCCGTGACTCAGATGTTAAAAAACGTGCTAAAAACAGTACATGTCTTTCGTTAACATTTTAACATTCTAACATTCTAGTCTGATATTTTCCTAACGTGCAATAACGCATTTATGTCTTAACTACTGGTGTTAAGATAAAAAGCAAACCTTGCTATAAAAATTTGAGGGCCCTACTTTGGCATAACTAACACGAGCACGTATGAAAAGCACCCTCAAAGGGAACCGCCGATAGAAAGCATCCGATGCCCTCGGTAGTAGCCGTCCCCATGTCGGGATATTTAATCAAACCTCGAGGGTCCTCTCTATCGTGGCATTTACTGCCAACGGACTCCTGTACCTAAGGCATGATCACATGTGTATTTACGAGAGGAATAAAGCAGTATACCCCATCTTGCCGTCATCACCATAATGGGGTTTTGTTTTGTGCTGCCAGAGATAGAGAGAAGGAAAACGGGGATGCAACTCGAGCTTCCACAATGCTTCTTTCTTGCTTTGGACGTCCATACGCTATGATCACTTAAGTTGCAGAAAGTAAACCACAACTAGATAATAGTTATGACCATAAATTTCAGTTCATGAAAGAGCAGGAAAATTCCATGATCCTTTCATTTTTTTTCCACGAAATGGACCTCATCCATATATCGTGGAGTTCTCCGTCCTAATCCGCTAGTTAGGCTGAAATTCATCCTTCTTGCATGGCCTTAGCAGCGTCAACTATTATTGGTCTAAAATCATCAGAAGCTCGACCAAGCACTGTGTATCCTTCTTTGTCTTCCGAATCAACATCTGCTCCATGCCTTATAAGAAGGAGAGCTACCTATCAACCAAACAAAGGTCAACAAGTAAATATTAAAAACTAAGTGAAGTCTTCAGCGTCTCCAATTATTTACCACGCAGTACTATGTGTTCAGCGTCTGTCTTGATTATATGAAGTTTTGGAGATCAGGAAAACATGGAACGTTTCATACTTGAAATCACAACGAACTAAAAGAGCATAAAGAAAATATCCACCCAAACAAAAAGATGCCAACATCAGAATTATGATATGATTAGCCTACAAACGACTCTTTAAAAGGTCAGTGATAATATGAATAACCCTCTTACTATTCCTCAACGCACTACAATCAAACAAAATCAGAAGGTCCCTCAATTTCTTAGTAGACAGGGATTCATCTCAAGTAACAGAGAAATGGAGACTTGACACCTCATGAAAAATATCTCCTGGTTCAATATGCTTCGAGCATTATACAATATCTCTCCATCATATATGCAAAACAACCACCCCAGTGCCCCCTCCCACTCTGGAACTGACGAGAAAAGAAAACAAGACAAAGGAGAAGGTGTTTTTTTATTTTTTTATTTTTTTATTTTTTGGGTCTTGGAGGGGGGAATAAAGCTAAAGGAAAACAAGAGGGGAGAGATGGACAAGTTTTTCTGCAAATAACTCTCAGGTGGATTGAAAGCTGGATATTACAAAAACGTATTCTCTACAAAATTGAAGTAAGCATACCTCTTTATTATAGCAAATAACTGCATTCATAAGTGGAGTTTGACCAGCTTTATCGACAGCATCAACCTCAGCTCCTTCCTCAATTAAAAATTCACACAACTGTGAGTTCCCAGTGCTAGCTGCCCGATGCAGTGGGGTGCAACCAACCTGGAGACACCATATGTCACACAACTAGAGTTGAAAGAGAACATGCACAAGCATTCAAAATGAACTTGTCTTTTACACAAAATGGGTTCCACGAAGATGGAAATATATGAAAATAGAGCTGTCCCAGAATAAGGACAAAGCATCTTGTGTGAAGTTACAAGCCTTGTCCTTCAGATTGATCTTCGCTCCTTGTGCAATCAGAATCTCAGCAATCTTCAGCCATCCCTTGCTAGCAGCATAGTGAAGAGCAGTACGACCACCGGCATTTTTTAGATTAACATCAGCTCCTGTGAGTACCAAAAAAAGAGCATTTGAGATTATAAATTATGCAGTTTTCTGCAGCATACACAGGAAAGTGTGCGAGCATGTGTGAGAGAGAGAGAGACAGAGAAATGAGGAAGATAGACAGGAAAATTTTGGCTGCCATATCATCCTGCTTCTGCAATAATGAATTTGGGTCTGAATTTAGGCTCTGCAAACAACAGCTGCTCCATAAGCCACTCACATACAATTTATAAATCCATCTTCAATAAGGTATTGTCTCCTACAATTCTAATAGCACATATGCTTCCTTAAGTCCCATCATGTGCAGCTTCATTGCTCAATTGTCTATGCAAAATTCACTTTTTGCAGTTGAACCAAACTAAAAATACTTGATGGGCGGAATAGTAACAGGGGACCAGTAATAAAGCCTAAGCTGCCCCCCAATATCTCCCTTCCGTTCAAATGCTATGTTGGCTCAGAAGCTTAACAAACTAAGGCTTGTTCAATGCTATGCCATGCTCAAACATATTATGTAATAGAGCACAAAACATGTATTAATTTCAACAAACAAACAAAAACGAAAAAAGGGGGAAGAAAAAGAAGAAGAAGAAGAAGGAAATTCACCGGTTCAAGCCAGCAGAAAGATTTACCCAAAGTTAGGAATGAGTTAATTGAGGCCTAACCATAAAACTTTTTCCCTGTCTCGTAAAGAATGCATCATCATCCAATGTTTCCCGATATAGACATGCCCACACCATAACCTACTCATAATTGGTTGAAATTCAAAATCAATAAAATTCAAGTGATGAATGAGTTCATAACTCAAATTCGCTGACAAATTAAATTGAATGGTTGTTCTGTTCAATTTGTTTATTAAGAATATAAATAAGTAGGAATTCATTTGTTGTTTTTAAGTGTAAATAGATATTTCTGAGATTTGGCAAAAGGCATTGTGTGTAAACTGACATGAATCTAAGTTGGAGACAACCAGTTATGAAGTGGTCCTTTGGTGGCCGAATAACATGGGTTCTAGTCTGATTCAATTCATCTAGATAGTTTCCATCTCAAACACATGAATTCCGGAACATGGATTCTAATTCAATTCGTTTTGACCAACTGAAGGGCTTCCAACTCTATCCACAGCAACTAGCTGGGAGTTCTTTTTGCAACCAAGTAACAATTCCTTGATTGGACAGAAGGAATTAATTTTGATACGTACATACATGCATATACATGTGTGTATATATATATTAGGCAAAAAGTTTGAACTTCCACCTTTGCTCAATAAAATTTCAACGATTTCAGAATTCCCAACACTAGCTGCTGAATGAAGAGGCGCCCACCCTTCTTCATCTGCACTGTTTATCACACTTTTTGATTCATCAACTGCTGATAGCATCGCTACCACCTGAGGCCATCAAGTTTGACAACAGATGAAACTCATAAATTCATAGATAAAAGCAAAGCGGTAACAGTATTTATAAAGAGGTTAGAAACTCCTAATGACTATAAATTCATACAGAAACTGAAGTACGATAACAACGTAAAACCTGTATCCCAACACAGTATATAGATTCACTGGACTAATCTGGCAAATGCGAACTGATAGGAAACCGCAATACTCATTATTGCAGAAGAGAATTGACGATATTAAAACATCAAGACTCCGTCTCTTACAAGTAACCATTCAGAGGCAAACATGCACTTCGGAAAGGAGGGACAACAACGACGAGGAAATTTACAATTTGGATTCTTCAGTTTTCATATCGTTAACTTCATAATTAAGTTGATTTATGTTACCCGATACTTACCAATTTCGGTAAGTTTAATGTAACAACAGCATGAACAGGAAAAATATAAAGGAGTCTAGATGTTATTTTTTCCTCTATTATTCTCTTACAATTTCCGGCAACCGAACGGGGAACTAAAGAACTTCAGGGAAGTACTGACCTCGGCTTGACCAGAAGAAGCGGCCACGTGTATGAGGGATCGGTTGTCCTCGTTCCTCAGAGAGAGAGCTCTGGAGAGCTGCTCCTGCGTTAAGGATTTGAACGTCGAGGGGTCGCTGGATTCCGCAGCCTTGAAGAGGTCATCGTCCTTGAGCTGGGGCTCCGCTTTCGGTGTATCAATCTCCATTTCCATATCGCACAATGTGCAGACGGGTCGCGTGGGTTAGGGTTCTAGAGATCCTTTCTGGGCGCGGAAAATGGTCATGGGCTATGGATTTTCATATTTCCGGTTGACAACTAAAACGCCGACGTATATGCCATTCGTTTTCAGATTCTCGCTCTCAAAACAAGCCTGTGTTAAAAGCAATAGAGCTTTAATTTTTTTAATAACGAGGTCAGTCTTACATCGAAACAATTTTTGCTATCAATTTATTAATATATAATAATTAGATCTCTAAATAAAAACCTTGTCTCAACAAATGTTTTGTATATTTTTTTTATAATATCTACAAAACTGAATCCATACATGACAAATTTTTAAGAGAAAGTTGGTCACAACACATTAATTAATTTAAATTTTCAAAATTAATAATTTCCCTAAAGAATTTGTGTGGAAGATGAAAGTTTCATATTAAAAAATAAGATTATGTATAAATTAATAAAGGACTTTTCAACTCTTAAGTTAATTTTTAGGTTGAGCCTAGTATTTTAACTTGGTATTTACTTAAAATTAGTTAAATATGTTAGATATTAATAAATTAACAATGTTATTTTCGAAATGAAGATGTGTTATGCTTTTTAAAATGAGATTTTTAATTTGTTAATTTTGATAAGTCTGAACTTTTGAGACTTGTACAAAAACTGACCGTCTTTTAGGATATAAGATAAAATTGGGATGAGACAAAGAAGATTAGTATAACCCTCTGCGAAGATGACATTTACAGGAAGCTGGCCTCTCTCTGGCAGTGGAAAGGGACCAATCTGAAGAGAGGAGCCCACAGAGAACGCATAGAAGAGAGCCAACCAAGGAAAGAGGGTCGGATTTATGAGAAAGGAAAAAATTGCATTAACTCAGGTTTTCTTCATTGTACAACGTATGTTTATAAACGTGTAAAGAGGAGAAAGTTAAAGGAAATAGCAGCTGTATGCGCTCTGATATTCTCTCCGGTCAAATATGGTGTAAGCAAACCAAGCACTGTTGTAATGGAGAAGCTTTCTATGTCGCCATCTGCTATTCTCAGAAGCCGCTTTGAGACGCCATAATCTTGAACATGATTCATGCTCCTGTATAGCTTTTGACAAAATCTGCAAAGAACATTGACTTGATAGCCTGAAATCATTAGAATAAGACTGTCTCACAGACAGACCAATCATTCAAGAAAACCGTATTGCCTGACTTGTTGATTAGAATGTTCACATTATGGTCTCACGAAGATGAATTATTATATGTGCCGAATAAAATATTAGCAACAATAAGCTGGAGGATCTGGTGACTTGTCGGCCGCTTGACAACGGATCTTCTTCAATATCAGCCTCCGCCGGGCCTCAGTGGAGGTGGAGGATGAAGAAGCATCAAGCATGTTTGCAATGAATTCCTCCTGAAACCACAAGACAGACGGAATTGGATTGCTTGTGTGACATTTTCTTTACCTGAGCTGATGCTCTACATAATTGGAACAGAAAACACGGTTCATCCCCATAAAAAGATTCAGAAAACCCGAAGCTGAGATGAAATATACGAACAGGGTGCCCCATTAAGGGTGACCTGAGGCCGCACAGTGCATTAGCCAACACCCATCGCGATCTCAGGAATCACCCTTAATGGAGTGTCCCCTGTCATATAGGTGGAGAATGGCTTTCTGGGGGTCTCTCCCAAACAGGATGCTCCAAAGGGGTGACCTGAGAACACAAAGTGCATTAGCCTTTCTTGAAGCGCCAACCTCTTTGTGTTCTCAGTCGTCACTCCTTTGGGGTGTACTCTGTTGCATACAGAAGACAGTTGCATTCTATTCGTTTTGGGGGTACTCCTTTATACACGCCTGAAGTGCTCTTGTTCATCATGTCGTCATTCTACCGACACCTTAGTATGTCGTCATATTTTCCTCACCTTTCCAGATCTCCCCAGCGACGTTGGAAAAAGCAGGTGCAGCTTTCCATCTCATATCAACTGGTTGAAAAATCGCAAGTATTTTATTTTTCACTTTATTTATTTTTAAATCTCTTTTTTATTTAAAAATTGACTCAAAAATTAAGATTAGATAGTATAAAACCTTTTTGTTGGAATATATTAACATTTTGATGATGACCAAAAAGAAATTATAATATGAAAATATTATTATTATTATTATAATTACTGCTTGTTTATTTATTGGTTTAAATAAAAAAATGATATTAAATAATTTCTTGTAGGAAAAATGGTACTGTTTAAAAAAAGTAATCAGAATAAGAAGCCCAGCCCGAGATCTGCATAGCCCAGCTCGCCCAGCTCTGTTCATGCGACCCAGACGCATCAGACCCGCGAGCCCGCGATCCAGAAGGCCTGGCGACCCGCTTCTACGCGACCCAGAGATCCGGACGCACGACCCGGTCCGCTCGACTCTGTATCCAGACACACGCATCGCGCGACCCGCCTGCTGAGAGAGACCCGCTCGAACAACCCAGTGTCAGACCCGACTGCCTGAAGGCACCGTGCGACCCGCCTCTCAAATCGGCCTCCGACGACTGCTCCAGTGACAACGACAAACACACGAATCTGAAGATTTTAAAGAGGAGAAGAGACTGTGTGCATAAAATTGAAAATCCATTACTCAGAGAAGAACAAATTGAGCAACCCATGAAGTGTTCTTCCCAACCCGCCACCCGGTTGAATGAAAGAGCAATAGGCGGCCGATCAAAGTATTTCAAAAGTAAAAATCATGAGTATTTGCCAAGTAAGAAGTCCATCTACTGATCCGAAACGAACCCACAAAGTTTTGCTCCAAGATTGAAGAGATTTGATGAAGATTCGAGTGAATTCTGAAAACTCGACCCATGACCCGATTTGCCTCCGCGAAGATCCGAATGATAAACTTAAAGATCTGACGGAAGCGTTTTGGAATGTAAATTTGAACGAGATTGAGATAGAAAGTTAGTCCCGAGTCTCCTCTCTCAATTATGCTTAGAAAGATGCTGAGAAAGAGGAAAGAAAGAACTTCAACAGGAAGAAGACATGATTTGGTTCAAAGAAGTCATAACAAGTCTTTTAAGTAAAAGGTTAGTCAATCTAATGTTATTTAAGAGCAAAAAACTTATTGAAAAACAGAAAAATAAAAATCAGTGAAAAACAAGTATCTTCTAATAAACGAATATTTTTCTCTAAAGTTCGTGAAGCTCACGAATTAATTTTTCATTAGGTGATTATAATATGAGTTTATTATTGCTTTTATTTACTTGTTAGAAAATTATATTATGCTTTAATACATATTGTTGTTAAATTGATTTTCTACAAGTAAACAATGTTAAGACTTGTTCAAAATTTGAAGCTTTTGTCCAAATCATTATATATTAGCTTTTTAACATTTATTTGAAGCTTCTAAACTATATATTGCATACCCGATAAAAGTTAAGTTTGAAATTTGTAACATTGAGATGAGAATTTGCAATAGGATTTAAGGAATTAGTTATTCATTTTAATCAATTGATGAATTGATTGAAAGAGTGACTCTAACAAGTTGCTAGGGTGGAGTGGAGTAGATGTTAAGGTAGTTAGGGCCAAACCATCTTTCAAAAATTTTGTCGGTCATGCAAAATTTCCTTATAACCAACTGACATTGTTGGTCATTCAAAATTTCATGTAAAGGATTTGATTTTGATATCATATTTAATTTTTTTTAATTAACTTAAGACTATTATTTTGTAATAATACAAAGCTTTTTATAATAAAATCTTTTAATAATAATTCTCAAAAGAGCATAAATAAAAAGTAAGGTTTTCTTAATCTAAAATAACAAATTGATACTTTAAAACTCTAAAAAAATAAATGGAGACAATTAACAAACATCTCCCATATCAAGAAAATAAGAAGGACAATTTGGCCATATAAACAAGTCCAACTATGGTACTCAAGTGATTATGCTACTTCTTTCGTTAGGTCAATATTTTAAGATGAAATCCAAGCTCATAAAAAGTGATTTTAGAGCCAAATTGTGACCTAACTCAATAGTTTGTAACTATTATCTTCTAGTATAGATATATAATGAACCAAATTACTAATCTAAAAAGGTTAGACCCAAGAGAAATAATGGATTCAATAACCCCTATATGCCATCACCCACTAGCTCTCATAAACCATGTGTCTCGCTAGTCCTCATAAGCATGCAACAATTTTACTATGTTTTCAATTTGATCCCACATGTTGTCTACTCTCGCAATTACTTCTAAGGTCCTTTTTGGATTCATCTTCCTTATAGGTCCATGGCTACTTCTAAATTCTTCTCCGTGGTTCGAACATGAGATGTGAAGCTTAATATTGATATTAATTGTAATAAATTCAATAATTTTAATATAAATCATAACAAATTTAATTATTGAACCAAAATGCTTAAATATATTACGTGACAACTTTAATTACTAGTGTATATCCGAACAGCTTTATAAGTTTAGCGTATCAGAACTATCAAATCGTAATGTGTAAGCCTAGTAGTCTCAATAATTCCAGCATGTGCACATAGGTAGAAGTCATGGTTTCGTGGATGACAAACTCTGTTGTCTATAATGGTTCCAAGAAGAACATTATCAGGAGAACTTGACTGGAAGAACTTTGTGTGGTGATTTTTCTGTGCAACAATCACCACAAACTTGGGACACCATTGCTCATCGAGAAATTTGCATGCCTCAATGATTTGATCCAGTTCAATGTTCAAAACTTGGTTGAATTGTGACTCATTGACTCCTGATAATATTGACTACCATATTTCATGTTAGCTTTAGAGCCACTCAGGATGGATTATCTTTAAATATTGATATGTTAACTACCATGATCATCTAAACTGGGCCAGTGGTATGATCCATATTCGCTCAGTTGGTCCAAGGCTAAGCGAGTGCTGAAAAATCTTAGGATTAAAACTAGTCCCTCTAATATGGAGTACACAATTACCTTATCTTTCCAATTCCACCTATTCCACACATTCACATAAGGCGAACATCAAATGATCTCAACATCTTCCACTTGCAATTAGTTCCAAAAGAAACCTGAGAAGCAATTAATACTTTGTCAATCAATCTAACTTCTATCTTTAACAATTGTTGTTTCATATCAATAAAAGAAAAAATAATAATTAAGAAACAAAAGAATAATAAAAAACTGATATTGCTAATTTTATTGACTAGAATTTTAAGTAAAATTTTATGCCAAGTCATAAGCATGGTGGCAAGAAAAAGTCTTTTTACCTTCCACATGATGGGTTTTTGGGAGGACATCAATATTGCGGTTTCCCTTTGTTGGAAACTAATATTCATTTTCTTTTCAACCATACACACAACATGATCTAAAAACTAAGGGGAAAATCAGATAGAGATTTAACACTCCAAGCCCCCACCTCGGGACAGCTTCTTTGTGTTTTCTGATCACAGATCGAAGAGCTTCCCTTATATTCATTCAGCTCAAAATCATTCTTGTTTAGGTTTCACGAGAAACAAAAGAAGAGAAAAGAATGAAGTAAGAGTGGGATCGGTGGTTATTCTTTCTAGGAAGATGGCTTATTCAAGAATGAAAGAAGATCTTTGGATTTGAACCTGAATGCCCTTATTCCAGTTCTTTTTTCAACCTAATACTTTGAGACCCTTACACATCAACTCTAAATCAAAGCCGAATATAGTCCTAGAGAAAACAAAGATGGTGATGGACATTCTAGTCAAAAAAGAACTCGTATCTTCAATTTTTTTCAGAAAACCTGATTGGAAGAAACACATGTTTCCCAAGTTACATAAAGTTAATTATTTCAAACAGCAGAGAAGTAAAGAAAGCAGCAAAAGAAATGGAAATTTTGGACAAGCTAAAACACATGGGATATACATACTTTCCTCAATAAATGAACATAATAGAGTTAATCTAAGAATAAAGTCATGCTTGCTACAAAAATTAGAATAAAAGGCCCAAAAATATTCTTACCTTGTCTAGTCTACGGTTATGGCTGAATTGGCTGCCATGTTCATGCAAGAAAACAATGACCAAAGCAACTTTTGCCGCAAAGGTCTTCCTTTTCTAACCAATTCTTTTGACAACTAGCATGATCTAGTTTATGACATGCAAGTCAAAATATATCAAAATCAGAGAAATGTTTGGAGTATAAGAAAAACTTTAGTTGATACTGGAATGAGAGTGGAAGAGAAATGACAGGAGAAAAAGCATATTTATAGCCAATGAAGTGGCCTTCGTAAATGAATTGGCACTATTTCACATGGTCTGCATAAGTTTGAAGTCTGCAGTATTTCTTTCCTATTCTAGTTTCTTTGCTGCCAGCTCCTTAAAAAGCATAAGGTCTTACATTTTTCTATTCTTGTTCCTTCACTCATTTCATAAATACCTATTTGATCTGTTTTTTGATTTGCACAGGATGAAGCATGGATGGAGAGTTGGCATCCAGCATCGGTGATAGTCTAACGTGAGTTGGATATTGCTAGAGTCCTTTAAACCACATAACTTCATAGATTCCACTTGCAATATGAAATGCCATGTCAAACATATCTTCATGGATATTGTTGCAATAACACCATATGTGACTCCAGACCAAATTTCTCTAGAGTGTATGGATGACTTGTCAACCCTTCGGTCAAATAGCATCCCATTCACAACACCCCGCCTTCCATCCTTGAACTTCAACACATTGCAATTGTAGACCATTTCTAGTGCATTTCTACCCTATCTTCATTAACAATCAATAGAAGACCACATGCCGTATCTTACCTACAAAGCCAGTAGACAGAAACTTCTAATCCTACTAAGAAAGTGACTTAAAATAAAGGAATCATGTGTGACAAATTAGGAAACAAACTTAGGACTCCATTGCAGCCCGGGCACCTGGTTCTCTCACTTCTAGTGTTTAGAACGAGTAAATTGAAATGGTATTCACCAGCATACAATAATTTTTCTATGCTCCAGTACATTTATATATCGTTGATTATGCAAACACATTATTGCAAGTATAAACTTTCTCTAACCAATTCTTTTGACAACTAGCATGATCTAGTTTATGACATGCAAGTCAAAATATATCAAGATGAGAGAAATGTTTGGAGTATAAGAAAAACTTTAGTTGATACTGGAATGAGAATGGAAGAGAAATGACAGGAGAAAAAGTATATTTATAGCCAATGAAATGGCCTTCGTAAATGAATTGGCACTGTTTCACATGGTCTGCATAAGTTTGAAGTCTGCAGTATTTCTTTCCTATTCTAGTTTCTTTGCTTCCAACTCCTTGAAAATCATAAGGTCTAACATTTTCCTATTCTTGTTCCTCCACTCATTTCATAAATACTTATTTGATCTGTTTTTTGATTTGCATGGGATGAAGCATGGATGGAGAGTTGGCACCCAGCATCGGTGATAGTCTGACGTGAGTTGGAAATTGTCAGAGTCCTTTAGACCACACAGCTTCATAGATTCCACTTGCAATCTGAAATGCCATGTCAAACATATCTTCATGGATATTGTTGCAATAACACCATATATGACTCCAGACCAAATTTCTCTAGAGTGTATGGATGACTTGTCAACCCTCCGATCAAATAGCATCCCATTTACAGCACCCCGCCTTCCATCCTTGAACTTCAACACATTGCAATTGTAGACCATTTCTAATGCATTTCTAGCCTATCTTCATCAATAATCGGTAGAAGACTACATGCCCTATCTTACTTACAAAGCCAGTAGACAGAAACTTCTAGTCCCACTAAGAAAGTGACTTAAAATAAAGGAATCATGTGTGACAAATTAGGAAACAAACTTAGGACTCTATTGCAGCCCAGGCACCTGGTTCTCTCACTTCTAGTGTTTAGAACGAGTAAATTGAAATGGTATTCACTAGCATACAATAATTCTTCTATGCTCCAGTATATTTATATATCGTTGGTCATGCAAACACATTATTTCAAGTATAAACTGTCTCTAACCAATTCTTTTGACAACTAGCATGATATAGTTTATGACATGTAAGTCAAAATATATCAAGATGAAAGAAATGTTTGGAGTATGAGAAAAACTTTAGTTGATATTGGAATGAGAATGGAAGAGAAATGACAGGAGAAAAAACATATTCATAGCCAATGAAGTGGCATTCGGAAATGAATTGGCATTGTTTTACATGGTCTACATAAGTTTGAAGTCTGCAGTATTTCTTTCCTATTCTAGTTTCTTTGCTTCCAACTCCTTAAAAAGCATAAGGTCTAACATTTTCCTATTCTTGTTCCTCCACTCATTTCATAAATACCTATTTGATTTGTTTTTTGATTTGCACGGGATGAAGCATGAATGGAGAGTTGGCATCCAGCATCGGTGATAGTCTGACGTGAGTTGGATAGTGCCAGAGTCCTTTAGACCACACAGCTTCATAGATTCCACTTGCAATCTGAAATGCCATGTCAAGCATATCTTCATGGATATTGTTGCAATAACACCATATGTGACTCCAAACCAAATTTCTCTAGAGTGTATGGATGGCTTGTCAACCCTTCGGTCAAATAGCATCCCATTCACCGCACCCCGCCTTTCATCCTTGAACTTTAACACATTACAATTGTAGACCATTTCTAGCGCATTTCTACCTTATCTTCATCAACAATCGGTAGAAGACTACATGCTCTATCATACCTACAAAGCCAGTAGACAGAAACTTCTAGTCCCACTAAGAAAGTGACTTAAAATAAAAGAACCATGTGTGATAAATTAGGAAAAAAACTTAGGACTCCATTGCAGCCCGGGCACCTAGTTCTCCCACTTCTAATGTTTAGAATGAGTAAATTGAAATAGTATTCACTAGTATACAATAATTTTTCTATGCTCCAGTACATTTATATATCGTTGGTCATGCAAACATATTATTGCAAGTATAAACTTTTTGTAACCAATTCTTTTGACAACTAGCATGATCTAGTTTATGACATGCAAGTCAAAATATATCAAGATGAGAGAAATGTTTGGAGTATGAGAAAAACTTTGGTTGATACTGGAATGAGAGTGAAAGAGAAATGACAGGAGAAAAAACATACTTATAGCCAATGAAGTGGCATTTGTTAATGAATTGGCACTGTTTCACATGGTCTGCATAAGTTTGAAGTTTGCAAGATTTCTTTTCTATTCTATTTTCTTTGCTTCCAACTGCTTAAAAAACATTAGGTCTGACATTTTTCTATTCTTGTTTCTTCACTCATTTCATAAATACCTATTTGATTTGTTTTTTGATTTGCACAGGATGAAGCATGGATGGAGAGTTGGCATCCAGCATCAGTGATAGTCTGACGTGAGTTGGACATTGCTAGAGTCCTTTAGACCACACAGCTTCATAAATTTCACTTGCAATATGAAATGCCATGTCAAACATATCTTCATGGATATTGTTGCAACAACACCAAATGTGACTCCAAACCAAATTTCTTTAGAGTGCATGGATGACTTGTCAACCATTTGGTCAAATAGCATCCCATTCACAGCACCCCGCCTTCCATTCTTGAACTTCAACACATTGCAATTGTAGACCATTTCTAGTACATTTCTACCCTATCTTCATTAACAATCGATAGAATACCACATGCTCTATCATACCTACAAAGCGAGTAGATAGAAACTTCTAGTCCCACTAAGAAAGTGACTTTATTTTTTGAAATGATATTCCCTAGCATACAATAATTTTTTATATGCTCAAGTACATTTATATATTGTTAGTCATGCAAACACATTATTGCAAGTATAATTGTTTGAAAATATCTCCTTGACCTTAGATAAATACCTATTTGATCTATTTTTTGATTTGCATGGGATGAAGCATGGATGGAGAGTTGGCATCCAGCATCGGTGATAGTCTAACGTGAGTTGGACATTGCTAGAGTCCTTTAGACCACACAGCTTCATAGATTTCACTTGCAATCTAAAATGCCATGTCAAGCATATCTTCATGGATATTGTTGTAACAACACCATATGTGACTCCAGACCAAATTTCTCTAGAGTGCATGGATGACTTGTCAACCCTTCGGTCAAATAGCATCCCATTCACAACACCCCGGCTTCCATCCTTGAACTTCAACACATTGCAATTGTAGACCATTTCTAGTGCATTTCTACCTTATCTTCATCAACAATTGGTAGAAAAGCACATGATCTATCATACCTACAAAGCCAGTAGATAGAAACTTCTAGTCCCACTAAGAAAGTGACTTAATTTTTTGAAATGGTATTCACTAGCATACGATAATTTTTTATATGCTCCATTACATTTATATATCGTTGGTTATCCCAACACATTATTTCAAGTATAATTAATTGAAAATATCTTCCTGACCTTAGATAAATACCTATTTGATCTGTTTTTTGATTTGCACGGGATAAAGCATGGATGGAGAGTTAGCATCCATCATTGGTGATAGTCTGACATGAGTTGGACATTGCTAGAGTCCTTTAGACCACACAGCTTCATAGATTTCACTTGCAATCTGAAATGCCATGCC
This sequence comes from Casuarina cunninghamiana, assembly GCA_028551485.1. Lineage (NCBI taxonomy): Eukaryota > Viridiplantae > Streptophyta > Magnoliopsida > Fagales > Casuarinaceae > Casuarina > Casuarina cunninghamiana. The sequence continues at coordinate 12,116,719 of CM052369.1, read as the reverse complement.
AAACATATCTTCATGGATATTGTTGCAACAACACCATATGTGACTCTAGACTGGATTTCTCTAGAGTGCATGGATGACTTGTCAACCCTTCGGTCAAATAGCATCCCATTCATGGCACCCCGCCTTCCATCCTTGAACTTCAACACATTGTAATAGTAGACCATTTTTAGTGTATTTTTAGCTTATCTTCATCAACAATCGATAGAAGACCACATGCTCTATCATATCTACAAAACTAGTAGATAGAAACTTCTAGTCCCACTAAGAAAGTGACTTAATTTTTTGAAATGGTATTCACTAGCTTGCAATAACTTTTTATATGTTCTAATACATTTATATATCGTTGGTCATGTAAACACATTATTGCAAGTATAATTGATTGAAAATATTTCCCTGACCTTAGATAAATACCTATTTGATCTATTTTTTGATTTGCACGGGATGAAACATGGATGGAGAGTTGACATCCAGCATCGGTGATAGTCTGACATGAGTTGGACATTGGTAGAGTCTTTAAGACCACATAGCTTCATAGATTTCACTTGTAATATGAAATGCCATGTCAAACATATCTTCATGGATATTGTTGCAACAACACCATATGTGACTCTAGACCAGATTTCTCTAGAGTGCATGGATGACTTGTCAACCCTTCGGTCAAATAGCATCCCATTCACAGCACCCCACATTCCATCCTTGAACTTCAACACATTGCAATTGTAGACCATTTCTAATGCATTTCTAGCTTATCTTCATCAACAATCGGTAAAAGATCATATGCTTTATCATACCTACAAAGCCAGTAGATAGAAATTTCTAGTCCTACTAAGAAAGTGACTTAATTTTTTGAAATGGTATTCACTAGCATATAATAATTTTTTATATGCTTCAATACATTTATATATCGTTGGTCATGCAAACACATTATTGCAAGTATAATTGATTAAAAATATTTCCCTGACCTTAGATAAATACCTATTTGATCTGTTTTTGATTTGCACGGGATGAAGCATGGATGGGGAGTTGGCATCCAACATCGGTGATAGTCTAACGTGCGTTGGATATTGTTAGAGTTCTTTATACCACATAGCTTCATAGATTCCACTTGCAATCTGAAATGCCATGTCAAACATATCTTCATGGATATTGTTGCAACAACACCGTATGTGACTCCAGACCAAATTTCTCTAAAGTGCATGGATGACTTGTCAACCCTTCGGTCAAATAGCATCCCATTCACAGCACCCCGCCTTCCATCCTTGAACTTCAACACATTGCAATTGTAGACCATTTCTAGTGCATTTCTAGTCTATCTTTATCAACAATGGGTAGAAGACTACATGCTCTATCATACCTACAAAGCCAGTGGATAAAAACTTCTAGTCCCACTAAGAAAGTGACTTAATTTTTTGAAATGGTACTCACTAGCATACAATAATTTTTTATATGCTCTAGTATATTTATATATCGTTGGTCATGCAAACACATTATTGCAAGTATAATTGATTGAAAATATCTCCCTGACCTTAGATAAGAAAATCAAAGCATTTTTTCTTGACTTTTTAAGAACACAATCCAATATAAACACAAACATACTTGTGCAAATACACAAAAATAGACACAGTGGGAGCTAAATGGTATTGGAGAATACAATAATCAAATTACTCTAGATGGTTTATTTGGTTTCAACATACCATTGTCCAGCCAATTGATCGGCTTGAATAGATGCACTTGTATTTCCTCCATTGCCATCATAATTGAAGTACGAACCATTCCATAGTTTCTCATACACAGCTTTTGCCTTCTGAAATTTGGGCCAAAAGTAATCCTCATAACTCTTATCACCTACTTCATTTGCCAAGCCCGATGTAGCTTGCAAGGCTGCCACCCACAACCCACCACTATATGCACTTACACCAAATACAGACCATGTATTGTAAGTTTGATCAGGAAAGCTTTCTTTCTCAATCATCTCATCTTTATTCTTGTCAAATTGATCATCTGCGGTTGTAATGCCTTTTGTTTTGATTGTTTTTCCCTATTAGCTTCTACTCGGAAACACCGGGCTTTGTTTTACCAATTTGCCAAAGGAAGAGGTTGAAGGTAAGTTTGAGAGGTCTTGCTTTTGTGAACCCTTATGCTTCCATTGCTTTATATGAGAAGTTGATTTGAGAGAGGATTTAGTTTTTAGTTCTGTGGTCTTAGAATGATGAATACAGAAATTGATTTTTTTTTCCCCTTCATTTTTCTTCCACTAAATTTATTTATCTGCAAATAATATCTTTTTTTATTGTGTTTCTTTTTATTATGATTTTGTAGGATATTTAATGAGTATGAGGAATATGACTTTGCAATGATGGGAAGTACGGCAACAGAGAAGGTTAGTCTCATATGCAATTATTTTTTTCATCGAAGAAAAACTTGATGATCTAAAATTTGCATATAAATGGTGCATTGAGTTGTTTTTGATAACTCATGCTACACTTTATGTTGGGAAGTTACTCTTTTTAGGTTATGTTATTCTTGTGAGCTGGCAATTTAAGTTTTCTTTATACGTGTATCACTACTACAATATAGTTCACATATGCTTAAATTTACCCCTTGATGTCACAAATGGAGCTTAAGGAAGGTCCTCTGGAGCAATTTACTCATAAGGTGGAGCCCTTCCTACGCAAGCAAGGGATGCATGTGCGGTTGAACAAAGGTGCATAGTTGCTTTCTTTTGCTTTCTGTCACTTACATGCATATGAAAGGCTTTGTATCATTCATGGTGTACAGGTGTTGTGGAGCTTGTTTTGGACTTTGTTGTTTGTGAGGAGGGAAAGCCTTTATCCACTGGAGTCATCTCGCATACTGGTTAGTTCCATGGTCTTAAATCTTTATTAATGAGTTAGCTAGACTTCCCCATCATGATGATGATGTTTTTCATAGTCATTGTGCTAGGATTAATCTTTACTTGCATATGCATGATATCAATTCCAATAGTGTCCTTTGGTGAATTGACATATTTTCAATTTTTCAATTTGGTTGCATTAAAGGGCTTTCACACCACCCCTCCCCCCCTTCCTCCTCAACCGTTTAAGCTTCTGTCTAAGTTGTGCAAAGCATAAATGTCATTAAATGGGACAGGCAATAAAGTTTTATTGATTCCCCCATCCTTTAGAGTTTTGTGCTTGAGTGGGAGGGGGAGCTCCCCCCTCCCCCCAAACCGTTTAAGCTTCTGTCTAAGTTGTGCAAATCATAAATGTCATTAAATGGGACAGGCAATAAAGTTTTATTGATTCTCCCATCCTCCAGAGTTTTGTGCCTGAGTGGGAAGGGGAGCTGTTAGCACTGGTATTAGTTGTTTCTTTGTATTCGAAATAAAAGGTGGAAGAAACTGTTTTTTGTTTTAGAGGATAATGGTAAGTATCATGTATCCAAAAACACACTGTGCAAGATAGATGGGGACAACCACCAGAAGTAAAATAAAGTTCAAGGAAGATGAGACTTGGAAGTAGTCCAAATTCAAGCGAAACTCCTTACAAATATTCTCAGGTACACCTCATGAGATTTGAATCCATCAATTTGCTGGTAACTATGCCATGTTGAGTACTAGATGGGCAACAGACATAAAACATAATGCAGGTATTACTAGGTTTATTATCTTGAGTATGGATGTTCCTCTTCTTCTAAATGAACTAATTTCTGCAGCAAACATCAGCTTACAAATCAAGCTGCAAAGGAGATATTCCTTTAAATTCTGTGACATCAAATCCATACTCTGCTTCCAAGTCCTTGATAACCATGAAATTGCATTTGTGGCGTGGATGAATTGCTTTGAAAAAGTGCAGGTGAAGACAAATGATCGGGGCACAAAACTTCGCATTTTATATACTGCATGATACTTAAGCACGTAGCTTTCTCTGAATTAGTGTTCCAAAAGTAGTTTTCTCCAAGGAATCTTCAATCCTTAGGAATGACAATTCCTCTTAAGTAGCATATCCTCTCAAGAGTTGTTCAGTCTAATAGTTATTGAGTTGCACATTACAACTCCATTAGTTTGATGACAGGACAATTGGGTATTTGTTCCTCCAATTTATTTCTATCTAAAATTAAAGATTGAAGAAATTGATGTGATTAAGCTTTCTTGGCTTCAGAGATTGTTGGGGATCATGATGGCTACCTTGCGGCTTCACTTGATCTGCAGATGAAGGCCTGAGGAATTTGAATTGTAAATGGAAAGGCCAAATGATTCTGATGTTGAATCTGCATAAGCATGAGTTCAAAGTGGAAAACATGTTTTACAGATTATATGAGGGAGAGAAGATTTATTACTCGGATCGGGGCACTGAGTTGGGTTGGTAGTCGTCTAATTGTGGTAATAGATGGTAATTCTATATTTGCAGTTTAGTGGAGTTGAGAAAGTTTGCCGGCAGTTGTGATCGATGCATTTTTTATGTGAAAGGACTTAATTATGTAACTTATTCGATTAGTACATAAAATTTTCTTTTTGCTACTCTGCAATCACGGCTGAAATTTGCTGGAATGCCTCTGATTATGAGTTGGAAGAAATTTTTATTTAGAAATGTAGTGGTTGGCATTTTCCTGCCCTGCACGCGGCTATGACTCACTTACACTGTCCGGCCAAATATTTTAAGCTTTGAGACTGTCAAATAAAGGATGTACTCTCCAGGTCATAAAGCTGCATGACAAATGAGTTGATGAATATCCAACTATCTAGTTCTTCCACTTCCGGTTTACCGCTTTCCTGGATGCACTAGTTCTTCCACTTCCGGTTTCCCGCTTTGCTGGATGCAAAATTGCCGTAGAACATCAGACTTGTTGAAAGGGAGTTCCAACTGCAGGAGATTTGCGATGTGGAGAATTGAGATTGCCGGCTGGAATCAATTAACAGCCACTAATAGATTTGAATCAAACTGAGAAATGGGCTGTAATAAATTTTATTGCTAAAAGCTTTAGAACTTAATAAAAACTAAGATACTAAACAACAAAACTGCTAATTCTCATTGATCAATTGAATCAGCTAAACGTACCATAGAAAAGATTTAACTAGAAATAAACAATCATTTAAAGACAAAAAAAAAAAAAAAAAAGGTTCCAAAACTTGGTACTAATGAATTTCTTCCATGCATTGCAAATATTACTTTGTATGGCGGGCGATGTACTGAACCTACAGGTGATTAGTAAAATACTTATGTTTAATCTCCACAGGATGACAGTATGATGTGTGTCGTTCATTGGCAACGCAACGATCAAAGGAGAAGTAGACTTCGTATTCTGATATGTAAATGATGAAAAAGTTTATGACTAACTTTGAGTTTCCCAGCCAGCGTGATGGCCCCATTAGCCAGGCCTGAAAATATCGAAGAAATATCTTCGTGTCATCTTCCAGGGATATCTAGAAATAACACTCCTCGCCATCCGATGAGTCCCCGGCCTCCTTAAGAGGCAGACAGTTTAAGTAGAGAACCGAGGTGGAGGTTTGAAAGGCCATACATTTTCAAGAGGGTGCGTGGCCTTATCTCCCCCTCTTTCTGCTCTTCAGTGTTCCTCGCCCTATCCCCACTACCCAGTAAAAGAAAACGCCGCCTCATAATATCTTTACGTTTCTCTTCTCTTCAGAGTTTGAGCAGCCATAATCTGCTCGCAAGAAATGGCTTCCTTCTTCGGCGTTTCATCCATTTACCAAACTCCGACCCTCGATTTCTGTAGGACAGCCGCAGCACCAGCGACGCCTTTGCTTTCCTTGCCCTTATCCGATAAGTCTCACGTCAATAAGGTCCTGGAAGCCTATAACACCAGCCCAAAAGACTTGCTCTCTTGACTCCACTGGTACGCTTAGGTGTGGCTAAACTTGTAACGGCTATCCCTTAATATTCCCTTAGGTAGGCAAATGCTTGGACTTTGCGCCGAAGGCGACGTGAACTTAAGCACACAAGAGAACAAGGGCCCCGACACATTATCCCATGTGAGGTAACCTGGCAGAGAGTTCCGTTGGGTCAGGGAATGGAACAACGGCCATGACAAACCGATGTGCAAGACGCGTAAGATAGCTTTCAAAAAGAAGTGGTGATTGATTGGAAGTTGCAAAATATCATAAAATGATTGACCAGCGAGTGGGGCAGTTGTGAAGCGCCAGGAGCCGCGTGGCCAACGTTGTGCCCCTTTTCAGCCTTATTAAATGATGAAGAACACGCCAACGAAGCTGAAAAGAAAGCGTACCAACTAGCCCCTCACGAAGTCACATCTCATTTATTGTCCACTTGGGGGTCGTCAAAGCCTCATCTTTCTGTTATCTTTGGCAATATTTTAGCAAAGCTTCGTAGACGGCAGCTCCAGTTCTTTCATATCTGATTTTGCCGGTATCAATGGAGGATTCAGGTTCGCACCACAAACCTTCCACCCACCATGAGAAACGCCACGAGGCGTCCACCAGCGAGCTCCTCGCCAGCGCTAAGTTGGTGGCTGAGGCGGCCAAATCCGCCGCGAGTCATGAAACTGACAAAGTTGATAAGGGGAGAGTCGCTGGTGCCGCAGCTGATCTCCTCGGCGCTGCCTCCCACTATGGGCACTTGGAAGAAAAGAGCTTCGGTCAGTACATAGAGAAGGCTGAGACTTATCTCCACCAGTACCACTCCTCGCAATCCTCCACCACAACCACTAGTTCTGGCCACTCAGCCACCGTTCCACACAAAGCATCGCACTCGGAAGATGATGACGGCGGTTCTGGAGGTGGGTACGGGGATTACCTTAAGATGGCTGGAAGTTTCTTGAAGAAACATTGACCCCTGTTGCTTCCCGATCTTTTTTCTCTCTTTTTTGTGTTTTGTACTTTTTCCGTGTGTTTTGTAAGTCTGGCCCTTGGATTGTAATGTTTGCTGAAATAGGTCAATTCTGTCAGAATACTGTTATTTATCTCTGCTTCATCTCAGATTGCAGTATTGGATGATCTAGCATATATATTCAGCGATTTTCTCTTTCTTGAATTTGCCTGATTCCTGATCTGCGTCTTGACTTGGTCAAAAACAGTTTTCTGGAGCCATTTGATAACAAACCGAAACGTCTTATGGCTTCTCCCTACAGAGAATCCTCATGGCTAATTCCCATCTAACTCAACTTGCGACTGTTCTTGACAATAACAGGGTAACTGGCAAGGCATGAATAATCATCAAAAAACTATATAGAAATTGTTCTGGAGAAGAGCTTGAAGGCCCAGAAGCACATCCTTGCGTTATGACTAGTTGCTATCCATACTTGCAGACCAAGATATTGTCAGCTGTAAGTAAAAACTATGGGTAACTAGCCCATACTCATGCTGATATTGTCGAAGTGTGAGTAGCCTAAGAATCCACTAAATATATCCATTAATTAGCTAACAAATACTCTGTTACAATTTGCGTCTGTCTCGTCCATATTACATTCAGGAAGAGATTGTGGGTCACTCAAGACAACAAACTAGAGAAAAAAATGTGCATACACTATCCTGTTCTAAGGAGCTCTTCTGATATATGCTTTTACAGGGTACATTTACCCGTACTGCAAACTCAAAGAAACCATTTCCTGCGGCCGCTTCATTCGTTCACTCCAGCCTTCTGCTTCAACATCAAAATGAATTTCTCTTTCTCCTCAGGTGACATTCCCTCTGTTGAGCAATCTCCCACACCCCATTCTGCCCCGCGAAGGCAATACTTGTCCTGGGTTTCTCGACGGTTCCTGAAGATATCAATATCGTGACATCAATACAATATAAGACATCAAACTCACAGACTTCTTATTTATGTGGCCTCTGCAGTAACCACTACTTCAACAATAAGTGATCAACATCTTCCCTTGTGACAGAGACAAACACCAAGGCTACTAGAGCAAGTGATGGGGCATCCCATACAACTTGCAACCTATTATGAAATTCCTTTTACAACGAATAACCCCCCTATATTTTCTACAAGCCAGTTTTAAGAAGTTGATCTTATAACATGATATCAGAACCCATGAGTCAAATAAACAGAATCCTATTATGGCTATAATTCGAGTATAGGATTTTCCTTGTAATAATATTCACGAAACAAATAATTTTCCTTCAAAATAACGCAACTTGCTCGAGATTTTTCTGCAAAATAACAGGCATGCTCATCTTTTTATAAGTCAGTTTTAAAGAGGAAATAAGCTTTCAAACAAAGTTCAAAATATACATAAACAAGTCCTAACCTGAACCGGAACCTAAAGCATATCTCCTTTAACATGATAATAATCTAGCTCACCGTTTCACGTCCATGAAATTTTAAAAGATATTTCTAAGCAGTACAAAGATGTGCCAAAGATCAGTACTTATAGACCAATTGAAGCCCCTTGACACGTGATGTAATGCAATAATTGATGCATAACCAAAAAATTACTTTTCTTGGTTCGACTTGGATCTCTCCAAGTATTCTTTGAGCAGGGGAGATGTTTTGAATCTTGCATCAGCTTCTGCGTATTTCTTCTGGTTTTCTTCTGGAAAAGATAGGCAGTATAATGCCATTTCACACATCAAACATGAAGTGAATGTTGGTATTATAATAAGGATCATAAAGTATCAAACCGTTAAATCGATTGAGAAAGTCAATTTCAGGTAACTTAGGACCGGGTATTGATTCCAGTCCAGAGAATCCTGACAGAAATCCCGCTTTAGCTGCAATTTCAAAGAACGAGTAATCAGTTTTACTACAGACTTGGCTTCTCTCATTCACATTTCCCCGAAAAGAGTCCCTGTTAATGCACACCGACACTAGGCCACTTGTAATAAGAAATATGGAACAACAAACGGGAATAATTTCCCTATAAATATCTAGAGAGGATAATCAATCCCGTGAGGTCAACAAACACACCACGCAGCTTAAGATAGGGCCGAATGTCATGTTTCCAAGGATTCATACGGAATCTGATTTATACACTTGTAGCATATCGGAAATGGCGTTCTACATTTTTCTTCCTAATTTCTAATAACTACAATGTTTATGTAAATCAGATTCAAACTAATACATGGTATGAAGTTTGCGTTTGTACTGCTCAACAAATAACAATGTTATTCAACAGAAGATATGGAAAGAGATATGAAATAGAGATAATTCTTGATGTTTCGCGATACCTGGATTAGACGAGAGAAGAACAATAACAGCAGCAGCCAGAGGAAGAGACTTCTGAAGAACTCGGCGGGGTAGTAGCGAAGAAGACCGAGAAGAACCAGAAGAACTTGTTGGCTTTACGGCGCACCCATTTAGGATTTTGTTTTGAAGGTCAGTGGGTTTCTTACAGGCAGTGAATTTGATGGAAGAAGATTGAGGGAAAGCCGGGGAGAGAGGACAGAGTGAAGAGGAAATCATAGTTGTTTCTCTCTTTCTCTTGCTCTCTCCGGGCCTGAACAAAGGAGATGATAGGGAGGGAAAACAAACGGCGGATAACAATCGCTGAGTTTCTCTGAGGATGCTCTCGTGGCATACTCTCATTGGTTCTGAAAGGGGATCAAATGTAGAAGCCACGTTATACTACCGGTCAAACTGATAGTTTAGTACCAGGTGATAAAATGGGGTAATTAACTTTGTCATAATGCAATATTTAATTTAGAACAAAAGTTGAACAAGAAGTTGATTGACTAGAAAATTTAAAAATCAGTAACAAGGAGAAGAGAGCCGATACAATGTATCTCTTAACATGTTTGATCAAATACAGTTGGTCTTCTCTCCCAGTCTTCTAAATTTATTCCCCTACCGCCGGAATATTCCCCAATCAACATACTGCAGGAGTAGACGGCCGGTAGCCCTGCTACTATTTCTCATCTTCCGCTCTTTAAAAAGTCGCATAAAGATATGCCACTTTCGGCAGCTCTCAGAGCTTTTCCGGCCTCTTCTTTGATTCGTTCTGCTTGCAACGAATTCCCCATCAACTCTCTTATTTTCTCTCCAATCTCGTCCTCCTCTACCACAACCTGCTCCCCCCAACCCCAACTCGTTTCCCACATCCCAAGCCCACTCCTCTCCACAACCTCTGCATTGATCTTTTGATCCCCATGCTGGGGCCACGCTAAAATCGGCACACCGTAGAGAGAAGCCTCAATCACCGAGTTCCATCCGCAATGGCTAACAAACCCTCCCACAGCTCTGTGACCAAGTATCGCTCTTTGGTCCACCCAAGTCTTCACCACCAGTCCCTTCGTCTTCATGCGCTCCATGAGTTCATGACCCACCACCTCTTCCAGACCCTCCTCTTCCTCCTTGTCAACTTTCTTGTCCTTCACCACCCACAGAAATCTAAAACCACTATTGATTAGCGCCTTTGCTACTTCTCGTATTTGATCCCTGGACATGGCCGTCCGACTACCAAAGCTGACATAGACTACCGATCCCTCCGGCTGCTCATCGAGCCACTTCAACTGATCACCACACTCTACTCTTTCAAACTCACTTGCCGCAAAGGGTCCAACCGCAAACACAGGTGGCAACCCCTCTAATACTTTTCCGCCCTTGAGCGCCTCTAGTGTCTTTGCTTCAAGTCCTTCGAAGGAATTGATGAAAATCCCACTCACTGTTGTAACTTTACAAGTATCTTCCTTGAAAATGTTTGCGAAAATATTATCTGGGAGAAGAAGCAAAGGAGGGATAGACGATCTGGGTATAGGCATAAGGCCTGGAATTTCAATCTCATCAAATGTGGCAGAACCGTCACTAGCTTTAGATGCAATGGTGGGGAAGCGTGAATAGAATGAAAACATTCTGGCTGATGATGTGAAGAGCATATAGTTAGGGATGTGTAGGGTTTCAATAACCGGAGCGACAGGGGAAATCAAAGTCACATCACAGATGAAGGCATCGAGAGGTGGAGAAAGTGAGGAGAGGAGTGGGGCGAGAAGGTGAGCTGAGCGACGTATTGCCTCAAATCCTTGGAAAAAGGGATCGTTAGATTTGGCCGTGGAAAGGTCCAAAGGGAGGAGATTGAATTGAACCTGAGAGACTTGGGGGAAAGCAGAGAGGAAACGGGAGATGAGCCGAGACTCAGCGAGAGAGACAGTGGGGTAGGGGGTGATGAGGGTGACATGGCAGTGGTGGTGGGCGAGCAGAGCAGAAAGTCTGAGGAAGGGTGTGAGATGGCCCATTCCCGCACTAGGGAGAAGAGCCACATGGGGAGGATTAGACTGTAGGGCATCGGAAGTCATCATCGTCAAGAAGAGTCCGGGGTTGTGTTGGCAAGGTTGAGGCGGAGCTGAGAAAATTCAAGGCCGTCCAAGCTTGCCAGGCCTTCAAGTAGTGGATCCACCCTCGCGGTAGCTGAAGCAGAAGCACATGGTAGCTACACCTACCTCCATGGCTTGGAAAAAGGTTCACGAAGTTGACAGTGGAATAGAAAAAAAAAAATGGCTGCCTTGGAGAAGGGTTCATGAAGTGAACAATGGAATAGAATAATGGCAGTCTAATCACAAAACGGAAGGTCTTCTCAGCTGTCCCGGAAACGACAAGAAAGATAAAGTTCTCTACCATAGCCAACAACCGGTAAGAAAACTGATAACCTCGGACAACATGTAAACTCTCTCGTACCGAACTGCATTGAGAAGTGTTGATTGCAGTGCCTAGTCGAGACCTAAACAGAGGTTGTTCTTCCTCCTACGTCTGCTTCCTATTGCTAAAGAGATAATGAGCTTAAGGGCAAGAAAAGAGAACAAAATGACAGTACAGGAGTCTGGTCTCTTCAAAGGGAGACTCGGACGTCAAACGGGGAAACTTTTCAACTGGGTCGGAGACAAAATCTAGCTTATACTTCTGCCGGTTTCTCTCTACCATATATCCTTCCCTGCTCGGCGGCTAAGCGGGTTACAGACCAATTCCCCCACCTTCCGTGGTTACACTTCTGACACAAAACAAAAGCCAACAGTCAACATAAAAACCTTTGAACATATAACAAAACTTATAGACAATACGCATAGATACTAACCCGCCGGAACCACTCACCACATCTTCCTCCTGCGTTTCTGGTCTGAATTTAGATTTGTTACATTTTCTTTATCGGCTTTGCTGGGAAATCCATTTTAATTCTTTGATGAACTGGAATTCTGATGGAATTTTTTTTATTGCGACATGCAGGATTTAGTGGCTAACGATGCTTCGTCATTAATGCCAAATTTGTCCATGAACAGAAGCCTGTCAAATCCAAACGACAAAACTGAAAGAGTTGAGGAACTTTGAGTATCCTTCCCCTCGAGCTTTTTCTTGTTAAAAATTTAGTCGGTTTTATGTTTGAAAAAAGAAAAAAAGAAATTCTGGCTAATAACTTGGTTATTATTTTAAAAAGAGTAGTGGCTTCACATTTCAAGAATAAAGAAGATACGCTGCATTTCTTGCCGTCTCTTATCTTAAAACTTTCGACACAGCACAACTATTCCTCTCTCCCTCTCGAAACTTCTGAAATTGTTCCTGCCGCATCTCCATGATCAACCAATTGCAGGGCAGAAGGCTACTGAGAAGGATAACTTTGGTTATATAATCAAATGCTACCCTTACTCGTCTTCCCCGCTTCACAAAGTTTCATAAAAGTTTTGTCACTTTCAGCAGCTGTCAGAGCTTTCCTGGCCTCTTCCTCGATTCTTTCTGCTTGCGCTCTTAACAACATCTCTTTTTTTTTTTTTTTTTTTTTTTTTTTCAACCCCAACTCGTTTGCCGCATCCCAAAGCCCACTTCTCTCCACCACCTCAGCATTAATCTTGCTCACCTTGTCACATCCATGAAACTTTAAAAGATATTTCTAAGCAATACAAAGATGTTCCAAAGATCAGTGCTTATAGACCAATTGAAGCCGCTTGACACTTGATGTAATGCAATAATTGACGCATAACCAGAAAATTACTTTTCTTGGTTCGACTTGGATCTCTCCAAGTATTCTTTGAGCAGGGGAGATGTTTTGAATCTTGCATCAGCTTCTGCGTATTTCTTCTGGAAAAGATAGGTAGTATGAAATGAAAGTAAAGGAAAGGCGAGAAAGATGCAAGAAACCGTGTTCTTTCAATAGTAATGGCAAAAGGCAAAATGAAAGTATGCATGTACATGTGATTTATACAACTGAAAAGAAGAATCTGGAGTCCTTGCTCTTGATCAGTGTGCCATAGTGTAGGTTATAGGTTCTAGGCTTATTTAATTCCTTGATTTGTTGTCTTGTGAAGATTTCTTGGACTTTTGTATTTCACTGCTGGATTTTGTTGTCTTGTGAAGATTTCTTTGACTTTTCATCAATTGAGTTGGCCGCTTCTTCTTGATGTGAAATAGCAATGCTTTTACTGCTTTTACTCCCCCACAAACTGAGCGTTACAGGAAGTGTGATGCCAAGTTTGGATCGTATTGATTGAAAAGGAGAGCGTGGAAGGGGCTTGGTGAATATATCAGCAAGCTGAGAGGCAGAGGGAACATATTTAGTAACAAGTGAACCGAGTGCCACCTTTTCACGTACAAAGTGATAGTCTATTGCAATATGTTTGGTTTTCCCATGAAAAATTGGCTTGGTGGTGAGACGCAAGGCTGATAAATTATCACAATACAATAAGGTGGGTCTTGGTTGTGGAACATTTAAGTCGCGCAAGAGAGCACAGAGCCATGTTGCTTCTGCTGCTGCGGAGGCTAAGGATCTATACTCTGACTCAGCTGACGAACGGGAGACGGTTGCCTGACGTTTGGAGCTCCATGAAATGCAATTAGATCCTAAAAAAAAAACAATACCCAGAAGTGGAGCGTCGAGTATTAATACAACCTGCCCAATCTGCATCACTGAAACCATACAAGTCAAGGGTGCTACGAGAATGCAAGCGAAGACCATAGTTTGTAGTTCCATGGACATATCGTAACACCCGCTTAAGATTCTGATAGTCTAGAAGAGAGGGATTGTGCATGGCTTGGCACAATCTGTTGACAGAAAATTGAAGGTCTGGTCGTGTTAAGGTCAAGTATTGTAAAGCTCCTACTAAACTTCGAAAGGTGGAAGGTTGAGAGCATAAATCTGATCCATTTCGAAGTGAAGGAGATTTGGTTGCAAGTGGAGTGGTTATGGACTTGCAAGAGCTCATGCTAGCACGGGAAAGCAAATCAGATGCATATTGCCTCTGACTTAGAATAAGGCCGTCTGAGGTTTTGTGTACCTCTACTCCTAAAAAGAAATGGAGCTCACCAAGATTCTTCATCGGAAATTCAGAACTCAACTCTGAAATAAAAGATTGAATAGATTTGGTGGAACTTCCTGTGACAATTAAGTCATCTACGTAGAGCAGCACCCAAATAGCAACATCTCCAGAATAATAAAGGAACATGGATGGATCATGCGGTGAACAAATGAAGCCATAATCAAGTAAGAAGAGGCTAAAACGATCATATCAAGCTCGTGGGGCTTGTTTTAAGCCATAAAGAGCTCTTTGAAGGCAACATACATGATCGGGAAAGGTAGGATTTACATACCCAGGTGGTTGTTCCATGAGAACTTGTTCCGTAAGAGGTCCATGTAAAAATGCATTGTTAATATCAAACTGCATTAACGGCCAATTCCGCACTAATGCAATGGAAAGAACCACGCGAATGGTGGTATTACGAATGACAGGAGAAAACGTCTCCAAAAAATCAACCCCTGCTGTTTGATTATATCCACGGGCAACCAATCGAGCTTTTAAACGATCAACAGCGCCTGTTGGAGTTAGCTTTGCACGAAAGACCCATCGGCATCCCACAACTTTTCTAGAAGATGGTCGTGGAACTAATGTCCAAGTTTGATTTCGAAACAAAGCTCGCATCTCATCATCCATAGCTTGTTTCCATCCCGAATGTCGTAAGGCTTCTTTAACTGATTTGGGAGGAGGAGGAACAATGTGCTCGGCAACCAATAGGTACTTTGGATTTGGCTTTATAATTCCAGATTGACTTCGAGTAACCATATGATGTGTTCGCACGGGTGTTGTAGATGAATTTGTGGCTGGGATGAGTTGGTTGTTCACAATAGGCAAAGGTTCCTGAAGGTCATGTTCTGGTGTGTTTGGTAAGGATGAAAAAGGAACAGAGGGTTCACATACCAAAGAGGAAGATGAAGAAATTCGTTCATCATTATTAGTAGCCGGCCCCACAGCTTGAAAAGGATGTAGCTCGACCTCTTGTGGGTGTGGTTGAGAGTCATGTGAAGGTGGAGATAATTGAGGTAAAAAAGGTGAGATTTCGTGAGAAGACCTTTGACGGTCACATGGTGGTGAGCTATCATTATTTTCAATGATGGGACTGGCACTATTAGGAGATGGATTGTGAGGTAGGGAAGTAGGCCAACTGGAAGTAGGAGTTGTTTGGGTTATAGGAGAATAAGACAGATCAGGTTGTGAGGCAGGGATAAGATGGTCATTGGGCAGTGAAATACGAAATGGAAAAAGTGATTCATCAAAGATCACATGCCGCGAAAGAAAGACTTTCCTGGAAGCTGGATGGAAACACCTGTATCCCTTATGCCGACTGTTGTAACCCAAGAATACACATTGAAGCGAGCGTTGAGATAACTTGTCATGTGCCAATTCTTTTAAGTGTGGATAACATGCACAACCAAAAGTCCTGAGAATTGAATAATATGGCTCACGATGATGAAGCAACTCAAAAGGCGTTTTATTTGCCAAACTTACTGTTGGCAGCCTATTGATGAGAAACACTGCAGTGGTGAAGGCTTCGACCCAATATTGCTTTGGAACACCAGCATGAAGTAACATTGTACGACCAAGTTCAGTGATATGCCTATGCTTCCGCTCAGCTAAACCATTTTGCTGAGGTGTATAAGGATAAGAAAATTGTTGAATAATACCATTTTCAGCAAGATAGTCAGAGAGTTGATTACTGGTGTATTCTCCTCCATTATCTGATTGAAGAATTTTGATTGAATAACCAAGCTGCTTTTCAACCATTGTACGAAAAGTAACAAAGACTTCAAATAAATCTGACTTCTTACGTAAAGGATAAAACCACACAAATCTGGTAAAATCATCCACAAAAATAACATAATATTTAAAATTCTGGCATGATAAAATAGGGACTGGACCCCAAATATCCGAGTGAATTCTTTCTAAAGGTACACCGGAACGATTTTGCGATAGAATAAAAGGAAGCTTTGTGCTCTTTCCAAGACAACAAGATGAGCACAGTGAGCTGGCAGTTCCATGTACAATGATCTTCTGCTTTCGTTTCAAAAGATTGACTAATTCTGAATTTGCATGTCCCAATCTTGCATGCCACACATCCCAAGTGGCGGATTGCTGCCTTGTTGAGAAGAAGATGGACGGACTATTCGAGGGTAGCAAGTACAAACTTCCACGCTTAAGTCCCTGTGCTAGGATTTTGTTGCTCTGCAAATCCTTTATAAGAACATGCTTCCCATCAAACTCAACTTTACAAGGAAAACTAGCAGTAAGTTTTGAAATAGAAAGAAGATCCTTTTTAATATCTGGTACCACAAGCACAGATTTAAGAGGTATTTCACCATTATTAAGAGAAGTCTCCCATGTATGAGTGATCGGAACACAAGTTCCATTACCAACCATAATAGTATCATTACCAGTGTAGGGAGAGAATTTCTTAAGCTTACCAACATTGTCAACTACATGAGAAGTGGCTCCTGAGTCAGCCACCCATCCATCATCTCCACCTTGGTCATCAACATGTAATGCAGCAAGAGCTGTAGGTACTTCCTCCAATTGGTAGCTATGATCAAATCGTTTAAAGCATTGCAATGCTGTATGGCCACGTTTAGAGCAAATCTGACAAGTAACAGGAGGTTTGGTGGTATTTTGCTGGTGAGTGGGCCTGTGATCAAGATTACCTGAGAGTTTTTGATGAGTAGTCCGGCCATTTTGAGCAGCCGATTGAAAGCCTCGTCCTTGGGACGAAAATTGTTGGCCACCTCGTCCTCCACGACCTTGGGTTCTGCCTCCTCCACGGCCTGAATTTTTCTGTGCTACAAAGACAGAGTTTTCATTTGGCCTGGGATTGATGCGCACGAGACGTGTATCGAATGCCTGCACTTGGGAAACAACATCTGCATAGGGGGGCATTGGGGGACGAAACATTGCTGCTCGAAGAGACTCATATTCAGTTCCGAGTCCTTCAAAAAGGTTAAAGATCTTACCAGAATCGGACAAAGGTTTGCCGATAGAGCTAAGTTGGTTTAATATGGCAGTAAATTCACTTAAGTAGGTAGATAGAGGCTTGCTACCTTTCCTCAGGTGATTTAGTTGAGAGAGAAGGTCATATTCACGAGCCTCATTTTTCTGAGCAAATTGGGTTGCAAGAACATCCCAAATTTCAGCAGCTGTGTCAAGTTCGAACACAAGTCCTAAAACCGGTTCGGACAGCGTGCTAATAAGCCATGATTTCACCAAATCATCACTCTGAATCCATGCCTCATAAGCTGGATTTTCTTCCTCCTTCCCGTTTGTAACAGTTACACGGGATGGCTTGGTGATCTCTCCAGTTAAAAAGTCCATAAGCTTTTGAGTTCTCACCAAGGATTTCATTTGAGTAACCCACGGTAGATAGTTGGTTTCCGTGAGTTTAATGGTGACGAAATTTGCAACATTAACGGTGTTTGGGTAGGGATAGATTGGTTTGTCAGCCATGAGAGCAGAGTAATTGGTATGGTTGACGAAGAACAGCGGTTTGGAAGGCTCTGATACCAAAATGAAAGTAAAGGAAAGGCGAGAAAGATGCAAGAAACCGTGTTCTTTCAATAGTAATGGCAAAAGGCAAAATGAAAGTATGCATGTACATGTGATTTATACAACTGAAAAGAAGAATCTAGAGTCCTTGCTCTTGATCAGTGTGCCATAGTGTAGGTTATAGGTTCTAGGCTTATTTAATTCCTTGATTTGTTGTCTTGTGAAGATTTCTTGGACTTTTGTATTTCACTGCTGGATTTTGTTGTCTTGTGAAGATTTCTTTGACTTTTCATCAACTGAGTTGGCCGCTTCTTCTTGATGTGAAATAGCAATGCTTTTACTGCTTTTAGTATGATGCCATTTCACACATCAAACATGAACTGAATGTTGGTATTATAATGAGGATCATAGAGTATCAAACCGTTGAATCGACTGAGAAAGTCAATTTCAGGCAACTTAGGACCGGGTATTGATTCCAGTCCAGAGAATCCAGACAGAAATCCCGCTTTAGCTGCAAACACAAAGAACGAGTAATCAGTTCTACCACAGACTTGGCTTCTCTCACTCACATTTCCCCGAAAAGATTCAAAATCTTATTAGTCGGTTCCCTGTTAATGCACACCGACACTAGGCTACTTGTGATAAGAAGTATTGAACAACAAACGGGAATAATTTCCAACTAAATATCTGGAGAGGATAATCAATCCCCTAAGCTCTATAAACATACCACGCAGATTAAGCTAGGGCCGAATGTCATGTTTCCAAGGATTCATACGGAATCTGATTTATCTACTTGTTACATATCGGAAATGGAGATTCTTCATTTTCCTTCCTAATTTCTAGAAACTAGAGTGTTTATGTAAATCAGATTCAAACTAGTAGATGGTATGAATTCTCGGTTTGTACTGCTTAACGAATAACAATGTTTTTCAACGGAAGCTATTAAAATAGATATGAAATAAAGATTATTCTTAATTTTTCTCTATACCTAGATTAGATGAGAGAAGAACAATAACAATGCATTTTTCCAGACGAAGACTAGAACACTGAAGAGAAGACTAGAATACTCTAAAGAAAACATCTCCAACAAGTTCCAGAGAATTCTATACAAGTATAAACACGGTTGAAGAAAAAAATCTATAAAGCTTGTAAACTTTGTCAAAAATGGTGGCTTGTAAAGTCAATAAAAACGGCTATGTATGTCGGTCATGTTATCTATAAATACTACCGTGTGTGCTGTAAAAATGTGAATAGAAACTTTAAAGCCTTCCAAGTCTTTCAATAAAGAGCTTCCTTTAGTTACTTCCCTTCCTTCCAACTACTTTGGAGACAAGGGCTCCACGTTCAACATCCTTTCGTACTTTCTCTTTCTCAAACCCACCATACACCTTTTCCGCTGCACAATACTTTTCTTTTCACTTAAACCATCAATTGGTATCAGAGCCCAAGCTTGATTATATTGGGCGTTCTGATGGCTAAATCAAGCCAATCTGTTTCACTTCCTTTTCTAGTTTTCCAAGTAGAAAAACAAAGTGGTCGTTATATTAAAAGGCTAAAAAGTGATAGAGGTACTGAATATACCTCAAAAGAATTTAACAAGCTCTGTGAAGATGAAGGAATTGAAAAACAATTAATAATTAGATATACTCCACAGCAAAATGGAGTATCAGAAAGGAAAAATAGAACTGTTATGGAAATGGCAAGATCAATGTTAAAAGAAAAAGGTTTGCTAATAACTTTTTTGGCTGAAGCTGTATACACTGCAGTTTATTTACTAAATAGATATCCAGCTAAAGCAGTAAAGAATAAAACTCCAATTAAAGCTTGGACAGGAAGAAAACCATCAGCTAAACATCTTAAAGTCTTTGGTTGTATATGTTATGTGCATATACCTGAAGAAAAAAGAAAAAAGCTTGATGATAAAACTGAAAAAAGTATATTCTTAGGCTATAGTGATCAATCAAAAGGATATCGAATTTAGAGCCTAAGAACAAAGAAATTAGTAATTGGTAGAGATGTTGAATTTGATGAAAATGCAAAGTGGAATTGGGAAAAAGAAAAAGTTGAAAAGAAAAATGTTCTAGTACCTGCTTACATTCCAGCAATTCAAGAACCCATGGAGGAGGTCGCTGAACAAAGAAAAGAACCCCAAATGCTAGCAACTCCAGAAGCATCAGGTTTGTCTTCTCCAACTCCACAAGAATCTTCTTCAGAATCTTCTTTAAGAAGAGTAAGATCTTTAAGAGAAATATATGAAACTTGCAATTTTGTTTCTTTAGAACCAGAAAATTTTGAAGAAGCAGCAAAACATGATGTATGGAAAAAAGCTATGGAGGAGGAGATTAAAATGATTGAAAAGAATAAAACTTGGGAACTAGTAGACAAACCTGAAAACAAGGAAATTATTGGTGTTAAATGGGTTTATAGAACAAAGTTATATCCTGATGGAATAATACAAAAATATAAAGCAAGACTTGTTGCAAAAGGATATTCACAAATTCCAGGAGTTGACTATGTAGAAACTTTTGCTCCAGTTGCAAGATTAGAAACCATTAAAGCTCTTGTTGCATTGGCTACTCATGGAAAATGAAAAATTTATCAGCTTGATGTAAAATTTGCATTTCTTAATGGTTTCTTGGAAGAAGAGAAAACATCTCCAACAAGCTCTAGAGAATTCTATACAAGGATAAACACGGCTGAAGAAAAAAATATGTAAAGCTTGTAAACTTTGTCAACAATGGTGGCTTGTAAAGTCAATAAAAACGGCTATGTATGTCGGTCATGTTGTCTATAAATACTACCATGTGTGCTGTAAAAATGTGAATAGAAACTTTAAAGCCTTCCAAGTCTTTCAATAAAGAGCTTCCTTTCCTTCCTTTCCTTCCTTCCAACTACTTTGGAGACAAGGGCTCCACGTTCAACATCCTTTCGTACTTTCTCTTTCTCAAACCCACCCTACACTTTTTCCACTGCACAATACTTTTCTTTTCACCTAAACCATCAATTGGTATCAGAGCCACGTTTCGGTCTAACTAGGCGTGGTGAATGTGGGTACTAGGCCAAAAACTTAAAAATTTAAAGCCTTGATTAACAACTAAATAGACAGACATGGGTTGTCAACAAAAACAACTAAAAATGGGTCAGACATGGGCTGATTCAGGCCCGATGTGTGACAGGTGGACTGTTGGAAGAAGTCCCACATCAGGTACAAAGAAGAAAAGAAAGCTGCATATATAGGAGAAATAAACCTTTACTTATGAACCGGTTTTTAAGTGTTATGGGCCTCTCTTATATATAAAATCCAACAGTGGTATCAGAGCCAGGTTTTGGTCTAACTGGGCGTGGTGAATGTGGGTACTAGGCCAAAAACTTAAAAATTTAAAGTCTGGACCAACAACTAAATGGACAGACATGGGCTGTCGATAAAAACAACTAAAAATGGGTCAGACATAGGTTGATCTAGGCCCGATGTGTGACAGGTAGACTGTTGGAAGAAGTCCCACATCAAGCATAAAGAAGAAAAGAAAGCTGCATATATAGGAGAAATAAACCCTCACTTATGAACCGGTTTTTAAATGTTGTGAGCATCTCTTATATCTAAAATCCAACAGTGGTATCAGAGCCAGGTTTCAGTCTAACTGGGCATGGTGAATATGGGTATTAGGCCAAAAACTTAAAAATTTAAAGCCTGGACCAATAACTAAATAGACAGACATGGGTTGTCAACAAAAACAACTAAAAATGGGTCAGACATGGGCTGATCCAAGCCCGATGTGTCTGTTGGATTTTATATATAAGAGAGGCCCACTACACTTAAAAACTGGTTCATAAGTGGGGGTTTATTTCTCCTATATATGCAGCTTTCTTTTATTCTTTATGCCCAATGTGGGATTTCTTCCAACAATCCACCTGTCATACATCCGGCCTGGATTAGTCATGTCTGACCCATTTTTAGTTAATTTTGTTGACAGCCCATGTCTATCCATTTAGTTGTTGGTCCAGGCTTTAAATTTTAAGTTTTTAGCCCAGTACCCACATTCACCACGCCTAGTTAGACCGAAACATGGCTCTGATACCAATTGATAGTTTAGGTGAAAAGAAAAGTATTGTGCAGCGGAAAAGGTGTATGGTGGGTTTGAGAAAGAAAAAGTACTAAAGGATGTTGAACGTGGAGCCCTTGTCTCCAAAGTAGTTGGAAGGAAGGGAAGGAAGGAAAGGAAGCTCTTTATTGAAAGACTTGGAAGGCTTTAAAGTTTCTATTCACATTTTTACAGCACACACGGTAATATTTATAGACAACATGATCGACATACATAGCCGTTTTTATTAACTTTACAAGCCACCATTTTTGACAAAGTTTACAAGCTTTACAGATTTTTTTCTTCAGCCGTGTTTATCCTTGTATAGAATTCTCTGGAGCTTGCTGGAGATGTTTTCTCTGAAGTATTCTAGTATTCTCTTCAGTGTTCTAATCTTCTTCTGGAAAAATGCATTACGTTCAACAATCCTCCTTAATGCATTTTTCAGTAAGGACTTTGTGAAGATATCTGCAATTTGATCTTGAGCTTTGCAGCACTTAATTTTGATATCCTTTTGAGTAGATGCTTTTCGAAAAAAATGATACTTTACTGCAATATGCTTGGTTCTGCTATGAAGCACTGGATTCTTTGACATGGCAATAGCAGATTTGTTGTCGCAGAAGACTTCTGTTGGCTCTTTTTTTTTTTTCGCCCACATCAGCAAGAATTCTCCAAAGTCATAAACTTTGAAATGAATGATATGGGTTTGATAATTACTTTCTTGGTATTGAAGAAAGTCAAGAAAAAGAAGGAATATTTATTTCTCAAAGAAAGTATGTTGAAAATCTGTTGAAGAAATTTAAGATGAAAAATTGTAAATCAGTTAATACCGAAACGTGACTCTGATACTACTGTTGGATTTTATATATAAGAAAGGCCCACAACACTTAAAAACTGGTTTATAAGTGAGGGTTTATTTCTCTTATATATGCAGCTTTTTTTTTTTTTTTGTGCCCGATGTGGGACTTCTTCCAACAAAGAGACTTATGAAGAACTCGGCAGGGTAGTAGCGAAGAAGACCGGGAAGAACCAGAAGAACTTGTTGGCATCACGGCGCACCCAATTAGGATTTTGTTTTGACGGTTAGTGGGTTTCTTACAGGCAGTGAATTTGATGGAAGAAGACTGTTGGGTTTAAACATTATCAGCCCAAATAAAAGAAGAAAGCCCAAAAGCAAATGTGGCCCACGAATATCATCATCTTCTCATTTCTCCATTCTCCCGATGACGGAAATGTACAGAAAAACCGGGAAAACAAGGCTTTTTCTTCACTGCAAACAACATGCTTGAAGTCCGTATCTCTTGAAGAACAAGAAAGCACCGACCTTATGAAGCTATAAATACCATGGAGCACATGGAAGATCAGCCCGGTAGAGAGAGGACAGTGAAGCAAGTGAGAGAAAGGAGTCCTCTTGTAAGAGTTCTCCCAGGAACGCCAGTTCCAAGTATGTCTTTCATTGTCCTTCAAACAGTGAGTCTTTTCTCTTTTAAGTGTTGTTGTATGTGTTAATTCGTGCGTGTAAATTCAAGAGATTGCAACTCTCTTGAGTTTCCTTTGTTGTGTCCCTTTGTAATTTTGATTGGTTGTATAAAAGGAAAATTTTCGTCCTCCGTTGTAAGCTGCTTTTTAGTCTCCAACTTTCTACCCAGAACGTGTTCGACGTTTTACCTCAACCAACCTTACCTCCTCATTTTCCCAATTTTCTTCCATATCTTTGTTCCTCTTCCATCCCATATCCAAAACCCAACAGATTGAGGGAAAGCGGGGGAGAGAGGACAGAGTGAAGAGAAAATCATAGTTGTTTCTCTCTTTCTTTTGCTCTCTCCGGGCCTGAACAAAGGAGATGATAGGGAGGGAAAACAAACGGCGGACAACAATCTTTGAGTTTCGCTCGGAATGCTTTCGTGACATACTCTCATTGGTACCGGTCAAACTGAGATTTTTGTACGTGATAAGACAGGGTAGTTTTGCAAATTGGGAAATGATTGAAGAGAAAAACGATTAGTTATTAACTTAGTTATAATGCAATATCTAATTTAGAAGAACACAGGTTGAACGATAAGTTGATAGACTAGAAAATTTAAAAATCACCAACAAGGAGAAGAGAGCAGATACAAATGTATCTCCCTTTTATTCTTCTAAATTTATTCCCCAATCGCCGGAGATCTCGGATCACCATATCCCAGCAGGAGACGACCGTAGCCCTTACCGTCAAATGCTACCGTTTCTCATCTTCCACTGCTTAAAAAGTCGAATAAAGATATGCTACTTTCGGCAGCTCTCAGAGCTTTTCCGGCCTCTTCTTTGATTCGTTCTGCTTGTGCTTTTAACGACGTATTCCCCATCATCTCTCTTATTTTCTCTCCAATCTCTTCCTCCTCTACCACAACCTGCTCCCCCCACCCCCAACTCGTTTCCCACATCCCAAGCCCACTCCTCTCCACAACCTCTGCATTAATCTTTTGATCCCCACCCTGGGGCCACGCTAAAATCGGCACACCGTAGAGAGCAGCCTCAGTCACCGAGTTCCATCCACAATGGCTGACAAACCCTCCCACAGCTCTGTGACCAAGTATCGCTCTTTGGTCCACCCAAGTCTTCAGCACCAGTCCCTTCGTCTTCATGCGCTCCATGAGTTCATGACCCACCACCTCTTCCAGACCCTCCTCTTCCTCCTTGTCAACTTTCTTGTCCTTCACCACCCACAGAAATCTAAAACCACTTTTGATCAGCGCCTTCGCTACTTCTCGTATTTGATCCCTGGACATGGCCGTCCGACTACCAAAGCTGACATAGACTACCGATCCCTCCGGCTGCTCATCGAGCCACTTCAACTGATCACCACACTCTACTCTTTCAAACTCACTTGCGGCGAAAGGTCCAACCGCAAACACAGGTGGCAACCCTCTAATACTTTTCCGCCCTTGAGCGCCTCTAGTGTCTTTGCTTCAAGTCCTTCGAAGGAATTGATGAAAATCCCACTCACTGTTGTAACTTTACAAGTATCTTCCTTGATAATGTTTGCTAAAATATTATCTGGGATAAGAAGAAAATGAGGGATAGAGGATCTGGGTATAGGCATAAGGCCTGGAATTTCAATCTCATCAGATGTGGCAGAACCGTCACTAGCTTTAGATGCAATGGTGGGGAAGCGTGAATAGAATGAAAACATTCTGGCTGATGATGTGAAGAGCATATAAGATGTGTAGGGTTTCAATAACCGGAGCGACAGGGGAAATCAAAGTCACATCACAGATGAAGGCATCGAGAGGTGGAGAAAGTGAGGAGAGGAGTGGGGCGAGAAGGTGAGCTGAGCGACGTATTGCCTCAAATCCTAGGGAAAAGGGATCGTTAGATTTGGCCGTTGTAAGGTCCAAAGGGAGGAGATGGAATTGCAGCTGTGAGACTTGGGGGAAAGCAGAGAGAAAACGGGAGATGAGCCGAGACTCAGCGAGAGAGACGCTGGGGTGGGGGGTGATGAGGGTGACATGGCAGTGGTGGTGGACGAGCAGAGCAGAAAGTCTGAGGAAGGGTGTGAGGTGGCCCATCCCCGCACTAGGGAGAAGAGCCACATGGGGAGGATTAGACTGTAGGGCATCGGAAGTTATCATCGTTCAGTAGAGTCCGGGATTGTGTTGGCAAGGGTGAGGCGGAGCTGAGAAAATTCAAGGCCGTCCAGTCCAAGCTTGCCAGGCCTTCAAGTAGTGGATCCACCCTCGCGGTAGCTGCAGCAGAAGCACGTGGTAGCTACAACTACCTCCATGGCTTGGTAGAAGAAAAGGTAGTTCCAGAAGGAGATGCAACCATAATCGAGAAAAGATAAAGAGTAGAGGGATAAAGTGATGATCAAGGCTTCCACTAATAAGAATTAGAGGCTTGTGATAGCTTAGGTTAGTGTGTGCTAAGAATACTCAAGAGATTGGATTGGAGCAACGCAGTTACAAGACTTCAGATAAAGACCAACAAAGGCTTACAAAATGGTAGCGTAAACAACAACAAAGAGGGGAACAACAAAATATTACAAGTCTTACAGAACGTTTTACTTTTCTATTTAAACCATAGCCTCCTAATGCTGATAGTTACTCAAGAACAGGGCAGTTTCCTCCCCGACAACCACCCCCCCCCCCCCCCCCCCCCCCCCGCGCCGCGGCATAAAGAGCAGTTTTCTGTCACCCAACAACAGGCAACTCCCTTTTCACCACGTTTTGTTGAGTAATCCACACCCACGACACTCCCCGACACAGAAGGCTACTGAGAAGGATAACTTTGATCATATAATCAAATGCTACTCTTATTCATCTTATGCTCTTCAAAAAGTTTCGTAAAAGTTTTGTCACTCTCAGCAGCTGTCAGAGCCTTCCTGGCCTCTTCTTTGATTCTTTTTGCTTGAGCTCTTAACAACATACTCCCCATCATCTCTTTTATCCTTTCTCCGATCTCTTCCCCAGCCACCGACACCTGCTCACCCCAACCCCAACTCGTTTCCCACATCCCAAGTCCACTTCTTTCCACCACCTCTGCATTAATCTTCTGATCCCCATGCTGGGGCCACGCTAAAATTGGCACACCGTGGACGGCAGCCTCGATTACCGAGTTCCATCCGCAATGGCTAACAAACCCTCCCACAGCTCTGTGACCAAGTATCGCTTCTTGGTCCACCCAAGTCTTCACCACCAAGCCCTTCGTCTTCATGCGTTCCATAAGCTCATGTCCCACTAACTCTTCCAGACCCTCTTCTTCCTCCTTGTCAACTTTCTTGTCCTTCACCACCCACAAAAATCTACACCCACTTTTGGTTAGCCCGTTCGCTACTTCTCGTATTTGTTCCCTGGACATGGCCGTTCGACTGCCAAAGCTGACATAGACTACCGATCCCTCCGGCTGCTCATCGAGCCACTTCAACTGAACTCCACACTCTACTCTCTCAAACTTACATGCCGCAAAAGGTCCAACCGCAAACACAGGTGGCAACCCCTCTACTACTTTTCCGCCATTGAGCGCCTCTATTGACTCTGCTTCAAGTACTTCGAAGGAATTGATGAAAACCCCAGTCAACTTTGTAACTTTACAAGCGTCTTCCTTGAAAATATTTGCAAAAAGATTATCCGGGGTAAGAAGCAAAGGAGGGATAGACGATCTGGGTATTGGCATAAGGCCTGGAATTTCAACATCATCAAGCATAGCAGAACAGTCCTCAGCTTTTGATGCAAAGGTGGGGAAGTGCGAAAAGAAAGAAAACATTCTAGCTGATGATGTGAAGAGGATGTAGTTAGGAATGTGAAGGGTTTCAACAACCGTGGCGACAGGGGAAATCAAACTCACGTCGTAGATGAAGGCATCAAGAGGGAGAGGAAGTGAGGCGAGGAGCGGAGCGAGAAGGTGAGCGGAGCGACGTATAGCTTCGAACCCGAGGAAAAAGGGGTCGTTAGATTTGGCCGTGGAAAGGTCCAAAGGAATGAGATGGAACTCCAGCTGAGAGACTTGAGGGAAAGCAGACAGGAAACGGGAGATGAACTGAGACTCAGCGAGTGAGACGGTGGGGTGGGTGGTGATAAGCGTGACACGGCAGTGGTGGTGGACGAACAGAGCAGCAAGTCTGAGGAAGGGTGTCAGATGACCCATTCCAGCACTAGGGAGGAGAGCGACATGGGGAGAATCAGACTGCTGGACATCGGAAGTCGACATGGTCGGAGAAGTCCAAGGGAATGGCGGCAACGGTGAAACGTAGACGAGAAGGGTCAAGATGGTGCAAGCACTTTCAACCCTTTAAGGACTGCATCCACTAGGAGGTAGTTGCCATTGATGAAGCTCGTGGTAGCTGTGCCAACCTCCATGCCCGGAAAGGTATGGTCTTTTCAGCTGTCCTGAAAACGATAACAAATATATAAAAGCAGAAACGGATCTGCGAAAGTGGGTTTAGATCTTCTGTTTCTTTTAGAAACTGTGACAGAAGCTTAAATCAACCGTAATTGAAGGTGGGTGCTGGAGAGACGTTTGAGGTAAGGAGAAAATACCAAAAAAAAAAACACAGTAAGAGGAGGTAGGGGCCCATTATATCATAACCTAAGTTAGAGATCAAATCCGAGGGGGTCCAGGCCGGTATTCTTCTATATGTCGCATCTTCTGATCATGACAACCTTAAAGACCATTACTACCAACCTAAATCGAGCCAAATCAAGAAAAGCTGAAGTTAATCTTCAGGAGGAAAATTCACTCGGCACGACGCCGTTTCCTCAATATCTGTTTTATAGACTGGGTCTTCTGCTCCACGAAGCATTTGTCGTGGGGGAGAGAGAGAGAGAGAGAGAGAGGGATCTTCCTTCAACCTTTTCAGCTCTCTTCCCCTCACTCTCTGAGTACCATCCTAATTCCTTTATGATCCTAAAGGTAAAGTTCTCTTTCAATCCTCCTTCCAGATCAAATTCAATTATCCCGTTTGTAGTCTTGATTTTTGTTCAATTCTTTGATTACTTTTTCACGATATTATTTTTGGATTCCGATTCCTGAACTGATCACGATTTTTCCTTTTCTCTGCCAAAAAGTGTTTTCTGACAGAAAATTTACGTCTATTACTGTTTGCGAGGTTAGTTTCTCGAGGGGTTTTAAGTTGTAGTTGAATATGTCCCAAATTTTTGATGCGCTTTTGCTGATTTGATCGTGAAATTAGAGGACGGTAGACTTAACTCTTCAATATTGAAACGAATATTTTCCTAACAGCTTTGCTGGGGGATCTGTTTTAATGGAATTTGTCTTTATATCTTACGCGTCGAGTTGCGTTTTTCTGTTTGTTCTTGGATGTAAGGAAGTTGTATTGATTGCTATATCAATAACATGAAGGGGGAATTAGATATACAAGAAATGAAAATCATTTCTATGAAAATTTAGAACAAAGAAACCATGCAGAACTTTCATCCGGACTCATGTGAGGTGCTGTTTTGTCCAGGCATGATCAAACATGGTTTGGGTCTCATGTATTGGGGGTGCCTAGAAGGATTCTGTATGGTTTTCTCTTCTTGGTTGTATTGCCGTTCTCGCGGTGAAATGACACTAATTTCCTCATAGTTTCATTGTAAAGGGTTGGTCATATTGTAATGAGGAAATAAAACCTGTCTTTGGGATAAAGGCCTCATGAGTCTCACTTCAATAACTTCATCTCATGCTCTGTGCATTAGAGGATATGTCCTCCTAGCGCTAAGAAGGATGGCATATACATGTTTATCATGTTTGCACAAAGCTGATGCCCGGTGTCAACTTTTTTCTTGGATTGCCCGTCACAAAGTTCTTTTTCTTGGAGTGCTTAATTTTTCATTTAGATTATTGATTCCGAGATATATATTTCATAGATTTTTGTCTACATTTCTGCTGGCAATTACTGCATCAGGGTCAATGTTTTTCTCCAGCTCGTCCAAACAGTTTTAGCTGTTAGATGAATGCTGGGATTGTACTTGTGCTAATACATCCTTCGGGATGCTGGACAATCTGCCGTGCTTATTTGTTGTAGGCTTACAATTGCAGGTATTACTACCTGCAGTTTAAATCTGTCATGTTAGCACATAACTTTTAGACATGGGGATCAGGTTGACATCATTGGTTCTCTGTAGCTTGTCCAAGGGAGCGGAAGTATGCACATGATAGGGTAGAATATTCTACAAACTGTGAATTTTTTTCATTAACCAATTCCTTTGGCCCCCTCGAATAAGTTGAAATCTGTATATTTAGGAGTTTAAATGTAGCTTAAATGTAATTTTTCAACCTGATAATAGGTTTGCATCCTCTTTTTGTTTGTAATTTTTTTTCACGATAACATTTACTTAGACTGACTTCCTAACTATGAACTTTTTCTTATACGTTTCATTTGAGGAATCTGAGCTGTTGATAATTAACATTAGAAGAAGAATCTTCAAGTCTTAGTTCCATTGACTTGTGTTCTGCAGGAGAATGGCTAAATCTCTTTGATTTTAGCGGTTACTGCTCTTTTCTAATTGGAGGTTTTCTTTTAACGTGATGTGGAAATTTACTTCAAATGCCATTGCAAGCATTGGACTGAAGAAGAACTCAGTACAGTCAGGTGGGGCTTGTCCAGAATGCTCAGATGATGAGGTGTGTTCAAATGCTAGCCGAGAGGAAGGACTGGAATGCCCAATATGCTGGGAATCTTTCAATATTGTTGAGAACATCCCTATGTGTTGTGGTGCGGTCATACACTCTGCAAAAATTGTGTCCTAGGCCTTCAATTGGCTGTCTTGAAATTCCCCACTCAACAAGTCACAGTTCCATTCTTCATTTCCTGTCCATGGTGCCATTTTTTATCATTCCGCCTGGTTTACAAGGGCAATCTTAAATTTCCTCGGAAAAATTTCCTCCTCCTTTGGATGGTTGAGAGCTTGAATGGTGATCGATTAAAGTTTAATTCAGCAGTTACTGGGGAAAATCAACCAACTTGTTCTCCAAGGTGCAATTTTGCTCTTGGAAATCAAGCTCCCAATGGAAACCTCAGAAGGGTCCCTCCTCGGAGCCCCGTACATTGGGCGTCTGTCAATGATAATGATAGGCGCAATGTGGAGAGCCACCAGTTCTCCCTTCATAAATCTCTGGATTTATTTATTCACTGTACATCCAAGTTCCCCTTTGTCATCGTATTTCTTCTTATTGCCTTTTGTATTGTGCCTGGCTGTGCTGTCATCTTGGCCCTCTACTTGCTGGTTACAGTTGTTTTTGCAGTTCCTTCTTTCTTGGTCTTGTACTTTTCCTACCCTACTTTGGAGAGGCTAGTAAGAGAAATAACCTCATGAGATGTCATTGGTTTCTTGCATCAGTAACCCCAAAAATATTGTAGGTTCAATTTCTCTTTTCTGAATTCATCCCACCACCTTTAATCAAAATTAGTTGCTCCACTACACTGGCAGTTTGTCTGTTTGAAGTCGAGAAGCTTTTGGAATTTTTCATGAGGTTCACGTAATTCTGTAGAAGCTTCAAGAACTTGAAAGGCGGCATGATCCTGGTGTGAATTCTCTACTTTTAAGTTATAGTGCTTTTCAGGGGTTTAAATACCATTGTAGAAAATTGTTAGATCTGGACGAACCTATTGTACAAACTCTGTTGTGTAAGAGAAAGTATTTGTTGAGTGCTTGGGCTGGTGGTATCTGAGTTTTGGTTTTTCATTTGCTAGCTTAAGTTATAGTGTAGGCTTCTCTGATTACATGCTTGATTGACTCTTTAGCTCTAAAGACTCTGTTTTTGTCTCGAGACAAATCGGTTTTTGCTGCAAGCGCAATCAAAAGGTTCAAAAAGGCAAGATTCTGTGAAAGTATAGAAGATTTAAATTCTTCATTCAATACGGTAGTGTTTGGCTGATCATGTTGCCTGGAGATTCGTTTACGACCTAATTAGGATTCAAGGTGGTTGATGCTCTTCTGTTAGCCCTGTAGTGAAGAGAAGTGGGAGATGTAAATAATTGCTTTCAATGGTTCCGTTCAGACATTGCACGTAGATCCCGAGAGCCAAGAATTTAATGCTAAATAATGATAAACTTTGTTTGGTTAGCCGGGAAATGAGCTTAATTAAGTTTCATGAGTTCTCCTTAAAGCTACAGGTGTATGAAGGTGCCCATCTGCAGCCTCACTAGAAAGTCAGATGCTCCTGGTCTCACGTTTGGATTATCTGGGTTATAAGATGGAAATGTCAGGGAAAATGTGTGTAAAATGATGTATTGGATGACTCTTCAGTGAGTAAAATGTGTTGCCATCTATTTAATTTAACATTGCTCATAAACGTCCTAACGTTGTGAGAGAATCAAGGATGAGTGGATCAGTCCTGAGATTGTTGTGCATGTTGGGCTTTTATTAGCGACTTCTTTTTGGCATATCGAACAAAGAATTTTACATCGAGTTAGAGTTTTCGCTGTAAGTTATACATAAGATGGGAAGCTGTGAAGTTTAGTATTTACATTGTAATGAACTTGAAAGACTGCCTGTTGTCCTTGATAAACCAGAAAAGTTGGTCAAGTCAGCAGCAGAAACGGCTCTTCGGAGCTCTTACGTTGTCCCTTTTCCTTCGCCTTAATCTCTTCAGTTCTTCGCCATTCCTCTGCCTTCCTTCTTGCTTCTTTTACAACCTGCTTAGTGTATTCCATCTCAGCGCGGTAGCGTTCCATGGCCTTTTTCCTTCTTCTCTCCAGCTCCCCCTGCACTCAATAAGATCTTGTTAGACCCTATTTGATTATTCTGAATTAGCTAATAGAAGAGAATGAAAAAAAAAAACCTGTGTGTTGTCTAGTCGACGTCTGGCTTTTTTCTTCCTCTTTTCCTCCCACGAAAGTATCCTAGAATTTAGGTTCTCATACCTGAAATTCCAACTATTAGGGGATGACCAGTATAAATCCATCGTATAGGCATTGGAAGCAAAAATCTTAGTACCCGTCTCTGATCTTAGCCAACTCAGTTTTCTCCCGGTCATCTGTCTCTGTTTCTACCCAAGCAGATCTCCATGGAGACTGCTGCTGGGAGTCGGCTGGTGGGATTCCAGGTCTGGTTGAAGTCTGCCTTTCATATTCGCTTGGTTTAACCTTGCCAGGCACTTCGGGTTCGGCTGCTGCAATTTCAGGTTTTATTCTGGTGGTGCTCTTCAGCTGCTCACCGAAACTTGGGGTTCTTCTGAATGAAAAGCGAGGCCGTTCGGCCTTTTGGGATGTCTTGGCCTTTTTGTCCTCGATTTCAGGAACTTCTACTTCACTTTTTCCTGATACAGACCGTGTCAAAAATGTTGTTCAGAAAACTATGGTCAAATGCTCATCCGTAACTGGCAGTTTCAATGCTCTGCTTCTTTACCTGACAATTGACGGGATATTCCACCACCTTCTCGTGCCGGAATTGATTCGTCCTGTTTTCTGCTCCTGGTTGCGGTCAAAGGGCGTTTAGGCTGTTCACTTGTCTTCTTCTGATCTGGAACGCCTGCTTCGTCGTCCTCTCTGCTCTTGGTTGAGGTCAAAGAGCGTCTAGGCTGTTCACTGACCTTCTTCTGATCTGGAGCGCCTGCTTCGTCAAGTGTGTTGATGGCAAATGCAGCAGCTGCAACTGTGACTGCATACTTTACTCCATTGCCGGAGTAATCCTGACTCTTTTGTCTTGACGTCTGTCTTCCCCACCAGATCTGGGGTCTTTTCCTCTCTGTAAAACAAACCATCAAGGTTTGTGATTGTTACATCGTACCCAAGCCTTTCTCCCATTGTCCATCAATGAAATTTTACCTTTGAAACTTTGAGTCTTTTGAGGTGGTATTCTTCTATCCGTGGAGCTGCTAGCCTCGTCTGTCTTTTCCCCTTCACCCATCAGTGGAAGTTTCCCTCTGAAACTTTGAGTCTTTTGAGGTGATATTCTTCTATCTGTGGAGCTGCCAACCTCGTCTGTCTTTTCCCCTTCCCCAATCAATGAAAATTTACCTTTGAAACTTTGAGTCTTCTGAGGTGGTATTGTTCTATCCGCGATGCTGCCACCCTCGTCTGTCTTTCCCCCTTGCCCTCCATCCTCTTCCTCTTGATCTTTGAAGCTGACAGCCTTTCCTGTCCGTTCCCTTCGAGCACTAGAATACCTCGTTCTAACAGAGGTGGTTAGTCATACATATTGGAAATTTTTAATCAGTGCATCGAATGATGTATATAATCTCGTAGCTTTCAGTTTGCATGCATGTAATCTGCAGGTACACTCATGGATTACCACAAAATTTATTTGACTACCAAGTTGAAGCCACTTGGTCTAGAAAATTAAGTTTACTATATAATTGTTCAAAAAACCCAATTTCTTCCTTGAAATTAATTATGAAGAATTATGAATAAAGCAATACGTAAACATATAAGAATGATACTATACAAAAATATTGATAATATATGAAAATTAATATTTTTAATATTCTCCATCACCCTAATACAAAAAATCAAGTGATTTAGCTTATGAGTAATGAAATAACATAATGGAATAACAAGGTCTAAATTCATAATAATATATTATATTTGGACCTAATTATGAAATTATGTTAAAAAGTTATCCAATTTTCTATCTTAAAATCAAAAGATGAAAATATCAAAATATATAAAGAGGATACTAAGTTAACTACTAATTTTAATAATAACCACAAATTTATAGATCAGAGCTATATTTTTTAACAATTCAAGCAGTTGAAATTTGTTGATGAAAGTTCTACCAGCTATTTCACATACTTATTACTATAAGTAGTCACAATTCTAAGAATCACGTCTAAATTATGTAAACACCAGTGAATTTTCTTTTTCTTCCTTTTTCCCGAACTCTTGTGTTCTATTGTCCTATAGACGAGGAACGTGCAAATGTGAAACCCTTTCAGCTATATATACATTAATCATGAAGAACCAGAATTACCTCATTTGCGTGAGCAAAGTATCCATAGTTTTAGGCGAAGGCCGTTCTGAAACTAACTGCCTGAGAAATGATCTGCTAATCCATGGCCTGGTGTGTATTTGAAGGAGAAGCCTTGGGAGAAAGAAAGGTCTCTAAAGGGTGGCCTTAGGCGTGACCGGAGATGGGTGGGCAAGCAAGGTTGCGTATGCTTTGCATGTTAGGCCTGGTTTTGAATCTTAATGATCTTGCGAGTGAAGAAAAGTATTCTTTCTTTCCCTCGATGCTTAGCTTTCAGTTTTCAAGCTCTACTTTTTCTACCCTTTTGCCACTTTTACTTAGTATTAAAGTTAATGATCTAAATAATAAGATTTATTATGACCCATAAATTAGGTTTAGAATCTCCATGTGATATCATTAATGAAACCCATAATTTTCTCAATCTATTGTGCGAGCTTGAACCTATACTTTACTTGCGTTACACAAAGGTTGAGGTCCCCAAAGCAAGATCCTAATCCGTAAATGTAGCTTCAAGCAGAATGTCGTCACGTTTCTGCTACCTCAGAATTTAATGCATCGGGCATCTGTTTTTTAAAGCATGGTCCTTTTTTGATGGACCAGCATTCATTCTCTTCGATCCAAACTCAACTTCCATCCTTTACTGTCGCGTTTAAAGGGGCATTTAAGAGAACCCTATCCTGATAAGAAGCTGAGTCCGAATCCTAAAACCAACGAAAAGATTTCGTGGAGTCATCACAAGCCAATCCTCAAGAACAAGCAGATAAAGAAGAGTTGGTGAAGATCTAGAATTATTTCAAATTCAAAGCAAGGTAAATCTTTCATTGTACAAACTAGCGTTCTCACTATTTTTCAAATGCATTGAAGAACTGAGAGTCATTTCGTCCAACCCTCCTGCTCGGTTCTTTAATGCACATAAAATTCTCAAATACGGTTCATTCACGTTCCAGTTATCAGAAGATTAAATGCCGAAAACCTACACCCAGGTCTGCTCATAAATGAAATAGCCATGAACGTGAAAGCCTTAAAGATTGAACATGTTAATATGCGCAGCCGTATGAAACCAAGCCTATTTTCTCATCTTACAAGTTTAGCAGAGAAAGCATTCACATTTTTGGTCATGCTGATTGGATGTGACCAAAAGTCCAAATTACATTGATTCAAAGGCCATAAGTTCCAAAATAAGCATGCAACTCGGTCGAGCATTGAGTTTAGATGATAAAACGAGAAGCTTTAAACAAAAGAAACATTCCACCAACAGTGATAGATGGAGTATGAAAAATAACGTATGCTTTCGTTGAGAGTCGAACTCAAGACCTCCCGCTTACTAAACGGGTGCTCTAACCAACTGAGCTACGAAAGCAACTTGTTGTGATTATCATACTCTATTAGTTTCACCGTTTTTTCTTTAGTCAAGTCAACATTACTCCATACGGCTGGCTGCCAAACCTTGAGTTGAAAACTGGCGCAAAGTTGGGAGATTGTCATTTAGGAAAATTGGTTGTTGGCTACAGGTTCAGATTATGTTCTGTTTGATGTTCTTGTCCGTAATATGTTAATTGACATACTATGCACTTGTTCCTATTACAAAGATCAAGATTAATCTGATGACATCTCATGGACGGTCATGATATTGGGAATACAAACGATGTTTGTCAGTTGTAGCATACGGGGTTGGCATGATTTCATGGCCTTGGCAGGATAGTTGTTCCGGCTAAGGCCTTCTGATGTTTTTAGAGCCTGATGAGACTAAATTTGAAACAGTAATTAGCTGGACATCAACTTAATTCTTCCCATTTCATTTCAGAGAATCAGATGAACACTTTGTTTTGGCAGTGTACAAATAGAATATCTAGCCTATTGAAAAATAACTTGATGCCTTGACTACACTAGGAACTCTGTGTCAGAAACCTCAAGAACTTTGTGAACACCTACTGGGTTTACACCTGGCCGGAAGGCATTTCCTTCAATGTACCTGTTACAAAACACAACAATAAATTGCTTGATCCAATGCTCAAACTCGGGAACTAGAAACGTTTAGAGATCTCGGTCGTCAGGAAAACTCACATTTCCTTCAAGAAGGCGTGTTTATAGAAGGCATCAGGAATTCTCCCTGAAAACTGGTTGTGATCCAAGTACCTGTAATTGAATTAACAAAGATCTTTCAAAGTTAGGATGCATAAGGACATCAACTTAGAAAATACAACGCACTGATGCTAGTATTCATCAGTACAATTAACATGATTAAAGGAAGCTTCCATATAGAGAAAACAGATATAAAAAATTTTATATGGCACGAATCTATCATTTTTCCTTTGCTAGTTGTAGTTATAACCTTACACATAGGTTCTAGGACATCCGGAGAATCCATTAAGACCAGGACTAATTAATTAAATTTAATACTTTATCTCCCTAACGATTTCTCAGAGAAAGAAACAGAGGAAAGCAAAGTGGAGGAAATAGCAAGCAGGCAGCCAAGTTTAACGTGTTTTTACTAACAAGTCAATAGATCCTTCACACTCCTATCTCTATAAAAGTATACCGCACTATGGACGACTCAAATATGACTTGATACCAACAAAAGTTCTGTAAGAGAACTCACAAGTAGATCAGTTTTGGAATGTGAGCAATTGCGGATGGTATTACTCCAGACATTTTATTGTAGGACAGGTACCTGTGATTGTAAAGCAACAAAACCATAAGGAAACAACTAGATAATATACCAATGCACGGTTCACAGGAATTAGCAATGTTCACATCAATAAGAGATAGCAACGGAGAGAGAAGGAGAATGAGAAGGAGAAGGAGAAGAAGCAATACGTACAAGATTTCCAGGTTGGACAAGTTTGCAAGCTGGGCCGGTATTCCTCCCGTTAAATAATTGTTATTTAGATAACTAGACAACAGATTTACACAGAGAATTACACTTCAAGGAAGTAGACTAAAGCAAAATATCAATGAAGCAACAATAATTCGCCAAAGGAATTAACTTACAGGTTGCGGAGAGCTGGAAAGCACCCCTCAATGCGTATTAATTCCCTAATCGTACCCACCAAATGATTGTTACCAACATCCCTATGACCACATAAAATTACATGAACGTGTTATCAGGACAAGGGAGATACCAGGCCTACTATAAGACGCAATAAAGAGAATATAGATTGTTACAGGTGCCGAAGATTTTGCAGAGTTCCCAATTCTGGAGGAACTCGTCCAACCAATCGATTTTCTTGTAGATAGAGATAACGAAGCCCTGGAAGGTTTGCAAGCTCCTTAGGGATTTCACCTTTGAAGTTATTGAAGCTTAGGTATCTGACCAAGTTTCAAGAAATAACTTCTCAACTCCAGATATGATAATCAATACCAACAGACATTCCAGAAACTCAACTTTATGGTTATAGGAGTTAATGTTACTCACAGATGAGTTAGACTCTTCAGTTCGCCAATTTCAGGCGGAATGACATCTTGTAGTTTATTCCACCTCAAATTACTGAGGAAAATAAAAGATCAACTTAGAACAAAAAAAACAGAGCAATAAACTAAACTTTTGAGACATTAGAAGTGACATCAAGTAAAGCTTATGGTCCAGACATGGTGATGAGCGGGAGGGATATGTTCTCCACAGACCAACAACTGTTACTAGCAATATCATTTGTTGAATATGTCCACTCTCACAACGGACAATCAAACAGAGAAAACCTAACTATGAAATTGAATAGGCAACGTGCAGAAGTTAGAAGCAACAAAAGTAACACTAAAGAGACTTGTGATCCAAGAGAGTGTAAAGAAAGTACAGTATTTTAAGACGCTTCAAACGTCCAATCTGGGGAGGAATTGGCCCAGTCAACTTGTTATTATGAAGATCCCTGTCATGTGGACACAAACATATAAACATATAGATCATTAATCATAGAAGAAACAAGAGAAATTCAGATTCATCTCTATTTCCAAATAACAGGAAGATTAAGTTTGGTCTATATTGAATTCCTATTTTCGCTTGTATGTACCAATTACAATGACTTTGTACACCTTCATCTCCAGTAACATCATTTATGCCCACTTATGAGTAAACAATATTACTCTAAATATTTTTACGAATCAAATAAGCCAAAGTCATCAAACTAAAATTTTGGATGAGCCAGCAACAGTATTCATATTTTGCAACGAAGTTGTAATGCAAAGGAGATTGAATCTTACAGCCTAGTGAGATCCAACAGATTGGTGACAGCAGTCGGGAAAGGCCCCACAATTGACACAGCGTAGACTTCCCTGGAAAAATTACATGAACATACAGTATCATCTCCAAATCTCAACCTTAAATCTTTCTTTTCAAAGTCCAGAAAAATCTCGATTGTCTTACAATTCAGTGACGACTCTGTAATCTCCCTGAGTGGAGCAGGTGACCCCGGACCACGGCGGTAGATCTCCGTCGCCGCATGGATCGTCTCCCACCCATGCGTACACCACCCTCCACCCCAGAGACGCCTTTATCTCGTTCAGCGCTTTCACTGAAACCAATTATTCCACAATCTCACACACCCAACCAAATACAAATAAAAAAAAAAAAAAAGGAAACAAATGAGGGAGGATCTGCAATTTACCGTCTCGTTTGAGCGTTTTGGAGATGGCTAGGCCGAGTAGCGAAGAGTAAATGAGGATCAGCAAACACGCTACCAATCGAAAACGCGCCATTGTGAGACGCCGAGAGAAATTTCTCCGACTCACTTTGCAACAGTTAATGGATCTGAACAGTGATCGTAGAGATCTCTCTTTCAGAGTTGATTATTAGCTAGTTAGGCAAGTGCGCATCGTTCTCCATTAATTAACTCACTGCTTCTAACGCGGAATTGAATGGGATCTCGTCGGTGGGGGTTTTTGCCCAAATTGGATCGTATTGAAAGATGAAATGGATTTGGGTTTAAAGTTTTTCCCCCTTTCTCAAATACAAAGCCCAGGACCACTTCGTTAATTTTGGACCCACTTCCCCGAATCTCTTATAAAATCTTATTTATCTTTATTTAAATTAACTAAATCTACTAACAAATTTTATAACATGATATTATCATTCACATTAACGACAAACAAACAAACATTTTTAAACTTAAGAAGTTTATTCCATTAACTAGAAACAAGATCCTTTATCTTCGAAAAGCACAATCTTTACATTAACTAATTTTTCGTTAAACATAGACTAAATGAGCCCGTAACGATTTAGGGATAAAGAAATTCATATTTTACATACGAATTACACCATAATTTTCATGATTTTTTCTTATAATATTACTATGAGAATGTCGATTTGACGATTCAATTTCAAGAGGAAACAGATTTTATAACAATTAAAGGAAAGGGAGGCCCCGTTAACCAATTCATACCATAAACAGGCGAGAATAGCAGCTTCGTTATATGCTCATTTGGTGATGGAAACTGAAAATTGTTGTCATTGTTATCGTTTTCGTTGATCAGGATTATGAGCGTTTGGGTGCCGTGCGAGGAAGGCTCCCGCACGGATTCTCGTACAAAGCATGCGTTGACGAACAAGGTTTGTCACGGGATTCACGAAAGCTCTCGATCTAGAAATCACTGTCTTTACGTATTTTGAAAAATGCCATGCCTTTGG
Organism: Casuarina cunninghamiana; assembly: GCA_028551485.1. Classification (NCBI taxonomy): domain Eukaryota; kingdom Viridiplantae; phylum Streptophyta; class Magnoliopsida; order Fagales; family Casuarinaceae; genus Casuarina; species Casuarina cunninghamiana. The sequence continues at coordinate 12,076,960 of CM052369.1, read as the reverse complement.
AAGTTCAAACGAGGTTACCAGAAACAACTACCCCTGATATTGAAATAAGAAGACTGTCTATGCAAGAAAGATCAATTAGGAAGTGCAAGAAACACGCAACATAAGGATATTCATTGATTCAACATGACTATACATAGCTATATAATTACTGCGGACCTATACCGTACTCCAAACGGTCCATTTTGCCCTGAGAGAAGAGCTAAAAGGACACTGAATTTGACATCTCCTTAAAGGCTCCAAATTAATGGAAGTCATGGGTTTCTCATGAAAGTCCACCACTAGCAAACTAAGTCTAACTAAATTCACCAAAAGAGTAGACCATTTCCATGCTTGTTTTCGCCTTCTCCACCTCAGGAAGACATAGACCCGAAAACAACAATGGAAATGGCAACATGAACAGGGAGTCTGTAGAAAAAAGTGAAAACTAGGACATACTTAGGTATATGATGACCCACAATCTCCACCAAACGCTCTTGCCCAGTCTTAATGGTAGCCATCGACCACCTTCTTCTATCACGTGTGTTCTAGAAAAAAGAAGAAAAGGGCAACACTCATCATGAAAGATAGCAAGAAACGGAAAGAAATGGTGAGGAAATATAGAAGAAAGATGGGTAACCAAAAATAGTAGTGCTCGATCAGTTGTGAAGAGGGTTGGGTCCGGAGGGGACTAGTCTCTTCTCTACGCCGTATCTTGGGTCGATCTCATCAAGTTGTGAGGGGGGTGATGCTGGAACGGGTCGATATTGGTGGGTTCTTTGAATTTGATAGCACAAAGAACGTGACTTTTCGTGGGAAAGAGAACCACAAGATTGGTGAGGAGGGTAATGACGGAGATGGTGGTGGTGGTCGCCGCCCTGGTTTCTTGGAGACGCTTCTGCAATCGTTAGGGTGGAGACGCGAGAGGCTGATGTGACAAAGTGGAGGAGAAAAACCGTAAATATCAAAAGCCGGCTGCGGCAGGTAGAGGCTGTAGGAGGAAGGATCTTCATGGCTGGGAGAGACAGGGAGAGAATGAAAAGGAGGGATTGTGTAAAAGGCAGAGAAGAAGAGAGAGCAATGGAAGATAGTGATGGGAGGGAGAGTTTTAATGCAGCAAGAGACACGTGAAAGAATAAAATCCCCTAGAAAACTTGGGTCAGCAGAGGCATTGATCTGTCGGCGGTAACCATCTGTAATTTAACGCAATTAACAACATGCACGACCCCAAGACTTCAATTTTCATCCTGAAGATAGCAGAAGGAAAAAGAAAGCAACTGTGACATCGCGTCATGCAGTGAATGATAGAAAAAAATCATGTTTTGTGGTGTTTGAGGGGATATATGTATAAGGAAGACTTTAAACTCAAGATATTCTTAAGGCCTCTTCTCGTGGGCTGAATGTAGAACCTGATTTTTTATTTTCTTAATGGGCTTGCTTACTTGGGCTCAACACTACCTCTCTTAAATCTGGCCCATAAAATGAATTAATTCAACCCACAAACTAATATTTTGATAAATATTCCATGAAAAAAATTAAATAATATTTCAATAAAAATCCTTATGAAGCCATAAGAAATATTGAGCAAGTATACTCACGAGATCATGAAAACACTAATCCTAATAAAGTTATAGAAATATAAGTGAAGCTCACTAACTAATTAATCCGATAAATATTTCCATAAGGCTTAAAAAATGATTGATTTAATAAATATAATGTGCCGTGAAAATGTCAAATCCATCACCAAACTCATTATCTAAAATGTTAACACATCTAACTTAACAGTTATTTATTGATATTTGATTTGGTCTTCCTTGTTTCCTCTCTTAGTGGTTTGACTTCGTCGCATAGGAAACTTCCTGTGTCGAGGCCTTAACATAATTTTTTATCGTAAGCAAATTTTTTACGATTGAAATAAATAACACCTTATTTATTCAAGTACAAAAATTTCTATTGTAATATGTTTATGAAAATTACAACTTCAACTCATTGTAATTATTAACAAAGGTATTAGAATGCCGTATATTATTTGTAATTTGTTGTCAAAATTTTTAAATATGAAGGGTTTATCTTGTCCTACATATTAATTTTAAGAAAGTAAATAATTTTTTTTTCAACAAAAGCCATGAAGGAAAATATTGCCCTTAAAACCTAGGTTCTAATGTAATATTAAATTTAATAATATAATTTTTTTATAATGAAGACAAACATTTCCTCCGTGAATGTAGCAGGCATATGAGACAAACAATTAGCGTGCGGATCGAGATCTCAATTTTATAATTTCCTCCACCACATGGATCTGTCTGAAATGATAGCCCATGAGTTGACCGCAGAGACTCGGTCTTGTACATGCCGTGTTTGTAAATATCGGACTGATATTTGAGAATGTCAACGTCAACTATGTGATTCCGATTGCCGAGGAGAACATGCTTAATTTGATTGATCTAAAACTCAATCCAGCAACAGTTGCACACCATCATCCACTCTTCATCGGCATCTCCCTTGAAGAAATATGAATATGGAGATGAATACTGTGGCTCCGTGCCTTGTTCTCTTTGTCTTTTTTCTTTTTACCCCGTCTACTCCCGCGCAGGTCTCCCTTTCCGTAACCCCCAACGCTCTTGCAAGATCCGGCGACCCCATTCACATCCAGTGGTCTGGCGTCGCCTCGCCTTCCGAGTTCGACTGGCTTGGCATCTACTCGCCCCCGGACTCACATCATGATCACTTCATCGGCTACGTCTTCTTGTCGTCTTCCCCCACCTGGCGCTCTGGATCGGGTTCCATTTCTCTCCCTCTAGTCAAACTTCGATCAAATTACTCTTTCCGGATCTTCCACTGGACCAAGTCAGAGGTCGACCCGAAACGCCAAGACGAGGAACACAACCCCCTGCCCGGGACGGCCCACCTTCTCGCTGAATCCGAGGGAGTAGGGTTCGTGCCGGGGCGTGGGCCGGAGCAAGTCCACCTGGCGTTCACCGAAAAGAAGGACGAGATGCGGGTTATGTTTTTGACGGAGCACGGAGAGGACAAGCAGTATGTGAGGTACGGGGAGGAAGAAAGTCGGCTTGATAACACGGCGGAAGCACGGTTGGGGAGGTACGAGAGGGAGCACATGTGCGATTCCCCAGCCAATGAGAGCGTCGGCTGGAGAGACCCTGGGTGGATTCAAGATGGCGTAATGACGAAGTTGAAGAAAGGAGTGAGGTACTTTTATCAGGTAAATATTTTGAGTAGTTAGAAGCTCAAGTTCTGGATTGACTTCTACTTTTAGTTATCTCTATGATTAATCCTAATCGAGAAAAGCCCATGTGAGAAAAAACTTTTTGCACACAATGCATGGCCTGAATCCGTTTCATCATCCACAGCTTGGAGCAATGATATATTGTCTGCGGCAGGTTGGAAGTGACACCGGTGGTTGGAGTGCAGTCCACAGCTTTGTCTCGCGGAAGGAGGACTCTGATGAAACGATAGCCTTCTTGTTCGGTGATATGGGGACAGCGGCACCATACTCCACGTTTCTCCGTACACAAGAGGAGAGCATAGCCACTATGAAATGGATCCTTCGTGATATTGAAGCCCTGGGTGAGAAGCCCGCATTCATTTCACATATCGGGGACATCAGCTACGCAAGAGGATATGCGTGGCTGTGGGATCATTTTTTCACTCAGATTGAACCCGTTGCGTCCAAAGTAGCATACCATGTTTGCATCGGGAATCATGAATACGACTGGCCTTCACAGCCTTGGAAGCCTGAGTGGTCTCAGATGATCTATGGAAGAGATGGGGGTGGTGAATGCGGTGTACCCTACAGTCTTAAGTTCCACATGCCTGGAAAATCTTCAGAACCGACTGGAACCCCAGCCCCTGCTACGAGGAACCTTTACTACTCATTTGATATGGGGGCGGTTCATTTTGTTTACATGTCTACCGAGACCAATTTCCTTCCAGGCAGCAGCCAGTACAACTTTATAAAGCATGATTTGGAATCAGTTGATCGAAACAGGACTCCTTTTGTGGTAGTCCAAGGGCACCGACCGATGTACACTACAAGCTGTGGACATGGATCTGCCCCATTCAGGGAAAGGATGCTCCAGCACCTGGAACCTTTATTTGTGAAAAACAAGGTCACCCTTGCATTGTGGGGTCATGTTCATAGATATGAGAGGTTCTGTCCAATGAACAACTATACTTGTGGTAGCATGGGTCTGAATGGGGAGGACTGGGAGGCATTTCCAGTCCATGTTGTGATTGGGATGGGAGGACACGACTCGCAAACCATCTGGGAACCATTAGCTGACCACCCTCATGCTCCAATCTTCCCACAACCTAAACGATCTTTGTACCGCGGAGGTGAGTTTGGGTATACTAGACTGGTTGCTACAATGGAGAAGCTTAGACTTTCTTATGTTGGAAACCATGATGGGGAGGTGCATGACATGGTGGAGATTCTTGCATCTGGACAAGTCCTCAGTGGCGGTGGAGCTGGTGGTGTTCAGGGTAGTTTGGTTAAGTCCACATTCTCATTTTATGTTGTGGGAGCAAGTGTACTAGTGCTCGGGTCTTTTGTAGGCTATGTTCTTGGTTTCGTTTCTCGTGCCAGGAGTGAGTCTGCCTCGAGAAATAGGTGGGTTCCAGTGAGGACGGAGGAACTCTAGATTGTATCCTAATATGTCTTGGTATTTCTCCTGCATTTATATGTGTTCATGTTGTACGACCCTAGAGTACTTGGGTAACTTTATGTCCTTTGTATATGTGCAACTTTTGGTACATATCTAATAAGAATCTACACATTGTACAGAATGGTGCATATTGTCGAAGCCCATATAATTAGTCAAATAATTTGCATTCGTCTCTAATGTGTTGACTTGAATGTGATCTTGTACAATTACCAGTTGGTGCATTTTGGGCAAGTGGCACATTAATTTTGCTAAATTCTACCAGAACTCTGAGAAGAAAAGACCTATTTATTGGACAGTTTAAGGAGCAACTTTGTTGGGCACCGAATTGAAACGGGTTATGATACATCCTACTGTAAAGTCAAGTAATTGTCCAATTGTAAATTCCATGTCCAAGAGAACAATTGGATACAGTTCTTTTCCTCTCCACAAAAGTAATGTTGGGATAAAGTTCCACGATTCCCTTTGTGGGTTGTAGATCATGATGTTTCCTTGAACGTGTCACGATGTTTGTAACCCAATGCAAAGGTCGCTTCTCTCTAGTTTTTCATGGAAAGGTGAGTTTCACGAGTGGTCCCAGAGACATAATCTTCATTGCCAAAAGACTTCATGGATTCTCACAAGGGCTGATCTCTATAATTGTATATGCTTTTGCAAACCCATGACTCGTTCATGGAGCTCGAGCTCATTCATCTACAATCCTTTGCGAAAGTCTTGAAGTATCTGCAAGGGGTAGGGATGAACCATGATGTCATAATGACCTATGCAAGGGAATTTGTAAGCTTTCATAACACGCCCTTCACAAAGGTTTTCAGGCTTATTGGATCCACCTCTCTATCATGATAGATCTATGGGTTACAAGTGAATCTCCAAAAAGCGTTTGATGTTTTAACTAAAATAGTAGCAACATATGTAAAAGTATTCTTTATTACTTAAATCTATATATTGGATATTGACAAAAAAAAATATAAAATAAATATGAGATGGTACGGGAGATACTTGATAACCTTATGGAAAATGACATGATGATTTTACCTTTGTAGCAATATAACCATCAATTTTAGATACAAAGTTAACGAGAACATAATTTGATAAACGTGTGTAACTCAAGAAATTAAGTTTTCATTTTTTAATATGGATAGCTGTTTGACAAAACTAAAATTCCAGGATATAAAATTGGTTTAATCTCATGAACTTTCTTGTGAATGGTGCAATTGAGATTCTCAGTATATTGGACGAATTTTTGCCTATAAAAATATTTTACTAGAATCAGTATTACCGGTTTCTCCTTGCATGTGAAACATTCAATTGTCATAATCTTAACCAAGCGGCACTAGTTCTAAATATTCACAATATTTGCTGCCCAGGATTTTTCGACAAATGGCAGGTAGTCAAGTAAAAAGGCTGGACTCTGGAAAGATGAATGGAATATGTAGGTAACATGATTGCCAAAACATTGTCTTATAACAATTTTCAAGGATGGTATAATTTACAAAGGATGTGCTATATAAGCCTCAACCCTGATCAAATAAACTTTTTTCATCATTCATACCCTTCTCTTTTATAAAATTTTCTTTGCAGATGAGTCAACTGACTGCTTTGTGAAGTCATTGGGACATGGAAAATACTCGTTTGGGAAAAAGGCATACATGCAAACTTCAGAAGAATAGGTAACCTTCAACATCTACCATGCTAGAAGATGAGTTCACCTTTTTCATATTTCTCATAAATATGCACCTGGTCCACTACCCCGTATCTTGGGTCGATCTCATCGAGTTGTGAGGGTGGTGGTGTTGGACGGGATCGATTTTGGTGGGTTCTTTGAATTTGATAGCACAAAGGACATGGCTTTTCGTGGAAAAGAGGACCACAAGATTGGTGAGGAGGGTAATGACAGAGATGATGATGATAGTGCTGGTCGTCGCTGGTGTTTCTTGGTATTAGAGTGTGAAGGTCTATCCCAAAACCTTAAGGCATTAGGTGGAGAATTCTCATCATTTATAAGACCACAAGCCCATCCTCTCACTTCCAATGTGGGACAATACCCACCTTCAACACTCCCCTTCACTTGTATGCTGACCTAAGCATTGCAAGTGGACTGAAGCCCAACTTTGGAGCATGGAGGTTTATGAAACAGAGGCCCATCCTTGGCTTCGATACAATATTAGAGTGTGAGGGTCCATCCCAAAACCTTAAGGCATTAGGTGGAGAATTCTCATCACTTATAAGACCACATGCCTATCCTCTCACTTCCAATGTGGGACAATACCCACCTTCAACACTTGGAAACGGTTTTGCGGTCCTTGGGGTGGAAAAAGCGAGAGGCTGATGTGACAAAGAGGAGGAAAAAAACCGTAAATATCAAAAGTCGGCTGCGGTAGGTAGTGGTTGTAGGAGAAGAGTTCTTCATGGTCGCGAGAGACGGAGAGAGTGAGAAAAAAGGAAGGAAGAGGGGAGAGCAATAGAAGAGAGTGAAGGGAAGGGGAGTTAATGCAGCAAGAGACGCGTGAAAGAATGAAATCGCGGGGAAAAATTGAGTTTGTAGAGGTATTGAGCTGTCGGCAAGAACCATCTCTAATCAAACACAATTAGCAACGTGCTTCATCCCAAGACTTTCTTTTTCATCTCGAATATAGAAGGAAAAATAAAGTAACTATTCAGAAAAAAGAGAGAGAGAGAAGAAAAGGAAACTTAGAAGGGTTAGACTATCTTGTGGATCGGTTTTTAAGATGGTTGTAGGCCCAAGATTACAAAAAGTGGTATTATAGCCTAGGTGAGAATGGGCCATGTGAATAAACTAGGTTTGGTTCAAACGTGTGGAGGTGGAGTCGGGTCAAGTTGTTGAACCTAGAAAGAAAAATGGGTGATGCCTTGATGTGAGGATGTTGGGCCAGGTTAAACCTAGTGAAAAAAATGGTTTGATGTGGAACATGAGAGATTGTTAAGGAACAATCTCACACTAGCAAAAAAAATAAAAAATAAAAAATAAAAAATAAATAAAAAAAAAATTGAGGAGGAAAGGGAACTTTTAAGTATAAGGGTTGACCACCTAATGAACCAGATTTTAAGGTGTTGTAAGCCTAAAATTATACATGATAGACATAGATTGTTTTGTGGTGTGCTAGTCAATGGACCACGAGGCACAAAATTTGGATCTTGTGGCTTGAATCATGGTTCTTTGTGTTTGAAAAGCAACTCCCTTCTTTAAATTTGGTCTATGAGAGGGATATGTGTATAAGGACAACTTTAAAGTCAAGCTATTCATGAATGTTATTTTTAATATATCTCTATGTATTGAAGTGGAAAAATATGTCTTACATGGGCAAGATCAAGTCCAAATAAAATTGATTACATTATTTATGTTATGTGCCTCAACCATTAAATCAAAAGACCTAAGTCTAAAGGTTAGCCCCCTTAAACTTAAGTCAAAAGACCTAAGTCATAAAATATATCTTACATGGGCAAGATCAAGTCTAAATAAAATTGATTACATTATTTATGTTATGTGCCTCAACCATTAAATCAAAAGACCTAAGTCTAAAGGTTAGCCCCCTTAAACTTAAGTCAAAAGACCTAAGTCATAATTTCAATCTTACAATAAGCCCCCTTAAACTTATAATAGCTCACCATCCTTTGTAGCTGATGCCCTAATAGCCCATACTAACCTCATTGTGGTGTTTAGTTGCCCTTTTGGCTCCATTGTAGCATTCATGCACAAGGTTGCTCCCTTTGTGGTTTAAATTGGGATGTATGATTGGCTTTAATACAATTTGTTAAGTGTCTAAGTTTAGATTAGTCTTAATATATTTCATTTGAATAGTATTACTAACTTGGGCTCCCATAAGCCCAAACTTATTAAGGGCCCTTATAAGCCTATAAAATCAATTGTCACGTGCACAAGTGATTAGTCTAGTGATGGGCCTCTTGGGTTGGACAAGACAATCTATATTAGTTTAAAAGTTGAACTTCTTAGATTTTCTTATGGTGGAAATTACTATTGAATCTTTCTTTGACAAGAATAATTAAGAATACTATGCCTAGAAAAAGCTCGCCTTTGGTGTAGAACACCCTAGGATGGAAATCTTAAAAAATACTTTTGTGTAGAAAATATAATAATACTTCCAAACTTAGGGGGAGTTATTTAAAAGAACTTTTTGTATACGACAAACTTAATATTTACACTGATCATACATACTTGAAACTATAATCTTAACTAACAAACAATAATATCTAATTACTTACACACCTATCAATAAACCAAATCTTTATTTAAATTAACATCCAACCGCTTTGTATTTGCTCCTCTAGCTTGTAAATCTTTCTAGTTTGAAATTTGACTTGGTCTTCCTTCTTTTTCTCTCCTAGTGGGTTGACTTGGTCCACCATGGTATAAGAACTTTTTTATGTTGAGCACATGACATTCCCTCATCCTTTAAGAGAAATCTTGTCCCTAAGGTTTGCTCTAGGTGACTTTCTTCAAACTCCTATACTTATCTATTTAGGCAAATTTTTCATTTCATGTGATTTGATTTTTTTTTTCATTTACTTTAAAGGACATTTTTAGAATAGCAAAATCCCATGGTATCTCTTATAGAGTTTTCAACCATTAAATTGCAAAAGCCACATTAGTCCCCATGATAGGCAATAGAAAGAAATCAATACCTATTAACACCCCTTATAACAATACTATTATCCCCATGTATCCTCATTTACATGTTAAATTTTCCTCATTGGCAACCTTTGCAACAAATTTTTGATCCCCCACAATATGTAACCCAAGTTGTTCTGCAACTACAATATGGATAAAATTATATATACTTCCAAAATCTACTAAAATAATCACTAGTTTCTCATTTTCTCCTTCCTTGCCAATTACCTTCTTGGTTCTTATTGAGAAAAAAGTTGTCTCAGCCAATTATTCTTCCAAAACTAATATTGACCTTCCTTAATAATCCATATGTCATGCCTAATAGCATAATCCAATCAAGGTAGAAGCATTTTTCATATATGAGAGTTTGTATTCCTTTTATCCCTTCTGATAGCCTTCATTTGGTGTCCTTATTTCAATTTCATGACAAAGGTCCACAATGATTAATCGTCTCTGAATTGTCATGCAAACTTTGTCTAAAAGACATGCACGGTCTAATTCAAATTACAAACTCTCAAGTCACCTTATTCTAAAAGCATGCATATACTTTGATATTGAACTTAGTGACTATGGTGTCCATCTCCATTACTCCACATGAAGTTAGTCATTCCTTTACTAAACTTCTGTAAGACCATCTTGGGTATTTTGGTAATGGAAATTGTGTGAATCAACATGGAAGATTTTACACTCTTAATTAATGTCAACTTACATTCCTAAGATTAGAATTTAGATTTTTAGTTCCGCACTTCGTTAGCTGTTGCATCCATCATCTCATCAAAATAATGAATGAGGCTCCTACCTTTGATTAGTGAAATACTTAAATACTTGATTAACAGGTATGATAATAAGAAGCTTATTATCTACACGATAAGAGTTTTCTTGTTTCATTCCAACTTTTTCAACACTATGACTCTTGTCTTTTTCCACATGACCTTTTGCCTACTACAAATTTTATACTCTTGTAAGAAGGCCTTGATGCTTTCAATGGACCATTTTCCATGAAGATTAATATATCATTGACATAAAAAGATGAGAGATCCCTCCAAAATAATTATCTTCTTTAAATCTTCCAATACTTGGCAACATCTCTGTAAGATAATTAAGCTTTTGACCAAATACATCTTGAGCGTCTTGCATTAGGATTATAAACCAGTTGTTGGAAGTACAACTGAACACAGTACCTTCGGATTTGACCATGCACTCTTTCACTTTTTTTTTTTTTTTCTACAGTGAGCTGAGAACTCGGGTTACAAATTTTTTGAGTAGAACGTTGCACTTCAAATCATGCCAGTGACTATTCATTCTTTGGGAGAAATGGACAGGGTGAGAATTGAGCCGGCAGAAGGGATTTTCTGTCGAACGAAACAGCTTGAAACTCGGGTTATGATTTTCTTTCTGATTCTTCTGCTACACGGCGCCATAACTGAAGATGCGGACTAGACCTTCTATTTTGTGGGCTTTTTGTTCGCATGGGCTTTATAGTTGTTGTGCTTGATATTCAACATTGGTTCTAATTACTCTTTCCAGATCTTCCACTGGACCAACTCCGAGGTCGACCCGAAACGCATCGATCAGTATTACAATCGTCTGCAAGTCCAAATGAAATATCTTGTACATGAATAATTTATTCGTAATTTAATTAAATAAGATCTTATTATCACCCATTATTCAAATACAAATTTCTATTGTAATATTAGTTATGAAGATTATACCTTTAGTTCACAGTAACTATAAGCAGAGATTATTTTACACATCGTAAAATAGATTCAATTTTAATTTTAATATGAAATTAAAAGGTCTAAAAACTCAGCCCTTGACGCAGGACTCCCATTTTATGCACATTTTTAACGTTGTCTGATAAACCCATTTGAGAAAATCTCAATTTTATAATTTCCTAGAGTATATGGGTCCGTCTGACATGAGAAGCCCATGAGCAGACGGAAGAGAGTCGGGTCAGTCCATGACGTTTTGGTTTGGGAATCATTATACCGAAGGTTCTAGCTGTGTTTCTACCGAAGGTCTAAAACCATGAGATTAGGAATTCCAAGGAGAATATGCTTAATTTGATTGATCCAAAAGCAATCCTGCAACGCCTATGTGGCTTTTTTACCTGCTTCCAACCCCGACAGTCCTTCATCGGCATCTGCCTTGAAGAAATCTGAATACGGAGATGAATCCGATGGCCCCGTTCCTCCTTCTTTTAATCTTTTCTTTTTTTAACCCATCTACTCCGACCCAGGTCTCCCTTTCCGTAAACCCAAACGCTCTTGCAAGATCCGGCGACCCGATTCACATCCAATGGTCTGGCATCGCCTCGCCTTCCGAGCTCGACTGGCTCGGCATCTACTCGCCCCCGGACTCCTCCCACGACCACTTCATTGGTTACGTCTTCTTGTCGTCTTCCCCAACGTGGCGCTCTGGGTCGGGTTCCGTTTCTCTCCCTCTGGTGAACCTTCGATCAAATTACTCGTTCCGGATCTTCCACTGGACCAAGTCCGAGGTCGACCCGAAACGCCAAGACCAGGATCACAAGCCCCTGCCGGGGACGGCCCACCTTCTTGCTGAATCGGAGGGGGTCGGGTTCGTGCCGGGGCGTGGGCCGGAGCAGATCCATCTGGCGTTCACCGAAAAGGAGGACGAGATGCGAGTCATGTTTTTGACGGAGCGTGGAGAGGACAAACAGTATGTAAGGTACGGGGAGGAAGAGGGTCGGCTTGATAACATGGCGGAAGCACGTGTGGAGAGGTACGAGAGGGAGCACATGTGCGAGTCCCCAGCCAATGAGAACGTCGGGTGGAGAGACCCTGGGTGGATTCATGACGGCACGATGACGAAGTTGAAGAAAGGAGTGAGGTACTTTTATCAGGTAAATATTTTTAGTTAGAAGCTCAAGTTCTGGATTGAACTTCTGATACTTCTAGTTATCTCTATGATTAATCCGTAGACCGCCCATGTGGAAAGAACTTTTTCCACACAATGCATGGCCTGAATTTGGTTCACCATCGACATTTGGAGCAATGATATATTGTCTTTGGCAGGTTGGAAGTGACACCGGAGGTTGGAGTGCAATCCACAGCTTTGTCTCGCGGAATGAGGATTCCGATGAAACGATAGCCTTCTTGTTCGGTGATATGGGGACAGCGACACCATACTCCACGTTTCTCCGTACACAAGAGGAGAGCATAGCCACTATGAAATGGATCCTCCGTGATATTGAAGCCCTGGGCGAGAAGCCCGCATTTATTTCGCATATCGGGGACATCAGCTACGCGAGAGGATATGCATGGTTGTGGGATCATTTTTTCACTCAGATTGAACCTGTTGCGTCAAAAGTAGCATACCATGTTTGCATCGGGAATCACGAATACAACTGGCCTTCACAGCCTTGGAGGCCTGAGTGGTCTCAGAGGATTTATGGAACGGATGGGGGTGGTGAATGCGGCATACCCTACAGCCTTAAGTTCCACATGCCTGGAAACTCTTCAGAACCAACTGGAACCCCAGCCCCTGCTACGAGGAACCTTTACTACTCATTTGATGTGGGGGCAGTTCATTTTGTTTACATGTCTACGGAGACCAATTTCCTTCCAGGCAGCAGCCAGTACAACTTCATAAAGCGTGATTTGGAATCAGTTGATCGAAACAAGACTCCTTTTGTGGTAGTCCAAGGGCACCGACCGATGTACACTACAAGCTATGAATTTACAGATGCCCCATTGAGGGAAAGGATGCTCCAGCACTTGGAACCTTTATTTGTGAAAAACAAGGTCACCCTTGCATTGTGGGGTCATGTTCATAGATATGAGAGGTTTTGTCCAATGAATAACTTTACTTGTGGAAGCATGGGTCTGAATGGGGAGGACTGGGAGGCATTTCCAGTCCATGTTGTGATTGGGATGGGAGGACAAGACTGGCAACCCATCTGGCAACCTAGACCCGACCACCCTGATGATCCAATCTTCCCACAACCTAAACGATCTTTGTACCGCGGAGGTGAGTTTGGGTATACTAGATTGGTTGCTACAAAGGAGAAGCTTAGACTTTCTTATGTTGGAAACCATGATGGAGAGGTGCATGACATGGTGGAGATTCTTGCATCTGGACAAGTTCTCAGTGGCGATGGGGCTGGTGGTGTTCAAGGTACTTTCGCTAAGTCCACATTCTCATTTTATGTTATGGGAGCAAGTGTACTACTGCTCGGGGCTTTTGTAGGCTATGTTCTTGGTTTCGTTTCTCGTGCCTGGAAAGAGTCTGCCTTGAGAAATAGGTGGGTTCCAGTGAAGACGGAGGTTGTCTGAACTCTAGATTGTATCCTAATATGTCTTGGTATTTCTCCTGCGTTTGAATGTGTTCATGTTGTACGACCCTAAAGACTTGGGTTTGTAAATATGGAACTTTTGGTACATATCTAATAAGAATTTACACATTGTAAAGAAGGGTGCCTATTGTTGAAGCCCGTATAATTAGTTAAACAATTTGAAGTCATCTCTAATGTGTCGACTTGATTGTGATCTTATACTATTACCAGTTGGTGCAGCTTGTGCAACTAGCGCATTAATTTTGCTAAATTCTGTCTGAACGTTGATAAGGAAAGACCTATTTATTGGACAGTTTAACCTATTTATTGGACAGTTTAAGGAGCAACTCCTGTTGGGGATTGAATTGAAACAACTTCTGATACATCCTACTGTGTAGTCAAGTAATTTTGTCAGTGTAAATTGCACGTCCAGGAGAGCAATTGGATACAGTTCTTTTCCTCTTCACAGAAATAATGTTGGGATAAAGTTCCATGATTCCCTTTGTGGGTTGTAGATCATGGGTTCTCACAGGGGCTGATCGCTATTATAGTATACTTTTGGAAAGGCATGACTCCTTCATGGAGCTCATTCATCTACAATCCTTTGCGAGAGTCGTGAAGTTTAGCGAGGGAATTTGTAAGGGAATTTGTAAGCTCTTTCATGATCGCTCATTCACAAAGGTCGTCGTGCTTATAGGATCTACACCTTTATCATAATAAATCTATGGGGTAGTAATAAATCTCCAGAATTTGTAAGCGTTTGATATTTTAACTAAAATGGTAACAACGTATGTAAAAGTGTACTTTGTTACTTAAATCCATATATTGGATGGATATTGACAGAACAAAAATATACTAAATATGAGGTGGTACGACACATACCTTTATAACCTGTGTCGAGAAATGACATGATCATTTACCTTTGTAGCAATATAACCATCAATTCTAGATACAAAGTTAATGAGAACATAAATTGATAAACCTGTGGAACTCAAGAAATAAAGTTGTCATTTTTTAATATGAATAGCTTTTTGACAAAACTAAAATTCCAAGATGTAAAATTAGTTTAATCTCATAAACCTTCTTGTTATGATGCATGTGAAACATTCAATTGTCATAATCTTAATCAAGCGGCATTAGTTATAAATATTCACGGTATTTGCCGCCCAAGATTTTTCAACAAATGGCAGCAGGTATCAAGTAAAAAGGCTGGACTCTGAAAAGATGAATGAAATACGTAGTTGACATGGTTGCCAAAGCATTGTCTTGAAACAATTTTCAAGGATGGTATCATTTACAACGGCTATGCTATAAGCCTCAATCTCGTCAGATAAACCTCCAAATAAACTTTTGGTCATTCAAACCCTTCTCTTCTTATAAAATTTTCTCTGCAGATGAGTTAGTTGACTGCTTTGTTATAAGTGAGTTGGGACATGGAAAATACTTGTTAGGAAAACAAGCATAAATGCAAAACCTCAGAGGTATAGGCACACCTTCAACATCAACCATGCTAGAGGATAGTTCTCATAAATTTGCACATGGTCTACATGGTACTGAAAAACAAATTGTCACCCACAGAAAAAGAAACATGCATTCATTCTTATGGTCAAAAGCAACAGAGAAAGAACAAAGAATTAACATTGCTATTGCATTCATAAATGGAAAGAAAACCACGTACATCAGTGATGGCAGAGTCCTACCAAAAAAAAAAAGGAGAACAAATATTTGAGAACATAGAAAGTAAAAAAGAAAGCAGGCTGGTATTTGAAGCCTATCAAATTTCACTTCCCAAGCAAACGGCGTGCCCGTTGATTGGCACCTTTCACTCGAGAGTTCAGCTCATCTACATCGTCCTCAAGATGATCAAGAGCTTTATTTTGCCTGCAAAACCTCATCACATTGAAAAATTTAAGAAAGGGGCAGAGAGAGAGACGGAGTATGATATAAAAATGAAAAATACATAACAAGAAAGAAAATAAACATATGAAATCCTAAAGCAGATTCTACACTGCCCAAGATTCTGGTATTTCTTGTGATTGTAATTTGGACATGATAGGAGCATCACTGACCTGTTAAGTTCACCTCCCATGTCAACTGCCATATTTCTCAAATCACCCAAGATATTACTTAGATCTGAAAGCGCATCATCTTGCTTTGCCTTCTCAACCTGGTTTTGGTAACCCATATGAATAAGTCCAAAAGGCAAAAATGTCACTACATTCAGAAATGCCTAATCACTAATCTCAAATACAAACCTCAACTTTCTGCATAGCATTTGTAGGTTCAGGGGGAGGTGTTCGAGAAGCTGGACGTCTGGGGACAGGAACTAAACCGAATTTTCCCCTCTGCTCTGAGTAGTTTTCACTTCTTCCGGATGAATTATCTGTTCGGCCAACACAAAATATGTAAAGTGAAATTGATGCACCAGGCTCCATGAGATTTTGATGCATTAAGTTGAATAACATGAAATTGTTAACTGAAGCAAACTAATTTTATCAGACTTAAAACCTGCAGTGATAAGAGGCCCTGTAATTTCCTGAGTCTTCTTTGGCTTCCAAGGCTTAGAAAACATGCCGCCAAGGCTATTTAAAAGCTTCTCACCCTGATTTGGAGAATACATTATTGAATATATATGAGTGATTATTTTGGCCAAAAAAAAGAGCCAAAAAAAAAAAAAAAATTGCAAGATTATAGAAATGGAATAAGCAAAAGGTTCCTTGAAGAAAGAAGAAAATCAAATTAAAAAGAGAATGACACAATGGTAAATACACTTTTGGGTAACACAAATTAAAGACTTGGACCTTAATGATTATCAGATTGTAACTAAAGGTGGCAATTAGATGGCGGACAGACTGAATTCGGCTGGTTAACCATCTCCTAAAGTGACACCCCTTACTTATGTGAAATATATACATAATTATCAGTTGAACAAGTTCTAAAATGAAGGTAGTCACAACCTACCCATTCCACTAAAGTCGCCTTGTGAACTTTGGTTATAGTAAGCCAGACTTAGCACACAACGACCTTCGTGACCAGATTTTGTAAATGTCTTAGCAGCAAAAGAATTGATGGATTATCTCCATAAATAAGAAATTAAAAAAAATCAGTTATGCTTAAGCCTTTATTGAGTGTAACGTGGACCTAAAAGATTTTTCAATAAGATACTACTGAAAATGAAAGGCAAGGCATGACCCTAGAAAGTGCACCTGAAGATTATAAATCGAAAAAGTATAAACACTTTAACACGCATTCCTCACAAACACTCTGCTGGCCTTACTACATAAGGGAATCGGGTGATGCAAAAACTATGATATTTTTCAAAATTCTAACAATAAGCACAAATAATCCCTACAAGTTCGTGCGTAAACCAGTGCAGTCTGGACGATTTTTTGTTTTTTAATGTAGCTTAGAATCAAATAACCACTACAAGTTCCTGCATAAACCACTGCAGTCTGGAAGATTTTTTGTTTTTCTAACGTAGTTCTATTGTTAGGGCTTAAAGAGTTGGTGAGTGCTGGGCTTCTGATTGGAAAAGATCTAGAGCCTTCAAGATAGCAGAATCAAATTAGATGAACGACTTTTAATTTGAAATAGAAAGACCAAAGAGGGCCAGGATGCCAAAAAGGTTTGTAAATTTTTGTAAATTACAACAGTCCATTTCCTAGGTTGCACTTGTCCAATCTCATGGGCAAGAATATAAATGAGCTTACCCGACTCAAGTCCCTCTCCGTATCAGCGGCTATCATGTGGGTCTTTGTAATTTGCTCACCCTGCAGATGCAACATTTCTAGGGTCCTTGTAGCATCCTCCCTGATGTCCTCTGCAACCTTCAGGCAACCGTTAACTGTCTTTGTTGTTTCCTCAGCCTTGTACATGGCATAGCTCTCCAGTTCTTGCACAGTCTGGTTCTGTAATCCTCCTGAGCCACGAAAATCATTCTTGTATCTGTCTCTTGCCAATGCTGAACCAGAATATGCGGATGATGAAGAAGATGCCTCTCTTCTCCCATCGTCGTGATCATCATCATCAAAAGGGTTGGTTTTGAAATTTGGGGTCACCAGCACAGGTTCTGAAGCAGTTCGTCTACCTAGCTTAAGAGTTTCCTTGGTATCAGATTCAGTATCTGAATCAAAAGGGTTAGGACTAGGAGAAACTGAAAATGGAGGATCAACTGATTTCTGCTTAGAAACCTTATTGGCAGGTGATTTAAGAAATCCAAACATTTTGCCAAGAAACCTGATTCCTATATATTAACTAAAACCAATAATGCTGGGTCCAAAGTCTCTAAACCGAAAAATCTGTGGTGATTGACGTTTGCACCTAAAAAAATAAACGGCGTCTATTAGTAAGAATCGCAAGAATCTGCATGATTGTTAAACAAGGAAATTTGTGTATTTATAATTCATTTTCCAAAGCTAGAATCACATCATCAAACGAAATTCAAGAGATCTCTAACAGCATACAGAGAAATTAATAAATTTGACTCATATCATGTCAAGATAAAGAGCGTTAAAACATGGACAGCTATGGAATTTGATCGTTCAAGACATAGAAACAGAGGAGATACAGAGCAACGTGAATCAAGAACTAAACAATTTTCATGAAACGATGGCATAGAGCAATTTGTGAACGGCATCGAGTATGTAAGCAAAGATACAAGTTAAGAAATCAAGCAAGCGTAAACCAAAACACAACATACCCGCACAAACACACACACACAGAATGCGGAAAGAAAGAAGAAATGAAAAGTACACCTCTACTTCTTCAACAAAAAACCATTTCTTTGGGTTTCTCCCCGCAAGCAAGAGTAGAAACATATTACAGCGAAGCAAGATCGAAATCCGGGAATAGTATCAGATGAAACAAAACTAAATATAGCGAATGCATACCTGAGATTATTTCCCAGAAAAAAAAAAGGGAAATCTGGTATTCGTCTAGAAAACTTTCATTTTGAGTACGAAAACCACGAGGATGGACCCGAGAATGACGAGCGTGAATGGGTGAGAAAACTTCTGCCCTTCTCTCTCTCTCTCTCTGTTTCCCCCACTCTGACACTGACTTTATGAGTGGAAACGGGAGGCGCCGCGGAAAAGCAGAGAACTGTACGGCTCCTTTGAACTTCCTCCGACAAATTTTTGGACCGTTGGAATGCCTTGGCTTTTTCTAAATTTTACATCCAGTGTTCCGCTTACACCGAAATCTGAATGTGGCGCACTGATCGAGGACCGATCTCACGCGCCCATGTTGGTTTCACGTGCAAGTCCAAAAAATCTCAACCGTCCAACATAAGTTCTCACAGTAAAGAAATTGTGAAGACAAAGTTTAAAGTTCAATCTCGCAGGTAACTCATGCACTGGAGAGAATAAATCTATATTTAGATATTATCTAAAAGTTCATTCTTTTCGATGTGAAACCTTTTTCTTTAGTAGTCATCATCAAAATGCAAAAACTATTTTGATTTCGTAATGCAATACAGTAAGAATGTTAAACAAATATCACACAACCAACAACCAATATTTTCATGGACTATATATTAACAGAAACAAAATGGCAAGTTCAACACAAGCATCAAAGAGAGGAAATATGCAACTCATGGGTTGCGGAAAGCAGTTATAGATACACAAACACCAAAGTGTTCATAACATTTTAAACAAAAAAACAAAGGATGTTACACACACAGACAAACAGAAGTGTTAGGGTCTTTTGCTATCTCTAGGCATGAGCTTGGGCTTGGTTTAAATGCCAACTCATATATGTTGAATTTTCTTCAACTCTTTTTCTTAACATCAACCCTTCGCAATGAGTCTTAGATATTCACCCTTTGTAAGTATATCTAAGACTTGATATTTTCTTTTTACTAGTTGTAAGGTAATTTCTCCCTAAAAACCTCTATCTAAATAAAAATTACATTGAACTTCTACATGCTCAATTCTTGCATGATATATGAGATTTTAGGCCAATCATATGGTTGATAAATTGTCAAAATACAATTGCACCAGAATGTTAACAAGTGTGCCAACATTTTCCAACATTTGTAACAACTATATGCTTTCATGTCTTGTTATTGTTGTTATGATGTTGTTGATAGTAAAACAATCAATTACCTTTTAATGTACCATGATATGTGCTGATCCAAGTGTGAATGTATAACTAGTAGTTGATTTGCAAGTAAACCATATCCATTTCATAATCACAAATCTCAAATTAGCTTTCATTCTTCTATTTTTTTGCAAATAAGCCCCAAATCAATTGTTCCTTCTATGTGTTGTAATCTTCTATAAGTTGTTTGTGGATGGCGCAATTTGGGATTCCACGTGAAGTGACTTATCAACCCACCTACAAAGTAATGTTTGGATGGCTCATATTGAGGTAAACCAAAAACCCCACTAATTGTTTATACACAATAGGCTCCTTCAGCTCTTGTTCTTCTTAAGAAAATTCAACCTTTGCTTCTATAAGAGTAAGAATGGTTATTAGTGTACAGTCTTTCATATGATATCACTCCAACGAGTCTTTGGCATAAACTTGAATTCCAAAAAAAGTTTCAGCCCTCTAAATTTCTCCATCCAAAATTGAACTACCGAATTCTTCCTAAACTACTCATTTCCTTTATCATCATCACAACTTTTTATAAGACCATTAATATAAATACGAATGATGGAGACTTTACCATGTTGAATTTTTGCATAATAGAATTTGCATGGACAGTAAGCACCCAATTTGGACAAAAAATTCCGAGATCTTTCCATACCACGCAAATGGCCCTCGTTTCAGCCCATATAACGCCTCCCATAGGTGGCAAACAGTCTTTTTTTTTTCTTTTTTTCTGTTTTATATTGCTCAAAGTTATGTGGTTGCTTCATATATACATCTCAATCAATCTCTCCATAAAGAAAAAGTATTTTAACATCAATACATGTACAACAATATTTTTATTATAGATTAAGTGTTTCATTATAATCAATTTTATTGTTGAGAGAAAATTCAAGTAAGCAAGCATGTCTTATATCTTTCTATGGAGCCATAATCCCGTTTCTTCAACTTGTACCCCAATGACATGAGAGTGATTTGACACTTACTAATTTGGGAGTCATTAGAAATCTGATTTTGCTTCAACGTTGTAAACTCATCTTCCATGGTTTTATGCCATTTTTCCTACTTAAAACTGATCTCGAATGAGTTTGCTTCAGATTCTCTAACCTCTATAGCTAGATTAGGATCAACAAACCTTCTTTGTTTGATGGTTTGTCTTGGCTCTTGTATCGCTTCTGGGACTTCTTCTTCCACCTGGTTGGGCTTGTTCGCCTCTTGTACCCAAGGTAAAAGAGCACACATTCTTCACGGACTTGTTGACATCTTGAAATAAGTTTACTGGATCCTAATTTAGGTCGTCAAAATCATCTTCTTTTACTATGTTCTGATATGGTGATCCTTCTTCCATTTTGTGCCCTGCATTGTTAAGGACTAGTGATGTTTTCGATATAGAGGATCACCATGAGGATGCTTCATTAAATACTACATTTCAAGACGCATAACATTGATTGGTAAGTGGATCACAACATCTCCTTTTGTTCATCATTATATCCCACAAATATACAACATCGTGCCTTTTTATGTATCATGCCTCACATGATTGGTATCCGTGACAAGAGTATATGAGTTTGATGATGAGAATAATACATTCCCTTGCAACCATTATGGATTTTAGAATTTGTGCATAGGTGATGTCCACTTAAACCTAAACTTTGATATTATGTTAAAAAAATTAATGTTTTTCTTAAAATTAACTTGTAAGGAAGATATAATATTTTAAAGAAAAATTTTAAACCAAAATGTAGTCATGTCAGACAACTCATACCATTCTTAATATGTTCTTTGATAATTGATGTGTGTTGCAAACTTCATATGAGGAGGGATTTGTTTCCAACCACTTTGAGTTGTGGGCATCACACTTACAAGGTATTATTTTTTGAAATCAAACTCTGATATTATAACAAAAAATTAATTCCTACTTAAATCAACTTGAGAGTAGGAGCACCATTTCTCCATTTATAGAGAATTGCTAAATAATATTTTGGTAATATAAAACTTGTTAGCCAACGAAAAAAGAATTTGAAAACAAGAAAAGAAGAAAGATTCAATGCTTATGCATAAACAACAAAATGGAACACATTTGACAAGTTCTATCAGACTTATGAGAGTAAAAAATTTGCTGCTAAGTAACATGTGTACACTTCAGATAATAGATAAATAAAGAATAAATTATTCTTTTGTAGATATTTGTCAAAGCATGTTGCTATCCTAGAATGTACCAAGTTGATATGAGGTAGAATGGGTGCAACAACTTTTGAAATGATTAATAGGCTACTTCAAGTAAAATTAGGGTTTATCTCACCTTTCCAAAGCTATGAAGTATCAAACGCATCGTCTCTTCATACTTTTTAGTTGCATGCATTACATGCTTGTGTGATCATTAAACAAAGAAGTATTCGACTCATGTCATGTTAGCTTAGTCACCACAATGCCACATATGAATGACAAGTCAACCTCATTATATGACATGTAAATTACAAAAGGAAATAAGAGGCCTTTCATGGTGGACTATAGGCAAAGGTAGCGAGAGGATGCTCTTGTAGTACTTTGTGCAGCAAATTGTGCACATAGTTGCATGCCAAACCTCATTGGAAGTCGAGCATTATTTAGCCTTATCACAATGGAGTCTGAAGCTGAGTTTAGAATAAGAGCAGGAGTTGTTTGATCCTTCTTAAGCCATTCAAGATATGCTGGATTGGTCACCTGTACAACAGTGCCATAAGCTTTTATTTGATTTGAGTATTTCTTGGGACATGGGAGAGACTCTTCCATAATGTAAAGCAACTCATTGGCTCATAGGTAAGGCATGATACGTGTCTTTTAGACGAGATAATTGTGTCCTTCTAAATATAATACTGTTGGAAAATAGGGTTTTGTTGTGACTAAAAATATTTTGGTAAATATCAATTCTTGAAATATGTTTTTTTATATGTACAAAAAGAAAATTATAGGAAGTAAAAGATGTACAAATTATAATATCAATTAATGATATTATAAAGTAACCGGGTTCCTACATACCTTCATAAAACATATTCTTAAAGTTCTTGTGAAATACATTTGTGTATTTGAATATTTCTTTAAGAAATAAAATATATTTGAATATATTTTATTTAGAAATATGATACTTGGTTTTATGCATTTGTAGGAACATGAGGGGCATTGACTCTACCTTGATATTAGTTCAAAACTAAGATATGTATTACACCAAAATATGAACCTTGTAAAAGATCATATTTTTGGACCGTGTTTACATAATTGAACTTTGGATCCTATTGATATTGGACCGTGTTTATCTGTTGGATCTTTTGTTACTGGACTGGATCCTTTGTTGCTGGACTGAGGCTCTGTGATGCAGTCCGAGCTCGCGTCGGCCCGATCCTACTAAAATAAGTCTTCTCGCGCTCACTACGGTGTCGTCTCATCCATTAAAGATGCGTCTGCCACGACATCATCTCACTTAATAGAAAGGCGCACATAAGAGGGCTCTCAATCATTTTGCCCTAGCCGCTGTTACTCGTCTCCAATGTCATCTCTGCTTCTCTCAAGCGTCGAAACCTCAACGGGAGGATTTTGGAGAAGATTGGCTATTAGAACGGTCGAATTGAGGCTCAGAGGAATGATATGAGGTCGATTTGATGGATGGGTCACTATTCCTAACGGGAAGAAAGCTATGGTTCAAGTTTAATCTAAAAAAAGCCCTAGATCTGTTTCCTATTTAAAGGAGATGTGTGCATGAAGATTTCTACTTGATGTTTAACATATATTTGAAGTGTTCTCCTTGTGAAGAAAATCTCTTAAGCTCACTTACTATTCGATTCAAGTTCGCTCATCCCTCGGTGACTTACAAGGGTTCAGAGATATTCGATTATTTGGTTTGATCTTCAATTATATATTCGATCATAGCTTGTATGACATTATTTATGTGCTGATTTCAATTAAAAAACATTTACTGCACATAAATCTTGAGGAAAATTTTAAACCCTAATTTACTCAAATTGGGGATTTCGTGATAGAAGCTCTATATCTTGTTATATATACTTTAATAGCAATATCCCATAAACTAACATATTATTTGGGGATTTGCTATTGTACATGATCTTTTGATCATAATTTGTATTTGGACTTAAGAATTCCTTTGAGAAGGAATTATTTGGATTAGGGAGAACGTGTTCTCCTAATTTGGTTGAGTAAAGGTGGCTTCAATTAGTTGGATTGAAGGAGAAGAGGGTGGACATAGGACTCAAGGATTAAGTGCCGAACCACCGTGGTAAATTGGGTGTTGATTCTCTTGCTCTTTACTTGTTTGAATAATTCTGTTTGTTTGATTACTTATTGATTCATAAACTATTAAATTAATTGACTTAATTTTTTATATTATACAAAAGCATCTGATTGTTAGAATAACAATTCAACCCCCTCTTCTTGTTAAGCCATAAAACCTAACAAATACAACATGTGGAACAAAAAAGGTTTTGTTGACAACAATTTGGGAGGTTGGGGTTGTTGTAAGAATTTAAGATAATAAGGAGAGAAGCCAACAAATGGGCAAATACTTTGTTGTATTGAGATAATTCTTTACAATGAGAAGCCGATACTTATAGGCCATAAACCTAATTATACAAAGAAAAACATAATATTCACAGTAATTACATAATATCCTACCTAACACAGACATACAATTAGGGACAAATATGGTCAGGTATTAGGTAAGAAATTCAATTTTTAACACTCCCCCTTAAGCCAGAGATTTGAAGAAATCAAATACTGCAAGCTTGAAGAGAAGATGCCAATGTTGTTTACTATAAAGTGCCTTTGTCAAAAGATTAGCTGGTTTTCCTTAGTAGAAATGTGACGATTTGTAATGATAGCTTGTTGAAGTTTTTCTCTTACATAGTGACATTCAACCTTAATGTGCTTTGTACACTCATGAAAGATTGGGTTTGCTGCTATCTTTTATGTTGCCTTATTATCATAATATAATAGTGTTGGACATTGCATTTGAAAACCAAAATCTTTGAGTAACCTTATAATCCACACTATTTTGCATGTCGTGACTTGCATGGCTCTATATTCTACTTCTGCTGATGACAAAGATACAATTGGTTGCTTCTTGGATTGTCATGAAATCAAAGAGTCTCTAAGTATTATACAAAAACCTGTTGTAGACCATCTTGTCATAGGACATGTGCTATAGTCTGAATCACAATATGCTCTGAGCTCAAATTTAGATGAGGATGAGAACATAAGTCCAAGGCCTAGGCAAGTCTTAAGGTATTTAATTATGTTTAGTGCTACCTTTATGTGGGATTGTTTTGGATTGTACATGAACTGATTGAGGAGCTAAATTGAAAAAGTGATGTTAGGCCCGGTGAGGGTTAGATAGATCAACCTTCCAACTAGTCTATGATAGGTGGATGGATCTGTAAGAGGTGGATCATTGATTTTCTCTTCTGAACTAGCATCATATTCAACACTCGTGAACTTCTTATTTTGTTCCATCGAAATTACAGACGATTTCGAACCTGCCATTCCAACTTCAAAGATCAACTCCAATGTGTATTTATGCTGGTTAAGTGAAATGCCTTATGGAGAACGGGCTATCTCAATGCTCAAGAAGAATTTTGATTGACCCAAGTCTTTCATAAAGAAGGTAGCATGAAGATATCGTTTAAGATCTGTGATGGCTGCCTGACTGTTGCCTGTGATCAATATATCATCAATATAAATGAGTAATGCCACAAAAGAAGTACCTTTAATTTTAGTGAATAGAGAGTAGTTATGATAAGATTGGACAAAACCATGCGCGATTAATGCTCATGTAAATTTGGCATTCCATTAATAAGATGCTTGCTTTAACCCATAAAGGGATTTGTGCAATTAATAGACTAGATGCTTCCTCTAATTGCGAAATCTGGGGGGAAGCTCTATATATACCTCCTTAGAAAGATCATCGTGGAGAAAAACATTTTGAACATCCATATGATATAGGGGTTAATCATGAACAATGATAATAGTGATGATAAGGCGAATTATGACATGCTTTGCTGTGGGTGAAAAAGTTCTTAATAATTGATGCTCTCAGGTTGATTAAAACCCTTGGCCACCATATGGGCCTTATACCGCTTAATGGAACCATCAACATGATACTTCACTTTGTACACCCATTTACATTCGATGGGATGTCGATCAGAAGGCAAGGGAACCACATCCCAAGTGTGATTGGCCTCGAGGGTAGTGAGTTCATGGTTCATAGCATTTATCCAATTGGGTCAGAGGTGGCTTCGTAATAAGATGGAGACAATGAAGTGCTAATAAAGGGGGTGACATTATTTAAGGGAGACATAGTTTGAGATGGGGTAGGTGGAATTGTTAAAGGTGGAAGGAAGGGTAGGACATATGTAGTCGAAGGTTCAAATGGGTGGTCAACTGGGGCGACTGGAGCAATGTAAGGTGTTGTCAAGGGAAGTGGAGAGAGATGTATCTGTGCTTGGATCATGAACAGGAATAAGAGTAGGGGCAGGGTCAAGGGAAAGGGATGTATCATCCCAAATGGGGGGCAAGGTTGGAGATAGGGGGGTTGGGGATGTCAGGAAGATCAACCGATAGAGATAAGGAAGTATAGGGTTCATTGAACTGCATAATAGGAACTGAATAGGCGTCTAGCGTGATTGGAGGTGAGACAGTTTGAGGAGAGAAAGGAAAAATAGTTTCTTGAAAAATAACATCCTGAGTAACAAAAAATTTTTTAGCCATAAGATCGTAAAGACGGTAACCCTTCTAAGATGAAGGATATCAAATGAAAATACAAGGTAAGGTACGAGGACTGAATTTGTCAAGGGGGCTGAGAGGGGTGGCATAACAGTGACACCTAAAAACACGAAGATGATCAAGGATAGGGGGTTTGCCAAACAATTTTTGAAAGGATTAAGCCCTTGAAGAGAGGAAGAATGAGGACAATTAATGAGAAAAGTGGTAGTGAGGAGGCATTCACCCCAAAAACGAGAAGGGATGTGAACTTGAAATATGAAGGCACAAGTGACATCGAGTAGGTGCCGATGTTTTTGCTCAACAACTCCACTTTGCTGTGGAGTGTGGACATAAGAAGTCTCATGGAGAATGCCATGTGAAGACAAAAAAAGTGAAATTCAAAGGAAAAAAAATTGGTGCCATTGTTAAACCAAATGCAGTGAATAATGAAGTTAAATTGAGTGGATACAAGGGAAAGGAAATACTGAATTTTAGAGAAAACTTGACTTTTAAAATGAAAAAGAAAGGTCTAGGTAGCTCAAGAAAAATTATCCATAATGGTAAGAAAATAATGAGTTCCATTTGAATGGGGGTTCAATGAGGACCCTAAACGTCTATGTGGACGAGTTCAAAAATGGAAGTAATGCAATGCTGGGGAGTAGAAAATGGTGCATGAGTTTGTTTGGCCAAAGGGCAAATGGAACATGTAGAATCAGCAGGGCAAGAAAAGGATAATCCATGAGAATTAAAAGTTTTAAGGGACGAGTGACCCAAGTGTTGGTGCAAAAGTTCATATTGAATATTATTAAAAATAGAATTACAAATAGGTTTGGGATTATAGAAAGTAGTGCGAAGAGAATCTAAATAAGAGGAAAAAATAGAAGTAAATTATGCCAGAATGGAGGAACATAGAAAATATAAGCCTTGATCAGCCTTGCCAAGCTCGATTAGATCCTTAGTCGTACGGTCTTAAAAAAGGCAAAATTAATCGAAAAAAATAACAACTCAATGATTGTCAAGGGTTAGTTTTTCAATGAATAATAAGTTATAACGAAATTGAGGTGCATATAAAACAGGATTAAGGGAAATAGAAGGGTAAGGTTTATAATGGCCAATGTGAGTAACGGGGCTGAGGGTTTTGTCAGGGAGGGTGATGTGTATGGGGGTGGCCCATGGATAAGATGAATGTAAGAGGTTTAAGTTACATGTGATATGGTCTATTGCCCTAGAATCGATAACCAATAAGGATGAAAAAGGATGAGAAAGAAAAGTTGTACCTGTGAAATTGACATTGTGATTTGAGATCCTTATCTAGGTAATGAAGCTCACCAATTTTTGTTGCTAGTCCGCAATAAGGTTAAGCCTAGTGGAACCTCCATAGGTGCTGTTGGGGCTTGGGGGTGGGTGGCCCAATATGCCTGCACTAGGATAAGGAGGGGGTGAGGGATTACCAAAATAGGAAGGCCTAGTGGAGAATGACTGGAAAGAAGACTGCGGAGGCCCATGATTGAATGATTGAGGCCCAAGCCCATCAACAAAGGCATTATGGGCTTGGGTACGGTCGTTGGTAGAGCATCAGTGATTATTCCCTTGTGGTTTGGGCTTCCAACTAGGTGAGTAGCCCACAAGTAAGAAACATGCTTCCTAAACATGCTTGGGCTTTTTACAATGATTGCAAAAGAGACACTAATGGGTTGGATTGGGGGCATGGTCCTTAGAGTTGGACCTATGCGGCCCATAAGAGGAATTAGGCCCAAGAGAAGTGGGTCGTGGGTATGTGGGCTAGTTACCCAGCCCATCGCTTCACCTAGGTTGGGGACATTGGGGAGCTCCATGAGATTGTGCAGAAAACGCACTAGTGTTGCCAGCACTGTCCCCGCCATCACACTGGGAGCATTGATTGACATCATTCTTGGCCAAGGAGTATATCCTCTCTAGGGATGGGAGTTCATCGCGGTTGAGGATGTAGGAGACGAGATTCTGGAATTTCGGTGGCAGAAAGAGAAATTGCTTCATCACATGCTCCTCCTGATCTCAAGCGCAAAGTTATGAGTTAACCTCGCAAACACACTTGCCGTAAGCGCATTGGATAGGGGCTTGTTGAGTCTTAAGGGCACTCCAAAGGTTCGTGAGGTGGACGTAGAAGGTCATGAGATTGGCGCTAGTGGCACCAAGGGCGAGGTGGAAAGAGTTAATGGCCTATTTGAGGCCAAATTTCTGGGTGGTGGAGACCTTCTCGAAACTCTCCTAAAGAACCCATAAGATATCTGTCACCATCGGAAGCTGAGAGACCATACTCTCAAGGTCGATGATAACTCTATTTTATATAGAGTTATTGTTATTATTTTAAGTTATATTTAAAATAGTTTTTATTAGAATATATTTGTATTTTATTATATTTATGTATATTTTGTTGTTTTATGCAGTAAACCCAAAATAGAAGAAAAATGAAGAAAAGAAGCATAAAACCAAAAGAAAATGAGAAAAGAGAAGAGAGATTAAAAGGAGAGCTAAAAAGAGGCCTTTTATCAAGCTTGTGCGGGCTTGTAAAGGAGAAAGGGGCCGAACATTCGGTGGGCCTTGGATCGTGCGAAAAAGGAAAATAGAGAAGTGGGCCAAAAGTGAGAACGTGAGGTTCGCAAGCATCTATCGGGTTTTAGAGGCTGATTAACAAAGGGAAAAGAAAGGAAAAGAAAAAGAACATAGGGGATTTGTTATGAGAGAAAGGAGGCCGATTAACATAGGGGAGACCGGGAAAAGAGAGAAAGGAGGATCGAACAGTGACTGGAGAGCGAGAACTCGCCGGGACTTGGCCACGCGCGACAACACGGGTCCAGCAGAGATTGTGGCGGTCATGCGACAGCTAACCGCCGATGTCTTTTCTGGTGAGAACTCATCTTCGGTGTTGAAAGAGCGTTTTCCGGTTGTTTCTAGGTTGATTTTGGTGAGAGGAGAATGTATCTGGAACTCTGGTGTGTTTTCCAGTCGTTCTGTGGCAGTTTTGTGGTGATTTTCGGCAGTTTTTTGGTGAAGAATGGCGAACGCCGTCCGAGCCTTTCCCCTCAAATCTACACTGTTCGGTGGTGATTCAGCATAATTTCTTTACAGATCGGCACTCCAGGGATCTCGATTTACATTTTCTGGCAGTTTCCATGAAGGATGGAGGCAGTGTGTGGCGGCTCACAGCGGCGCATGATGGCGACGGCAACGGGTGGTGATGGTGCGTGAAAGCGCGTGTCAGCCCCTTTTCGTCCCGTTGCTTCAGACAGATCCCTCTCTGCCCCTTGATGTGCAGATTTGTGCAATCCTTTTGTGATTTGAAGACATTTGGTAATAGCTTTAATGTTTTCAAATTCCAGAATGTTTTGTTCACGTTTTTGCTCTAATGTAGTTTATGTAAATATGTTGTTTTAGTTCAATTTGTTAGAGTTAAGATAGAACTTAATTATAATGTATGAATATTATGATTATTATGTTTTGTGAGATATTTTATGAATGTGAGTTGCATGTCACTGATCTTAATGCATTTGGGTGACTAGCTACCACTTAAATAATATGACTTGCATGTTTGAGACCGACAGGAGATAGCATGTAGTTGCTTCATGTAATATGCAACCATAGATTAATATGGATAAACAAATACCATATGATTTGTGGTGATTTCCAGTGGTTTTCCGGTGAAGAATGGCAAACGCTGTCTGAGCCTTTCCCCTCAGATCTACACTGTTCGGTGGCGATTCAGCGTAATTTCTTTGCAGATCGGCACTCCAGGGATCTCGATCTACATTTTCTGGCAGTTTCCATGAAGGATGGAGGTGGTGTGTGGCGGCTCACAGCGGCGCGTGATGGCGACGGCAGTGGGTGGTGATGGCGTGTGAAAGCGCGTGTCAACCCCTTTTCGTCCCGTTTCTTCAGAAAAATCCCTCTCTGCACATTATTTGTGCAATCCTTTTGTGATTTGAAGACATTTGGTAACAACTTTAATGTTTTCAAATTCCAGAATGTTTTGTTCACGTTTTTGCACTAATTTAGTTTATGTAAATATGTTGTTTTAGTTCAATTTGTTAGAGCTACGATGGAACTTAGTTATAATGTATGAATATTATGATTATTATGTTTTGTGAGATATTTTCTGAATGTGAGTTGCATGTTACTGATCTTAATGCATTTGGGTGACTAGCTACCACTTAAATGATATGACTTGCATGTTTGAGACCGACAAGAGATAGCATGTAGTTGCTTCATGTAATATGCAACCATAGATTAATATGGATAAACATATACCATATGATTTGTGTGGCTTTAGGTGTAAACTGGAATATTTACATATCTTAATGCACTTAGTTTATTTAATTCATATGCAGACTCACAGTGAATTAATGAGCTAAGTAGGTTCACTATACCTAGACATAGGATAGTGAATAAGTTAGGAAATTCTGCCATCACATGAGTATAATCAATTTTGCAAGCATAAATGATCAACATTTGTATTGAGTAATTAGGCGAAATTGGGCGCTCTAACATCTTTGGTTGATCAAGTTTAGGTTGAATTTAGTTCTTTAGTTAATGTTTTACCATTTCGATTTGCTAGATAAACTTTAGAAATTGTTCACTATTAGTAATTAGTTAGTTTAGTAAACACTAGTCTTCGTGGGACGATACTCATACTTATCATTATATTACTTGTTCGACATATACACTTGCATGTAGAATTTCACCGAACAGTCGGGTTCAACGAAGTGAACCAACCAAGTCTTGACAGCGGCATGAGCTTGAGCCCAGCACTATGCATCTTTGCCAGAACCAATAGGACAAGGAAGCTCGCCAATGAGAAATCTGAGCTTATTCTAGGTGAGGAAGACAATGCAGACCTGGTTGCTCCAAATGCTCTAGTTGGATTCACCAGCTAGCCTTTTAGGAATGAGACTACCGAGTTGTAAATCAGCGACAATAAGTTGATAAGGGTTGCGGAAAGCGAAGGAGGAGGCTTTGGCGACGAAATTCGGGTTGGCCATAAGAGAAATTAGGGTTAGGATTTTGGGGAAATTAGGAATCAGAGAAATTTGGGGTTTAGGGAAAAATTAGGGATTTGTTGGAATTGAGGAAAATGTTAGAAGTGGGGATTGGTTGGAATTTAGGTTAAGGATTGCCAGAGTTGAGAGGTGGGGAAAATTTTGGGATTTGCGGTGAAATTAGGGTTTAGGAATTGTTGGAATTGGAAGATTGGGGAATTTTGGGGAATTGTGGTGAAATTAGGGTGGGCAATTGTTGGAATTGTGAGATTGGGGTAATTTAGGGAATTGTAGCAAAATTAGGGTTAGGGAAAAATTGAGGAATTAGGGATTGATTGAATTGGGAAATTTTTGGGAGAAACGGAGAATTGGGAAGTTAGGAAGGCGTCAGAATAGGGTGTTGGGGATTTTAAGTGGCAAGCTTGTAATTTTGGGAAAAAAACCGAGGGTGAGGTGGGTGAGGTGAGTGAGGTGTAGTGATTATGAGAAAAACAGGAAATGTTTTTGGAAAAAAAAAAAAAGGGTATTCGGATTGATCACATGTTACTGATGGCTAGGGCGGAAGCAAATTGAAATCTTAGGAAAAGAACGAGGCTCAGGTACCATGTAAGAATTTGAGATAATAGGGAGAGAAGCCAATAGGTGAGCAAATACTTTGTTTTATTGAGATAATTTTTTACAATGAGAAGTTGATACTTATAGGCCATAAACCTAATCTATACAAGGAAAAACATAATATTCACAATAATTACATAATATCCTACCTAACATAGACATACAATTAGGGACAAATATGGTAAGGTATTAGGTAAGAAATTCAAATATTAACAATTGTTTGTGAGTTAGAAAATTGGGATGTCATTTTCTGTATAGAGTGGAAATCAATAAAAATAAAATAAAATTGGAGGATACCTCCTAACGATACTGATACCAAGATAAAGTTACTATAATCAAATATTATGACTGTAGTAACTTAAGTAAAAAGAAAGCAAGAACAACCAATTGAAAAACGAAAGAGGAAACTAGTATTCAGAAATAGTGGTGAAAACTAGGAATTGTAGAAGGTTTGGTGTAGCAATAGTTTTGGGAAGTATTTTGAAATGTTCCCAATCTTGTGAGAATCTTCTTTTTTGATTGATTTTGCTTGAATGATCTTGGAAATTCTTTCCTTTGTTTATGATTCAGTCTAGGTACGTTGCATTGTAATTAGTAGAGAATGCAGAGGGCTGACTTGTCTCTTAGTTTCTTTTGTAATTTTCATGTCATTTAATGAGGTTGACTTTTCATTCATATGTGGTGTTGTGGTGACTAAGCCGACATGACACGGGTCAAATACTTCTTTGTTTAATACAAAGCAGGTTTGATAATAAAACAATTCGATGCTTGACTATTCAATGAAGAAAGTGCAAGGATCCTTGATAATGTTAATACAACTTATTTGGGACTAGTTATCGGTGCAAGCTGATCGATTACCTTTTGCAACTTTTCTCTGTTGTCTCTATCGTTATTTTCCTTCCTAAACCCTGAATCTAGTTGGCTTACTAAGTTCTCTAAGGTATGGGAACTTTTACTATTCAATTATTTCTGTAAACCAACTCTGCAATCTTTGCTCCATCTCTGGAGTTAAACTCTTCTTTGTAATTTCTATATGAGGCATGTCGATTTGAATGATTTGGTGCCCATCTTTCCTACAAGTGAAAATGAATCATTCCCATATGAAAAATCACATCTTTTAAAAGATAATTTTTCCTACTTGGGTGGACAAGCCTCGTGCGTGTTTTCATTTTTTTGGCTGGTTCTCATTGATGTTGACTACTACATTCCAATGAACGGTGGAGAGGGTGGACAGAAGAAAAGAATGCAGTGATATATAAGCAAAGGATGAAAAGATAAAGTGACATTGTCCTTGTACCGCTTGGACAGAATCTCTCCTCGTTTCAGTTGATATGTTAAAGAGATTTGCAGTGAAGGGAAACTGCTGATTGAGGCCCAGGTAAAATCCTCTATGTTTTGGGAGACGATGCAAAGTCTAACTCAGAGCTGGTGCTTCACGAACCACCTTGACTTCCACCCAAAAGTCACCAAAGTGGAGGGTGGAGACAAGGGGGCATCTTGGTGACACTCTAGTTGTCCATATTTGTGGAAAATATCTTCTGGTTATTCGACGATTCATATGCTCAACTGGGGCATCACGGACAGAGACAGAGAGACAGGAAAAACAACGAACCGAGTAGTTGCTCGTGCTTAACGTGAAGTTGAATAGTTGATCAAACGGTGACAGAGTCGATAAGAAGACAAAGCTACAGCGTTCTCTTTCACTCTTTCTCTCATCGCTTTACACTTCTGCTCTAAACTAGAACGGTAAAGCCAGAGAGAGGAGAATGGCGACTCTGCAATTCTCATCAATTTCCACTCGATCAAAGTTCGTCCCCGATTCCAAATTTATTTCAACCTTCGCAGGTTTCAACCACAAAACCGAAAATTTTAATCTTTTCTTGATCAGAACCCCACGTTCCAGTTATTCAAGTAGAAAATTCTCAGCCAAGAACGTCGCTAGCAATCAAAAGCAGGAGCTGAGGGACCCCGTTGGCCAAGAACAAGGTTCTTAGCTCGAACAATCTTCTACTAACTCTTACGTCTTTCTTATAATTTATTTGCATAGTTTCAGAAAAATCTTTGACCTTCCATATAACTTTTAATGTTTTAAGGTCCTAACTGGTGTTCCATTTTTGCGTTGTGTTTAAGATTAATGGGGAATCAGAGTTCGGCGGCAGTCATTGCAGTTTATTTAATTTTTGAACGACTTTGACATTGTGTCGCATTTTGATGTAATGGCATGGTTAATTGCAAAAGAGTAACTTGCCCTATAAGCTGCCATTTATGCACTGGAATGATGAGAATTTCTCAAACTCGCAGCTAGGATTCTCCTGTACTTTTTTGTGCTTTCGTATGGCAACCATTGGGGGGCCAGTGTGCTTTCTGTCTCACAGAAGTTTTGCCTGTAAATCATTGTGTGATTCTTTTATTTGAGCACTGCAGATTATCCCCATATCCATGCTGGAGTCTTTAAACAATTTTCAAATGGTATTTTTCCTTAGAAGTTTCAGGTGCTTTGGACACCTCAATTTCAGATTCAGCATCGATAGCAGCAAGTATTAAGTACCATGCCGAGTTCACTCCATCATTTTCTCCCGAGCGGTTTGAGCTCCCTAAGGCATTCTTTGCAACTGCGGAAGCTGTCCGCGATCTTCTCATCATACACTGGAATGCTACCTATGATTACTATGAGAAAATGAATGTAAAACAGGCATATTATCTGTCGATGGAGTTTCTACAGGTGTGTCTAAACAGGCGTATTTGTTCTTGTTGGCACATAAATTCAACAGGGTAGCTTTCTTATCACATTTTCAATGAATGCAGGGTCGAGCATTGCTAAATGCAATTGGTAATTTAGAGCTTTCAGGGGCTTATGCACAGGCTTTGAGAAAGTTGGGCCATGATCTAGAGGATGTAGCCAGGCAGGTCAGATTGTTAAATAGCAGTTTTAGTCCACCTCCTCCCATGAATCCCCCTGTATGCTAGTGAATGATGATTAACTACAGCTTGCCTGCCATTTCTGTCGTACGATATCAGTAAATGGTAATCTTTGAGAAGGTGGAACTACTGTTTTCCCAATGTAGTTACAACTACTGTTTTCCCAATGTAGTTATAGTTGATAATCAAGCGCTTCAGAAATGACTGATTTCCAATTCCAACCAAACATTGAAATACTAAGTTATTGGCTTCAAAGCTTATACTAAGCTCAGTCAGTTGAAACCTCCGAGATAACCTTTCTAAAAGTGCCTAGGAAAATTGACGGTGGAAGTTGTCCAACACAAAAGGTTATCTAAAATTAGCATTCCTTCAGCTTCACTAATCTTACATGGACTTGCTACTGCTTTTTGCCTAAGTTCTATCAGATGATTATTGACAGGAACCAGATGCTGCTCTAGGGAATGGCGGATTAGGACGGCTTGCTTCCTGCTTTCTGGACTCTCTGGCAACATTAAATTACCCAGCATGGGGATATGGACTTAGATACAAGTATGGCTTATTTAAACAGCATATCACAAAAGATGGGCAAGAAGAAGTTGCTGAAAGTTGGCTTGAGGTATGATATACTCATGTTCACTATTAAGTTAAACTAACGCTCTATTCGAAGCGTGTTATTTGTTACAGTTTACATATCTCAAAACTTCAGTGGAAGCTTTACCTGTCCCATTTACTGAAGGGCCATGATATGTTTATGGAAATAGGGGACTGATTTCTTTCTTTATCTGTAATTGATTAATCCATCTCTTAGCAGATGGGCAATCCGTGGGAAATTGTGAGACACGATGTCTCCTATCCTGTGAAATTTTTTGGTGAAGTTATTTCAGGGAGCGATGGCAGTAAACAATGGGTTGGAGGAGAAGATGTAATAGCCGTTGCCTATGATGTTCCCATACCAGGATACAAAACTAAAACCACCATAAACCTTCGACTATGGTCCACAAAAGTTGCATCAGAAGAATTCGACATACGAACTTTTAATGCTGGAGGTCATGCTAATGCATATGCAGCTATAAAGAATGCAGAGAAGGTTAGAGTTTGCTATCATACTTCTAATTTCATTGTTCTTTATTAATTTTATTATAGAATTACATATCCAACTTATAAGGATCTATCTTTTTATAAATTATTTTTGTATTTTTATATTTTTATATTTTCTATGTAGAACTTGATATGTCCCCACGTCCTAGGTGTAGGTGTGGAGCAATGCTTTTTATAGGGATCCTTGTCTATGAGTAATAGGGCAAAAGATCAAACTTAGATTCTTAATAGACTTCTTAGCAATGTGAGACAACTCCACATTATTTATTTAACATGCCTCTTCACTGCAATAGTCCAGTCAAAACATTTTATGGTGCCACTTTTTGTGTGAATTTTGGACTTAATCATATGCATAAGAGTGCTAAGGAAACTCCAATACCATATTAAATTTTATAGAAAATAAATTTTAGAGAAATTCATATATTTATAAATCATATTTTAAATTTTTATATTTCTCACTTGGAACTTAACATTCTTTCTTCCTGACATAGTTGCATTTTTCCTTTTGAGCATCTGGATAAAGAATTGTATAGATTCTGTCTCTGCTGATTAAGCTAGCATCAGAGAATCTTAGGTGTAGAAATCTAAACAAGAAAAGGAACAAAATTGGGAGACCAAGCACCTGTGCCTTTTCCAAACACCTGTGCTGTCATTTGAAAACACACAAACCATTTTTCCTTAGCAGTTAAATAATTTTTGCTCATCAAGAAAGAAAGATTACATTGAACATACAAGTAAGCACCTGGGAGACCAAGCAAACATAAATACAGCCCCAAAAAGAACCAAGCCATCACAAATCATGGCACCACGAAAACAAGCCTATTTAGACGCTTAGTTTACTGTAAACATCTCACAATCAAGTTTTCTTTCCCAAACGTAGAACATAGCGGTCCCTAACCATTGCAAATCCTAATGCAAGATGACAGCACTTTATTGCTTCAGTATCCTTGCCTTCAGACACTACGTTGGACCCCTATGTCTTCTTTTTTTCAAACCTCCTCTAAAGAATCTGTTACATCTATTATCTTCTTACGGCAGCAATCCATCTCTCACTGAGAAATCCTATTTTGGTATTCTTCATCCCCGGATTTTTCATTAAGGTGTTTTAAGGTGGTGACTTGATTGGGAATAGAAGAAGTTATTAGAGTATGAGGGCTCATCCTAAAATCTTAAGACATTAGGTTTGATACTATATTAGAGTGTGAGGGTTCATCCCCAAATCTCAAGGTATTAGGTAGAAAATTTTCATCACTTATAAGACTATAGGCCTATCCTCTCACTTCCAATGTGAGACAATATTCATCTTTAATAGAAGTCACTTGCCCCTACCCTTCATCACAAACAAGTTGTAAATGGTTCTAACATTTAATTTGACTTGAAAACAACCAAAGATGGCCTGTATAATCCAAGTAGCGCTTATTTTGTCGAAATATTGTGGTCAGATTTGCTATTTATTGTATCCTGGGGATGAGACGCTGGAGGGAAAGACTCTTCGATTAAAGCAACAATATACTCTTTGCTCTGCTTCGCTCCAAGACATTATTGCAACTTTCGAAAGAAGATCAGGAGAGCCTGTGATATGGGAGAGATTTCCTGAAAAGGTTTCTGTGCAGATGAATGATACTCACCCATCTCTCTGCATACCAGAGTTGATTAGAATACTAACGGATGTAAAGGGTCTGAGCTGGAAGGAAGCCTGGGATATTACTCAAAGGTAATTCCCATTTATTTTTACAATCTGCGGTGACTAATCAGGCAGTTGAAGATAGGATTTATCTTATTTCTCTTTAGATTCAATATGTCTTTTGTTCATGTGTGTCTATGTGCAGGTATTCTGGCATGCACATATCTGCATACTAAATATATTTGCAAACAAAAATTTCACACACGTGCTCACAGCCTGTACAATGTCACTGTTCTATAAGAATCAAACATGCATATGCCTCACTCTGATACTCAATAGTAGTGCTTTCTTCGCTGTTTGGTAACTATATGGCACTTGTAAGTTGAAGCATGATTTGCCTTATGTTTCTTTGAACTTTCTTCCAGAACTGTCGCATATACGAACCACACAGTTCTACCTGAGGCATTGGAGAAATGGAGCCTGACACTTATGCAGGAATTGCTTCCTCGACATGTTGAGATCATAAAAATGATTGACGAAGAGGTATAAACAGAGTTAATAAGAGGATTTCTAGCATCACAGCTTCGATCAGTCAATCAGCTGATCTTTTCCTACACTGAATATGGCATACATGCAGACTTGCATAATGTTACTTTCTGAAATATCCGTTATAACCTAATGCTACATATTCAATGGTTTAACAGCTTATTCATACCATAATTGCTGAGCATGGCACGGAAGATCATGACATGTTGAAACAAAAACTGAAACAAATGAGAATTCTGGATAATATTGAGATGCCTGAATCCGTTGTACAATTGCTTCTTCAATCCGAAAATTCTGTCGTTGAGCCTGTTGAGGAAGTTGACACATCTGATGAAGAGGACAAACATGCCGATGAAGAAGAAACATCTGGACTAGATAGTGAGAACATAAAAGAGGTGACGCCGGATGTTGATCCGGAACCGACAAAGATAGTCAGGATGGCTAATCTTTGTGTTGCTAGTGCATATGCGGTGAACGGGGTTGCTGAAATACATAGTGAAATAGTCAAAAACGAAGTTTTCAACGCATTCTATAAGGTAAAAATATGTTGATAATAGAACTACATTACCTCTTATTCCGAGTACAAATTGCAATGCTGTTATCTTTTTCGGGACATTCTAAATGTTATTATGATTCCAATAATCTATCTCTGCTAACACCTTACCTTGTGGCAGTTGTGGCCCCAGAAATTTCAAAATAAAACAAATGGAGTGACACCTAGAAGATGGATTCGTTTTTGCAATCCAGATTTAAGTAGCATTATAACCAAGTGGATTGGGACAGATGACTGGGTCGTAAACACTGAGAAATTGAGGACACTTCAAAAGGTTATCTCATATCCAAACCTATAATCGATCAATTATTTGACTTGGTTAATCATAAATGTTCGTGTTGATATATTGAATGTATCCTCTGCTTCTTATGGATCGTCAAAGCTTGTTGTGCATCTCATGAACATTCTTATTAACGTTTGACATGACCTCTCCCAAACCTCAACTACTTTGGCCGGAATACTTCCATGGCCGGCGTATTAGGTTATGCATATGAACATATAGCGTGAGATACTCTACTAACCATGTATGCATTAGCCAATGATTCTCATGATGCAACAGAAAAGCTTCAAAACCGACAGAACTTGTCTGGTCGCTGTTTAGTGTTGATTGCACTATGTTTAGTGTGCTTGTTCCTTACGGTGCCTTTTCATATGCGTATTTTAGCTTTCATTAATATTTGCAGAAGATAAATTCCTGTAACTGTTTATTAGCCCTCTAGCTTTTCATATTTTAACAGTTCCTATGTTAGTTGTTCACAGTTTGCTGATAATGAAGAACTCCAATCTGAATGGAGGGAAGCAAAAAGAAGAAACAAGATCAAGGTTGCATCCTTTCTCAAAGAGAAAACTGGCTATGTTGTCAACCCTGATGGAATGTTCGATGTACAGGTATTCACTGACTTTGAACTCTCTTCGTTGTTCCTTTAGAGTCTGTCTGTTTGAATTGAATCTGAAAACAGCAGACCTAATCGATGCATTTTCAGGTGAAGCGTATCCATGAATACAAGAGGCAGTTATTGAACATCATGGGAATCGTTTATCGTTATAAAAAAATGAAAGAAATGAGTCCAGAGGAAAGAAAAGTAAAATTTGCTCCTCGGGTATGTATATTTGGAGGAAAGGCATTCGCTACATATGTCCAAGCAAAGAGGATTGTGAAATTTATCACTGATGTAGGAGCTACAATAAATCATGACCCGGAGATAGGCGACCTTTTGAAGGTACGGCTTTGTTGATAGTTATTGGTGCTGATTATCCATGATATTTCAGTCTTCATTGTTATTTCCAAAGTATTTAGGTGAAATTATTGGAGCATTATATCTGTTTTGGTAATGTGATTAACTTCACCTGCCTTTTTGTACCCTATATACATGTCATAAATTATTTTTACGTTCTCTACCTTACATGTCAAGGACTAAGTTTGATTAGCAATTGTATCTCTCCTGGTTTTGATTTCCACAATGGAACAGAGGCATTCTGTCATAGCATAATGTTATTTCGGCCTGTTTTCCAAATTAGATGAATGCTGGAAGTTGATGATCGTCTATAATCATGACTTTCTCTTTCTTTCTTTTTGGTTTTTAGGTCGTCTTTGTTCCTGATTACAATGTCAGTGTTGCAGAGGTGCTCATTCCCGGCAGTGAACTGTCCCAGCATATTAGGTACCTGATTTTGTAGTAATCAATTATTTGAATTTCTTCTTCTCGTAATTTCTTTCATATGAAAGTCCTTCGAAGAGAAAAAGTGTGAAAAGAATAAAGGTACAAAACCCAATTTCTAGAGTTTCTTTCATCGTAAAATGCACTTTTTAACTTCACTTTTTGGTTCTCACTGGTGCTCTGTTTCTCTCTCTCTCTCTCTCTCTCTCTCTCTCTCTCTCTCTTCGATTTGGCTAGCACTGCTGGAATGGAAGCCAGTGGAACCAGCAACATGAAGTTCGCAATGAATGGTTGTATCTTGATAGGGACCTTGGATGGGGCAAACGTCGAAATAAGGGAGGAGGTGGGAGAGGATAACTTCTTCCTCTTTGGTGTACAAGCTCATGAAGTGGCTGGGCTAAGGAAAGAAAGAGCTGAAGGAAAGGTATACTTAAGACCAGAGCAGGCCTTAATATTGTTAAGGATGTGAACTGCCTATTCAAATCCATAACTGACAGCTTTTCTTTGTGTTCAAGGGGATAAAAATCGTCACACAAATATTTCCAGGTGATTTGACACATCTGATTTGATATGCAGTTTGTGCCAGACCCACGGTTTGAAGAAGTCAAAGCCTTTGTCAAAAGCAGTGCTTTTGGTCCTTACAACTACGAAGAACTTATGGGATCCTTGGAGGGAAATGAAGGTTATGGCCGTGCAGATTATTTCCTTGTGGGCAAGGACTTCCCTAGTTACATAGAGTGCCAGGAGAAGGTTGATGAGGCATATCGCGACCAGAAAGTGAGTCATTTCTGCTATCTTCATAGTCACCAATGAGCGTATGCACACGCCACCTTGATCTACATGCAATAGGGTGAATTTTTTTGCGTATTCATTGTTAAGAATCATGGTGTAGATCCCCAAAGATCCCAACTATCTAATTTAGTGTCAGATATACCCACACCCACCCTTTAAATCAGTCATTGGAGGATGGAGGCCCCTCCACAGTCCACATATAAAGAGAACCAATTTTACTTGGTGTTAAAAAGACTAACTCCTTTCTAAAATCAGTCGATAAGAGAACATGACATGACACTCCCACGTATGATGAAGACTCCAAAATCAAGATATCGAGATATATGTCCATACAGTACAGTATGGAACCCTGCAGTACAGCAGTGAAGATTTCAACGAATATTGGTAATACAGTACACATGGAACCCTTTTTCTAACACTGTTTTTCCAGTGTATATCTGCAACTCAGCACTCAAATTTCCTTCCAAACGGAAACAATTCACGCACCTTATGGGAACTTAGACTTGAATAGCAATTTTTAGGCCTTGAACGGTTGAAGTAGTAGAATCCTGCATGTTTGCTCTCATGCAGGTTCTTGACAAGTTGTTAAAACAATGTACGGATGCTAGGGTCACTTACACGTGTACTCATGTGACAGCATACACATTTTTTTCTGCAATAGACTACATAACTTCTCTTTTTGAGTAACCTGCATAAACTATGTTCAGATTTACGCTGACTTACAAGTTTCTATGGAGTTCATTATGAATGCATGACCACTGATATCGTTCTGTTTCCTGCTTCACCTAATGGTTGGTTGTCTGTACTGTGACAGAGATGGACAAGAATGTCAATCCTAAACGCTGCTTGTTCATCCAAGTTCAGCAGTGACCGAACAATTCATGAATATGCAAGAGACATATGGGGTATCAAACCCGTTGTATTTTCATAAACTGGTAATTGTACTCCATGCAAGTTCTACTCGATACATTCTTCCATTCTTTTTCCGTTTTGAATCTAGTAACACGGAGTTAATGCTGCTTTTCTGCCTTTTTCCTTGCCTAGGTCCAGGGTCGATTGTAAAGCACACTATCTAGGAACTTGGAAGCTCAGAGATGAGAATTAAAAAAAATCCTATTTCTCAGGCCCAAGAACCCAGATCTTTTATGTCCCTGAGATGGTCTTCCTTTTTACAAAGTCAAATACCAAGGCAGGCTTCAGAGATGCTTAACCAACTGTTGAGCTATAACTCTTTAGCTTTAGCTTGAACATCCTCTAAATATCATGCGTAATTCAAGCAACAGCCTGGGATTAGTATTCATTGATATATGGAAGCTGGAAAGGTCTAAACCAATTTCCCTAAGGACCGCCCAGAATGCAGCCCATTTATGGGATACAGTGTATCCAAAAGTGGGCAAACAGCAAGGGAGTACCTCCAAAGAATATGCTTCGCTTTCAACCATGCAAAAGCCCCGATTAACTCCTGTCATCTACTTTTCTTAACAATTCACTTTTTAAACTCGAAGAAGCTATTCAAGTAGAACCCAAGCACGTTAACTGAATCTTTGTAGGGTCCTCTGAATTCTGAAACTTTAAGTAGTTCAACGCAGTAAACAACCAATACCTCTTTGTTAAAATAAACAGTTACCAATAAAGTTACTTTACACCAAAATTAAACTACTCGAGAAAGTTGACACCAAACTAAACCCCTAAAACAACTTACTCTAAAGTGTTCTTTTGCCTGGGCTGGATGGAAATGTTGAGAAAACTTAGAAAAAGATTTCTCTTTTTAACTAGAAGATGCCTTGCTTGTGAAAGTGATTCTGTAGATTCGATTGCAACCCTAGAAATGCGGTTGATTTAAAGTGGATTGAAACAGGCCTAACTTATCGGCAAATATACTTGCGAAAATGCCTTGGAATACGATTCCTTTTCAAAAGCGCTTTCAGAGCTTTATCTTTCTCAATGTCACATTGACACTTATAACTCACCTATTACCTAGAGTGCCTAGGCAAGTTTGGCAGGCCACTTTTAAACAGATAAAAAGCGAGATTAGACCCATTTTAATAATTTGCTTATTTCCTACTCTCCTTTCTCTCACAACATATAGGCTTACTTTTTTCCTCGGCAACACAGACACAACAGTTACTACCACCATGATATGTAGGCATGACTCAGAATTTGGTCCACTTCCACTCCAGTCGAGACGCGAAAAAGCAAAAACCAAGGAAAAGTTTGATGGTGAAAGGAGTGAATCCACCTCATGCATAATGATCACACATCGCCTTCCATTCTTCCATTTACATTAACTTACCCTAGTGCCAGACTGCATTATTGATCCGTCTTCTTCAGCCTTTATTTCCCTTTATTTATTTATTTTTTTGGTGCCGAATCTCTGGCCTTACTGTGTTAATGTACCAACTTGTAGAACGTACCCGCCTGAGAACATTGTCTGCACCTCGGGTAAAAGAAACATGCCATGTACGAGAAAGTAATGAGTTTGATCGCGATAGAGTACATCAGAAAGCTTTGTTTTCTCTTTAGATCCCTTTGTAAAAGCCTTTCACCAGGCATATATGGTATGTTCTCACCTCGTGTTTTTCCCTCACCCATGTTTAAGCGAATAGATCAGATTCCAGGAATCAAATATTGGTGCAGATGATTTCACAGCACTTTCATGGAGTGATTCTCAAAGCAAGCACGACTTGGCTATTCAAGAATCGTAGCCTTGGCTCCACTAACTGTAATGATGATCTTTCATTGTCTTTGATAACCCAAAATTTATGATCCCTGCCCATGATGATTTCATTAAGGTTCAATGCTTCTGCAAGCTGTATCAAACCCAATGGCCCACTTTTTTCTTCTCAGTACAGCAGCTGCTGTGACCTTTTACTCTGTGTCATTCCGAGGATCTCAGCCGCTGATCATAACAACTAAGTAGTAATTATTACGGCAATTACTAGAATTATCGTTGTTGGTACATATTGTCGGCACATAAAACAGTTCAGGGGGGCGCATGTTCGCAAGGACACAAACTGCAGCGCCCATAGTGAGGTAGGAGTTATGGCGCCTGCTTTCGTGAGAACGAAGGGAGATGTTGAATAGGAAACTGAAGGCAGTTGCACTGCTCCTTTATGCAGAAACAGTTTGAGCTCTTTTCATAACTCAGACAACCCTATTTTTTTTTAGTACAGAAAAGGTTAAAAGATTTAGGGTGCTAAAAATATGTTTATGTCCGTGGAAACTGTCGGCTCGGGCACACAAAAGTAGGCATGAAAGATTAAACAAACA
Source organism: Casuarina cunninghamiana (assembly GCA_028551485.1). Classification (NCBI taxonomy): domain Eukaryota; kingdom Viridiplantae; phylum Streptophyta; class Magnoliopsida; order Fagales; family Casuarinaceae; genus Casuarina; species Casuarina cunninghamiana. Next base: position 12,032,433 of record CM052369.1, on the reverse strand, counting down.
GAGAAAGAGTAATCAAGCACCCAAGATTGTTATGCCGGGCCTCACCTAAAATAGGGCGACCATGTTTGTACCACCAAAAGCTTGACCGAAAGAGCTCCGGTTTGATGCTCCCTCTTCAGCCTGGAATGCATTTTCCTCCTAAACCCCTCCTAAGAAAGGTACTCCCAAGTCCCTTTGGTGTCTTTCCCAAAGACTACTTGGGGTGCAAAATCTGTTTTGCAGAACAGAGGCGACTTTGCTTTTCTGCAGAATAATGGAGAAAGTTAGAGAGATGAAAGAGATTGCCCCTGATTATCTGTGATGTTGAATGTATAGGGACCACAGCCTAACATAAATGGCGAGACTAGCTAGGACAATCCTCTTGGTCCATAGACTCGCTTTTAGGGACAATAATGACGTAACGTGGAAATGTTGGGTTATTATTGTTCAAATAGGAATTTAATTTTCTCCATTAAAAATAAGAGGGGATATCTGAATATATGATACGGATATTAAAGTAAAATAATATAAATATAAGATAATTATTATTTTTACCATGAATAACAAAGCAATAAACTGAAATCATAAGAACTCAATCTATAAATAATGAAATATTATACTTGAACTTATATTCAGATACCATATTAGAAAAATATTAAATTTTCTTTTAAAAATGACTATACGTAAAAGGAAACACCTAAACACAAAATATATATATTGATTAAGATATAAACTATAAAAATAACCGTTATTTTTAACAATTATGACTTTAATAAATTTATTCTTTTGCCAAAACCACAAAGGCGAGGAGAACGTATGGTCATAACAACAGTACAAGAATGAACCAAGACATAAAAACAAGACATAAAAAATTTAAAATTAGTTTCCTAAGCAAAAGTTGGTGTTATAGAACTTTCTTTCGAAAGATTGGGCGATTCCGAGGTGCTCTTTTCTCGATGTGAAGGGAATTAAAAATCTATGTGTTTGTCTGCATATGGCTTCACTTACAGCAGGTGAATCATTCTTTTATAGGTAACTTCCAGAAGTCTTCCAATTCGGCTTTAACAAATAATTATCTACCATTTGGAAAAATATATTCAGAAGTACGCATTACTTAACCAATGAGCTGAACCAAAGTCATTGTCGTTAAGCGTTCCTGGCTGGTGTCAACTTGTCATTTTTAACCTTTTTTACGTCACTTTTCATGTTCGTGGAACCTCAAGCATTGTACGGGATGACTGACCGTACACAACCTCTTAAAGCTAGGGCACTCGGAAAGTGTCCGATTTCATGGCCCGACGCATGTCATTTTTTCGAGTTAATTAAAGCCGACGTCTTTGTCCTTGGGCACTCCTGTTCGTCAGTGCCCTATCCCCGTTCAAGGTGTTATTAATCTCTTTGGCCATTTTAGCCAATCACGGGCAATCCATCGTATTAATGATAGAGTGGTTGTTGAATGACCAACTAGAACTTGGGACACGAGTTACTAACAAGGCAAGAGATAGAAAACCTCTTCTTTTCTCTTTTATGATCAGTTGCCAAGGAAGGGGAATTTTGAATTTGCAAGAAAATATTATATTAATAATCATAAAAATATAAGATAGTATGCTATTTAATACATTCCATCAGTTTGAACCTAATTCCTACCCATAAGTGATAAGAATATAATTTATAATGAGATGGTACACCTGAACTTGAATTTTGATAGTTAAAAGAATTTAACTTCTTTTTTTGTTAAGAAATAAGGACACTTGAATACATAAGAAAAGTATTAAATCAAAATAACAACAATATGAGATATCTATTGTTAAGGAATAACATTGTATAACATGGGTCCCCATTTATTATCTAGCATTGAATGGGATGTTCTGCAACTAGCTATTATCGATTGTGCATTAACCAATTTGTATTTAGTGTTTTTCTTTGTTCTCATGCTATATAAATAGATAGAGAAGAGAAAACCTAGCATTTTTATGTACATAATATGATCCTTATTACAAATATTTTTTTGTTAGTTGTTATTTCTCAGCCAGATTTATCTTTCATTTCTGCTACTTTTTTACAAGGTTCGTTGCACTTTATTATTCTGTCTGATCTAGATCTACAAGCTTCCATTTTATGTTTGATTTTTTAAGATTGAAGGCTAGTCGAGAGATATATTGAACCCTTATTATTACTGTTGTCTTTTGGTTCTCGGAAGCAAGGGCTTTTATGCATTATGTTAGTCATAGTGTAATTTTGTTGAACAAGCAATGTGCAATTTGCGTTTCGGGTTCTCTGATTCACACACTTCATCGATTCCCTTTGAATCATCTCCGCTTTTCATCCAAACCACCGCAAGCGGGAGCAGTGATGCCGGGGAAGGGAGGAGAGCAAACTGATTTGGTTGTCCCACTTGAGGATGTTGTCGTTCCAAAGCCCCAACACCTATAAACAAAGGAATCATGGTTAAACCAAGAGACGCATTCTACTTAGTACAAACTAAATCCTGATCATTTTGGAAAAACTTGGAGAAGATAATTTCGCGACATGGAGCCACAACATGAGGTCAGCCCTTCTCGGGAAAAACAAGTTTCAAATAGTTGAAGGCTCACTCCCAAAACCAGCATCCATGTCGTCATTTTATGCCCATGTAATAGAATCAGTTTAGGGATTACGATTTACGGTTTAGGGTGGTTTAAGAAAACATTCCGCCGTATTAGTAGTTGGCCCAAAAAAGATACTTGTACTCACTATGAGAAAGTTGGGCATAAGTTGGAAGACTATCTATTCATCATAAAGTGTTCTCATTGTGGGATGATACGACCCAAGGAGAAGTCCTACAAGATAATTGTGTATCCACCCAAAGGGAAAGTCAAGGGGAACAAAAAGGCTTTAACAAATCAAGTTGTAATTAAAGGCAATTCCAGCTCTGTAACAACTTGATTGACACTGAAATAGTATGATAAACTTGTCTAAATGTTCAATCAAGGATAGGAAGCCCCTACAAATATGGTAGGTACATCCCCTTGACACTTTTCTAATTTAAATTAGTTTATAGACTCAAGAACTAGTGACTATATGACTAGTAATTTAACTACCTGACATCTCCTCGATCATGTGCACATAAATCTAAGATAGTGTGTTTGCCCAATAACCAAGTTTTACTTGTCACACATATAAATGATACATTGTTCATAAGTAATATCCTCACATGTAGCATTCACATAATCATTTGGTAGACAATGTTTTTTTTTTTTTCTTCTTTTGCAAATAATTCATGAAATAAATATATATTTTTTTTATAGATTGTATTGTTTTACATTAACATTTGAGACACCTTTCTTATTGAATAATGAAATTATTATTTAACTATTGTGATGTCACTCATTTGGACTCAGTGAGGGCATGCCTAGTTCCTCCACTCACCAAAAAAATGTTCACGATTTTCTAACAATACACTTCAACTTAAAAATGATTTGAATTGGTCCATGTTGACATTTGGGAACCAATAAACTCCTCGTATGATCATGTGCTCGATATTATTTTACTGTCATGAAAAATTTCTCCCATGGGACATGAACATTTCTCTTGAAGGCCAAGACCAACACCTTGGCGAACATTAAGAAACTTTTTGTGATTTTTTCCACACAATTTGGAACCAAGGTTAGGCATGTTCCAATAGACATTGCACAAGATTTTTTGCATCTTCATGCATTTCCTTTTTTAGTTTCATGAAGTTATATACAAGAGCTCTTGTCCATATATCTAACAAAAAAATAAGATAGTTGATAGAAAAAATTCACATATTTTTTATGTCATGCATGCATTGAAATTTTAGGGATAGATTCTCATTTGGTTTTAGAGCGATTGTATGCTTATAGTCACATATCTAATTAATAGTATACCCACACCACTTCTCAAAGGAAAAAACCCTTTAAAATCTTGTTTAGGAAATCACACTCAATTAATCATTTACGAGTCTTTGAGTACCTATATTAGAAAACCTTACTCAATGAAATAAGTTTAGACATAGAACCATCACAAGCATTTCATGCATTATCCTTCCACACAAAATGGATACCAACTATGTGATATTGAAGGAGATCGATTCATTGTCAATAGTGATGTTGTGTTTCATGAGGAGTCCTTTCTATTTGCAAAAGCGGCATTTAGGACTCATGCATCATCAAAGATACCACTAGCATCATTTGATATACATATAAATGATCTTACATCACAACATGATATTGGGCTAAGGAGCCTGTTGCATTGCCTATTGTCTGAATCATGCCCTAGTTGGGGTTTTGACATCCCTCACATTCCATCTGCTATTGAGACACTATTTGGTCCTCACATGGCCATTGTATTCTATGAGCCATAAGCTACTCAGTTATGCCATTCAAATCAAACACATAGGCCACCCATCTAAACCACAAATTATGTTTATTCCACCCTTAATACACATACTATTTGTTTTATTTCTCATGTTTTATCCTATCATAGCTATCATCCCATCTAGGATTGTGATGATGCCATTGATAAGGAGATCAAGATATTAGAATTAAACCATACATAATTTCTTTACTTATAGGTTAAAGACCCATTGGCTGCAAATAGATATATAAGATTAAATACTATGCAAGTGGGGGCATAAAGCATTATAAAGCATGCTTGGCAAAGGGTTATAGCTAGCAAGAAGGCATTGATTACAAAGAAACATTCTCACTAGTTGGAAAAATGGTGACAATATGATTACTGAAGACCCTAGCAATGATGCACTGAATTACACCAAATGGACTTCCACAATGTCTTTCTCCAAAGTGATCATAATACCGAAGCATACATGAGAATTCTTAAGGGATTTGACATAGGGAGTAATAAAGTGTGTCATTTGTACTAGTCCTTGTATAGATTAAAGTAAGCCTTTAGACAATGATAACATAAGTTTGCAAAAGCCTTAGCTAACAATGGTTTTCATCATTCTCAACATTATTACTTACTATTCATCAAGAAAAATCCTACAAGGTTTCTAATTATTTTATCTATGTAAACAACATGATAAACACATTAAGGATAAGTAGTTTATTACAAACATAAAGACTTATTTGCATTCAAGATTTCATATGAAAGATGTTAGACTCATCAATATTCCCTTGGGATTGACTTTGCATGATGAAAGTTAGGAGTGGTACTCAACCAAAGGAAATATGATTTGGAAATCATTTTTGAATACAACCTATCCAGATGCAAGCTCATTGACACTCTCATACAATAAGATCATAAACTCACTAGTCATGAATATGATGTAGCTCTTGATGATGCAAGTGATCCTTCTCTACGAGATGTTATTGGTCATCAATAACTTTTGGGGAAGTTGATATGTTTGTCAATCATGAGACAAAACATATGCTATGCCATGTAGATATTGTGTTAGTTAATTCATACTCCCAAACAATCACATTAGGACATTGCTCTATATTGTCAAGTACATTAAGTGCTCCCCAGGCTTGGGATTACTTATGAGTTTATATAGTAGGCTTGATTTACAAGCTTATTATGATTTTGTTTATCATAGATGTTGATTGATTTGGAGGTCAATTGTAGTATTTTGCATAAAACTTGGTGATTCATTGATATCCTATAAATCTAAGAAGCAAGGCATTATCTCTCAATCCTTTACAGAAGTTGAATATCGTGACATGGCCACTAACTTCTGCAAAGTGATTTGTATACATGGACTATTGGATGATTTATAAGTACCCTCACTATGAACTACAACTTTATTTTGTGATAATGAATCAACAATGGAGAGAGTAAGGAATCTCATAGTTCAAGAAAAGACCAAGCATATAGAGATTAACTACCATTCCATATGCAAAAAGATTGCCATGGGACTTATACGTACCACTCACATATCAACCAAAGATCAAGCAACAAACATATCCACTAAGGCCTTAAGAATATAACAACACCATTGCCTTTTTGGCAAGTTGGGAACATTTGATTTATATGCAACACTAGCTTTAGGAAGGATGTTAAGGAATGACACTACATAACATTGGTCCTTATTTAGTATCTAGCAATCCATGGGATGTTTTGTAACTGACTAGTATTCATTGTCTATTAACCAATTTGCATTTTATTATTTTTCCTTGTTCTTATGCTATATAAAGAGATAGAGAAGAGAAAACCTAGCATTTTTCTAGTGGTAGTCATGTGCATGGTATGGTCTTGATAATAGAGGTTCATGTTGAGTTATTATGCATGTCGTTATTCTTGTCAACTATTATAAAATGAGAAGATTAATGCCAAACTTCAGAGAAATTGGAGATAAATGGAATTTGAAAAGGTAAAATTGTATTACTTTTTACACTCAATGACACATTAACATTTTATCATACTATATATAAAATTGCAATGCTTATATAATAATACTATTGTTTGAAACTAACTTGGGTGACAACTATGTTGTTAGAAGACAAAAAATTTAATAAAAAAAAATTAACTCATAATTTGAAGGATAATTCTTTTATTTAGATTTTACTTTTGAATTATTTCTCTTTAATAAAAGACTATGATCATCAACACTCCACCATACACTAAGAAATCCTCCTAATACTAGAAATGACTAAGAGGTACTATGCATAGAGTAAGTTAGTCAATCAAGACTATAATATTATAATAAAATAGTCCAAAATCTATCCATAAAGTTATCTCATGAATTAAGAGCTAATTTGTTTATCTAAATTTTTCTCCAACATTATATTTTTTAAGTTAGGACTAGGAACCTTAACAATACTACACATTGTTAAGTAGCATTCCCTGTCCATGCAATTGATTTTCTATTATAGAGACTTCCATGAGTAATTTGACTCATCTTTTCTTCAACCTCCTGCAATCACTATTAAGATTTTCACTAATTGATACAATTATAAGTCCCAAAGTATCATCACAAAAGCTAGATTAAGGATTAGAGAGACAATTTATTTATTTAAACCTTACCTCAGGGGTAATTCATTTCATGTCCTCCACACAATACCTCCTCATGTTGAGTGACATTGGGCTTAAAGTTGCATCTAATAAAGCAAATTCAACCTAAGCTCCTGTATCAACTAAGTTAGAAGACCTAAAGGTCCAATCCAAAAATTAGTTCTAATACCAAATTAAAAAAATCTAAAGTCTCATATTAAAAGTTAGTTCAAGGATTGGAAAGGCATACATTTATTTAAATTTTATCTAAGAGATGTTATCTTTTGAAGTGAAACTTTGGTCGTGCATAGGGAAAAATCATGACCATGACTAATCAGAGAAGATGATAATAGTTTTAGAAAATGATGAATAGCTGTCCAATACATAATGTTAGCCAAACAGGAGAACGTTGAGGGTCCACAGTGTCCGTTGAGGATGAAACTGCAACCAACTGGAATTGACTAATCTAAGTTGAGTGCTATGGTAGGCCTGCTTAGCTTGTCAATGATCCACTGCTTTCCGAAGTGACGGCAACCATTTGATACCACAATAATCCTGACCAACTTTCGTGCTTTCAAGATCTTCAGGATAGAATCCCAGGAAACGGACTTCCCGATTCATATCAATTAGGTTAATGTCGCCGCTCAATTTCTTGCTGATTCCCTCGTGGTTTTGTTGTAAAGCTTCAAGTCAACCAGCTTTTCCTACATGCCCGCCCTGATCCAACCCCTTAAGGTGTAGACGAACGCTTCCATTATTATAGCACATAAGAGAAGAGAGCTTTGCATTTCCTCCCTTACCCAAAGCCTTCTTCCTCTTTTTATTATTATTATTATTATTTTGGTTATTTGTTACTCTCTAGGACTGTGTACAATCAAAATGGTCAAAACCTAATTACGGATTTAAAATCACTAATTTTTAGTCCGAAAGAATGTTTGACCTTCTCTTGAGGAAACCAATGGGAGTCACAGAAGTGGGATATGCATATCCACTAAGGCTTTGCGTTCCACAAGTGGATGGTTCAGAAGATCTCACAACTTGCATACTATAGTGTAACCCTCTGATCACGTTGTCTCGTTCCGGTGAACAGATATATATCTAGAAGAAGATCACGTGAGGACATGCTGGGCCTCCTTCCAATAATACACGTGTGTTCAAGATGTATCTCCTTGCTAGGCCCCTACGCCTACCATGAAATCGGTGAGAGAATACTTTATGTTGCCAGACGGACACGGCGAATCATTTCTTCCTTCTTCTCATTTTCCAGAATATAAATAGAAAAGCTACAGAAATGAGATCCTTTCTCTTTATCATTCCCGTATAAAAGAAATCTGATGAGCTTCGGTTGAAAATGACATGCTTGCTTAAGAATCAAGTTAACTTTTAAATAAAGAGATTCGGATCCCTCTCCACCCACACGCGCACTCTCTCTCTCTTCCTGCCTTCCTTTTCTTTTTTTTAATAAGCTTATGAAGAACACATGATTGAGTTCGAGTTTTCATCTTCAAAGAGTCTCCCAATTTTTTACTTACCGAAGAAGAAAAGTTAGGCCATTTTGGGTTCTCGGTCCTTGTCTAAAAAAAAAAAAAAAAAAAACAATTTCGAACCAAAGAAAAACTCCAAAGGACTGTAGAGAATGCAGCATGAAAAAAAAGGTTTACCAAAGATTATTTGCTCTTCACGTTGATGTATTCACTATTTAGTACGAATTATCTCTAGTTAATAAGAGAAAAAGTATGGCCTCCTAGACGGTTCACCTGCCATCGAAGAATGAAGTCGGGTGAATTGGACCACATTGGTAGTCCCTAAACGGTGGTCTACTTACTATGCATTCTTTCAGGACATTAAATAGAAGCACTATATCGCCACCGTTTCAGCTGCATTTGCCACCTGAATTCATCGGTTGCTGTTGATTCGGATTATCCAACAAACATGGCTGAACCCATTGTACATTTCGGCATACAAGAACAGTTCCAGAGCCCCGGCAAGCAGAAAAGACCTTGAATTGCTTGGGCCAGCCGCCTTGCAGCTTTTACCAACATGTCTCAATTATATATGTGTTTTGATGATTATACGTGAACTAATTTGTTGTTTGGTAGTGAATTTGCCACAGAACTTGAGAACATAGATAGAAAGAAAGTTTCGAATATAAACACAAGAACCCAATGGGTCCGTTCGTTATCACATCAATTGTTGCCTTGGTGGGCCAGAGTCTATAAATAAATTTCTTGACTAGATCAACGCATTATTCACAAGTTAATATCGGTTGATATTAAGATCAGAAAAGCATGTTATTCCAACCACTCGCGTAGGCCTAAGCAGCTTGACATTCATTTTCCCTCTTTTCTGTGGGCGTATCTGTTGTTAAGTAAAGCGTCGCTGTTTAGAAACGACTGGTCCAATCGAAATTAAGATGCCTTCAATCAATTTTGTGCGAAGTGGAAGAAGGCTTGTAATCATCCATGTCTATTAAATTAGCATGCGTCTCCCTAAGAATTTATCTGGCTGAATATTTTATGGTATTGTTGAGATCCTTGTGTCACATCAAAAGTCTAGCTAGATTGTTAGAGGGCAACTTGTGATGCAATGAAGTCTAGCTAGGACACAGACTTGGTCCATCTCTTCTAGATCTGCCCTAGACGTGCTATGAACGTTCACATGTTTTTAATAAGGATTTCCTTTCTTTTAGGGTATGGCATGTCAATGGGACTAGAAGTGGCGGACTCTATTACGTAAATGCAACAACTTCACGAAACATTTGCATATAAAATTCCCAAGACCGAGATCTTGATTACCCAATATCTCAAGAGTCAAGAACCTCCCTTATTTCCTATTATGTGTTGGAAAATGGTTTTTTTTTTTTTTTTGGTTAAAAAACAAAGACTATAGATAAACATATTGAAAAATAGCGTTTTCATTACTAAGGAAGCAAGCATGAGTTAAATAATAAAAACTATAGGTATTTTGAATGATGCAAGAGCCCATGATGTTAGTCGTTACTTAGGCTATTAGGCTCTTAAATCAAATGTTGAATAAAAATCAATAAAATCTTCAAGGTTGTACAATCTTTAGTAATTTTTTTTAGAATAAGAGTCTAGTTTTAGATGTCGTGACGCATCTGGATTAACGTTGTCAAATATTTTTATTTGGTACTAATGATAGGAAGATAAAAAGGTGATCTACTTTTTACTCCTATTTGTCGAAGTTAACCTGGTGAGTAGAAAGGGTGGTTTTAGGATGCTGGGTGGGTATTGATCTGAATTTTCTTATTTGAGTAATGGAGTATAATTAATTGATCGTAAAAGGCAATTGTCCTTATCAAACCTGAGACGAAACAGAAGTGACAAAAAATAGGAGTGAAAAAGGGGAAAGACAGGAACGAATCACTCGCGAGGAGGTGATCCCGACGCCTTGTTCGGTGGGTTAAAATAAGGCATCTCTGTTGTTAGAGGCTGCTGTAAGTATAAATAAATAAATAATGAAAAAATAAGCGAGGGAATCCACTGGGTGAAGGTGTAGTGAAGCATGGTGTGGCCTCTTGTCGGAAAGTATCTCTCGGTCATTTATTCATGCGCGTGGGGCCTCCCTTCTTCTCCATCCTTAAATATCAGCCTCCCGGACCATGTTAGAGGTTGACGGCGATTTTTCTAACTTATCTCCTTTCTATTCGTCTCTCTCTTATTCCTTTTCCACTCTCTCTCTCTCTGCCTCCCTATTTCTCTCTCTCTCTCTCTCTCTCTCTCTCTCTCTCTCTCTCTGTAACTGTGCAATGACGAGACTAAGCTTTCAAGGCCTTCTAAAAGTTCAAAAGCAACGCGTCCTTTCCGACTCGAAACGAACACCGAAACCCTAGCTCATCTCTCTCTTTCCGACTCTTGCTATTTATCGCCGGAATTCAGGTGGATTGCCTCTGGGAATCTGAATTCTGAGCTCTACGCAACAGATCCTTGTTGCAATTATGGACGACGGGGACAAATCCGATCCAGGAACGGAGTTCACAAGCGACTCGAGCTGGCCGCTGGGGCCGGACTCGGACAGCACCTACTTCTTCTCCAACGCGCGAGAGAGCAGCATACTCAGTGAGTTCGGGTGGAATCTTCAGCTGGGAGATCCGAACCGGATCGGCGTGGACGATGCGTCTGATTTGGCGGGAAGCTTCGGCCTGCCAGACAACAACACTAGTAACAGCAACAGCGTCCTGCAAGGCTCCGACCCGGCGGCTCCAGTCGGGTCTGACGGCAAGGTCGGCGACGCCTCAACTTCGAATAATCCGTCGGTGTCTTCAAGCCCCAGCGAAGATCCGCCGGAGAGGTCCACAGGCTCTGGCGGAAAAGCGCCTGAGATATCGTGAGTGGATTCCATGACTACATATATGCATATCTGCGCAGCATGTTGTTGTCTATGTGACTGACTAAATCCGTACTTAGCTCGTTTATTCATGGCCAAACTACAGTCTTTGAGCGCAGAATAACTGGAAAATATACGGAATCCGATAGTAGCGGTTTTCCGGTTGAACTTGGGAGCGAGCGGTGCAAGTCTGTGTCCGTACGTCTTAACACCATCAACTTGTTCATGCAAGTTGGGCTTAGGCAGTTTCGTAATTTCCCATAAAAAGTGGGCCTTCCAAAGAAAATTCGAGTAAAATTAAGGGGCTTTTTGGTTATTAATTCCAGCCCTCTAGCCCCGCCGTTATTGCGGCGGGAATGGCGTGCATTCACCTTTTCCCCCCCTCCCTTTTTTCTCGCTTTTGGGGAATCACTTTGTGCCCATTTTGCCTGAGAAATCACGTAAAAATACAATGGAAAAAAGTGAGAATATAGGCATTAAAACAGTATAAGATACTAAATTTTCGGGGCCCTTTTTTCAGTTATTTACGCATCACTTTTGAGCTCATAGATTCTGATCGCTTTGCTTTACAGAAAGAATCTAGGTAATCTGGTGGAGTTTGTTTTTTTGTTCTTCATTCATCGTCCCTGAATTTGAATGCATCGTTGTTTAACTAACATGTCATATTTGTCTGTTAATTGCATAACATAATGCATCTCTAAAGGTTGTAGGTTGTTGTTTCTTCTTAGGTGGGTCCATCTTATCAGGCTCTCTATGTTGTTGTTAGTTACAGCTCCCAGATAATATGTTTTATAGCTGCCAAATATAGGTTGCTCAGTCTTAACTATAACTTGGACTTTGACATGCTTGAAGGTTTATTACTGTCTTTGGTACTTCACCTTCCATTGATACTAATCTCCGTTATGTTTCTCTAGCATTCTCAAAAGTTTAATTCTAGGCCTTGTAAGTGTTACATGCAATGTGAAAACATCCATCGCAGCCTCATAAATGTAGCCATCTTTATTTTCTTTCTAGTTACAGGTTTCTTAACGTCAATTTCATATTGATTTCTTACTTCTTTTTTCGTTATAGCTGTGTTTGGCCATCTTAGAATGGATTGGGTAGCTTCTCTAGTCAGCATTTCATTAAATTCTGGAAAACAGACTGTTAATCTAGCTCAATCTTGTGAAGCAGTTCACGTATACTCTCTTACCAGTTCAGATTTTTTTGCTTTCTTGCCTTTGAAGCACAAACATCAATTAGAAACAGTTTTCAGTAGTGATTACGGACACTTGTATCATTTCATGACTTTGTCGACATCGACAGGCTCCTGATTTGGATTCCCTAATTTGCAGGTTTCTTTTTTTAATTTTCAGGATCTTCTTCTGAGTTGATAATTGTGTGTGAAATGTTTTGCAGGAGTAAAGTCAGAAAGAAAGGCCAAAAACGAATAAGGCAACCTCGTTTTGCATTTATGACGAAAAGCGAGGTTGATCATCTTGAAGATGGCTACCGATGGCGCAAATATGGACAGAAGGCCGTCAAAAACAGTCCATTTCCTAGGTCTGTGGCTACTTCCCTTTACTTAATAAGTGAAAATGGGGCCTTACCCATGCCTGACCTTAATTAAATTAGCTTATGTATTGATTTGAAGATGACTAACTTAAATGTTGCCATTCACATCCTTTCGTTTTCCCTTGCATAGCCATCCCCATGTCTTACTGCTCTTTGTTTATGGTTGTTGAGTTAGTCTGTAACTATTTCTTTTTTTCCCCTCTTATCATGATATGATGGCCTTATGACATCTTGTAGAAAGGTGTTGGGATTTTAGCTTCTTTTTCTTGTCAAGCCTTTTTTTTGAGGGGGGGGGGGGGGGGGGGGGGGAGAGGAAGGGGGGGAAGAGGGGGCGCATTTAAGCTAGTACTATGGAATTTCAAAATACTAGTTAGTTTACCAAATTCATCTTTTTTAGTTAACTTTAAATTTTCATAAAATTAGTACCTCATGAAATATGGTATTATACTTCATGTCTTTTGGATTCCCAACTCCTTTCGTTTCCCTACTTCTGTCAACAACAAAGAAATTGTACTGATAAAAAAATTAAGCATATTAATGCTTTCATTTGTAATCCCATCTCACTGAAAATGGATTGGGAGAGAGGAGAACAATTGAAAAGAAAGCGTTATGATGGATGTTTTCGGTTTGGCAGGAGTTACTACCGCTGCACAAATAGCAGATGCACCGTCAAGAAAAGGGTGGAGCGCTCGTCGGAAGATCCCACTATTGTTATAACCACGTACGAGGGTCAACACTGCCACCACACGGTTGGATTCCCTCGAGGGGGAATCATTAGTCATGAAAACTTCGCCGGGCAGCTGGCTCCCTCGGTCTCACAATTTTATTATCCGACAGCTCCTTTACCTCAAGAAAGTCCTCTTATTATGACACAGTCTCTGCAAATACCAGGTGAAGCTGGTGAGTCCCGCGCAATGCCTGAACCAACTCCACAGTTTCCCACTAATGAAGGATTACTTGGGGACATCGTTCCTCGTAACATGCGTAACAGATGAGAAGGTAACGTTGTACACTAATCCTCACAAGTTATTTCAATCATACATAGTACTCTTATCTCAACATATGCGAATCTCTTTTTCTTTCAAAATCTAGCGTTGGGATATGCCTTTTGTCTGCCAAAGGTCCGTGAGTGTGTGCGCGCGCACGAGAGAGAGAGAGAGAGTGCGAACCCATTGTGATCCCCCTAGCACTGAGACAATTTTAGCATGTACATCAGCAGTCGAGGAGCGTAAGAGTGATCAAGGAACAAAACTTAAGTTGTTAGAGGGAAATATGTCTCTAGATTGAGGATAATTTAGATATGTTGGCTTTAGAATGAGGATTGCTTTGGGAGCTGCATACCAAACGAGTAATAATTAAGCATTGATTTGTCGGACATTTAATTCATTGAATCAAGCCTGCCTCAAATTTACATTTGCAGATCTGGCATGCAATCTTGTGCTGACTTGCTTTTCTGAATCATTTCTAAAATGTGAATCAAAGAGAATTGAGTATGTTGGTTTAAGGTCTTCAACACAATTAGTACATAGCAGATTCTGAGCATAATCAGTGAGTAATTGACCGTGTGAGGATAAAGGCCTAATAATTTTATTAATTATACTTGTCAGTGCTGTTATTGTCGAATATGCATGCCACTGTAAGATGCACGGTCAATTTATTAGATTTAATATTCATTTACAAAAGCAAGAAAAAGAAACAACGAGAAGAAATTAAGATGCGTTGGAATAGTTCCCTTATTTTGATTCCAGGTTTAGATTAGCAAGTCATCAAGTAGGTCTACCTTTTATCTTTGAAAATGTTTGCGTCTGTGGACCGCAGCCGTTCATCCTCAATTCTTGACCACGCCTTGGAACATATAACCCCACCAGCATGAATTTGGATTGCCTTGAGTTTGACCATTGAACTCTAGACTACTTAAAACGATTAGATGCAGCAGAGCCATAGAAATGGGCATTTTTATATATGCTAGGAAAAACTTCTGCTTGTGATGCGTACTGTGTGACTCATTGCTTCATGCATCACTTCCAACGTCGTGTAGTTCTCATTGGCTGTAAACTTATCCGTTACTATTACTTCAGGTCTAGTGCTTGAAGATTATCTTGTCTTTGAAAATTTCCCACTTTATTTTGATTCCTTATCTTGTATGCAAACAGCTTTAATACAAAAGGCTGTGGTCGTAAATATAGAACAACTTTAAAGATGAGCTAACTTATTTCAATTGTCCATCTGTGGTGTACATCTCCGATGGAAAGCTTTTTCTATTTTAGATGGTCCTAAACTTGTTGAAAATGAGACTTCATCCGTATAACCATTATTACAATGTTGGTATTAAAGTTGGATATAGCTTAGAATTTCATCCTAAACTTTGAAATTCTTTCATAAGTTTGGTGGCCAACCTCGCTCTGTGGAAATTCTTTCTTATCTCTATAACGACTAATCGAACTTGTAAAGGTTGTGGAAGATATTCTCCTTACTTTTCTTGGAAGAGGGAGGCAAATACTCTAATTTTTTTGGCATTTGGCAGGAATATATTGAAAGAAGGTGAAATACGTACTCTTTTACTGTCAACCTAAAAATTTAGATGAACAGGAAGTAGGTTGGCGCACTAATAGAGCTCACTATTGGCAAGTGGAGGAAATATGGTCTAATCATCATCAAAAACAAATCATGACTCAAGTGTAATCATTCCAGTAACACTAGAATTATGGAGGTGTACACGTCATTAACTTCGCAAGGGAGCAAAGGACAACAGAAAGAGTGCACATCATCATGTACACGTCAACAAATGGAGGTGACTTAACTAGCTAAGCAAATAAAGCCCTCGTTGCCATTCGATGCGCGATGTGGACCCCCCCTGTGTACGACATTAGATTTTAGACCGTTCACTGTTTTTAGTGCCCCCGACACCTTACGAATAAAATAAAATAATCTTACAATTTTAGCCTCCAGCATTCTTATTCTTACCCGGTTAAAAAAACACGTAACAGAAATAGTTGTGAGAAAATAAATAGAGAGTAATTTTCTTTTACTGTTTGTTAGGTATAGGTGCTTGTCTTCTATCTCCCTGTCGAATATTCTGGTCTGGCTATTTATAAGCAAAGCCAAGAGTACCATATGCATGCTAAGCTACCTTCAAGTATAAGTTATGAACGCACAGAGATTATTCTCTAGGTGTATCAGCACTCACAATCACTTTTTGGCTTTCACGAATTTCTGAGCTGGTTTACTGATCAAACTGTATACATTTCTACAGGACATGCAGTGGCTGGTATACAGAGGGCGCTTCCATTGACAGCAAAGGCAATATTTTTGGAGCCGGTAGTGAGTCTTTTCATACCCCAAACCTTTTTCTAAAATATGGTAGGTGTCTGCATCTCATCACATTCTTGCGTGTTCGTACCAGGCATTTTGATGATAGAGTGCCCACTCTCACTCTCGCATTCACGTTGGTATATATTTCAGACAATCGTTTTGAAGATGACGTTGATATGTATATATCATATTCGACATCTCCTGGAAAGCTGCTCTGCAGCTCTTCCCTTTCTTCTTTTTCCTTTAGGTTTTCCGCTTCAGTCTTAGAGAGTCAGTAGCAGCCACTGATGTGAACCTTAAACCATCTCCATTGATGCCTTAGGTGAAAGTGAAGTGGGGTAGTTCCTCTTCTTTGAATTTTTCCTTCTTTTTTTTTGTTTTCATTACTAGGAATTGGGGGATTTAGAAGAAATGGATTTTAGATCTAGTGTTCTCTTCTTTCTGGTTGTTTTATGGTCTCTCTCTCTTTGCTGCGTTGTTCATGGCTCGGACGTGATCCTGAAATAGAAAAGAAAAAGGCACCATGAGTCGGACCGGTCGCGTGGATTTTGATGTCGAGCCGACATGACCTTTTTCACCTTTATTTATATTTCTCCTTGGGTCCTGTAACCCTTCACCACGCGGCCTGGGTGGCCTTTCCCAAAATCCTGAGCAGCAAAGTCTAGTCTAGTGACCGAAAAACCTTTGCTTTTTAATTCTTTACAACGAACCATCCGTTACGTAAAATGCGGTTAACATAGTACAACGTAACAAGTTGTCTGTCGTTTTCAACACTGTAAAAGGGGCCTTTGATCATAGTTCTTAAATCATGGACATGAGAAGTACAAGTGAATACACTGTCGTTTTTCCCCTTTCTTTTCCAATGCAAGATTAAAGAAAATATCTATTCCATTCTATAAATTATTGTATAAAAACTATAAATATAAAGGCTTAATCTGCGCCAAATGGCTTTGTCTCTCTCTCACTCGCTATAGAATATTTAACTATAAGAATAACGATAATCTTTTACTCTATCATTAAAAAAGGATAAGATTTATCTTTTAAACATCCACGGCTATGTCTCAACTGTCACGTAGTCAAAATTATGATTGGAAGGATAAACTCCTTCCCATATTTTATAGAAGAATGTTAAGATTTTTGTTACTCTACTAATACTCCTTCAGAATAGTATACATCCAATTTCGCCATAGTTATATTATCAGCCATTGGTCATCACAGACGAGGGTTAGATTGTCAATCACAATCGTGAAGATCCTCTTGGGGCCATTGAGGTTTCTTCCACAGTTATTGTTCTTTTGTTTTCTTTAGATTTTTACCTTTTTATAGTATTTAACAAAAACAGATAATTAGTTTATGTTCGTGACGTTTATTTGGTGGAAAGGGGAATGGAAGATTTCAAATAGCGTAGTTATAAGTTCACAATTAAAAATGAAAACTTTAGAGTTGATTGTTTAAAAAATACGCAGATGTTTTTATATAATTTTTTTAATCATGGAAATTCATGACCTTCAAGGGTTGAAAAACATCTATGATTCAATTGTGCGGATGATAGGTCATGTCCTATTCAATCATGATTTAATTGTCACGCAACAACTATAATGGTCAGGGGTTGGACATAACTAATCAGAGTCATTAAAGGTCTTCAATAGGAAATGAAGGTCTACACACATACGACGTAGACCTCTAAATTATAGTTCTTTACAAAGCTATGGAGTAGTAATTTCTATTTTCAAAGCATTTGCACAAATCTCATGGATATATAGTCACCTTAAACTCATTTAAAGTTCTAATTAAAACTACAGTATGAAGAAATTTTTTTGACAAACAGAAGAAATCTTTTCACAAGTTTCCTATTATAAACTACTAATTTTTTTTTGAGAAGGCCATGGTTTATATAATTGTAGTATATTTCGTTTTTTATCCTTCAAAGATGAAGACTATATTTAGTAATTACATAAAGTGAGATAAATATATAATGAGAAGTCATTTAATCAATTTACAACCTTTTCATGTAAATACTATATATGGTTCAATTAGAATAGTGGGACCTGGGGGTGGGAGGATGTCAAGTGCCTAATATGCTTATGACACTACTATTTTATAACAAGGCCTAAAGATCCAAACCAAAACTTAGTTCAAGGATTAGAGAAGACACATTATTTCATTTATGCTTCATCATAAGTGATTGTTTGCTTGATGTGAGACTTTAATCATAAACATATGTCCTTATGCACCAAGTAACATTGAACTCAAGTTCGTACATTATAGAGTAAATTCAAATTAGTTAAATGTTTAAATGTTCAACTCAAAAAAATAGTTCAAGAGTTGAAGAAATCCTTTCTTAATTTAGGCTTTACTATAAAATATCACATATTTGATATGAGACTTTTGTCCTATACATATTATTAATAGTGCTAAAGGGATGTGGCATATGCTTTAACTATCAATTATATCTTTAGGTGCAATGGTAATTGTTGAGGTGTTAATAAGAAGTACTAAAAGTTCATTCAAAAAATTACAAGTTTTAGTAATGACCAAAACTTATTATGATCATTTATTGAAATTTTGTCCTCTTTTCCCATTTTTGCATGATGACTATCAAGTGTCTTTGTCCTAATATATTGAGGATTATCAAGTATTCATTTGTGTACATTGAAAAATAATCGAAGATCACATGTAGTAGCGTGTCAAATTTAAAAATGTTAGCATTTGTGTAAAAACAAAGAAATAAAAAAAAAAAAGAAATTAAAGGAGGGTAGAGCAACGAAGGTGAATCTCAATTATCAAGAGGAAGGAAGGTTTGCAATACTGAGATAGACACCACTAGCATAAAGAAATAAACCAAGTAAAAAACTATCATTACGTAGATAGATTCCGATCCTCCAATAAGGTGGTGGAAGTAGACATTCATCCTCACTTCTCTTCTTTTGGTTCTTTTCGTATATTCTAAAGCTATTTCAGATTGCATATTGCACCTTATACATGGGTAGAATATGAAGTTGGTAAACATCTTGTTACCCACCATAATGGAGGTCCTGCTATGACAAGGCATCTAAGAAGTATTCGAGGCACTTTACTATATTACAAGCTCCTCAAAAATTAGGTGCACAAACTAATAAAAACAAAGTCTTCTAAGAAGCTACTTGGTCTCGAGTCCTCCATATGCTACCCACCATAAGGAGAGAGACCAAAAAAGGACCAATAAAGAGAAGAAAGACGACAGAGATGCACGCAAGTTGCAAGCGCGTGAGGCCATGACTGATCCCCTCATCATTTTAGCAGGACGTTGCAGCTTTCTTCCCCGAGCCTTCTGGTCAGTCCGTACGGTCGTGAAGTGGGCAATGACTAGAAATGTGCCGCGTTACTCGCCGCTGTGTCTGGGGGCACGGCAGCGTCGCTTGTTTCCACGGCGATTAGGTCGTTGGCGGTGCGATTATTCGCAAGGGTAAGGATGAGGTGTGAGTAGGCCCAGTATAGCTCGCGTGCGCAACCTTGTTCCAGGCCCCAAAGATGAGATATTGGAATTCAAGTAGGGGAGACAGAAAGTCAAGCGTCTGACATGGTGGGCACTGTGGTTGGTGGGCCTGCGAGAGGCCCAGCTTAATTATGGCGACTGACTAGGACAGGATATGCTCATGCAGTCAAGTAGATGAACTGTCATATCATGGAAGCATCTGAGGGGCCCCGATTGCTTTTGTGAAGGAAGAATGAGAACCTGATTTGTTGATACTAATTGGGAAGATTCCACAGTACAAAAGCAATGGAAGACCCTTTGAATTTTTTCCTTCCTATTAGAGTTTGGGTTTCAATTCTCAGACAGTGAACCCACAAAGCATTGAAACCTCCAATGGCAGCCTCTGGGTCTTTGGTCCCCTGCCTTTTTGTGTCCTCTAGATCAAATCAAGTAAGGGAGATAAAAACGAAGATTCACTCACGAATATGCGCAAAAGACACTGAAATCCTATGCCCAAGATTAGATTCAAATGCACCTTTTACTCTTAACCTTCTTTTGAATGAATAAGTAAATTTGACAACAGGGAGAAGAAAAACCCAAAAACATTTGTGCAATGTGGGGTATTTCCTTGTCATCTCCTTCCACTACGGAGGTCACCAAGAAAACAGAACAAGATTTCCACACCAGATTTTTCTCCCTTTTGCAAAAGAGGAAATAACTAATGTGTCATGGTCTAACTATGTGACATGTTCATACCTTCTATTTCACATTGAAAAAGTGATTGGTTAATCTTTTGAAATGGAACATATGTTCGTCTACTTTATCATAAAAGTTGTTCTTATTACATATTAGAAACCTAAACACCTTACATCTTTTCTTTCTTCATTTTTTTAAATCATTTTCTTTGCCCTCCTGATCTATTTCTAATTCAGATGTTACTTTGCAATGAAATACATAGTTTAATAGAATTATTATCTAAAAAGCAGGCCCTGTTTCTGGAAAGGAACCCCGCGGCATACCCTGATCACATTTTAGACCCACATATTCCAATTAATGCAGAACCAACTCTCTTGTACTTTAACCGGTCCTCATACAGCGCAAAAAACTTCAGTAAAATCAATAATGTTGTCGGCGTGACAAAATGCAAGATAAAGCCTACAGATGAACACGGAAATATGAAGACAAGGAACAAACAAGGTATCTTAATTGTTTTCTAACACAACGTAATTATGTGAACAAGCAAACACTAAATGTAACTTGTCATAAAATTTTCTATTTCTTTGTAATATCACTTATGAATCTTGCAACTTCACTTTACAGCTAATAGTAAATGAAAATATTAAAATGTCTTGTATTACTTATATACTTTGTTGTTGATCATTATAAATATTAAAAAATTGACTAATTTCTTATAATCTGTTTTAAAAGAAAATGAATTTTATTAATGACAGTCTCAAATAGAACTCTGTCACTCGAATGGTAGTTCATTGCTTTTAACCATTTGCAAATTAATATAGTTTGCCGGTCTATTTGAGGGAAGGCCTTCTTAGACGTTTGAGCTGACTTGAAACCAACTTTAACCTTTGCGGTCAAGCGGCACTGTTGTCAAAACAGTGATGGGCTTGGACGTGACTTGACAATGGCAGACCCAACAGAGTTCGTTGTATTGCTTGCCTGTTTTCGCACAAGGTAATTAAGTTTTGAGGAAAACGCAAAGAAGACAATCCGGTTGAAAATCTCCTGATTGCGTAGGAGTTGAGACGGCAAAGGTGGTCCTTGATTCAACATGATGCAAGCTGACTCCAACCCATATGAGATTATGATTCTTCTCGAGTGCTTCTTGATTCGGCCTGACTTGAGCTTAGAGGCAGTAAAGGAAAGTTGACCCTTTGCACACTCAAAAGAGGATACTGGAAGATAATTCAGAGGAAACCATAAATATGTAGAGCAGTGAAAGTGTATTTCTTACGTTTAGTGGTAGGTGACAGCACAACCACCTCGATCTACACTTCATCCTGAACAAGAAAAAGTGAACGGTTTTTTGGTTCTTAATCCTCCAAATCTTTTGAGGTCAAGAATTTACTCAACCACCCAAATAGATTCCCTCTATTGCCGACCGATCGAATTGGTGAAATGGGGAATCTTGAACAGAGTTTCTGTTTCACAAAGAGGTGGGCTGCTGTTGTTGCTAATGGCAGAGATGAGGTTGACCTTGATGGCCATATTCCACGGTAGAGAATTCTAATGACAAAAAGTAGGTCCTTAGGAACATCACTAAGACAGGCAAACTGTGTGGGAAACACTACACATCCGAGCAGATCGTATCAGATGCATTTCAGGAAGCGAATGAATTGGTACATCACAAAAGGATTAACAGAGAACTAAGAACGTGAATACACAGTGCTTAGGCATCGAACTTCAAAAGGAAACTTCCCTCCCAAAAGCAGGTGGTGCTTGATTCTCTCTTTCACTTAAGAAAAGCCTTTCTACTGTCAATTAAGTCCAAGGAATAACGTACACTAGGGATGGATGTGAAACCCTTTTTACAGGTAAGTTTGGTCCACCAAGATCTACCTCACCCCACCATATTCCTTGAGGTCAGAGGAATGGAAATGACACTGTATAGACAGATTAATGAGAACTTGAAAGGCGAAATTGAGATCTTAAATCGGGGTTCAAGCCTAACTGAAGCAGACTACGCATGTTAAAGAAGAACTGTAGAACTAATTCAGTACACATTGCGGTTTTGCTGTGACATAGATAGATGAACCCAAAATGAAGAACTTCAAGTACATGCTTTACAGGGCCACAAGCAGAAAAACTGAGCATCCTTGAGTCTAAAGCAAACAAAAAAAGGGAAAAAAGAAAAAAAGAATAGAAGGTCAAGTTCTACGTATACCCTTCTATCTTCTTGGACTTACGATTAGTATCAAAGTTCACCACCAAAAAAGTCATTTTTCTGGGCGCTTTGCAGTCTATCATGGTATGAGCTCAGCATGCCCATTTGCCTCTCCCTCAACAGGGGCAGGAAGATTAAGATCAATTAGAACAGGATAAGCAGGAAGCTCTTGCTTGATTACCATAGTTCGTTCTTCAGAACCTCCAAAAAAGTGGGACCTCTTGTGACCGCCTAAAGCTTGACCCGATCGGAAGACTCTGAAGCAGATCGGGCATTCATGACCCTTGCTTTTCTTTGGTCCCAATCTTTTCTTAGAATGGGCGGAGATGCTCTGATTCATTGAGGTTTTGACACTGCGGTACTCCATGGTTTTGCCATTTTTCTTTGAAACAGGAACAGAATCCGTGTCTATGCTGTTTTCTCCGCTCTCATACATTGCCTCACAGCGGCAATCACTCTTTGTATTTAGAACCCGATGAGAGTAGAAGCACATGTTGCAGTTCCAGGATTCATCTTTGTTTCCCTTCTCACTATTCTTGCAACTCTCGAAATTGGAACAACAATTTTTCAAACTTGTGTCGCAGCGTTCTAAAAATTCTGAACTGTAAGAAGTGTTTTTAGCTCCCAATGGCGAATCACACTCCACCAGAGCTCTTCCCAGCTGACCATATCTTGTACTTATGATCAATTTCTTCCCTAATTCAGCTGTGACATGCTTGAACCTGTTCGAACTTTCACCCAATTCAGCTTCAAAGCCTCCAATTCCAGATCGATAGTCCCCTTTAGTCATCTTGAATTCGTCACCTCTAAGAGCCCAATCAACAGAAAGATCTGCTTCAGCTTTTTTGGGTCCGTTCTTAAGACATCCAGAATCAGAATTATCAGAAAGACTGATCTCAGTAGTTTTCAACTTCTTGTCCCTTCGCTTCTTCAGCTTTTCAAACTCATTAGTCATAGGCACACAATTCCAACCATTTTTCGGGGTCATTTTCACATTGATAGACGATGATTTGGCCTCTAACACCACTGAATCGTTGTCTGAAGATTCTTCCACAGAGTTTCGACCACCTCGACGACCAGAATCCCTAGACAACATCATCAAACACATTGCCCCCTCTTCTTGTTCTTGTTCAATCTCGGAGACCAATGAAGAACCATTTGTCAGAGTATTAGCAGAGGAGTAAGCACAAAGAGTATTGTACCTCGTTCTTTTCGATCTCTTGAGCTGCCTCGAAGCCGATGCATCGTTAACTGAGTGATTGTCCATGACTGGTTTCTCCTTCTCACAAGCACCTGAGGGGTCCTCAAACTTGTTAATTAGCTTTTCCTTCTCTGAGTGACAAGCCATGTGACCACAAAGAGCTTTCAATGATTGAAACCCTTTGCCACATTCTCTACAAATCCTTTCCTGCGGTAAACAACCACTTGAATCAGCAAGCCTCCATGTTTTCTTTGGGTTTTCTCTTAGACCATAAACGGAATTCCAACCAGCAACTTCAGACGCTGAATCTCTCTTGCTCCTTTTTCCACCAGTCACAGCTGAAAACCTCGCTATATTAGCACTTACTTCTGCTTCTTCTTCCACTTCAGCAGAATTGTGATTCATGTGGGTCCTGATGTGACCACCCAAGGCCTTCCCACATGGGTATCTCTTGTTGCAAAACTTGCACACAAACTTCATCTTTTGCTTTTCTTCCATAGATTAATCCGGCTACTCAAAACCTGAGATGCCCAACAGACCAAACAAAATTGGGAAACCAAGCGTTACCTCGACTCTGTAAGAACGCTACATTCCATGGTCCTGCCCTACCAAGAGCATCAAGAATGGTGAGCAAGCGGAGGAAGTGAGAAGCAAACCTGGATCGGGAAGTTCGGCCATAGATCACGAAGTTTCTCGCTTTTTCATCAGGGATGAACAAAGAATCAAAAAGGACTCAGATGTGACAGTTTGGCGAAGTACGAGATCCGACCCACAAAAAAGGTACCTTTAAATTCCGTTTCTCCATGTACTCTCTCCCCCTCTCGATTGTTCAAAATTCAATAGGTTTGAAAACAAGATTCAAAATTGCAGTCGCTAATGATGGCGAAGAACAGGCCTATCAAGAACAATCAAGCAAAGGCATGACTCTTTCCATCTCGAAACTCTCTCTTTTGATTTCTCTCTCTTGTCTGTGTTGTAGTTGGAGGAGAATTCCATGCATGGAAGCAAAAGACCAAAGACGGAATAAAAGATAGGCAGCACGTGTACTCGGTTGAGAACCTTTCGCTGATAGACTCGACGGTCAGGATTCGTGGGTGTTTGGAGGATCCCAAGGAATGAGGAGTACTTGATATGGGAAACCGAAACTGAAACATCCCAACTATGCCTTAAATTTGTCTTGCTTGCAAGCTCACCCAAGTGAAGGGTCAGATATCTCCTACCGTCCTTATTTGGAGCTCCCTCACTCACTTGGTCCCCATCCTCAGAAAGCTGCCGGACCTTTGATTTCTTTATCCATATTTCCTTCCTTCTTACATCTTCTGCTGCCCACCTACTCTTTTTCTTCTTTTCTTCCTTTTGTGTGTTCTTCTTCTTTAAATCTTTCAGAGGAATTTTACCTCCCAGTAAAATGTCAATGGATAACTAGGATGAAGCTACAGAAGAAAAAGTTAGGAACACATAGCTTGGACTTTTATATCATCTAAGAAAGTTAAATCCAACCAAAAATTAACTCTGGAATGGAAAAATAAACACATTTTTAAACATTACTCACGAATGCTTTTTTTTAAGACTTTGTCCTCTACAAACCTCAGCCCACCACTGTTACCAATTTGCGTGAGACATGTGCAATGCCGACTTCCATTCCTGATAGTAACTTCTAGTGTTCTATACCGTCCAATGTCAACATTTTATCTCAAGTACAATGTGCCTTCCGTAAACTTACTTATGTCCTCTGTTTCACTGTATCTTTTGGAGCTTCTTGGTCTTCCTACAAAGGTCAAACCCATCCCTCTCTACATACTGCCCCACTCTGACACTTTATAGAAGGCAACTTTTGCTTTGCGATTCGGTTAAACCATCGCACCTTGGTCACATATAAACTTCCATGTTTTCCAGTGCCGAAAGTATAGCACTTGCCTCTATTCTCCGTCGTTATCTTCAAACGAGACACCATCACATCAAGCTCTTCACATCCGCGTTGCTTTTTCATTGCAATTGTCATTATTATGCAGGCCCATAAAAATAGAGCAAAAAAAAAAAAAAAAAACAGAGAACGTTATATCATGTGATAGTGTGCCTGTATTTAGAGAACAAGCAAAATAGAACGAAAATAGAAGGGGGAAAAAAGAGAGAGAGAGAGAGAGAGATGCCAACGACAAGAAGGAATTCGTTACAAAATATGAACATTATACATATCACACACTCTCTAAAGTTAACCTCAAAAACCCATAAATTTTTTGGGGACCCAAGCTGAATGTTTTCCGCTTTTCCCTTCCCACTTGTATTGCTGATAGCACGAAAATAGAAACAAGAATAGAACCGTAGTTGAATTGAAGATACGCGTTGAGGGGAAAAATCATCAAGTGAGGTTTAACTTTTTTCTAATAACTTCATCTTAAGCTATGCACGCACTTATAATCCTCAATGATTATGTCAAAAGTTTTAAAATTAATTACTAATCCAAGATTAATTCATTTGAATACCGTAACTAACTTAAGCCCCCATAATCTCGAGCCCATTACAATCTTAGGATTGTGACAGCTTTACATTACAGATGCGTTATACCCATCTAGTTTTCAGTACTGCGAACAAATAAAGAAGATTATTTGATCTTAGAACTGTTTTGCCGTCCTCTTGGCCTAGCCTTCCCCTTCATGGACTCTTAAGGCTCCGAAAATTTCTTAATTAAACTGATGAGGTTGCTCGTTTTTATTGGGAATAGTTCAAAGCGGAATATAAGAGACACAACAAATCTACATGAAGCTGCTTTTAAGCTATCTTTATTGTTACCTATTCTAACTGGAGTGATGGATAGAGCCACTGCCAACTACGATGTCACCCTCTACTAATAGTACAACTAAAAAAGGGGGAATTGGAGATCAGCACAAAACGATCTATTTAGAAGCTACAGGCATGATAAAGATCTAGAGTTTCTTTTGTCTTCTTTTTTTTTTTCCTTCTTTTATGCGGGATTTTGAGTTGCATAAATAAGAACTAGAAAGGAAAAACAGAATACAGCACGGAGGGCCCAACAATCACTCAAACCAAATCAAGATGGTTTCAATAAAACTGTCTTTAAAAAATTTGGTATGTCCTAAATTATTAGTACAGTAAAAAGTTATGCGTGGAAGTGTTTCCTTTTATTTATATTTTTAACAAGCCAATTTTAAAGGAGAAAATAAAGACTTTATTATAATATCAACCTCGAAGTTTTAAATGAAGCACCTATTTGTTTGTTCGTAGAATAGGTACTCGTAAGAAATTTGTTTATGGTTAGATTGATGTTATATATTGAAATTTGGTGTCTATCCATATTGACAATGTACTGACTTATTCTACTTTTTAAATGTACAGATTATTCTTTCTTTTAAGTTATTTGTGAAGAAAAGAAATTGTGCATTTTAATTAGCAAAAAAAAATCTGAAAATTAAAGTCTTAGCTCAGTTTCAGTTGACTCTCTACCTATGCATATGATGAAAATAACTTGCGGTTTGATGCTGGATGGGACTTGATTATGAAGATCGAAAGGATGGTGCTGTTATTATCTGTGTTAAGATATGGCAATGGGTCTCATATTGCTAATATATGAATTTTTGTTTATATGATAATAAGTTCACAAATTTTTGAGTTAAGTTTTAGATTGAATATGACTCTCTTAACATGATATTTTATTAGGTTTCACCAACATTGCTAAAAAATACATATAGATAATTTGACTATCATGGTAAAGGAGAGTGTTAAGATGTAGATACTAAATTCTATATTACTAAGAAACATATGTGAATTCATACTTATATGATAATGAGTTTTACTAACTCTTAAGTTAATTTTTGAGTTAAATAATTGGCCTGTTAAGAATCTAGACTTTGGTCCAGTATAAAACAAATCCACTTCAACATCCGATAAGAAAAGTGTTGAGGGCATGCAGGAAATGTCGGGAGAAAAAAAAAACCCCATATATAAATGCAGGGCATCAAATATAGGCGAGGAGGGAAATGCGATGGAGGCAGACGGGAAAGTGGACGGAGGGGGTTGAGACATGGAAGGACGAATAAGGGAGCTCCTCACCTCCCAAAGGGCAAGGAGAGAAAAGAAAGGGAGTTTTCATTGACAGAGAAAGCTCTCAAGCAGAGTGGCCGACTAATCACCAAGGGGCCTGCGGCACAACATTTCATCGTTTATAGCTTTCCCCGATGCTATCAATTGCAGCAAATATGTTCCATACCCAATATCTTTGATTCGTGGGATCCTTTTAATTTCTGTTGAAGGTTGTTTTTCAGCTGACAAAGCAACATGCTTTGCATCGAGTATCTTCAACTAAATGTGCAATTGGAAAGGGTCACAACATTTCCAATTAAAAAGATGGAGTTGCATACTAAGTTGAGTGTCGGCCGAAAGCAAACGGAAGACAAACTTGACAGCAATAGCCAGCTAATGGCGCCTACTATCCTGTTACACTTTTTGATCTCGCTCTTGGGTTATCAACTTTCGCTCTCTCTTTTTATCTTTTTTTTTTTTTTTTTTTTTTTTTGATGACCCAGAACCCCTTTTTTTTTTTGATGACCCAGAACCCCCACCACTTGCATGGTGGCTCAAACTGGAGGGCCCAACACTCACCCCAAAGCATTTTGCCCATTTCATGTCAAGAATGCAGCCAACTGGTTTTGAACCCAGGACCCCTACTTTGTAGGGAATCCCACACGAGCCTTTGCCAGTTGAACCACACCCCTGGGGGCGCTCTCTCTTTTTATCGCCTATTGAAAAACGTGATGAAATTTTGTTAAAAACTGTTCATTTTTTTCCTTAGTTTAAATTGATATGTAAAGGAGGAGAATACCTTCGTCTATAAGGAAGATAATAAGCCAATATATAACATGGGACGCATAATGAATTACCACAAGTCTCTTGGTTTTGAATGTCAAGAAATATTTCCATGGGAACTTAGCCTCATCCACAAAGGAAAGAATGTCTAACTTGAAATTTAGATTTTATTACTATGTTAAAACGACCAAAGTTTAACCAAAATAAAAAAAAGAAAAGAATTAGGGGGAATAAGCCCTCATTTAAACAATATCCAAGGGCTATGTTCCTCTAGTAGGATTACGTTGTTGAACAAATTTTGATGTACGGGCCTGTTAAAATAAGAATCAACCAATAAGGGAAATAAAGTAATTTGGAAAGCTAGTTACAACATTTAAAAAAAAAAAAACATGTTGGTTACAAAATGTGATGGTTATAAAATTTCAAAAAAAAAAACGTAATGGTTTAAAAGGAAATTTAGATCATTTTTTGATCACTATAAATAGGTTAACCAATTGTACTTCAAAACCATTAAATTCCAAAGCTTTCTCTCTTAATTCTTCATATGGTTCTTCAAGTTCTTGTTATTTTAGTATTTTTATTTTAAATATGAATTTCCACAATATATTACAGAAATTCTTGTTCTAACTTAGTATCAATTTTGCTATTTGGTGAAAGTCACTTGTTTTCCATCCTTTTGTGGGTTCACCAATGGCCTCCAACACCACACATATCCACTCTACCACTCATGCTTTGTTGTTGCCCACTCGAGATCAAGCTCACAGCACTGTTCGTGCCTCCACTCTCTGCCTATCTCTTCAAGTTGCTACCAAATGTCAATTTCTCAAAATCTTGAAAAAATTTAAATTTTCAGTTGAAAATTAACTCCAAACAAAAATTAAAACAATTACATGGGATGGTAGTACTAAATTTACATCACAATCATTAAAAATTACTTAGCTCAAATGGACATTTTTTAATGTATATCAACACCATATGCTTCATTTCAAAATGAATTTTTGAAAAAAAAAAAAAAAAGATACAAACATCTTACAGCATTTGAGCCTTCAATGCTACATCAAGCCTAAGTACCCATTTAATATTAGGATTATGCAATTGAAATGCAACCCAATATTATAAACATGCTTCCAACCCCGTCATTAAAAAAAAAAAAATCCATGAGAAAAGTTGTTTTACCAAAAACCCACCATTTCACACCTTAAAATATTTAGTTGTTAGTTTTATCCATGTCTATGCCCAAATACATAACATAAATAGAAAAATCAGTCTAATTCTTGTGTATTCCTTAGACATCCGATGGGCTATAGCTATGATTGCTTCTATCTAAAAACAAAACAAGTGTATGTTGTAGTAGATGCAATTTTTAATGAACATCAATTCCTTTTTAACCAAGGTGAAAGGAAAAAGGGACACTTTTCCTCTTAGAAGGAACTCCCTTATTCAATTACCTACTTTTATGCACCATTATCTACAACTCAAATTGTTAAACATTAGTCTCCCAAAAAAAATATTTTCCCTCTAATAGGCACATACAATTCCTTGTTAAGCCCATACTAATAGGTTCTAGATTGTCTTTGGCCCACAATTCCCAATGCCATTGTTACGTACCTTTAAGGCGGTATCATTACAAGACATACACCTAAAAAAAGAAGAAAAACAAAGTGCAGTCATACCTATGTCCTTATTACTTATATGCATAAGTACATAGAACCATGAAACTAAACAAAGGCCTTAAAAGATCCAAATTAGCACAAAGTAAAGGCAAAAGAATATAGTCTTAAAAACTCTTAGTCTCTTTTGAGAGAATAAGTTTCAAAGTTTTAAACTTCATACACCTAAAAGAACTACTTTTTCTGAAATGTGGCAGTTATGACTTTCTTTGTAAGATCAATGTTCTTAAATGATTTATTTTTATAGAAAGTCTATTTAGATACTTTTACATCCAAATTGGTGAGCTTTTATTTTACAACATGATGCAGTTTGCATGAATAGAAAATGTGGAAACTCCTTTCTATTCATACAGGTAATTCATAATGTATAGGGAAGTGTTGATGAATGAGGATACTGGTATGAAATAAGAATAAAGATAATTTTATTATATTTTCTCCTTGTTTCTCATAGACCCATTGTAGACTAGGCAATTGTTTCACTACACGACCCTTGAAACTCCTAATACAATCATAAGGCACCAATAAGCTTCCAAGATAGTAGTCTTCATTGGAACCATCTTATCAATGATTTTTCCCTTGTTTCTCATAGACGCACTGTAGACTAAACAATTTTTTTTTCCTTTTCTATATGACCCCTGAAACCTTTAATATAATCATAAGACACTAATAGGCTTCCCAGATAGTAGTCTTCCTTGGAACCAACTTATTGGATGTATTGGTTCAAGCATCCTAAGCTAATGTAGGAGGTTAGTATAAAGATTACAATTTAGGAGATTAATATCAAAGCAATCGGAAAAAAAAAAAAAGTGTTCACAGAGAGATGAATGTTTTATTTAGGGTGTCTTGGATGCTTTACAATTGATCCTAACTACTAATATCTACGAAAATTGGCATTAATGTGCCAACTATGAAAGGAAAGAAATGAAATCAATTACAAAAGGGAAGAATAAATTGAAGTAAGGCAGCAAATTTGTTTCCTTGGTTCTAATAATCTTTTTATGCTTGAGGAAGGAAATGGGGAAGACAATGATGTGCCATCCAACTCCCAAAACAATCTGTGTATCTTAATGACTTGAGCCACATGCATGTTGACATGGATTCTCCTAATAGTGCCCCTACAAGTGATAATGTAGAACACATGACTAAAGAAGACAAATGAGGGGTTGATTTGGTGAAGATGTTAGTCTATTGATTTTCTAATATGATAAACTATGCATATTTGATGCATACATGAAAACTAGATTAGTTCTTAGGTAGATAGCCAAGATGTTATGGCATAATATGGTTAAAGGTTTGGTGAAAGAAGTAAAAAGATCCTAAAGAAGGGCTTAGATCCACATGATTTTAGTGGTAGTATTTTCTAAAATTTTGTATTTGGATTTCATGCTTCAGTGAGAGACAAAATATTGCTTGTAAGAGCTCTAAAAGATGAGGCTGGAGCCAAGAAAATTCAATACCCACCAATAAAGTAATGATCATCATGTCACCCATTCATGTACCATCTATAAGAAATTGAAGGATTTGTTTAGTCATCTGTTAGTAGATAATACTTGAAGCATGAATAAAATGAAAAGTAGTATTACATGGATAATGTCTAAATGAGTGAAAGTAAGATATTGTGTACTGTAGTGGATAATAGGGTTCAATAACCATATGAGTGGACAATGAATGCGAGACAAAACTGCATGGAGTACAAGAAGAATTCTCATATTGGCTTGTGCTAGGAGTGTGAACTTAGCCTAATAAAGAATGATATCACATGAGTTAGATTAGAGGTTAAATTTAAGTAGATAATGAAATGGTCCAAGGTCCTCAAGGGTAAACTAACTTTGAAGTGTGCCAATATACCAAAAATAGGTGTTGTGGGCTAACTTATCAAAATGATCTCATTATCATAGACAAGGAGAAAAACAATACATGAACGGGAAAGAGTTTGCCTTAAAAATTGTGAGGCCCCAAGAGACAAGGAAAAAGATAATAAACCTTTATATCACACTCATAGAACCTATTCGAGTGTCACTCTATGAATACCTTTTTGTCCAATGCTTGAGTAAAAATGAATTTTTAATATTGACCTATTGGATGGACCATCTACAAAAATAAGCAAGAACTAAGGATATATAGTAACATGCTTAATAATAACATTGCATTTTTATTAAAATCAAGGCTAGGTTGATGACAAAAGCTTTTGATGATAAGGCAAACTTAGTATATTTTTCATGAGCTATCTAATTAAAGTTTGACTTTGAAGATCCATTTACACCTAATAGGCTTCATCGTGGGAGAAGGTGAAATGAGCTCCTAGATTTGATTTTGGATGCATGCATTATACGCATTAATCATGGCTACTCTCCAATTAGGGTCTTTGATTGCTTTAGTGAAGCAAGTGGGATTAAGATATGGGTGGACTTCTACAATAAGTGAAAAAGTATGTCTAATGGATGAGGATCCACCCAACAAAGGTGCCTACTAGTAGCCAAATCAACATAAGATAAGTAATGGAGGAGGATTATGAGGATATTGGTTTAGCAATAGAAAAGGTAGAGATTGTTAAAACCCTTAAAGTACCATAGAGTTGGTTATTATCAACTTAATGACATTATGCTTCATCTTGGCTTCATGAGAATGAAAGATGTCTTAGAAAGCTTCATGGGACATTGGTTGGATTACTTTTAGGAGGAAACTGATAATGCAAGGGGAGAAAATTCTAGCCCTAAATTGTAAGTCTACATGCAAACCTAAGAAGAGGATAATTAAGTAAGGTTATGGTCTTTTTCTTTTCTAATTAATCTCTTTTGTTTACTAACCATGTATAAAAAATAAATTTAAAAAGAGAGAGAGAAGTACCCATGATTTTTGTTTTAAAGATGGAACGACTCATAACTACATTTATCTTTCTATTAATCATGCAATTAAAAGGAATTCTAATCACACAAATTATTAGAAAGAAACCTACTCTCAATTTATATAGATGTACACCACATAATCACAAACTTTTTCTAACCCAAGAAATCTAACAACATAGAAAATGGTAAGAAATTCCCCAACTTAAGCATCATGGTGGAGTTTAGCTAACTGGGTCCACCAAAGTTAGATGTGGTATTGACTAATTAGCCTAGGGAAATCTTCTCTTTGTAAGCTAGTTCCCATGGTTAGGATTAGGTTCATAAGAAGATGCATCTTAGGTGGTGTTAGGAAGGACAATGGGTAGGTGAGAATGACTTCCATCAATAAGGGAGACCTAGTGATAACTTTATTTTATATAGAGTTATTTTGATTATTTTAGGTTATATTTAATATAGTTTTTATTAGATTATATTTGTATTTTATTGTATTTATTTATATTTTTGTATTTTATGTAGCAAACCCAAAATGAAAGAAAATGTAGGAAATGAAGCAAAATTGGAAAGAAAAGTGAAGAAGAAGCAATTAATCAAATACATGGAAGGCTTGAAAGAAAGGAGACTAGACGAATTAACAAGGAAAAGGGAAAGCACGTGACTGAGAGGGAGGACTTAAGTGGACTAGGGAGAGACCGGAGAGAAACCAAAAGAGAGAAGAGAGAGAAGGTTGGACCAAAGAGTGACCGGAGAGTGGGAACTCGCTGGGACTTGGCCGCGCGCGACAGTGCGGGTCTAGCGAAGACCGCAGCGGTCGTGCGACAGCCAACTGCCGTGTGTCTTTTCTGGCGAGAACCCTTCTCCGGCGTTGAAAGAACATTTTCCGTTCGTGTTTAGGTTATTTCCGGCGAGGAGAGAGCAGATTCGTAGTCCTAGAGCGATTTTCGGCCATTCTGCAGTAGATTAAAGCGGTTTCACGGCAGTTTCCGGCGACAAAGGCGAACGCCGTGCGTGGGCTATTTCCGGCAAAACTGGGCCTTTTTCGGTGGCTTTTGGGCAGATCTGCATGACCCGTCGATAGATCGGCATCCTGGTCGACTTTCTGGAGGTTTTCATGAAAAGCGGTGGCGGCTCACAGCAGCGCATGACCGG
The DNA here is from genome assembly GCA_028551485.1 of Casuarina cunninghamiana. NCBI lineage: Eukaryota > Viridiplantae > Streptophyta > Magnoliopsida > Fagales > Casuarinaceae > Casuarina > Casuarina cunninghamiana. The sequence goes on along the minus strand of CM052369.1, from coordinate 11,998,253 downwards.
CGCATGACCGGCGTCTGGCCGGCGCGAGGAAGCTCATTTTCTCCCAGTTTCTTTTGCCAAATTCTCTTCTCCCCTTGATGTGCAAATTTGTGCAACTTATTTTGTGATTTGAAGACATTTTTGGTGACAGCTTAATGTTTTTAATTTACAAAATGTGTTGTTTAATTTCCTGCGTTGTTCTTGTTTATGTAAATATGTTGTTTTAGTTTAGTTTGTTAGAGCTACGATAGAACTTAATTATAACGTATGAATGTGATTATTTAGGCTTTGTGAGATATTTTATGAATGTGAAGTTGCATATTATGGAGCTTAATGCTTTTAGGTGATTAGCTACCACTTAATTGATATGATTTGCATGTTTGAGACCGACAGGAAATAGCATGCAGTTGCTTCATGTAATATGCAACCATAGATTAATATAGATAGACATATACCATATGATTTGTGTGGCTTTAGGTGCAAACTGGAATATTCACATATCTTAATGCACTTAGTTTATTTAATTCATATGCAGACTCACAGGGAATTAATAAGCTAAGTAGGTTCGCTATACCTAGACATAGGATAGTGAATAAGTTAGGAAATTTCACCATCACATTAGTAGAATTAATCTTGCTAGCATGGATGATCGACATTTGTCTCTAGTAATTAGGTGAAATCGGACTCTCTAGCATCTTTGTTAATCAAGTTTAGGTTAAATTTAGTTCTTTAGTTAATGTTTTACCATTTCGATTTACTAGATAAACTTTAGGAACTATTCACCGTTAGTAATTAATTAGTTTAGTAAACCCCAGTCCCTATAGGATGATACTCATTCTCATCATTATATTACTTGTTCGACATGTACACTTGCATGTAGAATTTCACCGAACAAGTTTTTGGCGCCGTTGCCGGGGATTGGTTGTTTTACTATTGATTAATATTAATACCGAATAGCTTCTTAGTTTAATCTAGCTTTTGTTTTTCTATTTTATTTCTACTTTTAATCTTGTATTTTGTTGCAGAAAAAAAAAAAAAAGATGGAGAACAATGATGGTACACGTAAACTGTTGAAAGATTATACACCATCATTTTAAAATGCCACAACAAGCTTTCAGAGGCCTACAATTCAGGCAAACCACTTTGAGATCAAGCTTGTGCTCATCAAGATGCTTCAAAAATCCGTGCAATATAGTGGGCTACCTAATGAGGATCCAAATGCTCACATTGAAGCATTCCTTGAATTCTGTGACATGATTGGAGATCATAGAGTCACAGAAGATGTTATCAGGTTAAAACTATTTCCATTTTCTCTTAAAGATACAGCTAAAAATTGGTTCTCTTCACTTCCTGCAGGATTAATTACTACATGGGATGATTTGGCTCAGAAATTTCTTAGTAAGTTCTTTCCTTTTGCAAGATCTGCTAAATTGCATAACGATATTTTCACTTTTGAGCAGATGAATGATGAATTATCGTATGAAGCTTGGGAAAGATTCAAGGAACTTTTGAGGATATGTCCAAATCATGGACTACCCACGTGGCAGAATTGTTAAAAGAGATACTAGAGAACAAAAGGAAGCTGGAAGTATATGAGACAGTTGTGCTTATTGAAGAATGCTCAACAATCAAATGACATAGGTTGTCTCCGAAACTGTTGGAGTTCCATCCTCCTTGAGTAGCAATGTGGAGGATAGTTTGGCTGAAAACTATAAAGCAAGCACTTCTTGGGAGGCAACCCAAGTATTTTGTTAGCAGTTTAGTTAGAAGGTTGTCACCATATGCTCATCACAGCTCCATTTTGATAGCCTATAATTATGGGAGTTTTCCTTGTTCCTTCTTTACTATTGCTTTATTTTCTTTTATCATTGAGGAGAATGCTTCATTTAAGTTTGGGGGTACTGCTATTGTTGGAAGTATGCTGTTTTGTTGGGTTGTGTTGAAGGTTGTGTGTAGTGGAAGTTACTGTTGCATTGGGAGTGTATTGGAAGTGCTTTTTGTCGTGTTTGTTTTGCTGGAAATATTTTGTTGGAAGTGTTGTGCTAAAATTTTCTGTTTTGTGTTAAAAGTTGTGTTAGAAAGTTTATTTTTTGGTGTAAGATCTTTTTCTTGTGCTGGACCATGATTTCTATGATTGGATTCTTTATTGTGAATTCTTTGCAATTCTTAGGGAGATGTAGATTTTGTTCAAACTTGCAATTGTTGTATGATATAAGTGTGATTCTGATTATGTTGATTCACTTATTGAGCACTAAAAGTCTGCATTTTCTTGAAATTGTGTGTATCTCTAGAGAACATTCATGTGAAGTGTGTGATTTTCTTGGATCTCACCCAGATCTTAGAATTTGCTTGATTTCTTCTTGAGGCGAAATCCTAGGTTGCATCTGACTAAGAAAATGATTTAGGCCATCTTTGGATCGTTTGAGCCTTTCAAGCTAACCTTTTATACTTATCCCCAGTCACCTCACTGAGCCTTGTTCTTATCTTGAATTTGTTGAATGACACCTGCATATATATCTCTAAGCCTTTTGATCAATTTGCCCTATTGTCCTATGCCCATGAACATATTGACTTCTGGTGTGTACAAGTTATTTGAGCATGAGAGAAGTTGAGGGGAAGCATGTAGTATGATTGATTGCAATAATTGTGTGTGGGAAAATTTGTAAATGCAAATGCAATTGCAAATGAAAAAGAAAAAAAAAAAGAAAAAAGAAAAAAGAGAAAAGCATTTGCTTTAGGATGAAATGATTTTATTATCTTTTGTAAGATTCAAGTCACATAGTTCTCTAAAAGAGATCTTTGAGCATTATTATCGAATATCATTGATAAGAGAGAATTGAGGTGGCTATACGTGTAAGTGTTTTTGTTTTGCTTTATTGTTGCAAACCTGATTATGGCTTTTGTATAGTGTCAACATATGATTGGATACAAAAGAATGAGACTAAGTGGTGGTAGAAAGATCATCTTCATGGAGTAAAAAGGTAGAGAATGGCTAAAGTTTTGATAAGATCCTAGAAAGTAATGTGTTCATGGGTTATTTGAGCTTAAATGACTTTCATCTTACCCTTAGCCCAACCGTTCATTACAAGATTATGAAAGTCCTATTGATTTTTGGTTAGATGATTGACTTACATTAGTGTAGATAGGAATGAAGAGCAAACCTATGAGATTTGGTTAAAGATTTTGAGAGGTTGCATATTAATGTGGATCTATTTGGAGTGCATGCAATTGAGAAAAAATGCAGACTCACACACACACACGTGATTGACATAGTTAAGAGTCTGTCTTACCTTATAAACCAATTGCATTGTTTGGATGAAAGTTATGTTTTTCTTTGAATTGTTAAGTTGAACAATTATGGGAGAATATCATAGAAGGATTGGTTGAATGTGTTGTTTTGTTCTTTTGCTCGAGGACAAGCAAAATTTTAAGTTTGGGGGTGTGGCATTGTTGTTTTGGAAAATACTATGGAGCGATTGGTGGTATTAGAATATGTTGTTTAGTGCTTTTTGTGTGTAATTTCTTGTGCTTGTTGTGAGTATTTTTTTTTTATGTTGTCATAATATGTTGTTTAGAGCTTGTTTAATGTTTTGTGTAAATTTTTTTTTTTGTTTTATGTTGTCATAATGTATTGTTTAGAGCTTTTGCTCGAGGACGAGCAAAATGTTAAGTTTGGGGGTGTTGATAACTCTATTTTATATAGAGTTATTTTGATTATTTTAGGTTATATTTAATATAGTTTTTATTAGATTATATTTGTATTTTATTGTATTTATTTATATTTTTGTATTTTATGTAGCAAACCCAAAATGAAAGAAAATGTAGGAAATGAAGCAAAATTGGAAAGAAAAGTGAAGAAGAAGCAATTAATCAAATACATGGAAGGCTTGAAAGAAAGGAAACTAGACGAATTAATAAGGAAAAGGGAAAGCACGTGACCGAGAGGGAGGACTTAAGTGGACCAGGGAGAGACCGGAGAGAAACCAAAAGAGAGAAGAGAGAGAAGGTTGGACCATAGAGTGACTGGAGAGTGGGAACTCGCCGGGACTTGGCCGTGCGCGACAGTGCGGATCCAGCGAAGACCGTGGCGGTCGTGCAACAGCCGACTGCCGGTGTCTTTTCTGGCGAGAACCTTTCTCCGACGTTGAAAGAACGTTTTCCATTCGTGTTTGGGTGATTTCCGGCGAGGAGAGAGCAGATCCGCAGTCCTAGAGCGATTTCTGGCCATTCTGCAGTAGATTGAAGCGGTTTCACAACAATTTCCAACGACAACGGTGAACGCCGTGCGTGGGCTATTTCCGGCGAAACTAGGCCTTTTCCGGTGGCTTTTAGGCAAATCTGCATGACCCGTCGATAGATCGGCATCCTGGTCGACTTTCTGGAGGTTTTCATGAAGAGCGGTGGCGGCTCACGGCGGCGCGTGACCGGCATCTGGCCGGTGCGTGGAAGCTCATTTTCTCCCCGTTTCTTTAGCCAGATTCTCTTCTCCCCTTGATGTACAGATTTGTGCAACTTATTTTGTGATTTGAAGACATTTTTGGTGACAGCTTAATGTTTTTAATTTACAAAATGTGTTGTTTAATATCCTGCGCTATTCTTGTTTATGTAAATATGTTGTTTTAGTTTAGTTTGTTAGAGCTATGATGGAACTTAATTATAACATATGAATGTGATTATTTAGGCTTTGTGAGATATTTTATGAATGTGAAGTTGCATATTACGGAGCTTAATGCTTTTAGGTGATTAGCTACCACTTGATTGATATGATTTGCATGTTTGAGACTGACAGGAGATAGCATGCAGTTGCTTCATGTAATATGCAACCATAGATTAATATAGATAGACATATACCATATGATTTGTGTGGCTTTAGGTGCAAACTGGAATATTCACATATCTTAACGCACTTAGTTTATTTAATTCATATGTAGACTCACAGTGAATTAATAAGCTAAGTAGGTTCGCTATACCTAGACATAAGATATTGAATAAGTTAGGAAATTCCGTCATCACATGAGTAGAATTAATCTTGCTAGCATGGATGATCAACATTTGTATCTAGTAATTAGGTGAAATCAAACGCTCTAGCATCTTCGTTAATCAAGTTTAGGTTAAATTTAGTTCTTTAGTTAATGTTTTACCATTTCGATTTGCTAGATAAACTTTAGGAACTATTCACTAATAGTAATTAATTAGTTTAGTAAACCCCAGTCCCTGTAGGACTCAACATGTACACTTGCATGTAGAATTTCACCGAACACCTAGCCAAATGTAAGGCGAAAATGGGATTTTCCAAATAATATAATTAGTTGGACCCCAATGGTAAGGGATCAAAGAGTGCTTGTAAAGGTTGGAAATGGCTAGTTTGTCAAAAAGTGAAAAATGGTGATTTCGGACATGGTATTTGCCAATTGGAAAAGGAGGAAGTCATTGAATTCAAAGGACTTTTGATATTGGCAATCCTAATTGCGTATAAAAATTATAATTAGAGATTGAGATTAGGAATAGTTGAACTAGAGTAAGTGTTGCTAAAGAGGTCAATTTATGATCCAAGCTTTCTTATATGCTTTACAATTAATCTTAACTACTACTATATATACAACTTGGCCATTAATATGCTAGGTAAGAAATAAAATCAATTAAAATGAAAAGAATCAATTGAATTGGGGTAGCAAATTTGCTCCCATGGTTGTTAATGCTTTTGTGCTAGATTCTAACATGACATCCAACTTATGGAAAGAAGCTTCTTAATAATTCAAACCATGCATATGCTGACATGATTCTTATAACATATAGAGCAAAGTGCTATTTAGATAACTAACCTTTCTTCCCCCATTACATCAAGACTTCATAGACAAGGCAAAGGTTATATTACCTCCTACACCTATATCTCATTGGCCATTTAAAGCTTAAAAGGTTGCTTTATGCTTGCATCTCCATTTGGTATTGTAGTAGGACATTGACTTAACGAGGAAGGTCTACTCTAGAATCATGCTTGATCCACAACTCTCTTTTTGCTAAGTCAATTTGAAAGAAGTGTAAGAGATAGGGGAACAAAGGTTTCATTTAGTCTAGTAGACATCTTCAAAGCAAGAGGTGACAATTCCATGATAGGAAAATCATGTTAGCAAATATAGCTTCAAATGAATCTTTTTTCAAGGATCTAGCATTAACCATGAAAAAACAAAATGAATTTCAAGTAAAGGATCTTTGCTCCATTCTTCTTAGTAGTAAGCCTAGGTCTTCCCCTATTTACTCTTCTTCTTCACTAGCTAGATGAGCAAAGCCAAAGTTGCAATGAAATTAAGTGTAAAGGGAAATGGTGGTGCTGCATTGTGTAGTTAGTGCTCTCACTATACAAAACCATGTAGGTTAGATATGTGTTTTGTGTCTTAAAGAGATGGTTTTGTATTGAGGTGCACAGGGATGAAAATGTCCTTAATTGGCATTTTCACATAACTTTATCTCAATGTAACATAAAGCTGCCATTATCACAAGATTTCATTTTTAAGCAAAATTTAATGTATTTATTAAGAGCTTTAGGGGGACCTAGCCGATTATTTATGTATTTACTCAAATAGGTCCACTCATTATAAATGTATAAGATAAACATTGGCCCACACTAACTAGTACCATATTCGTAATCAATAATAATATCTATCTTGTTAGGTCTTATAGCTTAACAAGAAGGGGGGTTAAATTGTTTAAGCCAAGACTTAAGCAATAATTTTTCTGATCTAAAATTATTATGAGTGCTTATAGAAGTCACACAAATGAGGCAAACATCAAGCAAACAAATTCTAAGCAAGTGACATGTTTTTTAACAATAAGATAGCAAATTATCATTAAATATTTCACAACTATTTAGCAAGTAAAATAGCCAGATAGTATCAAGTAAATGATAAGTCAATTAGCAAAAAATAACAAGTAACATTCAAGTCAATAGAAGGAAAAGAAGAAACACCATCTTTACCACGGTGGTTCAGCACTCAATCCTTGAGTCTTACGTCCACCATCTTATCCTTCAATCCAATCGATTGAAGTCTTTTTTACTCAAACCAAATTGGGAGAAAACATTCTCCCTAATCCAAATAATTCCTTCTTAAAGGAATTCTCAAGTTTGAATACAATATAAGGTTAACCAACCTTAGTTCAAATAGAAAATCCTTTAAAAATGTAAATATAATGAGGGATAATGCTAATAGAAGAGCTTATACAAAATATTGAATGTAATTATAAGCTTTAATCTCAAAACCCCCAAATATTTTCATATTAAGGTTTCAGATTTACCAATCAGTTTTTGTGCAAATGATAATATATGTTCGATTAGCACATAAACAAAGATATATCACAAAGAATAATCAACAGAAATGATACTAAGTTGAGTATCAAAGATACCATCGAAACTTCTTCACAGTGGACAAAGAATGAGCTCAAAAACAACTTCTCTTGAATAATAACTTAAAGATATTCACTTCAAAACTGTCTTCTTCAATCATAAAATGGCTTTCTCTTATATATGATATGAAAATAAAGAACTGAGAGATGATATTTGCCTTACCCATCATTTCATAGGTTTTTTCCCGTTGAAAGAATGTAGCTTGTACCTTTTTTTGTTCCACATCAGCTTTTTCATCAGACCGAGCTTTGGATTCTGACATTCACTTAAAGACTTCTGCAAATCTTCCTGTTACAGGAGCAAGGATGTGACTGTGGTGAGAGAGATAGAAAGGGGGCGTCTGTGTTTCGAATAGAAACTAGGGCTTCTAAGGTGATCGAGACACCTAAGTGTGTCTTATGAACTGAATGACACCGTCTTGGATCAGGCTTTACAATATCAAAACACGAGCTAAGTCACTTGTAAGAGCAAATCACAAGTCAAGTCATTTGTAAGAACAAAACACGGGCTAAGTCATTTGTAAGAGCAAATCACGGGCCAAGTCATTTGGAAGAATAGAAACACGAGCCAAGTCTCTTATAAGTATAGAACACAAGCCAAGTTTCTTATAAGTATAGAACACGGGCCAAGTCTCTTATAAGAACAAAAACATAGGCCAAGTTTCTTATAAGAACATAAAACGAGCCAATTCCTTTGTGCAGAGCAGTAATACACCAAGAAATCTTAAAAGATGGTCACGAATCAGGCAAGTCATGAGCAAGTAAAGTGAACCTTGATTTGTTCTTAAAAACTCTTAGTAACTTAACTGAAGTTCATAATAAAGTACCTTCATCAAAACAAAAGCAAGTATCATATTTCTTAAATAAAATAAATTATATACATATATATAATGTCATTTAAATAAGGCATTTTTTTTAAAGACATTATATGATGATATCATGTTAAGAAATGTAGGAACCCGGCTACTTTATAATATCATTAATTGATATTATAATTTGCACACCTTTTACTTCTTATGATTTTCTTTTGCACATATGAAAAACATTTTTCAATAAATAATTCACAATAGATTTTGTCATAACAAAACCCTTATTTTCCAACATATCTAACTTTATTGGACCAATATTATTTACATCAATACACCATCATATAAAAAATAGTTTATGCCTATACATAATGTTGGATCCTATAGCAACCTAAGAGGGGGGGTGAATTAGGTTTCTCTTTAAAAATTCACTTCTAATTTATGTTTAATCACTTTTTGCAATCAAATAAAGCATTCAAAGATAATTAAACACAAGAGAGACAAGACACAAGTTTACACGGTGGTTCGGCCCTTTTTCACCTACTTCCACCCTCTTCTCCTTCAACACAACCGATTGAAGTCCACTTTACTACAAAGCTAGGAGAAACTTTCTCCTACACTTTCCAACTCCTCCTCAAGGAGTCAAACAATCCTTACACCAAATATCACAATTACAATGTGTGTCTCAACACACATCAACAAGTCAAAGTTTATCAAGCTTATTACAAATTTCGAACTAAGCTTCTGTAAGATATGCAATACAAGTTCAGAAGCTTCAAACAACTACTAGAGGCTCAATACAGAGTAAATGGACAAAAGCCCCAAATTCATTCAAACCCTAGCAGAGTCTACTTGCAGAAAATCAACTTCAATAATAGAGTATAATGAAGCACAAATTGATTATCTAGTAAGCAAGTAATGAGCTTAGAAATTAGTCACCCAATGAAGATCAAGATCGTTGGTTTGGATGAGCTAGGATGAGTAGTATGAGATGCTTTACAACTTGCTTTCTTTGCTTATGATTTTTGGACTTCTTGCAATGGTGAAGACAAACTTGCTTAAATACCTTCAAATCAACTAACCTCTCACTTCAAAGAGTCGTTCTGACACTTCTGAGCACCATCAAATCTTCTTCCCGTTGGAGCTCCTTATTTCCTTATTCTCTGTCCATTTTCGAGCTTAAGAGAGACAGAATGTCATGGAAGAGGTTCTACCTTCGTTTATTTCAAAACCCCATCCAAAACGGTGCAGTTTTGGTCTCAACTTAAAACTTTATAATTCGGGTTCTGTGGAGCAAGTTTCAGGTCTCACTTAAATCTTCCTCAATTCTCTCCAATCTTGAATCAATTCTTTATGGGTCCTTCACAGATTGATAGAACATCCTTTTCCTTACAAAAGCCCTTTGAAATTGTCTTCAGAAACCCTCTAATCTGCTTCCAATTTCACTTTTGATCAGTTAGGGTAAGAACACGACGAGCTTCACCATTTCTTCAAATTGATCCTCTCTGAGTAGTGGGTCTTTGTTTTTTTCTTCATAGAAATCTTTTCCTCTTCATTAGCTTTCCAACAAGCTATCTTGTGCCTTAATCAGAGGTGAAATGGGCGGCCAAATCTACTGGCGAAGTCACAGCGTCATCGCGGGTCGGATTCTGGGTCGCGGCGCTTAAGTTGGTCGCGGGTCACACATTCTGGACTGGGTCGCGCACTGGGTCGCATTCTGGGCCTGGGTCACATTCTCTGGACTGGGTCAAACCTCTGTGGACTGGGTTAGACTTTTCTGGAATGGGTCAGACTTTGGACTGGGCTCATTCTAACCCAATTTCCTGCATATAATTTCAGCATCATTTTTCGTATGAAACCCATAAATAATCAAACATTAATTATAATATTTTCATATTATAATTCCATTTAATTATCAATATATTTCAACAAAATGGTTATAATATTATCATATTATAATATCCATTTTTTTCATCATCAAAATGTTTATATATTCTAATATCATTAAAATATATTCCAACACATAAGCTCACAAAATGAGCTAATAATCTCCTACTTAGACTATATCAATATTCATGAAAACAATTATAATACTAATAATAGTTATATGAAAATAATTCTGAAAACAATTTTATATTGGTCTAGTGATAGTCCCTCATCACTAATCAAGTCTCATAAATCATCAAACCTCAAATTATAGCAATAACCATGCCAATTAAAAGAAAACACTAACCATAGTCACAAAGGTTTCCACTCTACTAACAAGGATTTAATATGGTAATGTGGCAAGCGAATAACTCTATACACATAAGCATCACGTATTACTTTCTTCATCAATCCCATTATCCTTCACTAATTGACAAACCATAATTGACAAATCATTATTGGAGAATATGTATTAAGGCTTTAATGAACCTCGATGTCTTACATGTGACTAGAGTTTAACTTTATGTATTACAAGACATTCATTTATGGCCAATAGTTGTATGCCCCAGCCAAACACTTGAGATTATGCATCCTTTAAAACTTTTATAACATGCCTTATATAAAACACTTATGTGTCTTATACAACTTTATGAATTCAAATAATATATTGTAAGTTTGATAAGATAATGTTATAGTAAACAATATTAGATGCTATTCTATTGCACAATCAAAGTAAGTAAGAACTCCCATTATATAGAAGCATCCTATGTAGTTTCCAAACCTATGTTAATAACATATTATTGTAACAAACAAGGGCTCAATCTTTTAGTAAGTGGGTCAACTAACATAGCATTTATCTCAATAAGCTTTACTACAAAGTCATTATTCCTTACTCTTTTCTTAATGATTAAAAACTTGATTTTAATATGTTTGGTCCCTTTAATGCTTTTATAATCATTGTTAAATGGTAAACTAGATTTTTATCATAGTAAAATTAAATGGGCCTTTCAATAAAATTAAAGAGGTCAAATGCCTTATGAGGTTCTTCAACTAGATTGCTTGAACAACCACCCCATAAAAACCTACAAATTCTGCTTGTATGGTAAAAGATGTATTAATGTCTACTTAATATCTTTCCATGATATTGCTTCATCTATCATCGTAAAGATATAACTTGATGAAAATTTCACACCATCCTTACAGCTTGCAAAGTTTGAATCTAAATACCCAATGAGTTATAGATCATCTACATGTCTATAGGTTTAGCATATAATATCTTGTCATCTTTGAAAACCTCATAACTTTCTTAGCAACAATCATTAATGATCATGTTTAGGTTAGATTGAAACCTATTGGGAAGTCCTATGACAAATGCAATGACAAGCCTAGTGTAGACTTGCATACTTGAAGCTACCTACAATATTGACATATGATACCCTTTTCATAGATTCTTTCTTAGCTTCACTTTTAAGACATTGCAATAGACTTAACTTGGTTAAAACCTAATCCATTAACAAACTCTTAAGAACTGGTATACTCCCAGGTTTGCAATCTTAACATAAACTTGGTTAGAACCTAATTAATATATGTCCTCTAAGAAAAGACTTCACAATTACTATGATCGATCCTTATGGATCTCAATTTCGATGACAAATGATGTTTCACTAAGGTCTTTCATATTAATTGTGAAGACAACAATCTCTTAGCCTCTTGGAGTAGTGCAACACCTTCGTTGGCTATTAAGATGTCATTCACATAAAGGATTAACAAAATCAGCATACTCTCGTTAACCTTAATGATTCATCTAGTTTTCAACAAAACCACAATAAGTGATGAAGTTGTCAAACTTCAAACATTATCATCTTCAAGTTTAAAGCTATAAATAAACTTCTTAAGCTTACAAATAAGTCTCCTATGTTACGTAATACAAAACTTTTAGGTTGAGCCATGTAGACCTCCTTATCAAAAGCTCTATTTAGAAAACATTCCTAACATCCATTTGGTGTAGTCAAATGAGCTACTAACATCATGATCATCTTGAATGAATCCTTAGAAAAGATTGGTAAAAATGTATTTGTAATTCATTGCATTTCTTTGTGTGAATCTCTTAGCTACCAATCTGGCTTTAAATTTATCTACCTTCCATATGGAATCTTTCTTGCTCTTGAATACCAATTTGCAACCATTAGGCTTACATTTTTTTGGTGGTTCAAATTTCACCTATAATTTTAACTATTGGCTAGAAATAGCTTCTAAATGTTGGATCCTTTACAATCCCAATATTGTAGTCATGCTTAACAAAACACACCATATAATTAGGATGAATGGTTAATTTCTTTTCTTTGTTGGATCTTCTTAGTAGATTAGTCATTATGACTTAATCTTGGGCCTATGGTATCTCATCTGGAGTTATATCTGTAGCATGTTCCTGCACATTTACATGGCTAAGGATTAGAGCAACAAGCTCTTTGTCCAATGAAATAGATGGAATAAGATAATACCTATATAAGCATCACATATATTCTTTATTGCCTGAGAGCAAGAGCCTTTCTTTGCAATATAAAGCTCTAGAAACTTAACTACATGTGACTTTATGATCCTAGTACCTCCACAAGAGTTATAAAAATGATACCCTTTAAAATGGTTTAGGTACGATGCAAAATAAAACCTGATGGTCCTTTGATCTGACTTGCCTAAGGTTGGATCATGCAACTTGATCTTGGCTAGAAATTCCTAAACCTTAACATGATTCAAGCTAGACTTGCATCCCATGAATAGCTCCAATGGAGTCAAAGACACTATGTTAGTAGGAATGCAGTTAAGGATATAAATAAATGTCTTTAAAGCATCTCCCATATATATATATATAAATAAAAAGGTAGGTTGTTACCATTCATCATATTCCTATCCATGTTTATTAAGGTTCTATTTCACCTCTGAGTAACATTGCTTTACTAAGGGCTTCTGGATATAGTGCACTATGCTATTATCCTTGAATCCTATAAGTATTGGGCAAAGGATCCTTTATGTTGTCCTACATCACCATGTTTTCCATAGTATTCTCCATTTCATTTAGATATAACAACACTTATATTTTTCCCTAGTTACTTTTTGACTTCATGTCCAAACACCTTAAATTTCTCAAGTGATTTGAATTTGTTCCTAATCAAATACACAAATTTATACTAAGAAAAGTCATTTATAGAAGTGATAAAATACACATTTACCTTGCAATGGCACTCTATAAGGGACCACTAATATCGGTCTAAGTCACTCTTAATAATTTAGAAATATGGATTGTTGTTTTCTTCTTTGTCATAGTTAACTTGCCTTTATAACAATTTATACACATTTCCAAATCTTTATCTAGAATTGGCAAAATAGCTATCCTCCTTAACCTTTGTTCTCTTTCTATGAAAATGTGGCCAATTTTCTTATGCCACAATATATAGTTGTTCTTTAGACGAAAATTATTTTTAGAAACATTGCCATTAACATTTGCAGTAACATATATCTCATGTGGTAATAAATATAATCTATACAAGTTATGGGATAATACACAACTACCAATTATATTCAAACTAAAGGACATATTTATAATAAAGTTCTTAATCTTAAAAGCATATCTAACCTTGTCTAGTATAGAAACTGAAACTAAATTCTACTTGAAAGGTGGTACATAAAAAATATTACATAAAGTCATCCTAAAACTAATCTCCAAAAGTAGGATAATGTTTCCAACAAACTCCACATTGACCTTCAAATTATATCCAACAAAAGGTCTTGCTAATTTGCATTTGGCTTCCTCTTATTTATGAATCCCTAAATAGTAAAGTCACTAAGAACTATATAACCTCCTATTTTCTTCATCCTAAAAACTAAGTGAGTACCTTAAACTCCTTTTGAAACTTAAGCTTAAATTTTTTATTTTTACTTGAACTAGCGCCATGAGAATATAGGACTATATGATACCTCTTCCTCTTTAACTTTTCATCTTCAACCACAACGTTAACCTAAAAACCTTAGTTCTCCAACTTTCATTCAGCAAATTATAGGTTGTCTTCATGATGCTAAAATCAAAAGGAAGACTATTTAGTACTTGGTGAACAATGCATTCATTAAAAATAACAACATTCATGCCCTTAAGCTTTGTTTGATACTCAACCATCCTTATTATGTAGTTCATGGCACTAACAATCTCATTATACTTAAGGCTAAAGAGCCCCTACAAAAAGTGTTCTAGCATCAACATTAGAGAAAACCACATATTGCCTTGACCTACTTCCTTTGTTGGCAAACTACATTGGAGGTAATTCAAAATGGTTATTCGCATTGCCAATAGGCATAAGCAATTATGTTTAGTCCATTAAGCATATTGAGCCTTATAATCCTTTAAACTATTCATAGTCATATTGTTTATCTTATAAGTTTGTGATAAGTAGACCTATTTAAGTAAATACATAAGTAAGCAACTAGATCCCCCTTCCAACTCTTAATTAAATACACTAAAATTTGCTTAAAAATTAAATCTTCCAATAATTGTGATCACTAACCCACTTTAGCTAAACATTATATTCATGATTAAGGACAAAATTGGTCTAACTCTATTGGACCAACATAATTTAGATCAGTACACTTGTAGGAGAAATAGTTTATACTCATTAATATAATAAAAGCTCACAAAATGAACTGACAAATCAGTGCACCGTTTAATGTGCTAAAGATTGTGTAACACGTCAATATAGCAAAGGTTCATTCGCTGCTCAACTTTGTCCACCTGATCCATCATGAATCGCTCGACAAAGGCTTTAGCCACTAATTCAATGTCCCCATTGCTCCATAAAGTAAAATTTGAAAACTAAAAATACATTGGCTTCCGACTCCAATAAAAGAAGTAACTTAATTATATATTCAAGTGAGATACAACTTATAAATGATATTATCCGCGACAGCTTTTTAACATGCGAACAATACTAGATTTCAAGGTAAGGATGTACAGAGATGAAAAATAAAAAATGCCTAGTGCTCTAGAAGAAATCCTCTTGCGGGACAAACAATAGTTTGCTAGGCGTCAAAATTTTGGCCCTACCGAAGGCCGCACCTGGTTTGATATGTACAAGAAATTGAGAACCGCCATCCAAAGAGCCACTAGCTGACGCCTCAGTCATCCATCCTCTTGCCATCCACAGTGCCCTTTCCAAAGACCTCTTCAATCATGCTCCATGTGGATAGAAGATCTAAACCTTTTAATGAAGCTGATTGGCTCTTGGCATTCCAAACTTTATCATCATAGGGCTCCAGTAAATAAAACTGACCTACCGCATCATTACACCAATCAGCGTTGCCATGATCACTCTTAGGTCCACACACTTGTAAAGTAGTTCCAGGGTTAACAGGACCACAAGAGCTAGCTCTATTGAATTCACAATCAAACGACGTGCATGAGTCATCCTGGGCATTGAGATCTTCCGGATCACTCTCTGGCACCTTATCCACAGGATGAACTACGGGGTTAAATTTGCTCTCATCAAGAGACTTCAAAGCATGTGGATCCAATATAATATCCATCCCACTGTCTTCTCTGGGAGCACCTTCTCTACCAGGTTGCTCAATGCCATCCCCATTGCAGTCATCATTACCATAATCGTCACAGCCAGAATCATCATCATCAGCATCACTAGCATCATCTTCTTCAGACAAATCCGCCTGATTATCTTGATCAAGGGACTCAATGGCAGAGTCGTCCTCTTCATCTTCAACCTCATAGGAGCTTGTATTGTTTCCTTGCCATTCATCATCACTGTCTATTTCCAGCCAATTAGATCTGTTTTGTGCAGCACGTCTCCGAAGCATGAACACATTGAAATAATAGCTAACTAGCTCCTTCTTACTTCTTGAAGGAAAAAACATTGACAGGTGCTTCCAAAAATTCTTGCCCAAGGACACAGGATTGGAGTAAACAACCTCATGAAAGGTCTGCTCTTCTTCTTCAGTCCATTTGTATGCCACCTCCTCTCCCATTTCAGAAAAGCCTAACTTCAAAAAATTTTCATCCCCGATAGTTTCTCTTAGTTTTCTCCGTGCTTCCCTGACATGCTGCCGAACACATCTAATAGAGCCAGAATCAGGACAACTGCAATCTGCACTTTTATCTCCATCACAGTCAACCACATTGGAGGACAAATCTGAATCAGGCATTAAGATAACACAAGTCCCCATGAGCTTCTCATCATCGACACTATCATCAACGTCAGGTTTACATTTTCCAGTCAGATCTAACTTGCTCTGATATACATTGTTGTTCCACACTGGAATACTGGCTTGATAATCCGCGCCAATAGGAACTTGCTTTCTAGGAGTGCGATCCAAGAAAGCAGAATAGACATCCTCAAATAAAACAAATCTTCTCTGAGGCAGGCCCAATTCCAAATATGTTGGAGAAAGAGATGAGTAGGCTGATGCCCCAGATCCAGCGTCTTCTTCACCAGAACTACTAGAGCCCCATGACCGGGGGTCACTGCTCTCAGTATCCTTGTCAGTTAAATTTGATACTTCAGTAATAGTGTCTTTTTCTACTACCTCATGCCACTGAAGTTTATGAAAGCCATCCTCATCCTCACCCTCACCTATTTGACAAAATATGCCCAGCATTAAAAGTACGTATTGCAAAAAGAGATGATTCAGTAAAGTAATGGCATCAGATACAGTTGTGCCACAAAACACACTCTCAATATAGATTTTGAACAAACTATTTTTACCAGAAAAAATAGGCTCCCGTGGGCAATTGTTACAAGGAACAACTCCAGCAGTTGGATTATGCATCTGATCATACTCTAGCTTCCTTACGTGCTTATAAGGAAGCTTAGAGAGCTCCTCATCATCAAAAGGCCTTTTAAGTCCCATTCTTATCTGAGGGAAAAATAACTGAAGGTTAAATTCGAAGGCAAACAAGGAACAAGGAAGAGCATCACAGCAACAAGAAGCAACAACCATAACATAAACAGAAAAGCCAAAAATAGTATAAATTTTGATCAATTCAATGTAAGTGCATTACAGAGACAAACCCTGCCATAAGGCACACAAAGCTATTGTAATTTTTTTCTTATGGTTAATATGCATGACAAGTAAAAGAGAACGCAACACATAATACAAAAAACGACCGTTTAAGAAAGGTGTAGTGTATAGATAAATAAAATCCAGAAGATGTTAGTGTTCATTCATCTTCACAATCAACAAAAAATTTCCTATAGAAAGATCACAAATAAATCGTGGAAGAACAGTATTAACATATAGTAACAAGAATTCATTGGCTGGTAAAAATTAACAATGAGCGATATAGTCCGAGCAAGTAGCAACATATGAGTCATGGCAAAGTCTACTAAATCAAGCGACGCTGCATATTAAGTTTACTAAATAAAGCCAATGATCATAATCGCATGTAAACCCCACCCCGAAAAAAAAAATGGTCATTAACCAAAGACTTATTAGGAATAACAATCATAAGCCATAAATAATCAAATCATAACAACGAAAATAACAACTTTCTACCTCTTGAATCGTCGAATTCAGACTTTGAAGCCTCGAAGATTAGCCTACAACCCTAGAAGCCTTAATTCAGATAATATATCACTGAATCAAGCGCCCAGGCGTTATTTCCCTGTGCCTTTAGTACGTACCCCAACTTAATTACACCAAATAGAAAAGCCCCAAAATTGTCTGAAACCCTAACCCCAGACGAAGCAAATTCAGACGCGAATTACCAGTCAGACGGAAAAATTACCAAGAAAAAGAGAATCAATCAATCAATCTGCAAAAAACTGTACCAAACCCCTCTAGAAATTTTCGGATCGAACAAACCCTAGCGGATCGAACGATTAGAAAACCCAGAAATTTGAACGGGTCGATCGGAATACAAAACCAGAGCCACTCAGAGGGGAACTAGACACCACCAAGAATAGAACAGAAAAACGGAGAGTGTTGGAGGATTAGGACCGTCTAGCGGACCAAATTGAAACCCTAACCCTAGAATGGGTACGAGCAACGGCTGAAGTTGATTTTGGACTCAATCAATAGAGAATAAAGAGAATCGAACAGATCGGAGATTTAATTTAAGTGTTGCAATAGTTAATCAGAGGGAAACCTGAGCTAGATCTGAGGAAAATCGAAAGGGGCGGCCGACGAGGGTCAAAGGGTACGGATCACGCGTTTCGGTTCGAAAGTATCGGGAAAAGAGAAACCGGGTTAATCTAATACCCGCCAATGTTGTCTGGTCTATATCCTATATAGCCAAAACAGGCTAGCTTTCGAATTGACCATAAAGTCCTCGTATGAGTTGCTCCATATTTTTTTTTCTTTTTTTTTCTTTTTATTTAGGTTAATGAAGGCAAGAGTTTTAAAGAAAAAAGAAAAAATTAAAACGAAATTTCTGTTGTATTTTTTGTATTTTTTTCCTCACAAAGATATTGATTATAGTGCTTTTCATTTTCTATTCTTTTTACTTTGGATAATTTTCCTTTTGCAAGTTAAACAAAATCTATTATTTCTTTTTAAACTCTTAATTTCCAATTTTTAATATTCTTTATTTTATGATATAAAACAATAAAATGATTTTCTCCACTTACGGTGATTGAAGTTCCATACCTGCCACTTTTAAAGAAATATGACAAAATTTAACAAATAATACTAGTTTTATCTTTATTGTCACATGGTTCATCATATAATTTTTATTATTGTAATTTTTTTTTTGACGCACACCCAGCTCATATATCTAGATGTTAAATTGGGATCAAGACTTCCTAAATCTTTTAACTTTGCCTTTGTTCATAAGTGATAATATTTTTAGTTGTCAAGAAGAATATAAAAGGTATTTCAAATTATTTTAACATTGGTTAAAAATCATCTTAAAAATAAAAAATATGACCCTTTTTTATAAGGTATATTTAAAAGAAATTAAACTTTTAATATGATATTAGAATCAAAATAAAAACATGTCTCTCAATTTGACTTTAAATAAAAAAATTAATTAATTTTCTTAACATTAACATTTGGGTTCGAGATTAAGCCTCGACACTGCCATAATGAGTAATTCCCCGAGGCTATTACAATTAAACCCATCCTCAGTCTTTATTAAAACCTCTTCGTCAGTCACCAACTGTGCTGCAGGAGGACGAGTGGCCACCTTGGTGGGGCGGGGTATAACTTAAACAACGTTTGGTTTGTTGAGACCCTTCTTCAATAAACGGCAAGAGGCCGATCCCAACTTACATGCCGTGCCCTACTCGCTTCGAGGCTCGGCTCACCTTATCATCGCAGGCGGCCTAGAAGTTTTCTATTGTTTAGTTGAAGAATAAGAGAAACAAATGGGACACATCAATCTTGAAACCACTGAAGAATGTTGAAATTGATATCAAAAGAGGAATTGCGAACATGAACAGTACAGAAAGATATAAAGACATTAAACTTTCCTCTTTATTACACTACTATATCACATAAAGAACAATTCTAAATATTATGCTAGCTAGAGACAGACTAAGACACCAGAGTGTCTTAAAACCCATTAATGAGAGCAAAACATAGACCCGAAACTAGAAAAGAAAAAAAGGAATTCCAAATGAAGGATCAAGGGAAAATTGAAATTATTATAGAACCATATCCTCTCTGATATATCAATTCTACCTCAGCCCACCGCAAGCCAGTGCAAATTATGGTTTTCTCATTCTCTTATGCCACTGCGGGCATGTCCTTGAGCCATGAGTCAAGGGGCTTACCAATAGAGTACACGATAAAACCAATTTCCCTCAGTTTCTCTGCATCCACTACATTCCGGCCATCGAACACAAATGCAGGCTTCTGCATGTTATCGAAAATCCTCTGGTAATCAAGTTTCCTGAACTCATCCCACTCAGTAAGTATGCAGACACCATGAGCATCCTTTGTTGCCTCGTAAGCATCCCAAACGACACTAACTTGTTTCACTGAACTAGGGCTCGATGGCTGAAGATGAACTGGATGGTCCCAATCAAACTTCTTCATTGAAATATCCCTCTGGATCTGATCCTCAGACACCTGTGGGTCATAAATGCTCAACCGGGCTTTGTCACCCAACAATCCTCTGCACACATCGATGGCTGGGGTCTCCCTTGTATCACCAGTGTCCTTCTTGAAAGCAAACCCAAGAATTGCAATTTTCTTACCAGAGACTGTGTTGAACATCGAGGCAACCACGCGGTTCACGAACCGTGTCTTCTGGTAGTCATTCACCTTAATAACCTGCTTCCAGTAATGTGCTACCTCGGGAAGGCCATTGCACTCACAGATATAGACCAAGTTCAAGATATCCTTCTGGAAGCAAGAGCCACCAAATCCAACACTAGCACTCAAGAACTTGGGCCCAATCCTTGAGTCCTTGCCAACAGCATGCGACACTTCTGTGACATCTGCACCAGTTGCCTCGCAAAGTGCTGACATGGCGTTCACAGAAGAGATCCTCTGTGCCAAGAAGGCATTGGCAGCAAGCTTTGAGAGCTCAGCAGACCAAAGATTAGTGCAAATTATATGTTCTTCAGGGACCCAATGGGCATAAACATCCTTCAGGGCCTGAATCGCCTTTGAGCCTTCTGGGGTCTCCCTACCTCCAATAAGGACCCTATCAGGATTAAAAAGGTCTTGAATTGCTGTGCCCTCAGCAAGAAATTCCGGGTTGGAGAGAATTTGGAAGTTGATCTTCTTGCTATTGTGGCTCAGAATCTTTTCTATGGCCTCGGCTGTCTTCACCGGGACAGTTGATTTCTCGACCACAATTTTGTCTGATTTGGATACATCAGCAATCATTCGGGCAGCGCTTTCCCAGTAGGTCAAATCAGCTGCTTTGCCAGCTCCAAGGCCCTGGGTTTTGGTAGGGGTGTTAACCGAGACAAAGACTATGTCAGCCTCTGAAACATGTTTCTCCACATCAGTAGAGAAAAAGAGGTTCTTTCCTCTGCACTGTTTCACCACATCATCAAGGCCGGGCTCATAAATGGGAAGCTGCTCGCTGTTCCAGGCATTTATCCGCGATACAGATATATCAACCACAGCTACTTCAATTGTAGGGCACTTCAGAGCAATCACGGCCATGGTAGGTCCACCGACATAACCGGCTCCGATGCAACAGATCTTCACCATCTTATCAGGTTGCCTTCAACAACCTGGTAAAAACAGCAGATCAAACAAAAACAACCCAAATTAATGCAGGGTTACGTCCAGATACGTTCATACGTGAAAGAGAAGACTTCTTAAGCGCTCTAAGTCCAACATATCCGTCATTCCTATGCTTGGTCACAAAATCAGAGAATGATCGTAAAATACAAGAATTGTTCAATCAGGTATTTTATAATCCAAACAATATTTAATAACATATTACAAAAGCACTTGATTTGAAGCAAGTATAGGTTTGCAAGCGTGGAACTGGCTTAGTTCTCAGAATCCAACAAAATTCTTGATAACATAGAAAACAAAATTGGATCATGAAGACACAGAAAGAGAGATCATTTTACATGGAGCAGAATGGGAGGAGGACCATATACGTTTCAGATCCAGGGTTTCGAATAGAAGCAAGTGAAATTGCTTACATGTAACTGAATGGCAAACGCTTATAATTCTAGCCAGCACGTCGAACTATCAGAATTACACCAAAAACATGGAAAAGCAGCAGATCTGTTGATAAACAAACAGTAACACCCCTCGAAAGGAAAACCCAACATTTCCAAAATCAAAATAACCCACGTACGCGAAAACAGAATGCTTAAAATCCCTGAATGCAAAACCCCAAATACCAAACACAACCGAAGAGAGAAAAACACGAAGCCAAATTGCCCACAACCCAGTTGACTGCAAAACAAACCAATTACCTTTGTGCTGCAGACTGGCTTCTGTGCCTCAGATCGAGCAAAGAGAAAGAGCGAGAAAATCTGATGCAGAAGAAAGAGAGGAAAGAGCTTCTCCTGCCGAAGAATGAGGGCTCCAACCACCTTCCCTCGCAATAAATAACACCGGTACTGCAGCGTTTCATTCAATACGTTTCCAAGTTCCCCACTACCCGTTTAGTCCAACCACCAATCCCTTAATTTAGTAGCATATAAAATTTAAAATTAGAATGTTCTCTTTTCTGTTTGTTTACTGTTCATAACTTCAGAGACAATTCAAGTCATTAAGAAAAAGTCTACACCCTCACCAAGAAGATATTTTACCAAACAAATACAGTACATTGTTGGTTCACCGACAAAACCCATGTTCGAAATATGAATAAAATCACTGTACATCGGTATTAATCATTGAGTGAGAAGAAAGCCACATGAAAGTGATTCAAATGTGAAAATTGGAAGGAAATGGCTAGTGATGTTACCGTGGACCAATATCAAACAAAAGACATATTTTGTGCATGCTTGAAACGTTGCAGATGCAATTATTTCCCAGACGTGGATGACACTACAAGCCGACTACCTGTTAAATAAAATCGATTTAAAAAGGGGTAGAATCCCACTTGGGTCCCTATAATTTCAACAGTGAATATGAACTACAAACAAAGAGGTTGGTATCTTATTATTGTTATTTTATTTTGTGGGCTCATGTAATGTATGCTTATATTAATGAGTATAAATTGTTAATATTGCTAGTTGAATAAGACAGATATTGAGTTAATTTTTTTTATAACTGTCAACTCTTGTTTGTTCCTGAGTTTGGCGAGAGGACTATGCATGCTCTTTGCATGCATCAACGGCATTGAAGCTCTGTCATTGCATCGAGGCAACCAAACTGTTCTTAATTATCGAAATGGCCTAGAGGGAAAGAAAAGGAACAAAAATGAGAGCTTTCAGTTTCGGATTACGTGCATAGAATCTAGAATAAGCAATAACGAAGTAGGATAAGTCGGATGTTGTTATTTTGAGGTCTTGATCTTAGGAATAGAAAATCAGAAAAAGTAACCACCAACTCTTTGTCATGACAAAGATTATTTTCACCCCTATGACTTTTTAACTTCGATTATTATAATGACTTGACTCATCAATTTTTAATTTTTTTTTAATTTATAGATGGTTTTAAAAAGGTATTACTGAAAAAAATTATCATCTGTTTTTGCTTTATAATTGGTTTTTGGGTACCAACACACCTAGAAGTTCATGGTTTTCTGGTTTGTAGTTTTATTTCCGATATTGCTTGCGTGATAGAACAAATGCTGCCAACCTCGGCCCTGCTGCCGGCTTCAAACTGTTGGCGCCCGAGGTGTGCAGCTCTTGCACCATGTTTGACAGTCTCGGCCACCATGTTTTACAAACCAACATCAGCTTCCTCGTGTACACCTCCCCATTCGATGGTTTCGCTATTCAAAGCACTGCAAGTCCACCTCACCGAGACCTGCAACTCCTTCCATCATTTACTGCTTAATTGAAGTCCTGGCAGTCTCAATTACTGCTGCAAACGTACATATTATTCCGTTTCTCAAGGACATTCAATGTTTTTAGGTTCACGTAAGGTTGGATGTTACTTTTGATGCATTTATGTACACATTTCTGGCTATGAACTCGGAAAAAGTTGGTCTCAGATTCAAGAAAAAGACATACGTTCTTAGAATTTTGTTAAAAGAAGCTCATAGATTAGGAAAAGAATATGTATTTAAGCTTCTCAAAGTCTAGGACATTCATGCCACCTTGACTTAACAACGTATTCCTGATACTTGCAAGCTCCGACTCCGTGAGACCCGTTCTTCTAATTATCGTTTCAAAGTTGGTCACCATTTTGTCAATTCAACGAGGAAAAGGCGGCGTGCAGCCTGAAATCATCTCCCCCGGTATCGGAGCAGAGAAAAACTTGGACTTACCGAATTCTAGTAAACACCACTTAATGCGCCATCCGCGGCATGACCCGTGATCGTAAGATAGTCTAAGAAATCAAGAGGCATCATTTTCAAGAAAATGCGATTTGTCAGAAACCAAGTCTTCCTTAATGTTTATGCATTTATAGGCAATACCCCAATTGCCAAACATGTGCTTGGTTCCCGGAAAGCACTTGGATTTCAACGAAATGAATGCATAGTCGTTAGCAGTGATAGAGTTTACCGTGTAGTGGGTCTCATCAGAAATGTTGATAGAAATAACTACTGAAACGTGTTTGCTTTCCCTGCCTTACGTGATCACAATTTTTGGAACTTTTATCGACCAGATTTGGGACCGAGACCCCATTTGTGCAAATGTGTCTCCACCGATGTACAAGGGCCACAATCAAATTAATGAATTGCCGCTTTAATGGGTTTGGCACGCATCCAACAGATAGTATAGTCCACGGGAGTTGAGTTTCCACCACACTTCCAAACGGTCCCTTGAAAACCAGTTTCTGTAGAAAATTTTCTGTATGACCAGCCGAGAAACAAAAAGCAAAACCTGAATATTGTCAATGACAGCCAAACTTAACACGGGCTGTGGTCAGATCATTGACAATGGGTTATGATATTGGTATTAGACCAAATCTGAAAATTCGAACGACTACAAAAGATTGAGTTTAAAAAAAAAAAATAGAAGAAGAACCATTATTCAATTATATTCTGCTAATTAAAATTGTAAAGACAAATACAAAAACAAAAAGGCATAAATCAAAAACGGTTTATGACATTTGGCTGGAAAAGCAAGTTTTCTTCGGTTAAACAGAAGATTACAATGTCTCGCTTTAAAAAAGAGAGAAGGAAGACATCGAAGCATAGAAACCAATATCGACTGCCTCCTCCCAAAATGCTTTATCCAGTCGCTATTGCTTCTTAAGAGCGTTCATTTTGTCCCTGAGATAGTAGAGCTTGGCTCTCCTCACTTTCTTCTTATCCAGCACCTTTATCTCCTTTATGTTAGGTGAATACCTGTCAAGCATTTCCAAATTTTTGGGCAATCACTACACTGGCATTATCAACATAGACATAATCACGCAGTAACAATAGCCTAAATGTGCTTCTTAAGGTGACCACAAACCATACCAACCTCAAAATAACAGAAAGAAAAGTTAGCACAAGTCAGGTAGTCTTGCTCAGCAAATACACCAAATAGCCCAAAGTTTCTTCTCAGCACACTCAGAAGAATGTAAACCTCACAACTCTGGCATTTGGGCTCTGGTTATAAACAGGTATTAAGAGCCAAGAAAATAATCAGTATCTTTAGCTTTTTCTGATGATTGTTTTAAAAGCTGTACCTCTGTCGGAAGTTTATCTACTTCTGTATGCAGATTAACTATTAAAGTTTGCAAGGTATTTAATACCCTGAAAACTTGCTGATCTGATATGATAACTAAGCTGTCTTATATGGAACCTTCTTTTCTGCTTACAAGGCATTAACCATAATCTATATTGGGAGAATATCTTCAGTTCAAACCCCCTCCCCACAGCAAATAAATAAATAAAATAAATAAAGAACTCCAAAATACTCACAGTGGGAAGAGTGACTCAACTCCAACCCCAGCCACTAGTCTCCTTATTCTGAATGTTGAGTTTAAGCCAGCATTACGTCTAGCTATAACAATGCCTTTCAGAACTGATACACGTCGCTTGTTCTCCGGTACTTCCTATAAAGATGAAGGGCGTTAGATATGAAGTCAAAATTAGATTTTAGGGCAAAATAATAATTTTATCAATTATGAATTCTTTCACTTTGCCTATACATATAAGGTTTGAGAAACCTTAGGTGTACTATGTCATTTGGTGTGCCATTACAGAAACTAAAGAGGGAGAGAGCTACTAGGAGCCAAAATTTTCTAGTGGATACTATCTATACAAAAATAAATAAATAAATAAATAAAATCCCTAGATAATACTAGATTGCAATCTGATTTGCATGGAGATTAATTTATTCCAGACCACGTAAAATCATTGGTGTTCTTTTGTGCATGTGTTGCACAATCTGCATAAATCTCTCAACAGAAGGATCATAATAAATTACTTAATTTCTTTCACAAACTATCCACCTAACACTAATACAACAACAAGAAAAATTCCCTTCATAAAGAATCTCTCATACCACTTTGAGTTGCACAATATAACCAGGCTTTATGTCAGGCATTTCCCTCTTTGTCCTCACATCCTCCACAGCTTCCTTATCTAAAATCTGTGAAGTCCAAGACCAACAACTATGAAAATGAACAATAGAAGCAGTTATTACCAATTTCCAATCATTACACCATCAAGATGCACACCTGCATTATGTGCTTCGCAGTTTTATCGAGCCTCTTAAATTTGATGCGGGGTGGTACATCAGAGACAGACACAGAGGAATCCTGTGAAGCCGATTCAACAAGATTTTCCGCTGTTGAAATGCTCCTACTAATGAAAAGAGGCATTACAGCTGCGCCTTGAAACAAAGCTGCCCTAGAACTTCCACATGTCATGGAAACTGATGGTATACCAATATTAGTTGCTGTTGATGTGTCTGCCTGAGAGCCGATTCTTGTCTGTAGAATAATTTCACACACATCATACAAAAATCCATTATTCAAGAGGGAAAAAAAGCTCCTAATTCCTCATTTGGGAAAAAAAAAAAAGTGTTCTTCAAATGAATATTAGATTACACAAAAGTTTAAGTCTAACGGATGCGTTATAATCTCCTACATCATAGTATGGAACAAAAAAAACTGACCTCCAAAAACTAACATTCCTTCAAATCATTAGCCAAATAATGCACGACTAGTATGAGGAAGTGCCATTGCCATCAATAATCTAGATTTTACTTATTTACTAACCAAAAAATTAAAATTAAAAAAGAAAAGTCACAGGGGAGGAGAAGGTAAATAACAAGGGTATATGACCCTAGGAAACTTCAAGAATCACAACAACAAAAATCATCTTCTTTGACGGCCACTTTTTCAGCTGCCAAAAGTAATATCTTGCCTAAGGGATCTCCATATCGCACCAAAAGCCAAACAATTAATCTTCAAATGCACGACCTTCAAATCTCAGCTATAGCATAGCTGCATATTGGATCTCAATTCCACACCAGCGCCAAAATGGGTGACTACCACTTTACGATCCAACACATGAAGCTCATCTTATCAAGTAAGTCTAAACAAAATGTTCTTCCTTAACATGTCCAGCGAAAGCTTTCATAGGTCTGTGAGCTAGAGTAGCTCACATCATCAAGACCCAGGAAACATTTGACATATGTATATAAAAATACATAGAAAAACAAAGAACAGAAAACTAACAGAAAGGAGAACCATTGCATAATGTTGTTTCAAGATACTAGATGTTAGGCTGCACTACAGAACGCACTCACAGTCATAGACAACTCCATTGTACAGAGCATCTAACTAATCACGAATGGTAAAAAATAATAATAATAATAATAATAATAATAAATAAATAAAAAGGAGTTCCCAATGACATCGTACATGCCAAATTACAAGGTTCATAGCTAAAAGAGAATGTAGGAACCAAAGTACAATTTTAGACATGTTAACCAAATTGTTTGTATTCGTGATAACCCAACCATGTTAAAATCGTACGTGGTAAGTTTCCACAAAAAAGATAAGGCATTATAACTACTGGACAGATTTAGACCTACATGATAACTTATTCAACAATTTTCTCAAGCAATAAACGACTACACTCAGATTAGTGCAGTCCTAATGGTGCAATAAAAGTTCAACACAGTCTAATTAGCACCTCCCTAACACTACCGGCCAGACAAATTCAAAAGAAAAAAGGAAAAAGAAAAAAAAATCAGAAACATACGTATGAGACTGTGGGCCAACACGAAAAATTGGAGAGGGACCTGACAAAGCAAGTCTTCGAAGATAAAATTGAGCCCCCATGAAGTTTGGCGGCGGCAAAGTGGGAACCATTTGATCTTGAATCGATGCTGTTTAAGCCGCCAAGAGTTTGTCTCCTAACCAATCGGATGCCCCCACGAAATGCTTGCATATTTCCGTCACAACAAATCGACTAAATCTGCATTCTTAGAACGACAATACAAGAGTTGTTCAATCAGGTATTTTATAATCCAAACAACATTTCATAACATATTACAAAACCACTTAATCTTCCCCGTTGATTTGAAGCAAGTATAGGTTTGCAAGCGTGGAACTGGCTTAATTCTCAGAATCCAACAAAATTCTTGATAACATAGAAAACGAAATTGGATCATGACACACAGAAAGAGCGAGCATTTTATATGGAGCAGAATGGGAAGAGGGCCATATACGTTTCAGATCCAGGGTTTCAAATAGAGGCAAGTGAAATTGCTTACATATAACTGAATGGCAAACGATTATAATTCTAGCCAGCACGTCGAACTATCAGAATTACACCAAAAACATGGAAAAGCAGAAGATCTGTTCATAAACAAACAGTAACACCCCTCGAAAAGAAAACCCAACATTTCCAAAATCAAAATAACCCACGTACGTGAAAACAGAATGCTTAAAATCCCTGAATGCAAAACCCCAAATATCAAACACAACCAAAGAGAGAAAAACACGAAGCCAACTTGCCCACAACCCAGTTGACTGCAAAACAAACCAATTACCTTTGCGCTGCAGACTGGCTTCTCCTGCCGAAGAATGAGGGCTCCAAGAGCTTCCCTCGCAATAAACAACACCGGTACTGCAGCGTTTCATTCAACCCGTTTAGTCCACTTTGGATAATTTTCCTTTTGCAAGTTAAACAAAATCTACTATTTCTTTTTAAACTCTTAATTTCCAATTTTTAATATTCTTTATTTTATGATGTAAAACAATAAAATGATTTTCTCCACTTACGGTGATTGAAGTTTCATACCTGCCACTTTTAAAAAAATATGACAAAATTTAACAAATAATACTAATTTTATCTTTATTGTCACAGGGTTCATCATATAATTTTTATTATTGTAATTTTTTTTTTATGCACACCCAACTCATATATCTAGATGTTAAATTGGGATCAAGACTTCCTAAATCTTTTACCTTTGCGTTTTGATAACTCTATATTTTATAGAGTTATTAATAGTATTTTAGGTAATGTTTAATATAGTTTTTATTAAATTATATTTGTATTTAATTATATTTTGTTATTTTATGCAGCAAACCCAAAAGAGAAAAAAAAAAAGCAATAAATCATGAAAAATGTTCACCATTTATCACACCACTTATCCATGAAGCACGTGAGATCCTTAACAAAGAAAAAGAAGGAAAAGAGAGGAAACACGTGGGACCGTTAATCAAGTTTAAGTTAAATTTAGTTCTTTAGTCCATGTCTTATCATGTTAGTTAGTTAGATAAGCTTTATAATTTATTCACCGTTAGTAATTAATTAGTATAGTAATCATCAGTCTTCGTAAGACGATACTTATATTTATCATTATATTACTTATTCAACATGTACACTTGTATGTAAAATTTTACCGAACACCTTTGTTCATAAGTGATAATATTTTTAGTTGTCAAGAAGAATATAAAAGGTATTTCAAATTATTTTAACCTTGATTAAAAATCATCTTAAAAATGAAATATATAACCCTTTTTTATAAGATAAATTAAGAAGAAAGTAAACTTTTTAATATGATATTATAATCAAAATTAAGTAGTCAACACTCTTATTTGTGAGAGAAGACATACTGCCCCTTTAATGAGATTACAAGCCCTTTGTAGAGAATATCTTGCATTTAAAATAAAAACATAAGTATCTCAATTTGACTTTAAATAAAAAAAATTAATTTTCTTAACATTAACATTTGGGTTCGAGATTAAGCCTTGACACTGCCATAATGAGCAATTCCCAGAGGCTAATACAATTAAACCCATCCTCAGTCTTTAGTTTTCCCAAGAGGTCGAACTGTTGGAAGCTAGAGGTGGATACCCATCCTCAGTCTTTAAACAACGTTTGGTCTATTGAGACCCTTCTTTCATAAACGGCAAGAGGCCGATCCCAACTTACATGCCATGCACTACTCGCTTCGAGGCTCCGCTCACCTTACCATCGAAGGCGGCCTAGAAGTTTTATATTGTTTAGTTGAAGAATTAGAGAAACAAATGGTACACATCAATCTTGAAACCACAGAAGAATGTTGAAATTGATATCAAAAAAGGAATTACGAACATAAACAGTACAGAAAGATAGATGTAAAGATGTTAAACTTTCCTCTTTATTACACTACTATATCACATAAAGAACAATTCTAAATATTCTGCTAGCTAGAGACAGACTAAGAGACCAGAGTATCTTAAAACCCATTAATGAGAGCAAAACATAGGCCCGAAACTAGAAAAGACCACTTAATGCGTTATCCGCAGCATGACCCGGGATTGTAAGATAGTCTAAGCACGCAAGAGGCATCATTTTCAAGAAAATGCGATTTGTCAGAAACCACGTATTCCTTATTGTATATGCATTTATAGGCAATACCCCAATTGCCAAACATGTGTCTGGTTCCCGAAAAGCACTTGGATTTCAAAGAAATTAATGCATAGTCGTTACCAATTACAGAGTTCGCTGTGTATTGGGTCTCATCAGATATCGTTTTAAAAAAGACAGAAGGTAGACATCGAAGCATAGAAACCAATATCGACTGCCTCCTCCCAAAATGCTTTATCCAGTCGCTATTGCTTCTTAAGAGCGTTCATTTTGTCCCTGAGATAGTAGAGCTTGGCTCTCCTCACTTTCTTCTTATCCAGCACCTTTATCTCCTTTATGTTAGGTGAATACCTGTCAAGCATTTCCAAATTTTTGGGCAATTACTATACTGGCATTGTCAACGTAGACATAATCACGCAGTAACAATATCCTAAATATGATTCTTAAGGTGGCCAACCACACACCATACCAACCTCAAAATAACAGAAAGAAAAGTTGGCACAAGTCAGGTAATATTGCTCAGCATAGACACCAAATAACCCAAAGTTTCTTCTCAGAACACTCAGAAGCAAGTAAACCTAACAACTCTAGCATTTGGGCTCTGGTTATTCTAAACAGGTATTAAGAGCCAAGAAATAAACAATAACTTAGATGATACACCAAAAAATTTATTTTTATCTTATTCTTCAGAATTAGTGCATGCATTTGTCGCAACAGACCAACATAGGTTTGTTGAAAGATAACAATCACCAACCCTTTCCCACATTTTCTGTTTATTAAGAGATTAATTACGAATCAGAGATTTTACTGTTGCCTCCACATCTGAGCACAACCATTTTCTTCTACTCTTCAAAGTTAAAGTATATACATAGATACTCTTGTTTTCAGTATATCACGACCAAATCTATAGCAAGTAATGCATCTAGAACGGACTATTTGCAGCTCTTTATGTTGATTAAGGGAAGAGGATGCTTCTAATTATTTTGTAACTCAAAAGACCCTTCTACCAACGTTTAAATAGTGTCTAACTGTGGCTCCTAGGCTCCAGCAAAATACTGGAACCTTCTTTTCTACTTACAAGGCATTCACCACAATCTATATTGGGAGAATATCTTCAGTTCAAAACCCCTCCCCACATATAAATAAATAAAGAAAGAAAGAACAAAATAAAATAAATAAAGGACTCCAAACTACTCACAGTGGGAAGAGTGATTCAACTCCAACCCCTGCCACTAGTCTCCTTATTCTGAATGTTGAATTTAAGCCAGCATTACGTCTAGCTATAACAATGCCTTTCAGAACTGATACTCGTCGCTTGTTCTCCGGTACTTCCTATAAAGATGAAGGGCGTTAGATATGAAGTCAAAATTAGATTTTAGGGCAAAATAATAATTTTATCAATTATGAGTTCTTTCACTTTGCCTCTACATATAAGGTTTGAGAAACCTTAAGTGTACTATGTCATTTGGTGAGCCATTACAGAAACTAAGAGGGAGAGAGCTGCTAGGAGCCAAAATTTTCTAGTGGGTACTATCTATACCAAAAATAAAAATAAAAATAAAAAATCTAGATAATGCTGGATTGCAATCTGATTTGCATAGAGATTAACTTATTCCAGACCACGTAAAATCATTGGTGTTCTTTTGTGTATGTGTTGCACAATCTGCATACATCTCTCAACAGAAGGATCATAATAAATTACTTAATTTCTTTCACAAACTATCCACCTAACACTAATACAACAACAAGAAAAATTCCCTTCATAAAGAATCTCTCATACCACTTTGAGTTGCACAATATAACCAGGCTTTATGTCGGGCATTTCCCTTTTTGTCCTCACATCCTCCACAGCTTCCTTATCTAAAATCTGTGAAGTCCAAGACCAACAACTATGAAAATGAACAATAGAAGCAGTTATTACCAATTTCCAATCATTACACCATCAAGATGAATACCTGCATTATGTGCTTCGCAGTTTTATCGAGCCTCTTAAATTTGATGCGGGGTGGTACATCACAGACAGACACAGAGGAATCCTGTGAAGCCGATTCAACAAGATTTTCCGCTGTTGAAATGCTCCTACTAATGAAAAGAGGCATTACAGCTGCGCCTTGAAACAAAGCTGCCCTAGAACTTCCACATGTCATGGAAACTGACGGTATACCAATATTAGTTGCTGTTGATGTGTCTGCTTGGGAGCCGATTCTTGTCTGTAGAATAATTTCACACAAATCATACAAAAATCCATTATTCAAGAGGGAAAAAAAGCTCCTAATTCCTCATTTGGGAAAAAAAAAAAAGTGTTCTTCAAATGAATATTAGATTACACAAAAGTTTAAGTCTAACGGATGCGTTATAATCTCCTACATCATAGTATGGAACAAAAAAAACTGACCTCCAAAAACTAACATTCCTTCAAATCATTAGCCAAATAATGCACGACTAGTATGAGGAAGTGCCATTGCCATCAATAATCTAGATTTTACTTATTTACTAACCAAAAAATTAAAATTAAAAGAGAAAAGTCACAGGGGAGGAGAAGGTAAATAACAAGGGTATATGACCCTAGGAAACTTCAAGAACCACAACAACAAAATCATCTCCTTTGACGGCCACTTTTTCAGCTGCCAAAAGTAACATCTTGCCTGAGGGATCTCCATATCGCATAAAAAGCCAAACAATAAATCTTCAAATGCACGACCTTCAAATCTCAGCTATAGCATAGCTGCATATTGGATCTCAATTCCACACCAGCGCCAAAATGGGTGACTACCACTTTACGATCCAACACATGAAGCTCATCTTATTAGGTAAGTATAAACAAAATGTTCTTCCTTAACACGTCCAGCGAAAGCTTTCATAGTTCTGTGAGCTAGAGTAGCTCACATCATCAAGACCCAGGAAACATTTGACATATGCATATAAAAATACATAGAAAAACAAAGAACAAAAAACTAACAGAAAGAACCATTGCATAATGTTGTTTCCAGATACTAGATGTTAGGCTGCACTACAGAACGCACTCACAGTCATAGACAATTCCACTGTATAGAGCATCTAACTAATCACGAATGGTTAGAAAAAGAGGGGGAGAGGGGAAGGGGGAAGACAAAAAGAGTTCCCAATGACATCGTACATGCCAAATTACAAGGTTCATAGTTAAAAGAGAATGTAGGATTCAAAGTACAATTTTAGACATGTTAACCAAATTGGTTGTATTCGTGATAACCCAACCATAACAAAATCGTACGTGGTAAGTTTCCACAGAAAAGATAAAGCACTATAACTACTGGACAGATTTAGAACTACATGATAACTTATTCAAAAATTTTCTCAAGAAATAAATGACTACACTCAGATTAGTGCAGTCCTCATGGTGTAATACAAGTTCAACACAGTATAATTAGCACCTCCCCAACACTACCGGCCAGACAAATTAAAAAAAAAAAATGCAGAAACATACATATGAGACCGTGGGCCGACACGAAAAATTGGAGAGGGACCTGACAAAGCAAGTCTTCGAAGATAAAATTGAGCTCCCATGAAGTTTGGCGGCAGCAAAGCGGGAATCATTTGATCTCGAATCAATGCTGTTGAAGCTGCCAATACTTTGTCTCCGAACCAATCGGATGCCCCGACGAAACGCTTGCATATTTCCGTCACAACAAGTCGACTAAATCTATATTCTTAGGACGACAATACCAAGAATGATTGGGAGATTCAACAATCACAGAGAAAACCAAATGATTCCATTTCTTCTATTGAGATTCCTAAAGAAGCCAAAATGAAGCTAACCCAGAAATTTCATTACCAGGGACCAAGTGATGCCGGGGAACAACTCCTGTGTTCTCATTGGTGACAAATCCAAAACCCTGGGTGTGCCTAACCCGTTTGAGTAGAACTGAGGGTTTATGATCGGGGAAGGTCAGTTTGACTAAAATGCCCCTGCGATTGTGATGAAGACCGAAGAGATGGGCATGTCGCCTCCTGTCAAGTACGAATTGGAACTCAAAAGCTCAGCCCGAATGAAGTCCTATGGGCTCTGGGCTTGTAATTCGGTTTGGGAGCCCCTGTGACCAAAACCTTACACACTTAATATCCAAATCTTTTCACTTCAACGGACCCAACAGCAATTCATCACCCAAAACCGGTGTGAAGATCAATAGAGAGAAGCCTGTTGTTTCTCATCGAAGAATATGGAACTAACAAAGCCCTCTTACATGGCAAACCAAGCCCTCTTACATGAGAAGAATAACTAAACTGTCTTCTATGGTCAAATAATGCCATTTGTCTTGATAATGAAACTATTACATTTTCTTCCACTACCTACCTACACTAGGGATCCCATTGCCTACCCTACACTAGGGAATAATAATCACAAATGCCACTAGGTAAACCCATTGCCCACTCTACACTAGAGAGTAGTAATCCTAAGTGCAACTGAGTGGCCCCATGCTCAATCGACACAATTGCAAGCCCACTGCATTTGGTTGTAGTTTGGCTTTGTTATCACTTTTTCATGATTCTAAGTCTCATTCCAAAAAGTCAATATAATGGGAAGAGTAGTCAAACCTTTTTATATAGCTAAGTTATTCCAGTTACTTTTTTGATATAGAAAAATAAAGTCTATTACAAAAGTTCTTAATAAAAGATTTTATTGTCAAGAATATTGGAGAGATCAATTAAACTTGAAAAATGTAAGATACTTTCTTTCTTAAAACTTTTTTCTTTTTAAAAACCAAAGGAGAAATTTCTTGTACATAAGAATGATGTCAAACAAAACTATTAACACTTAAGTTGTTGTTAGAATATAGATAATGAATCTCACATTACCAAAAAATATATCAAGATTCTTGTTTACATGATAATATGTTCTAACAACTCTTATTTTCAATTTTGGGTTAAATGATAAATCTCTTAACATGATATTAGAGTCAAGATTATCTTTATCACTTCTATGGGCTTCTATTAATTTAACATGTGTTGACCATGTAATGTGATACCATAAGACTCTGATAATTTGACCATTATTTTGTAGAGACGTGTTAAGATATAGCTAATAAGTTCCACATTGTTAAAAAAAAAATAATTAAGATTCATACTTATATGATAATAAGTTCAACTAATTCTTAAGTTGACTTTTAAATTTTATAATGAGCTTCTTATGAATTCACACCATTTCATATGCACCCTTTTGTTATTAAGAAATTATAAAGTTAATCAATAAATGATGGTACGTTGATTTGGAATTGAGTTGTAATATTTGTGGAAAAAAGGACATTATCCCTTGGAATTGATTTTTAAGAATGGGAAATATTCCTACATATAAGGATGATACTGAGTCATAATATTTAATATCCCTTAAAGAGGTTACAATTTTATTTTTAACTCATATTCTGAACTTTCATAAGATTATGGGCTATTTTCTTTAAAGATGACAGTATGTCCTGATCTTGGTCATTGTTCTCACGAGCAATTGCGCAAAGAACACTACTCTTGTTCGATGGGAACAGATTGCCTCATATTTGAAAAACGAAAGGAAAAGAAATGAGACCGTCAAAATCTCCATTTAACACTTGGAAAACACGAGTCGTACAACGACGTGCATTCAATGCGTTCTGGCAACGTGTTTTGGGTTTTGTAAATGCATGCTAAACCTTCACTTCTCTTGAGCTTCTCAAGAAGCCAAGAAGTTTTTAAACCACTTAACAGAGTCCTTAGGGTATCTCTTGAGCTTGTCCTTATAATCAACAAAGTACAGACCAAATCTTGAAGTGTATCCAGCTGCCCACTCCCAGTTATCCAACAAAGACCAAGCAAAATATCCTCTCACGTTGCAACCGTCTTCCCTGCATTGTCAGAGCAAACCTTGTCGGATCATATCAAAATACGACAGGAAATATGTGCCTGCGTAATGTAAAAGATGCTGTTACTTACTTGATTGCAGCCAGCAGGTTCGTGAGATGGTCATTGAGATATTTGATTCTTTTCTCATCCTTGAGAGCATCTTTGATGGGGATAAGTGGATTGTTTGCATCATCCATCCCTGTGTCACCATGAAACACAAGATCTAGCTTCAATTTTCGTTCTAAAGCATCGATAAGGAGACAGAATCTAGCGAAATCGTGCATTCACAAAATCGAAAAGAAGAACCTAATACAGAAATCTTGTAAAAGATGTGCTGAGTTATTTACTTTGGTAAAAACAAATTATCCCTTAAAATTGTTTAGGAAAGCATTGTAAAAACTTGGTTTCATTTGGGTATGCAAACTGCGTTAGTATATTTCTGGAGAGGCTTTGGAGAATACCGTTTTCAGTGATGAGAACCAGAGGATTCCCATACTTCAGCTTGATGTACTTCATTAAGCCTCTGATGCCACGAGGTACTATGTACAACCATATTGAATTTGCCTGCCAATTTATCACCGGTAAGAATTAATAATCAAGCATCACGCATGCCGCTTATAACTCAAAATCTATGCACTTGTCTGTCAATTTAGATGGGCCTAAACAACATGCATAGTTACTTCTTTTACATACCCTGTCTCCGATAGGTTTTAAACCATTGAATGCTGAAAACAAGAAGCCAGAACAAGAAAGATCGAACACAGAAAACTGATTAGTTGAAGAAGAAAACAAAATATTTCTGAGGTTGTAAGAATTCTATCAGAGCAATGAATGAAAGAAAGGATTAATATCAACTTACGAAGAGTAATGGCACCAGAGTCTGCAATGGAATCATTCAGTAGGACACCAATTAAATCAGATGCGTTATGTCTTGCATAAAACGTAGTGTAGTAATTAATACCAACAAAATCCAAAGAACCCTTCACAAGAGCGGCCTCGGATTTAGAGAATGCTGGAAGTCTACTTCCTACCCTACTTCTCATCGACTTCGGATAATCTCCGAAAGTCAGAGGATCAAGAAACCTGCAATTAGAACATAGCAACTCCAGTAAAAAACTGCATTAACTCCAATAGCTGAAAGTTAACTCCTTCTTTCTAAGCTTACTTGTTACACAATATCAAGTGATACAAAACATTACCAGCCAAGTTGAAAATCTTGTGCTCTTTGAGTTGCTTCAATGTCTTCTGTGGAGTTTGTAGCTGGTTCAAACCAAATGACGTCAAATGATATCCCCAGTGATCCACGCTGATTTTTCTGGACAACAACCAGAAGCTAAGTTGTTTAATCTCGATATACAAGCATGAATGTGTTCTAAACTTAATGTACGCCAAAACCGAAGACTTATTTCACACTGTTTCTGGAAGTTCAACTTCCATCAGCTCTCATCCTAGTCCCTACTTCTGATTTAGTTGAGGATTTTATAGCGGTGTGGCTTGTTTATTGTTCCATTTAATGCTGAAATGTATTCTTTATGAGAGAAAGAACTAACAATTTAATTTGGAGCCTCTTTAGACTGTACTAGAGGCGGTAAGGTGTTAAAAATCTACATGGATTGCGACCTCTTCAAGTGTAAGATCTCCAAATGATATTCTATAGGATGCCTACAACTTTATCTCACAGTGATTGTGAGGGAAATGTTTAAATATTTTATATTATTTGTAACATCTTATAAAATCATTTATATATGAAAGATGTCTCGTGCATTGAATCCTTTTACGCAATCCCCGCTTCCTCCTTCGGCCCCTCAGGTTTTAGGTCTATTCCTCATTACCCAAAACCCATGTTCATTACTTAATTTTTACTTTACACAATGTCTGTCATCGTACCTTGTACTTTCTTCTATATATGTCTGCAACAGTTGCATGAGAACGGAGAACATTGTGCGCAACAATGTAAGGCTCAGTTGCAGAGTTTCCCGCCCTACAGAAACTGTGAAGTAAGATGGAGCATCGTCCTGGTGCCTGGAGACCCACGTCATACCCTTGGGTAGCGAATGTATGGGGTTCATTGAAGGTGATCCAGTTCTTCACCCGATCTCCAAATTTTTGAAAGCATGTCTCCGCATATGTTGCAAAGTCATTTCTGTCGCCAATTGAGATTATGTAAGTTTGAACCGCAAACGCGCTCTCTAATCGCATTTACAAAAACGAAGAAAGACTACAAAAGAAGATCATGTACATGATTTGGGGGTTTAACCATCCATTGTATTTGTCTTCTAGGGCTTGAGGCAGGTCCCAGTGATAGAGTGTCACATAAGGTTCAATTCCTGCATATGTTGTTATACATCCCCATAAGCATAGCTCCTTACAGACATCAGAATGGAATCAACATCGTATCATGACAATTAGAAAGAAAGGTCTTAGTTTGTCTTGAGGCTATTAATCAGCTCTGTCTTGTTTTACAGATCTGTAAGCGTACCATTGGCTAGCAAAGCATTGATGAAGTTGTTATAATGATCAACCCCAGGCTGATTGATTTCACCAGTTCCATCTGATATTAAAGAACTCACAGTAAGATCTTCTATTGTAAAATCTCCATTTACATTAAGGTTGCAAAGGACTACTTACTTGGAAAAATCCGAGACCAAGCAATTGAAAACCTATAGGAATCCATTCCCATGTCTTTCATGAGTTGTATGTCTTCCTGTTTGCCAAAACAAGTCGTTCAAAAAGATGGGTTACCTTGTAGGAAGAAGAAACTAGGGAAGCAATAATTTCTATATCTATTTTGGTGGCTCATAAGGCCATCTAGAGCAACTTATTTTCAACTATTGTACTCAAAATGTGCTTAACAATCATCCAGAAAGCTGCTGTGGAAATTAAAGATACAAATGTTTGTTGCAATTCAAAGAACAAAAAATGGTTTAAGTAGATTTACATGGTAACGGTGGTACTGATCTACAGCAACATCTGCATTACTGAAATCAGCTATCTTACCTGCAACCGAACGCAAGTAAACAACATTCAGAACCGTAAAAAGACTCAACTATTTTACATTTTCACATATGCTTACACTCCAATACAATCACCATATACCAAAATTATGTTCAAAAGTGTCCCACACAGTCAGTCCCCGTCCATCCTCCTTCGCTGCTCCTTCATACTGCAAAGAGAAAATATATGCTGTTAAGTTCAGTGAATAGAAACCACCTTGATGAACAAAATGTTGACTTCACAGTAAAAAGAAAAGATGTTGACATTCTTTGGAATCTTTAAGGTTTATCTCATCAAAAGAGCAATTTCGTTTTACCTAAGAACATCTATACATTAGCAGGTTGACTACAATAGAAATCTCTGACGTCAACGCCAAAACTAATCAATGGATCCATTGGACTTAGACGCTGTCTTGTCGGTTGCCATGCTCCTCTAAAAGATCAGCTTACCATACCGAGCTAGTCAAGGCTAACGGCACAAGGTTTGACATATGCAAGTCCGACATGATTATGAAACCTCCAATATTCTCGAAAGCAGCAGAAAGGAAAGCCTTAAGTGACATGTAAACGAATCTCAATAATTCAAGGTTTGATATCTGAAAATCAGATACGATTATGAAACGCCTAGTGGGATTGAAAGCACAAAGGAAAGACGTAATTGCTATATGAACGAATCTCAAAGTTCCGATCAACTTTATGATACTTTTAAGTCTAATTTGCTAATTATTAGGACAAATTTAAACACGTTTACAAGTTACAAAATTAATTTATTTCTTGTATGCTTAAAGCGTTAAGTATTAACCAAGCTACTCCATCGAATCAGTCTTTCATAATTTCTAAAGTAAGAAAAGAATTGGAATTATAAGAAAAGAATTGGAATTATATGAGTTGATCAGTCCTTCTCCTTCCTGATAAATCCAAAACTTCAAACCCCAAGAAGACCGTCCCGTGAAGGCACGACGGACCAAAGAAAATAGCAACGAATCTGCATGACCCAGATGGAGATAGATATGCCTGTAAAAGTCTATAAGTGACCCAAAAAGAAAAAAAGGGAACAACCAAATTTATTTTGTTAATTGTGTCAAAAGTAGATGCGTAATAAACAGCACTTCTAGTGCATATTTCTTCTAGAGAACATCAATTAACTGCAATAAAAACGTTACACATTTATTTTTACGTTATCTCTAAATTTGTCCCTAAGGATAAAGTGAGAGTAGATTTAAGCATATCTTACCCTATTTTCAGGATTTAAAAGAAATTATTTTACAGAAATCCGAGGGTCAAGGGTTTAACCGTACCCCTATTTTATAGCCTTTTAAGGAGTCCTGGCTTACACCCGCGAGTGCGTAACAGCTTAATATTCTAATTGACTAAAATGCCCCCGGGGTAAACCTACAAGAAAATCTGAGAAAAATATCTCCCCAGTCCCTGTCCCTGTACCTGTAGGGTCACTGAAGAAGAAAGCCTACTGTTATTCTTTGATTATGGCCAGAAGCCAGAATGGATTCTTTTCTTTAGTTTTGCGTCGTTTCTTTTTTAGTTCATGTTGAAATTGATTATATTGTCATGGGCACCTGTCAGCCATGAAAAAACGCCGAAAGAGAGCTCCAAAACATCACATGCAAGCCAAAGATTCGATGAAAATAAAGATAAGGATTTTCTTTTGCCTTCTGTGGTGAAAATGATTACAGAGAAGAACGGAAAGCAAAAAAAGTAATGGTTAGTGGGACAAAACCAACCTGGAAAGCAGAAGAGGCGGTGCCAAAGACAAAACCCTTCGGAAAGCTCGCTCTGGTAATGTCGGACAAACTTATCTGGATCCTGCAAAACACCACCACCAATATTACCAAAGCAATGCCTCTTCTCGGCATTGCAGCTGCTAAAATGATCTTCGATGCAAGAGAGAAAGGAAGCGGACTGGTTGGAGTTATTTGCGGGGAAAGGAAGGAAAGAGAAGAAGTAGTGAAGCTTGGAGAAAGACAGACTGGTTAGGAGCTATTTATAGAAAAAGGCTAGAGAGAAATGGATAGAGGCTTTGGAAGAGACTAGAGCCGCACGACAATGTGAAATGGGTGGTTGAGTGAAAGCTAGATAATGGAGGTGCTAGTGGCGAAGCGTAAGGTGCGTGGCTACAAAGATGGTGGGCTTTGGGTTGGCAGTGTGAATCTTAAAGTCTTCATTTCACACGATTGCTTACGATAACAAGCCGCCACGGGAATGCTTTCACAGATGCCCTTTTGCTTTGCTTTCATCTTGGAGTCTTTTTTTTCATCGTTGCTTTTCCTTGTAATTGAGGCTATCGTTTCGTCTTATCATGCTTCTTGTCTTGCCCTTTTATTTTTATTTTTTTGTTTTATTGGCAAACTGCTCATGTGAATCGCCGACCTCAAATAGCTAATCCGAAGCTCGTTGAAGGAACCGCATGGGTTTTATGTCATTATATAATATAGATTTGGAGATCTATCTCTTTTAATGATTAATTAAAAAAAAAAGGGTCAGTTTTCTAAGCTTTTTTTTTTTTTTTTTTTTTGTTGGGTAGTATTACTTGGCAAACTTGAAGCAATAGATCAAGAAGAAACAAAGGATCACTGTTTCCAGATAATGCTAAAATGGCGAAGACCATTCGTCATGAATGACCATAGCTCCTAACAGACCTACCTAGCGTGTCGTGTTTCAAAGGGGTTCAGTTATGAGTCCACTTTCAGGGCGGCTATACCAGTGACATTAAGCACTTCACGCATTTCCTGAGCCTGAGTAGCCGAAAAAAAAAAAGAAAAGACACCGTCTCCGAGACCTTTTTCTTTGTTACTGTACAACATCGTATGGGTCTTTGAAGAGTGGGAAACCTTTCGGAGGATATGAAAGGTCTGTCGGCTGTTCCTGTACAACGCCGTATGGGTCTCTTAAGAGTGAGAGACTTTTTGGATCCTGCTAGCTCACAGATTCGCACTTTGTCGACTTCATATCCCATTGACTCAGTAAAGCATTCCGAAAGATCAACACGTATGTGGACATCTCAAATTCTTACCACGTAAAGATCAACGTTATTAATCTCTTATTTTTAAAAAATATTCTTAATAATAATTATATCATTCTCTATTAATTAGTAGTTTAAAAGGGATCTAATTCACGAATCCATCACTACCCAACCTTAGAATGAAAATTTATTGCGTTATATTTATTTTATCGGAACTTGCATTATTGCCAGAAAATAAACATTAGATTATCGTTGACTTGACATGCTAGGATACCAACTAAAACCTCGAATGGAATATTTAGTGACAGCAGCCTGGTGTGCATATGATTAACCTAAACGGTGGGCACGCTTTGATCGGCGTTAAAGTGGGGAAGGGTCATGAATTGACTGCTTGCTTCCCCTTTCTATTTCGGAAAAAAGCAACACATTTACGCAATCCAATAACATAACTCAAAACGGGAATAGTTAATGGAAATGTTGCTTGACACTGGTCCCATCTCTAATCATCTCCCGGAAGTCGAAACCCACGACTCCTCATCAGGCCCTGTAAAAACTTTATAGCTTAGGGACTATCCAAAGAGGAACATGTTCTGAAAATGTCGGTCTGAGCATCGGATCTAGTTGTCTGGGAACTCAAGAAGGGTGAAATAAAAGGATGGAGTTCACCAAGGGTAAGGTGAAAGTGGTCATGAGAAACACGGAAATTAACTGTTACAATAAGAACCGAAAACAGAAAGCGTCATCCTCGTGACTGTTCAGAGTTCGATCGGCAGCCGTGGGGCTTGATCGAGCGCTTGGCTGTCGCTGATCTGGAGGAGAATGACGACCGGTGAGACACGTTCTTTCATCTGGACGCTGGTGGCGGTCGAACGCTCGTGGGATGTATGCTGCGTAGGCTGCAGAATCCTGATCTAAGTTGCTTGTTCGTGGGTCGCCTGCTGGTCGCTTGCAAATTGGGTGGCTAGTTTTCCTCCACTTCCTTTCTTTACTTTCGTTTGAATTGAAAAAGAAAAGAAACAAGAGTCCGACCGGCAGCTGATATTGTGGGAGGCAGATCTGAACGGGAAGCAGATCTGAGTCTAACCGGTGGCTGGACGTCGCTAGTTGTTGTTGGATACATTGTTTTGGCCGGAGGGTCGCGTAGAGGCAGCGGGAGGTAGATCTGAGTCCGATCGGCGGCTGTTGTCTGTGCTGGTTGTCAATTGGCGACGTTGTGTGCTCTTTGCGTAGTAGATTTGTTCGTGGGCTGTTAAATTGGTGTGACTGAGAGAGGGGGTCTCAATCATCTCTCTCAGGATATGAGCGCATGATGATGACCGGATCTAATCACACCTCCCATAGGGAGGGGATCTCAAATCCCTCAGATTTGTGTTTTGGGAGTTTTTTTCCCAAAAACAAATATAATATGTGTTTTGGAGCCTCTTTAAACTCCAAGGGTAATAGTCTAAAACCTTGGCAGCACTTTGTGCATCAGAAACGACCGCCAAAAGCCTTTGAATCATTCACGGCTATGGCAAATACTTTTCAGAATAATAGTGGTGACAATGGAAGCATAGAAGGTATACCTTCCAAATTGTCTACTCGACCTGGGAAGGGGATCGAGATGGTGGTTATGAGTCCAGGACTGGAACCACGAGGACTTAAGTGGGGCAGATCAAAACCAGACCAGATGGAACAAAGAAGACCTTATGCTACATACGGTAAGCCCGTTCTACCCCCTTTGCAAACTAAGGTGGATGGACATACAATCCATAAACTGGGTTATGTGACCCCTCACCGCAATACCATAGCTGACTTTAAGACTAGTGGAGAGAGAAATTTTCTCTCTCCACATATTCCAGTATCTCAATTGCCAGATATTCCTCTAATTTCTTATACACCAAAGTTGGAATTAAAAAGTGGAACTCATCCCCGAGTTGCTATTTCAAGTCATGAATTTTTTCAGGCAGTTCAATATCACACACTCACTTTAGTGGTCACATTTGTCAAAGATAGACCATCAGTGAATATGTTTGAGCATTTTGTTAACACTAAATGGGGATTGAGGAACTTCGCAGTTGTTGGTTTGCTGGATAGTAAAAGTTTAAGCATTCAATTACAGTCCAAGGAGGACTTTAAATTGGCCTGGTTTCGGGATGGGAGATCATTCGATAAATATAAGTATACATTATCCAGATGGGAAAATAAATATAGTACAACCAAAAAAAGAAA
Source organism: Casuarina cunninghamiana (assembly GCA_028551485.1). NCBI lineage: Eukaryota > Viridiplantae > Streptophyta > Magnoliopsida > Fagales > Casuarinaceae > Casuarina > Casuarina cunninghamiana. The sequence continues at coordinate 11,953,781 of CM052369.1, read as the reverse complement.
GATGGTTGTTGTATGGCTCACCTTACCTCAACTTCCACTTCCATGTCAAAACCCTTCAATTCTAGTTGCCATTGGAAATGCCTTGGGAAAGTATTTATGTTCTGACAAAAGAACTAAGAAGCTAAAGCATCCAATTGCACCAAGGATCTCTGTGGAGATGGACTCTTCCAAACCACTTCCTGAAAAACTTTTGATTGAGATTGAAAATGAAGCATTAGTGGAAGGTAGCTTTTGGCAAGAGATTGCTTACGAATCCAAGGATGGACATTGCACATTTTGCAATAAAGAAGGTCATGGTCTAACTAGTTGCCGACAAAAGGCTTTAGCTAGAAGAAAAGAAAACAAGACCAATATGAATACAAGAAATATGAACTCAGACCATATTGCCCAACCAAAAAAGAAAAAGAGCAATAACAGTAAGGAAGTAATTTTTGAAGAACCAATACAAGTGGTGTCAACCATTAATATTGGTACAGAAACAAAGAATGAGGTATTGGCCAACAATATTAAAGATATTAAGGTTGGGAACTCAACTAGTCAAAGAGTTGTTACTAAGACAAAAGAACTGGCCAAAATGAGGTATGTTAGAAAAGAACCTATCTCCAAAACACAAGTACAATTAATAAAGAAAAAGAAGGAAACAATGGAGCAGGGGCAAAACATATCAGAGTTGCATGGAACAGATCACACTACAATGGTTGTTTATCAACCTACTAAAATTAACAACTCCGTTGTTATACTTGATCACATAGAAGAGAACAAATCAGAGATCATCTCTGTAGAAGAAATCCAAGAATCAACTTTAAATAGATCTCTTACCACACAACAACCTATGCGATACATAGTTGAATCACCAAGACCACTTGTTAGAGAGTTATTGATGCTTACAGAAAATAAGATAAAGCCAGATAAGAGATTAACTTTTCCTATAAAAAGTTTTGTGGTGATTATGGATGAGTATGGACAAAATGCTATGTTAATATGGGATGCTGAGCAAGCCCCTAAGAAATTTGGTGTTGAAGTTGGTAAACATCAACCAAAAGAAGACATGACACAAAGTGATAGGAACATTGTAGTTCAAAATCTAGCAAGTATGTTCAGGAAATCATTTACGACACCCTTTACACCTATTGAACAAATTGCTGGTGCAAGGAATAAGCATAATCCATTCAGTTCTACATCTATCAAATCTAACAGTGCAGCAGGATATGTACATACCCTACCAAAATGTGTTCCCCCTGTGCCATTTAATAATGAAGACTTTAATATGGAACATTAGAGGGACGGGTGGCCTCCAAAAAACAGACTACTTAAAGCAGGTAGTTCATGGAAATAAAGTTGAATTCTTAGCCTTGTTAGAACCAAAGAAGAAAACCAACCATTTAAGGAATATAGCAGTCAAACTTCAGTTTCCTCATTTTAAGCACTTTGAGCCAGAAAACAAGCACATATGGATTTTATGGAAAAATCAAGTAACAGTTGAGGTTATTGCAATACAAACTCAACACATCACTTTGGGTATCAAGACTACAGATTTTTCATTCATTTTCACTGTGATTTATGCGAGTTATGAGTGTGATGTACGATTGTCACTATGGAACTCATTATTAGAGTTGGACATTGGAAACAAACCATGGATAATTGGGGGAGATTTCAATACCATTATAGATCAATCAGAAAAGAAAGGGGGTAGACCATACTCTAGAAAGGCAATGGAAGAGTTTCAAGAATTTATTTCCGATGCTGGGCTATTGGATGCAGGATATGAAGGAGAACCATACACATGGTGTAGTAATGAAGTGAGCCAACGACGCACTTGGATACGACTTGATAGGGTTCTCAATAACTTGGAAGCACTTTCATACTTTCCGCAAATACGAGTATGCCACCTTCCACGGATACACTCTGATCACTGTCCTTTGGTTTTATCATTGTCTGAAGAAAGAAAGTACTATGGAAGCTTCAAGTTTCAAAGACAATGGATTCAAGAGCAATTTTTTAAGGAGACTATGGAGAAAGAGTGGCACTTATTTCAAGCAGATACCCCATGGCATAGGTTGTATGGTCGCTTGAAACATGTGAAAAAGAAATTAAAGGAGTGGAGCAAGGAAACAAGGAAGGAAAAACAACAACAAAGAATCAATTTGGAAGAGAGCATCTGTCGACTTGATAAAGAAATTCAAAATGGTTGGTCAAAGGTGAAACATGCAGAATACAAAAGAGCTCAGGAACAATTGAATGATTTAATCACACAGGAGGAAGGAACCCTAAGGGATAAGGCAAGAGTAAAATGGTTAAAGGAAGGGGATAGAAACACTACATACTTTCATGCGTGCATCAAAGAAAGAAACTATCAAACAAAGTGGAACTTTAAGTTACATGATGGTACTTATTCCTCGAACCCTGATATATTGGGTCCACTTGCAGTTGACTATTATTCTCATATACTCACTGCAGATAATAACACACCTCTCATTCATCCACTTAGATTCCCCCCAGAGGAAAGAATACAAAGTGATCTACTTGAATACATTCCATCACTAATAACTGTTGAACATAATGATGAGTTATGTAAGGAGCCACAATGGGAGGAGATTTTGATGGCCATTAAAGGATTAGATCCTGATAGTGCTCCAGGACCAGATGGATTTAATGGACATTTTTATCAAGCAAATGTTGAGATTATGAAAAAGGATCTAGTAGCAGTGGTACATGACTTCTTTGGTGGTAACCCCATGCCTAAATGCATTACTTCCACGCTAATCGTTTTGATACCGAAAAAGAAAAACCCTCAGAGTTTTAAAGATCTTAGGCCTATCAGTCTGTGTAATTTTACTTATAAGATAATTGCCAAGATTTTGAATGATAGGCTGGTACGATTACTACCACTGGTGATCTCTAAGGAACAATCTGGCTTTGTACAAGGGCGAGCTATTCATGAAAATGTTGCAATAGCACAAGAAATGGTAAATGAATTGGATCGCAAGGCAATAGTCAACATGATGATTAAGGTGGATATGGAAAAAGCTTATGATCGTATGGAGTGGGGATTCATACTCAAGGTATTGGAGAGATTTGGATTTTCTAACCAATGGAGTGACATGATATTTAGGTGTATGTCCAACAATTGGTTTTCACTTTTGGTACAAGGAGCACAACATGGCTTCTTCAAGTCCACACGAGGTCTTCGTCAAGGGGATCCCTTATCACCTAGCATTTTTATCTTAGCCCAAGATGCCTTCAGTAGAAAACTCAATCATTTGATGAATATGACACCATTCATTGGAAGATTTAAAAGAGATAATAATTTTGGAGGAGTTTCTCATTTATTATATGCCGATGATATGCTAATTTTTATGGAAGGAAACCAACGATCTCTTCAATATCTCAAGAATTTGTTGCAAGAATATGAAGCATATAGTGGACAAAAGGTTAATATTGAGAAGACAAGGGTTATAATTTCAAACAAGGTAGAATCATCAAAGAAAGAACTTATCAAGCAAATAACAGGATTCTCTTTTGCAAACCTGCCGGTAAAATACTTAGGTACTCCATTATTTAGAGGACGAAGTCGCATTCATTACTTTGATGAGATGGTGGATGCTATAGCTAACAAAGTGCAAAACTGGAAAACAAAATTCTTATCACAGGGAGGAAAATTGACATTGATCAAAAGTGTTCTTTCCTCTATGCTGATACATACCATTTCTATGACGAAAGTGCCTAAGACGGTTATACAAAGGATTAACAGCATACTAGCCAAATTCATGTGGAGTAAAGGGGATGGTCATGGAAGCCATTGGGTTAAATGGCAGAGTATATGCATGCCTTTGGAAGAAGGTGGTCTAGGAGTTCGAAATTTAGAGCAAACAATGCAGGCCCTTCAAACAAAATTTGCATGGCGTTTCGTTCAGGGGCAATCATTGTGGGCTTCAGTTATGCGAGCCAAATATGGACACCCAATGAAAGCACTTAGACAAGGCAAAAAGAATGCACATTCTCATACATGGAAGATGATCTTACCTTGGTTGGAATATTCAGTCAAGCATGGTAAATGGATTATTGGGGAGGGTAAATGTTATTTTTGGAAGGATAATTGGCTTGGACAACCTCTTTGGTACCCTTCATGCCCACAACAAGATATAACGGTTAAAGAAGCCATTCAAAATCAAGATTTTATTCAGGAACATCTGTCTAGTGAGCAACAAGAGCAGGCCAAGAAAATCCTTTTTAATCAGGAGCCAGATAGACTTGTTTGTGATTTGAGTGCTTCTGGTGAATTTTCAGCTTCACTGGTGTATCATGATCGAAGAGTTAAAAAAGAAAAAGTGCATTGGGCAAAGTTTTTGTGGAACAAAGTAGTCCCTCCCAATATTGGATTGTTTATGTGGAAATTAATTCATCATGGCATTCCTGTAGAATGTAATATGCAAAAAAGAGGAATCCAATTGGCATCTAAGTGTTACTGTTGTAACAAGGGCGAACAGGAGACTATGGATCATGTCTTTATGCATAGTAAATTGGCACAACAGCTTTGGCGGAGATTTGGCGACGCACTTCAGGTACCTGTTCGTTTTACTTCTATATCTAACTTTGTCTCTTCTTGGTATTTAGAGGCATCATGGCATAATCAGAGAAGAGCACTAGTAGCTATTTTGGGAGGCGTTATTGCACGAGAAATTTGGTTGGCTAGGAATTCAGCAAAGCATAATGGTGAGTGTATGTCGTTATTCAAAATTAATAAACAGGTTACACATTGGATGCTCCAACTGTCAACTCTAATCCAAGTCAAGGTTCAAGTAAGCTTCCTAGATCAAATATCATTAGTTGTGCTAAAAGTTCCTATGATTTATATTCCATTGCGACGAGGAATTTGGGTTCACTGGCAACCTCCTTCTATGGGACAATACAAGTTGAATACAGACGGATCAAGCATCAGGGGGAATAATGCTGGAGGGGGAATTCTAAGAGATCATAATGGAGATCTCATCATGGCCTTTTCCACCAAGTTATATCCTGGCAGTAGTGCAGAGGCAGAAGCATATACAATGTTAGAGGGCCTTAAAATATGTCATGCACGGAATCAAGTACCGCATGTTATTGAATCTGATTCCTTCTATTTAATTCAATGCATGCTCAACAAATGGATAACTCCATGGAAATTGGAATATGTCATACGTCAATGTTTGACTATGATTCCTTTACATACACTTATATGTCATGTGCATCGTGAGGGGAATATGGTAGCAGACCGTCTCGCCAATCATGGTCATGCCATTCAAAATGTGACAATTTTTGATCAGATTGGCTCATTGCCGCATTCATGCTTAAATGTTTATGTCAAAGATCAATTAGGCTTAGATAATTATAGACCACCATAGGGTTAAGCGAATGTGCTGCCCAATGTATTTTAAGTTATTTTAATTATGTGTGGCATTTTAAAATGTAAGTGACTTTATTTCCTGAGGGTTAGGAATATACCCTGCCCTTTGTACTTATCCGAGGTATGGTTATTACGCCCAGCCTTGTTGGTATTAATAAAATTTGTCAGGGTACCGCCCCTGTTTCTAAAAAAAAAAAAAAAAAAAAAAAAAAAAAAAAAAAAAAAAAAAAACGGGAATAGTTCTTGCTTGTTTTTGTTTTCCGTTAGGTATGACTGCATTAGTTATTGAATCCGACCGACCGCTGTCATGACTTTTGTGTTTGTGTTTGTTTTTGGGCCATCGTGCGAAACACTATTTGCTTGTTTAAGACCATGATTAAGAACGAAGCAACATCCCCAACGCTCGTCAATTGTTGGAGATGCGATACGAACATGATGAAGATATGATTGGACTATATTGGGATACAATCCAATTATCTAGGGAATAAAATAATCGTTTGGATAATATATTTGTAATTAAGTGTAAATATTGTTTCCTTAATTAATAGGCCCCCAATTTTATTTTAAATAGGATATTTACGCTGTGCATTGAAATCCAGCAATTGCAAGTCAAATTCCTGTCCCAAACTCTTTCCTTTGCTTCTCTTAGTTGGCTTTCCTAGTTAGTTGCCTCCGTTCTTGCCCTCTCTCGTGACAACATTCAATAATTATCGCGTAATCTCTATTATATTAACGAAAGGAAACAGACAAACGAAAGGGAATAAACAATGATTATTTGTTAACTATCTCACAAAATGAATTTGGGGGTGGCCTCTCTGGATTTTAACGATAATTTTTTTTTGTCATGCGTGCTCTTTCGGGGTATTTCAGACGTTGAAGCAATGCAACATATCAGTCGGCCATCTTGGTGGCCAGCTAGAAATTAATCGACATGTCTTTTCACCTTCTGCTATTTTATGGAGATGTCCACTGTCGTTGTATACACAAAACAAAAATGAAAGCCCACTAGTTGCATGTCAGATGTTACAAAAGCAATATACTAATACCGTGAAATACGCAATCAGGGAAGTAGCCAAGTGAAGACTCCTTGACATGCTCGAACAAGCTACACAGCCTTCGGATACTAGGAACAATGTGCTTATAGAGATATGGTGGCCAGGAATAATGAAGCCAATTCAACAAAATTTAGTGCTCAAATGATGTGGTGACATCTATCCCTACTTGTTCCTAGATCAGAAGAGATAAAAGTATAGTCAGATTCACCTTTATGGTCTTGAAGTAGTCCACCACAACCAGAATTTTTCGGAATAACCACACTATCGGTGTTTAGTTTTATCCATCCTAATTTTGGTCGTTTCCATTTACGAGTAGCTTTTACATTTAGGCTGAGAAGGCTACTCCTATCTCCTTAATTTCCCCTGCGAGTTCTCTTAAGTGGAGAAGAATATGGTTTGCATGCATTTTCAATTGATTATGTGAGTGTTGGAGGCCCACCGGGGGGGAAGGTTAGACAATGTACCCTAGAAAATTTACAAGAAGCTTACTAGAGCTACAATGTGAAATTGTGAAATCATCAACATACGCACTTGCAGTATGTTACCAGTTCATTGGACTGGGCTTAGGTTGGGCTTATGTTATTGTTGGTTTAGGTTTTATGTAATGTAACTACGTGGTTTTGTAGTATTTTGGTTAGGGTCAAGTCAGCCTAATTAGGCCTAGGTGGTTTGGTCGAGAAAACACTTCTAGCATCTTGTATCCTGTGGTGGAGGTTGTCTTGTTGAATCTGAGAACTAAAGAATGATTAAGGTTTCCGTTTTGAGCCCTAAATCTCCTTTGTTTATTGATCTAACTTCATAACCAATAAACGAAGATGCCCCCATCCAAAATCCCACGAAGACTTTGTGCTCAAAGATCTAATCACCAAAACTAGGGCCACAACTCAACATGCTCAATCTTTTATGGAGATCAATCCAGAACATTTAGTATTAAAGCTAGGTTAGAAGGACCCTATATGGGTTCATGCAATGGAAATTCTAGGGGGGGTCAGGTACTTTCAAGGCCAACCCCCTACATGGTGGTCAATGGCAAAGGCCTAGGGGGACTTTTGATAGAAGGGGTAGTGAAGCTTTTTGCAACTCAATTGATAGGGAAGGAGGTTGTACTTCCAATGGCCATGATAGTACTTTTTAAGGGTGCATTGTGCGCTTTGATTTTTTGAAGTTCACAAGTGAGGAAGATCCAAGAGCTTGGATTTTTATGGCCACAAAATTCTATGAGTACCATGGGTTAAAAGATTTGGAAAAGATGAAAGTAGCTTCTTGGAATATAGGGTTTAGCCATACAATAGTTGTAGGCCTTAAAGTTAGAACTGGAGCTGGTAGGAAACGGTTTAACTTTAGAGAAACTGAAGCAAGGTTTATTACAACATTATAGACCTAACCACTCACAAAGAGCTATGGGTAAGTTGTCTAAACTTATACATACTAGTACTTTGGAAAAATATTATGATGATTTCATGAATTTATTGATGCAATTTGGTCCTTTAGCTACCTATCAAGCAATTAATATGTTCACAAGTGGTCTTAAAATGGGTATTAGAGGAGATGTGGATGTTAAAGATCCCAAAACAATTTATGAGGCTATGTGTTATGTAGTAATTTTTACAGTGTAATAACTAGTTAAGATTAGGTGCCCCAAGCTCGGCGGGACAAATGGGCTTGAATCCTACTGCTAATAGGATTGTGTTTCCTACTAAAAGGTTTATTTTAGCAGAAATTGAGAAACAAAAGAATAAGGGTTTGTGTTTTCATTGCAATGATAGGTATCCCCCAAGCCACCAATGTAAGAAGTAGTTATTTTATTTAGAGGTGATTTGGCTAGATGAATGGGGTGGTGGGAGTCATAAGCATAAAGGCTTAATGGATAAAGATGACGTTAGGGAAGAGGGGGAAGGAAACATGGAGATTACTAAGATAACACTTTATAGAGTGGAAACAGGCAAGCCTAGGATCATGAAGGTTGAAGGGTGGTTGAGTTTGATTAAGAAAAAAGTAAGCTTGTTGATTGATAGTGGTAACTCTCATAACTTCATCCAATAATGCTTGGTTAAGAGAATGGGTTTAGAGGTTAAGAAGGTTTTAGCCTTTTGCGTAGCAGTAGCTAATGGTGGACAAATTGTAGGAGATGGCAAATGTTCGGGAGTCCAAATCATAATTCAAGGGATCACTATGTTGTTAGATTTGTACATCTTATCATTGGTTGTTGTAGATATTATTTTGAAAATATAGTGGCTAGAAACCTTGGGTGATTTTGTGCTAAATTTTGATACAATACAATTGGAGTTCAAAATGGAGGAAAAGAGGATAGTTTTGTGAGGTAAATGTTCAATAATTAGTGAACACTTGATGCTATTGCAAGTTAACCATGAGCAAGAGTTTCAAGACAACAAATCAAAAATGGTTCCAAGAAAGATGCGAGAAATACTTGATAAGTACTAAGATCTGTTCCATGAGCCAAAAAGGCTTCCACCCCATTGTGGCCATGACCATCAAATTGTCTTGAAGTTAGAAGGGTAGCCAATTTTAGTGAAACCTTGTAGATATCCCTATGTCTAGAAGAGGAATGTGCAGGAAAAGAAGAAGAGTTAGAGTACTCTAATATGTAACATCAATTGGTAAGAAGTTTAATTTATTTTACTACAACCTAATGAGATATTTCATTCACAGTTGGCCTAGTAAGTCAATTTATGTAGAGTCCAAGGCAACCTCATCCAAATGAAATAAGAAGTAAATTACAATATATTAAGGGAACTGCATATTATGGGATTCTATATACAAAAAAGAAGAACAACTTACTTGGTTTCTATGATGCTAACTATTTTGGAGATAAGACAACAAGGAGATCAATTAGAGGATATTCTTTTAGTCTTGGATCTAGAGCTATATCTTGGTGCAACAAAAGACAAACCTATAGTTTCCTTATCAACAAGGGAAGTAGAATACATAGTAAAACAATGGTTGCACAAGAAAGTATTTGGTTAATGCAGTTGCTAGAAGACTTGGAACAACCAACATATGAACTAATACAAATATTTTGTGACAATCTTTTGGCAATTCAGTTAGCTAAAAATCTTGTATTTCATGCAAAAACAAAGCATATAAATGTACATTATCACTTCATTGGAGAAAAAGTTTTGCATGGAGAAATCTAACTATGACCAATCAAGACAAAAGGAGCAAATAGCCAATATTCTCACCAAAGGATTAAATCCCTCTAATTTTGGCAAGCATAAAAAACACTCGGAGATGGTGAGTAAAAAATCCTTGAATAAGGTCGGTGTTGAGGAGAAGAAACGATGGAAATATTGATGGGTCCCACATAGAAAAAGAAAAAGAAAAGTGTAGAAAGCTAGAAAGAAAGTGTAGAAAAGTGCGGAGTTTTCTAGAACAGGGGATGAAAAGAATCTCACATTAAAAATTGGAAGAAATTGACTTCCAAGATCGGATAAGTTTCCTGTAAAAAAGAAAGGCCCTGCTCCGCACTTTGTATCCACTGGGAAGTGTGCAAGAGGCTAAAGAAAATGTTTAAGTGGGAAAATGACGTGAGGTGTGAGGAGAAGTGTAGAGTATTTGTAAGGTTGTCAGCTTTTGCCCTTGTAAAATTGTCTTTGTATTAATAATATCATATAAGTCTTGTTTTTGTCCTCCACTGAGTGTTATTTGGGGCCTACTTGAGCTTCAACATTCTTTTGTAAGGTCCTCATCGCATGTAGGAGCTGCTCAACAGCATAAGAAGGACCAAGTCCACGTCATATGGGGAACTTTAGGAAAAGGGGGCCATACGCAGTCAACCATGTCAAACAGTTAATATGCAAGCAAGTGGTTGCTCGCTAGTGCGGGACTTGCGTGAGTGGTAAGGCGCGAGAGTAGGGAAGCGAAGTTTAAATAGGCGTCTTCATAAGGCAGATGTAAAAACCCTAATGTTAATGAGAACTAGAGGTAAGGCTTCCTCTCAACAAGACTCCCCAGTTGCTTGTTCTTCCATATTGACGTCAACATAGGGCACGGGAAGAAGAAGTTTCACCCCTTGGAATTGAGCGGTCCACCATTGCAGTGACCTTTAACACGCTTTATCGCTATGTCCCACAACACAGTCAAACTCAATTTGATAATCACTATGAGATTTATTCTATGATTTATCGATAAATTTAATGATTTTCTGTATCATTAAATATTTGGTCGTTTGTGTATCTAGTCTAGCTAAATACAATCTTTATTTGACACTTACAATGACATGCATTCAACCAATGCTTTTGCATTTGTCACGGAGGCGAAATCTACAAAAGGTAGCATAGACAATGCTGTATACGGGACGCCCGAAGGCTTTATTGTTATTCATTCAATCTAAACAATAGAGTTCTTACAGGAAGCTTATATACAAGTTACAAACGAAAGAATCAATCTAATAGCCTATAGGCTGCCCAGTGCAAGATATACAAGTAATGGACTGGGTTTTATACAATAAATGAGCTAATAGCAAATAAGTATCTTAACATCCAACAGCATTCAATGTGTTCTGGCAACATGTTTTGGGTTTGGAAATGTACAGATGCTACACCTTCACTTCTCTTGAGCTTCTTAAGAAGCCAAGAAGTTTTTAAACCACTTAACAGAGTCCTTAGGATATCTCTTGAGCTTGTCGTTATAATCAACAAAGTACAGACCAAATCTTGAAGTGTATCCAGCTGCCCACTCCCAGTTATCCAATAAAGACCAAGCAAAATATCCTCTTACGTTGCAACCGTCTTCCCTGCATCGTCAGAGTAAACCGTGTCGGATCATATCAAAATACGACAGGGAATATTTGCCTAGGTAATGTAAACAGAAGTTGTTACATACTTGATTGCAGCCAGCAGGTTTGTGAGATGGTCATTGTGATATTGGATTCTTTTCTCATCCTTTAGAGCATCTTTGATAGGGATAAATATATTGTTTGGATCATCCATCCCTGGATCACCATCAAACACAGGATTTAGCTTCAATTTTCGTTTTGAGGCATCAATAAGGAGACAGAATCTAATGGAATCTTGCATTCATATTATCGAAAAGAGCCTAAGATAGGAATCCCGTAAAAGATGTGCTGAGTTATTTACTTTGGTAAAGATAAAATTATCCCTTAATATTGTCTAGGGAAGCATTGAAACAACTTGGTTTCATGCGTAAGCATATTTCTGGAGGAGATTTGGAAATTACCGTTTTCGGTGATGATGACCAGAGGATTCCCATACTTCAAATTGATGTAATTCATCAAGCTTCTGATGCCACGAGGTACGATGTACAACCATATAGAATTTGCCTGCCAATTTATCATGATGAGTATTAATAATCAAGCATCACACATGCCGCTCATAACTCAAAATCTATGCACTTGTCTGCCAATTTTGATGGGCCCAAGCAACATGCATAGTTACTTCTTTTACATACCCTGTCTCCGATAGCTTTTAAACCATTGAATGCTGAAAACAAGAACCCAGAACAAGACATAGAGAACACAGAAAACTGATTAGTTGAAGAAGAAAAAAACTAGCCGGATGCCTCTAATTTTGTAATAATCGACACAATACTTCTGAGGTTGTAAAAATTCTGTCAGAGGGATCAATGAAAGAAAGGATTAATAACAACTTACGGAGAGTAATGGCGCCGGAGTCTGCATAGGAATCATTAAGTAGGACACCAAGTAAATTAGTTGCGTTATGTTTTGCATAAAACGTAGTGTAGTAATTAATGCCAACGAAATCCAAAGAACCCTTCACAAGAGCGGCCTCGGACTTAGAGAATGCTGGAAGTCTACTTCCTACCCTACTTCTCATCGACTTTGGATAATCTCCGAAAATCAATGGGTTAAGAAACCTGCAATTAGGAAATAGCAACTCCACTAAATAACTGCATTAACTACTTCTCATGTCCAATAGCTGAAAGTTATCTTTTCCTTTTTTTCTGAGCTTACTGAACCACAATATAAAGTGATTAAAAATTACCAGCCAAGCTGAAAATCTTGTGCCCTTTGAGCTGCTTCGATGTCTTCTGTGGAGTTTGTTGCTGGCTCAAACCAAATGACGTCAAATGATATCCCGAGTGATCCATGCTGTTTGTGCTGCATAACAGCCAGGAGCAAAGTTTTTTAATCTCGATACACAAGCATGAATGTGTTCTAAACTTAATGCGCGCCAAGTACCGAAGACTTGTTTCACAATGTTTCTTGAAGTTCAACTTCCATCGGCTCTCATCCTAGTTACTACTTCTGATTAGTTGAGGTTCGTATAGCGGTGTGGCTTGTTCATTCTTCCACTTTAAGTGAGAAAGAACTAACTAATTTGAAGCCGGCTCTAAACTGTACTAGAGGTGGTAACGTGTTGAAAATCCACATTGATTGCCGTCCATTCAAGTGTAAGATCTCCATATGATATTCTATAGGATGCCTACAACTTTATCTCATAGTGATCGTGAGGGAAATGTTTAAATATTTTATATTATTTGTAACGTGTTCTAAAATCATTTATATATAAAAGATGTCTCGAGGATCGAATCCTTTACGCAATCCATCACCACTGGCCTACCCCCCAACCCCCGCTTCCTCCTTAGCCCCTTCATGGTTCAGGTCTATTCCTCATTATCCAAAACCCATGTACATTACATAATTTTGACTTTTATAATGCCTGATCATTTTGACTTTTATAATGCCTGTCATCGTACCTTATACTTTTTTCTATATACGTCTGCCACTTTTGCATGAGAACGGAGAACATTGTGCGCAACAATGTAAGGCTCAGTTGCAGAGTTTCCCGCCCTACAGAAAAGGTGAAGTAAGATGGAGCACCGTCCCGGTGCTTGAAGACCCACGTCATACCCTTGGACAGAAAATGTATGGGGCTCATTGAAGGTTATCCAGTTCTTCACCCGATCTCCAAATTTTTGAAAGCATGTCTCCGCATATGTTGCAAAGTCATTCCTGTAGCCAATCGAGATTATATGAGTTTGAACTGCAAACATGCTCTCTAATCGCATTTACAAAAAGGAAGAAAGACCACAAGAGAAGATCATGTACATGATTTGGGGGTTTAACCATCCATTGTATTTGTCTTCTAGGGCTTGAGGCAGGTCCCAGTGATAAAGTGTCACATAAGGTTCAATTCCTGCACATGTTTTTATACATCCCATAAGCATAGCTCCTTACATACATCAGAATGGACTCAACATCGCATCATGCCAATTAGAAAGAAGGGTCTTAGTTTGTGTTGATGATATTGATAAGCTCTAGCTTGTTTTACAGATATGTAAGCGTACCATTGGCTAGTAAAGCATCGATGAAGTTGTTATAATGATCAACTCCTGCCTGATTGATTTCACCAGTTCCATCTGATAGGAAAGAACTCAGAGTAAGAACTTCTATTGTAAAATCTCCATTTACATTAAGGTTGCAAAGGACTGCTTACTTGGAAAAATCCGAGACCAAGCAATTGAAAACCTATAGGCATCCATTCCCATGTCCTTCATGAGTTGTATGTCTTCCTGTTTGCCAAAACAAGTAGCTCAAAAAGATGGATTACCTTGTATGAAGAAGAAACTAGGGAAACAGTAATTTCTATATCTACTTTTGTGACTCATAAGGCCATCTAGGGCAACTTATTTTCAACTATTTTACTCAAAATGTGCTACACAATCATCCATAAATTTCCTGTGGAAATTAAAAATACATATATTTGTTGCAAGTCAGAGAACAAAAGATGGTTTAATTAGATTTACATGGTAACGGTGGTACTCATCCACAGCAACATCTGCGTTACTGAAGTCAATTATCTTGCCTGTAACAACGTTCAGAGGTGTAAGAAACTCGATTATTTCACATTTTCACATAAGTTTACACTACAATATACAATCACCATATACCAAAAGTATGTGAAAAAGTGTCCCACACAGTCGGTCCCCGCCCATCCTCCTTCACTGCTCCTTCATACTGCAAAGAAGACAACTTATATTCAATAATTCAAGGTTTGGTATCTGAAAATCGAATACGATTGTGAAACACCTAATGGGCTTGAAAGCACAAAGGAAAGACATAATTGAGATAATCTCAAATTTCTTATGAACTTGACGATAAATTTAAGTCTAATTTGCTAATTATTGGGAAAAATTTAAACTCGTTTATAAGTTACACGTTTAATATGTTTCTCTTTATTAAAAAAAGAAGATGATAGCGAGAGTATTAGTATTCGTATGGTTAAAACATTAAGGGAGTATTGACCAAGCTACTCCATCGCATCAGTCTTTCGTAGATGACCCCCTATATGAATATACACCAATTTTCTTGTCATAATTTCTAAAGTATTAAAAGAATTATGGACAAAACTACGACAAGAATTAGAATTCGTCTGAATTGACTAGTCTTTTTCTTTTTTTCTGAAAGTCCAAAGCTTCAAACCCGTGGAGATCATCCCTGTCTTCCACGGGCCCAAAAAAAAGAAAAAGAAAAAGGAATCTGCATGACCAAGATGGAGGTGCCTGTAAATGTCTCTAAGAAATAAATGAAAAAAAAAACAGTGAGAGGTATGATTCATATTTCTTCATAAGAAACATTACTTAAATGGACTAAAAATGTTACTTATTAATTAACTGCACTAAAAATTTGGCATTAATGTTAAAGAAAAAGATTTGGCTACATAATTTCTTTAATTTTCTTTCTTAACTTGTATATATTGTATATGATCTGATTATGAAAGAACACTTCTATTTAGGAATATTAAATTTTTTTAAGTAAATATTTTATTGTATCATAGTTAAAGAATTTCAAATTTATTTTTTTAGATAAATTATAATGTTAAAGTATGTCTCTAAATTTTTATATTCTTTTGTTTTTTGATGAATAAACTCATATATTTATAAATAAATAAATAAAAATTTGGCCCTAGTGATAAAGTAAGTGTGGATTCTAAGCATATTTTTTTTTCCCGTTTTCGAGATTTAAAAGAAGCGCGCCATGCCCTAAGGGAAATCCGAGGGTTAGCCGTACCCCTGTTTATCGAGTTCCAAGGAATCCTGGCCTATACATGCAGGTCCGTAACCGTATAACATTCTAATTGACTAAACTGCCCCCAGGGGAAACCAACGACTCAGTCCGCTCAAGTTACTGAAGAAGAAAGCCAATTGTTTGAGGTTCTTTGAATATGGACAGAAGCAAGAATCAACTCTTTTTCTTTAGTTTTTCGTCGTTTCATTTTTCGTTCACGTTGAAAATGTTTGCAGTGCAGTTGTCATCCATGTTGAAAATGTTTGCTTGGAAGCCAGAGATCGAAGTCCACCCAGACATAAAGATAGGAATTTTCTTTCTGGGTGATGAAAATGATTACAGGGAAGAACAAAAAGAAAATAAGTAATGGTTAGTGGGACAAAACCAACCTGGAAAGCAGAAGAGGCGGTGCCAAAAACAAAACCCTTCGGAAAGCTGTCTCTGGTGATATCCGACAAACTTA
Source organism: Casuarina cunninghamiana (assembly GCA_028551485.1). Lineage (NCBI taxonomy): Eukaryota > Viridiplantae > Streptophyta > Magnoliopsida > Fagales > Casuarinaceae > Casuarina > Casuarina cunninghamiana. The sequence continues at coordinate 11,937,873 of CM052369.1, read as the reverse complement.
TCTGGATACTGCAAAGCACCACCAGTATTACAAAAGCAGTGCCTCTTCTCAGCATTGCTGCTGCGAAAGAAATCTTCGATGAGGGAGAGAAAGAGAGCGGTCTGGTTGGAGTTATCTGCAGAGAAAGGAAGAATGAGAAGAAGTTTCGGAACTTGCAGGAAGACAAAGAAAACTCCCTGAGTTATTTATAGAAAAAGGGAGGAGAGACATGGATAAGGGATTTGGAAGGGACTTAGAGTTGTGAGACAATGTGAAAGGGGTCATTGAGTGAGAAGCTAGCTAACGATTAGAAGCTAGCTAACGATGGTGGTGGTGAAAAATGTAAGAAACTACAAAGAGATTAGGCTTTGGGTTGGCTGTGTCAACCTTAAACAGCCAACCGTAAACTCCTCGTTTAACACACTTCCTTAAGATAATAAACATTACGGGATTGCTTTCTGATACTCCTTTGCTTTGCCTTGCGAATCGAGATAATGACGTAAAGGCCTTTGTCATCAACTATGATAGCTACTTAAGAATTTTTTACAGACTAAGATAGTAACATGCAAATTTTTTGATATATTTTTGTAATTACCTGCGGGTTTAGCATTACGTGTCTACATGATAAGTAGTAGAAGTCTTTTTGATAAACTTCAATAATCCCTCGTGGGTTTTTTCATAAACTGTGACAGTTACTTGTAGATTTAGCATAACGTGCCTACATGATAAGTACTTAGAAGTTTTTTTTGGTAAATTGTGGTAGTTTCTTGCAGGTCTAGTATTACACAAAGAAGCCGCTTTTGAAATTCTAACTACGAATCGTGTTTTGTTTTCCCTCTAATGATAATAGAATTTTTGTTTTTACCCTATTGAGAATAGATATCTTGTTTCCTTCGAATGAAGCACTAAATTATTTCGTTGTTTCACTTCAAATTAGTGTAAATCTCTTAATTTGGAGTGAACCAAGCACAAAGAGGGTGTTTAAAATGTTGGATGCATCTTATTACCATTTTTTTTTTCACTTGGTATCCTCTTTTAATTGATGTTATCCTTGCATCTTAAGTTACCAATTTTAAATTAAAGAGTTGACAATTTCAACATTTAAGAGAATAATCTTAGTTGACAATTTCATTGTTTAAAAGGATAACCCCTCTCTTTCTGTCCCTAATAACAAAGTATCCTTCTTCATTGCTTACCTAGGACTTTACAATCAATATGTATGATTGATTCATTCTTGAAGAGCCGTTAAGTCTTAGTTCAAGGGCTACGATCTTAAATCTTAATAGGCTTGGGCTTTATAAGGATTCAATTTGGTAATGATATTTAAACTAAATGTACTTTGACTAGTCTTTGAATCTTGGTCCTTTAGCAAAATGGTTGAGACTCATAACATTAGAAAAGCAAAGAAAAAATTTCTTTATTTTCCTTTATCATTCTATTTTTTCTTCACGCAACTTCGTGATACCCCAAAAGTTTACCATTAGTGAAAATTCTTATCCTTTTCTGAACTATTGTTCTTCAACGAGTATTAAAGATGAGATAACAAAACTTTACGCAACTACAGGAACTGTCGTTATTGCCAGATATTAAACATTAGACTCTCGTTGACTGTCCTCCTAGAATACCAAATTAAAACCTGGAATGGAATATTTAGTAACATCAACTTGGCATGCATGCTTAGCTTAAACGGTTAACACGCTCGCATCGGCGCAAAAGTGGGGAAGGATCTCTTAAATTGACTGCTTTACTTGCTCTTTTTTTGGAAATAAACAACAAATTTACGCAAACCATAAACATAACTCAAAACGGAAGCTTTTTGACTGCATTAGTTATTGAAGCTGACCAACCCGCTGAGTTTGCGTTTGTGTGCAATTGTGGGAAACACAAATAGCTTGTTTAAAAGCATGATTGGGATGCAATCCCAATACGAGATGCGATCCGAATACGTTGGAGATATCAATTGTATATATTGGGATGCAATTTTGTTAAGAGATTTGATCAGAATATGACGGAGATATCGCTGGACTACATTGGGATGCAATCAAGTTTCTAGGGAATAAAATAATCATTTGGAAATAAAATAATATATTTATAATTAAGCTTAAATATTGTTTCCTTAAGCAATAGGCCCCAATTGTATTTTAAATTGGATGTTGATGATGTACATTGAAATCAAGCACTCACAAGATATATTCAGTCTCCAAACTCTTCCCTTTGCTTCTCTTAGTTGGCTTTCCTAGTTGCCTCCCTCTTGCCCTTTCTTGAGATTTGTGACAATGTTCAATTGTTATCGCTTAATCTCCACTGGATCAACGGAAAATAGACAAAAGAAAAGGAATAAAAAATGATTATTTGTTAAGTATGTTGTAAAATAAATTGGGAGGGACTTCTCAGAATCTTAGCGATTTAGTTTCTGTCTTGAGTGCTCTTTCAGTAGTTCAGACTTTGAAGCAATGTAACATATCAAACGGCCATCTTGGTGACCTACTAGAAACTAATGGATATGTTTTGTCACTTTCTGCTATTTTATGGATATCTCCGCCGCCAAAAGCCCACAAGCTGCATGTCAGATGTTACAACAGCAATAAAATAACATCATGAGATATGCAATCGGGAAATAAAATAACATCTGTATAATAAGATGACAAATCACTTATGCCATTATTGCAACAAAATTTGGATGGGGGATGAGACAGGATAAAGCGTATGAGCTTATACGTGTATGCCAGAATATTTTTTTTCCCGGTTTGTGTATGGCAGTTTCCTTTTCCTGTAAGTTTTGGGACTTGTTTGCGTGATTGGTCCTCTATATTGCTATTACATGAAGTACCCATTCCCCTTCTTGTTTCCAATTTAGGTGACAGTAAGATCTTTGTCATTGTTCTCACAAGCAATTGTGCAAAGAAAACTTCTTCTTACCGTGAATAGTTTACCTCAGATCTGAAAAACAAAATGGAAAGAAATGAAACCGTCAAAATCTTAATTTAATACTTGAAAACCACAAGTCTTACAATGATGTACATTCAACCAATTAAGATGTTATATTCCAAACATCATAGTTGGAATCCTTACTAACTCATCAATGAACTAGTTGACTAAGCACCATAGTTGCTTTTGTATTTGTTATGGAGGAAGAGCTGAATGCAACATAAACAATGATGTATTGGAGGCAGCCGAAGGCTTTGCTGTTATTCATTCAATCTAAACAATAGAGTTCTTACAGGAAGCTTATATACAAGTTACAAAAGAAAGAATCAAAGTAATAATCTATGGGCTGTACAATGCAAGATATGCAAGTAATGGGTTCGGTTTTATACAATAACTGAGCTAATAGCAAATATGTCTTAATATCAAAGCATCGACTCCAACAGCATTCAGTGTTCTGGCAACATGTTTTGGGCTTGGAAATACACCTTCCTTCACTTCTCTTAAGCTTCTCAAGAAGCCAAGAAGTTTTTAAACCACTTAACAGAGTCCTTAGGATATCTCTTGAGCTTGTTGTTATAATCAACAAAGTACAGACCAAATCTTGAAGTGTATCCAGCTGCCCACTCCCAGTTATCTAATAGAGACCAAACGAAATACCCTCTCACGTTGCAACCGTCTTGCCTGCAAACGGTGTCGGATCATATCAAAATACGACATGGAATATGTGCCTACGTAATGTAAACAGATGCTGTTACATACTTGATTGCAGCCAACAGGTTTGTGAGATGGTCATTGTGATATTGGATTCTTTTCTTATCCTTTAGAGCATCTTTGATGGGGACAAATATATTGTTTGGATCATCCATCCCTGGGTAACCATGAAACACAAGATTTAGCTTCAATTTTCGTTCGGAAGCGTCAACAAGGATGCAGAATTTAATGGAATCATGCATTCACATAATCGAAAAGAAGAACCTAATACAGAAATCCTGTAAAAGTTGTGCTGATTTATTTACTTTGCTAAACATAAATTATCCCTTAACCATTGCAACAACTTGGTCTCATTTGGGTATGCAAATCGCGTTAGTATATTTCTGGAGGGGCTTTAGAGATTACCGTTCTCAGTGATGATAACCAGAGGATTTCCATAATTCAGCTTGATGTAATTCATCAAGCTTCTGATCCCGCGAGGCACGATGTACAACCATATGGAACTTGCCTGCCAATTTAGCACCGGTAAGAATTAATAATCAAGCGTCACGCATGCCACTTATAACTCAAAATCTGTGCGCTTGTCTGTCAATTTAGATGGGCCTAACCAACATGTACAGTTACTTTTTTTACATACCTTGTCTCCGATAGCTTTCCCATCCTTGAATGCTGAAAGCAAGAACCCAGAACAAGAAAGGTAGAATGCAGAAAACTGATTAGTTGAAAAAGGAGAAAAAAAAAGTAGCTGAATGTCTCTAGCTTTGTAATAATCGACACAATATTTCTGAGGTTGTAAAAATTTTATCTGAGGGATCAATGAAAGAAAGGATTAATAACAACTTACGGAGAGTAATGGCGCCGGAGTCTGCATAGGAATCATTCAGAAGGACACCAAGTAAATTAGTTGCGTTATGTTTTGCATAAAACGTAGTGTAGTAATTAATGCCAACAAAATCCAAAGAACCCTTCACAAGAGCGGCCTCGGACTTAGAGAATGCTGGAAGTCTACTTCCTACCCTACTTCTCATCGACTTTGGATAATCTCCGAAAATCAATGGGTTAAGAAACCTGCAATTAGGACATAGCAACTCCACTAAATAACTGCATTAACTCTACTTCTCATGTCCAATAGCTGAAAGCTATCTTTTCCTTTTTTCCAAGCTTACTGAACCACAATATAAAGTGATAAAAAATTACCAGCCAAGCTGAAAATCCTGTGCCCTTTGAGCTGCTTCGATGTCTTCCGTGGAGTTTGTTGCTGGCTCAAACCAAATGACGTCAAATGATATCCCGAGTGATCCATGCTGTTTGTGCTGCACAACAGACAGGAGCAAAGTTAATGCGCGCCAAATACCGAAGACTTGTTTCACAATGTTTCTCGAAGTTCAACTTCCATCGGCTCTCTTCCTAGTTACTACTTCTGATTAGTTGAGGTTCGTATAGCGGTGTGGCTTGTTTATTCTTCCACTTTAAGTGAGAAAGAACTAACAAATTTGAAGCCGGCTCTAAACTGTACTAGAGGTGGTAACGTGTTGAAAATCCACATTGATTGCCATCCATTCAAGTGCAAGATCTCCATATGATATTCTATAGGATGCCTACAACTTTATCTCATAGTGATCGTTAGGGAAATGTTTAAATATTTTATATTATTTGTAACGTGTTCTAAAATCATTTATATATAAAAGATGTCTCGAGGATCGAATCCTTTTACGCAATCCATCACCACTGGCCTACCCCCCAACCCCCGCTTCCTCCTTAGCCCCTTCATGGTTCAGGTCTATTCCTCATTATCCAAAACCCACGTACATTACATAATTTTGACTTTTATAATGCCTGCTATCGTACCTTATACTTTTTTCTATATACGTCTGCCACTTTTGCATGAGAACGGAGAACATTGTGCGCAACAATGTAAGGCTCAGTTGCAGAGTTTCCCGCCCTACAGAAAAGGTGAAGTAAGATGGAGCACCGTCCTGGTGCTTGAAGACCCACGTCATACCCTTGGACAGAAAATGTATGGGGCTCATTGAAGGTGATCCAGTTCTTCACCCGATCTCCAAATTTTTGAAAGCATGTCTCCGCATATGCTGCAAAGTCATTTCTGTAGCTAATCGAGATTATGTAAGTTTGAACCGCAAACCCTCTCTCTAATTGCATTTACAAAAAGGAAAAAAGACTACAAAAGAAGATCATGTACATGATTTGGGGGTTTAACCATCCATTGTATTTGTCTTCTAGGGCTTGAGGCAGGTCCCAGTGATAGAGTGTCACATAAGGTTCAATTCCTGCACATGTTGTTATACATTCCATAAGCATGGCTCCTTACAGACATCAATTCAACATCGGATCATGACAATTAATCAACTCTAGCTTGTTTTACAGATATTTAAGCGTACCACTGGCTAATAAAGCATCGATGAAGTTGTTATAATGATCAACTCCTTCCTGATTGATTTCGCCACTTCCATCTAATATTAAAGAACTCAGAGTAAGAACTTCTATTGTAAAATCTCCATTTGCATTAAGGTTGCAAAAGACTGCTTACTTGGGAAAATCCGAGACCAAGCAATTGAAAACCTATAGGCATCCAAGCCCATGTCCTTCATGAGTTGTATATCCTCCTGTTTACCAAAACAAGTAGTTCAAAAAGAGGGGTTACCTTGTAGGAAGAAGAAACTAGGAAAACAATAATTTCTTTATCTATTTTGGTGGCTCATAAAGCCATCTAGACAATAATTTCTATATCTCTTTTGGTGGCTCATAAAGTCATCTAGACAACTTATTTTCAATTATTTTATCCAAAATGTGCTTCACAATCACCCACAAAGCTGCTGTGGAAATTAAAGATACGTATATTTGTAGCAAGTCAGAGAACAAAAAATGGTTTAAGTAGATTTACATGGTAACGGTGGTACTCATCCACAGCAACATCTGCGTTACTGAAATCAACTATCTTGCCTGTAACAAAGAGCAAGTAAAGAACATTCAGAACCGTAAGAAACTCGATTATTTCACGTTTTCACATATGTTTACACTGCAATATACAATCACCATATACCAAAAGTATGTGAAAAAGTGTCCCACACAGTCGGTCCACGCCCATCCTCCTTCACCGCTCCTTCATACTGCAAAGAAGACAATATATATATATATTCATAGACAATACAAACTGTTAAGTTTAATCAATAGAAACCAACTTAATGAACAAAATGTTGACATCACAGCTCATCTTCTTGCTTCTAATGTCGAACAATACTCACTTTCAGCACTCTATCTTATTTGCATGTTAACATAAGCATTACAAATGGACTAAAGCCCAACTTCAATGCCTTAGGAGGAAAAGGAGAGCCACCACTTATAAGGCCCAGGTTTATATCATATCCTTCTGATGTGGAAAGAATCCAAGCATCCTTAATACAGCCCTTGTGTACAATGAAAATTAAGTGACAAACAAATGACAAATAAATGATACAGAATGAATCACATCAAGAAATGGGTCCCATGGCTCTAATACCATATTAAAATGTGAGGGTTCATCCTAAAATCTTAGTTATTAAATGAAAAATTCTTCATACTTATAAGATTATAGATTCATTTTCTCGCTTCCAATATGAGACAACACTTACTTTCAACATTTTTGAATATTTAAGGTTTGTATCATCAAAAAAAGCAATTTTGTTCTACGTAAGAACATCCATATATTAACAGGGTGGCTACAATACAAATATCTGACATCAACCCCATATAAATATGCACACCAATTTTCTCAACATAATTTCTAATAAAAAGGGGGGAAAAAAAGAAAGGGAAAGGAAATCTTTAAGGTAATATGCTCAACACTCTTGCTCCTTCTATATTGTATGTCTTCTCTGGATTACAATATTAGAAAGAGCCAGGACCATTCACACCCATAGATATGCATAACTCGTCTGTTTTTGGCCTTTCGGTAAAATTTCCTTCGGAGGAAAATGGCTGCTCACAAAATAGTTGTCGATTTCCTTCTCTGGATAAACACATGTTTCTCTTTTACAAATAACCAGTATATGTGGATATTCAAGTAACGCTTTGTATCCCCCTGCAGATTCGTGGTTGTCAACGCCTGCTAATGGATGAAATTTGGCTCCGCTACGGGGAACCCGGACAAATTTTTAGATGAGGATACCCCACCACAAACTTAAGGAAAGCTTTTCTGACCACCTCGGAACACAATTCAAGACAGTATATCTGACCATGTACCAAATTATAAAGGCTGTCGGCAAGTGTTTAATTCAGTTAGTAATAAATATGTCTAAGGGCAAGAAATCTCAAATATAACACGAGTTGGGTATGTGCAGGAAAAAAAAAAAAAAAAACCTACGAAAAAATGGGAGAAAAACAATCTCCCCAGTCCGCGTAAGTTACTGAAGAAGAAAACCAACTGTTTTAAGATTTTTGAATATGGACAGAAATGAGAATCAATTCTTTTTATTTAGTTTTTCGTCGTTTCATTTTTAGTTCAAGTTGAAAATGTTTATTATAGTCATGGGCAGAGTGATTGCAGTGCAACTGTCATCCATGAAAAAAACGCGAAAAGAGAGCTCCAAAACATCAGATGCGAGCCAGAGATCGAAGTCCACCAAGAAACCAAGATAAGAATTTTCTTTCTCGGTGATGAAAATGATTGCAGAGAAGAACAAAAACAAAATAGGTTTGGTTGGTGGGACAAAACCAACCTGGAAAGCAGAAGAGGCTGTGCCAAAAACAAAACCCTTCGGAAAGCTGTCTCTGGTAATATCCGACAAACTTATCTGGATACTGCAAAGCACCACCAGTATTACCAAAGCAATGGCTCTTCTCAGCATTGCGGCTGCTAAAGGGATCTTTGATGCGAGAGAGAAAGAAAGTGGACTGGTTTGAAGTTATCTGCAGAGAAAGGAAGAATGATGAGAAGTTTCGGAACTTGCAGAAAGATACAGACTGGTTCGGAGTTATTTATAGAAAAAGGGAGGAGAGAAATGGATAAAGAGTTTGGAAGGGACTAGAGTTGTGCTACAATGTGAAAGGGGTGGTTGAGTGAAAGCTAGATAATGGTGGTGGTAGTGGGGGTGAAAACTGCAAGTGGCTACAAAGAGGTTAGGCTTTGGGTTGGCTGTGTCAACCTTAAATTCCTCATTTCACACGCTTCCTTTAAGATAATAACCCACGACGGGATTGCTTATACTCTTTTTCTTTGCCTTGCGAATCGAGATAATCAAGTAGAAGCCTTATACATAAACTATGATGGTTACTGACAATTACTCGCAAGTTTTTTTATAGACTATGATAGTTACATGCGAGCTCTCTGATATATTGTGGGAATTTCTTGCAAGTTCTTTCATATATAGTGATACTTGCGGGTTTAGCATTACGTGTCTGCATGATGAGTAGTAGAAGAGTTTTTGATAAACCATAATAGTCTTTTTTTTGCTAAGAAAAAAAGTTATATATGAAATACATCAATACAAGATAAACTGTAATAGTCAGTTGTGGACTTTTTGATAAACCGTGATAGTTACTTGTAAATTTAGCATAACATGTCAATAGGATAAGTATTTAGAAGCTTTTTTGATAAACTATGATAATTTTGTGCGGGTCTAGTGTCATATGAAGAAGTAGCCTTTGAAATTCTAAATCTACATTGAGGTTTTGTTTTTCCTCTAATGAGAATAAAGGTTTTGTTTTTATCCTAATGAGAATAGATATCTTGTTTCACTCAAATGAAACGTTAAACAATTTCTTTATTTCACTTCAAATTACTTATAATCTCTTAATTTTGAGTGATTTCTCAGTATAGAGGCCTATTATAGAGACACTCTATAAACTAAGCACATAACACCTTCATCGGGGAGTCTATTTTGTCCTCTTTGCATTTCCATGTTATCGAGGCTAAGAAGTCATCGCTTCATCTTATCGTGCTTCTTTACGTGAGTAGCCAACCACAGATAGCTACTTAGAAGCTCATCGAAGGAACAAAATGGGTTTTATATTGGACATCTATCTCTCTTAATGATTGATTTTTGAAAAGAAAAAAAGAAGAAGAAGAAGAAGAAGCAAGTTTTCTAATAGAAGAGCTTATTCCGGTAGTATTGCTTGGCATGACACATGCGAAGCAATAAACTAGAAATAGAAAATTTGGTGGCCAAACAAGACAAACACAAAATAGAGAGATGGAGGAAACATGTTCTCCAATTTATTGATGTTAATGTATATAGATAAGAGTTAATTCATACAAAGAGAATGAAACATAAACATTGAATTTTATAACAAATATTTAGAAGGAAAAGTCAATCTTGCTCTTTTGAGAAACTTTAGCTATTTAGATTGAGTGTTGAACAAGAAAGAGTATGTTAAATTAATGACATACTTCTTTATTAATCAATTGCTCAAAAGAGAGAATATTTTTGTCTAATACTATATCAAAGTTCAATCCATATATAATACTCCATTTTTATCCAACCTTAGAATAAACATTTAGTGTGATATATTTATTTAATAGGGTTTTGCGGCTTGTCCATGGTTTTCTACCTCCAAGACCAAAGAGTATGTTAAAAATGTTGTATGCCTCTTAGTATCATTACTGTCACTTAATATCCTCTTTTAGTTTATGGTATCCACCTCTTAAGTAACCAATTTTTAATTAGAGAGTGGACAAGTTCATCATTTAAAAAAATAACCTTTCTTTCTTTCTATCCCTAATGACAAAGAATAGTACCCTTCTTTATTGCATACCATGGACTTTACAATCAATGTGTATGATAGGAAAGCATTAAGTCTTAGTTCAAGTATTATTGTCTTAAATCAATATAAGCTTTGGCTTTATGGGGACTTAAGTTATTGATAGTATTCAAATGAAATATGTCTCAATTGGCATTTAGACATCGGTTTTTTGGTACAATAGTTAAGGCACATAACATTAAAAAAAATAAAAAGCACATAAAAAATAGCTTTGTTTTCCTTTATCATTCTATTTTTTCTTCACACAACTTTGTGATACCCCAAAAGTTTATCATGATGAAAAGTTCTTATCATTTGTTGAACTAATGTTCTTCAACGAGTATTAAAGATGAATTGATAACAAAAATTTATGCAACTACAGGAACTTGCATGAGGGCCAGCAATTTAACATTAAATTCTCGTTGACTTGTCCTCCAATGATATGCTAACTAACACCTCGAGTGGAATATTTAGTAAGAGCAACTTGGCACGAATACTTAGCTTAAATGGTTGACCCGCTCTTTCTGGCGCAAAAGTGGTGAATGTTCTCTTAAACTGAATGCTTGCCCACCCTTTTTTTTTTTTTTTTTTTTTTTGGTACTAAACAATAATCTTTCTCAATCCAGTACCAAAACTTAAAAACGTGTTCTATGGCTACATTAGTTATTGAAGTTGACCGACCCGCTGTTCTGTTCATTAGTTGTATTTGGGCAATTGTGCGAAACACAAGTAGCTTGTTTAAGAGCATGATTGAGCACGAAGCAACATCCGGTCTTAAACCAGTATAGTTTACTCCCCAAAACTCATCCGTTGTTGGAGATGCGATCCCAATATGGTGCATGTATCAATGGGATATATTGGGATGCGTTTAGAGATGTGATTCGTGTATCATGATGAGACAGGTTTTTTGATAAACTATAATAGTTACTTGCAAATTTAGCATTATATGTCTATAGGATAAGTACTTAGAAGCTTTTTTGATAAACTATCATAGTTCCGTGTGGATCTAGGATTACATGAAGAACAAACTTTTGAATTCTAGATCTAAATTGATGTTTTGTTTTCCCTCTAAGAAGAATAAAGGTTTTATTTTTACTCTAAGGAGAATAGAGATCTTGTTTCCCTCAGTGAAATGTTAAATAATTTCTTTCTTTCACTTCAAGTTACTTATAATCTTGAGAAGTCTTTTTTGACCTCGTTGCTTTTCCTTGTTATTGAGGCTAGGAAGTCATCTTTTCGTCTTATTGAGCTTCTTTACGTGAGTAGCCAACCACAAATTGCTACTCAGAAGCTCAGCGAAGGAACAAAATGGGTTTTATATTGTTAATATTATATAGATTTGGAGATCTTTCTCTCTTAATGATTGATTTTTGAAAAATGTAAGTTTTCTAAGACGAGCTTATTTTGATAATATTGCTTGGCATGGTGCACATGCGAAGCCATAAGTTAGAAATAGAGAATTTGATGGCCAAAGAACACAAAAACAAAATAGAGAGATGGAGGAAATTTGTTCTCCAATTTCTTGATGATAATGTACACATATTGATTAATTTGTACATAGAGAATAGAAAATAAACATGGAATCTAATAACAAATGTTATGCAAGGAAAAATCGATCTTTATCTTTTGAGAAACCCTAACTATTTGGATTGCATGTTGGAGAACAAAGAGTGTGTTAAATTAATGATAAATCCTTTATTAATAAGTAGCTTAAAAGAAAGAGACTCTTTGTCCAATATTATATCAAAGTTCAATCCATAGCTAATACTCCATTTTTATCCAACCTTAGAATGAACATTTAATGTGACATATTTATTTAATAGGGTTGTGTGGCCAGTCCATGGTTCTTATGTGCAACCAGTACATGGTTCTTTTGCCTCCAAGACCAAAGAATATGTTAAAAATTTTGTATGCCTACCATTAATTTGACTTGATATCTTATTTTGACCGATGGTACCCCCCTTTCAAGTAATTAATTTTAAATTAAAGAATTGACAAGTACATCATTTAAAAGAATAACCCTTCTATCTTCTTATCCATAATAGCAAAGAATCATACATTTCTTCATTGCTTGCCACGGACTTTGCAATTAGTGTGTACGACTTTGTCATTATAGACAAGCTTAGAAGGAACATTTAATGTGATATATTTATTTAATATGGTTGTGTCCAATCCATGGCTTAAAAATGTTGTATGCCTCTTCTTACCAACTTTGACTTGATATCCTCCTTTAGTTGACGGGATCCCCTTTCTTGAGTAATCAATTTTAAATTAAAGAGTTGACAATTTCATCCTTTAAAAGGATAACCCTAATTTCTTCCTATCCTTAATAACAAAGAATAGAAACATTCTTCATTGCTTACTGAGGACTTTACAATCAATGTGTATGACTTCATTATAAAAAGGCTTAGAAAGAACATTTCCATGGTTTCTACCTCAAAGACCAAAGAGTATGTTAAAAAAGTTGTATGTCTTCTATTACCATTATTTTGACTTGATATCATATTCTAATTGATGGTATCTTCCTTCTCAAGTAACCAATTTTAAATTAAAGAGTTGACAATTTCATCATTCAGAAGGATAACCCTTCTTTCTTCCTATCCTCAATAACAAAGCATAATACCCTTCTTCATTTCTTACCAAGGACTTTACAATTAATGTGTATGACTTCTTTATAGTAGAAAAGCTTAAACAAATATTTAATAAGATATATGTATTAATAGGGTTCTATGGCCAGTCCATGGTTTTTTTGCTTCCAAACCAAATAGTTTGTTAAAAATATTGTATGCCTTTTAGCACCACTATTTTGATTTGATATCCTTTTTTAATTAATGGTATCTCCCTTCTTAAGTAAACAATTTTAAATTAAAGAGTGGACAATGTCATCATTTAAAACAATAACCCTTCTTCCTTCCTATCCCTAACAACAAAGAATAGAAACCTTTTTCATTTATTACTAAGGACTTTACAATCAATCTTAGTACTTCTTTATTGTCTCAAAAATGGTTGTATCACTGTCGACAATAATAAAAATGTCATCAACATAAATTAACAAAATAATGAATGTATTACAATGTTTCCTAGTGAACAAAGCATATTCATACAAAGTTTCATGAAAGTCGACTAAGAAAATAGCCTTCATAAACTTTGCATACAATTGATGCAATACTTGTTTTAAAGCATATAAAGACTTTCATAGTCAACATACTAAAGCATCCCTTTAACTATTAAGACTAGGCAAAATATCCATATAGACCTCTTCAAATAAGTTACTAGGAAATAATGTATTCTAAACATCAAGTTGGTAACTAAAGCAACAATTGAATAAACTATGACCATCTTCACCACTGGGAATAAAGTCTCTTAATAGTCAATAGATTCATGCTAATTATATTATTTAGCCATAAGACAAACTTTATACTGCTCAATACTATCATTGGCATTATACTTAATCTTATAAATATATTTACAACCAATGGAGCAATAGCCACAAGAAAGAGGAATGATGTCCCATATTTGATTGTCCTAAAAGGCTTCTAACTCTTTACCCATAGCAATAACTTAATTATGATCTGCAAGTTCTTAATGACTAGTGAATGGCTCATGTAAGGTTAAGATTGAGGCAAACAAAATGGTGATAATGAAGGGCAAGACTAGCTATACAATGTGATGAGAGATATGGTGGCATGTAGAAGGGTTGATTTGAGTGGTGCATAGGTAAACAACAATCCAAATGGGTGGACATGTAGGCCTATCAAAACAATATGGTATAATCTTTGAAGGTCGTGAAATAATAAGTTTAGATGAAGTTCCAGGAGTAAGCGCAAGAGATAATGTTGGGGTAAGGTCGAGTAAAACCATTGAAAGGGGCTCCAAAGGGTGGTTAAGAAAATGGCTCTAGAATGGTGAGAGGAATGGAAAAAATCTAATTAGGTACAATCTTGTCAGTTAGAGAAGTGGCAGGTGAAGGAGAAATTAGATCAATGGCAATGTTTGAGTTCGAACAAGGAACAAATGAGAATTAATACTCATAAGAAATAACATCATAACTAACAAAGAATTTCTTATTAATGGGATCATAAACATACAGCTCTTTCAAAGTGAAGGATAACCCATGAAAGTGCAAAGAGTAGCTTAATGGGAGAACTTGTCCTTGAGACCTAAGGTCATGACATAACATCAACACCTAAAGATATGTAAATGATCAAGAGATGGTGAGTGACTAAATAAAATATCATAAGGAGTGTGATGCCCAAGTGGTGAAGCAAGCAACTTATTAATAAGAGAAGTAAGAATACATTCCTCCCAAAATTGAGATGAAATATAAGCTTGAAGCATGAGAGCCCAAGCCATGTCAAGAAGATGACAATGTTTGCATTTAACAACCCATAATTAAAAATAGTGAGAACCATCGTAATTTGGAGTACAATGGGATTATCTAACATCCAAATATAATAAATCAAAAGCATAAAGAACTTTTGATATGACTCTTTAAAAAAAAACAGCACACTTCTATTTAGCCAATGGAAAAAAATTTAACAACAACAAAAAAAAAAAAATCAAAATAGCAAATAGATTTACCCGTGGTCAAAATTTTTCATTAAGAGATTTATGGCATAAATCATTTTCAAAGTCAAAAGTAACATTAGAAATGGTGTTCGAATTCAAATTACATAAAATAAAATATTTAACAGGAAATAAAATGCATCAAATGTTGGATGGAAGACCTTAGTAGTAGAGTGGAGGAAATACAGCCTATGTTTAGCTCTACTCAACCCTCTCACTTCTCCAATTGAATAGTCTTGAAAATTACAAAATTCAAGAAAAAATATGACAACACAGTTGTTGTCCACGATTAACTTTGTAACAGATATAAGGTTGCAATGGAAGTGGGGTACGTATAGGGCATTGCATAAAGTAAGTGATGGGATAAATCAAGATGTGCCTATATGAGTGGGTCGAACTGGCACTTCATTTGGCAACTTTATGGATAATGCATGGTTTGCTCAATTAAGATATGTCGCTAAGCAATGTAGAGCACATGTAATATGGTCGTTGGCTCAAAGTCAATAATCCATCTATATTGCAACCAAAAAGAAACAACGGAAGCAAGAGAAATGCCACTAATTGTGGTAGAAGTTTATGCACAAGGCATGGCATTGACAACAGATAATGCCCGACAAAATTGTTCCATTCTAGATACAGGTGGTAGGCCTGTCGGTTGTATAGGTTTGGGAAGGTAAACAGGGCTTGGAAATAAGACAAGAAACACTGTACATATGTAATTACAATCAACCCTTTGGGCTTGACCCTTTAACTGATATGCAAGCTGCATCTTTATATCTAATAGATACATAGTGTTGGGGATATAGTATCATTATATCGTTATGATTATCGCCTTTAGAAAATAAGTTTATGGAAATATCTTTGTCTTATTTCTTTCCTCGTGTATAGTCTTGTATAATAAATAGACCTAATATGTCTAGGTCTCAACACAGAAATACAATTTTCCTTTTCCTAAGTTCTCTGATTTTTTTGCTAGTTCTGTCACGTATGTCATAAAATGAATTTGGGAGTTTACCTCTTTGAATCTTAGCTATTTAATTTCTTTGTCTTTTTACACTTTGAGCAATGCGACATATCATACCATCTTGGTGATCTACTAGAAAAATTCAAATGTCCTGTCACTTTCTGCTATTTCATGGAGATGTCCACTTCACTGTATACATCAAGACGAAAATAAGCCCACTGCCTGCGTGTTAGATGTTACAACAGCAATAAATGAATATTTTTTAATTAATATTTAAGCCGCATGAGCTCTGACTTCCTTGCATATTAACAATAAACTAATATCATCAAATATGCAATTATCACTAATGTGCTTATAGAAAAATGGTGGCCAAGAACGATGAAGCCAATTCAACAAAATTGATATTTCCATACTCTAAGCAATTATTAAAAAAAAATCCTGTTTAATGACTCTTACACTTGGGTTGTGATGACAATCCACAGTCTTTTCAAGCCTGATGTTTATAAATATGTATCTTACTAATAAAATTATAATCGGATAATTAGTTGATTTAGGGTTGGGTGCCGTCTCGACAATTGGGCTGATTATGGGCGGCCATTATGAGGGCCCAGCCCTTGAAATCATAAATCCTTCTCATTTTCTGTGTTTTTCTCGAGTATTGTGTAATAGTGGAAACGGGGGCTTCGCAGGAGGGGCAAAGCAATTGTAAATGGACGAAGAAGAAGAAGAGGCGCCTCTGGCTGTCCAAATTGAAGAAATCGTGGAACCCTACGCTCATGAACAGTCCAGTTCGAGGCGACCGGAGAACGACGATGTTTGTGTCGGGGTTACAGTAATTACAGGCTATCTTGGAGCTGGAAAATCCACTGTAAAGCTCTCAAGCTGCTTGAATTTTTGCATTTCTTAGAACTTGCGAAGTTCAGTGATTTATATAGCCTACCTCTGATGACCGAGTTTTCCTCAGCTGGTGAATCACATTCTGAATTCGCAACACGGGAAAAGAATAGCCGTGATCTTGAACGAGTTCGGCGAGGAAGTCGGAGTGGAAAGAGCGATGATTAATGAAGGGGACGGCGGCGCACTCGTTGAAGAATGGGTTGAGCTAGCAAATGGTTGTATCTGTTGCACTGTCAAGCACAGTTTAGTTCAAGCGCTTGAGCAACTTGTACAGAGGAAGGAAAAGTATGAATTTACTCATCATTTTTCACAATTCATAAATCATAGCAAACTATAGATTATATAATATGTGAATTATCACTGTGTGGATGTATAGACTTGATCACATTTTACTGGAGACCACGGGATTGGCAAACCCGGCCGCACTTGCGTCTGTTCTTTGGTTGGACGATCAACTGGAATCAGCAGTCAGACTTGATTCGATTATCACTGTGAGATTTATTCTATAATTTATTGATTCATTTAATTATTTTCTGTATAATTATTCATTTTGTTGCTTGCGTATTTAGTCTTGCTAACAAATCACCTAATCACCTAATCACCTATACCATTATTGCAACAGAATTTGATGGTACAATGTTAAATTTGGATGGAGGATGAGATAGGATAAAGTTTATGAGCCTATATTGTATGCCAGAATATTTTTCTTCCTGGTTTATGCACGGCAGTTGCCTCGTCCTGTAAATTTTGGCACTTGGTTTGGCAAATATATTGGACATTGCTATTTATATTAACTATTCATTCCCCTTTTTTGTTTCCAAACAAATATAACAGCACCGGCTGCTGATCCATTATGATATTTAATGTTCCATCCTTATGTATGTTATATTGGGTTTGGTGTCATTTTATAGGGGCATCGCTTTTGATAGTTATCTTTGTTCTGAGGGTTGATATCTCATTCAATTAGCAGCCAACTATCTTTATTATTTAATAACTTACCTTGAATCATATGCTCTTTTTCTTAGGTTGTTGATGCCAAAAATCTTCGTTTTCAGCTCAATGAGCGTAGAGCATCATCTTCATTTCCTGAAGCTTTTCTTCAAATAGCATTTGCGGTAATGATCTAGTTATTATACTGTCATGACTGATTTTGGCTAAAAAATAACTATTTATTTTTCTGAAACCAACATTTATTCCTTATTATTAATACAGGCACTACCTGGTCTTTTTCTTCTATTTCTTTTTATTTTCATTTGCTATTTTTTGTTGATGTTATCAATAGTTGTGAGCACTTCTAAGGCTTATCAGCTCTATTGTTTTTGTAGGATGTTGTAATTCTCAACAAGGTTGATTTGGTTTCTCAAGACGGTTGTGAAGGTGTTCTGGAGGAACTGGAGAAGGAAATTCATAACATTAATGCCCTTGTCAGAATCATCCATTCTATCCGGTGTCAAGTTGACTTGCCTAAGATATTGAACTGTCGGGCATATGATGCTACAGTTAGTTATTCTCATCTTCGTTTTTCAGTTCTTCATTCAGACAGAACTTGTTTAACTGACTTTATTGATTTCCCTTTTCAGCATGCTGCTCACTTAGAAGCATTGTTGGAAGAAAATCGTTCTTTGTCTACCACAGATCTTCATGATAGGGGTGTAAGGACCTTGTGCATTTCTGAGCCACGAAGGGTTAATCTTGATAAGGTAGTGTTTGAAACAGCTACCGTGTCAATGAATAATTTATTGAGCTTGAACGGAATTGCCATCCAATAACAGTTGAATTTTTTGAAATACTCTATATTCTGGTTGGTTTAATGCACAGATTTATTATTGTCCTTTTAGTTTCAATACTTGCACTTTTAGGTTCTCCAGAAGATATCACATCTAATAGGTGATCGTACAGTCTTGGTTTCTGTCACAGAATATTTGATAGACTTATATTTATCCACTTGGACCATGTTAGTGGAAGCTCCAATTATACAGAGAATCATATCCATGTCAGATTATGTAGCTTTATTTTGTCTTATTCCTGGGGATGGATGTCTTCTGTACTTCTTTCAATATCATATTCAATCCTCTCTCCTTCTTTAATTTGCTATTTCTGCCCGACATGTTATCTGACAGTCCAGTTTATAGGTTCGTTTATGGCTTGAGGAGATTCTTTGGGATAAGAAATATGGCATGGATGTTTATCGCTGCAAAGGAGTTCTAAATGTTCAAAACTCTGATCAACTGCATACTTTACAGGTATTGTTTGACATCAAATGTCCTCAAACCCTCTTTAGTTTGAGGTTAACATGTGCTGCCTATGACCTACAACACCTTTATTGTTCTCTCTAAAAGCTATTCTGGTTCTGGTTTCCTCTTACACAAATGCCAGTCTTGCAATGATTAGAATTGTTCTCTAATTAGTGGAATTTCTACTTGTCTTTTGAATGAATTTTAGTAAACATGCTCAAATGAGGACTTGCTATCTATTTTTCAAAGATAAAACCACTCAGAACCTTTTGTGGCCATGCCACCCAGCTTTAAACCTTGAACATGCAATACTTGGTTGGTGATGTATGGTGTGCTGTATTTCTTATTATTTCCTTTACTTATTTTGTCTTTTTAATTTTATCTTCTTTCTTTCCTTACCTGGGTACTCGAGGGTGGGGAGAAGGCTTGTCCACGAAACTGCACTGACCTGGCACGGCTCTTGAACTACGCCCAGCAAGCTTTAAAATGTGATAATGTGCTAGTGGGGAGAATTGCCGTCCAGTTGTTGCCTATTCTAGGGATGGACTGAGGGGTTGGTTGTAATGCCGCCCAGTATAGAAACTATGATACACGCTGTTCTTGAATATAATTTCATGTTTCTCTTTCATGTAGATTATTCGTTAATTAGAGTGGAGTTGAAGTTTCTTCACCTGCAAAGTTTTGTTACGACTATCTAGGACACCAATGGATGATTATTAGGTCATGGCCTCACAAGCCCTATATATGTTACATAAGGTTTTAGCCTTACGAGGCACTGCAACCCTTCGATATTGACACTTATGTCATCACACTCTTCACATTCCAACTCTGTCATTTTCTTCTGCTCTCCGTTTATTTTTGAAATTTCTATGGAGTGATGTTTTTGGCAGAGCTATATGTTGAGCGTCATAATTTAAGAATCTTATGTTCCCGGCAGGCGGTGAGGGAGATCTATGAAATTGTTCCATCTCGCAAATGGAAAGGGGAAGAAAGTCAAATGAATAAGATAGTTTTCATAGGTATGCTCTATGCCATCTCATTTTCAGGTGAAGTTCTTTCTGGAGACTAATTAATGCTCCTACTTCAGTTTTTTAATCCAGTTGTTTCTTTCTGCAGGTCATAACCTGAATGAGGATGTTCTTATCGATTCCTTCATCAGTTGTGCAACCTCTTCAGATACAATACTAGGAAACTGACGATTGATTGTCACTTCTGCTCAAAATCAGAATGTTGAGCCATAAATCATGATTTGGGTAGAACAAGAATCCAGAAGCTTCGCTGATTCTGACATTTGTCTTGATTTCTTGAAGGTGTTAATCAATGAGTCTTAACTTGGCAGCTCAAGAAATTTCAATCGACCAATTCGTTTCCAATAGCTGTATTCATTTTCTCTCAGTCGCTGAGCTCCGGTTGAAGATTGCATGAGCATATTGTAATTTGTACTTTTTTGGGGACTTTTCATTGGGTTCTTTAGTTTCTTCACAGATTCCGAAGATACGTACAATATTTATAGTTACCCGTCATAAAATTTGTTGCTGGATGCTTTAGAGAACATATTGTTTTGAAAGCTATAGGCATGAACGAGTCAATTTAGAAATTTTAGTTAATGCTAATTTTTGAAACACTTTATTGTTAAATTTTAATTGATCAATCTGTATAATTCTCTCCCTTCGTTCTGGAAATTGCTTCATTTTTTCCAAATCAACCAAGGAAAGATTTTAATCCGTATTAGTTAAATAATAACATAGCCATTAATCACCATAAAAAATACAATCTCAAAACAGAATTGACTTAGTCCTTAAAAAAATTGCAAATTAACTCGCTTTGGGAGGCTTCATTACAGTTTAAGCAAACATATTTAAGAAAACAAAAATAGACGCCAATAGAGGACCCAACGCCTTCGCGACAGACACGCCGTACCCTTCCGTCACCCCACACCAGTGGCGGCCAATCCCCTTTGGCGACCGAATTCAGCCGAGCTCAAGGGCGGTAGGAGCTACGAGCTGCTCTTCTTCTTCAAGATTGAAGACCCCTCCTTTTTCTTTCACTCTCCCCGCCGGGCTACTGTTCTGATTCCTGGTACCACGTTGAGGTAAGTTTCCGTCGCACAGATTCTAATGATCTCTAAGCTGTTATGGTTTACTTTTAGCTTAAATTTAACTCTTTCAAACTTATCGCGCAAAACCTGCATATTGGAAGGTACAATCTTTCATCCAATTCGTGGTGGGCTTTCCCTTTATTTCGAGCAGATTTTTGTTCTTTTGATTTTTCTTCCTACTTTTTGGGTTTGCTCTCAATAAAGGTATATTCTTGGCCACCATATGTGCTCTTGCTGCTACAGTTTGAAGAAAAAAAGTATTTGGTGGGTTTGAAATAGAAATAGCGTAACATCATTGCTTAGGAATCTTACCAGGTTAACTCAATTTACATGTAACCCCAGTATCCATAGTCGTTCTATAGAATGTTGTTTAGAGATAGGTTTGCATTCTTGCTATGTAAACTGCAATTTAGTGGTAATAACCGATTAAGGATTGGGGTCTTCTAGTTCCTAGAAGGTATTTTCTGTTGCTTCATGAACGTAATTCATCTATTGTTCTTCTCCATGTTCTATGGGGATTGCTGATTGATGGACATCTTATAAGAGCTGTTATTTTTTGGGGTAATTCTGTTATAAGTCCTAGAGTTTGACTTAGTTTCAAGTTGAACCTATTGCAACAATTTACTTCTATAGTTTCAAAGCCATTATAATCTGGACCCTCAATGAGGCTTCCTCAAAAGTAGCAAAAACCCACTTAAGCTGCACTTGAGACCTTTCTTGGTCGAGCATTAGTACCTAGCAGTATATTTGTTAGGAATTTTTATGTGTAACCGCATTATATAGTGAGCCTTTGAAGTGCCAATTTAGTGTTCATATAGATTTGTAACTCGGGTGTAGAAATTTTTACTGTTCATATAGATTTGTAAGTTTTTCCAGCAATTGGTATCTAATTTTCTTATTCCACAAGTGAGGGTTGGCACTGTTAAGATTTAGAATATCCTTTCATAACTTCAGACCTCCACTGTTTATTTTACAGCTCTATATTTAGGACCAGATCATATCGTCTTTGTTCCATGTTGAGTGTCTTGCTTTCTAGTCGAACGTCCTAAAATGAGTGTCCTCTTTCAGAAACTTTGAATTTGTGTCTTCATCTTCCCATATTATGGCTCATTAATTAGAGAAACCAATTAAGACAGACTTTTAGCATACTTTTACCCTTCACAAAATGACATGATATTTTGAACCAAGACTCTCAATTTGGGAAGAGGGAGTGGAGAATACATATTTCAGAGAATTGAAGAGAGACAAAAGATCTTTGTTCATGTATGTTTGTTGGCTTTCATGCAGTAAATCTTTTTTCTAGCAAGAAGCGTAAAGGCCAATTTTTCATCGAATGGCATTGGTTGTAATCTGTGGTCAACCATGCAGTGGGAAGTCCACAGCTGCCCTCTTCCTGGCTGAAGCTCTAAAAGAATCAGAATCAAAGCTAACAGTCAGGATTATTGATGAAACTTCCTTGCATCTTGATCGCAATCAGAGCTATGCCAATATGACTGCAGAGAAGAATTTAAGAGGAGTACTTAGGTCTGAAGTTGATAGATCAGTGTCAAAAGATAATATCATAATAGTAGATTCTTTAAATAGCATAAAGGGTTACAGGTATGAGTTGTGGTGTTTGGCTCGTGCTGCAGGAATAAGATACTGTGTGCTGTATTGTGATGTTGAAGAAATCCACTGTAGAAAGTGGAACGAAGAACGAAGGGAGAAGGGAGACGATGCTTACAATGATGTGATATTTGAAGATTTGGTTAGAAGGTTTGAGAAACCAGATAGAAGAAATCGATGGGATTCCCCCTTGTACGAGTTATGGCCACATAGAGATGGAATAGAGAAATCTTCTGCTGCTGTTTTAGATGCTGTTTCGTATTTGACGAAGAAGGTGGACTCCAAAACACAGGGTGTAAAGATTTTACAGCCAACAATTGCAACACAAAATGTCCGGTTTTCAGAGGCAAATTCTCTATATGAGTTGGACAGAGCAACACAGGAAGTCACAAATGCAATTGTGGAAGCGCAATCTCAGGCACTTGGAGGGCCTATAAATGGGGTTTCTCTCGGGGAGGGATTACCCACTATCAATATTTCAAGATCAGTTGGGCTGCCGGAGCTACGTAGGCTGCGACGGACTTTCATTAAATTGACTGGGCAGACAAGTTTAAGTGGACCACCGCCGCCATCTGATGCAGACAGTGCCAAGAGGATGTTTGTGGACTACCTGAACAGGGAACTGGGAACTGCTTGAAAGAGCTTGATGTTAAGTATGGTTGGAGTTATCTATCATGGGAGATATCTTTGGACTAAAATGACTTTTGGACATGGAGCAAGAAACAAAGCAAAAGACAAATAACTTGTCTTTGCACTTCCATTCTAAGGTTTCGTAGGATGGAGGTCTTTCTGCTAACAGAATATGTTAATGGGCTTGCTTTTCATAGGATTTTTGCTGTGATCTTGTATTGAATTAAATCTGGGCGTTCGGGTCAGAGGACCACCAAATTATCATTTCTACTTTATTGTACTTGGATATATGATCTTCCTGTCTGCCTCCTGTCAGAACTTATATATTTTTAGAGTTTCCTGCATTGAATAACTCTCGGATGGTGGTCCTGATCATTTTAACCATGTCTTTGCTTGCAAATTACTCCTTTACGGAAAGTGTTAGGTAGATTGAGACCCGTCAAGTGAAAACTCATATGGTAATGTCCTTCTAAGGTTAAACAAAATGATGGAAAGCGGTCCAAAAGTTGAACCTTTTAGACTTCCTTCTGGCAGGAGTTTAATATGCTTTAAAGATGAACTGATTTATGTAGTAATACCGGGGATTTATTTAATTCAAAACATACTTTTAACAAATGATTAGCCTAATATTTATAGTAATCGAGCATTGTTTATTATTACTAAAAAAAGGAAATAAGTCAACAAGATTCAAATGCCATGATCAATATTTTGGAATTTTTTTTGGGGGGTGGATAAGTAAAGGATAAGAAGGGATTGTGTAAGACGTCTCAAAAAGTTTCAACTAACAATTGAATTAGATGCTTGGTGATGGATGAGTAATTAGGAATTTTTTTTTTCGATCAGTGAGTAATTAGGGTTAATTGAAAAAAATAAAGCAACCAAGCATTTTGAGATAATAAATTCCCAACTGATAAAAAATCCAAATCTAACCAATTAATCCTTTTTTCATCTAATAAAGAAGTTCGTTGGTTGGTGATGAATGAGTAGTTAGGATTATTATTATTTTTTATTTTTTATTTTTTTGTTCATAAGTGAGTAGCTAGGATTAATTGAAAAAAATAAAAACAACCAGGCATTTTTGAAATAACAAATTCCTAACTGATAAAAAATCTAAATCTAACCAATTAACGACCGAATCCTTATTTAAATTTATACTCAATCGGCTCGAATGGCATTTGAATCTTGTTCGTTTCCAATAACTTTAGGAGATTCTTTTTCCAACTCATCGATATCTTCGGTTGTCATCTGTTGAGATTTTATGTAATCTTCTTTGTTTTGCTCTCTTAGTGTGTTGTTTCTCTGGGTACTTTCCCCGTAGCCGCAAGAGCACGGCAAATAGTCAGTTACATAGCCAAAATTATGAAGTGTGGGCTGCCATCAATGTAGAGCAGAGAAACCACGGAAGCGCTTGAATGCTTTAATAAGACGAAGAGAGCAGCAAATTATGGCGACAGGTTGACTGGTGTGATATTTGGACGAGGAGGTTGGTAAGAAAGAGGCCAATAAGTCACGACCAAAATAAAAAAGTGAAGTCAGGTTTTGATGGAGAAGGGATTTTTTTTTTAATTTTTTTAATTTTTTTAATAACACACTCACTGAAAAAAAGACAAAAGATACTCGAACTCGTGACTAATAGGATTTGAGAGAGAGCGGATGTTGTTAACAGCCAAACTTCAAGCCTATTATGCATCAATAAATGACAAAGGCATAAGTCCTGAAAAATTAACAATTAGAGAGCAAATCACGGTACAGCTAACCTCCATTCGTGCCCCTCTGGAGTTTGTGCAAACTGAGACAAAGACACCGGAGTTTGGCTGCCTAGCTGAATAAAAAGTCTTTTCCTTCTAAACAAAGGTTTATGCTGTGTGTGGGTTAAGAAATTCATTATTAAAACCCTTCTTCATTTACTTTAATGAACTAATTATAATTCAGGGGATGGTCAAATTTTCCACCAATCGGAAAGCGGCATGTGTAGGAATGATTGCATGCACGTGAGAGAAAGGGTGGAGACTCCATTTGGCACTTTCTTTAATGACCCCCAGACTGGCTTCTTTATTTTCAAAACAACTTGAACGGCCTAAACTCCACTTTACGACAGCTTAACGTCAACCGTCCATCTCCACTGCTTTTCCACCTCCAGGAGGGTCCTGATTGGGAGATCTCACCACCCACGTTCAGAACGGTATTTGCCACCTCGGATTACATAAATATCAATCATTCCCTATTTTTTTAATCTTTTTTTGTTTTAGTCTGCCTCCACAAAATCATATACACTCTGAGTTGGTTTTCGTCTAAATCTGCGAACCTCCCGGATCTTATTTCTGTTTCATGTATATGGGAGTTGCAACAACCGACGTAAACACGCGACAACCATAATCCGGAAAATTTGAACTCGCCGAATCATCGGTTTCTCGCTCTCTGGACTTACAATTAGCCCTCAATCTCAGTCTTTGTTGTTCAGCCACCACCACCGGTACGCCCCCCAAAACCCTATTCTCTGTTTTTGGAATCAATGTGGATTGCTGCTAGGGCTTAATTTTGGCTGAGGAGTGTGGGATGTTGGTTTGATTGGATCCCTCTTCGCTTCTTTCCTTTTTGAGATCTGGGTTTTGCTTACTGGGTTATAATAATGGGAAAGAAAGAAAAAAAGGGTGGTGCTTTGCTTTGTGATTTATGCTTTTTGCTTGCGGAGAATCGTAGAACCAAGGGAAAAGAAAATTTGGAATCTATGAGTAGATGTAAATCTGTTCAGAAATTCTGTTATCTTTCTCGAAACGGTACAGTAAGTGACTCAGTATTTGTCTTCTTTGCAGGTTGATCAGGGACATTACGAGGACTGGTTTTTCAGAATTGGCTTTTCTCTGTCGTGATCAGTTGAAATTCTGCATTGTCTGGAAGTCTAAATCTAGTAGTTTGCTCTTCGTCCTTTCTTTTTGGATTCTTAATCCATAGTCGGGTATTGAAACTCGAGGCCCGGGCGATCTGGATTCTATATTTTGCGTTTGCTTAAGGTGAACCTGTGTGTGATTGTTGTATCTTCCCATATTTATGCGTGTCCGATAGTACAATCTGGTGGAGACATTATATCCGGGTTATCTGGAAATTTTGGACGGTGGTGGTACTAATGCTAGAAGTAATTGGCCGATTCGAGGTGAAGATAAACAGAAGATCGACAAATAGGATATTTTAGTGGGTACTCTAAACTCAATCGTAAAAGTGGG
This sequence comes from Casuarina cunninghamiana, assembly GCA_028551485.1. Classification (NCBI taxonomy): domain Eukaryota; kingdom Viridiplantae; phylum Streptophyta; class Magnoliopsida; order Fagales; family Casuarinaceae; genus Casuarina; species Casuarina cunninghamiana. Next base: position 11,911,305 of record CM052369.1, on the reverse strand, counting down.
TTGCAGGAATTGGACATGAGAAGTTCTTGGATCAATAAACTATCTGTCGTTTTTGGCCCTAGACCGCCACTTAGCTGGTTATTATTGTGCCTCATTAGCTTGCTTGCACTAATTGCAGTTTTAGGGTCACCTTCCTCGAATGCCTTTGACTCTGTGACTCCCCCTACAGTGCCTGCAGTTTATCTAAACTACAGAAGGCTAAAGGAGCAAACAGCAGTTGATTATTTGGAGCTGAGGTCTCTCTCAATTGGAACTAGTCGACAAAGAGAGCTTGGTCTTTGTGGCAAAGAGAGAGAAAATTATGTGCCTTGTCACAATGTCTCGGCAAATCTGTTAGCTGGATTTAAAGATGGGGAGGAGTTTGATCGGCATTGTGAAGTATCTAGACAAGAAGAGCGTTGTTTGGTTCGCCCTTCTAAGGATTATAAGATCCCCCTGAGGTGGCCTGCGGGTAGGGATGTGATATGGAGTGGAAATGTGAAGATAACCAAAGACCAATTCCTTTCGTCTGGAAGCATGACCAAAAGGTACTTCTTTGACGGATCACACTGCTGCTGTGTGTAATTACCCTGTAATTGCTTAAGTGATTGGACCTACAGAACTTATTTTTCACATTAGTTGGTTTGTACATGATTTTCTGTGTGGGGTTTGTACATGATTTCCATGTTGGCCTTGTGAGCCATTATTATTTTGATTGTGTAAAGATAGTACGGTCTTTTATTTTATTTTATTTTATTTTATTTTTCTAATAGATTGATGCTACTGGAAGAGAATCAAATTGCTTTCCACTCTGAGGATGGATTGATCTTTGATGGTGTTAAAGACTACTCTCGCCAAATTGCAGAGATGATAGGATTGGGAAGCGATTCTGAATTTATTGAAGCTGGAGTGAGTGCTACTTATGTCTCCTAGATATAGTTTTAGCTGCTTCTCTTTTACCACTATTAGGAGATTAAAAGATGAATTTGTTGAATGCAATTCTATTTTGTCCTCTTAATGGTCATTAATTAACCTTTTGTTAATTACAGGTGCATAATGTACTAGATATTGGTTGTGGATTTGGTAGCTTTGGAGCTCATTTGCTCTCATTGAAATTAATGCCTATTTGTATCGCGGCTTATGAGGCAACTGGCAGCCAAGTCCAGTTGGCCCTTGAGAGAGGTCTTCCAGCAATGATCGGGAATTTCATTTCAAGACAACTTCCCTATCCATCATTGTCATTTGACATGGTTCACTGTGCTCAGTGTGGTATTCTTTGGGACAAAAAAGGTGATTTTAGACTCAGGATTAGATTGTTACATTGTATCTACTGATGATGTGCTTCCTTTGGCTCTTACAGTTGTTCCTTCTTGGTTCTTGCCAGTTGAATTTTTGTTCTTGATTGCCTTTTGCTTTCTCTAATACTGGTCTCCATTATTTTGATACTAATAGATATACATGGTTCTGACCTAGAGCATAAGGCATGATACATAGTTCCTATGGACCCTGTGTAATTAGGCTTTTAGTTTGTCAAGGGACTGTATAGAGACCCTGTGTAATTAAGCTTTTAGCTTGTCAAGGGACTGTTTAGGGGCTTTAGTTTCTGGTGAATTCTTTTTGATTGTTGGAATTATGTTGGCGAGAGTGTAAAAACTGGCATGAACGGAGTCAGACGTTTTGGGAGGTATACCATGACCGTACTCTTAAGACCATTTGAATCCAGTACCAGCTCCCTTTTGGCTTGTATGGCAATCTGTTCATGTTTTGTGGTATTTGATACTAGGGTTCGGAATTTTGTGCTCCCTTAAGATGGATACAGAGTTTTTCTGCATTGGTTTCTGGGACCATATTGGCTTCACAGAAGCAATGTAACATTTATACCATGTGTTCCTGTGGTTTCTGGTTGTCTCTAAATTGAAGATGGTAGATATTGAAGCAAGATTTGTTGAAATAACATGCTAACTGATAAAATGTTTGAGCCAACCTTGGATGCTATTCTGAAGTTTTCAATTATTAATATCTTTCTTTGGTAAATTTTTACGACTTTGCTTGGCTACAGTGATGAGGATCATTTGCTTCTGTAAATAGCATGTTTTTGCTATCTAATAGTGACTCAATTAAACAGATGGAATCTTCCTTATAGAAGTTGACCGGTTACTGAAGCCTGGTGGTTACTTTGTTTTAACCTCGCCCTCGGGCAAGCTACATGAGAGTTTGGTGAGTATGAAGAAGAGAAACATGTTAACACCAATGGAAGAATTGACCGAGAAAATATGTTGGACTCTTCTGGCTCAGCAAGATGAAACTTTCATCTGGCAGAAAACTGTGGATATAGACTGCTACAAATCCCGGTAATGAGATAAAGATTATGCTTGTTTGTTCATGGCTGGTGCTTTGGTTTTTCTTTCACAAAAAATAAAAGGTAAAAATAAAAATAAAAATAAAAATAAATTGATACTTATCTAAGAACTGTTTTAGCTTTGTATTTCCTTTTTCCATTGGGTTTAGTTATATATGTGGATCTGCCATATTCTTCTCTAACCTATGGCACTGTTGATGAAAGTTTTTAATGCTTTCCTTTGTGCTTCTCTGTAGCAAGCAGAGTGCTCTACCGCTTTGTAAAGAAGGCCCTGATGCCCAAGCATATTATCAGCCTCTTGTATCATGTATAAGTGGGACTTCTAGCAGACGCTGGATTCCAATCCAGAACAGATCCTCTGGTTCTCATTTGAGCTCAACTGAACTTGAAGTTCATGGAAAGTCTTGTGTTTTTTATGATTAAATAATTTGTCTTATTTACTACTTTGATTAAATTCATAGCACACACCACAGTCTGTCTGTTTATTGATCCACTTGCATCTTTGCAGGAGTTATGCCTGAAGATTTCTCTGATGACTTGCAATTTTGGCGATCAGCTCTGAAAAACTACTGGTCTTTGCTTACACCCTTAATTTTCTCTGACCACCCAAAGAGGCCTGGTGATGAGGACCCCTTACCACCATATAACATGATACGCAATGTGTTGGACATGAGTGCTCATTATGGAGGTTTAAATGCTGCATTTTTGGAGGAGAAAAAATCAGTTTGGGTAATGAATGCGGTGCCTGTCAGAGCTCCTAATACTCTTCCTCTTATACTTGATCAAGGCTTTGCCGGTGCCCTGCATGATTGGTAAGTTGTAATCAGTTCCTTTATGAAACTTCTTTTTAAAATGATATTAGAAACTTTCTTTGGTTGAATTAATCATTTTGCCACCCTATCACAATTATGAAAAACTAACTTGTGGATTTTCAAGATTTTTCTGCATAATTTTTTTTGTTTTAAGAAACTAAATCCATTCTCTCAAAATGTTAAATGTTTGTATGGTGGTTAAGTTTTACAATTGTCATGCTTATATGTTTGAAGAATCATTAAGGTTGGGTCTTTGGTTGAAGAAAAGCTTGTTTTATTTCTGGGCTCCATAACCTAACTAATTTCTTTCTTTAAAATATTCGATATCTCTGTATTTCTAAATAATTTTGAGCATTTTTTGGCTATAGATTTATGGTTGTAAACTTTATTGGTGCACAGGTGTGAACCTTTTCCCACATACCCTAGGACATACGATATGCTTCATGCAAATGGGCTTCTATCGCATCTTGCTTCGGAGAAGTGCAGCATGATGGACTTATTCTTGGAGATGGACCGCATACTGCGCCCTGAGGTATTTATATTGTGCAAAAGTTCTTTATTGTTTCTGCCGGAAAACTATTATGCAATATGAACTGATTTTGTTCAATTCTAAACTGGAAGGTTGCTGGTGAAACCTTTCCTTGTCATATACTGATAGAAACAAGGCACACATTTGGAAGGAGACATTAATTGTGCCTCCTTTCTGCACACTTTCTTGTTACATTTTCAATTAAAACTGGAATACTGCTCGAGCCGCATTCCTAGTCTTGTAATCCTTCGATACAAACTACATACATAAGAGGGAGTAGTCCTATGCCACTTTTCCTCCCTTTTCTCTTGTTCTTGATATTGATCTCTCTAAGCAACCATTGAGGAAACCAGCCTTTGTGCTGTAAGTTTGTCATGCTGATTACCAATTACTTTTCTTTTATTGGTTTTCTATGGTGCAAGTCAGCTTTTATTTGATTTGCTTTTACATTAAGTTATTACAATCATGTTTCTAATTAAATGATGAGGTTGACAATCTGATGTAAATTTGTTGTGGTTGCTAGGGATGGGCTGTTCTTTCTGATAAAGTGGGAGCTATAGAGATGGCACGAATGCTGGCTGCACAAATACGATGGGAAGCAAGGGTGATTGATCTTCAGAACGGCAGTGACCAGCGGCTGCTCGTTTGCCAGAAACCATTCATTAAGAAATGATAGATTGAACCTCTGGAGATCTCACCTTTTCCAAAGTGTACATTTTTTGGCACCGGTAATTCCTCTAAATTAATCAGGAAATTGGGACTTAAAATGTCATGTTAAAGAGTCATAAGGGTGCACTACAATAGTTGGAAAATGTGAACTTGGAAAAGATCAAGAGCCTCGGTTCAGTCTTTGGCGAACTTGGAACCAATCTAATTGTGCTGCCCTGGAAGGAGCAATCTTTGTCATTTTGTACAGTTGGTTCCCTTTCAGAGGCATTTTATCAGTGGGGTTTATGGGGTGTTTTAATGTTTATAATACATTTTAAGTGAAGTTTCTAAATAATGCTTTTGTGTGCAGGTTTTCAATTATTTCATCTTTTATCGATGTAACATATGCTCAGAAGCTGATGGATTGACGCTGTCGACCATTGAAGGCTGTAGATTAAAGGGGTTTGCCACGTAAGTAGCAGCAGATCAGCATTCTTTTTTCTTCTTTTTTTCCCTTTTTTTGTCAAAGGCGCTCGTAGCAATTCATTCATCCTTTCTAATTTTTGACTTTTTTTTTTCAAAAAATTCTTTATTGAATTTGGACCCCTTGTCTTGGAATTAAACACTCTCTCTTGTTGAGAAAAGAATGTCAAATAGCAAAGTTGAAATTGTTCTATAGCACTAATCTTCTTGCTTGGGTACTTGTACTATCTTATTGATGAACTTTGGTATCTTTCTGGAAAAACCTGACCGAATAATTACATATCAGAGGACAGCTGAGCCTTGAAAAAGAGACTTGGCGTGTCATTATAAACGAATCATCTTACCTTTTAAATTTGCAAAAGCTCTTATTCATTCTTTGAACTGCTAAAGGAAGTTTCTATGGCTTCATAGCCGCCATCAAAGGATTTGAATGCCCCCCGTTATGTTTCCCGAGTGTTTTCGCGGCTAGTGTGAAAACTGTTTATACGACGGGCTGTTAAAGAATGTAAGATCTAGCCTTCTGTGGAGGAGCTTCTGGAAATGTGCGACAGATGGACCGATTAAAGAAAGATATAAGAGAAACTTACTGAATATCCACCACTGGATGTTGCACATACATTATCTCTCTTTGTTAAGAAACTCGTTCTTTGCCAAGGAGGATTTCTAAGTAAGATCTAAGTAACATAAGATAACTTGGATCATTCTTAACAAGTTTTTTTCTACCTAAAGTCGGATATGAGTTTCATACTGGAGGTAATATGTTGACAAGACCACTATGGGTCATGAGTTTCATACATAAGAGGTGCTCTCTCTTGAATATAAGTTGTAATATTGTATTAAGAAGTTCGTTCTTCTTTAAAATAAGAATGGAGCTTGTATTTTATTTTAAAAAGGATCGCTAAATACAATTTAAGTGCAATTTAAGCAATCTTAGACAATCTATATTTTTTTCTCACATTTTTTGAAGAGTTTTGATGTCTCTTGCACAATCTGCTAATCAAGCAAAGCTGCCTCACTTGATTTGTGCACTCCCAATCCTCTGCCTTTCATGCTTTCAACAAAGTCTGTGGCTTCCCGAGACTTTCCTGCCTTAACCAAATTGCCAACAAGAACGGTGTTAAAATTCGGTTTCGGGCTCCTTTCTCTGCTTCCTCCGCAGATACTCGCAATTGAAAGAAGAAGTGTTTTTGACTGTCCTTAAATCTCCAAAGCCCTTTTCTTGAATACATGGGACGCGCTTGAGAGAAGAAAATTAGAGTTTGCTTGAGAAAAGGTTAGTAAGTTATGTAAGTGTAAGAGGAAACTAATTATAAACAAAAGACAAAAAATGAGAATATTGAAATGGATATAACAATAGTATAAAGCTAAATAGTTGACTATAATAAATAAGGTTTAAACACCATATTTGCAGGGCCATAAGCTCTGCTAAAGCATTAGCAGAACATTATGCCAAGATGAAGATTGAGAAAATAGTAGTATTGGAAAAGAGGCAACTGAAGTTTTCTTTTCTTTCAATTGCTTTTTCACTTGACTTGTCATATAAGAGCTTCTCTTCACCTTTACGACAATGCTACTTAGTTTCCTACAACCTTCCTTCACATTATCTTCATGTTTGGTTTGTACTTGATTTTTCATTTTTCTTTCTTGAAGCTTCCTTGAAACTTTATCTTAGTTTCCTTTGACTGTACTGGATTATTCTTTTAAACTTGATCTTCTTTTGGAGTGTTGATTAGGCACAATTCTTTTAACAGATTAAGCACTTCACATTAGCTTCCACATTGGGTTATGCACCTTCTTGTACTTCACAACAACTTCCAAGCATTTTCCTTGGAGTGTTGATTGGGCACAATCTTTTTAACATGTCAAGCACTTTACATTAGCTTCTACATTTGGGTTATGCACCTTCTTGTACTTCACAACAACTTCCAAGCATTTTCCTTGGAGTGTTGATTGGGCACAATCTTTTTAACATGTCAAGCACTTTACATTAGCTTCTACATTTGGGTTATGCACCTTCTTGTACTTCACAACAACTTCCAAGCATTTTCCTTGGAGTGTTGATTGAGCACAACCCAACTTCCACAACAATTCTTACAGGATCAATAACTTTAACATTGAGCACTAAACTTGCCCATTAAAATTACAATCAGGCTTGAATCTGTGTCTTGCGTATTTCTTCGAACCAACCAACACAGGCTGTCCATAAAGGAATAAAAAGAAAATGGAAAAAGGCTATGGAGATGCAGGGGATCGAACCCTGTACCTCTCGCATGCAAAGCGAGCGCTCTACCATTTGAGCTACATCCCCGGTTGAACTTTATGAGTTAACAGATAATAAAGATTTCTTACTAAGGCTTTAACGGAGTCTGAAATATGGAAGATTCCGGAAAAGGCTCTCCGACAGAAGGGATTGGACGAATCCGAACGTGCCCCGGCAGCAGCAACAAAAGAAACAAACGTTGGGAGGCTCCTCAAAACTACACCAACAGATCTTACGAATCGCGCGCCCTGGCTTTCAAATCCCCGACCCCCTGCTGCTCCCCCTAACTAACGGTCTAGATCTGGTCTTCCTCCCTCCCCCCAGACCTGCTCGATCTGTAACGCCTCTCTTTGACCACCCGTTTATAACGCCCCCTTCCCTTCCCATTTCAACTTCTCATTTTGTTTTTTTCTCCCTCGAGCTCCTCTTCCTTTGTGTCTCATTTGGTTGATCTCTCCCTCACAAGATGTCCGCCGAAAAGGAGAGAGAGACCCAGGTTTACATGGCCAAGCTCGCCGAACAGGCGGAGCGTTACGAAGGTAATGCGTGATTCCTTCCTGTGCTTGTTTCGAGTTATTAGTCTGGATCGGTTTGTTTTAGGCGTCGGCATTGAGATTCTCATTTAGCTTCGTATTAAGTTATTCTCGTGTTTGTGTTATCTGATTTGGTGACTAATCGCTGGAGATGATCCTGATGAGTTTGGCATTGAATTCTTATTTTCTGTTGTTGTTGGTGCTGCTGCTGCTGTTGTTCGTGAATGCGATCTATAAGATTTGTTTGTGGATTAAAAAGGAAAAAATAAAAATTCTTACGTATTATTTTTTGTTGTTTATCCGAGACCCGATGGAAGGGTAATGTTGTTGGATTAGATTGGTTGGCAGGTTTGGCTGCAAATGTAGCAGAAATGTAGGATATTTGTAAATCCTATTGTGCTTCCCTAGATGGCATTGTAGCCCTCCTCCTGTTTGACACATAACTCTTCTCCGCGTGTTTGGTTTGCCAAAATATAAAGCAACAAACAGAAAATATTTGGTTCATCGCTTACCCTTTTCCCTGCACTCTCTCCATTGAATGATTGGAAAAAGGGAATAAAACGTGAAAGTCAAAAAGAACGGCCAGCCGTTAGGGGCAGACCTGCTTCTCGGCATTTTACTTCATATTATTATTTATTTGAATCTCAGCCTCTTTTTGATATGTCATGTATTGGGCTTTGTACGGTGAAACGTAAGTGTGAAGATCTGGATTAATTAATTTCTGTATGCATTATGAAACTCATTGCCATGTTTTCTAGAATTCATTATTTAGCCGTGCCAACTGTTGGAATTTAACTTTCTTGCATTTTTGTTTTGGATTAGTATACCCCTCTGGTTCTTTCAAAATGTTGGGCATGGCCAGATTTAATACCATGTTTACCACCATAATGGTTAGAACATCGTCAGAGTGCATCAAAGGGAACTCACCAGATTTATTGAATTCAACGGATGGACAGTTTATATGATGTGCTTTTAGAACTACCTGTCAGTTATATTACAGGAGTGCTTTCTCTCTGAAAATCTCATATTTTATTGATGACACAGAAATGGTTGAGTGTATGAAAAATGTTGCAAAACTTGATCTTGAGCTGACCGTCGAGGAAAGGAATCTCCTCTCTGTGGGCTACAAGAACGTCATTGGTGCTCGACGAGCTTCTTGGCGTATTATGTCATCCATTGAGCAGAAGGAAGAGTCTAAGGGAAATGAGCACAATGTCAAAATTATTAAGGGTTACCGCCATAAGGTTGAGGAGGAACTCTCCAAGATTTGCTATGACATTCTTAGTATCATTGACAAGCACCTTATCCCCTCTTCAACTTCGGGAGAAGCCACGGTTTTTTATTACAAAATGTGAGTCATGTTACTTTTAAGGTATATTTCATTATTTAGCCACCTGCTAGATCAAATCAACTCATTTTGCAATCCATACAATTGATTATTAGACTTATCGATTTTAGTTACTTTATTAGATATAGTAAAATGTACCTGATATTTGAGGTCAATGTAATCCAGAAGGATAAAAAACAAGAGAATAGTTGTGGTTTAGTCAGTTTTTCTGCTTTGCATACTAGTGGTCTGTATGTGAAAGGGTAGACTTCAGCCAATCAGCCCCTTTACTAAGATGTGGCTGTGAGTCATGGAAATAAGCAATTCTAAATTCTTCTGAAGTTATTTTTGAACCTTACTTAATTGATTTTAGAGTCGATTGAGGGATATTAAAATATATAAACTTCTCTAGTCTGATGTGTGACATTTGAATGTAGGAAAGGAGACTATTTCCGGTATCTTGCGGAGTTCAAGACTGATCAGGAAAGGAAAGAGGCAGCTGAGGAGTCACTGAAGGGATATGAGGCATGTTCATTTAAGATAACTTACATTTTTGCTAATGGCCTATGAATGCGTGTTCGTGCATCAATCTTTACTTTTAAGATAACTTGATCTGCTTTGCTACCATCTCTTTGTTAGGCTGCTTCAGCCACTGCTAACACAGATCTTCCGTCAACCCACCCAATCCGTCTTGGGCTTGCACTCAATTTCTCTGTCTTCTACTATGAGATTATGAATTCTCCTGAGAGGTATGAAGCTACTTCCTCTGTTATCTTTTTAAGATTTTGCAACATTCAGAAACTTGAAATGCTTGACTTGTTGTGTTACTGAAACTTGCAGGGCCTGCCATTTGGCTAAACAAGCTTTTGATGAGGCAATTGCAGAGCTGGACACCTTGAGCGAGGAGTCATATAAGGACAGCACCCTGATCATGCAGCTATTGAGAGACAACCTCACTCTCTGGACGTCTGATTTGCCTGAAGATGGAGGTAGTTGACCCATAATTAAAAAGTCTTCCTGCACATTTCTGTATAATGAATGAAACAGCAAAAGACTTAGAGGTGCTTAATGCACAGAAAGTGTGCAGGAGATTGGAGTCAAATTGATTGCCACTTCATTTAGTTGCTCCATGCAGTTCCTTCCAATCCGTGTTTGGAAGAATTCAAAAGTTATTAGTTTAAGCCTCCCGTTGTGGGGATTCTGAAGCTCTCTCTGTTTTTAGTTTAGACGTTCTATCTGGAGATATATTTCTGGAAATGGAAACTCAAATGTAAATTCTCTGCTGCAGGTGAAGACAGCATCAAAGGTGAGGAGATCAAAGCCAGTGAAGCTGAGGTAAGTGCTTTGCTTGAACCACTTTGTCACATCAATCGAATACTCGTTACCTTTGCTATTTACTAAAATCTGGTTTAAACTGTTTTGCAGCATTGACGGGGTTACCCAAGAGTGCCCTGTGCATAACAGTTAGATTGCCAGACTATTTCGTGAAGGTGGCTTTCGGCTTTTCTCGTAAGGGGATTGGACTAAACATTTTGGACATAATATAATTTTTATTGATCTTTGTGGATCCAACCAAAGCCAGAAGATCGATGAGTTGTCTGCCTTCTTTTTATTTTTCCCTTTTTTTCTTTTCTTTTCTAAACCCAGAACAACTTGGATTCATTTTATTGGTTCCCCCTTTTTTGCTCAATGTTATTTTATTGCAACTTATTAATTAAGTTATGGATTTTTTAAAAAAAATTTCCTCGAACTTATTATTTGAGTGACGGGGCGCCAGATGCCTACAAATGATTGCTACTTGACATGTGGTTACCTTTGTTTCGACTTTTGGTTTGCCACTTGGAGAGAGAGAGAGAGAGAAGATCCCACATAACATTTTATATCTGTTTCAGAAAATTATACAATGGTCAGTCAATCGGAATTCTTCAACAGACTACGTATATTAATGGTACAACTTCCAGCCATCTTGCCATTTAGCCTAGCTAGTGTCTTGGTCCTAATGTGTTAGGGTCGCAAGTAATTCGATGCACTCAAGTGGTAACCTATGAAAGTTAAATGACTCCAAGTCCACACCGACTTATTTAGGATAAGCTATAAAGAAGCGGGCAAAGAGAAGGGGTTTCTGGGATTACCTTTCCATTTAGATGAACACATGTCCCTCCTAAAAGTTTGGCTTTAATCTACGGCATCTCTCCCTTCCTGTATGGTTCCCCCAGCAGAGGCAACCAAAGGAAGTGGCAAATGAAGGACTTTGTCACCCTATTAAATTAAAGATTCTAAAGCAACATCGCTCGTCCATCAAGTTTGTGTGTAAAGATTGGTAGGTAGATAAAGATAAACGATAGATAAAGGCACCAGTTTTCAATCTAGTCCAATATTAAACGAGAAAAGATTTGAAGTGTAAAGGATACATGCATCATATATCATAGGATGAACAAACTAGTTGAAACAAAACGCGTTATGTACAAAAATTATGTTATGATTCTTCCTTGACAAAAAAACTTTGAGGCAAGCAAAAATCTTCCTCGTGATTCAGGATTTCCATCTCCTCATCATCTGATTTCTGAAATTTATAACAAAAACACAAAAGAGCAAAGATCAGCATTTAAACATCCTACCAACTGGGATTCAGCAGCCAAAATTCAACTCTACCATTTCAATATTTCAGAATCTAATTTTCTAGTTAAGAAAACAAGTTTTAATATCTATAGACATCACTTTTTCCGTTATCTCATTCTTAAGTCTTGAAGAGATAGTTTCAACTCCAGTGAAGCTTTCTGCCTAATGGCCCTTCACTCAAGGTATGACAAAATTCTCACCCAAGGTTCGCATTGGAAATGAGCATCATGTTGTTTATCAAGTATTTCAGTGCATGAATACACAGATATCCAACATCCCATTAAACCAAAAGACAACAAGATATTTTAGCTTTTGCTACATGTGAAATGCAAAATTTGATGGACAGAAATAGTTTCCAATTTACATGTGGTTCAAAAATGATAATAGAAAAAAGCCAAACAAAAAGGAGACATAAAAAAGAGAGGGAGAGAGAGAGAAGCCAATCCCTTTTATTATCGCATATGGCAATGAATTTACATACCAGCATTTCAAGGTTGTAGAAACGATCCAGCAACTGCAGGACCTCATCAGAAGAGAACTGTCGGTCAAAGCTGTCACAACAATGTAGATAGTTATAGGAGTATGTGGCAAAAAATGAAGATATACCCCAATTTATGCTCCAATAGCTCAGAACAGGTATGAACAAGAGAGATTTATGAGACAGAACAAACCTTTTCCGAAGAAACTCCATCAAACCATAGAGGACAAAGTGACGATGAATGCCTGCATGGAACAAGTTGTCAGAGTGCTCGTTGATTTCCAAATAATAAGGGAAGAAATCAGACAGAAGTAGATATACCATATATTCTTAATAGCAACAACCTAAAATGCTAGAACCTGCTTTTCTTTACGATACAAAAGTTAATCCCTTGCAAATTCTCAATCTAAGTCCCCTAAATTTAATTAAGTGATCAGAATCTATACTCACCAGTTGCATAGAATGAAAGAGATTTTATTCAACATAAAATGAAAAACTATACATATGATCGTCTACCACTTCCAATACAGATATGAGCTCAATGGGAACTATTCATATGGACTTTGCATGCACTGACATGTCTTTGATCCAATGTTACCCAAGAATGCAGAAATCTTAACTGCTTGAGCCTTTGAAACAACATGCAATACTCAACTTCGCCAATTAAAACAATAATGTTACTTATTAGCATCCATGAGTTTTAGATAATATGAAGAATATAAAGAAATCTTCAAAGTAATATTCAAGCTGATGATAGCACGAACAGGAAAACTTTGTAGCAATAATTTTGAACAAAAACTAAAACCAGAGTATGATTTTGCTATGGTCTTATTGGAAGCCAACATAAGGAGATAATTTGAGGGCACCAGATCACTCGATGGCAGAGAAACACAAACAAGAGGCAAATGCTCTACATTAATTGTCAAAGACGCTCGTGTATGCAGAGTTCATTCGCGTTATTATAAATTTTAACTCAAAAGGAAAAAGGAAAACCTTCATAATTTCTTCCAAGCAATACCTCCCGACTCACTAAAATGCCAGGGCAAAAATTTAAGGAAAAAGTAACGGAAAACAGTCTAGCTCACTCCCTACCTGTATATCAACTTACAAAAAAGAAAAAAAAAAAAGAAAAGAAAAGAACAAAACAAAGCATGACATCATGCAAAAGAAATCTCAATTTACATCCCACTGCCTGAGACAACGCAATTCGTCTTCTATGGGAGTAATTGAAAATCTAATAATCCCCAATCGAAATGACAGTAGAAAGAAAGACTAGGGTTTCTAGACACACAAACGCTTGTACACCCACTGAAATTGGAAGTTGAGAAGGGACTTTGACAAACGTGCCTTGTAGTTTAACCGGAGGATAAATTTCCAGAGCTTCCAACAGTCTAAGCTCCAATTCCACCTGTGATTGCTCCTATTTAAGCATAAAGCTAATCAAAGTAAGTAATTTCAATTTAGCTCGTGAAACATAAAATATATATGCAGAGAGTGAGAGACGTGCCTTGGGGAGAGAAGAAGCAGAAGAAGGGGGAGCTTTGCAAGGAGAATGGACGGACATGCCGTCTTGTTCCTCCTCTCTCTGTTTACCTCCATTGTCCATGGTCTATATGTTTGTGTATATTATTTTATGTGTATACAGAAAATATTTCCAATTTCAGAGTCGGAAAACTGGTCTCTGCTTCGGTAGCACGCTTCACATATGTTTTATGGATCAAGCTGAAAACGAAAGGATTTTTCTGGTTCCGATTCGTTAGGGTTTAAGCGTTTGATTGATCCAAAGGGGATTCCCAGCAAGAGTGGAAATGCTGTTAGGGAGGGAATTGGGCCAGGCCAGACTGCACCTAATGGGCTGCACTATGATTGGCGGAGACTCTTCTTCACTCGCCTCTCTTTCTTTCTCTTTTCTATTAGTTTATTTCAAACCCAAAAAAAAAAAAAATGGTTTTCTTACCTTAATATAAAGTGTATAATTCGTATGAATAAAATCATATTATAATTTATTTTTGAAGTGTAAGGTATTTTTAGTAATAATTTAGAAGTGTTATCTATACAATTACTTATTTGAGATTAATTGATTCTTTTTTTATTAATTCATCAATTATTTTCATAAAGAAAGAAATACTTCTTTATTATTCTTTATATTTTTCCTTTATTTTATAAATACATATATATTATAAAAAGGATACTATACACGTTAAGTTTCTTATGAGAAATAATATACAAAACGCTTTTCGACACTTTTTATCATTACACTTTATGACAATAAGTGAATTTATTTCTATTACAACCATTATGATGTGAATTTATGGTTTTTAACAAATTATCTCTCCTTGCAAATCATTTTTAAGAAAAAAAAAAAAAAACTTTTTGACTATCTTTATTTTCAGTCTAAAACTTGCCAAAGGAAGAACAGCTAATGGAGAGTATTTGAGTAATGTTCATACCACTGTCTCAAATGCTTCTACCATTAGCTGCCCCAGATTTGAATCTAAATTGCAGAAGCCCATCTGGATTCTCTACTTGTTTTTCAAATTCTTTTTGTTGTTTCATCTATTCATAATCATACCTGCACATTCAGATGGAAAGAAGCGTTGAATGCAAGGTGATTTCCCTAATGATTTGTTATGGGAAAATTGGTCAGATCATGCTGTTGTGAAGTCGAGCAGGTTAAGGACATTGTGGGATATGAGGATAGAATCTTCAACATGGCATGCATACCCCACGAAGACCAAAATAGGAACCACAAGAGTGCAATGATTGGCAATTCGTGATACAAAATTTGCGTGGAAAAAAGACGATGACGACAGGAGGAAGTGGGCTTGCTAATAATGCATTGATGACTCTGCGAACAGCGGCATGTCCCTTCCATTGCATACGTCAAGCATCAGGTAGGGTTTGGTCGTTAGTACTAAACAAATTAGTTATCTTTTGTAAATGGAATTAAAAAAACAAAACTTTCTAATTAGGGACATTAGAGTAAAGAAATAATATTTTTTAGAAGTGCAAGGGAGATTGTCAAAGTTGCGTGATGGAGACTTCCATACTTTTTCTTTATTTTCTTGTTTTTTTATGTTGGGAATCTACTCACAGCTTACAGTGATGGAAATCAGCTTTTCGTGGCATCAAGAGGATAGCAGCTCTCCTGCGTTCCCAAAACGCAAAAAATCTGGTGGGGGTCTCTGTAAATTAGATTCTACTTGTTGCTTGCAACTTGAAAGTCTCCGAGTGTTTGTTCATGGCGAATGTGGACCAACAGCTACCTCGCCCAACGGTTAAACAACGTCTCTTTAAGTAGCGCGGAAAAGCAGGTGAAGTTATTTAAGCGACGAGAGGATCAGAAAGCGCACGCCAATTAGTGCACAGATCAACCGTCCCTCACTTTTCTCTCTCTCTCTCTCTCTGTCTCTTTTGTCTCCTCTCTCCATTATTGAAGTGCGGGAGCTCATGATCACTCTTTCCAAGAACTCCCACAAGTTGGTTGCTAAAGTCTGCTGCTTTTCGTAGTTTTGTGTTGTGATAGAACCTGTTTTGAGCTTCAGATTCTTATCCGACCCTCTTTACATAGGTTCATTTCTTCTGCATTGCTTAACGAAATCCACAGGGGTTTATGCAATATCTTTATTGGTACTTCGTTGAGTTAAACAAGGAAACCCATCTGTTTTCTTGGCCGCATACGGCTTCATCCTTCGTTTTTTAACGTTCTTTGAATCACGGTGCCTCGTCTTTTCCATCCCGGATATCCTTTAGGAAGTCAGGCCCTCCAATAGTTTTCCTTACTAAATCCTATACAGTTTCTGTTCGTGTCTTTCGCCACACTATGGCTTCAATTAGCAGCCCATTTCAGTCTTCCGTCCAAACTTCACGATTCTCTTCACTTTACTTGTCATCCAACAGAGTCACAACAAGTCATCTTGTGCTCAAGACTCGGTCAATGTCTTCGAAGTCCACATGTCTGGCGTTTTCGCCGCTGCCGGAGAGACGGGGAGCTCCAACACCTGTCGAACACTCCGGCAAGGCCTTCAGGCATTCCGGTTGGGATCAACTGTTGAGGCGGCGTGGCTCTGTTGAACCTCCGGTCGTGGCAGCTGCGGCTACTGATGCGGATGGGTCAGAACATCACTTTCCTTTTTATCATTCATGAATTGCTTCCCTATCCGTTTGGGTGCTGAGAATATTAATTAAAAAAGAAAAAACTTTTTCTTTTTCCCTGTATTTGTTTCCTCACAACCAAAGGGAACAATTTTGAAAGTGTGTTTGTTTGATACTAATATCTGAATGTGCAGGTATGCAAAACCTTCTAAGAGCTTCGCTGACAGATTTCCAGTGCTGGTAACCGGTTTCTTTTTCTTTATGTGGTAAGCTATCCGAGTGGGTACATGTGTGTAATGAGACAGTCCTTCATTTATGCCACTTAGTTTGTAGCATACAGTTGTTGGGGTACTGAATTGTTACTAGTTAATAACAGCACTTTTATCTCTGATTGTTACTAGTTTTGTGTTTCCTGTGCAGGTACTTCTTAAACGTCATCTTCAACATACTGAACAAGAAAGTCTATAACTACTTCCCGTATCCATAGTATGCTTCTTTGCCAATACTTCAATTTTCTCACTAATTCCTGTGGTTTTTGAAAAATTTCGTAGCTTGTAACAATTTGAAAATATCCTAATCTTTGCAGCTTCGTTTCTGTTGTACATCTCCTAGTTGGAGTGGTGTACTGTCTTGTTTCTTGGGCTGTTGGTCTACCAAAACGTGCTGTATGTTTCATCTTCCTACATGTGCCATCTTCTCTTCACCAGGTACATGCATTATGGCTTGCACTAATCACATGTTTTTTCCCCTATTGCCAGCCAATTAATAAGGAGCTCTTGACACTACTGACTCCTGTCGCAGTCTGCCACGCCCTTGGACATGTTATGTCCAATGTATCATTTGCAGCTGTTGCCGTTTCTTTCACACACACTATCAAAGGTATAAAATTTTGGGGAATAAATGCGGAAGTTTCTTACAATAATCTCATTGATATCTTCTGTCCGTTGGTCTTGATAAAAGTCCTTGTACAGATCTCTGCGTGCAAATACATGTGTCTGTCTTCATTTTCTTATGAGATTTTCAAGAGCGCAAGGCTCACAATGTTTAGTTCAGTTTCGAGGCTCATATATTCAACTTGAAAGTGTGCTGTCCAATTTCCATATCACTGACCTTGAAGTTCTGGGCCTGCGGACTGTCCCACTAACCCAAAGTTAAAACCTTGTTCAGGAGTGAGGTTTTTTTATTTTCATTGATGTATGATATATCGTTTATACTAAAAGGTATCATGAGTGTATTCTGCATAAGTTCAGGAAAATGAACTGCAGAATACTCTCTGCATTTATTTTCATGCCTTAGTTTGCCACTAAAATCTGCACTTTTGTTCTTGTCTGTTGAATTTATTTTAATGTGCTGCAAACATGTCTTTTTGATCAATGAAACCTCAATGCTTTTGTAACGTTGAGAGACAATCAATTTCATGTTTCTTTCTAGTTCCCAACTAGTATTGATGCTCTTCTGCAGCTCTGGAGCCATTCTTCAATGCCGCTGCTTCTCAGTTTGTTTTGGGCCACCAAATTCCCTTGTCCCTGTGGCTATCTTTGGCCCCTGTTGTGATTGGTAAGTCTTCAGACTTTGATTTTCTCCCTTCTATTATCTTTTAAAACAGAAGCCCAATCTAGTAAAGCTTATAGTGGGACATTAACTTGTACAAGGTGTAAATCTTAGCAAAACTACTTGCTTACAGGCAGGCATTTGTATGATAGTTGGGTGAATGCATCTATGGATATGAACTTGTGTCCAATTTCTCTACCCTAACAATGTCACCTCACCACTTAAATCCGAATGCAGTATAGGCCCGCTTTCACGTTCCATCAACTGACTATTGATGTAAATCTACAACTTTATTTTAGGTGTATCAATGGCATCATTAACTGAACTTTCTTTCAACTGGACCGGTTTCGTCAGTGCAATGATTTCCAACGTAGCTTTTACCTACAGGAGTATCTATTCAAAGAAAGCAATGGTAAGCGCTTCTCAGAAGTCAGTTCTGTTCTCAGAACTTATTTTATAAGCTCTGTAGTTTGAGGTTCGAATTCCTATATACTTTATACTGTTTGGTCCAGTACAAGAAGCTGGATATTAATGTAATGATTTCATATGACAATGCAATCCCTATGATGAGTTATTGGCTAATGGATATTCTATGTTAAAAATCTATAGCAATCACAAAAATCTTCTGAAAAGATCCAAGGGCACTTTTTGGAGAACTCCTCGTGGATGGAACAGTACATGTGAATTCTAATCCGCTCTTTCCTTTTGTGTAATCGTGTTCAATGTGTCAATGATGCCTTTGTCAACAAGGCATTGTTGAGTTCAGTTGATTTCAGGGGTGTCTTTAGTGTTACACGGCCACATATGGTGAAGTTTATATGAACTCCGTACATCAGTTCCTATAGGGTTACCAAGCACCCCTAGGATCCTACTAGCTACCATGCTATGTACAGAAATGCTAATACTTCTGTCAGATCTGATATTTGGAAAGGAAATTATGAAAATTGAATCAAACCCTAAGAGCATCATCATCTAACAGATCTAATAGCTAAGACCATGTCCTTATCAGCCAATAAGGACCAATTGTGTGAAGATGTGGGATAAAATTAGGTTTTGGGAGCACATTTCTAGTTCATTCTGCATCCAGTTCTCCAATTCTTCTGACAAATACTTTTATTTTAACAGACAGGAATGGACAGCACAAATGTGTATGCTTATATTTCAATTATCGCACTCTTGGTTTGCATCCCACCTGCAATACTTGTAAGTTAACTAGTCACAAAAATTTGTAAGTTTTAATTAGCTTAATTTTTACTGAATTTTCGAGTACAAAACCATGAGATTTATTGGTTTGCTTTCAGATTGAGGGACCACCACTGATGCAACATGGTTTTAGGGATGCTATTGCTAAAGTTGGCCTGCCCAAATTCTTGTCTGATTTGTTCTGGATCGGCATGTTTTATCATCTATACAATCAGGTATGCCATCAAAGTGCCATATTCAGCTACTTGTTTAATCTTAACTAGCCAAGAACTCTTGCAAAGCTCAGATTCTTTTCATTATAATCAAATTTTTGCCTCTCTAAAATAATGAAACAAAAGGAATATAATCTCTTTGATTTTTGTATTCTGCTTTTCTTTTCCCTTAGTTTTTACTATCAGATACTATATTAGATAGGATATTACATTTATGAACGTTATTTTCACATAATATATGACTTATCATTCTCCATCCTTGCATAATTGAAGTCATCACGTGAAAATGCTTTACATGTTAGTTATGTCTAGCTATGTCACTTCTCATGATCTAGGATGTCAAATGTTCTTGTCATTTAATATTTGACATCCCATTTGTCATATCTCCATCTAATCTGAGGTTTCTTACAAAAACCTTTGATATATTAACTACATAACTTGTCAAAATTTTCGCCACCATGAAATGCACCTTGTCATATTCTTAGCAAATTCTTTTAATTCTTACTTTCACGTATCATATACGTATAGGAGATCGTTGTATATGCTTTTCTGTTTGGTTTGTCTTTTTTCTGGGTCTGTGGGATTGCTTGATCCTCAACATTAGTCATGTTCTTGGTTTGGCTCTTTCTTAGCTACTCCTTCGGGTTCATTTGATGGGGATAGAGTGCTATGATATGAAAAGACAATCAGCTGTGAAGTAGCTGAGATACCTACCAAAATTAAGGCTTTTATTTCTCCATGTTTCTCCATGTGATAATGTATCTAACTTTTGTACCAAATGGACCACGGATAAATATGTCAAGTAACTTGTGTCTCGATTTGGGATCTTAAGCTAACCTAGGTACGTGTTTTGGTGTCTGGAGAAACATGATATTGATTCAATTTAAGGGTTTCTACGTTTTCTGAAACAAAACTGTTACATTCCTCTGCCTCTTGCTTGATTGTTTTAAGTATTTTGTTGTAGCCCTTTGTTCTCAGTTCATTAACTTCATTTTTGTCCTTACAATTGCAGGTTGCTACTAACACCTTAGAACGGGTTGCACCTCTTACACATGCTGTTGGAAACGTATTGAAGCGAGTTTTTGTCATCGGGTTCTCCATCATTGTATTCGGTAATTGGTCGTGGCTTATTTATCTGATTTTTATGCAGTGGTAAACAAGCAACTCAAATTTTCAACGTTACAAAAATTACATTTGACTGGGTGCTTTTGTATTTCCATGTTGAAAATTTTGGCAGGCAATAGAATATCCACGCAAACTGGAATTGGTACTGTTATCGCAATTGCGGGTGTTGCCATCTACTCCCTAATAAAGGCAAATATCGAAGAGCAAAAACGGGTAAGATATCTCTCTTATTTGCATCATTTGCCTTCACTTGCGTGATTAACTATATGCTAAAGGAAAACTTGTTATGCATTAGCTAATCAACTGATTGCCTATTTCTTGAGGAAATGTAGAGCACGTTGTGATGTGCAAACTATTGTTTATTTTGTTTCAGTTCTTTTTAAGTTAAAAGAAGCATTATGAGTCTGTTCTCTTATGTATTATACATCTTTTTCAGAAGGCTGCCGCGAGTCCAGCATCATAGGCTGCACTGCTGGATTGAGCTTGCAAACCCTGTTTATTAATGAGGGTTGTGAAGATATCCATATAAAGTTACTGAATGAGATCTTCAGAGTTATATTTCATGGAACTGTTGCTGCTTTATAAATTGTACGGTCAATTGTTCAAGCTTTAGTGGTTTGCTTCCATTAATATAGCAACAGCTGAAAAATGTTGAACAGAATAAGATCAGGATACAACTTTGGTCACAAATTCCAGAAACTCCTTTTGTATTTGAAGTTCTCTGCGGGATGTCAATCTTGTAAGCTTTGGAATATTTATCAGAGCAGTGTTGTATCAGAGAAGCTCCTTTTCCAATTTGGTCTTTAGATTGTATACCTGAGATTCAGGACGTTGGGTTGCTCCAAAAGTTGATCTAAGTTTAAGAACCAAACCGCCTCTAGTTGTTTCTTCAAGGGGATTTGTCACTTTTTATCTTAAAGTTGGTAAGGGGCTTTTGGAAAATTACTTCATACGTGTTGCCTCTGAGGCAAACCCCATTGAGGCCCTCCATCTGCAATACCAAATTCTGTACATCAAATCGACAGAGAGTTGAATCCAGCAAGCATGGGCCCAATCTCTTCAGCTTCTACCAAGCGCTATGAATTTTGGTGTGCGACCACTAGGAGAAAATAAAATCCACCACCAAGCACGTTACTTAAATTCCATGAAAACATGCCAGGCCACCAAATAATGAGGGAAATGTAAAGCCTACTCCAGATATTCTAAATTATTCGGTTTATCCTACAATTATTCATCATCATTCAAACCCTTCTCTCGTTTGGCAAGTTACTGCCCCTAGTTTTCTCAGAAAGCAGGGAAAGAATACAAGCAAGGACCAAAGATGTATAAAGAAAGCTGTTGGGGGCTCTGATTCTACAGGGACCTGCCAAGGCTCAAAATTGAGTACTACCAATCATTTACAAACGAGGATGAAATCTCATAATTCTCATTTGAAGAGAAAGCTAGGGAACATTCGTGAACTTGGTTAACCAAATTTTCCGCATCCAGATTTTTCCAGGCCATGGAATGGCAGACCTGCAAGCAGAAAAACAATCAAGAATGAGCAGATAAACGATCGGTATAAGTTGAATAAGCGCGTTGACTGCTCCAAGCATATGGTAGTGGTCCCTTATGATGAAAAACATCTAACGAAAATCTTTGATGTTGAGGTAGTATATATTCATGAGAACTGTTGGACCCAATAAATTTTAAAACCAGAAATCAAAGTGACAAATCATTTAGGTATCAGATTGTCTCTTCTAACTGTCAAACTCTTAATAAGAATTATCATGTTATACATTTACTAGGCCTCAGTTTAAATGAGATAATTCAAGTATAGTCCATTTGAAATAACACAGCTATAACACGTCAGTAGGACTGGTTCAGGCAATAAGAATAACTACTACCCTTCTTCATTGCCAGTATTGCTATTATCTGTCTGTCACATTTACCTATTCAAATAATACGGCATTAGAATGTGGAGCCGTATACAAGTATAGTCCATTTGAAATAACACAGCTATAATATGTCAGTAGGACTGATTCAGGCAAAAGAATAACCACTACCCTTCTTCAATGCAAGTATTGCTATTATCTGTCACATTTACCTATTCAAATAATACGACATTAGAATGTGGAGCCGTATTCAAGATTAAACAGCATGTTCCTGCGATGCTCTGTACCCATTTGAATGCGGAACTGTTTAGCCAGGGAATCCACTCGGTCATCACTCTCATAATCCATTTCACGAACACAACGCCTTCTGACCTTTTTAAGTGTTTCTTTCGATGGTACAAATCCAGCAGTTACCTGCCCAGGATTATTACATAGGTTTAGCCCCCTTCCAGAGAAGACAGACCAAAATATATAAACAAAAACCGCTAATGAATCAGAAAAAAATGCATACCATCTCATCGATCACAGCGAGAGCAGCTTTTGGATCTCGGTTGATGAGATGAGCATCAACAAGCAATGAGTATGACATTGCATTTGGTTTAACACCCAAACCTATCAAGTGCTCGAACACCCTCGAAGCTTCAAAAGTCTGTCAAACAACCAGAAAATTCACTGAGCAAGGGGTCTACATCTTCATTGCATGTAGCTGTGTGTGCGTGTGTGTGAGAGAGAGAGAGAGAGAGAGAGAGAGAAGGACAGTGTAGTCCTGAAAATATCCCACCTTCTTAAGCCTCCCAAATGCTACCATCAGAGCGTTGTATGAATGAATATCAGGGGTCAATCCAAAAGAAGAACCAATTGCCTCAAAAGTCTGGTAGGCACGATCAAGGTCCCATATATTTGCACAACCTAAAATGACGCAATTTAGGGCAGCAACAGACTTGTAAGGAGGATCAGCATTGCTTAAGTTTTCCAGTTCAAAATATACCTGATGAATATAATAACAGTAAAGATCAGCAAGAAGCTGCATTAATGGACGGGTAGACTTACTAGAGGATTGAGCTCCTACTACATAGCCACTATAAATCACACGTGCAGACTAGAATCTCCGCATACAAGATATTGATTTTAGTCAGATGGTGTACCAATCTTAGCCTCAAACACACTAAATAAAAAAAAATTAAAAAGAAGAAGAAAGAAAGAAAGAAAGAAGACCGAAAGCCTCCATCTCCACCTCTCTAAACAACAATTTGAAGTTATGCTAATTTAGCTGCACTTTTCTTCTCTGTCAAATGCCCTTATGTCTTATTAGTCTTTCCTAATGTTCAGTGCTTTTGAGGATGATATTTAGTTATTCATTCTGACAACTTTTCTTTGAAATTAATTCCCTTAAGTGTACCATGATTAACTTAAAAAGCAGTCTTAGCTCAAGCCTGATCCCCCTAGAAAGTCTACTGAGCTGAGCCTGAAAGGCACAAATCTCAGTTTACTTACATCCCTAACTAGAACCACAAATACTGAGTTCTTTAAATAAAATGCAGTGAAACAAATTTATGAGACCGCTAAATTCTTATCATGCAAAAAACCTGAAAAATATATTTGGATGCCATGCATATAAGCACTTTGTTCTCATGAGAGCGCTAATTAACAACTTTCAAAGATGGAAAGACATACTGAGTCCAAAGTCTCAAAACCCTTTTTGGAGCATGCCACGACCAATGGGTATAAAGAGGTAAAGGGAGAAAACATTTCTTGTTCTTCTTCTTTATCTGAATTACCATAAGTTGACTCAAATTCTTTTAGAGTAATAAAAGCCCTGTGCAGATTTCCCACTGATGCAAGGGCATATATCTTCCCAAGGTAAGATTCAGGATTAGGGGCCTTCTTTTGACGCAAAGAGAGTCGAAGGATTGCCCATGATGCGTCAACGAGAGAAGAACTGTAGGTTCTACCAGCAGTTCCAAGCGCTGATACAACTATTCCCTCATCTACAGAAAGCAGAACAGTTGGCCTTGCTTGCTCACCCCGAGCAATCCATTTGGCCATAAACTCAAAAGCATAATATGCTAGCTTGCTATTATCTTCTCGCAGTGCAACTTCGGCAATAGAGGAGCACAAGTTCCATGACGGACAAATAGCTTTGTTCTGATCCATTGTCTGACAACACCAATAGAAAAGGCTACAGATAAGAATATTATGCAAAGTGAACCACCTCATATGGGATACTTAAGCATCAATAAAACCATTATTTACCTTGCACCTCTCAATAATTGAAGCCAAGGTGTCGAGCCTGCTAATCTTAACACAGCAATTCACACAGTCGCTAAATACCTTTGTTGACAGCGTGTAACCAGATTTTAAAGCCAAATCTAAATATTTTAAGGCAGTGTGAATTTCATCTGTCAAAAATAGCATGCCAATGACTAATTCATATGACTCATTGTCAGGCAGAGATTCTTTCCCTGTCTCCAGCATCCTGATAAAAGAATAAGATAAGATGATCCATCAAAAAGTCAATGCACATCTGAATCCACATATAAGTTCATTCTCCATGAAATTATCCCAAAAGGACAAATAAAAAAAAATACCTCTACTGTTCCGTTAAGTTGCTCAGGAAAGCAAAAGGCTATGAAGATGAAAACGGAATAGTAACATAAAATTCAATTACTAGTTTGTCTAGCAGTAAAATGTTTAAGATAAAACATCTGATAATTCAATCTTCATGCATGTGATCTCACAAGAAAAAAGGAAAAAGAAAAAAAAGTAGTCCTTTTGCATACTGCATCAAAAAGTCATTGAAATGGGGGCGGCATCATCGGTTCAAATTCTGACAGCTATATATAGAGAATGCTAAAGGCTTCAGTAATATGATGCCCACGTGGATTCCAGTGAGGCAAGACTTAAATTGTTTGGAGGGCATACTACACGACTTCACCACCTTAGTTTTTTCTATAAATTGGATACTTATTTTAGGAGGATAAGTACTTGTCACTTGCAGTGGAATAAAATCACCAAAGCTACACGAATATTTGCAGGGTATTTCCTTAATACGTTGGGACCAAAGTATTGCAATAGTTCCTAAAAGCTCTATACATATGTCCTTCTTCTTTCTCCTCACCTAGCCCTCTTTTTCTTCAGCTTTTCATCAAAACACAGGAGTTCCACAATCCTTAACCTTCTTAACCAACAAAATTATCCCAACCAAACCACAACCACTAATACAGCTGCTGCCCAGAATTTCCTTCAGCATTGTTATCACTTATAGAAATTGCAATCTTACAATTTCATTCATTAGCAGCTTCTGTTATAGCTTTGATTTCAAGATCAAGTCTCATAGATACCCATATAAAGCGATTAATTGGCTATTCTGTTTGTCGCACGTAGAAGATCAGAACTACAACAACCAAAAGGATCAGATGTATGGAAATATAAAGCTGTGACCGTGAACATTTGCCGAGCCATCAACATCAACACTAAATCAGACAAGATAATCATATATTGAAAAGTCACGAACTAGAACGTCAAGATATATACATGAAACTCAGCTTCGTAGAACAACTAGTTCAAGCAGAAAAGGCAACACTAGAGAAGTATAATTGTTCTACCCAGCGTTGGTTCGGAACACACTAAACAAGTTTCTGTGGTATCGATGGGAAATATAAAAACCACCACCTGACTCCATGTTCATTTAGTTACAAACGAAGGGAAAAAAAAAATGAAAAAAGAAAAAAATGAAATCTGAAGCTGAAAATTTATAAAGAAAAAGTTACTACTCAGCATGTCATTCTCTTAAGCACAAAGACAAGCATAAATAGCCCAATGTAACTACACGCCATTACATTTTCCATATAGAAATCCACACAAAGCTTCGCAATAAACGCATGTAAAGCAAAATCATCCAAACATTGTGAACAAGACAAAAGATCGAAGGGTAACCTTTCAAGCAACTTGGTGGCGGCAAGGGTCTCCTTGCTTTTGAACATGGCCTTGAGGACCAAGTTGAAGGAAGCAGTGTTGGGGAGGATCTGGTAGTCCTCCATCTTGGCTAAAAGGTCGAGCAACTCGCCGGCCGTGGCATTAGTCATCAAGTAGGCCCTCAGGTAAAGGTTGTAGAGATTGACATCGGGCTTGTTGGGCTTGCCGGCCTTATCCAGCGATCGAATCCAGGATTCGAAGAGCTGCTTCATGTCGTCCCAGCGCTGCGTGGTCATCCAATCGGCAAAGACATTCATCAAGCTCTGGACATCAAGGGCTTCTGAGCTGGCCCGGATGCGAGCGCTCTCGGGCTGAGAGAGAAACCCCAGAGGGATGATGGACTGATTGGAAGACGCGTGGGGGAAGGGGCTCCGCCAGTTCTCATTGTAGAGAGGACTGCCAGAGGCAGGGTTTGGAGGCAGTGGCGTGGAGGGCGAGGGCGAGGGGGAGGAGGGCTCTGGCTCCGCAACCTGAGGCTCCTGGGAGAGGAATGTGGAAGTGGTGATGGTCCTGACGAAGGGGTTGATTCGGGCTCGGGTGCGTGTGAGGATCGCCATTTGGGAAGCCATTGTCGATCAGCGGAGCTTCCTTCAGTAGAAGAGTGTAGTACCAGTCCGTTTCATTTGATCTATGTGCTGTGGGCCTTTTGGTTAGGGTTTTTGGGAGGACAGGGACGGACAGAGGGGTTAAGGATTGATCGTTGTGAGGGGTTGAAATGTTAAACTACATTTTCCGGTGAAAGGAGATTTTTTATTTATTATTATTTACCATGTAGAGTGCGTAACACGACAAATTTCATTAATAGTATTATTATAACCTACATAACATGTTTAAATTTTATTAATGATATTAAAATTTAATGTAATAGCCATATACCTTACCTTTAGAAACTTTGACTAAAAAAAGCTCACAAAAATGAAGAGAAAAATGCAACAAAAAAAAAAAAAAAGATTTTACACATGCTTTAGAAACATACGGAATGAGCCTTCTATCAACAGAGAAATGTTATGAGCCTCCTAACCCATCAATGAATGATGTAGACCTGGATCTGAACTTTGAACTAAGCTGGTAGGCCTCCAAAGCAAGCCCACTTGAAATCTACAGTTCTTCAGCTGTGGAGGTCTATTAAATGGGTTGGGCCTGTCCAAGGGACCCTTGAGTTGATAACAATATTAAAAAAAATTAATAATTTGAATAGAAAGAAACCATTGTATATTTCCCATCTACTCGGCCTTAGTTTGACCAGCGATTGTGTATTTGATCCGTTTCATAATTTTAGAGCACCAAACAGGAGCCATTTGCCGAAAGGTAGGCCTTTGCACATAAGCAATCAATCCCTTGCATGACTAGACTAAAGTTTTACTTTTTATTTTCCCTAGAGAGTTTCATAACCTATTCAGGCCACCGACCTTCACTAAATTATGCGGCAAGAAAGTTTGGTTAGAGACATCTTACGAAATCCGGCAAATTCACTTGCACACGCCGATCCGCTCCGAGTCCCAACAACCTGTTGGCGACCGCCCCGGAATGTCGTGAGCTTTTAGCCTTGTACAAACAAACACATGTACAGGGAGGTTTTGAGGGAAGAAAGGCATCTACGGGTGTGTGATTGTGGTCCATTATTCAATGCCCCAATCGAACACTTTATAGACTTATCGAATGCATAAAGTGATCCAAAAGCAACCACAATTTCAGAGAGAATACTTCCAAGCTTTTTCAGCTTTTGGATTCCACCAAACATATTTGCTCTTCGGACCCCATGACAAACCAAAAAGGCAGCTTTCTCCTCCTTCGTTTTCACTAACCTGTTCCTGTTCGAATCCGTTGATTATTTACTACTCATTATCTCATCATTAGCGTTAACTATCCTGTTCTGGCTGCCCCAAGGTTTTCCAATCGACAACCCTGTAGAAAGATCGAATATGTTCCACAAACAGCAGCTCGCCTTCTAATAATCTATTGATCGAAGGGCCTCTGGGTTGTCGGTCGGGTGCTAATAATACCTACAGACGAGGGACATGTTTATTTAACGAGATTCTTCACAGCTCACGCTAATTTGTTTTGATATCACTTATAGGTTATATCTCTAATTTTTTGACATCATAACTCATATTGAATATGTTAACCTTAAATTTAATGTTAATTTTTGAACTAGAACTTTCTGACACATATGTATCGATATAGGTTCATTTTTAATCTAAGAAGAATGTAAGTGAAGGAGAAAAAAGAATTGGGCAAAGAGCATACAGCCTGCCGACTTGGTTCGTGGGGCCTTCTTTCTGTAACGTTGTGTGACTCGAGATGATGAGTAGCCACAATTTTTCATGATTCGAGCACCGAAAATGAGATGCGGATGCGGGAATGAAAGGATAACCCGACAAGGCCGTGATGCTAACTCATGGTGACAGCACATTAAAAAAATGATCTCCATGGTTAGGGCCCAAACCCAGTACCCAACTACACCAGGTTGGGTTAGGTTATGATCAACCACACAAGTTTATGACCGTTTGAACGTGGTACGAGCCTGCTCAGTTCTCCAGATCACAGGCCCCGATTCTTAACAAATATATATATATAATCTATTATCTTAAGCAACAGTTTAAATACACGGTCTAAAGCACATAAAGGAATCAGAAAACATATCGGGTTTACACACGCATACACACACCCAACTCCACTACCCACCGCCACTCTCGTTTTTTATTTGTCTAGAAATCTCCAGCTCTCTCTCTCTCTGTCTCTCTCTCTAACATAAACAGACACTTAGCTCTCTTGATTTCAAGCTTCCCCGACTCCTCTCTCGGAGGATTGTTAATAGTTTTCTAGCGACGATCTTTTATCAATCATGGCGATTGTAGTGTATCTGGTGCTTTTCTTTGCCCTGACTGGCCATTCAAGTAAGCTCCTGGATTAGATGCAAAGATTGAGGGTTCATCATGGGAATGGGTTCTTTCTTTCCATGGCTTTCTCCTCTCTTTTTTTTTTTTTTCTTGATTTTCAGAATATTTCTCCTGTTCTTGCACATACGGGCAAGATTGTGTAGCAGAGTGTCTACTGTTCTTTACTTTTAGTTACCTTTCTTTATCTAATTTCCATGCTTCATATCTTCTCGGCTTTGCTGTTGTAGGTGCTACTTATTGCTTATGCAAAGACGGGATAAGTGATCAAGCACTTCAGAAGGCTCTGGATTATGCTTGTGGAGCTGGAGCTGACTGTACCCCGATCCTTCAAAATGGTGCCTGCTACCAGCCGAACACTGTAAAGAGTCACTGCGATTATGCCGTAAACAGCTATTATCAAAGGAAAAATCAAGGTCAAGGGAGTTGTGATTTCTCAGGCACTGCCACGCCTAGTCAGAGTACCCCCAGTAAGTCCTGCGCATACTTTCCGGCAATCTTGTTGATAGCAAGAACTTCACTCATTTTTACCTTCATTTTGTTTTGGGTGATTTACAGCGACGGCTACCGCCAGTTGTGTTTTTCCCGCTAGTCCCAGGTATGCTTCTTTTCTTCCGGCTATCTGGAACCTGTGTCCTTTTGAATCATTGGTTTGGGTCCCCGGATTTGGTTATACAACAAGAACTTCCTTATATTCTTTTCAAATGGAAGTTTTTCCTACTGTTCGTGGGTTGAGAAATTGGGTTTAGAGCTTGGATTCCTTTTACTTAAATCTGTTATAAACTTCTTGGATGTTTCCTGTGCCAGCATAACAGTTTTCTACATATCCTCTTTCTCCACATCTGCTGTGAAAATCCAACACTCTGCTTTCTGTTTTGTGATTTTCTTCAGCATTTAGGGTAGTTACTGTCACTGTCTATTTTTGCAAACCCTCAATCAGACACCGAAAAATGATGGGTAATGATTTCGCTTTTGCTTGCTTAATCAAAGGCTGCAGGTGTTAATCCTATAATTTTTCTACGGTGGAGATTTTTGCGTTTCATGGGTTCGCATCTTTTTATTGATTTCTTAGTGACGGCTGAGCTGTCGCGATGTTGACATCTCATAAGATCCTTTGTTTTCTTCTTCCTCCCTATCCCTGGTTCACATCTAGATCCTGCATGTTGAATTGTATATTGACAAGTACTTTTTAAGGGATTTTATACTAATAATAGACTTGATCTTTTTCCTCTATTCAGCCAAGCAGGAACAAGCACCTCCACGGGTCCTACAGGCACCACGACGCCTTCAGGCACCACGACGCCTTCAACCACACCCACATCAGGAACTCCAACGACAACCACAGGAACTCCGACTTCTACGGGATCAGGCTTTTCAGGACTCGGCCCTACATCAAGTACCACCAACACATTCAATGACGGCAGTGATGCTGTGGCTCTCCCCACTGGCCCCGGCCTCCTCCTCTCCACTCTTGCTCTGACCTTGTGGTCGGCTTGGCTTTGGGCCTGAAGCCTGAAGGTCAGAAACTCGGTTGTAGGAGCTATTATTATTAGAGGGTTGGTAGTTGTGTAATTTGTGTCGGTGCGTTGGGAATTTATTTAGTGGCGTGTCCCCACTACGATTTTTGTTTTACGGGTTGTACCCAACCCTTCCATGTGAAAATGGGTGGGGCATTCGATGCGCTTCTGAGTGGTGTTGATATGACTGCTAATAGGATAGAGCCCTGATCTTCATCTCTTCTTTTTGGAGTTTCCCTTTTGTAAATCTGGAGAGAAGGTAGTAATTTTTGAATTTAATGGGACTCTACTGCACCACCGCCCCTTTTAGCTTTTGCGCATATTATTATTAAATCTTTCTCTGGGGTTACGTACCTCACCTTTCTGCTTCTGAGCCATCTTTTCAGAGTTCAGATCATGTACTCTGGACACGTCTCCTGCTTTTCCTGTTTAGAAAATCGAGGACGACGGACCTTTGTCTTCGGATGACACTGCACCTTTGCACCTGTTATTTTAAAAGGTTAGAGAAAAACTTAGTGTCTGCAAAATGCGTGCGATGGAACATCCAAGTTCTAGAAATTTGGTATACGTGGAGGGTGGAAAGAACTCAAACCTGAGCCGTTCATTAATAAGGGTGTCTGAGACTGTCAAAACAGTCTGGGAATAATTGAGGCAGAGATGGGTGGACACGGAAGTATAATGAAAAAGAGATTCTGTACACATGTTCTGGTTGACGTTGTCTGAACTTGATGGAGACTGGTGAACAAGCCACCAACCTTATGGCCACAATCTCTGAAATCGCCGATGACGTGATTGACTAGGTTGGTTGATCATGAGTGCCGAACCTAGCTTCGTCACAAAGCATATAATATTCTTCCAATACGAAAAAGGTCGATGCTGCGGGATTTCATGTCCCTACTTTTACCGGAAGCATGTCATTCGAATTTGATGGCAGATTAAAAGGGGCCTAGCGACAGATATACATAACAATCACAAATGGGAGTTGGTTACTTCTTTTTGGTTCTACGAAGAACAGTTTCTTCACTATCTGTTAAAGAATTCTTATATGTCATAACATTTTAGTTGATTAACACTTAATTGAGAATAGATACTATTACCTAAAAATTAATAGATCTTAAATCTAGTGCTGAATGTGTGTACGTGTCTGAATGCTTGTTAAAAAAGAAATAGTATTAATTCACTAAAATCATAATCTCATATTACTTATCCTGAAGTTTCAGATCAATCGGTATTGTGAGACAATTTTTTTCGAAAAAATTATTATTTTACTCTTATATAAAAGCTTTTCATCTTATCCTTATCCTTATCCTTGAGGTTGACTCTATGATCAACCGTGTTATAATTGAGTTTCAGGCAAAAGGTTTAAATCACTAACAACATCAGTGTCAATTACAAGTTTTAACCCAATAAGAAATACAAATATGTATTGTCACGTTCTGGTAGGGTGGAATGCAAAATTTGTCATGGTTTCTTCACTTACCAAGATCCCTCTAAAATGAGGATTACCTTTACGAAACCATGAATGTTGTGAACAACCAACTTTGCATCACTTAAGCAGACAGAGAGAGTGGGCCTTCATCTAGGAACACTTGCAGTCTCCGCATAACAGTCTACTTGAACATGTTCTACAATCAATTTGGCAACTGAATTAGGCTTTTCCACATGAGGAAGATGGCCACAATCTGGTATTTGTCGTATAATGGCATTTGGCAGTTCACAGTGCAGTCTCTGCATAATGAGTCGGAACCAAGCAAGCCAGTTATTCCGACTGAATCAACATTCAATTCACAGGAGGTCAAACAGATTAAAAAATAATTGTGCAACAGCAACATCTCTCCTTGGAATGCCTTCAAACAAAATGAACCACAGTTTCACTCTATACTGTTTGTATGCACAAAAATATACTTACCACCCCAAGTTTGTTGCTGATGATCCGGTCATTCTCACCCCATATAATGAGTGCCTTTTGCTTTACCTGCAAACATTTAAGAGAGCTTCTGCTCGTTTACCTCAGATATCGACATTATCATACAAGACAAGAAAAAAAAGAAGGTAATAAAGCTAGAACATATCTCCAACAGATAAGGTGATAAAGCTTCATTAGCACTTATGGAAGCTTCACACCCACACAGTACTAAAGGAAAACACCATTCTCTCTGTGTGTCTCTCTCTGTCTCTCTGTCTCACTCACACACACACACACAAGAGTGGCTACAATGATAACATCCAAGGAAAATGCGATATGTCATAATTTCACTCCGCAACTACAAAACTAAGTAGAGAGGTCTTCTGCCAGTGGTCAAGGAAATCGATTGAAGCCATAAAACATTCCAACGAAAATATGATGTTTTTATCTTGTTGACAAACTTTAAAGGAACATCGGATCCATATTAAATCTTCATGTTGGAGATCATACTGAAGTTTGTAAAGCTTTACTGACGATCTTTTGAACAATCAAAAAGTCAGGATGATCATGCATATTCAGAGAAGCTATAAGAACCCATTATGATTTCAATTTTTAATTTTCTCTTTTCTTTTCAAGTTGTATTGTTTGCTTTTCTTTCTTTTTGTCTCTCCCATTAATAGTTGGTTAAGGAATTTTTCACTACAGTCTGAAAGAAACAACAAACTTATGGATATCAGCAGAATGCAAATTGGCTTGGTTCATCTTTACTAAGCGTTCTTCCTTCAACAACTTATAACAAAAGCTCCTCTTCTCTATACGTAGAACCGAAGGACATTCTACCTCTTCTACTACGTAGGACGTAAAAGAAATTTCCATATACCTGTTGTATCTGGGTACCAACGTTATACCCACCACTAATCATAAAATCTACAGTTGCATCTGCCCACCAAGGGAATAGACAATGCAAGCGACCCGCCTAGACAAGATAACAACAAAAGAAAATTATCAGAATTGAAGTTCCCCACTGCAGCATCCTACAAGATGGTGGCATAGATAATAAAGAAGGAAAATGATATTGCACTATTTATTTATGTACTTCCAATTAAAAACTAGTACATCTTTTGGAAGGAAATACTCACATTAGTCCAATCTAAGCTGGTGCTGAATGAGATGTCAGTGAAAGCCAAAATATTTGCATATAAGCGCAGTGGGATACTCTTCAATAAATATACCTAACCAGGAAAAGGGTGAGTTATTGCGTCTTGAGAAGATAGAAATGCATCATGGTTGTATCAGCCACTTCTGCTTTCCAGAAAAGAGAGGGAAAAATCCGTTCTAAATAAAGAGAGGTATACATTTTCTTTTCATTCTGCGTCCTTTCCCATCAACCGAAGAAAATAGATCACCTATCCAGCTGCCACGCCAGAGAAAAAGGGAATTAACTATTTTTATTTCTATTTTATGGCTTTTCCTTTTTTTTTTTTTCGTTGGTTGTGGTTCGGGGAGGGGGAGGGGGTGGATGTGTTGAGCAGCGCTATGTTGGTTTCCAGGGCTGTACAATATGCTAGGATCTATTGCTGCCAACTTCCTGCTTGTGTTATAAACAGAGAAGGGATCACAACCAATAGGTGTCATCATCCATCTTTGGAATGGTGTAGAAAAAAGGGTCTCAAACCAAGAGTCGCCAAAACAAGAATATATACCTGATATAACCATCTATGACATCTTCATATTAAATGGTTAAACCTGTGATTGCTTACATGTAGTCAAAATATGAAGACAGACTGCGACAATGCAAATGTTTGGGGCCAATGCAATCGTAAGCTGATCTTCCTATCTCTTTAGTGCAGGTAGATCCAAAAAAGCAAAACACAATGTTGGTAAATCTTGTTGGAATTCTTTCAAGACCTAACATCCGGCTAACAAGTAAATGTTTCAAAAATTTTAAAACTAATACCGAGACCTTGGAAACTGAAAGTTTCAATTTTTTGTAACAAATAAATTTCCTTGAGGTTAATGAACCAGAAAAAGCCTGAAGC
Organism: Casuarina cunninghamiana; assembly: GCA_028551485.1. Lineage (NCBI taxonomy): Eukaryota > Viridiplantae > Streptophyta > Magnoliopsida > Fagales > Casuarinaceae > Casuarina > Casuarina cunninghamiana. Next base: position 11,876,884 of record CM052369.1, on the reverse strand, counting down.
ATTGGTTGTTTATTAATTTCAAGTATATTGATGAATCAACCAAATAGATCAGGTCCAATAATTACACAAAAGGATTAACACTGACTAAAAAGTTATTCCTAGGAGGTTGAGATGGACAACGGCAACACCAGAAGGTATTAATGTGGTTCCATCATATGCAATAAGGACCAAATGAACACAAGGAATAATAAAATCCAATTGATGATATCGGTGGCAGAAAGAGCTTCTGCACTGACAAAAGACATCACAACTCGTGCAAGATGTTACACTTTTCCATAGCAGAAATAATTTAGAGCTGCTGGTAGTCTGGATTTTAGGTTTTATAGGAAGGCTTACCCCAGCATATGCTGCGATTCTGGGTAAAGTTGCTAGATTTCCTGTGCCTTCTGTATACACACTTGCGTCAATTAAAACCAGCTTTTCAACCTGGAGAAGAATTGAACTAGAAAAAATGACTTATCACAAATGCTAGGAGGTGATAACTTTTCACAAGTTTATAACCTGCATGTTCTCTAAAATTGAGTTGATAGTGCATAAGTAAAAGCTCAACTATTCACTTTACTCACAGCTTCTGGATGATGGACTGCAAAGTCAATTGCAACAGCAGCACCAAGGCTCGGTCCAACCAGTATCATCGGCCTTTTGATGTATGAGTTCCAAAGCTGTTGTTGAAACGAAAGGAGTCCAACATAATGGGTGAAAACTCCTTTGTATCATAAAATATCGAGAATAGGTTCTTACAGACAATTACTAGATAGTTCAATAGCATGGTTAAATTGAACCAGAGCTTCTTAACGGCACCAGAAAAACTTGGCCCGTCAAAAATCTTTGAGGACATAAAAATAAGCTGTCAAAAAGTGTCATCCAATGCTATTTTTCTTCTTTTTTTTTTCTGTAATTTTTGAAGCTTCCATCATAAAATAATCTTTGCGATCAAAAAAATTTCCTTGTAGTCAAGCCAAGGATGAAAGAAGCCATGAAACCTGATAAAGGTGTTCGCGCTTAGATGCCACATCACACGGTGGAAGCTTTCCTGGCACACATGAAAAATAAGGACAGAAAAGGCATCATCAAAAAATTCACGAACAAAAGGAGCAACAAGAGAGAGAAGGAAAAAAAAAAAAGGAGCAGGTAAACGAACCCAGATCAGAGAAACCCCAACCAAGAATGTCCACAGCCCAGGCCTCCAAGCCTGCCTCCTCAAGCAGCGGGTGCGTGTATCTCCATTCTAAACAGGAGCTGAACAATAAGATGTAGCGAATAACAAAACCCAAAGTTAACCATTAATATGTCTCAACAAACACTGCGGTTCAAAGATACCTGTCGAAACCATGCAGAAGAACCAGCGGACTTGTCTCGCTCCGTATCGCGGGCCTCACGCAACTACTCATTATACTGCTCTCGGAGAAGCTTACCTGCAATTTCGCGAGCACATTGTATTCAATACGATATGCAGCACAGAGCTACAGGATAGGGGACTAAGAATTACAGTCACAGGCACTCTCTCAATCCTGGTGGCGAGCCTCCGAGCGAACGTGTCTCTGATATTCTCGACTTCTCTGGGGAGAAACGGAGGGAACCCAGCAGAAAAGACTCCGAAACGCCTAGAGGCGCTGCATTTCTTGGGCAGTGTTGGTGGTGCGCCGCCGGCCGTGAGAGCGAACATCTTCTTGTCACCCACGGCGTGAGTCTTAGAAGGAGACTCTCAAATATCTGTCTAAATAGCATCTCTGGGCCATCGTCGCAGAGATTCACAACCATCAATTTCAGCCAGAGGCCTTCGTTAACCAACTTCCGCAGTTCGTCATTAACTCCCAAATCTAATACAACAGTACCTCATCCCAAATCTTAATTCTGTGAAGATTCAGAACCTCAGTGCAAACGCATCATTTTCCTCCACGTGTCCCTATGTCTGATTCTAAGATTTGGTAAATATATTCTTATCTTCACCGCTTTACCCTTCTGAAGCTTCTTATTCATTTACTTGTATCATTGTGTCGGTTAATCTTCAAGCACGCCGAAGGCATTCGTACGGTCAGGACGAAATTTTGTTATTATATTCGTTGCCTCGTAACAAAGTTTGTTATGATATATTCATGGAGGTCCTGAAGATCTCAATCGAACGCTACACGTGTACCATCCCATAATCGGAAGCTCAATATTAGTTGAGACTGCTGTATCCATTTACACTTTATATTAACCCCAGCCTCCATTTTGAGGGGCTTCAGTGAAAGCTCTGACTTCGCGAAGCAGCGATGGATACACAGCAAGAGCGAGCGGGATCTCCGGCTCCTCACACCCCACCTCCAGGTGCCCCTGCCGGCGGCGGAGATTTTTCAGCGATTCTAACAGTCCTCTTATCCTTCATCGCCATCCTGGCCATGGTAATAGACCTCTCAAAAGCTCTATGCAAGTTTTCTCTTCTCTGAAGCTTGACGAATTCGCAGTCCCACACACTATTTCCCGGCATTGCTTTTTCTTATTTTTGTGGGATATCGGAACTTGATTTTAAAATTATTTCGTTTTTTTACTTCTGTAATATATTAACATCAACTTCTAGGTACTATGTACTGTATGATTTTTTTTTTTTTTTTTAATTTTTATTTTCACCGGATGCATCATTTAGTTGAGAATCTTACCAGGGAGTCACCTTTGTTATCGTCATTCTGTTTCAGTATGACTTCTTCTTTGTAATCACAGTCGGCAGCTTTCGGCCAAATTCATTTCTTTGTGCTTTTGGTTTTGGTTCCATAACATATCAATTTGGTCAGGATTTTGTGATTATCAGCTTTGATGGTTTTACTTGCATCAAGCTCTGTTTGATGTTAATTATAACGTATTACTGAAGTGTTTCTAGATTTGTGTACGTTTTGACCTAAATTGATTCTCCATTCTATATGCTTCTCGTCTTATTTCCCTCTTTGTAGTGTAGTGTTACTTTGCACTTACTTCTCTGGTAAGCCAATTGGGATGTATGTAACTGTTTTGGGTTGCAGTTACTAGTTTGTCTGGATGTTGAGATTATATTTCTGGGTTAGTAATCTTTCTTTCCTATTTGCTGGTTGTAGTCATAGGGCCGTGGGGTCTTACATCAGTGCAGAGAGGATTAACATACATTAATATTCTCGTAAGGTTACTACAAATTAGTATTTCACCTTCCATTAAAATATCTGGCTGCTTAGACTAGCAGAAATGTTTCAACAATTTCCTTTTTAAGTCTATGTTAGAATATTTGGTACTATCGTCCATTGTTATTTGACTACTGAGCTTTATAAAGGCAAAGGGCATGAACATCATATCATGAAGTACAAACTCGACATTGCAGCATTATCCCCACATTGTTCTATTTGTATTATGTCGCCTGAAAGTTGTGCCTCTAGGTTATTGACAGAAAGATATCTGTAAAAAGAATAATGCTTAAAGTGTTTTTTTTTTGAATGATTATTTAATTTGCTTAATAAATCCAAGTTCGATTAAGATTTTAGAAGTTGAATCTCATTGACATAAATAAGCAGTTACATCACTTATCAAGTTCTATCTGTGACATTGAATTAAAAACTTACAGGTAGTGATTCCTTCGGCATCAAATTTTAAGAATAGCTTGTCCATTGTGCACCAAGTCCCAGAGGGTCATGTTGGGGTATACTGGAGAGGAGGTGCCCTTCTAAAGACAATTACAGATCCAGGTTTGTCTCTATGGTCTTCTCTTAATGATTTCCACTTTTTTCCCCCCTTGGGACTTATGTGATGCTGGCCTTATCTAATATGAATTTTCAGGTTTTCATCTAAAGATGCCATTGCTAACGCACTATGAGCCTGTTCAAGTAACCCTGCAGACAGATCAGGTAGATTTGTGATGTGAAGATTGATTATTTCATACTACCAGTCGAATGCCTAAATTTGTCCTGTCTCAAATTACAGGTGAGGGATATTCCATGTGGTACTAAAGGTGGTGTTATGATCAACTTTGAAAAGATAGAGGTATACCTATGAAAGTCTTTGAGAAAATAGCAATTCACAATCAGTCTAATGTTTGATTTTCTGAGTTCATTTCTACTAATTGGAATGCTTATTCAGGTTGTTAACCGGCTTCGCAAAGATTATGTATATGAAACACTGCTGAACTATGGAGTTCACTATGACAACACATGGATATATGACAAGATTCATCATGAGATTAATCAATTCTGCAGTTCCCACAGTCTTCAGCAAGTCTATATTGATGTGTTTGATCAAGTATGTATGCCGCATGAAGCAAAACATTTCAAGCAATTGATGAAAATGTGTTCTCTCATAATTTAACTTCACGGTATATGAATTGTTCTGCTGCTGTTAAAAGTAGCATACTTATACTCCTTTATATGTATGTCCCGGCCTGGCAAGTGCTGGCCGAGACAATACGAACCAGGCGGCTTGGGACGCAGTTTGCCTGCGGCCTCAGCCGGGCGACTAGTATCCAGCCGACCTGTGGTTTCCTTGTGTTGGGCTACCCACTCGGGTGGTGCCTTCGTTTAAGTTTAAAGCTGTAAAACATAGTAGTTCTATTCTAAATTCGTTTTCCGTTGCGATGGTGTTTTAAAGAGTTGACCCACATATATCGAATGTCGTCTTGTCCGGTACGGGGAGTCTCGTTCTAGAACCTAGTAACCGGCTTGCCTTGTCGCATGCCACTGAAAGGACTCTTCGGCTCGATAAGGATGTACATGTTTCCGTGACCTGTCCTATACTGCCCAAACCCCTTCTAAACTGTCCTGGGACGGACTATAATTGTCCCAGAGCGACCTTCAGTTGCCTAACTGAGGGCAAGGAGTGGCTGGCCCAGATCTCTGCTAAGACTAGGCGCCCCACGGATGTCTAAGTCCGTGACAAGTGGTATCAGAGCCAGGTTGGCTCGAGATACGTAGGTGGTTGGTGGCAGTAAATGCGCTAGGTTCGCCTGGGGCCAACCCCAAGAGTGGGCGCGATACGATAGAGCCCCTGCCATGCGATTCAAAAAGACAGGCAGGAAGGGCGAACGGATTCACTTGGACACAGCGAAGGAGTCGGGGAGTGTGACCCAGGAGAACCTCCCTGGGAGTAATAACTAAACTACTAGTAGAGAATGGAGTGGGATGCCTATGCATTGGTGAAATAGCTACCTTTCAGGTGGATATGGGAACATATGATCGAGTTCGGATCCGGAGCGAAACCGTTCGCTAAGGTCCCACGCCAGTTAGCGTTACTTAAGCTTGTGGAACTTAGGGAGCAGTTGAAGTCCCTAGTAGATGCGAGGTGCATCCGTTCAGCAAAAGACCCCATATGGCATGATGGTCTTAATACAGTCCAAGGGGGGTGGTCTTCTGCTAAGGATTCCGTGTAAGAGCAATCCTCGTTTGACGGATGTGCTAGAGAAATCTAACCACTGGAGTCATAAAGAGGTGTGTCAGGCGAAGCCATTCAAAGTGTACCCCGATGCTTCTGATGAAAGCCATTGGAGGAGTACTCATGCAACAGCGGCACCCCGTCACTCTTGAGAGACGGAAGTTAAATGAAATGTAACATCAGGACACAGTGCAGAAAAGGGAAATGACGGCAATTGCCCATTGTGTCAGAACATAGCGCCATTATCTACTGGGTTCCCAATGGTGATCCAGATAGTTAATGTGACCTCGAACTTCACCCTGACACAGAGGAAGTTGTTGCCTAAGTAAGCTAGATGGTCAAACCTTTTAACTAAGTTCAACTACACGTAACGTACCAGCTGAATATAGCAACGTGGTGGCTGGTGCTCTCAGCCGGAAGAAGTGCTGGCTGTGTCAAGTATAGTAAGTAGTGAACAATGTGCTACAGTTTGTGAAGGAATGAATGAGCCATGACCCTGTGGCCGAGCAAGTAGGATAGTTGGTTGAGGTAGAAAAGACCAACCAGTTCTGGTTGGAAGACGACTGCATCGATTTCAAAGATCGGCATCCGTAGATTTCATAGTGGCAGAACCTGCGCCGAGGACTCATCAGCGAGCATAGTGATATTACGTGGGGAAGAACCCAGAACAATAGAGGAAGCCTCGTGTTATTTTAGCCGACATATAGGCTCAAAGGGGAGTTGTCTATGAAGACTTACAGGGCTCGTGAGACGAGTTAAGTTCGAGAAGTGATGCTTGTGGAAACTGTTGGTGCCTTTGCCAACATCAGATTGACTACGGGAGAACACCTTCATGGATTTTGCTACAAGCCATCGAAGGGCGAGGAGAACAGCTCGATGTTGGTTATGGTGGATCGGTTCCCAAACATGGGATTCTCACACCGAGCCCTATAGTGCGTGTTACCAAAGTAACAACAAGTCTTCTTCGAGATCATGTTGTGAAATGTTTAGGAGTTGCCGTAGAGTATCAGGGATGATGGTGACCTACGGCTTGTTAGCCGATTTTGGGAAGAATGATTTGGCCCCTTGGCCTCAGAATCACGATTTGCTGCTAACTTCTATCCAGTGATAGATGGATAAACAGAGTAGTTGAGAAGTTGATGGAGATGTACTTGTGATGTGTTGTTATCGTGGGCTAAAGGAATTGGGCGGAGCTAGTAGAGATACCTTAGCTCTTCTGATTCCTACCGCCTGTAGTGAAGTGAACTGACTCATAGAAGTCTTGTAGAATTGGGGATAAAACCACACCCCTTTATCCCATGATTACAAAGGCCAAGTTGTCGAGCCGGTGTCTTGGCGCCGATGAATCGACATCCTTGTGAGAGTTACGTGCGGGAGTGATCCGACCCTATAAGGTTACCAAGAGAAGGAAAGAGCTGACCGACAAAAGTATAGATGGTTGGCTAAAACATTAGAGAGGAGGTGTTGGTGAAGTGTCTTCCTTCCCAACACCAAGTGTATAAACCTCTTTGCGAAGGCGTGTGTTGATAGTAAACAAGAACTCGCAAGTTCGTGACGGAATGGGACAAGGTGGTTGATCAGCTAGACCTTGAACCCAAAAGCTATTTGGTTTTTCCATTAGAGTGTGTTGAGATCCCTCCACGGAGATAAGGTGGAGGCGGGACAGGGCAGTCCAAGCGGACTCCCTTTAACGATGGTGAAGTCTTTTGACAAAGGTGTTGTGGAGATCTTGAATGATCACCTACTTAGCAAGAATTGAACCCATACACGCCGACAGTTCCTTGTCGAATGGACAAGCCTGCCGAGCGGGGAGTATCGTGTGAGTGTGTAGTAAGAATTGTGGTATCAGGTGCTTCATCGGTATGAGGGCGGCTGGAAGTACGAGTCGGGAGTCGTTGGGGTCAGGTGAGCCAAGTACAACGCTCAATGAACCTCACCCTCGTGGCCTTGTAGTGACGAGAGCATCGCTGAATCAGGTGAGGGAGATTGTCCCGGACTGGAAGTACGAGCCGAGGGACCAGCCGATGGAGGACGTGGCCTGCTTGTTTATTTTCCTTGTAGCGACAAGGGCGTCGCTAGATTAGGTGGGGGAGTTTGTCCCGGCCTGGCAAGTGCTGGCCGAGACAATACGAACCATGCGGCTTGGGACGCAATTTGTCTGCGGCCTCAGCCAGGCGACTAGTATCCAGCCGACCTGTGGTCTCCTTGTGTTGGGCTACCCACTCGGGTGGTGCCTTCGTTTAAGTTTAAAGCTGTAAAAGATAGTAGTTTTATTCTAAATTCGTTTTCCGCTGTGATGGTGTTTTAAAGAGTTGATCCACATATATCGAATGTCGTTTTGTCCGGTACGGGGAGTCTCGTTCTAGAACCTGGTAACCGGCTTGCCTTGTCGCATGCCACTGAAAGGACTCTCCGGCTCGATAAGGATGTACATGTTTCCGTGACCCGTCCTATACTGCCCAAACCCCTTCTAAACTGTCCTGGGACGGACTATAATTGTCCCAGAGCGACCTTCAGTTGCCTAACTGAGGGCAAGGAGTGGCTGGCCCAGATCTCTGCTGAGACTAGGTGCCCCACGGATGTCTAAGTCCATGACATGTAGGTCTTGAGTTGCATCAAAAGGCTCCCAATACTTTTCCTCCTTTATGATGTTGTGGAACAACATTGTACCATGCACTTATATGTGGATAGCGTGTTATAGATGTTTGTGGTGTTAGAATTTTCTTTGATGTTTACTAAGTCCTTGTCTATTTGATCTATTTATCTTTTACTGGAAAGCATTTAACTTTTGCAGATTGATGAAAAGATGAAAGATGCTCTTCAGGTTGACTGCACACGTTATGCTCCAGGTATTGAAATTATCAGTGTGCGAGTAACGAAGCCAACTATCCCAGACAGTATAAGACACAACTTTGAACAGATGGAAGAGGAACGCACTAAGGTTCGCTTTCATTTCTTTAAGACAAGACAATTTCACTTTCTCCATGCATATGTATTCATTTAATATAGGTACTTCTACACATGCCTTTATATATACAATGAAGATATAGTCTTGAATCAGTTTATATTCTTCATTGTTGAAATGTAGATACTGTGTAAAATAATGTGATTTTAACAGATCTTTATGATTCCAAAGTATGGCTGACTGTCAAATTCTCTTTAAACAAGTTAGCTTTGTTTGTTGAATATTTGATATTAAAGCCTTTTCTTGATACCCATATATTGTACATCCATGCGTTTGCAACCAGACAAAGTTGCCTATTTGGATAGTAGGCGATTTATTTACTAGTAAGTCTTCAGAGGTATGACAGTGGATCATTCTATGTTTTGCGTTGATGCTGCTGTGTTAGGTGTTAATTGCTGTCGAGAGACAGAAAGTAGTTGAGAAAGAGGCGGAGACAAGTAAGAAAATGGCTATCAGTGAAGCTGAGAAGAATTCAAATGTCAGTAAGATTGTTATGGAACAGAAGCTGATGGAAAAGGAAAGTGCCATGAGGCAGCAAGAAATTGAGAACCAAATGTACTTGGCTCGGGAAAAGAGTCTGGCAGATGCAGATTTCTACCGGTGAAATTTTAGTTTTCTCTTCAGTTGAAAAGTTACGAACATTATTTTGTGGAGACCTAATGGAATTGCTTTCCCTGTTTCTAGTGTATTGAGGGAAGCTGAAGCGAACAAGTTGAAGCTTACTCCGCAGTTCCTTGAGCTCAAATTCATTGATGCCATAGCTGATAATACCAAGATATTCTTCGGGGAAAAGGTCTAATTTCTCTATCCAGTGTTCACGAGTGGACGTGAGCGTGTGCAAGCTTTACTCATTGTCCCTTCCTTGCAGGTACCTAACATAGTTTTGGACCAGAGGCTACTCGGGAACTTCCTGCAAGATGTGTCGAAGGAAGTCTCAAAAGAGGTGTCGTCTTAAGAGGGGAGTTTTGAAGCTTAAGTTTCGAGCGTCACTTATATCAATGTGGTATATGAGCGGGAAATCGATGCTGTAAGAATTAGGTCACAGAGTTGATAACTTCTTCATTTACAAGTTGCTTCGGTTAATTTCCTTTTTTTGATTGGTTGGTTATACATTTTCCGCTAACAGAAGTCTTCCCTCCTGATGTGATGAAAAATTATGTGTAAAAAGCTAGAAACGTTTTGCCAGTTGACGTTCAATCTTTTGCCCCAATATTCTATCGGCATATAACTTGAATCATTTTGTGTTGGTAAGTTATGCATGGTAGATAAACTTACATATGTTTAGTTCTTAATGCATGAATATGTTCTGAATTTTCTTTAGTTAAGGTGAATTTGAACTAACAACAAATTGACTCGTGGTGAGAATTAGATGCATCTTTAAACTCATGGTACATCGTAATGAACAACTTTGGCTTCACGCAAAAAAAATGACAGGACAGAGAATTCTAACTTTACACGTCTTTATTGGTTGACTTTCCGGTCTATTCACACAATTGTAATCTACATTGAAGAGTGTAAGAGTTTACTTTCCTCTATCCTCTTGTAGTAATATGGTCATTTTCGCCATTATAATATCTCTTTGAAGTGGAGCTAATTTTTTTTTTTCACCTATTTAAGTTTTTTCTTTTTCAAATAATCCCCCCATATGACAGGATGATAAGGGTTTAAATGCATATGATGCATTTTTATTTGTCAAACATAGAGAGAGTAGTTAACTGTGAGTTTTAATTAAGAAAAAAAATGATGATTAAACTTAGTTTGTTGCAATACAAAAAAACTAAAAATTAGTATATGTACTTATCAAAATTGAAAAGATCTGATTTCTCGTGCAGATAAATTTCAGGACAATTTCCTTGTTGAGATGGAAAGTGTGCATAGACACATACGAAGGTATTGTGTTGCTTAGGTGAAAAAATCATAGGTGTTCTTCCTTGTTTTGGACCTCTCTCAAAAATGTCCTCTAAATGGCATGCATTAGGCATCCTGTAGGTTTGTAGTATTACAGGAACTTCGTAGCTATCAAGTTTGTTTCTTCCTGTGGTCCTTTTCCCATACCAATAAAGCAATGGGATATGATTACTCCTTTCATTGAGTTGATATTTTGGAATAAAGATTATGCTTGCAACAAAAATCACCTTGAGAGCATTTGCAAAAGATTTGTTAGATCTAGTTCTAGGCAGTCAAATGCTCAAGAAACCTACCTCACATGTATTAAGGTTGACTTTTTATCTGAAATCTCACTCACATCTCTTTATTGCCACCTCCCGCGCTATAACTGTAGCCCAAGTTTTGCAATTACTTGATATCCAAGAAAGAGGGTGTTCGAGCTATTCATGGAAAACCTTTTAAGGATGTTCTCTCTTCGGAGATGACTAAACCCCTCCTTAGCGAGGAAGGTGATTCAAGTTACACTTTAAAACTTCCTAAGGAAGTCGAGCAAATCAGACAATTTTTCCTTCGAAATTATAGGATTGTCCAATCATCTCTGGAATCTCTTTTAAAGTCACAATCTGGCCTATGTCTCTTCCAAATTGCATACCAAATCAACACCACAATAGTTTTCAACTATATCATAAACAACAATACAACGTCATTCGTACATTAAGTTACTCATTTTACAGTCACAAACGATTAAACTACAAACTACTTGAAGGATAATTACCAAACACTACACGCTACTCTTAACGGGGAGAAAGATCCGTGAAGGGAAGAGAGTCCTTTGGACTCAGTTCGCCTAGACTGCTTATCCAGCAACATTCCTGAAGCCACTTTCCCAAGTTCATGGGCAGACGTGTAGGCAACTGTCAACTAGTAAAAGACAAAGCAACACATAATGCCCTGTCGCTGTCACCAAACGTCGTTGCCGCTCTCGCTTTTTCAATATTACATTTGGCAAATAGGATAGTTCAAGATTCGAAAGCATTTTTTTCTTCCATAAACCTGGCACAAAACAAAAGCCAACAAGAAAATAACTCTCTTCAATTGGAGACTCGCCAGTCGATCACTTCGCAAAGAGCGACTTGGGCGATCTCCAAACGCGGATGGTAGGTTGCAACTTCGAGGATGTTATCCCGATCCAGGCATATACTCAATCATGGCAACCTCTGACAGACTTAGGCTTTGCTGTACGCTGCTGGTGGATATGCTCTCCAGTCTGGCTTTTGCATATCACTTTACGTAGAATATCTTGATTTTGTGCGTATTCTATGTTATTAAAAGTTGCAAATGATCGGACGCAACGCCGTTCTGTCACAAAAGAGGAAGAAAGGCATAGATTTGTGGGAATGCTTGTATTACTTTCTTGTCTCAAACTGTACATATGAGGGTCCTTATATAGTGTAAGGAACAAACCATAAAGGAAACAATATACAAATAGAGAAAGGAAATAACTTCCTATATACAATAATAATTTCCTAAATAAATAGAATAATAAGGAAAGAATCAACGTAACAATTCAAGGGAATAATCCCCAAATATGTTAACGTATCTCCAACACTCCCCCTCAAGCTGGTGGTTTGGGTGGCTTGTAAACATCAAACACACCAAGCTTGTTCAATAGATACGTGTGTTGTCGATGACAGAGTGCTTTAGTGAAGATGTCTGCAGGTTGTTCCGTAGTGTTAATCTCATGTGTCTTGATGATGCCTTCCTGAATTTTGTCCCTCGTAAAATGACAATCCACTTCAATGTGCTTGGTTCTTTCATGAACGATTGGATTTGTCGCGAGTTTTAAAGCCGCATCATTGTCACAGAAGAGTAAGGTAGGACTCCGTATCCATACTCCAAGGTCACGTAGTAAGCCCCTCAACCAAATTATTTCACAAGTGGTTTTAGTCATAGCACGATACTCGGATTCGGCAGAAGATAATGATACAGTTGACTGTTTCTTGGTCTTCCAAGACAAAAGAGAATTTCCGAGTTTTATGGCAAAACCAGTTGTCGATCGTCGGCTCATAGGACATGTGGCATAATCAGTGTCGCAATACCCCTTCATTTCCATGTTGCAATCTCTAGAGAGGAGCAAGCCAAGACCCGGGCATCCTTTCAGATATTTCACAACCTTTAAAGCTGCATTCATATGAGACTGTTTCGGGGCATGCACAAATTGGCTAAGAATGTGAACAGCATAACAGATATCTGGTCTTGTCATAGTAAGGTAGATAAACTTTCCAACTAAGCGTTGATACTTAGAAGGATCCTTGAGTGGTTGATCTTCTTCTGAGGACGACGTTCCCACATCGAATTCTGGCGTAGTGAGACTCAAGTTCTGTTCAAAAGGAATGATAGCAGGCTTGCAACCAGATAGTCCAGCCTCATAAATAATTTCCAAGACAAATTTCCGTTGACTGAGACAGATGCCCTTGTCCAATCGAGCAATCTCGATACCCAGGTAGTACTTAGGGGGGCCTAAGTCCTTGATGTGGAATGTAGAGTGAAGGTATGACTTAAAACGGGCAATTGCGGAAGCATCGCTACCCATAATCAAGATATCATCCACATATATGAGTAAGTAGATAGAGGAAGTACCTTGGCGCCATGTGAAAAGGACATAGTCGTGACGAGATTGGCGAAACTGGGCTGAGAGAAGGGCTGATGTGAATTTTGCATACCATTGCCGAGAAGCTTGCTTGAGACCATAGAGGGACTTCCGGAGACGACAAACCCGAGACTCCCCCTGTCTGCGAAGGCCCGGAGGAAGGTCCATGTAGATTTCTTCATCTAAATCACCATGGAGAAAGGCATTATTGACATCCATATGATGTATAGACCAATCACAGAAGGCGGCAACGGCGAGGAAAGAACGAACAGTGCCAGCCTTGGCGACTGGCGAAAAAGTGTCATGATAGTCAAAACCTTCTTTCTGGGTGTAGCCTTTTGCTACAAGACGGGCCTTATAACGCTCAACTGAACCATCGGCGCGATGCTTGATCTTGTAGACCCACTTGCAACCAATAGGGCGGCGATGAGCAGGGCGGGGAACAACATCCCAAGTGTGATTATCTGTAAGGGCACGGAGTTCAGCCTCCATGGCCTGTTGCCAACGGGGATCAGTGGAGGCCTCCTGGTAACAAGAAGGTTCGGTGGCAGCAGAAATCCGACTGATGCAGCAAAGATGATCGGGAGAGAGACGGGCAAAGCTGACATAGGACGTGATGGGATAATGAGACCCAATGTGTTCACTGCTGGAACAAAGGTAGTCCTTGGTCCAAGTAGGGGCCCTAGTAGTGCGACCAGAACGTCGAGGAGGAGCCGAGACCGTAGCAGGAGGAGGAGCCGAGACCCCAGCAGGAGGTGGGACATAGGGGACAATGGCCAATGAGTCATCAACGGAGGCTTGCAACGGAGAAGGCGGTGCAGAGGGAGGCACTGGGGTGGGGCCCACTGAGACTGATGGAGGAGCTGACGGAGGAGCTGGGGGTGCAATAAGGACCACAGGTGGTGGTAAGGGATCCGAATCATCAGGGAGAAATGGTCGAGAGCCCGAGGGGGGCACAGTATCAGCCTCCGATGAAGGCATAGCCTGAAAAGGAAATACGTCTTCATGGAAAACAACATCGCGACTGATGAAAAAGGTACTTGTAGCCGGGTCATAAATACGGTAGCCTTTTTGAAAGGAAGGATAACCCATGAAGATGCAACGGGTGGCCCGAGGGGCGAGCTTGTCACGATGGCCCACAGTGGTAGCAAAACACAAACAACCAAAAACGCGGAGATGACCAATATCCGGTGGCTTGCCAAATAGGAGCTCAAAAGGTGTCTTCCCATGAAGGACCCGAGTAGGCATCCGATTGATCAGGTAAGCGGCAGTAACCACACATCGCCCCAAAAATATTCAGGAATGGAGGCTTGGAATTTTAGGGCTCTGGCAACCTCGAGAAGATGGCGATGCTTGCGCTCTACAACCCCATTTTGCTGTGGAGTGTAGGGACAAGAACTCTCATGGAGGATGCCGTGAGTAGAAAAAAAGGAAGAGCAATTATGATTAAAGAAGTCACGGGCATTATCAGTGCGAACACGTTGAACAGATGTGTGAAATTGAGTGTGAATAAGGGCAAAAAAGCGGGTGAGATGAGAAAGTACTTGGGTTTTGGATTGCATTAAGAAGACCCAAGTACCACGAGAAAAATCATCAACAAGAGTGAGGAAGAAGTGGGACCCGTCACGATGGGGGGTGTGATAAGGCCTCCAAATGTCAATGTGGAGGAGGGAAAAAATGGAAGGAGCGCGAGAAGAGCTGGTAGGGAAGGAAAGGCGAGGTTGTTTCGCCAAGGGACAAATCGGACATTTTGGATGGGGGTAAGAGGCACTATGACCCAAACGTTGGCGAGAAAGTAAAATATTATTACTAAAATGGGAATTGCAAAAGGAGCCCGTATTGGGAGAAATACATGAATTTAAATTGAAATTTGCGGGAATAGAAATCCAAAAATAAAGTCCTTGTTGAGCGTTACCCAAGCCCATCAGTTTGCCAGTCGAACGGGCCTGAAAGAAACAGAAATTAGAGTCCAAGAGGGCTCGACAATGATTATTTTCACAAGCTTTGGAAATAGAGATGAGATTAAATTGGAATTCTGGAACATAAAGAACATTTTTGAGAATAAAATTAGGGCTAAGTTGGACATCACCAATTTTGGTGACGGAAGTAACGTTTCTAGTGGGGAGACGTACAGACATGGAAGATTGGGTAGTGTGGATTTTAGAAAAAAAATTTTGGTTGCAAATAATGTGGTCACTGGCACCTGAATCAATAAGCCAATCAGAGGGCAAGATGGAGCTCATAAAACAAAAAGAAGTACCTCCAAAACTGGCAATCTGGTCAGGTTGACCCATTTGATGGAAGGCCTGCATGATCTGTTGAAGTTGGGGCTCACTGAGAGGTGAATTGGACTTATCCTGAGAAGAAACAAAATTAGTTAAAATATTATTATTTTCTTTGGAGTTGGAGTCCCCCGGTCTGCCATGTAATTTCCAACATGTGGCCTTCGTATGGTTGGTCTGCTTGCAGTGGTCACAAAATAAGTGGTTGGGCCGAGTCCGTGAAGAAATTGGGCCATTGGGGCTGTTATTGGGCCCATTGGGTCGGCGAAAACGCAACCCATTTACGCTGCGCGGCCCGGCGGATCCCCTGTGGACAGGCGCACTGAAGCTGTGTTGAGAGGCGTTGATCTGCGAAGCCGAGATCGGATAGAGGCCGTCAGATGGAGGCGCGCCCGCGATGAAGGAGGAACCGTCGGATCTAGGGTAATGAGGGGAGTCGTCCGATCCATGAGGGATTGAAGGGTCGCCCTCAAAAAACCCTAAAGAGCGCATATGCGCCACAGAGCCGACGCCACCGCCTACTCCAAGCACGCTGCCGCCGTGACCAGAGAGAGATTTTTGAGCAGCAGTGGCTCGAGCGGCCAAAATAACTGAATCTCCAACACGGAGATACTCGGCGGAAGCGAGACGGTGGTTCTCCTCTTGGACGGCGAGGAAAAGAAGGCGGCGCAGAGACGGTGGCGGATCCATAGTGAGGATTTGGGAGCGGAAGGAGGAGAACGACTCGTTGAGGATCAGGAGAAAACGAGTGAGGCGTCGCTCCTCCGTCAACCGGTGAAATTGGCGGAGAGTGGCGTCGGGGCCGTCGAGAGGTTCGACCGTCTGGTCATATTCATGGCAGAGAGCCATGAATCGGTTGAAGACGATGGCGACGGCAAGGTTGCCCTGCTGCAATTCAGAGAGCTTCTGCTCGATTTGGAAGAGGCGGACGCGATCAGGGCGGCCGTAGAGCTCGCGGAGGGCGTCCCAGAGAACTTTCGGGTCATCGGTGGGCGGAAGAGCGGCGGCGACCTCCGGGGTGAGAGTGTTCCCAATCCAGGTGCAAACCAATTGGGAACATTTGCGCCACTGTCGCGCAAGGCGGTCGGTGGCGGGAGCCGGGATAGCGCCGTCGAGGAACCCGTCCTTGTCTTTGGTGACAAGGGCGCGGCGGAGCTCGCGGGACCACACTGCAAAAGTGTCCGCGCCGGTGAGAGGTTGGGCGATAAGCCGCAGTTCGGGGCTGTCGGAGGCGGCGGTGTATAGAGGATCGCCGGGTTCCGGTCGGCCGGCGGCAGAATAGGGCAAAAAAATTAGGGGCGAATTCGGGTAGGGATTGGACCCGAATCCGGCATATGGGTACGGGTTAGGGTCCGAAAGGAGACCCGAAGATCCGGATGAGGGTGAGCCGCCCACGGGTGGGTGGGTCGGGGCAGAGGTGGGAGACGGGCCGGGGAGAGGAGAAAAAGTGGGGCCCGAAGAAGAGGAAGTTGGGCCGAGAGGTAGGGCCTGGGAGAGGGTAGGACGGGGCTGGCCAGGGAGAGAGTAGGGGGCCCAGGAGAGAGGGGGTCCAAAGATGGGTAAAGACTCAGGGAACCCATAAGAGGGGGCAGGGCCAGGGAGATTAGGAGAGGGAGGAGAGGTGGAGGAAAGGGGGACATCCTCGATGATGGGAGCATCGGGGTCAAGTGGAGAAGACATGATCACAGAGGGGAGAAGAGAGGAAAAAAAAAGGGCGGAAGCTTGAGGTCAGGAAAAAAAAACTAGGCTCGTGATACCATGTCACAAAGGAGGAAGAAAGGCATAGATTTGTGGGAATGCTTGTATTACTTTCTTGTCTCAAACTGTACATATGAGGGTCCTTATATAGTGTAAGGAACAAACCATAAAGGAAACAATATACAAATAGAGAAAGGAAATAACTTCCTATATACAATAATAATTTCTTAAATAAATAGAATAATAAGGAAAGAATCAACGTAACAATTCAAAGAAATAATCCCCAAATATGTTAACGTATCTCCAACACGTTCAATAGCAACCTCCTTGTATGAAAATGTTTAACGTTGCCGCCCGTATTGACCGGAAGTGCAGTCTTCGGCCCCAATTGTTTGTGCTTTTGTTACTGTCAAAACACATGTTTGGAACATTTTCAAACGGTGACGCCGACTTCGAAAAGCACTGTACTAAGAAGCAGGAGATGTGAGGACAGTCGCGTCGTTTTGGGTGGAGTGGGGACACACGCCGTAACGAGTCGAGGAACTTCCGTGGGAATCCACGTCTCGAGATTCCAACCATATCAGATCTTTTTGAATGATTCTGTCAACCGTTGACATATTCTACTGCCGTTCCTTCGTCTACTTTACTTGGCTGCAGCCTTCCTGCGTCTCTTATTTTCTTCGTCTTTCTATTTCTGCCTGTTCTGCACTTATACAGTTTACTCTACTGTGAAGGGGAGTCCTTTGCTGTACTCAGCCTCTGCTCCTGTACTTTTGACTGTAATGTGTAGGCCTCTGTCGTGTCCCTAGTTGTGGGATCTTAAACAGTGTTTTATTGGTAGGTGAACACTCTACTCATTGTCAATTTTTCGTTATAATCTTCTAGCGTCGATGTGAGTCAGAGGTACTTCTGGAAATTTTTGGTGGTTTTGTTGTTATCTTCCATTGTTTTCTCCAAGTTGAGAATGGTAGATGGGAAGTACTGTTGGGTGTCTTTTTTATCCAAGAATTGGATTTTGTTCTGATATGGTAGTTTTTCTGTGCACTTTTAGGTTTTCCCTCGTACTATTATTATTTTGCACGCTATTGTGTTCAATACTCTCTTTCGGACGCTTTTGAGCTGCAAATTCTGTACTCGCTTCTTCATTGGTGAATTTTGTTTTTGATTTCTTTTTTTCTTAAACGTGAGGAGCAGTAGCCAGCGGCCAAATCTTCTGGGTAGTGATCTTAAGATCACCTTTCCTCTCGTCTTTGGGGATTTTTTTTTTCTCAATTGTGCATGGTAAGCTTTTTAGACCCAAGTTGGACAGATTGATGTGCATGGTCCATACAAAACAATCATAAGTTTTGATAGTTAACGCTCATATTCTTCTCTTTCTAGTGGATTCTTGCGTCTCAGATTTGCAACTTGCCATTTCCCATCATGTTTCACGGTTCTGGAATCACTTCAGGGCTAATGCTGGCTGTCTGCATGAATGATAGATTAAATCTATGTGGAAAACCAGATTGAGATAGTAATTCATTTTGCCTTTTCCTGCAGGATTTTTCTGGCATACCTTCCTTGGTTACTCTGTTAAGTGAGACGATCATATATAGGGAGTTGAAAATGTATGTGGTGGCGAGCAAAGCAGGTGCCATTGTATGCATGTTGCTTTCCTTGTTTTTCTTGGGCACATGGCCTGCTGTTATGACTCTCCTTGAGAGACGGGGTCGTCTTCCTCAGCATACTTACCTCGACTATTCCATCACAAATCTCTTGGCTGCTGTCATTATTGCCTTAACATTTGGGGAGTTAGGAAGTGATTCGCCCAATTTCTTTACTCAACTTTCTCAGGTGATCCCTGTGTATATCAAACGTGTTGTTCTTACTGCTAGGGGGTTGATGTTCATAAATATGGTAAGGAAATCTTGTTTTGACATTTGAAAAGAAGTCCTAGTGAGAGATGATATTGGAAAATGACAACTAATTCTAATAAAAGTACGGGGATGAATTCAGTAGATACATTCTTCAGTGCAAGTTGGAGAGTATGATAGAGCTTTATGTTTTGGCACCATTGTTGTTTATAACAGCATCATATCTAATGTGACATTGTGCGAGAGAAGAAAATATTGATTTAGAATTTGGTGATTTGTTGTTTAATGTCATAACAGTGTTGGAGAACAAATTTTGGTTTCATGGAGCTTGGCCTGAACTGGCTTCACCGGTGGCATTAGGCATATGTTAAAATAGAACTTGGAATTAATTACTTATTTATTTTCCTGGGGGATCGACTGTAGGATAGGATTGATCTTCCACTTCTATGCACATTGCATAAACAGATCGGGAAAACCTCTGCAGAGAAAACCTATACCAAGTTGAATTAATTTAAATTAGATACCAATTATTTACTTTGTCGTCCCTCTCTTTCTGTCTTCCCTTGGCCCTTTGTGTGGATCTTTATCGCATTACTGAGCCCAAGCAACTTTTTGGATATAACCAATGATAAGGTGTTGCGGCCTGTCATCATTGCTTGGCCTCTGGGATAAGGACCCCTTACGCTAGTATAAAAGGAAAACGGAAGCTTAATGACTGGCTATAAGCATGACCTATTGACTGAATTTTTTTTATTTTTTTTATTTTTTAGGTAAAGGTTGAGCAGCATAGCAGAAGTGGATTGATGGATGATGTTTTAATTTTTTTCCAGATAGAAGAAAACAATGACAAATTTTGATTAAAAAAAGAAGAAAAAAAAGAAGTGTAGCAGCTGTCCTAAATTAGCTTATGGTTTTCATTGAGAATGGTAGTTGAGTCCATTCTCTATTATTATCGAAAACAACTCTGTAGATGATAAATGAAGTAATAAAGGCTGGCTTCTACGCTACTACAAGTTATATACGCCCTTAGTTAATGGCAGTTTGTCATTGTAAAATGGTTCTAATATTTTGGAACATAGAAGTGCATAAACTATTTTTCTGAAAGGTTGCAATCACTCATGAAAAAAGCACTCCAATATGCGGTGAGAACTACTATCTTTTTGGCTGGTTTGACGTTAAAAACTCGGTGATATTGTCTGCCTTCAAGATATCCCAACTGTTCCAACACTGTAACTTCTTTGGGCTTTCAAACTACCATCTGACTTTTGTCCAGTAGGAAAAATACGTGAAAAAGGTTCGAGCCTAGTTTTTGGTGGATGCTGATGATTTAATTGTGAAAGCCCTCTATATAACACTTTCTATTTAAATTTCTTTGCACGTTTAGTTATCAAGTCTACAACACAATATAAATATATGTTTGAAGGTGGACTACTCTTTGGAAGTTCTCGGAATGTAGTGTCATTGAATGTTTCACTCTTCTTGCTTGGGAAGAATGCCATGTTTGCTTAAATGCTTCAACCTAATGTAGGAAGTTTGTTTTGACTAAATTAGTGTGCAATCCCGTTTGCATCCTAATTGTGTAGCGTAACACATGTTACATGTTGATTGTATCAGTTACGATTGATTCATGATTCTGCTTGGATGCTTGATGCAGGATAACTGGCCCTCTGTTTTGTTTGCCATGGCCGGTGGGGTGGTGCTCAGCATTGGTAATCTATCTACACAGTATGCCTGGGCTTTTGTTGGTTTATCGGTGACAGAGGTGGTCACTTCAAGCATTACTGTTGTTATAGGTCTCTCTCTCTCTCTCTCTCAATACGCAGAGTGGCACGCGAGCATGCCCATGAAACATACATGCATACATGAGCCCTTATATATTTATGCATGTGGATCTCTTTGTGGGTAGTTGGATATGCACATGGAAGAACCGTGAAATAATACTAAGCAAAAGTTTGAGTTTCTCGTTATTGTCTCTGGTCCGATTGTAACAGGCACCACCATGAACTACTTTTTGGATGACAAGATCAACAAAGCAGAGATTCTTTTCCCTGGTGTTGCTTGCTTTTTGATTGCGGTTTGTCTTGGCTCTGCTGTTCACGCATCTAATGCAGCTGATAATAAAGAAAAGCTCAAGAGTTTGTCAAATGATATTGATGGAACCGAGTAAATGTCTCTTTCCTTCCTAGTTATAAATGGAATTGTCCTGATTTCGATTAATTATTTATAAATTATTAAGCACTGCTTACTTGATTCATGTATATGGGCCTGATTAAGATATTCTATCAATGTATTTTCTTAAGTCGTAACCGTGGTCTTCACATTGAATTTTTGGGATTTTGTCAGACTGGCATTTGTCTATGGAAAGATGTGATATATACGGTGATAAATAGTTCCTCTTTTCTGATTTGCTTTGGCTTTAGTTTGTTCCCATGAAAATGCCACCAGAAAAGAAAAATGAAAAAATCACCGTTATTTTCTGGTGCGAATTATTATTATTATTTTGGTGCATGATGTGGTTTTTCAACTGAGTACTTGCTTGGACGAACGAGAAGCACATACAAAGCTCATTTACATCATAAGCAGCAGCAGAAAACAAATAAATATCTAAAATTAAAAAGAAATTTCCTTCTGAAGAGTCAATGAACTTTTAGGAAGAAGAGTTTCTTTTCTGAAAAAGGAACGCAGCTGTTGACTTTTTTCTTAATGCTTATCTCGGTGGTTTCTTGTCAAATTAATCTTTGTTGACTCGAAGATATTCCACTAAATGAGTTTCTTAGGATCAGATCTTTTTTTAGCAGAATTTCAGAAGCGCCAGGGATTGTTTTCTTTCTCTTTTTGCAATATGTATCACATAAAGCTCTGATGTTTATGCGAACCAAATTTTTTGACAGGGCTATTGGTGTTTCCATGTTCACAAAAACAACAACAGAAGATGGTAAGAAAGATTTGGCCTTTTGTTTTTCATCTTTGAGAACCTTTTGTTTTAATAGACTTGTAATTTTGCCTTTTTCTTCCAATATTGGACTGTCAAATAGTTGAAGCAAGAAATCTTGAAAGTGCAAGTGGCCCCACAGAGAAGGCCAAAGCTGGGACTGCTGATTACCTTGTAGAACTTGAAAACAGAAGAGCAATTAAGGTTTGGTGGTTGTGATTCATAATGGATGCATAATCTGGGATCAACACACACACATTTCCCACATGCAATTATTTTGTGTGGAGCTATTATACATGAAGTTTGGCTGGCCTACTTCTTTCATTCTAGAATAAGTTCATTATCCAAATGATATACCTATGGATTTAGTGGTTACAGTGGAGGGTGTGATTCTGATTGCAGGTGTTTGGAAAGAACGTTTTAATTGGTCTGGCCATAACCTTCTTTGCTGGTTTATGCTTCTCTCTATTCTCACCAGCATTCAATTTGGCAACAAATGATCAATGGCACACCTTGAAGAAAGGGGTTCCTCACTTGTCTGTCTATACAGCATTTTTCTACTTCTCAGTCTCTTGTTTTGTCATTGCTATCATTCTAAACATCACATTCCTTTACCGCCCAGTTCTAAATTTACCCAAATCATCTCTTAAGGCTTATCTGAATGACTGGAATGGCCGAGGCTGGGCCCTTTTGGCTGGTCTTTTGTGTGGTTTTGGGAACGGTCTCCAATTTATGGGAGGTCAGGCTGCTGGATATGCAGCTGCAGATGCTGTTCAGGTTAGTTTTATTACACAACCAAATTAGTAGTGTGTGAGTACAACGCTGAAGCTGATAATTGTATGATCTTCGTTTGTCCAATTCTTTACCTTGAAAAGTGGTTTGCCTGTCAGACATGTATGTCCACCAACTTGTCAACTTCTCATTTGAATTTGGGGTGATGTCAGGCACTTCCACTTGTGAGCACCTTCTGGGGCATACTTCTCTTCGGAGAGTATCGGAAATCATCTAGAAGAACATACATATTGCTCGCTGGCATGTTGTTTATGTTTATCGTAGCTGTTGGAGTTCTTATGGCATCATCAGGGACCCGAAAATAAGTATGCAGCTGAAAGGGTTCTGGAAATAGTACACAGCATAAATAACAAAAATTGTTAATGAAGTTGTCAACAACAGGCATATGCAGCTTCTTTGTTCTTTGGTCGAGATGCAACAGAGCTATGTCAAGACTTTACTGCATTCCCATTATTCAAGTGCAGAATTCTGTTCAGTTCATTTGTAAAGGAGGACAAGAAACAGGTATAGGGTTGCTAAGATAAAAGCATAGTTTAAATTCTTCATAGATATTTGTCAACGGTACTGCCAGTGAATGTATTTGGAATCTTTGTTTATCTCTTCTTATATTTTTCTTTCAAGCGTGTGAATTCGTGAAATGGGAACCTTCCACCCTCTGCCCTTTCCCTTTCACTCTCTTTCCTTCTGGTATGTGATTTTGATCATAAAAAATATGCATTGCATACACATTTTGTTAGGATTGGTGGAACAGTTAGGTTAAAGGGTATGGTTGTCATTACAATCAGGGGTCTTTATGTAATTGTGGAACTAGGAAATATCTTCTAGATATAATAGATTTCCTAGTAGTGTTGGATTAGGATTCTTATCCTTATGTGGAAGTAGGTTTTCCTAGTAGTATTCAACTAGGATTCCTTCAGGGTTTCTCTATAAATAGGAGAAGTATAGAGAAACCTAGTGGGCAAGTTGAGAGAGTCCCCATGGGGGGCTAATTGTTGAAGAAAGCCCCTCTCATGGATTCTAGTTAATGAGAGAATCCATGAGATACCTATTTGAAGAGAGGGAATGTATGAGAAAATCTAATGAGAAGAGATTACAGGGGACGTAGGACATTATGATGTTCCGAACCTCTTAAATATGTTGTGTTTGGGTGTGTGCGTTCTTATATTTGTGTGTTCAATCTCATTGTGGTTAATGTGACTTAGTTGAATTCTCCCAACAAGTGGTATCGGAGCCATGTTTGGATTCCAACAAGTGGTATGGGAGACAAGCTTGGTTTCTAACAAGTGATGCAGTGAGTGTGGAGCATGGAAGATCGGGACCATTGATGATGGATTGAACGTGGTGAACGCAATTGAAGAAATAGATTGATGTGTTTTGAGGTGAGATTTTCTCTTTCCCTAAATCCGGTTTGATTTTGGACGATATTGATGTAGATCAACCGGAATATATTGTTGGAGTTGTGGATTGAGGTTTGCAAAGTGCAGATCTATGTCTCGTTGTCTATATCTGAGCATTTGGCTCAAGTTGTGGCGTTAGATGACAGAGAATAGTAGAGATATTGATGTTTGAGGGGGAGCACTTTGTTGATGTTGTTGATGAATTGTTGATTGAGGGGGAGCATGTGATGCTCCTATGTTGACGTGATGCTCCTATGTTGATGTGATTGATGAAGTAAAAGTTTTGGATTTTCAAGTTTGTCGATATCTAGATGAGGTGTATTGAGACTCCGATGGTTGATTCCGGGGAAGCACCAACAATTCTGGATAAGAAGAGGTGGACTCTTCGTTGGGGATTTCGAAGAGTGATCTCAATTATTATGGAAGTCCTATGATTTTTACTTTTATTGAGGGCCTCATGGTGGAGGACACATTTAGATGGAAGAAGCCCATGATGATGTGCAGATGCCTGGAGAGAAACACGGCCTAGGAGAGGTGTAACCTAGAAGAGGCTGCAGTGGAAATGCCTAAAGAGGTATGACCTAAGAGAGGCGTGGTTTAAAGAAAAGGTAAGATGGCACAGTTGATGCGGGCTTGTTTTGAAGAGAGTTTTGTCCAATCTTTCTCTATCAATAAGATTGTGGTTGTAGAAGTTGAAGAGAGTTTTTTGCAATCTTCTCTTTCAAAAGATTGTGGTTGAAGAGAGTTTATTTAGTCTTTCTCTGTTCAAAGACTATAGCTGTGGAAGTTGAAGAGAGTTTCTCCAATCTTTCTCTTTCCAAAGATTGTGGTTGTGTAGTTGATATATTTGAAGAGATTTTCTATACTTTCCTATGGTGTAGGGATGTTGCACCAAATTGTTCCAAAGAGGAGATTGTTAGGATTGGTGGAACAGTTAGGTTAAAGGGTATGGTTGTCATTACAATCAGGGGTCTTTATGTAATTGTGGAACTAGGAAATATCTTCTAGATATAATAGATTTCCTAGTAGTGTTGGATTAGGATTCTTATCCTTATGTGGAAGTAGGTTTTCCTAGTAGTATTCAACTAGGATTCCTTCAGGGTTTCTCTATAAATAGGAGAAGTATAGAGAAACTTAGTGAACAAGTTGAGAGAGTCCCCATGGGGGGTTAATTGTTGAAGAAAGCCCCTCTCATGGATTCTAGTTAATGAGAGAATCCATGAGATACCTATTTGAAGAGAGGGAATGTATGAGAAAATCTAATGAGAAGAGATTACAGGGGACGTAGAACATTATGATGTTCCGAACCTCTTAAATATGTTGTGTTTGGGTGTGTGCGTTCTTATATTTGTGTGTTCAATCTCATTGTGGTTAATGTGACTTAGTTGAATTCTCCCAACACATTTTCCCTTCTTCAAATTACTTTTTAACTTGTATACACTATCTTCCGTCTCAGAAATTGTTGCATCCATAGAATGATGGTTGTTCGTAACGTCGTCGCTTCAACTGAAGAATGTGATTATGTTATAGAGGACGTCCATCAGTATAGAATAATATAGTTCGAAGATATCCCATTTGCCATAAGCCTTTTTGGTATGCACCTTACACGTTGGTTGCTTGCTGGCCTCGACGTTTTGAGCACCGCTATTAGATAAACCATTTGACACGGGCTCTTATACTATTTATTACGATAGATGAATAGCTAAACCTTTTTATGAGGCCAGAAACTCTTACTCTCCTTCCCATGTGGGAGGAAGTCCTTTAATGCCCAAACATGAGACGAAACATAAATGCCTCCTTATCTATTGCCTCAAAATGAAAAATATTCTGGGTAAACTTTAATATCACACAAAAAATCCTAAGTTTGTCTTACGAAGAATAAATGACAAAAATTATATGAACATGAAATCTAATAACCTTATATTGGAAATAGAAAAGAACAGGCTTCGTCTTGATAAATATTTCCTTCAAACGGTATAACTCTGGACAAAATTTATAATTAAGAGTATGGGATCAAGATCTGTCCCCAGCCCAAATGCTATAAGCAAATTACTCATATTTGTCCATTCCTTCGCATAGTCAGCAGCGGATGTTTTAGCAAACATAATTACACATTCCTTAAGCACCAAATAATACAGAGAATGGCACAAAAATATCCAAAAACATAGTCAAATTTTTTTCCAATGTCCTATAAGTACTTTAGCTCCCAATAGTTTGACCAAAACCAACAGAAATGGATTGGTAATATCATGCAAACTCTTATAGCTTGGAAGCTGTTAGACTCATTTGCACCATCCGAGGGACGGATGAAAAGGCAAAGTTAGAGATCTTGCAAGTTAAACTTAGCATCAGAGTTCGAAACATTAGTCTTCAAAAAATGGAGAGAAATAAGGTCCAAGCTGCACATAACTTCTAGCGAAATATCATGTATTGGCGAGTAGTTGCAGTGTCTGGGGTCCTCTGTCAAGATTCTGCCATACATCCGTTCTGTCTACCAATGAGCTAACATCTGACTAATGGCCTTGCTCCATAGCACATTGCACCAATTTCACCTCTTATCACCAATTTTTATATAACACAGTGCAAATTGCCTATTCAATCTTCGAATCAGAAGGCCTACATATCCAGTTGGCCTTCCAAATGATAGAATGTGATAGAAGCCGTTCTGTTTTCCAACCTGATGAACCCAGCTGCGTAGCAACGAAAAAAAAATAAAAATGGAAGGCATGTCATTTGACCCAAAAACACAAAGACAAGTAAGAATATACACAACAACCAGGGCTTCAGAATCGACAGTACAATATTAATATATTTCATCAGGTGACCAATTTTTTGCAGTCACACAAATATAAGGAGTGGCACAGCACTTCTACGATAGACTATAGATATCATGCATGCTCCACCCTTTGTCTTGATACAACAGCATTAGGTGCCCCAGTTGATATGCGAAGATCAAGGGTTACTGGATATCCCAGACACTGGTGTAGATAGATACCTTTGTGAAAAATGATGGTAATTTAATCTGTAGGTTTCTTTCCCATAGCATGATGTATCTACTCTTCTTCCAAATGGGCATAATGCATGATGCTATTCAGTCACCAAAGAAGAATATATGCAATTTGTTGAGGTAAAGGGGAAAACATCAAAGATGTACCTTTTGAATAAATACTTCATAATGTTTGTCCATCCATACTTGGCTCTCCAAATGCACAGATTTGCTTTTTTCTGAAAGATTTGCCATAACAAGTGCGTGAATAAATGATTGCAAGACATGTGCCGCTGTTGAATCTTTATGCAAAATAGCACTGACGACACCCTTCTTCTCCACCAGCAAGTACTTTTCTGCAAAGACCAAAGAACCACTAGTGAGCAAGAGATTTGATAGGTAATTCATTTGTTTCACTAAGTAGAGCCCAACCTTTCTTATAATGAGATCCAGCAGACTGCAGCAGGTCCATCCTGTTCAAAGATATTCCCAACTTGTCAATATTGTATATCACTATAGAATTAATTAAGAGTAGTGAGATTATAGGAGCCAGCAGAATGAAAAATGCTTTGAGATACAAAAGCAGTGATCCACTGATTGAGGTAACTTTAAATAACATATAGTTCTACATGAAAGATGAACCCTAGCATCTAAAGTAACCTTAATGTGAAGATCAAAGGGTAAATGTATTTAAGAACTCACAGTTCCAGGTGATTAAATGAAGACACCCTAACTCCTAAGCGTACTCGCATCTGCATTTGTCTGGCACTCTTTGAGCTCCGTGAAGTAGTCCATAAGGGTAGCACATGCTCCATCCTAGACACTTTTTTCAGGTGAGAGAACTGGAAAAAGAATTCAGATGTAAGCGCTAAGTCCTGAGTCCCATTAAAACATTAGAGAGGCCGAGAAATTTAAATCAAGCCTTGGAAAAGATGATGGGCGGTTTGTATCAAATTACAAATTAATATTGCACTTGTACTCATGCAACAAAGAATGTCCTTTGTGTGAACAAACCAGACCATACCTACTCAACAAAATAATGGAGAACATAAATTTTCAAGAGCAAGGTGCTTAGGCATGGTCAGCCACCTTGAATCCGTTGATTGTATCAGTTGAAAAATTTTACGACACTGGCCAAAAAATTGCCGGTCATCAAGAACACTTACAATTTAGGAATGCAATTTAACAATAAGTTCAAGAGCAGAAGGGAAGAACAAACTTAGTTGGCCGTAGAGAAACAACCACTGGGGCTACCTTGGCCATTTTGCATGAAATGCTGCAAAAGAATTGAGCTCCTCTCAGCATTTAGTGAAGTCAAGGCAAGGCACCTGACAGCCTTGTAGTTTGCTGCCAAAAAAAGTAGTGTTATTAACCAAGGGTTAGTAGAAAGCTATAGTCATATTCAAATATAAATATGTAGTCTCACAAAAATAAGAGAGGGAAATAAGATGAAAGCGATGGAACATATCAAATTGCAATTAACTTCACATAGCCTTATTCCACATATTCAAATTTCATAAGGACTCCTGGAAGGTGCATGCCAGGTGCTACAGTAGAAAATTTCCAAGTTAGCACTTATGTAGAAGGACCTACCATACATGTGGAACAGGGTGAGAGACAGAAAAGAAAACCAAATAGCTAGTGCATGCCCCATTGTCAAGCGAGCAAGAATCATTCCCAAAGCCATGCCAATCATTGTTGCTAAAGTCTCTTGACTCCCTTCCTATCAGCGGTATAAAATGCAAGCCAACAGTAAGTACTACGTTATTGAATATAAGTTTTCATGCTTCTCATCCATTTGGCAAAATGCAGTAGCAGTACCTTGGCAGATATATCAGCGGCGTTACTCTCAAGGGCAAAATGCTGTGTCAAAGCAGCTCTAGTAGCTCCACTTGCAACACCAGCTAATCAGGAACACCAATTAGATCAAGAGATCGGAGTCATCATAAACACAACACAAACCCCTAGGCGCCGTGTGTCCCCCCCAACCCCCTTTTCTTCCTCCTTGCAATACCAGTTACATCAAGTCATCATAAACACAACAAGGAAAAAGGGAGATTCTGACCATATAGTTTCTGCTTCTTCTTCTTATGTTTTATATCATGAAAAAGTTTTAAAAGGATATAAAGGTACAAATATTACTCGTAGAGATCAACTCTGTACTAAACTGTCTGATTTTGGCAACAAAGTTTCTATTAATTAAACAAAAAATTATTGGAAAAATGAACAAGTACCCCAGAGATTCAAACAAATGTAAGTCTGTTGGCAGCTTTAATAGTGAAAATGATATCTATACCAAAACCACATCAATGATTCCCAAAATTCAGCAACGCAACAGAAAAAACATGTGTAGTTTTTAAATGACAAAGTTGGGAAAACATAAATGAATAGTTGGCTACAAGTTGTTAATAGATGTTATTTGTATTCCAGATTGCGCAATTAGAGAAAAGAGCCACTTACTGAATGATCGTGATAAGCTTCCCAAGCAAACTACGAACACAAAAGCTGAAGGAAACAGGGGGGAAACGAGGTCCATCAACATTCCTGAAATCGGCATAATGGCCTTTCTGGTCATTCAATTCAACGTTTCAAATAATATAGAGGTTCAAAACCATAACCAACTATGCAGAAATCAGGTATAACTGAAATAGTGGGCAAGGGAATGGGGAATATAGGACTCTGAACAAATTTCTTGTGACACTTGCACAGATTAGTTTTCCAGTGCTAGGGCTTCAAGTTATTTGAGGAAGAATTTTTTCACAACATTCACATATTAAAAATATGCAGGTCCGCAGCTCTCAGAAACCATTATCCAATGAATCAGTTGGCTGCAGGGTCAACTGGCTAATAATGGTTAAAAGAAAATTTGTTAAAGCGATACATAACAAATGATAAAACTCTCAGTCGCCAAGCTTAAAGAAAGGAGTAATATTCATAGGAAAACCTATAAGCAGAGTGGATAATGCTGCGCGAAAGAACTACAATTAAGCTAAAGTAAAACATTTATCACTGTAGTCAATTGGCATGTACTACTTGATAATGATTGCTTCCTTATATCATTATCAGTGTACTAGATATACTAACATATCAAAAAAGAAAATAGACAAACGATTACCAATTATAGTGGGATAACTGCACGTAAATGGCCTTCAACATTGTAAGACATGTGGAGACACAATTTACTTCAGTCTGTTTAAGTAAACAACAGTTGAATAGAAATCAAAGCAAGCCTATCAAAGTGATATGCCCATACAACTTCACAAAAGACAACATTTTCTTCATTCTTCAGTTTAGAAGCAATAAACCAACTGACGAACCTTTCATAAAACCGCTGAAAGTTACAAATGTTTGGAGTTTCAGATCTAAAAGAGCAAGCTGATTTTAACAAGGAGATATGTTGGCACGGGGTTCAGGGATTCAAAACTGAAATGAAGTAAAAATGATGAGAACATACCAAGATCATTCATAAGATCTGCAACCAAACGCCACATTTTGGCATTGCTATCCAGATTTGAGCCCTGAAGAAGAGAGGGTCATACAGTGGTATGGTCTTGTGAGGACATCATGGGACATTGATTTTAAGTAGAAAACGAAAAAATTTCAACTGTGCATCCTAAGATCAGTTTTGAACTAACAGGTGTTAGTCCATAACAGGTGGAAGTGAATATTTCATGATGTTATTCCTAAATCCTATAAATACGAAGAAAAGCAAACGCTACATCTTATCTGTAATTACAGTAACAGAAGAACACGATAATTCACCTGATAGAATGTGAATAAAATGCCTCCAAGCATTCCAGTTAGATCCCTCAAAAACCACTGCAACAATTTTTCCGTTTCAAATTCATAATCAAAATATCCAAACTCAACAAGCCAGTAACCCTTTCCCCAAGTTCCCTCTACTTGGGTTCGGCTATTATTGAAACATTACAAAGTAAATCAATTCATATGTCGTTCATGTACCCACCTGAAATGTGGCACCAATTACAGTGGCGGATTTCTCACCGACTCCAATGGCACTGAGAAGAGCCTGAAAGTGATTTTTGCACGCCACGTTTCAGGAACCATCACTAGGCTTTTGGCAGTGGATTAAAAAGTACAAATTCGAAACATAAGCTTACTTGTGTAGAAAGCATGGTCCGGATGTACGTGGAGAGGCCCTTGAGGGGGAAAAAAAAGGGCCATGAACGTACAGTTAGCGACAATTTTCCATTTTTCTACGGATCCTTGGATCATTAGCGTGTTGAAAATGGTATTGATTATATTTTACCTGCAGTGAATCCCAGACTTGAAATGGGACATAATCCGGAGTCACACTACTTGGAAAACCCTGCATTTATACACGCTGCATATGAGTTTTGCTTATTGGAGAGAAGTGATTAGAGAAAAACTAAAAGGAAAACAGAAAAGGAAAAAGCCTGCCTCGGGGACAAATGCTTGGAGAACCCGTCTCCAAACATGATTGAATCGCCCGCCAGACCTGTGCAAATGGTTTCAAAAAAGGAAGAAAAGAATGAACAAATAAGCAAAATCTAGACAGAAAAGCCTTTAAATAATGACTTTTAACCTCTGGATGGAGAGATGGGGATTGGCGGTAATAGTGGCAGTTCTTGAAAGCTTGGTGGAAGAGGAGCCATTCCATTCTTCCAATATGATATCGGACGACGATGCTTCCATGGACAACTGAGTGCAAGCCTCTCTCTCTGTCTCACCGATTTAGAGACAGAGAGAGAGTTCAGTTCTGTTTTATGGTACTGGGAGCAACTTTGTTCTTTGACCAAACTGTCATGTTCGACATTTGCACGACCTGATCAATAGACCCCAAATATATTTTGTATTTTATTTTCTTAGACCCAAATATTATTATGAATCCAAATAAATTTCTTAAAATATCTCTACTCCAACTCTTAGAAAAAAGAGAGGGAAAAAAAATAATTTCGCTAGAAGGAGGGCTTGAACCTCCGACCTTGTGGTTAACAGCCACACGCTCTAACCAACTGAGCTATTCCAGCTGCTTGTTTATGTATTTAATTCCAATTGTACTAAACTATTGATGTAGCGAATCCCTCCACCACCTATAGCAACCAAGCGGAGAAAGCAGAGAGTGGGGAGGATCAGTGAGCGATGTGGAGGAAAGTGGTGTCTCTGCTTCCACACAGACCCCTCTCTTCTGCACCTGAAATTCCAACCCTCTACTCCTTCCTCCAACCTTCCATCTTTGCTCTCAA
Source organism: Casuarina cunninghamiana (assembly GCA_028551485.1). Taxonomy (NCBI): domain Eukaryota; kingdom Viridiplantae; phylum Streptophyta; class Magnoliopsida; order Fagales; family Casuarinaceae; genus Casuarina; species Casuarina cunninghamiana. Next base: position 11,844,853 of record CM052369.1, on the reverse strand, counting down.
CAAAACCTCCCCACCACCGCCATCCTCAACCTCCACGGATCCACCCGTGAAGGTCCTCACCCCTGACCACATAGCCACCCTCGAAACCACCCTCCACAACTCCCTCCTCACCTCCGACACAGATGAGGCCTGGAAGTCCTTCAAGACCCTCACCGGCAGCTCTACCTTTCCTAGTAAGTCCCTTACAAACTCTCTTATTACCCACCTCTCCTCGCTCAACGACGTTCATAATCTGAAAAGGGCTTTTGCGTCCGTAGTTTACGTGATGGATAAGAACTCTAAGTTGTTGGACCTTGAAACCGTGCGAAAACTATTGGACTCCATGAGATGTGCCAAAACTGCTGCCCCTGCTTTTTCTTTGATCAGGTGTATGTTCAAGAATCGGTTTTTTGTGCCCTTTGGATTGTGGGGCGATGTGCTTGTTGATATCAGTCGGAAAACTGGTAACTTTGTTGGGTTTTTTCGGGTTTTCGAAGAGAATTGTAGGATTGCATTGGAGGAGAAGTTGGATTTTATGAAACCTGACCTGGCTGCCTGTAATGCGGCATTGCAGGGTTGTTGTCGTGAGCTTGAATCGGTGATTGATGCAGAGAAGGTTGCTGAAACAATGTCGGTTTGGGGTATTAGGCCGGATGAATCAAGTTTTGGCTCTTTCGCTTATTTGTATGCGCTTAAAGGGCTCGAAGACAAGATAATTGAGTTGGAAGGTTTGATGGTTGAGTTTGGTGTTTCGAAGAAAAATGTCTTTTTCAGCAATTTGGTTCAAGGATACGTGAAGTCGGGCAATTTAGAGTCTGTTTCGGCAACCATTCTGCGTAGTTTGGTGGCAGATTGTGAAGGTACAAATTTTGGTGAAGAAACTTATCGTGAAGTGGTTAGGGGATTTCTTGAAAATGGAAGTATCAAGGGTTTAGCGGCTTTCATCATTGAAGCTCAAAAGGTGGAGCCTTCAGCGGTTATTGTCGATAGATCTGTTGGCTATGGTATTGTTAATGCTTGTGTTAACCTTGGATTTTTGGATAAGGGACATAGCATTGTTGAGGAAATGAATGCCCAGGGAGGCTCTGTTGGGCTTGGGGTTTACGTGCCGATCTTGAAGGCTTACTGCAAAGAGCATCGAACAGCCGAAGCTACTCAATTGGTGATGGATATTAGCAATTCCGGCCTTCAGTTGGATGTAGAAAGCTATGATGCTTTGATAGAAGCGTCGATGTCTAGCCAAGATTTTCAATCAGCTTTTTCTTTGTTTAGGGACATGAGAGAGGCAAGAATACCTGAACTTAAGGGGAGTTACTTAACTATAATGACTGGCTTAATGGAAAATCACCGGCCTGAGTTAATGGCAGCCTTCTTAGATGAGGTTGTTGAGGATCCTAGAATTGAAGTGGGAACCCACGACTGGAATTCAATTATTCACGCTTTTGTTAAAGCGGGTCGATTAGAAGATGCGAGGAGAACTTTCAGAAGGATGATATTTCTGCAATTTGAACCAAATGACCAGACGTACTTGTCCCTAATTAACGGGTATGTGACTGCAGAGAAATATTTCAGTGTTTTGATGCTCTGGAATGAGGTAAAACGAAAAGTTTCAGCTGATGGGCAGAAGGGGATCAGATTTGATCACAACTTGGTCGATGCATTCCTTCATGCTCTGGTGAAGGGAGGTTTCTTTGACGCAGTGATGCAAGTAGTGGAGAAAACTCGGGAGATGAAGATATTTGTGGATAAATGGAGGTACAAGCAAGCGTTTATGGAAAACCATAAAAAGCTCAAAGTTGCAAAATTGAGAAGGAGGAACTTCAGAAAAATGGAAGCACTTATTGCTTTTAAGAACTGGGCCGGTCTGAATGCATAAACTTCAAAATTGGCAATATTTATGCTGTCCATTTGAGCTTCTGCCGACAGCCTGGCTGCTTATTAGCCGTTTCTCGGTGGAGTTTTAAGGAAGGAACTCCAGAAGTGGCTCGCTTTGGAAAACTGGGATAATTTGCCTTGCAGAAGAGACTCCTGATACTTACATCGTGCTTCTGCTGACAATACGGAGAGAAGTGTCTGCTTGCAATTCTCATTTTGTAAAATGAGCGAGGGGAACCTGAGGGAAATGGAAATTCCTATGAGACCTCTGCTTGTAAAGAAGTTCACAAGCTACCTCAGCAGCACTGGAGTGAAGTTCTTCTATTGTCTCTTTGGACAGGGGTTGAATTCCAAAGTATTTCAATAAAATTACTTGGCCTAGCTGTTTTAAGCAGGTTCTTTCTTTGAATTAGAATTCATTCTAATAATTTTCTGTTGAAATTGTGAAATTTTAGGTGTTACCGTAGGGAATCAAATGGAAAATTCACTAAATGTTGGATTCTTCGTTGTTTCTTCAGTTGGGAGTTCTATCGGGCTCCTGGACTTCAAGGGGAATGTAGAACTCTTTGAACATGTTGTGGAGAGCCACTTCAGGACAGCTGCTTTCAGTTCTTCGTTTTGCTACTGTTTCACTTATTTGGATTAGAATGTAGTATGAAGCTTCACTGGTTTTTTGCCTATCCTAAACTGGTATTCTGGTTGTAAGCAGTTGAATGGGCAGCATAATTCTCATTATTCGTTTGTTTATTGAAGGGAGGTCAATAAAGGAGCTAATGTTTAGCCGCATCACATAATAGGCTTGCCATTTATATGGATCTCTTGGTAATCGAATTGTTATAGATGAATGATGTTTTTCTATTTCTTCTTAAATTCTCTGCATTTTTAAGCTGTTTGACTGCTAAAGAGCGTCCCCCAATCTGCGGGGTTTAGGCCCACAGTGTGGCAAGGTCTGAACATCAATGCCGTCATATCAGCCTAAGAGACCCCTACTTGATATTGGATTTCCTCTTTCACCCCTTTCTAGTGATGAAAATGCATGTTGCTTTGTAGCTAGAAACCACTATCCAGGCAGGCTCAGCTTTTTAGGAAGAAAAAAAGGAGAAAAGACTTTGTTGAAAAGGACCGCCTCCACCGAACCTAGACTGTAGAACCTCTCGTCTCTTTTCAAATATCAAATACCAAGTGAAACCCTTGAAAGTCCCTGCTCTTCCAAAACCTTCACCAATGTCACTCACCATCAGAGCATGGCACTTCATCAACAGCCTGCTCTTGGCCACACTAATTCTTACGGTATCTGCTCGTCACCCAATCCCAATTAATGGTACATGTGATGACACCTGCGGCAATATCTCCGTAAAGTTTCCATTTGGCACTGGGTTCGGATGTGGGCATCCTGACTTTGCTAGATACATAAGGTGCAGCTTCGGGACTCTCCAGTTTTCCACCGGCACTGGCATTTACACTATTTCCTCGATCGACTACACAAGCAGCACCATAATTGTTGTAGATCCCCTCATGTCAACTTGTTCTTCAATGCAAAACTCTGGAAGCTTCATCTTGGATAAGGCCAGTCCATTCTCTGTAACAGCAGATGATATCTTTGTTCTGCTTGGGTGCTCGACAACGTCTCCTGTCTTTGATCTTGATGAAGATCTGTGTGATACTGGGTCCGGTTCTCGGATCTGTAGAGGTCTATATTCCTGCAAGGGAGTGACCGGCATTGGGTTGCCGCAAAATGCACCCAGTTCTACATGCTGTGTCTATGACTCGCCTGTTAGCCTCGGTTCAGGTTATGCCTTGGACCTTCCCAAGCTCCTGTGCTCATCGTATACAGCAATATACAGTTTTGGGGGCAGTCAGGGGGATCCGATGAAGTGGAAATATGGAATTTCTTTGCAATATAACAATTCGTACTATACAGATACATGCAGGGACTGTGAATCAAGTGGTGGTTTGTGCGGTTTTGCTGGTTTCGACCAGTCATTTGCTTGTATTTGTAGGAACGGGGCAAATAGCAGCAACAATTGCCTTGGACGAGGTTAAGTTCGGAACTTGTATGCTCATTCTGTGGCCAAGGCATGTAGACTTCTTTTTCAACTTCGTATTTCTGAATCTGATACCTGGATATTTCTATATTAGGATATGCTTGGAGCGGGACAAGGACATTAAGATTTCAAAAGAAGATGATTCTCGGAGGTACACAAATTGCACTGCCTTTTTCTTTTCTCTGCTTCATGTTACCACCTTCTGACCGAAAGTCTTCTTTTGCTTAAGAATTCTTAGCCAGTGTAGTGCTTTTCAGCTTTCTTTTAGCCTTTATCCAGTTGTGACAGGAATGCTCGCTTTTGACTTTTTAGCATTCGGAAATCCTACGTGCCCAGTTTTTCAAAGGAGTTCTTTTCTTCATCTTCTCTCCCTTTTTCTCTTCATCTTACCCTATTCGAAGAGCCCGAGATAGAATAAAAGATGAACAAAAGAACTTTTCCCCATTTTGAGCAAGTGAGATAGAATTGTTAGAGTGTTGAAATATCCAGCCCCACATTGGGTAAGGCGACAGAAGAGCCTTGACCTTATAAGCTTCCGTTGGCAACCCACTAAAACACAGTTTTGTGTTTTAGTTGGGCCCTTAAGTTTCTAAGATGGTATCAGAGCCGGCCCTGTGTCCTGCCTGCCTTGGTGTGGTTCCTTTAGATTGGTCTCACCTCTCACCGCACCCAACGTAAGACTGCGGGGGAGTGTTAGAGTGTTGAAATATCCAGTCCCACATTGGATAAGGCGACATGAGAGCCTGGCTTTATAAGCTTCCACTGGCAACCCACTATTACACAGTTCTGTGTTTTAGTTGAGCCCTTCAGTTTCTAAGAAGAATATATATGTTCTCTGCAAAAGGCAAACTACAAACAAACTAAAAATGTTTTCTTTAGAAATAACTTCTGCTGCAATTAAAAAATGTATTCCTATGAACTGGTACCATCCAAATGGACCAAAACAAGTTCTTTTCCCTAATTTTCTTATGCCTTATTTGGCGACAAACATAATAAAATATACATGTAAATCTGCTCTTTCGTAAAAAGTGCAACAGAGTTTTAATTAAATGTTCTTTCTCCTTTGTCTCCTTTTTCAACAGGATTTTGGCTCTCGTGGATGTTGCTGTTCCTTTGGAGCTTATAAGATGCCTCAAAGATTTTGGGGATACAGAATGCTAAGCAAGTGCTCATTGAAAAGGCTTCTTTCACATTCTTGGACCCTATGGGCTTCATATAATTCTCGAGAAGTTGTTTGCAGAGGTCTCAGTTCAGAGTCTACAAGTACTGCAAGTTGTGGTTTTACAGACCATTTTAGTAAAGACTTGAGATAATATGCTTTATGATGGTAGCTTTAACCACCTAGTTTAAACGTTAATGGCCTATTCGTTTGCTTTGCATGTCATTACCTCCGCTTAACACTGCTGTTGGTAATGTATATGCTCGGTTTGATGGGAAAAAATGGAGGAAGAGGACAAGAAGAAATGTTTACGGTTCTCTCCCTCTTTTTCTCTTACAGGAATCTTAACAAAATGGCAGTTTATTTTTCTAAAGTATGGAAAATGTCTTATGTTTATTGTTTAATTAGCTAACATTTGGTATTTTCAAATGTCGCAGAAATGTTTAATATTTGCAGTAGTACATCAATTGGAAAGAAAAAAGAAAAGATTTTTAACTACAGTTTTCATACATAGCACTTCAATTGGACTTAGCACATTCTGCTTTTGAAATTATCTAAAAATATTAAATCATTAGTAGTGTATTTGTGGATAAAATCAAATTATCTTATAAAATAAGTTGTTTTGATTTTTTTTTTCATGTGTTAGAAATAAATACCTTTTTTTCTTCTTAAAACTCATTTTTAAAAGAAATAAATATCTACATGTGAAGATGATATTAAATGGTCTGAGCCTTTGCAATTCAGTAACACTTGAAAGATTACTTCCTAGGGGTTTGAAACACCTCTCTTTCCAAATAAAGTTTTTAAAATCCCTCCATCTCTATTCCTACTTTTGATAATAAATAAATAAAATAAAATGAAATTCAAATATTGATAATATGAAATAATTAATATTTTCCAGATAAAACTTATCAGTGAAGGAAACATAGTGGGCAAGCAATAATTACAAGTGATGATGTATTTTCTAAAAATTAATTATTAAAAAAAGAAAGAAAACACATATATAAAAAATAATTTAAAATAATTAATAATTTTAACCATGCGAAAAGGTTAGTGTAGGACAAAATCTTGAGTTATTTTGTTGTTTCAATTAATTGTGCATTTTGCACTTGCTATAAAGATCTCATCTCATGTAATTTTCACGTATTTGATATTAAAAAAATCTACGTAGCTTTCAAGTGAGTCTTAAATGTGGACGCAGAGTGTCAATTTCGTGCAGCACCCTGTGATCCGCGAAACAGACGACATCGTCCCAAGTCTCAGCCTCATATGGTGGCTCTGCAGAGACCCCCGAATCTTCTTTCCACAGATGCCAAGGTTCCCATAATCTACAAAGAATAGGACAAAAGATTACAATAACAAATTATCGACGCTTTTCCATCAACGTCCAGTACGCTCCATTTTCTTCCTTCCCTCTGTTTTTGATACGCATATTAACCTTTTGTTCCGCCAATCCTATGCAATGCAAGGCAGTTGCTATTTCTTTCTATAAATACTGCTCAAGCTTCCACTAGCATGCTTCAAAACGAGCTTATTCCGAGTCTTCACTTTTTAGTTCCTCGGCAGGTCACTAGAGTTACTCTCTCTCAGTCTCTTTACTTGAACCTGTTTTGGTTTCTCGAGCTTCCTTTTGGTGTCAGAAATTGGATACTCAGTTGATTGTTTCCATATTTTCTTCATTTAAGAAGAAAATTAGACTATTTTGGTTATCTGCTTTCTTTCGTCTATAATCAGTCGTTGTCTCGAAAGTTTTAGAATGAGTGAGTGTCGCCTCGTTAACGAGTAAGCTAGTAAAATGTTTGAGTTGAAATAGGATACAAATTAGAGTGTGTTGTGTTCAACTCAAAACGGTTGCTTTGATTGTAAGCTAAATCAACAACTGTCCTAAGATATTTAACTGGTAAAAATGAGTATTAAGTTACTCTCCCTAGGTGTTGCAGATAATTGCTCTATTGGCGTAGATTCTAATTGAACAATATCTTCTTTTTTTTGTTTCAGATGATGGCTGGGATTAGAAGGTTGATAACGTTCTGCTTGGCATTTGTTTTTTGGGTTCTTGCGAGCATTCAGGAGACGAAATCACATGGAGTTCACCCCCTCTCAAAAATCTGTCTTCAGGAGACAACATATGCTATTGATGACAGTGCCTACATTAAAGTCTCTCCTACTGTTCTTGGATTGAAGGTGCATAATCTTCACTAGCACCGCGTCTGTTGTCTCTCTTTCTCATCTTTTTCAATATACTGGAAGTGAAACCAATTTGATTCTCTATTAAGTGTTTTGGAAAATGGAATGTCCTTTTAGTTTGAAAACCGATCATCACAATTTGGTGTTAAGCTGGGATGAAAGGAATTTAAGTTAGAACAATATAGTTTGTGTTAGGACTAATGCAATATTTTCTCACTTTTTAGGGGGAAACTACACAATGGGTGACAGTGGATATTACTTCCCCCAACCCATCAAATGATGATTGGGTTGCACTTTTTTCTCCTGCCAATTTCAGGTAAAAAAGTTCATTGCTTTTCAGAACTTCTAGACAGGGACCTCTAGAATGACTTTTCGTCTTCATGTTTTTGTTAATCTAAATGATGTCAAATTATTGGAAGCATTTCCTTTCCACAAATTGCAGTTCAGCCATCTGCCCCCAAGATAACCCTTATGTTCTGAGTCCTTTTTTGTGTACTGCACCTCTCAAGGCATGTTGCCCTTCTTTGCTATGTCTCTGTTTATTTCTGTGGCTTCTTAGCCTACTTAATATAAATTAAGAAGAGATCACAAAATTAATATTTTGCTTTCTTACTTGTAGTATCAATATGCAAACTACACCAACCCCAACTACAAAAAAGCAGGAAAAGCATCGTTAAAGTTTCAGTTGATTAAGCAGAGATCAGACTTCTCCTTCGCCCTATTCACTGGTGGTATATCAAACGTATGCTTACTTGTGTCATTGTTCTATAATACGCATGCTTTTCTTAGTTACTTATATGCTTTACATGCTTCAAATCTAATAGGATCAGTTACTTTTATGCATTAGATAGTCATTTTCTTTCATATCTTGCTTTGCCATAAAAAAGGACTGATATTCCTCGTCTAGTAATTTAATACAAGAATACTAGTCCTTAGACTCTCCTGTATCTTATAAACTACTTATAACAAGCTTCAATCCCAACAAATTCTGGCTATGATAGTTTGGATTTTTTAATGTCAATTATCAAGTTAATGGATTGTAAAGACATTGCATAGGTGTGAAGTCCCATTTTGCTTGCATGAAAAGAAGGCATTATAAGTACTTGTAGTGAACTCCAACCATAATTTTAACCAGTCCTTTTGACCATTACATAGATCGTTTATGAACCCTCTTTCATTGGTGCATTACATGAGAATCATATCTTTTTATAAAACCCTTTGAGGAATTATCTTTTCTCAGTTACTCGTGTTGTTTTCTTTAATCCTCTTTTAGGTTTGGCTTAAAGTTGGGCCACATTCCTTGAAACAGATCTATTCATATTCTGTTTTAACTTGGCATTAGCATTAGACTTTTCCTTATCTTGTCCTAATTGGCATACTACTAATAACATTTTTTTGGGCAATTTTGATGGCTAAAATTCTTTTGTTCTTTCTAGTGCATTTGCTAAGTAAGTTGGTGAATCTCAAGCTGTTCATCTAAGTAAGCATTCTGGTTGATCATTCTACACTGTTAAAAGTTCCATGGAACCGCATTTTGCTAGTAACAGAGCTGTCCATCTCCATTCTCTGCTTTTTTACATGACGAGCTTAATATTTTGGACCTATGTGTATTCTGCCACTTACTTTTTTTGTCTTCTCAGTAATTTTTTCTTTTAAATTTTACATGCTTTATTTGAGATCTTGACAATCAACTGTGTCTGCAATTTAATGGCTGTCAATTTTCCCTAACAGCCAAAGCTAGTGGCAGTGTCAAATACAGTAGCTTTTCTGAATCCCAATGCTCCGGTTTACCCACGGTTAGCTCAAGGAAAAGTGTGGAATGAAGTAAGTTCAGTTTCTTTATTGATGTTCTTATCAAATTTTTTCTCAGAGAGAAGAATGAGGAGGTCTTGTGCATGTGAATATGCAACAGCAATACATTATTACGCTAAATCACTATTTTTTTCTATCACATGTCTGTTCATGTACAAAAGACCATTATGCTAGGCCTTACCTTGAAATTTTTTTTGAATGGGAAGAGGGGGTGGGCTTACAGCATCTCAAGGAAATAATACAGTTTCTTTCAACCCTACGTTCAGATGACCGTAACGTGGACCAGTGGATATGGGATTGAAGAAGCAGAGCCTTTTATTGAATGGGGTCCCAAAGGAGAACACCAAGGGAGATCCTTTGCGGGGACACTGACTTTTGATCGGAACACCATGTGTGGTGCATACCTTTACTTTTTCCTTTAATTTTTTCTCCTCATATATTTTCTTATTCATTGAAAGAGCATGCCCTTGGGAAGAAACCATTGCTTTCTTGGTAGTGGAATGCAGAATCTTTCTGAAATGGATGTTAACATTTTGTTATGTACTCAATTGTATCAGCACATACTTCTCTCTGATAAATCATACATTTTTTCCCTTCTAAAAGTAAATGGGGAAAAAGGTTGGGAGAATTCAAAATAGGAAATGAATCTTTATATACTCAGAAAATTAGCAATCAAGACAATGACGGGTGAACAGAAATGCTATTATGAGTCACTAATTTATAATTAAATAATTCATAGACGGTGTATCTTATCCATGTATATCCATCCACAGGTGAACCAGCAAGGACAGTGGGATGGCGGGATCCAGGGTATATACACACAAGCTTTTTGAAGGAGTTGTGGCCCAACAAAGAGTATGTTATTTGTTGATGTGATGTCCGTTTGGGTGTATCTAATTTCTATGATCTAGATTTTTCCGGTTAAGTTTTTCAGAAGTGTGAAACTTAGGAGGCTCAATAATGCCTGGAAAGTGAAATTGGTATTGGGGAGCTTTCTTTTTCCTGTTCTCTGTTGCGAGCCAGTTGCATGAGTTTAATAATTCATCTGTGGTGCCAGTGTTAAGAATTTGGTCCCATACGTTAATATGTCCTAACTGGATGTTCAATTATATAGCTCATGCTAAATGGTAGCCATCAGCCTCTTAGTTTTACATGCAACTTTCAATTGGTTCTTATTGTTATTCAGGTACACCTACAAGCTGGGACATAGATTGTTTAATGGGACATATATTTGGAGTCAAGCATACCAGTTTAGAGCATCTCCTTATCCTGGTCAAAATTCTCTTCAACGTGTGATCATATTTGGCGACATGGGAAAGGTTTGTACTCTCTTGTAAGATACATGCATATTTAAAAAATAAAAAGTTTAAAAGCATTCGCTCTATGATGATGACAAGGGACACTAATACACCTGACTTATGTGTTGCAGTACTCATTTAGCATTTTGTTGAGACCCTTAGATATTTGAAGACAGAGCAAGTAGTCTGAACTACTTGTAATGTCCCACCGTTAAACTCCACATCTGTCAAGATTGTACTTTGTTTTAATAACATAGCACCTAGGAATGTTAACTGCATAAAGGACTCCGTTCGTGTATTCTTTTAGCTAATTGAGGATGGTTGGCTGCTTTCTGCATTTTAATGGAATATCAACAATCATTTCAAGTCATTTTTTGCTTTTTATCCTTAAGATTTCCTGCACAATCTTTTGGTAAGACTGTATATCCAGATTGTACTAGATGAAGTTTCAGATGTTCTTTGCTTAATCCTTCACCTACAGGGTGAAGCTGATGGTTCCTTTGAATATGAAGATTTCCAACCTGGTGCCCTGAACACTACTAAGCAGCTCATTGAAGACTTAAATAACATTGATATAGTCTTCCATATTGGAGATATAGTCTATGCTATAGGATATGTTGCGCAGTGGGACCAATTTACTGCACAGATTGAACCAATTGCATCAACTAAGCCTTACATGATTGCAAGGTTTGTCTTAAAGTGTGGAAAGAGCTTCTTAAGTTTGTTTACATCTACTGCTTTGTCTTATGCGCCATATTGTTGTTTTTTCAGCGGTAACCATGAGCGTGACTGGCCAGGAACTGGATCCTTCTATCGGAACTTAGATTCAGGAGGAGAATGTGGTGTGTTGGCCAAGAACATGTTTTATGTCCCCGCTGAGAACAGGGCTAATTTTTGGTATGGAAGCAGTATACATATCTCAAGAACATTCTACCTTTAGCCCATATGCTGTGTGAACCTCTCATGTCCAATACTGGCCTCAGGTGCTTCGTTTGTTCATACCTTTAGCCCGTATCTTAGAGAACTGCATAGGATATCTTCCAACATAGCTGGGAAGTGTCTGAAACGTTCTCATAGTTGTGCAACAAAAAGACATGCTATTTGTCAAAACAAAGTCACACTTCATAATATCTGAATTTAATCGCAAGTCCCATGTCTTACATGAAGTATTAATTAAGATTTTTTTTTTTTCAGAACTTCTTGGTATACATAAGTAAAGCCTAATTGGTTCCATATATAAGATTTACTGGTCCAAAAGTGAGAAGGGGTTGGGGATTCTTGAAGTATACTTTCTTTTGAATTTGCCAGAAGCTGGGCTTGAACTTCATTACTTCTCTTGGCAGGTATTCTGCAGACTATGGCATGTTCCATTTCTGCATAGCTCACACTGAACTTGATTGGAGAGAGGGTTCAGAGCAATACAAGTTCATTGAGAATTGCCTGGCTTCAGTTGACAGACAAAGACAACCATGGCTAATCTTTCTTGCACACAGGGTGCTGGGTTATTCTTCTGTGGACTTTTATGTTCAAGAAGGGTCGTTCGAGGAACCAATGGGAAGGGAGGACCTTGAGAAACTCTGGCAAAAGTACAAGGTTGACATTGCTGTCTTTGGCCATGTGCACAATTATGAAAGATCATGTCCGGTCTATCAGGTATATGGAACGAACAAAGCCGTGCCATGACCTTATTTCTTCGTTGCATTTTGTGCTGTAAGAAGCAAGATTCTGATGTCCGCAATTACATAACCCAAAATGTCATTTTTCTTCTTTCCGCAGAATATCTGCTCCAGAAAAGAGAAGCATAGTTATACAGGACCCTTGAATGGAACAATACATATGGTTGCTGGAGGTGCGGGAGCAAGCCTACATGAATTTGCTCAAGTGAATACCACATGGAGCATATTCAAAGACTTCGACCATGGATTCCTCAAACTCACGGCATTCAACCATTCATCTCTGTTGGTGGAGTATAAGAAGAGCAGGGATGGAGAAGTGTATGACTATTTCACACTCTCACGCAATTATAAGGATATCTTGGCCTGTGCTGTTGATAGCTGCCCAGAGGTTACATTAGCACAATAGTGACTTGCATGATTAGGAGGAGGATTTTTCTTTCTAGAGTCATGAGAAATGCTTGTGAATAAAGGTTCCTGATGGTGTGTGGATCATCGTTACCCGTGAATGTGTTACCCACAAAGCTTTGCTAGAAGGGTCTACTTTTTTCCTTTAAAACCTATTGTTAAGGGAGGATGACATTCTCACGAATAAAGATGATACCATGTCAAAATATTTAGAAATGCAATATAATTATTATTTTCAATACATCCTTTTAACTCAAACACGAGGAAATAATGAAAATTTAGTTTAAGAGTGATGATTGTAAATGTTGAGTTGTCAAAAAGCTTCAATTAAGTTAGAACTATGTCAGTTAGTCTAACATTTTAAGCTATCAAGAAAAACTTGGTATTTAAACCGTCTACTATCAACATAATTCTATTGTAGAGTTTGTCATGGATCCAAGTCAAATGAGCTTGAGGATAATCCTCCTTCTTCCATTTAACATCGTTAGCTTTGTAGCTATGCAATTAATTTGCATGCATGAATCTTGGATCGATACTTGAATCATCTCTAAAATATTCCCGTGTCAACATTGTTTTTACTATTTTGAAACTCCTTTTTTTCTCTTTAATATTACTATGTATATACCTAATTCATGCACACGAACTGTCGAATCCTAAATCTTATAGTTAGAGTTCCTACTAGTTTATTACTAAGTTAGTTGACTAAGCAACAAATATTTTCAAACTTTTAATCTCGCAATTTTTTAGCTTCCTCCCCTTAACAACCTTGTATAAAACGCAAGTTCACTGTCTTTAGTTGTGTACTTACTTGGCTTTGACTTTGCATTGTCTCAATGGTTAACAATCGTATACAGGGTCCTTCCATGCGATCTCGGTACTTTCCTTGTTCCTACTTTGGCTTCATTGAACACCTAGCTGTTTGATTTACTTTTCTTTTGGATAAAATAAATTGATATTCTGCTTTCGCTCGAGTGTAACGAGTAGTATGTAAATGTGTTTCATGATATGCATTTATGAACTTGTAGTTGTAGAATTGTTGTTCATGGAAGCTTGACCAAAATTTCTCTGTCTCTCTTCTTTCTTTGTTTGTTTCAGATGGTTTAAGAAAATCAAGGTCATATATTTGCTAGTAATTAATAGGGTTTCAGCATAAGCAAAATAATCAAATAAACGTGCAAAAGTAAGACAGAAATAACAAGAGAAAAAAGAATAAAAACCAAACTTCCATCACCATAGGGCTGAATGGCCTTGCTATTATGAAAGAAACCACGGCAAGCTTTGTTATATACATTCTCTGTATATAGAGAATGAATCACAAGAAGACAGAATATTAATGATAACAAGACACCACCACATCATTACGACAAGATAAGCATGAGCTAAGCATACGTAAGTATTGATATCATCTTGCATTAATGACTACTAGAACAAACCTCATCATTATGATAAGACACCTCCACCATCATTATGACACAATAAGCATGACCTTAGCATATGTAAGTGCTTATGTCATCCTATAAATTAAATTAAATATTATCATTACAATCAACGTAGTCTCTCAAGTATTCACTATTGAAAGGTATTGATCTAATAATTGAAAAAGAAAGAAAGCATCTCTAAGACATGTTATGCAATAGCTTAAAAGGTTTTCTTTTTTTTCAAATATTAGTAGCTTGTTCATGGTTTGCTTCACGAGGCTTAGCATTCTATGTATTGATACCTAACCCTTTTATAAAATTAGACATGGTTATATCCAGTTTGTTGTAGAAGTTTGCATAGACTTGTTTGGATAGAGGCTTGGTAAAGAGATTAGCTAGCTCTACTAGATTGAGTTTTTTTTTTTAATTTTATTTTAGCAACAATCAAGTAGATTATAACGAGAGTTCAAATTAACATTGATGTGGTAGATTTGAGTTGGCCACATCTGTTCTTTAGTCTAATTCGAAGTTAACATAGATAGAGTTAGGTTGACTATATCTCTTCTTTGATCCGATTTCAAAGATTATGCATTAGCAAATCATATTAAGAGCCCAAATTGAAGTTGACATGGCAGACCTGAATTAGTCACATTTCTTCTTTGATATGATTCCAAAGGTTTTTAGATTGCTTGAAGTTATAATTTATTTTTTTGTGAGCATTTTGATGACCAAGAACATGTGACTAACTCATTAGGAATCTCTGAGTTGTGACAAGAAGCCTTGCTTGGACTATCTATTATTGTGGTTGACCAAAGTTCTTCTTTCAGGGAGAGGGGTATTGCTTGAAAGTTGCATGTGAAAACCCAAATGACAAGGAATGAAGTAGGAAGAAAAAACAATAAAAAAAAAGGGAGAATGAATGGAGATTAATAGCTTAGAGAACACTTTGTTCTTTGTTCTTTGTTCTTTACCTAAAAAAAAAAAAAAAGAAATAAATAAACGAAAAGAAAGGAGTATAAGGAAACATGGAGCATATAGGTAAGCAAAAAGGTAGAAAGCCTAACAAGACCTTCTATTATGATATCATGAGAAGATCAAGGTCACATAATTACCGGTAATGAACATGGTTCCATCATAAGCAAAATAATGTAAACAAAAGTGAAAAAGTAAAATAAAAATAAGGAAAGGAGAAAAAATAAAAGACAAAACTCCATCTCCACTTGGTTGATGGCCTTACTATTATAGAAGAAACCATGAAAAGATTCATTTCATCTATTATAAACACATAATGTTATAGAGTATCCTTCATACATAGAGAATGAATCACAACAAGATGAAAAGAATTAATAACAGTAAGACATTATCATCATTGTGACAAGACACCTTCGTCATTAGCATAACAAGATAAATATAAGTTAAGCAAATGTAAGTGCTGATATCATCTTACATCAATGACTATTAGACAAACATTATCATTATGATAAGACACTACTATCATCATTATGACAAGACAACATCATTATCATTATAGCAAAACAAGTATGAGCTAAGCACATAAAAGTGCTAATGTCATCTTACAAATATAATTGATCTTATCTCTATGATTAGTGTAGTCTCCCAAGTATTTATTGTTGGAAGATACCAATCCAATGATTTTAGGAAAGAAAGCATCTCTATGACATGTTATGTGATAGCTTGATAGGTTTTTCTTTTTCTTCTTCTTCAAGTATTGATAGCTTGTTCATGGGTTAGTTCATTGGGCCCAAATTGTATTTGTCAATATGGTTGATAATATTGATGGGCTTGGGGAAATGTTTTGCATTTCATTTATGCTTTTAGGAGGGATAAGAGTATGATGAACTTTTTTTAAGCTTCGTATTGATAGATATTGGTACTAGCCCACTAGGTAGATAGTTAGTTATACATTAGAGGATTGACACTTGTGAAATGCCTTGTAAACCTTGAATGTTCCTTTCCCCAATGAGGTCTTTTAGGCAGAGCTTGACCTAGGCCTTCAAGATAGTACTAAAGCTGGATTTTCTTTTGTGTACTAAGCTTGTCCCAAAGTTAGGCTAGTCCTTCACCTACAAAATATAACCAAGCTTGGATTGCAAAGAAGTATTGGACAAACAATCTCACACCATTGACACATATGAAGTGTCTTATAAGCTTTGAACACTCTTTTCCCTAGTGAGGCCTTTTAGGGAGAGGTGGACTTAGGCCTAAGTCAAGTTAGTTTAATCATTACTATGATAATCATTGTGATAGTGGAAGTTTGATGTTAACTATGTTTTTTATACATTTTGATTTTTAGAAGGTCTTTTTTTAGAGATGCCATTCTTTTTTTTTCCCCCCCTCAATATAAACTCAAAATAAAAGATGGCATCTTTGTTTTGCTTAGGTGCTCAACAACATCCCGTCTTTGATATTTGTTGGTTCTAAAAGCAACCTAAGAAAGGGAGGTGAATTAGGTTTCTAAAGTCTTTTTCTTTTTTCTTGTCAAAGTGTGCCTAAGACTATTTTATTGCAATTTATATATTATCAAATTAGACAAGACAACAAGCAAACAAAGCTAAAATAGACAACATGTAGGCAGCGTGCACACACTATCATGATTGAATCATTTGATGTAAATTGACGTAACATGAGTTTGCGTGACTGAGGGCTGAGGTCATGCATATAAGATAAGCTATATGGAGTGAAGCATATATCAAGTGACTAAGGAAGCAAGAAGCTCGAAGCACTGCTATAAGACAAGATGAAGGACACGAGAGACATCCAAATGGGTGACAAAGGCCAAGATTCCGTGGGAAGGATTGAGGCATGTGGGCATGGCAAAACACAACATACATGGAGGATGAGGGTAGCCAAGCAAGCGTCACCCTAGACCAAGATAGAAGACAAACATATGCAGGATGAGACATGCTTGTGGCACACACTCGAGCAAGTAAGCCAAAATGACAACATGGAAGGCAAGAAGGCAATTATTAGGAGCCATTATGTTGCAACCATTGCAGTTTAAATGAAGCCATGAAGAATCACTATATGGCATGATGAGGCACTATTTGAGAAGAGTGAATACAAGTATTTAAAGACCCGAATGGGAGGACTTAATGTGAGCCTTGTACTAATACAAGAAAGTGAGTGGGCAGGGAGAATGTGAGAAGATATTCCCCTTTTCATTTATGTATGAAGCTATGATGAAAGGTAGGTAGCTGAGATTGACCATGTATTAAATGAGCGACTCTTCAAACCCCCTTTGTACATGTGTCTATCTATATATATATATATAGGAATCGACTCTCTCTTTTCCTAACCTTGTTTTTGTGCACTACTTGATCTAGCTACCTAAGCAATTGAGAGAGAAAGAGAAAACGATAAGGAAAAAATCTCAGGCTAACCTAGTAGTGACCGAAGGCTAGGTGCTGGGCATTCCTCAAAAATGGTCAGGCTGTCACACATAAAAAGACAATTAGTTTTTGGAAGGTAGTTCAATGCAAGCCACCTTGACACCTATATTTGCCCATTCTAGCAAATCACTAGAGTTATTCTTCAAATCAATTTCAAATTAATTATGAGGGATAGCTAATCCCTTAAACTCGGTTACAAGTTTCTCTCCGTAAAAGAACAAATTTTAAACTAAGCTTCTAATAATGATACAAGATAATGTTTAGAAGCTTCTAATTAGTGCTAAGAAACAAATACAATATAATATGGCCAAAAGCCCTAAATTAATTTCCAAAACCTAATATAGTTGCTTGAGAAATATTTGAGACAATAATAATCAGTCAAGTAGAAATACAATCAACAAACATATGAAACCAAGTCACACAAAATAGATAAAAAAAGAACTTTCAAAAACAAATGCTAAAGAACTTTTAGAATTGAAGCTTATGAACTTTCAAGTGGGAGTTTGTTTTTTTTTTTAAAAAAAAAAAATTGAATCGATAATACTTGTCTTGTTTCTTTTTATGTGGCGAGATTCTCTATTCAAATGGGAAGAAAAAATAAATCTTTTGCATAATATGTCTCAAAATTTACAAAATTACGTATTCTTATTTTATCTAAATTTTTGACCATAAAAAGCCTATGTACGAGTTAAACCTTACTACATTAACTAGTAAATTGCAGCCTCTATCACTTATGATGACCTCTTTAGCAACTACAAATAAGCTTGTGGGCTTGCATCTTAAACATATGACTTATGCAAATGTAATAAAATTGCTTAAAAATAATGAAAATAACATTTTTAGGCTATCCTCTTTCTTTTGTAATACTTGTTGAATTAGTAAAGTGTCCATCAAGCCTATCCATCTACTCAAATGTGACGAGACTTCAAAATTCACATCACTATCATTTTGAAACTTTTTAACAAAACTACACATTCATCAACACATTTCATTAATGTCTTGGAATGGGCTATATTGAAACCTTTGCTCTAGTTGTAAAAACTATGACTGTCAAAACAATAATCATATTGGCTTAGTCCAAAGGTTGGACAATCAAACAACTTAACGTAAAAAACTCTTTTTTACATGGCATTTTTTATGAAGAAGTTTACATGTCTAAATCACAATGATTCATTGATTCCCAACAATCTTATTCGACTTGTTATCTTTATAAATCTCCTTATGAAATTAAACAAGCTCCATAAGGTTTGAATCAATAGCTAAGCCAATTTTTTTTATAATTAAAATTGGTTTCATAACTTCAAAAGCTAATTTCTCACTTTTTATGTTACATACATTTGTGTACAATATGTATTCCTTTGTTTATGTAAATGATATTGTCTTTACATCCTCTCCTAATGCCCCACTCTAAAAAATTCTAAGACAGTTACAAAAAGAATTTGACATCAGAGATCTTAGAAATCTTCATTATTTTCTTAGAGTTGAAGCACAATATTTTAACATTCTTACAACAATCTCCTTCTACACCAAGCCAAATTTGCATTGGAAATAATTTATCCATACAAAAATGGGGGAGGCATGAGATGTCTCTACACCATGCACAACACACTTCATTGATAATGGTGATCCATTCCTAGATCTAAAACACTACAAAAGTATTGTGGACTCATTATAGTATTTGACCCTTACAAGATTTGACATTACTTATGTTGTTAATACTATATGCCAATACAAATACACCTTGACAACAACTCATTGAATATTCAATAAAAGAAATCCTTGATTCCTCATAAAAACTCCATGCTTTGGGATATAATTCCCTAAAAAAGAAAAATCTAATGCTCTTCATGCTTTGATGCAAGTTGGGTTGATGATCATGATGATCAACGCTCCACTAAAGGATTCTACATTTTTTGTTTTGAAGTTCTCAAAAATGAAAAAAAAAACTATTGATAAGCAAAATAGAATTCAAGAGTCTCATAGATACAACAACCAAAATAATTTGCATTGAAGCATTATTACAAGATCTTAAACTTCAATTGTCTTGTGCATCAACACTATGGTGTGACAACCTTTTTAACTCTTTATCTCTCCACCAACCTAGCATTTCACACTAAAACAAAACATGAGAGATTGATTTTCATTTCATTCATGAGAGAATAAACAACAAAAGCTATCCATCCTCTTCATTTCTTTTGTTGATCAAAGGGTAGA
Organism: Casuarina cunninghamiana; assembly: GCA_028551485.1. Taxonomy (NCBI): domain Eukaryota; kingdom Viridiplantae; phylum Streptophyta; class Magnoliopsida; order Fagales; family Casuarinaceae; genus Casuarina; species Casuarina cunninghamiana. The sequence goes on along the minus strand of CM052369.1, from coordinate 11,825,375 downwards.
GATCTTTACCAAAGGATTTTCAGCACCTTGATTAAAGCTCCTTTAAGATAAGTTTATGGTCTGTACTAACCCTTCAACTTGCAAGGGTTATTAAACCATATAAAAATTATGTTTGCCACATCATCAATCCGTGTTAGTAGTCTAGCTTGTCACCACATCTCAAAGTCTCACTTCCACGCATTACCCCTACGATTCACGTCAGCATAGCATGGTGCAGAACATGCACATCATCCCCAAGTTGGTGCCTACCTAGTCTTGCATGCATCATGCCAGAATCACATCACCAACATCAATCCATCAACTTGGAAAGGAAGCGATGTCATGATCTTGCTAATTCTCAATGGAAAAACAATAAATCATAGAATATAATTAAATTAAATATTACTTTTATTTAGAAATAAGGCCTCGATGCCAGGATCCCAAACAATTCAATAAACTACGTGAAAATGAAAGTATTAATCACTACCATAAGCTAACAATCACTCTTTCTCTGTGATTACTAGAATTTTCAATATCACTAGATTTCTGGGTTGTTCTTTTCCTTATCCCTGGGCCTCCTTATATAGAACCCTAGAACCAATTCTTCTTTAATTAAAACTTCTATTTTCTCTCTAACTACCTAGAATATCTATCTAATCCTTATCTCAAACCTTTTAGAACCATATCTTATTTTCATGGGGAATCATATCTTATGTTGATATCTTTGGTTATCCTTGAATCATGACAAGCCAATCAATCATATAGACCATGCTCATCTTCGAATAAACCAGAATGGACACTTGAGAAATCCAATCAACTCTAATTGAGGATTGCATTCAAGATTTCAAAAGTTTTCCTTTTTTCATCCCGACGAGCGTGCATGGCCAATCAACCATTATTTTAATTGCCATGAATCACGATTTTCTTATGTATAACTTGTCTTCTTCGCCTATAAATTGTAGTTCGATTAGATTTTAATAATTATTGGCTTAAAAAAATCCCTTTCAATGCCTTTGTTTTCTAGGGTTTCATACTTGTTCTTGAAATCATTTTAAGAAATCAAATTATTTTGTTTAACTGCTGCTTTAACCGCTCAGTTTAAACGTTAATGGCCTATTCGTTTGTTTTGCATGTCATTGCTCCTCCTTCCCCTAACGCTGTTGTTGGTGATGCATATGCCCAGTTTGGTAGTAAAAGATGGAGGAAGAGGACAAGAAGAAATGTTTACGGTTTCTCTCCTGTTTTTCTCCCAAAGAATCTCATCAAATGGCGGTTTAGTTTTCTAAATTATGGAAAATGACTTATGTTCAGAGTTTAATTAAAACTAACATTTGGTTTTTTCAAATGTCGTATAAATGTTTAATAGTCGCAGTAGTTCATCAATTGAAAAAAAATAAAAATCAACAGCAGTTTTCATACAACTAGCTTTTCAATTGGAATTAGCACATTCTCCTTTTGAAATTCTCTAGAAATATTAAATCAGTAGTAGTGTTTTTGTAGATAAAATTTAAATTATCTTATAAAATAAGTTGTTTCGATTTTTTTTCATGTGTCAGAAATATTTATTCTTAAAATTCATTGTTAATAGAAATAGATATCTAGACGTGAAGATAATATTAAATAGTTTGAACCCTTACAGTTCAATGATACTTGAAGGATGACCACTTGAGTGGTAAGAGTTTGAGACACCTCTCTTTCTAAATAAATTTTCTAAAATCCCTTCATGGTCACCCCCACTTCCGATAAAAAAAATTAAAAAATTTAAAAAATTAGAAAATATAATATTGAATTCAGATATTGGTAATATGAAATAACTAATATTTTCAACATTAAACTTATCGGTGAGGAAATCATGAAAACATAGTTCACAAGCAATAATTACAAGTGGTGATGTATTTCTTAAAAACTAATTATTAAAATGAAAAAAAAAACACCTATATATAATAAAAATAACAATCTAAAATATTAATACTTTTATATAATATTTGACCTTTCACCAATAATAATAATAATTTTAACCATGTGAAAAGTTAATAAATCTCGAGTTAATATGTTGTTTCAATTAATTGTGGATTTTACATTTATTATAAAGAAAATAAAAAATAGAATTGGATGTTTTATTATTGCTTTTCTTGTTTTAACACTTCGAATAAAATGGAGGATTTGGGATCTCATCTCATGTCTACAACGGTAACTGATTGAACTGTCTTCGTAGATGTAATTTATAATGTCGTAACTTTCAAGTGAGTCATAACTGTGAACGCGCCAATTTCGTGCGGCACTCTGCAATCCGAAAAACCAGACGACACAGTCCAAGCTTCAACCTTGTAATGGTATGCTCAGCGGAGACCACCGACCCCTCGTCTCTGAAGGCCTCACGGGGTCGAATCTTCTTCTCACAGATGCCAAGGTTCCCATAATCTACAAAGAATGTGACAGAAGATTACAGTAATAAATAAGCAAAAAAAAAAAAAAAAAATCCCATCTGTGCTTTTCTATCAACGTCCCATACGCTTCATTTTCTTCTCTGTCTCTGTTTTTGATAAGGGAAGCCGTCATACGAGTATTAACCTTTTGCTCTTGCAAGCAGTGCAACTTTGTTGCGCCAATCCCATTCAATGCAATGCAGTTGTTATTTCTTTCTATAAGAACTGCTCGTGCTTCCACTAGCTTGCTTCAAAACAAACTCATTCTGTGCCATATGCCAAAGATGCCAAGGTTCTCACGATCTACAAAGAATAGGACAGAAGATAACAACAAGAAATTAGCGAAAAAAAAGCCCTTCGATGCTTTTCTATCGACGTCCTATGCGCTCCATGTTCTTCTCCCTCTCTGTTTTTGACAAGGAAGGCCGTCATACGCAAATCACCCTTTCGTTCGTGCAAGCGGTCCAACTTTTGTTCCGTCTATCCCATGCAATGCAGTTGTTGTTTCTTTCTATAAATACTGTTCGTGCTTCCACTAGCTTGCTTCAAAACGAACTCAATGTGTCTTGAGTTTTTTAGTCCCTGGACAGGTTGCTTGAGGTTCTCTCTCTCTCTCTCTCTCTCTCTCAGTCTCTTCATTTGAAATTTTGTTAGTTTCTTGGCAGCCGCTGTTCGATCTCGGGCTTCTTTTGGTGTCAGAAATTGGATACCCAGTTAATTGTTTCCATTTTTTCTTAGTCTAAGAAGAAAAGTAGACTATTTTGGTTGTGTTTTCATTCGTCTGTAGTCAGTTGTTGTCTCGAAAGTTTTAGAACGAGGGAGTTTCGCCCTCTTAAAAAGCGAAATAACAAAATGTTTAAGTTGAAATAGGAGATAAATTAGAGTGTGTTGTGTTTCAACTCAAAACGACTGCTTTGATTGTACGCTAAATCAACGACTGTTCTAAAATCTTTAACAGATAAAAATGAATATTGAGTTACTCCTCCTAGGTGTTGCAGGTAACTGCTTCATTGAAGCAGGTTTTTATTGAACATTATCTATTGTTTTTGTTTCAGATGATGGCTGGGATGAGAAGATTGATAACGTTCTGCTTGGCATTTGTTTTTTTGGTTCTTGCGAGCATTCAAGAGACGAAGTCAAATGTAGTTCACCCCCTCTCAAAAATCTGTCTTCACAAGACAAAATCTGCTATTGATGACCGTGCCTATGCTAAAGTCTCTCCTACTGTTCTTGGATTGAAGGTGCATAGTCTTCACTAGCACCACGTTTGTTGTCTCTCTTTCTCGTCTCTTAGAATATACTGGGAGTGGAAACCAGTTTAGTTCTCTGTTAAAATGTTCTGGAAAATGGAATGTCCTTTTCTGTTAGAAGACCGATCATCACAATTTGTGTTAAGCTGGGACGAAAGACATTTAAGTTAGAACAATATAGTTTGTTTTAGGACTGATTCAATATTTTCTCACTTTTTAGGGGGAGACTACAGAATGGGTGACAGTGGACCTTAGTTCTCCCAACCCATCAAATGGTGATTGGGTTGCACTTTTTTCTCCTGCCAATTTCAGGTGAAAAATTGCTTTTCAGAACTTCTAAACAGGAACCTCTAGAATGATTTTTCGTCTTCATGTTTTTGTTAACCTTAATGATGATAAATTTTTGGAAGCATTTCCTTTCCACAAATTGCAGTTCTGCCATCTGCCCCCAAGATAACCTTTCTGTTCTATGTCCTTTTTTGAGTACTGCACCTCTCAAGGTTCACGTTGCCCTTCTTTGCTGTGTCTTTGTTTATTATATCTGTGGCTTCGTAGCCTTCTTTATATAAAGTAAGAAGAGATCTAGAAATTAACATTATACTTTATTACTTACCGTATCAGTATGCAAATTACACCAACCCCGACTACAGAAAAGCAGGAAAAGCTTCGTTAAAGTTTCAGTTGATTAAGCAGAGATCAGACTTCTCCTTCGCCCTATTCAGTGGCGGTATATCAAATTTATGCTTACTTATGTCATTGTTGTCACTCTCCCCACTTCGGTACACTGCGGCATTTTTTCTCGCGAGTGTCCGAAAGTGGAACCCACGGCGGTATGCTCTTCGCAAGTGGGACTAAGGGGTATATAAAATGTATACTTACTTATGTCATTGTTCTTGTAGAACGGGGCCCTTTCCACCTCAAAACACGTGTTACAAGGGGAGGTACTCCCCTCACATATAAGCTGCTCGGCGCCCACTCTCGGTACCGATGTGGGACTCAACACTCTCCCCACTTCGGTACACTGCGGCATTTTTTCTCGCGAGTGTCCGAAAGTGGAACCCACGGCGGTATGCTCTTCACAAGTGGGACTAAGGGGGTCCTCACACTATTTCTGGTCCAAGGTGGGACCCGTAGGTGGCTCTGATACCATGTAGAACGGGGGCCCTTTCCACCTCAAAACACGTGTTACAAGAGGAGGTACTCCCCTCACATATAAGCTGCTCGGCGCCCACTCTCGGTACCGATGTGGGACTCAACAGTTCTATAATATGAGCTTCGTGAATCTCAAGATGTTCATCTAAGTCAGCGTTCTGGTTCATAATTCTCCACCGTTAAGAGTTCCATGGAACTGCATTTGGCTAGTAACAAAGCAGTCCATATACATATTCTGCTTTTTTAAATACGAGATTAATTTTTTGGACCTATGTGCACTCTGCCATTTATTTTCCACGTCTTCTCAGTAATTTTTTCTTTTAAATTTTACATGCTTTTTTTGAGATCTTGACAATCAACTGATCTGCAATTTAATGGTTGTCAACTTTCCCTAACAGCCAAAGCTAGTGGCAGTGTCAAATACAGTAGCTTTTCTGAATCCCAATGCTCCGGTTTACCCGCGATTAGCACAAGGAAAAGTGTGGAATGAAGTAAGTTTAGTTTCTTTATTGATGTTCTTTTCAAATTTTTTTCCTGGAAAGAATGAGGAGGTCTTGTACTTGTGAATGTGCAACAGCAATACATTCTTGTGCTACATAACTCTTTTGTTCCATCACATGTCTGTTCATTTACAAAAAAAACCTTTATGCTAGGTCTTACATTGCAATTTATTTTGAATGGGAAGAGGGGGTTGGCTTACAACATCTCAATGAAATAATATAATTTCTTTCAACCCGACATTCAGATAACTGTAACATGGACAAGTGGATATGGGATTGATGAAGCAGAGCCTTTTGTTGAATGGGGTCCCAAAGGAGAACACCAAGGGAGATCCTTTGCCGGGACAGTGAATTTTGATCGGGAGTCCATGTGTGGTGTGTGGCTTTGCTTTTACCTTTAATTTTTTCTACTCATATATTTTCTTATTAGTTGAAAGAACAAGCCCTTTGGAAAAACCCATTATTTTCTTGGGTGTGGAATACCGACTCTTTCTGGAATGTGTATTGACATTTTGTTATGGTCTCAATTGTATCAGCACACACTTAAGTCTGATAAATCATACGTTTTTTTTCCCTTCTAAAAGGCAAATAGGAAAAAAGGTTGGGAGAACTCAAAATAGGAAAATGAATCTTTATAAACTCAGAAAATTAACAAACAAGACAATGATAGGTGAACAGAAATGCTATTATGAGTCACTAATTTATAATTACATAAGTCATAGATGGTCTATCTTATCCATGTATATCCTCAGGTGAACCAGCAAGGACAGTGGGATGGCGGGACCCAGGCTATATACACACCAGCTTTCTGAAGGAGGTGTGGCCCAACAAAGAGTATGTTATTTGTGGATGTGACGCCTAATTTCTATGATCTAGATTTTTCTGCTTAATTTTTTCAGAAGCACGAAACTTAGGAGGCTCAGGTAATGCCAAGAAAGTGAAATTGGTGTTGAGTTTTCTGAGCTTTCTTTTTTCCTGTTCTCTGTTGTGAGCCAGTTGCATGAGTTTAATAATTCATCTGTGGTTCTTTTAAGAAGAATTTGGTCTCATATGTTAGCATATCCTAGCTGGATGTTCAATTATATAGCTCATGCTAAATGTTAGCCATCAGCTGCTCAGTTTTACATGCAACTTTCAATTGCTTCTTGTTATTATTCAGGTATACCTACAAGCTGGGACATAGATCGTTTAATGGGACATATATTTGGAGTCAAGTATACCAGTTTAGAGCACATCCCTATCCTGGTCAAAATTCTCTTCAACGTGTGATCATATTTGGCGACATGGGAAAGGTTTGTACTCTCTTGTAAGATAAATGCGCATCTGAAACACAAAAAGTGTAGAACCATTCACTGTATGATAATGACAATGCACACTAATAACATCTGACTTATGCACATTGTTGCAGTACTAATTTAGCATTTCGTTGGGATCCTTAGATATGTGAACAGACAAACTAAGTGGTCTGAACTACTTGTAATGCCCCTCCGTTAATCTCCACAACTGTCAAGTTTGTACTTTGTTTTAATAACATAGCACTAGGACTGTTAACTGCATAAAGGACTCCGTTCATATATTCTTTTGGCTCTTTGAGGATGGTTGCCTGCTTTCTGTATTTTAATGGAATATCAACAACAATTACAAGCCATTTTTTGCTTTTCTCCTTGGATGTCCTGCGTAATCTTTAGGTAAGACTGTATATCCAGATTGTACTAGATGAAGTTTCAGAAGTTATGTGCTTAATCCTTCACCTACAGGGTGAAGCTGATGGTTCCTTTGAATATGAAGATTTCCAGCTTGGTTCTCTGAACACTACTAAGCAGCTCATTGAAGACTTAAATAACACCGATATAGTCTTCCACATTGGAGATATAGTCTATGCTCTAGGATATGTTGCTCAGTGGGACCAGTTTACTGCACATATTGAACCTATTGCATCAACTAAGCCTTACATGATTGCAAGGTTTGTCTTAATATGCATAAAGAGCTTCATAAGTTTGTTTACATCTACTGCTTTGCCTTATGCGCTAAATTGTGATGTCTTTTCAGCGGTAACCATGAGCGTGACTGGCCTGGAACTGGATCCGTCTATCAGAACTTAGATTCAGAAGGAGAATGTGGTGTGTTGGCCAAGAACATGTCTTATGTCCCTGCTGAGAACAGAGCTAATTTTTGGTATGGAAGCAGTATATATATCTCAAGAATATTCTCGCACTTATGTGCTTTGTGAACCTCTCATGTCCAATACTGGCCTCAGGTGCTGCTCATTTGTTCATACCCTTAACCGATATCTTGGAGAACTGCATGGGATATCTTCCAACATACCTCGAATTTGTCTGAAACGTTCTCTTAATTGTGCAACAAAAACACATACTGTTTGTAAAAACAAATTCACTCTTCAAAGTATCTGAATTTATTTACAAGTCCCACTTCTCACATTAAGTGTTACTCAAAAGAGTTTTTTTTTTTAAACTTCTCGGTATAGATAAGTAGAAGACAAATTACTTCCATATATAAGATTTACTGGTCCAAAAGGGAGAAGGGGTTGGGGATTCTTGAAGTATATTTTCTTCTGAATATGCCGCAAGCTGGTCTTGAACTTCATTACTTCTCTTGGCAGGTATTCTGCAGACTATGGCCTGTTCCATTTCTGCGTAGCTCACACTAAACTTGACTGGAGAGAGGGATCAGAGCAATACAAGTTCATTGAGAATTGCCTTGCTTCAGTTGACAGGCAAAGACAACCATGGCTAATCTTTCTTGGACACAGGGTGATGGGTTATTCTTCTTGGGACTTTTATGTTCAAGAAGGGTGGTTCAAGGAACCAATGGGAAGGGAAGACCTTGAGAAACTCTGGCAAAAGTACAAGGTTGACATTGCTGTCTTTGGCCACGTGCACAATTATGAAAGATCATGTCCGATCTATCAGGTATATGGAACGAACAAAACCGTGCCATGACATTATTTCTTCATTGCATTTTGTGCTGTAAGAAGCAAGATTCTGATGTCCGCAATTACATAACCCAAAATGTCATTTTTCTTCTTCCCGCAGAATATCTGCACCAGAAAAGAGAAGCATAGTTATACAGGACCCTTGAATGGAACAATACATATGGTTGCTAGAGGTGCGGGAGCAAGCCTTCTTGAATTTGCTCAAGTGAACACCACATGGAGCATATCCAAGGACTTCGACTATGGATTCCTCGAACTTACAGCATTTAACCAGTCATCTCTGTTGGTGGAGTACAAGAAGAGCAGGGATGGAGAAGTGTATGACTATTTCACACTTTCACGCAATTATAGGGATATCTTCGCATGTGCCGTTGATAGCTGCCCAGAGGTTACATTAGCATAATTGAAAAGAAATGAAGAACTCAAAGATTTTGGGTGAATCTCATTAAATTTATTAACAAGCAAACCAAGATATAGAGAGTGTTCGGGAGAAATTTTTCTCGTGATAATCTACAATGAACAAATGGGTTCTAGTTAAATAGAAGAAGGAGAAGGGTAAAAATGAGAAAAAGAGCTGCGATAGCATGTCCTGTAGCCTGTGTAGCCCGATTGTAACTAGCACCAGTTGTGTCTGGTGCTAGAACCGTAGGTGAAGCAATGTAGTGCAGAAGGGAGGTGGTGTAGAGCAGAGCCGCAACTGTCTTCTCTGTCGGGGACGCTGACGTGGCAGCTCATCTTCAAACAGGCCCCCTAAAGCTGATGGTCGATATGTATTAATAACACCTAGCTTGGAAACGAGATGAGCATCCTGATTGGCCCCAAGGGCCTTGGTCAGAAGATCGGCTGGTTGAACCTTAGTCTCGGCGTGGTCGGTCTTGATGATTCGCCAACGTATCTTCTCGTGAATAAAATGACAGTCCACATCTATATGCTTGGTGCGTTGGTGCACCATCGGGTTAGCTGCGAGCTCCATGGCAACCTTGTTGTCACAAAATAATTGCACTGGACGGGGAACATTGATTCCCATGTCTTTAAGAAGTCCAAGTAACCACAATATCTCACAGGATGTGACTGCCATTGCTCGATATTCAGCCTCTGTAGATGATCTAGAGACCATCCACTGTTTCTTGCTTTTCCAAGAGATGAGGGCATTACCGAGCATGATGCAAAAACCTGTTAAGGACTTCCGACCTACCTTACATGTAGCATAGTCGGAATCACAGTAGGCGCGCATTTGATAACCGCTTGAAGAGGGGATGAATAATCCTGTTCCTGGATAGCTCTTCAAATATCTTACTAGTCAAATAGCTGCTTCCTAATGGGATTTCTTCGGCTTATGCATGAATTGAGCTAGATTATGAACTGTATAAGAGATGTTTGGTCGTGTGACCGTGAGATAGTTCAGTTTCCCTATAAGTTGTTGATACTTAAGGGGATCATTTAGAAGTGGATCATCGTCTCTCGGGACATGTGCTCATTGATCGTGCTTTGCCGTGGTCAAGGATAGATTTGTGTCCATGGGGTTGTCTATTGGTTTTGTACCACTGAGCCCCATCTCATCGATCAGTTCAAAAATGTATTTCCTCTTACTCAAGTGAAGGCCCTTCTCATCTCTCAAAACCTTAACCCCAAGAAAAAACTTGAGATCTCCCAAGTCCTTGATGTGGAAGGAAGAATGTAAATGTGCCTTTAATGCCTTGATGCCATCAATGTCACTGCCAGTAATGAGGATATCATCAACATAAATCATGAGGGGGACAATGAGATTACCTCGTTTCTTGACAAAGAGGGAAGTGTTGTGCATGGAGTCTTGATAGCCAGCTGCTAGTAGAGTTGTGGTGAATTTTTCATACCATTGTCGAGCAACTTGCTTAAGTCTATAATAGAGCGTTTGAGCTTACACACCTTCCCAGTATGTTCATGTGGATTGCCAAGAGGAGGGCGCATGTACACTTCTTCATGTAAGTCCCCTTGTAAGAAAGCATTGCTAACATCCATATGGTAGATATTCCAGTTATTCTGAGTCGCCAATGAGAGGGTGCATCGAATTGTAATATGCTTCACCACTGGTGCAAAAATATCATGATAGTCCACTCCTTCCTTTTGGCTGAAACCCTTAGCCATAAGACATGCTTTGTATCTCTCCACTGTCCCATCAGCATTGTACTTGATTTTATATACCCATTTACATCCGATGGCTTTCCTCCCAGGTGGAAGGTACACAATCTCCCAAGTGTTGTTTGCCTCTAATGCCATGATCTCTTGTGTCATGGCATCTAGGATTGGAAACTGCCTCATGGTGATAGGTAGGTTCAGTTTCAAGTGAAATGGAGGCAATAAAGGCTTGGGTGATGGAAGAAAGGTGATCATATGAAATGAAGGCTGAAAGGGGATATTTTGAAGATGTGTTTTCAAGAGCATTAATGGTAGGGCAGACATAATCATTGGACCAAAGTGGTGGTCGAGAGACTTTAGTGGATCGTCTCGGGATTATGACAGTTGAAGGCTCTGTGGGCTCAGCTGGTGATGAGGATTCTGGTTTGTCCTCATTAAAAAAGAAATCGTATGGCTCAGTTGATGGTGGTGGAGGTACAAATGTACGATGTGAAGGAAGTGTAGGCTCTGGTGGAGTAGATATGTGTTCACCCGTAGTGGGGGATGAGCTGGAACATTCACCAATTGGCGTTGATTGATGTAATCAAGGATCCTCTGCGACGTGATCTGTCAAAGGGATAAGGGGTGCGAATTGTGATCCGAGTCTAGTGTATGAGAAAGGAAAAGTGTCCTCGTGGAATGTGACATCCCTATTGACAAAGAAACGGTGTGTTTCAGGGTTATAAAGTCTATAACCCTTCTGACTGGATGCATATCCCATGAAAATGCATGGTGTCGCTCGCGGAGCGAATTTGTCTCTAGGCCCCACAATGGTGGCATAACAGAGACATCCAAAAACCGTAAGGTGAGAGATCTTGGGAGGTTTTCCAAATAATTTCTCGTAGGGTGTAACCCCATCTAAAACGGATGATGACATTCTGTTGATAAGGTATGTGGTTGTGAGAATGCATTCTCCCCTAAATTTAATGGGAAGATGAGCTTGAAATTTGAGCGTTGTGCTACATCTAGGATGTGACGATGCTTGCGCTCTACAACACCATTTTGTTGGAGAGTGTGCACATGAGCTTTCATGTGTGATTCCCCGAGATTAAAAAGTTGTTTGGTGTTGTGATTGAAGAAATCAAGGGCATTGTCGGTCCAAATACGTTTGATATTTGTGTTAAACTGATTGCAGACGAGATTGAGAAACTCTTCTATTTTTGGAAAAGTTTTATCCTTTGTTTTCATAAGAAACTTCCATGTTCCTCGTGAAAAATCATCAACAATGATGAGAAGGTATCTTGATCCATCATGGTTGGGAGTCCGATATGGTCCCCAAACATCAATGTGTATCAAGTCAAAAAACCGTTGTGCTGTGTGATTGCACGTCAGAAAAGGTTTGCGAGTTTGTTTCACAAGTGGACAAATATCACAAAATTTATCAAGAGAATAATTTTGAAAAGGAAGTTCTTTGATAAATTTAAATTTTGCGTCCGACATGTGTCCAAAACGACAATGCCAAAGTTTGAAATCAAAAGTAGTACAACTTGATAAAGAGTTTACAAAATGTGAACTTGGAGTTTCAAGTGTGGATGAGGCTTTCCTAGTGGATGTGCCAACAAAGAAATAAAGCCCATTTCTCATCCTACCCAGGCCCTTGACATCACTCATCGAAAGGTCCTGAAATACACAAAATTTGGTGTAGAGGATAATTCGACAATTGTTATCGAGGCAGAATTTAGAAACAGATATCAAATTGAATTTAAAATCATGGGAATATAAGACAGTATTCAATTTGATATGCTTGGAGATGTGGGTGTTGCCAGTGTGAGTAACCAATGCACTATCACCATTAGGGAATTTAACTTTCCTAAATCTAGATGTGCATAATGCAATAGAATCTAGGCAGTTCAAGTTTGCGGGAATATGGTCACTAGCACCAGAATCAATAATCCAAACTCGATCGAGGAAATCAGACATACCTTCAGCCAAGTAAGCATGGCTATCTTCGGAGTCCTTTTTGACAAATTTCATAAACCACTGGTAGTCGGTCTTGGTGATGAAGACCTGATCTGAATCATCAGCCACCAGATTGACTTTTGCTTCCTCCTTGTAGTTCTTGTGCCCTGGAGGGAATCTGTGCAACTTATAGCATTCTTTGCGCTCATGCCCATAATTTTTGCAGTATTCACACTGGGGGCTAGTAAGGCAATAGTAATTTTCCCAGGTGTGATTTTTTTTGCCACAAATTTGGCATTTTTCAACTGCCCTAAACGACCTGTCGTTTTCACGACCTCTAAACGACCTATCGTTCTACGTGGCCTTAAGCGAGAACGACGTGTCATTCTCGGTCAACACTGACTGTGCTGATGTCGCCGCAATAGGTCATTCCGCTGCAACAGGTCCAGAGCGGTTGAACGAACTTGTTGTGTCGGATAAAGAGTTCACCGCAACAAAGCTGTAATCCGCGGCCGTCTTCCCCGCCTCCATCTGTCGATACTCGGCCTTGATGAGGATCGAATAGGCTTGAAAAACGTCAGGAAGCGGATTCATCATGAAACTTTGGTCTCGAATGGCTGAATAGACCGCATCGACGCCGTGCATGAATTGAAAAAACTTCATCTTCTCCTGGTGGCGGACACACGGCGGATAAACCAAAATTTCTGGCGACTCGAGCTCCATAATTGAGTCATATTCCTCCCAAAGTTCGTGGAGCTGGCTGAAGAACACCGAAATCGAACTTCCCCCTTGCCTGATGTGCCAGAGATGGGTGATTAGGTCGTAAATTCGACTCGAGTTGTCCTGGTTGTACTGGGCGCGGAGCTCAGCCCAGAGTTTCGCGGCGGAGCGGGTGTAAATCAAGCTGCCGTGGAGCTCCTTTGAGATCAAGTTGAGAATCCAACCCCAGCAAACTTGATTTCAGCGTTCCTAGAGCGGCAGAAGTGACAACCCGTCCTCCGGTTTCAGGTAGGACTCGTTGACGAAGACGAGCTTGTTCTTGATTGACAGTGAAATCAGCATCGTCTCGTACCAAATATCATAATTCGAGCTGCCAGTCATTTTCACGATCACCAGAGTGAGAGAATTGGTGTCTCCGGTGGGCAGATAGAGCGGGTCGGTGAAGTCGAATTCGACTCGGACCCGATTGTTGTTTTCTTTGAAATTCCAGCGCGGCGGAGTGTCGACTCGCGGCGGAGTTTGGTGGGTTAGAGGCGGCTCTGGAGGCGAAACATTTCGCCTCATGTAATTGTGGTGTGGCGGCACATAAGGCAGAGCTCCGCTGGATTGGCTGCTGGTGCGGACGAAGTGGTCGTCGGCCATCGATTAGGGCACAATGGTTAGACGACGCCGTTTCGTGCTAGGGCAAGTGTGAGCCGCAACGGTGACGACGTCGTTTCTGCATGGGCAGATTAGGGCAAAGTCTTCAACGACATCGTGTTGAGCTGTTTATGAGGAGGGTTGATAATAACGTCATTCTGGTTGAGCAGATTAGGGCAAGGAAGCCTAACGACGTCGTATTGACGAGGTTAGGGTAAATATGAGCAGTGCTGTCGTAACGACGTCGTTCTGCTTACGAGTTCGTTTTGAAAAAAAATAATGTCGTATTGAGCAGGAAATCGGACGTTGTCGTAGAGGTGTTCTGCGAGTGCCGGAGATGAAGAAGTGGTTGGAGTTTACGATTCTACGGCTAAAAATGGCAGAAAACAAAGCAGAAAAGGCCGAAAAGCAGAATTCTGTGAGGTGTGGAAGTGTGTTTGGGTTTGGATCGGAAAACCGGCAGGTATGGAGTGCGATTTTTGTAGAAAAAATTCGCAGCTTCTCAAACCTTGGCTCCGATACCATGAAAAGAAATGAAGAACTCAAAGATTTTAGGTGAATCTCGTTAAATTCATTAACAAGCAAACCAAGATACAGAGAGTGTTCGGGAGAAATTGTTCCCGTGATAACCTACAATGAACAAATGGGTTCTAGTTAAATAGAAGAAGGAGAAGGGTAAAAATGAGAAAAAGAGCTGCGGTAGCACGTCCTGTAGCATGTGTAGCCCGATTGTAACTAGCACCAACTATGTCTAGTGCTAGAACCGTAGGTGAAGCGATGCAGTTATAGAAGGTTTAAAACTAAGTGTTTATGGTAGTTTAAAGCATTAAGAAAAGTTTAGTATTTAAACAGTGTACTCTTAATACAAACTCACCACAACATATAATACTTTTAGATGAGTTAACACTCATCTTCATACACTGAGTAACATTAGGTTGAAGATGATACAAGGTAAAACTCAATAACTAGAGGAACATTTTCTTTATTTTAACTTTATTACAAAAGATCACGTTTCCAGAAATAAAATTTTCGTCATTAACACAGATGTTTTTAATAAAAAGTTATAGAAAAAAAAGCTCGAAAAGAAGTCGAAAAAATTACTGCTGTCCTAGATCCAAGTCAAACAAACTTGAGGATAATCCTCCATATTCCATTTAAAGTCGTTTATCTTTGCAACTATGCGATCGGTCCGGGGTGCATGAATCTCGGATCAATACTCGAATCTTCCCTAAAATATTCCCGTGTCAACGTTGTTTTTACTATTTTCAAACTCTTATTGCAATTTTTTGGCTTTTTTCTCTTTACAACCTTGTATAAGACGCAAGTTCACTATCTTTAGTTGTTTACTTGTTTGGTTTTGACATTGCATTGTCTCTACAGATCACAATCCTCTGCAAGGTCCTTCCATACCGTCACGGTACTTTCTTTTCCTTGTTCCACTTCAGTTTCGTTGAACACCCAGCTGTCTGATTTACTTTTCTTTTCGATAAAACCGATTGATATTCTGCTTTCGCTTGAGTGGAACCAGTAGATACAGGTACTTCATGATGCATTTATGGAATTGTAGTTGTAGACTTGCTGTTCATGGAGGCTTGACCGCAGTTTCTCTCTGTCTCTCTCTTCGTTCTTTCTTTGTTTCTCACGGTTGATGATGTTGGTGGGCATGTGGAAATGTTTTGAATTTCATTTCTGCTTTTAGGAGGGATGAGAGTATCTTGAAGTACTTTTTGAGCCTCGAATTGATTTATATGCGGTACTGGCCCACTGGGTACTGTGTTGAGTTAGTTCTATCTTCAATATGATAATCATTGCGACAGGGGAAGTTCGGTGTTAATTCTGTCTTTTGATCTTTTGAGGTCCCTTTTTGCAGATGCAATTCTTTTTCTTTTTCTTTTTTTCACTTTAAACTCATGTGTGTCTTTCCTTTTCTGTTTTCTTCTTCTTCTTCTTCTTCTTCAGAATCTTCGGTGTCGATGAGAGGACTAAATCCAATCTCCTTGGCAATTCTATTTGTTCTTACAACCATTCAAAAGGCATGGCCACATGGAGATCAGCCACTGGCAAAAATTGCTATTCATAAGGCATCACTTGCACTTGATGATCGTGCGTATGTTAAAGCTTCTCCTACAATCCTTGGATTGAAGGTAGGCTTC
Source organism: Casuarina cunninghamiana (assembly GCA_028551485.1). NCBI lineage: Eukaryota > Viridiplantae > Streptophyta > Magnoliopsida > Fagales > Casuarinaceae > Casuarina > Casuarina cunninghamiana. Next base: position 11,809,550 of record CM052369.1, on the reverse strand, counting down.
GGCAGTTAATGTATTTTAATGGAGAACTTGTCTAATAGGCCTTGACAATGATCTTCAAGTTCGCATGCTTTTAAACTTCATTTCCCTTCCTATTTATCTCCTGTGTGGAACATAGGATGTGCCACACAACCACTGAGGCAGGGGCCAATCCCTAAAAAAAAGAAGAAAATAGGCTTCTTTTGTGGCTGATGCAAGAAATTTTAACTGTTTCAGGGACAAAATACAGAATGGGTGAGGCTAGAGTTCGGTTCTCCCAACCCATCAAATGACGATTGGATAGGCGTATTTTCACCAGCCAATTTCAGGTGAGTAAACGCTGTTACATTTCTGAACCTTCAGTTAACATTTGGAACCTTGAGCCATCTTATTTTTTTTCTTCTGACTGTAACTAACTAAATGCATTTGACTAAACTTAGCCTTTCTACTTCACCATTTTCAGTGCTTCCACCTGTCCAGAAGAGAACCCAAGAGTTTATCCTCCACTTCTGTGTACTGCCCCTATTAAGGTTTGTCCTGCCTGTTGCACTGACTTCTCTGAATAGTTTCTTACCTTGACAATCCTTGAGATATAAGAGAACTAGAAAGTGAATTCGATTGTCTTACTCCTTTGCAGTATCAGTATGCAAACTACTCCAGTCCAGATTACAAAAACACTGGGAAAGGGTACTTGAAGCTTCAGCTGATTAAACAGAGATCGGACTTCTCTTTTGCGCTATTTTCTGGTGGCATATCAGATGTATGCTTATACTTGTCTTTGCCCTAACATCAATCTACATGTATATTCCGGGACTAATCTGTCCTATATGAAACAAACTGTCATTAAGCAGTAGTCTTGGAGATGGGTTATAAAAGAAGGAAAAGAAAAGTATTCATCTTATGATAGATAGTTTGTTGATGGACTTTAATATGCACTAAGATGCCTAAATCCTCTTCTTTGGATTGCTAACTGAATTCTCTTTTGCAATTGTGCACTATTTTGGCTGCTAGATTTTCTGCAAAACCCTTGACAGTTATGGCTTTCTGCAATGCCTTGACCTATGTCCTCTTGGCTCTCTTCTTTGTCATTTTCTTTTCTGTTGGTTGTTATTTTCATTTCAAACTTGATTATCTTTGTTGGAATTTTTTTTTTCATGCTCATCTTTACTTCTATATGATAGCCCAAGCTGGTTGCGGTGTCAAATCAAGTAGCTTTTACAAATCCAGATGCTCCAGTTTACCCACGCTTGGCACAAGGAAAAGAATGGAATGAAGTGAGTCCAATTTCTCCTTCTGTTGTTGAAATTATACCTTGTAAATAACAAAATTCAGGAGTACTCTTGTCCTTCAGCACAAATATTCATCATATCCTACCAATTCTCTTTTTATTGTAAAGGAATTCGATTTTATTTGTCTAGAAGTTTCGTGCTCCATTAGCCTAGTGGCAACTTCTTCATTTTTTTATGGAATAGCAGTACCTTTTGTTTCCTGGAATTAATAGCACTCCACTATCATTGTGATGTTGCCTTTTGGTATTAAGGGCTTACATTTGCAAGGCAATAACATGATTTTCAATCGATGCCCAGATGACTGTGACTTGGACAAGTGGATATGGAATTGATGTAGCAGAACCTTTTGTTAAGTGGGGTCCAAAAGGAGGTGATCAGGTGCATTCTGCAGCTGGAACGCTGACTTTTGACCGTAGCACCATGTGTGGTGCGTAACATTCTTACCCTTGAATGAAAACTATGGGAAAGTTGGTACCTTAACAACTAAGTGCATTTCCATGAATTCTGTTTTCAATATTTTTAAAGTATTATCCAAAATTTTCTCTGGAATTTTTCCTGTTGGATATAACTCACCTTGTCAGCATGAATATATACACAGGTGCACCAGCTAGGACTGTTGGATGGCGTGATCCTGGATTTATACATACCAGTTTTTTGAAGAATTTGTGGCCCAACAGAGTGTATGATGCACTTTCACTTTCACTCTTGCTTATAGCGTTGATTCTAGGCATGTCAACTCTCATATGGCTATTAAAAAAGAGGACTACATAAAATGTTACTACATGTATATTTGAGGAAACCATTGATCCACTGTTTATCAGAAATGGATACAAGCAAGTTATACTTACAATTCAACTAATTAAATTATGTCCATTTTTAAATAATTACATGACAGTTAATTAGATGGCTGCTATAAATAAAAGACACGATAGAATGCTAAGCAAGTAATAATGTGTATTTAGTGGTTTCACAGAGTAATACGTCTGATTGTTGTTATGTGATCAACCTGCCAAGAAGCAAAGTGAAATTGGCATTGGATGGAGATGAATTTAAGCTTTCTGTCTGGTCCTTCCTTAAGAAGTTGTACAATACATTTTACGGTCTAAGCATAGCTCTCTCAAGAAGAATTGAGTTCCAAATATAAATGATTTTCACTTGATAAGGTTTGGCTGTGAGATACCAAACATTAAAATGTTGGAAACGTATTCTGTTAAATGTTTTGAAATCCACAGTTAGACCCTATGAGGAACTAGACATTCAATATGTTTCCATTGGTTGTGCAGGTATACTTACAAGCTGGGGCATAGATTGTTCAACGGTTCATATATTTGGAGTGAACAATATCAGTTTAAAGCATCTCCTTATCCTGGTCAAAATTCACTGCAACGTGTAGTCATTTTTGGTGACATGGGGAAGGTTTTTACCCTCTTGGAAAGACTAAATCTACATATCTCTGTTATTAAATCTCAGTTCACAGCCACACCTAAGTGAACTTTATGGGATTATTGCAGTAGTTTTATACTATGGATTTCTCGATATCATCAGCAAAATAATATTTTCTTCAGATTACTGTTTAAGATTTTCAATGCCTGTCCATTGAATGACCGAGTTTCTAGATATGTTGCTAAACTCTTTCACCTTGCAGGATGAAGCTGATGGTTCCAATGAATATAACAATTTCCAGCGTGGCTCCCTAAACACTACACGAGAGCTTATTCGAGATTTGAACAATATTGATATAGTTTTCCACATTGGAGATATCTGTTATGCAAATGGATACCTCTCACAGTGGGACCAATTTACTGCACAGGTTGAGCCAATTGCGTCAACTGTGCCTTACATGATTGCCAGGTTCATCATAATTTACTCACTCTTAGTGGTTGAGTATACATATGGTCTCATGCTTTGTCTTATGCACCAACTGTTGCTTTTTCCTTGCAGTGGTAACCATGAGCGTGACTGGCCAGGGACTGGATCCTTCTATGGGAACATGGACTCTGGAGGAGAATGTGGTGTGTTGGCTGAGACAATGTTTTATGTCCCTGCTGAGAACAGGGCTAAGTTCTGGTAGATAAATACTGCAACCTTTCAAATTTGGTTAGCTTTTGATAGCAATTATGTGCAATCTGATCTTGTTATTGATTATGATTGTCTCTGAAAGTCATTATGTTCTAACATTTAAACTATACAAATTTTGATCAAATCCAAAATGTAAGGCAAACGCAGCATTTTTTTATGATAGGTCTGTTATGCATTGGATCATGAACGTATGAAAAAACTCCTGGTGTAGGTACCCCTTGTGTGAAAAGCTTCAGTTACTTCTGCAATAAATCACATGCTACTCCCTAATTTATTTTTCAATGATTTTACAAATACTTGACTAGATCCCTACATAATTCAAGATAGTCTCTTCAGGAGTCCAGGAATGAGCTCCTTTTAGAGATCTGCTTTCATAGGAAACTGACTGGGGAAAAGAAACAGATTGACACCCCTCTCATTTGTAGGCCTGAAAAGAAAGATCTTAAACAGAGGCCCTCCACATGGAGCTGAACGGAAGCAAAATGCTTGGTTCATTAATGAAATGGAGTTTGTGTCATTTGAACAAAGCATCTGTCAGATAAACAGGCTCTGAGATGCTCAACCTTTCTTTGCCTTAAGAAGATTTAGATAATACAGGATGTGAGAGATGGAATATAAAATAGGAAAAAAGGATAATATAGGTTACACAAGTAATCTTGCTTCATCTGTACCTCTGTGTATCTACTTGTTTAAAGTATAATATCTATTTGTACATTCCCCCAACGGTTGCCATAATACCTGTCATTCCTGTACTTGCTTTTAGATGTGCGAGAAATCGGTCTGAATAATGCTGTTTTCTTTTTCCAGGTACGCAACTGATTATGGCATGTTCCGCTTCTGTATAGCTGACACTGAACATGACTGGAGGGAAGGCACAGAGCAATACAAGTTCATTGAACACTGCTTGGCATCAGTCGACAGACAAAAGCAACCTTGGCTTATTTTTCTTGCACATCGAGTACTTGGTTATTCATCTTGTATCAGTTATGCAGTAGAAGGGTCATTTGAGGAACCGATGGGCAGGGAGAGCCTTCAGAAACTCTGGCAGAAATACAAGGTGGACATTGCAGTGTATGGCCATGTGCACAGCTACGAGAGGACATGCCCCATATACCAGGTATTCTTATAACTTTATGCTGTCACGAAGATAAACCACTTCCATGTCCTTTTGTGCATTTTACACTACTATGGGAATAACTAATAATTTTCCTTTACACTTGCAATAAGTGAAAACGATAAAATGCGCTCTTGGACCATTTTCAAATTACCTGCCAAATCAAGGAACATATTTTGCTATAAGTTACAGAAAAAAAAATTCATTGACCTCTACAATACATTTACTATTATCTCCAAGAATGGTCATTCTATTTTTTTGCAGGCAACAAGTAATTTCTCCAATTAAAATGAAAAACAACCACATATTAATAATTGAGTGTCAGTTTTTTTTTACTCCAGATTCCTAATATGGGCACTTTCTCCTAGCAAGATCTGGGGAATAAAGACTACACGGAAAATAATTAACTGTACTGAAACTTCTTTTACTGGTTTAGGTCTAATGTCTTTTTAATGCTTAGTACAAATCCTTAGTAGACTTGACTTTAAATAGTCTAGTGTATAGGGAAAGCTTCTGTTCTGAAATAGAATTGCAGCGGTTGAGTAGCAAGTAAAAGTTGAATCAAACATTTACGGTTGTTTGTCTTCAGTATCCTTTGGAACAAGAGCCAAAAAATAAAAAAAAATAAGGAACCCAGAATTTGGGTGTTGAGCGCAGGGAATGAATGACATTGCAATTGGAAAACATTGATGAAATGGGTTACCTAAACAAGTCTCTTGAAATAGTTATCCCCACATGTTATGATCTGATTTTTTTTCCCCCCTTTTTCAAACTTTTGAATATCCCACAACAGTTGGTGGTTGACTTTGTAATTATTTAACATAATATCAAATGACATGGACATGCTATTTGTGAAAACCATGTTTGCTACCGACGCTTTGAGCTTGAAAAGTTACTGGATTTCCAGCTGTGTAAATTAACTGTTGATTGCCATCTCTTCCACAGAATATTTGCACAAATAAAGAGAAACACCACTATAAGGGCACTTTGAATGGAACAATACATGTGGTTGCCGGAGGTGGAGGTGCCAGCCTTTCACCATTTACTACCCTCAAAACCTCATGGAGTTTCTATAGAGACTTCGACTACGGGTTCATAAAGCTTACAGCATTTGACCATTCAAACCTGTTGTTTGAGTACAAGAAGAGCAGGGATGGAAAGGTTTACGACTCTTTCAGAATATCCCGGGATTACAGGGATATCTTGGCCTGCACTGTGGATAGTTGCCCAAGTATGACCTTGGCATCTTGAATGATGATTTTCTTGTAATGCCATCACGTTTGATATCTTGCTTTACTTCAATAAAGGTAGGAATAAGTAATCTCTTCTCTGTTTCATCACGTGAATATGACAGACTGGTTATATGTTTAAAAGGAAGCAAAGATATCAAAATCAAGGCAGTTGTCTCCTTTTCTTTTTCCAGTCTTGAACGGTAAGGGGACAACTAGTTAAAAGCCAGAACCGCATTAATAGCCTTATGTGAGGCTCCAGTCAATGCCTTTCTTTTTCCAGATTGCATAGGAGTAACCCTTTATCATTATGTTGATTCTTATAAAAAGACTCGAGTTCTTCAATGAGGAGTGAGTTTAACAATCCTGATTTTGCGATATCCCTCTGCCTTAATTGTCATTCATCATGTGGTAATAAAAGGAACTGAATATCAGAAAGCAAAAAGAAAAAAAGAGTTTCTGATTTTTCTGTCAGATTCAGTTTGTTAAACATTCTATTATCTGATACTTTCATGCGAAGGAGGCTGATGTTCTGACCAACGCAACCGTAGTTGGCCATTGACATTCAGGTTAAGAAATGTTAGATTAGGAACTCGCGAGCTGCCTTTCTACCAAAAGTATACATAAAAGTTTGCGTTGAGTGAAGTTTTGTACTGCCACTACATTCACCGGCAAAGAAAGCAGCAGAACCAAACACATCAGAGATTCTAAACTACCACAAAAAGAGGGAGACTGGACATGAAGATGCCCGTTGAACTAAGGTCCAGGATACCCCTGGACATAGTTCACAGGAAGATCTGTCCATCCTCGCATATGCAAAAGAAACGCTCTGACAACCTGAGCCTAGCATGGCAGATACCTTCAATACACTAATCATCTCAGGAGGACATGGTGTAACCTTCAGCTAATTTGGCTAAATCCCAATTAGTTTGAAGAATGGGTTTGTGCATTTCAGCAGGCTGCAGCCAAATTCAAGACCGTAACCGCTAAGCGCTGTCAACCATGAGGGACTAGCTTCCCTTCCCATGAAAAGCAGAAGTTGTGGCCAAAAGTCTTCCCCAGTTCTTCTGATTACGCGTCTGGCATCCAAACAAAGAGCCATCAAGTGCAATTTTCAACCATCAAAGGATTATAAGAGAGATATTTTCCTCCTTCAAGTCGACTTCTGAAGAAGGAAAAAAATCTTAGAACGAGGTTAAGTGATGTCAAATAACATCATTTTCAACACACTCCGTTGTCCTGACTGCTGGAACACCATGAAATTTTTTGTCGACATGTGAAGGAACACCATGTTTGAACTAATGCTTTGAGTAAAAACCGACTTATAAGAAACATAGTGATTTTTTTCACATATAAAGGATACCGGGACAATATTTAAGTGATGTAAGACATTCACCATTTTCAACAAGGAGGAGAAACAACGAAGTCAGAAAGATATCCCAAGCAGGCACTAGCAACAGATGGTTAGCCGAAGCAAGCTGAAAGAATGTGTTTTTTGAGTCTAGCAGCATTAATAGCAGAGAATGAGTTGACAACTCAACTGGTGATCATGCCAGACCATCTCTCTGCAGAGCAGACATATCAAAAGTAGAAATTCCATCCTTTCCTGTCCCCTAAAATAGTGCCATATACACCCATTGACTAGGAAGCCACCGTGCTCTTTCAATCTTTTCATAGTCCTTTATCGTTTAAAAGAAATACATTACAATCTCCAACAACCTTGCTTTGATTGAGACAGAACCTACTTCTAGGGACGGCACAGATAGGCCAAAGTAATGTGTGGATGGACAAGAAGATTGATAGGAAAAGCATTAAAAAAAAAAAAGGGAACGAATCTCAAAGAATAGACCTTAATCTTTATTCAAGGTGGAACATTTTGCATTTAGAAAATTTACAATGGAAAGACCTTCCTGTGTCTTAAATAAAATAGAAGGAGAAGTAAAAAAACCCGCAGGCAGCACTGGTAATAAACAGAACCCAATTGAAAATAGATGGATTATCAAAGATTGCGTCTGCAAAGTTCATTCCAAATACTGCTGTAACAGTAGCAAATACGGTAGCTGCAAATGTCGCAGCCGTGAGAAGTAACTGAAATTGTATGAGCTGGTTCTGAACATTGCCCTATTAATGAACATAGCAGAACACTTCAGACAAATATGTGAAAAGGCAATGTTAAAACCAAAAGTTGTATGCTGTGCCTTACCAGTTTAATATTGATCAAATCTTCAGTATCATCAATGTATTCTTTGAGCTGCATCACCAACAAAGAAAAAGAAAACTGATATGAGCGTTGGCACAGTGAAATGGCAATTCTTCTATATCACTTTTTAGAGAACCGTATGCCTATGAACTGTATTCCTCTCTCCAAATTAGAACCCAATACTCCCACACCGAAGATACAAAGGTTGGGTCAAGATTTGGACCTAATATAAGATCCCACATATGAGGTTGATTGGGTTTGGGTTAATTAATGTGATTGAACACATGGCGACACCAATTATAAACACAAGGTGATAGAAATTCCTTATTGAACCCAAGCATCACAAAATTGTGGATATTTGAAAACATAAAAGTTCTAAAATAGATGCTGCACACATCTCATACCGTTAACAGCTTGGTAAGAGTGTTGTCGGTGACAACAAAGTATGCCTCGAGCAACATTTCCAGTTGTTCAATGTTTACTCCAGTAGCAGATGAACTCGTTAAGCTTCCATATTTGCTTGAATTGGCAATAATGCTATAAGCCCTTTGCAAAATCTGGGTTTCACTGGCGGATCCCACAGGTGAAACAGGGGCTGATTTTGAAACCTCAGGGGCCCCAGCTTCACTCAAGAGATAAGCCTCTGCCTTTTGTTTCTTCTCGGTCAGATACATCTCAGCCATGTCACCATCGTCATCCATGAGATGTTCGATTTCATCTCGGACCTGGAAATTAACGTTAATATAGGCCATGAAAAGCATAGGGATATCCAAGATGAGAGATATTAGACATTTACCTTCTGAACTCGCTGAGTCAAGGTAAGGAGGTGGCCTTTGAGTCTACGCACACGTTCTAGATTAAGGGTGCTAATAGATGTTGCTAACTCATCTACCAAGGGATATATCTCCATTTCCAGTTCTTTTACCTATCAAATCCAAAAAATCCTTAGGGCCTGCGGTTAAAATGCCATGAACCTTTCAAGCTTCATTTTTTCAGTAGTCCTTCCAATGTTTACAGCACAGTTGCAACACATTAATATGTAAAGTAGATGCACATATCTCTCTCCACCATCCATTGTTAACCATGTTAAGTAGCTTTTAGTGTAATCCAAGTCGTATCAAGCCCAACCCATTATAATTTTGTGAGCAAAAGATACCTAACAAGATCTATATTCAAAGATGAAAGTAATAACAGGATGTGGCAGATTATCACATACCTGAGCATCTAGAGACATGCATATTAGTTCCAAAGCCAGCTCCAGTGCCCTAAATTCGAATGGTAGATCCTCTGAATTAAACCAGTAGACATAGTAAGCAACAAATGTAACATTTAACTTTGTAAGTTCAAAAACCACCTTTGCATGGTATCTCCCTTTTTCAGCAAGCACTTAAGATGTGTTACCTAGTGTTGAAATAACTATACAATTCAGTTTAGGAAATATTTAGCTCGATGTACTTTACCTACCAGCTTGATTTCTACTTGTCTGGAGGCGTTTGCACAATTCTGACTTGTACTGGACAACGCATCCATCCAATGAGTTCATTAGGATAACCTCATCAGCTGTGATAATACACCTGATCTGCTCAAGACTGACCACAATAGCCTTTTCCCTTCCTAGTATTGTGGAAGGGTAAATGAACAAAGGATCCAAAAGTCGAAGATCCCTGGCAGGCAAAGAACAATGTCTCATTATAGTACCCTTGTCAAGCTTCACAACCCTCGAGTTGCCAGTTTTATCAATTTTTATCCACGACCGAGTTCCATGACCCCTTTTCTTCCAGCCCGCAGTAAGACAAGAGCCACGACTCCCATAGCTGTCAAACTTAAATCTCTCAGCAGTCTGAGAAGCATAATCAGATAGCTCAGAAACACAAAAAGGATAGTGTGATTCTTCCATTAGATTTTAGTCTTCCCTGCTTTCCTTTGTGATCAAGAAATTTGGTTGTCCACATCAGTACATGTTAGACAGAATCGTAACAACAATCTGCCACAACCACAATATCAGTTCTGCAAGCTGATTATGGGGTATATTTGAAATGAGAACCTCTGAAATTGATATTATCCATGTTCTCTCTCATTTCTGAATTGGAACCTGACAATTAGAAGTGTTGCATAAGAAACTCAAGCCAATCTATCTTCTTTTAAATCATCTTTTCATACATCAGACTCAAACTGAGTACGAGAAAGGGTTAGAATTGAGCCAAATCGCCAAAACCATCACTTCAATCAGAAATTAATCCGTACATCCACTTAAAAAAGCCCGCTCTCGCTTTATCTGAAAACATGAAAAAAATAAAAGGAGGAAAATTTTGTTATAGATTTTTCCAACTCAAGACACAAGAAAAATAAAGCACATCAAGTAATGTGTTAAAACTATCTGATCTGCTTACACAGATTTTCTTCTTCGGGTTTTTAAACAACAGGGGGAGCTCAACGAAAACAGAAACTCGATTAACTCTCAACATTTGCCTTCAATGACCAAATTTCGTATAAATAACTCCAGCCTATTACTATCAAAGAAAGGAAATGGAAAAAGATAAAAAAAGAAAACAGAATAAAGCTACCAAAATCACCAATACCAGTATGATAGCTTTGTCTGAACAATCCTAAACCCAGAAGGAAGCTAAAAACAAGCAAATTTAATTTCTTTCCAAAAATCAATTAAATTTTAACTCTTCAAACCTCAAAACTTTCAACCAATAAGATCCGTCTTCATAAATTGCCGTCTACCGCTCATCCCAACACTCGAAAATAGCTCCAGACAAAACCCCACCCAATAATTAAAACACTTCGACATCAAGAAGAGCATCAAGTGAAACCTAATCAGCTAAATTTTGGACGGCCTATTCAGAAATCAAAGAACCGCAATCAAGTAAAAAGTCAGCGAATACCAGAGGCAAAAAAAGAAAAGAAAAAAGAAACAAACCCGGGGGAAATGTCACAAAAAGAACCTTTCTCGGGATCGGCTTTAGAAGGTAGAAGATAGGCTTATCCCTGAAAACAGCAAGAGGCACAGCTTTCCTGGGAGAAAGAGACTTAAAGAGATAATTACCACGTACAGCGGCTCAACATGTTTCGCCTCCTCACGTAACCTTCACTACATCTTTATAAGTGTACGTTGGAGTATTTTTTTTTCTCTTATTTACTTTTTTTTCAAAAAAAATTTTATAGCAAATTTACCCAACTCATGTAAGGTGTAAATCTCTAAACCTTATGTTGAAATTTTTATTAACTCGTCGTTAAATTTTATTTGATAACTTAAATTAAAAAGCAGTGATCTATCTAAAAACATGTTTTGATTTAGTAAAAAATATAATGTAAGAATTTAAACTCAAATATACTTCTTTTACAAGATCTCATTATCATTTGACTACATGTTATAATTACGACCCGACCCTAGTAAACAAGAAAAAAAAGAAGAAGAAAAAACTAGATTAAAGGCTGAAAAAGAAACTGCAAATCAGGTACGAGCCAATTTAAGTCTTTTGTATTAATTAATCACTTTAAATACATTAATTGTTGTTATCTCTTCGACTTTAAAACTAATAAATATTATTGTCCTATGCACTCTTAGAAAGAGATCCGTTCCGTAATGCAACAACACTTGAAAGACAAATCAAAACGCACCGTGTCAGGCCTCCTCTCGAGCTTGTCCAGCTGAGAGCTGTTGAAAAAGGCGCGAAACACAGATACGGTTAGTTTCCAGGCAACCGAACGAAATCGCCGAAATCTTCGCGAGGCCTTCCATCGTTACACTTACTTCCCCACACGCGAAAGAACCCTAGTTTCCCATTTGGCATTCACGCAGTTCCTCCTTTTTTTCTTATTTTCTCCAACAAAAACCGGAAAACACCGAATTTAGCAAAACAAGGACCAGGTAGAATTCGCGAGTTCCAGATACTTTCTCCTTTTTCTCCGCTACTCAACGCTTATAATTTAGGTGAATTCAAGTCGCTGACTTTGGTTTCTGTTCCATTTGGGGTTTAGCAAGCGTGATTTTATTTAACCCAACAAATTATTTGCCTAATATCGTTTTTTTTTTTTTTTCTTTTGTTTGGATCGTTCGGAATTGTTTGCATTGTTTTCAGTTGTCTGCTAGGTCGGATTGAGGTGAAGGGGACATTCTGAACGCCGGTGTTGCCTCCGGCGAGTCAATTTCAGTGGTGGACCAGGGGGAACCAAGGTCCTTCGTCATTGAAGTGAGTTCCTTTGCTAACGCCATGTTTATTCTTTTGGACGAATGAGATTGCACTCCGATTTTCTTTATTTGGTTCAAAGCAACCGTATCAATTTTATTCACGTGAATAAAGACAGGGTTGATAAAATTTTGTTTATGATGTATAAGAAATCTCTTGATTTGCTTTGTAAATGAGAACAGCTTGAGAAATTCCCTAGTCTAGGGTGCGAAACTTTGTAGATGGTTGAATCCAGCTTTCTGTACATGAACTTCAATGCATTCGAGATATTGACCTTTCATTTGAATCAATGATTGATTCATAGTTTTGTGAATCTTTTCCAAGAGGTTTGCTCTCTTTCTTAGAGAGAATAGAGATCTTTAACTGTATTCTACGAATCGTTACTTTCTTCTTTACAAGTTGTGTTTAGTTTCAGTGATGGAATTGGAACTTGGGGATGAAGCGAGTAAGTTGTTAGGAACAGCTCGGGAGAGTTCTGATGGAAGCGTTAGCAGTAAGCATTCAGAAATGCATCCAGAGGTTTTTGACGGTAGCACAAGCAGTAATCATCTTGAAATACATCCATATCTGTTTGATGGGGAAGCACATGTGGAGGTTAGTGACGGAAGCAGTGAGCATTCTGAAGCACATTCAAATGTTACGGACCGGACATCAAGCAGTAAGCTTTCCAATACGCATTCAGATGTTACCGAAGAGAGTGGTAGCTTTAAGCATTCATCTGTTCATCAAGAGGATGCTGCTAACGAAGGCAATTCATCTATTCATCAACAGGATGGGACTAACGAAGATGATGCATGTATTCATGATGTTGCTAACGAAGGTGATGCATCTACTCATCAACGTGATGGTGGTGCTTATGAAGGCGATTCATCTGTTCATCGACAGGATGGCGCTGACGAAGACGATCCACATACTTCAGCAAAAAGGGCAGGGTCTTTTTCTTCTTCAGATCCGCTTGTGTCGGCCTCGTCGATGGAAGATCTCTTCCAACTGGGTTCAAATAAAGTCGAGAAGGACGCACAGATTGTTTTTCTCCCCGACGCTGACAAAGATACTCGCCGAGTGCTGAAAGATGAAAGTGAGGTTTCCTGCGACAGCTCCATATCAGTAGAAAATGACATTGGTTGTCCAGTTCCGACACCAACATCTCAAGTTTCTGGTACAACCCATGAATTAGGGATGCGTGGGATGTTTTCGGCAAAATCCCCTCAGATACAAGTGATGGATCGGTCAGAAGGGTATGATCCTCACAGGATTCCGTCCTCTGTCTTCGTAAGAAGTAAATCTCCAACACCATTGGAATGGAGTACAGCTTCTAATGAATCGCTGTTTAGCATTCAAATTGGGAGTCATAGTTTCTCCAGAGACCATCTGAATTACTTCGGTGAACTTAAACCTGAGGGTATGGCGAAATCGGGTGAGTTGTTCATGCTCAGCCCTTCAACGCCAGTTTCTGCAGCTGAAACTGACGCAGAGAATTTCAGAAAACATAATCACCATTCTGGAACTACCATAAATGAGACAATTAAGGATCCACAAAGAGTAAGTGCAGCAAGTCAAAGTAAGGAAAAATTTTCACTTACACCTTCTAGGATTTCCTCCACCCTCTCTTGCCAGTCGGATGGGAGTGGAATCAGCGGACACTCATTTGCTTTTCCCCTGTAAGCCCACGTTCATTTTCTAGCATCTAAACATGCCGCTTTCTCTGCTCGCATTGAAAATATTTGTGTTTTTTCTTTTTCTTTTTCTTTTTCACTCTATCCCATCTGTAGCAAACATGCTCATATTATCTTCAAACTCAGTTCACACAAAAATGAACTTTTGTAGACTTGTATCGCATGTGTCGCAATAGACTTCCCTACCAAATACAACTATATATAACTATTTTCTTCCGAGTGTATGCACATCTGATACATACCTATGATACTAAAAAAAAGGTACCAAACCTTCTATCCCGCCAATGAATTGTAGCCAAAAAAGATTCTGTTGTTATTCTTGCAACTGTAGGCGAAAAGGATTGTGTCATTATTCTTCTACCATGCAAGCCTCTCTTTCTTTACCAGCACTTGGAACCCATATACTCTTCTTCCACGTCTTGTGCCCTTTTTAGTTTACCTGTCTGTTAAAGGTTCTAAAAGTTAACATAATGATTAAGTGATTAAACTCAACATTTCCTATGAACTATTGATTTGGGATAAATGGCGATACACTATCATAACAAAATTGATGGATTTGAGTTTAAATGTTAAATATTATGTGGTTGGGTCGGACTTAGGTGGGAATTGAAGTATTGATCAAATGATTAACTTCATCATCCCATGTTAGTTTGAACTTAATATTTTCTATCAAGATAGATTCTAGATAAATAACTATTTAACAGTGTCTATTGTTGTTCCATTTGTTTTTAGATTTCTCGATCTTGACGATGTTATGCAATTATAGTGCAAGTCTGTTAGTCCTAAACTATGCAAACGCATTGATCTTGTATGTTTTCTGCAGTTTGACTGAAGGGGAAAAGGTTGGAGAAAAGCAGCATCAGCAGGCACAAGCCCCCAAAGGGACTGCAACTTCAACTACCAAATCTTGGTTTCCTTGCATTTACTGGCGCCCTTGGCGTTGTTTTCATCGTTGTTGTTCTTAGCAAAGTGAGTGCTACAAACTATAAAACCTCCTTGTTTGTAATGAGTAACTAGTCATCTCCTTTGGATGCTTAAATCAGAGGAAAGTGGACTCGGAATTGTTGAATTTTCTGCTAGATTCTATTTAGGCTGTTAAGATGCAAAGGCTCAGAATATTTGCAGTTCTTTTTGCACTAATAAAGTGAATAATTTTTCCTATTCTTGTTTCAGGTTCGAATATAAATTTTTTTTTTTTTTTTGATGGATATGCTACATGGTGCGTCCTGTTTAAATGCTTGATCTTCTTTTAACATCGAGAAGAAATTGCGGAGAAGCCCCACATCACCCTCCCAGAAGTCAAAGGAGGCCAACCCACGCAGAATATTTAGGACCCTCACGGTTCCTCCTCTACCCGGGAAGCAAATGCAGCTGCGCCCTTTACACAGAAAGGGCAATTGGCGGAGCACGAGGACTGCTTCCCCGTTGACCAATCATTCTTTGGTTGCCAACCACAGCAGGGAGGGGATTCTTGTTCCCCAATGGTTACTGTAGTTTGTATATAAAAGAATCATCTAGAGCTCTGTAAATCTTTGAGCTCGTTCATACAAATTGCTATTGTTTCTATTGTAATCCGAAATACATTAATAGAATACGAGTTTTCAAATGCCGGTTTTATCTCTTGTTGCAATTTCCAGTATGGGTTTCCTCTTTTGTTTCTTAATCCTGCACTCATTTGCTGGTCCTCATATTTTCTTTATGGTATCAGAGCAAGGAGGAGGTAAAGAAAATCAGTGTCGTGACACAACTAAAGGTAAACCTCCACGACAGCGCAGCAAGGTTGAGAAGTGAAAGGTGACTTCCCCTCGTAATGACTCTCTTGGCCTTCATTCAACAAAATCTGCAAAAGCCTTTCGTCTCACACACTGCTTATCCATTCTGCTCCGTCATGCGTGTTACAGCTTCAAAGTTAAATTTAAACCGAAAATCAAATTGTTGCTGTACAACAATCTCTTAGCCATTAGCAACCCACTCTGTAACTTGTATATAAAGAAATAGAACTATATAGTTGAACATCTTCTTCTCTCATGTTCTTTTAGAGCTCCGTACGTTGTTTGAAGTCAATTTAGAAGTACAATTTCAATAACCTTGAGACTCTCTTTATTTCTTTAACTTTTTAAATGGTCTCAAAGCCATCCAAGGCAATCGTGACTTTTGATCTTTGAAACCCCTCTTCTTGTTTTTTTCCCACCCTTTCCTTCACCTAGCTTGTCTTGCTCCATCGTTTTACTTGGCCACCAGTTCCTCTAAAAATTGTCCTCTGTACCTGTACCACAATGCTAACAACGTTGCCACCTTTATGATATTATTAGAAATGCCTAGAAAATATCATATACGTTTTAGACGTGGATGATTGTCATAAGAGATTCCCAACATATCATAAGATTCCTTTTCTTAAGATCCTTAATCATAATTTTCAGTATGAGTACTTCACCAATATGAAACTTGTGGATGATAGTAAAACATTGACTCCCTTGTTGAGACCTAATTCAATCTTCATAGATTTCTCAAGATAGTTTTTTATGAAGTTTTTTTATAGCATCTATAATTGCTTTTGCAACCTAGCAAATATACAACTACAGGAATTAGTTTATCAACCCCCAAACAATAACATAAGAATAGGTAATGAACATTCCCCCTTATAATTGTACATGCTTTCATAGCAATAACATATTTTGGTTCAAGCATTTGTTCATATAATCACACTAAAGAAGAAGCCATTTTCATTGTTACAACTTACAATTAAATTTAGGTCTACCTTTTTAGGACTAGATCTTGGTACTAGTTCATAATGATCAAAGTCAAAGTGTGAGCCTAGTAATGGAGTAAATTCAATGAAGCAACAATGGTACCATATAAAAGCATCCATAAATTGGAGTCTTAACCAATTTGAAAGATCATTTGATGTGGTTGAAATAACTAAATTTTGTGTTGTTCAATCAAGTTAGGAAAATTCAATGAAATTCATAAATTTTTATATTTTATATTTTATTGTTGGAATATTCAAGAGCTAAGACCATTACAATTTCTTGTTTGTCATGCATCAAATGAACCAACAATTAGGATAAGCATGAAAATTAAAGCTTCTATAAACACATATATACCCAATACATTAAAACTCATTGCCCATTGATAAAGAAAAACCATTTCAACATCAAAAACAACAAAAACAAGAGCAAACATATAATAACGAATTCTAAACTGTAGCCAAGCATCACCCATTGGTTATATTCCCAATTCATAACTCAAAAGCTTCTATAACCTTTTGCTAATCTAAAACTCTCAAAATTTGAAATGCCAAAATAGGAATAACACTCTAAAGCTTATTAAGACTAGCTATCTCCCATGGGTTAGCTAGGTTAAGCACTTGCTAAATCCTATAAACTTCTTGGGTTCCTAACTGGAGAAACTAAAGCTTCCCTAAAAATCATTGTTGTTGACAAGGAAGAAGACAACCTAACATTTGGTGCTTGGAAACAAACTAATGATCTTCTTTAGTCTTGGATTATAGGTCCTTTTTCTAAAGAGGTTTTTGGCTATATGTTTAAGCTAGAGATAGCCTTAGAGATTTCACTACCTTAGCAAATTGTTTTGCCAAAAAAATAAAAAATGCAAAACTGCGCTACTCTATCAATTTCACAATCTTGAAAAGGGTTCTTGCCCAATCTTGTCCTTCCTTCATGATTTTAAAGCTATTTTGAATCAACCATCATCATTTTGGAGCCTTTGTTAGACATTAGAAAGAAGTATAGTTTGCTTAAAAGCCTTGGTAAAGACTACAAGCTTTTTTGCATGGCCATGTCTTGCTTACCCTTACAGCCCTTTAATAAGGTGGTCTTTTAGCTTTAAGTGTTTAAGGTTTATCTTTTATGCTAGAGTCTCTTCCAGAAACAACTATACTTTCATAACACAAAGGAATTAGAAAAAATGTGGATGAGATCAAACTCGGGGTGGTCTCTTAGGCATTAATTTCTCCTCCCAAGGCTATAGCTTCACTCCCACCACTTAAACAATTGAAGTGCACTGCCTAAATAGCTAACATAGCAATCTACTCCTCACCCAACTCCACCATGACAACAGAATCAAGGTACGCAACTTATTGTTGTCTACCAAATTTGTTCAAAATGCAACCACACTGCTATGGAGTGTTTCAAAACATTTGGCCATAATTATTAACTTTAAAATGTTCCTACTACTCTCATAATCCAACATGACACTAAGTTCATCAACCATGATTAAGTGGTTGACTCTGGTACTTCTTTACAAGTTGTGGTTGATTAAGGTAAATTAGATAATTATATTCCATGTAATGGCTTTGACGGGACGGATCATGGTTGGTGTGGTTCACTTCTACATTAAAAAATCTATTCCTTTTAAATTTGTCTTAGTTGCCCCTACTATTCAAAACGACCTTTATATCCTTCACCTTATGAATGATTTTTCCTATTTTGTTGAGTTTGATCCTTCTTCTTTTTGTATGAAGCATTTGCAAAGCAAGGTAGTACTGGCTCAAAGAGTTAAGCATGGGAGTCCTAACTTGTTGCCCACTTATTATGATCTTAACTTGTTTTCCTCTTAACAATGGGTTATACCTTGAAGCACCTAGCCTTCACACCTTGTTCACTCAAACAAAGATGTTCTTACATTTCTCAAGAAACAAAATATGGTCTCAATCAAGGAATTCCCGAATACTTTGCTTCCTCATTATTGAGTAAGGAATAGAACTAAGCTTCCTTTTTTGACATCTTAGTATAAAGCTTCATCACCACTTAAATAGGTCTACCTAGATTTATGGGGACCAACCCCTATTATGTTAAAAAAAAGTTTTTGTTTTTATGTATTATTTATCAATGACTTCTGTTGTTTTAGTTGGTTGTTTCCTTTTTGGAACAAATTTGACTTCAATACTTTTGTCCAATTTCATTCAATGGGAAACAAATAATTAGGATCCTTTATCATGACTCTACAATATGACAATGGGGAGAATTTACTAGTCAAAATATTGATGGAATGCTATTGTGATGAAGAAATTCGAGCCTTTGCTTGAAATCTAATGTGGTCCTCTGCTCCATATTATCCTTCATAAAATTTGGTTGGTTGTTGCTAGATGTATAAAACCAAGCTCACTCCTATTGACTTCATTAACAAACTCAGGCCAAGCTTATTGCCAAAGGCTTCCACCAGGATGGGTTGATTTTCTTAAAGCATTCTCCCTAGTAGTGAGAAACATAACCATAGGGTTGGTTCTTACCACTACTCTTATGAGAAACTAGCTGTTATCACATTTTGATATTAATAACACATTTTTGAATGAGCCTTTCTTCTAACTAATCTTTATGCACCAACCTCCAAGTTACATTGTCCCACTAAACTTAATCATGCTTATTATTGAAACATGCCCTTTATGGCCTAAAATAGGCTCCCAAAGCATGGCACCATTGGTTCACTTTATTCATGTTGGAATACAGATTTCTCACTTCACAAAATGATCCTTCATTATCCATTTATTAGTAGGACATTGTGCATTTGTAAGTATTACTGTATGTAGATGAGATAATAGTGATAGGGAGTTCCAAAAGGATATGGAGGAATTTGTCTCAACATTGAATTATGAATTTCACCTTAAATAACTTGGCAATTTACATTTCTTTTAGGAATTGAGGTTCACTACACAGATATAGGGTTACATTTAAGTAAAAAATAATATGTCATAGACCTTTTTTTAAGAGGCAACATGAGAAATTGTTAGTCCATTACTATTATGCTTACCACCAAGCCTTTGCAGGCTAAAAAAGGTTCATCCCCTCTTTCTCAACCATCTACATTCATAAGTCTAGTAAGGATGCTTTAATATTTAACCACCACTCAGCTTGATCTATCTTTTGTTGTTAATTGCTTTTGTCAAGTTATGCATGCTCTCTCTCTTGTTAATTATCACAATATTAAAAGAATACTTTATTATATTCATGGAACCACTAATTTAGGCTTAAATTTTCATTCATGCAATAGCCTTAATCTCTACAAATCCACTAATACTAATTGGGGTGGTTGCCTTTATCTAGTAATCCACCTATGGTATCTACTTATTTATAAAAGCTAATTTGATCTCTTAAGTCTCCAAATACTAATGCACATTCTCCAAGTCTTTTGTTGAATTAGAGTATCTTTGTCTTGTTTTCATGACTATCGAGTCTACCTAAATATGTGCCTTGCTTTATGACCTTTTTATGTCGCAACCACGCCTTATGTTACTTCATTGTGATAACATCGCTACTTTGCAACTCACTACCAAACTTGCTCTTAATGAAACAACCAACACATCTCTATAAACTACCATTTTATACATGAAAAAGGTAAAATTGGGATCTATTACTATTATCTACATTCTATCATCTTGACTATTTGCTAATATCTTTACCAAAGCCCTCCCTTATCTCTCTTTTCTTTTCTTAAGGTCCAAACTTGGCATGACACATGATATTCCACTAAGTTTGAAGGAGTATAAAGAAAATAAATTTAAGGACACGACTAAAAGTAAACCTCCACAATAACATAACAAAGTTAAAAGTTTAAAGATGGTTACCCCTCATAATGAGTCTCTTGGCCTTCATTTAACAAAATATACAAAAGTTTATATCTCACACTTTGCTTATCATCCTTTGAAGAAACTCATTTAATTTGCTCAGCTATGCACATTATGATTTCAAAATTAAATTCAAACCAAAAATTAAACTAAATAATCATATTTACAGAGATAGAACTAAATAATCGTATATCTAAGGCATAGTCCCTAACTAATTCTATCTCTCTATATATAAGTTACAAAGTAGGCTACTAAAAAATCATTTTCTCAACCCAAAGTCATTAACTTTTCTCCATCTTTACTCAACATAACTATTAAAGCAAAGCACCAAAATCCAAACTAAGGCATAGTTGAGATTGGTCCTTTCAATTCAATATCAAATTGGTTAGGTCACCCAACCAATATATGAACCATAGCCCAACTAACTAATTTGACACAACTATATCTTTAATAATCTCCCTTACGTATAAGTTGACACAAGCATTACAATGTGAATGGATAAAAGTCCAATACGAAGGCTTGGCCGATGAAAAAAAAAAAGCATATGAACAACAACAAAGCTTTAATATTATGTAAAAATTCAATTCAAAACTAATAAAAAATAGGGGATGACCCAACTAATATATGATGTGTGGTGATAACTTTTAATGAGTGAAGAATAGATTTAAGGTTGCAAAGTAGCTTAGAAAAAGAAGGCAATGACAATGACAATGAACAATGGAAAACAATCTAACATAGTTTGAACAAGGAAGCTCATAGCTTTTTATAAATATAAGAAAGTGAAAACTAGGTTACAAAGGTTCAAATGATTCAAGGAAATCCAAGGTAGCATAAACTACTAAATACACAAGCATAAAACCAATTTACATGCTTGGAAAGTACAATGATTGCAGAATTTAAGGGCACACTGTAACATAGAAAACTAAGCAAAGCTTGTCTAGACCTTATAGAGTCTTTGCTTCTTGTATATGTCTTTACATAGGTATTAAGTATCAAGTAGTAAATCTACCATTACTTTGGTAGATTTGCATTCATAATACAACTTTTTGGATTCCTTGTGACCAAAGCTTATTTTGGCTATCAACCTTCTTCATTCATACGCTTTGACTTGCTATGGTTGAGACAACAACATATTCTACCTTAATCATGTATAATGCAACTGGTTTTTTTTTTTTTTTTAGCACCAACTAAAGGTTGATAATGCATGACCCAATCAATATATGAAACATAGTATCTATGCCTGACCAACCAATGTGGGACAATCACATCTTTAATATTCTTTCTCATGTGTAAGTTGATATAAACATTACAATGTAGGTGGACAAAAGCAAAAGACAAGGGTCCAAGGGAGGAGAAAGTGTAGGAACAATCACAAGGCTTCGATACTAAGTGAGAATCTAACACAAAATTGATGGGCAATAGGTGGGATGACCCAACTAATATAAGAAACATGGTGCCTATGCCTGCCAACTAATGTGAGACAACCACATCTTTGACAATAATAAGCATAAGACTCCTCTCTATCATAATACATTGGAATGCTTATTTTCTTCCCTCATAACAAGTTGCAACCAATCAGATATGATATTAATATATTATTGCAAGGCAAGCTTAATTGCATCAATGTTTGGCCATACTAAAAGTAACCATATGCTCCAAATGGGATTGGTATGGGGTTCTTTTGGAATATTGACATTCTTTGTACACACAAATTTACCATTGATATAAGTTTTAAATATCAATATTGTTCTGAGACACTTCGAGTTATATTTCATAAAACATTGGACTTTTTTAATTTTAATTTCAAAAAAGGTTTTGTAAAGTTTTGTTAGCATCAAAATATGCACAACACTTCTTAAAATCTTAAAAATCATTGGTTCAACATCCATTGGTGGGCAACCATTGATATTAAATGAGTTAACTTCAATGTTAAGTGATAATGGGAGATTAGTGAGAGAAAAAAATGAAGTTCATGGTGAGAAAAGTGATGGTAGTGGTGATTTATTCTTGAGAGAGAACTCTATAAGTTAATAACAATCGGAGAGAGAGAGATTCAAAGTTCAAACTTAGAAATCATAAATACAAAAAATATTATTATGTTTAAAAAAAAATGAAAGCCACGTAAGGAGTAATTGTAAATGATTGAAGTACTTGACAAAGTTCAATAAGTTTGAAGGAAAATTTCAAATAAAATTTGTCTCTATCAACAAGTTTATATGTGACAAAGTTCAGTTTTTATTGTGAAATAAGTTTTGAATTATGATATAGCCTATTCTTTGAATTATGATAATCGATTGATTTGATATGCAAACTTGATGAGTGATGTTCCTTCTTGTCTTAAAATTTTAGGTTGAATTATTAAAACATATATTAAATAACAAGCAAACTAAGAACTCAAAATAGAATAAAGATAACCTTTTTGTTGATTTATATGTATAAAAAATCTATTAAATGATTAAATCAAGATGTAATATCACCAAAAAAAAAATACTTTTTCATAAAAAAGTAGTTTAATATTGTGTCAATATCAGGATATTTTTCTCTTTAAGATTTTCTTTGGAGCTGTACTTCTCAAGCCTTCTAATAAATGCCATCACTAGATAAATAACTAACTTTATCTTGGCGCTTTTCTTCCAAGGGTTACAATTTGGTTACTAAACATTAGTTCATGATCTTACTATATTATGAACTTTAAGAACAACATGCAAATGGAATTAATAGTATGAAAAAACACCTAATTTGGTGCACTTAGAGAAATAAATTTCCGCAAAGATGAGTTGACAATTGAATAAGAAATTTAAAATTTTCATCCTAATACGTTCACCTTGACCAAGCACTCCTAGGTTGATCATATTTCGTTTATTTATATAACAATAAAGTCTGACAAGAGAACATTCAAAAATTATTCTTCGTTTCAATATATACAAATAATTGACTTGCATATTCATATAAATTGGAGTGTGCACATGTCTAAACACGCAAACAAATGTAACCCATAAAGGGATTTCAAATCACATTGTAAAATTGTTAAAGATCTTTTCCTCTAAACCAATGGAAGAAAGAGCCAAAAGATGAGCTCAAAGCGTTTTCCTCCCATTTGATGCAAGGTAAAACCTAGAACCCTTCTCTCAAAATTGAGAACGCTTAGTTCTATGAATAAGTCTTATACGGCTAGAAATTATAAAAATAAGATATGATGTAATGTATAAATAATAAGGACACTCCACATTTGCTATTTTGTAAATGATTTGGTATCATTCAATGTATTTCTTAATCATTGCTATCGACTATACAACATCTTAATCATTATTTTTTTCGCATTTGTAATCAGAAAATAAAATAATGGATTTAGGTAAAGTAAAATATACCCCGTTGAAACTACTTTTATCGATTCATTGTAAATGAATGATTATCGATGAGTACCTAGTGGTGTTCTTTAGAAATAATTATTTTTTAAACAAATAATAGTTCTTTAATTCAAAATAGTGAAATCTTCCAAATAATTGGGGGCTGAAAAAAAACAAGCAGCGTAGTAGATAAAAGTTGACTTTGCAGGGGCCCGACAGGAATATTGATTTCGACGAAACTAAAACTAAGTCATGAAACAACCAAAACATGCCGGAGGAGGCAACGGTCAGATTTACGCGTGGCAGCTACGCGGGGACCACCTGGGCCAACAACATTGGGACCCGCCCAGTTGGTCCCACTGAGAGGGCCACGGTTTGACGAACCCACATAGGTACGAGGGTCGCACGGCCACCGGGTGAGCCTGCTGGGCCCCAGCTCACGGAAAAACAGGCGTGTAAGGGAGAAAAAGCATTAAAGAAAGGAAAACGAAAGCAAGGGACAGCAGGGAGGTGCTGCTCAGAAATCAAACGGGAGTAGAAGCGGAAAAACTCGCTTTTCAAAAACAGGAACTGTTTTCACAGAGCTAGGAGAAGAGTCCTGTAATTTTATCTTCCTCAAGTGGTTCTCCCACGCTCGACGGGAGTGAGAGGCTGAAGTTTCTCACTGCTCGGGGCTTTCCCGACTTACTGGGAAAATGAAACGCTATCTGCTCCGCAAAACCAAGCCGGGGGCTTGGTTTTTACTCTTTTTACTGTTTTGCAATTCTTATTCGGCATCCGGGGGGATTTCTTCTGAGAAACTGATTCTGCTGGACTTCAAGCGCTCTGTTTCCGACCCTTCTGGGATTCTCTCCGGCTGGAACTCCGACAACCCTGATCACTGTTCCTGGTTCGGGGTCTACTGCGACTCCAATTCCAGGGTTTCCAAGATCATTATTTCTGGGGGTAATGGTGGTTATCGAGGTAATTCTTCTCAAGCTCTTTCTTGCTCGGAGTTATCTGAGTTTCCTTATCATGACCATGGAGTAAGGAGAACTTGTTCCAGTGGTAGTGGAAAACTAGTAGGTAGTTTGTCAGCTTTGATTGGAAAACTCACTGGGCTTAGAGTTTTGTCTCTGCCTTGTAATGGTCTTACTGGTAAAATTCCACTAGAAATTTGGGGTTTGGAGAGGCTAGAGGTACTTGATCTTGAGGGGAACTCGTTCACTGGGAAATTGCCGGTGAGATTTCGGGGTTTGAAAAAATTGCGGCTTTTGAATCTCGGGTTTAATAGGATTGAAGGGGAGATTCCCATTTCACTTTCAAAATGTGCGGGTTTGGAGGTCTTGAATTTAGCGGGTAATAGAGTGAACGGCTCGATTCCCGGCTTTTTTGGTAGTTTTTGGAGGTTGCGAGGGCTTTATCTGTCCCAGAACAAGTTAACTGGTTCTTTTCCGGATGGATTTACATATAACTGTCCTAGTTTGGAACATCTTGATGTGTCACAGAACTGCCTAGTTGGTCGGATTCCACCTAGTTTGGGAAGTTGTGTGCGTTTACGGACGCTTACGTTGTTCTCCAATATGTTGGGTGATACCATTCCTAGAGAGTTTGGTCGGCTTCAGAAGCTTGAAGTTTTAGATGTTTCCAGAAACAGCCTCAGCGGTCCAATTCCTGCTGAGCTTGGACAGTGCTTCAGCTTGTCGGTTCTTGTCCTCTCGAATCTTTATAATCCAATTCCAACCAGTGGAAATTCAAGTGGAGATGCATCACCCACGTCGTTATGTGCTTCTCAAGATGAGTACAATTATTTTGAAGGTTCAATTCCAGTAGAAATTACAACCCTTCCAAAGTTAAGTATATTTTGGGCGCCGAGGGCCAATCTGGAAGGGAAGCTTTACGGCAACTGGGGTAGTTGTGAGAACCTGGAAATGGTGAACTTAGCTATGAACCTTTTTAGTGGAGAGATGAACGGAGTGTTTGAGAGATGCAAGAAGCTGCATTATCTTGACTTGAGCTCAAATAAGCTAACTGGAGAGCTTGATAAGGAACTTCCAGTTCCTTGTATGACAGTTTTTGACGTCAGTGGAAACCTCATGTCAGGGCCCATTCCCAAATTTAATTATAGAGTGTGCATCCCTATGCCCTCCTTGCACTCAGATGTTGTTGGACTTCACAACTCCTCATTTGCGTATCTACGGTACTTTACTTGTAAAACTAGTCTTGAAGCTCCTTTGCCATTTTCTGCTGCTAGGTTTATGATTCACAATTTCGGTGGGAATAACTTCACGGGTCCACTGCAATGGCTCCCAGTTGCCGCAGAGAGACTGGAAGAGCAGATAGATTACGCATTTCTTGCTAGTGGAAACAAGCTTAATGGATCATTTCCCGGAAGTCTATTTGGAAGATGTGATGACTTAAAAGGAATGATTGCTAATATTAGCAACAATGAATTCTCTGGTAATATCCCCTTGAAGATTGGTGCAGTGTGTAGATCTCTTCGGTTCCTGGATGCTTCTGAGAATCAGATCTCTGGGTCCATACCACAAAGTCTTGGGGATTTAGAATCCCTTGTTGTGCTTGACTTGAGTGATAACAAACTGCAAGGTCAGATTCCAGAAGGCATCAGCCACCTAAAGCATCTTAAACATCTTTCTCTGGCTGGTAATAACCTGATTGGTGCCATCCCTTCCAGCTTCACAAATTTAAGCTCCCTTGAAGTGCTAGAACTTTCATCAAACTCTCTTTCTGGTGGGATTCCAGAAACTATAGCGAGCTTGAGAAATTTAACTGTCCTTCTGATTGACAACAATAAACTGTCAGGGCAGATTCCCTCTGGTTTTGCTAATGTCACCTCTCTATCAACTTTTAACGCATCCTTCAATAACCTGTCTGGAACATTTCCGCAGAACCTTGATGTGATGAATTGCAGTGGACTCCAAGGAAACCCATTGCTTTCCTCTTGTCCTATAGTCTCCTTGACGGCTCCATCTCCAGATTGCTGTGGGGGCTTACCAACTAATATATCTTTCCCTTCAGAAGGTGTCTTTAGTTCAGGAAACAGAGGACTAAGCCCAATCGAGATTGCATCCATAACATCCACTTCAGCTATCGTCTTAGTTCTTGTGGCTCTAATCATCCTTTTCTTTTACACTCGAAAATGGGCTCCAAACTTCAGGGTGCAGGTTTCTGAATCAAGGGAAATTACAACTTTCGTTGACATTGGGGTTCCACTTACACTGGAAAATATTGTCATGGCAACAGGAAACTTCAGTTATGGCAACTGCATTGGGAGAGGAGGTTTTGGGGCCACTTACAGGGCTGAAATTTCTCCAGGAGTTCTGGTGGCTGTAAAGAGGCTTGCCGCCGGAAGGTTCCAAGGTGCACAACACTTCCACGCTGAGATAAAGACACTTGGGAGGGTGAGACACCCTAATCTTGTTACCTTAATAGGTTATCATGCAAGTGAAACAGAGATGTTCCTCATTTATAATTACTTGCCTGGGGGTAATTTGGAAGACTTTATCAGGGAAAGACCCGGAAGAGTTGTTGACTGGAAGGTTCTTCACAAGATTGCTCTGCATATAGCCTGTGCACTTGCGTATCTGCATGATCAGTGTGTTCCACGCATCCTACACCGTGATGTCAAGCCAAGTAACATACTGTTGGATAATGAATTTAATGCTTTCTTGTCTGACTTTGGTCTGTCAAGGCTTTTGGGAACCTCTGAAACCCACGCAACGACCGGAGTGGCAGGAACATTTGGGTATGTAGCGCCTGAGTATGCTATGACCTGCCGTGTGTCAGAGAAGGCTGATGTTTACAGCTATGGCGTCCTGCTACTTGAACTGCTATCAGATAAGAAGGCTTTGGATCCTTCATTTTCTAAACACGGGAATGGTTTCAACATCGTTTCTTGGGCGTTCATGCTGTTCCGACAGGGTCGGGCTGAGGAGTTCTTCACAGCTGGGCTTTGGGATGCAGGTCCACAGGATGATCTGGTGGACGTACTTCATCTGGCTGTCACCTGTACAGTTGAGTCCTTCTCCCAGAGGCCTACAATGAGCCAAGTTGTCCAAAGATTGAGGCGAATTGAGCCCTCGTCACAATAGCTAGTCGATACTTTGCATTTCTTAAACATTATAGGTGCACGTGTCAAAACTTTAAATTCCCCATTTTTCTCAGCCTGGCAGTATAGGGAGCCATGATCATGCCGGTAATGCATAATCTACATAAGAAAATATTGGTCCTGCGAGCTGAGTATTTTACAGAATTTGTTTTCTTGCATTTATCTTAGTTTATTGTTCATTTAAGGGTAAGTGAAATAGTTACGTCTGATTCACTTTAATCTCATTTAACTTTGAAGCTTTCACATTAGAAAAATATGAGTGTCCTAATTCATAAGTTAGTTTTTAAAATTGAATTAATGATCCCTAAGATTATTTGTTGCTTTGATCTGTATATCAATTTATGTTGATATGTTTGCAAAGATCATACAGATTAAGGTAGAGGATGAAAGACTAAGGAAAAGAAAATTAAAGACGAAGAGGATAGAGACGCTGCAATCACCATTTTGTGGACGATTTATAACTTATTGAAAACAACCTTAGGCCAAATGTAGCCACAAAAGGAAAAGAAATCTAACATAAAATCTACTGCAATAACCTAAGTGTGCCATCTTTATTTAAGAAGGAAGGGGGAAGGCCCACTCAAGATAATTATGGAAGCTTCCTGTGAAGTCTGTGAAGAGTCCATCAACACCCATCTCGTTTACCCAAAAATCATATTCATTATATGGGTCTTGGTGGAAGTCGAAATATAGGAAAGAATTTTCATTTCGGAAGGTATATGGGTGCACCTGCAATGAAACCACAATACCATTAGTGATCGCCAAAATGTTCTCTAGAATACCATACTGCGTTTGTTCTGTTCATCCTTATCTTCTATTTCAAAATTTTCAAGATTTGGTTGTTTATAATCAAACAATATGCATCCAACAACAGTCTAATATAGTAAAGATATAATGCTATACCTGTAGGCCATGAGCATGAGCTCTGTCAATAAGATCAGTACGCACATCCAAATAATTGTTTTTTGGAAAAACAATTGTATCCTTCCAGGGTCCAATCGCCACCACATACTTGCTTATGTAATCAAGATAGGCATCAGAAGTAATCTCATAGTATGTCTGATTGGTGTCCTCTGTTAGGATTGAGACATCGTCAATTAAGAAAAGCTTGGGCAAGTCAGTGAGATTGGAGACATAAACGAGTGAACTGGGAGCAAAGGACTGGATAAAGATCGGTTGTTTCAACCATTGTTTCGACATGTATGAACCTCTGTAACCATATTTCTTCAGCGTCTCCACAAACTTATCTTCAAACTTCTTCCTATCAGCCCATTTGACCTGGTTGTAAGAGATTATTAAACTTGAGACTCTGAAAAGAATGTTGATTTCAGTGTGCAATGACGATAAGTAGAATTGCTTACTCGATCATTGATAAAAATGGGATTCTTTATTTCTGGATAGATTCCAACAACTCTATCCGCATTTAGTGCAATTGAGATATACTCTTCAAAGGTGATAATTTCATACTTCCCTGAAAAATAAATCGATTGCCAAACATAGAACTTGTCATATAGATTTCGCTAGCAAACTACATAGCCTAGAAGGTTGTAGTCAATTGCTACAAACCATTATATTGCTGATCACGGAAACTGTAGCGTTGGGCGGCACCCAATGTCTTCAGTTCTTCCAGTGTAAAATCAACTGCAATAATGAAACTTCGGATGAGTCATATAGTTATGAGAAAATTCCTTGTTTTCACGCTACTGCCATCCGTCAAAATGGTGATAAATATCTGAGATTGGGTTTTAATGGTGGCATCTAATGGTTCAATGGTAATCAAGCAGCATTACATGTGAAAGAGAAGAAATGGAAGAGTTTTCTTTGATACCTACGAAGTAGCCAGTCATGTTGATGCCTTGGACCACATAGCTTCGTTTCCTATCAGCAAACTCAGTATGGTTTGCAATATCAGTTGTATCATCCAGATTTACATCATGATGGCATATCAGCACGCCATCCTTAGTGGCAAGGATGTCTGCTTCTATGAAATCCGCTCCCTCTTCAATGGCCCTCTGCAATGACCACATAATCATCAAGTAATGTTATTTCTGTTACGAACATAACTATCCAAAAAACTCATGATTGCACGCCATAGAATCGATAATAGCCCACTTTCATTTTCTTCATATTCTTCAAGAATTTGAGCAGGAAAGAAAAAGATAGAAAAGGTTGAAGAGAAGATGATGAAAAGCATATAATCATATGGGTTGTATTCTAAACGAAGTGGGACCATTCAGCTTCAGTTGCATAATTCAAACTAGATGTCGATAGAAGAAATACGATGTAAGCAGCAGAAGTTTCTTCAGGAAACTCCCCGTTTGACCCTCGATGAGCCAGATTATATGGACGGGATGTTTGAAGCGGCCGTCTGTGGCCATGAGATGCCCTACTTGGTAGTGGATACGATGGGTTTCCAACACATATTCCAGCACTTAGAAGAATCAGCAGGACAAAAAAGCCTGTGAAGCGCATGCAACACAAATATTTCAATTAATGCTTCAAAAACCTCTTCAAAGGGGAACATAAATCATTTGCTGAAGGCACATAGAGAAGTATATACGAGATCTTACCGAAAGAGGACATTCTTGTTTTTCCTCCTCAATCTATTTTGTTCTGCAAGTGAAAACCCTCTTTTATAATACTCTTGGAATTACTTAACAAATTCAGAATATCTCCATTTTAATTTTGAATTTTTGCAGTTGGTTACATCGTAACAGATATGGAATATCTTTATTTTGTTACAATCTAACAGATTTTGAATATCATAGTTTCAATTTTGAATTTTTGTTTCATGCAAATATTATGACATTTTAAATTTTAAAGACTATAAATTTAAACTTACATATATAGTATCGAACCTGAAACCTTAAGTTTGAAATTCTCGCTAACTTACTACTAAACTAACTCACTAGGTGATAAAATTAGAATTTCGAATTCTCCAAAACCCAATGACTTTTTAAGTCATCAATCTTTTGACCCAATAGATGTTTCCACCGATTTGCAAAGTGGGTTTCTCTATCAGAACACTTTCAAGTTCTTGCTAGTATTTGATGACCTAAAAGAATGGTAGTGATGCGGCTTCTGTTTCGGTCAAAAACTTTTTTAAAAGGCTTGAGGATATTGTTCCCATTTCTGGCTATGAACGAAAAGAAAACACGAAATATTAAAACAAGCTGACCAAAAAACCATGCAGAAAAGTGGGGCAAAGGTTAAATATATTAGGGGACCGCTGGTGTTTAGGTCGTGGTCGGGCGCACTATAACCTTCTTTTTAGGTTGAATTGATTCTATATATGTTTTGGCACTTATAAAAATACGACTAAGGACAAAGCTGTAACATCAACCCTTGGCGCTCCAAAGTTTAGAGCTTTCTTTTGATAAATAATGTCACAATCAGAATCCTGCAGCCTATCTTTCTTGCCACCTGTTCGGCGAGACAATGATTCAAATCGTTTCCTCTTCACGACGAAAAGCAGCTTTCTTTTCCTATCCTTTCTTTTTTCTTTTTTAGTATATGTTAAAACCGGTGCTTGGTATTAGAAAATTCCTTACGGAAGCTTGTGCTGATTGTCTTTTTAAAATCAACTTATAAAAAGATTACCTAATAAGTTGGAAGTAACACAAGACATTCAAGATTTTATTATCACAATTATTATTAGGAAAAATTACAAATTTTTTATAAATAATACTATCTACGAAAATAATCTGAGTCATAGATCATAAAAAAAACTTTATTTATTGAAAGGTATTAAAACACCAGTTCTTTTTAATATTTTTATTAATATCTCTCCAATATAAGCTTTTACTAAATGTGCCAATCTTGTTTATGCTTACATTTCTCTTTCAAGCACCTTCATTGTTGTCCTTTTTAGATTACACTTATCTTAAGTCATATCTTTCTCTAAACATCTACCCATTATCATGAACATCTTAAATCCAAACACTTCTTCCATCACAAACAGGCTATCATTAATAGTAAAATTGATGGAAGTTCCATAACAAATAAAATCTCTTCCTAAAATTCATCAAATCCACCTTTTATTTAAAATTGTTAATATTTCTTTAGAATTAGCGAAATATCTCAGATCTTGTTCAAAGATGAGCACGCTTCTCAAGAGCACGCTCCTCGGCACGCTCCTCGGCACGCTCCTCGGCACGCTCCTCGGCACGCTCCTCAGGACGCTCCTCGGCACGCTCCTCAGGACGCTCCTCGGCACGCTCCTCAGGACGCTCCTCAGCATTTTGAATTCTATATAAATATGAAGCCAAACAACCATTCTTCATTATCTGGGATTCATATCTCCCATCTCTCTTGTAGTCTTGGTTTATCTTGTTCATCAATAAACAAGAATTTACTCCAAAATCTCTCTCGTTTTAGTTCATTTAACATGGCATCGAGAGCTCAGGTTCTCTAATTTTTTCTTTTCGATCCAACTTCGCTTCCGCTCAAAACCCATCTTCATCTTCTTCTTGGAAACAACGACGTAGTTTCGGGATCACTCGTTATTACAACGAACCCAAAACGACGCCGTCCTATTTTCTACCCTTCTAAATACCAAGCACTACTCCAATCACTAGAATGGCGGAATCAAGCGAGACTCCACGGTACATTCCGCCAAACCGCAGCGGCGGAGGAAGTCGGAACCAATTCAGCACCTACCAGCAGGTTCCTCCGCTTACTCCGTCGCCTGTAAACCCAAATTCTTCAGTTCCTCCACCACCTGAACAACCCTCAAATTCTAAGGTTCAAACTTTAGATGCATCCGACCCCCTCTATCTGCAACCCAGTGACACCAATTCGACGCCTCTGGTTGCAATCAAGCTCGAAGGAAGCTCTAACTACGCAGCTTGGAGCGAAACCATGATGATTGCACTATCAATCAAGAACAAAACTGAATTCGTCGACGGTTCCTACTGCGTCCCCGAGCTTGCTTCTCCAACCAGAAAACAGTGGGAAAGATGCAATAATGCTTGTAGGGGGTGGATCTTGAACTCCATAGCTGATCACCTACACCACGGGCTCCTCTATACCAAAACTGCAGCTGAGATGTGGTTCGAATTAAGAAGTCGATACCAACAAGTCGATAGGTCTAGGGTTTTTGACCTAACGACTCAGCTGTGCACGATTCAGCAAGGAGGAGAGTCAATCGCAACCTATTACGGTCGATTGAAAGAGCTCTGGAATGAGCTCAATGCTCTAATTGAGTTGAAACGCCCTCGGATGGCTTCCTTCAACGATTGGAGAGAGCATGAAGACGAAATGAAATTCTTTCAGTTCGTTCGAGGCCTCAATGAATGCTATGTACCGCTACGAGAGCAAATTCTCGTCATGCAGCCCGCCCCCGACCTCTTTCAGACCTACTCGATCCTCTGTCAGGCCGAGTATCGCCGGACTTCATCAGGGAAGACAGCTAGCGAGTTTGCGTTTGTTACGGCAAAACATTACCCCGACGCAATAGCCCCAGAAGGGGGGTCGAGAGTTGCTACGGCGAATCCATTTATAGGGACGACTTTCCCATGCAATGATAAATGTGCCTTCTGCGGAAAAAAAGGCCACAAAAAGGAAAAATGCTATCGATTAGTGGGCCCTCAATGTGACTATTGCAAGGGGTATGGCCATGAAAAGAAGGAATGTTACAAGCTTCATGGTTTCCCACCAGGACACCGGAATTTTAGAGAAGAGACCAAAACCAATTTGGCAACAGAGGATTCGGATCACGTCTTCATCACCAAGACGGATTATCAAAAATTTACGACTCTTCTTGGCAACAAAAAGGACAATCCGAATACTCAAGTCTACTTGGCAGGTACTTCTGATCTCTTAAAAAATTGTTGGATAATAGATTCCGGTGCTAGCGACCATATTACTGCAAATTTGCCATGCTTGCATTCAGTTATACCATGTGCCTCTAGATCTAAGAAAGTTAAATTTCCAAATGGTGATGGTGCATTGGTAACACATATTGGAGAAACTTACATTTCAGATACCCTAAAATTAAATACCGTATTATATTCTCCAGATTTTAAATTCAACCTCATTTCTGCTTCAAAATTCTGTCATGAAAACAAATGCCGCATCATATTTTATGCTGAATTTTGTGTGTTTCAGGACCTTTGGACGAGTGAAGTCAAAGGCCTTGGTAGCGTTAGAAATGGTCTTTATTATTTTGTCGCATGCTCTGACAAGAAAACTGTCACACATTCTCTAGAGCATGTTCCTGTTTTTGCTAGCAAAATGTCTACTAGTAATGTTTTGAATTCTAAACTTTGGCATTGTAGACTTGGACATATGTCTGATGCAAAATTTCAATTTATCAATGATTTCAAATTTTTAAAATTCTCTCAACACGAGCCTTGCATGATTTGTCCACTTGCGAAACAAACTCGCAACTCACTTTCTACGCGCGATCATACCGCGCAAAAGATTTTTGACCTAGTTCATATAGACGTTTGGGGACCTTACAAAATTCCCAATCATGACGGGTCACGATATTTTCTCACTCTTGTGGACGACTTCTCTAGAGGAACTTGGACATTTCTCATGAAAGTCAAAAGTGAAACTTATTCACGGTTGGAAGAGTTCCTTGCACTGGTCAAGAACCAATTTGACACGAAGGTCAAATGTGTTAGAACAGATAATGCACTTGATTTCTTCAACCAACACACAAAACACTTGTTCACATCACAAGGCATTAGACACGAAAGTTCATGTGTCCACACACCGCAACAAAACGGTGTAGTTGAGCGCAAACATCGTCACATTCTGGACGTTGCGCGAGCTTTAAAATTTCAAAGCTCAATGCCTGACAGATTCTGGGGGGAATACATCCTTACTGCAACCTATCTCATAAATAGGATGCCTTCTACTATTTTGCACGGAGTCACACCTTTTGAAAAACTTTTTGGAAAATCACCGAAATTTTCCCACCTCCGTGTTTTTGGATGTTTATGCCACGCTACCACTGTTGGCCCTAAAGACAAATTTGCCCCCCGAGCGATCCCTAGTATTTTCATGGGATACGCTCAAAGTCAAAAGGGTTATCGCTTGTATAACCCTAAAAATGACAAATTCTTTGTAAGTAGGGATGTCAAGTTTTATGAAAATGTGTTTCCCTTCTCGGACATAAAGACCCAATCACAACCTACCATGCCGGGACCTTTGACAGAACTCACTCCAGAGGCTCCAGAGACACATGACATTGAGGTATCTTCTAACTTGACATCCCCTACACCCACATTGCCTGCTTCTGATCATAGCCACCCCTCACCTCCTTCACCATTGTCTGAATCAGCTCAAACACCTATCATGTCACCACCCTCAGCTGATCCACTCGACATCTTCTCCGATGACGGTGATACTAACTCCTCATCGGGCCCTACCTTGCAGCCACATATACCCCCTCGACGTCCTACTAGGGAAACCAGGCCCCCTTTATGGTCCAAAGACTACATATGCCCTACCATCCATGTGGCCGAATCAGAATCTTCAGCTTATCCTCTTTCCACCTACATCTCATATGCTCATTTGCCAGAAACTAGCCAGCATTTTATTGCATCCATCTCCACTGAAACTGAGCCAATGCATCACCATGAGGCAATTAACAATCCTAGATGGCAAGAGGCTATGGCACAAGAGATACAAGCATTGGAGGCAAACAACACATGGGAGGTAGTGGATTTACCTCGAGGTAGGAAACCTATCGGCTGCAAGTGGGTCTACAAGATCAAGTATCGGGCTGATGGATCCATTGAGAGATACAAAGCAAGATTAGTGGCAAAAGGATACAGTCAGAAAGAGGGAGTTGATTATCATGAAATTTTTGCTCCTGTAGTCAAACATATCACAATCAGGTGTGCTCTTTCCTTAGCTGCTCAGAACCAGTGGGGTATCCACCAAATGGATGTCAACAACGCCTTCTTACAGGGAGATCTCGATGAAGAGGTCTACATGAGACCCCCACCAGGAGATCCAACAAAGGCTAATGGAAAAGTTTGTAAGTTAAAAAAGTCTATTTATGGACTTAAACAAGCGGCCCGACAATGGTATGAGAAATTCACTGAGGCCCTGTTAGCTACTGGATATCAGAACTCTATGCATGACACCTCCTTATTCGTCCGCCAGAAAGGTAATCATATCGTCATCCTCATGATTTATGTTGATGATATTCTCATTACAGGTAGTGACATTGAGGGCATACAAGAGTTGAAAACATACCTCCATTCAGTTTTCCACATCAAGGACTTGGGAGATCTCAAGTATTATCTTGGGATTGAGGTCCTTCGTGATGAGAAAGGAATTCATCTAAGTCAACGCAAGTACATTCTCGAGATGATAGACGAGCTTGGGCTTGGGGGAGGGAGACCTGTTGACAACCCCATGGACACCAACTTGTCGTTGACCACTTATAAACATGATCAAGGAGCACACGTGCCTCGCGATGATGATCCACTTATGAGCGAACCGCTAAAGTATCAGCAGCTCATTGGAAAATTAAACTATCTCATCGTCACCAGGCCTGACATTTCTTACACAGTCCATAACTTGGCTCAGTTCATGCATTCTCCTAAAAAATCTCATTGGGAGGCCGCCATTCGATTGGTACGATACTTAAAAGGTTGTCCAGGTATTGGTTTATTCATTCCTGCTTCTGGAGGATATAAATTGAAGGCATATTGCGACTCAGATTATGCAACTTGCAAGGTTGAGAGGAAATCTGTCACTGGTTTTTGCATCATGCTTGGGGACTCACTTATTTCTTGGAAAAGCAAGAAGCAAGCAGTGGTGTCACTTTCTTCTACAGAAGCAGAATACCGAGCTATGGCCTACACCTCATGTGAAATTATATGGTTACTGGGTTTACTTAGGGACATGGGAATTAAAGTCCCACAACCAGTAATTTTACATTGTGACAACAAGGCTGCGATGGAACTCGCAGCAAATCCCATGGTGCATCAACGTACCAAACACATTGACGTTGATTGTCATTTCATCAGAGAAAAAATTAAACAAGGCATAATCAGAACTCATCATGTGGGGACTAAAGATCAACCAGCCGATGTCTTCACAAAAGCTTTAGGGGCAAATCAACATGCTCATCTCCTCGGCAAGCTGAATGTTATCAACTTATATCGACCTTCAGCTTGAGGGGGGCTGTTCAAAGATGAGCACGCTTCTCAAGAGCACGCTCCTCGGCACGCTCCTCGGCACGCTCCTCAGGACGCTCCTCAGCATTTTGAATTCTATATAAATATGAAGCCAAACAACCATTCTTCATTATCTGGGATTCATATCTCCCATCTCTCTTGTAGTCTTGGTTTATCTTGTTCATCAATAAACAAGAATTTACTCCAAAATCTCTCTCGTTTTAGTTCATTTAACAGATCTCATTTGGATCTCAATGATTTAAAAATGTCCAAATTTTTACTCTATTATCTGTACCAAAATAGAAGTCTTACAAAAGCATCAATCACATCATACCAACCTCCTTGCACTGTCACCCTTTGCTGTGCATCTAGAACGTGCACTACACACACTACTCTTGCGAATGGGTGCGCCACTTCCTCAAACAAAATTAGCGGATCATGACTTACTTAGCTTCAACCCGCACGCAAACCAGCTTCCACATTGGCGGGTCTCCGTCACCGGTCATTGCAATCTTCTACCTTGGACCACATTGGAATCTATCGTTCTGTCATCTTCTCCTGTTACCTATAATTCATAAAGTACTCATCATAAATCTATGGAGTTCTACGACCAAAATCTCAAATGGATTTTCTCGAACAACTATATAGCCCCCTTAGAAGACTTTCTTATTCGAACCACCTGTCCACTAAGTTCCTCTATATCCCATATTTATAAAAGAAAATCCTACTTTTTATTGTTATGTAGTGTTAGGATTGGAGAGAAAATTAGTAGGTCTAGATATATTCCATGTATGTTATAGAAATATTCTATAAATTATTCTCTTCTGTATTGATTAGGATTCTTAGTGGTATCTGGTTAGGACTCCTAGCAATATCCAGCTAGGACTCTCCTTTTGGTGCTAGTATAAAAGGGAAAAATCACAGGAAAATCCTAAAGGCCAAAAAGAGAGAGGGTTATGCCTCATGAGGGCAGCAGCCCGCACCTCATGAGGGTGGCAATTAGAGAGTGTTACTTTATGTAGTAGCCATAGGCTAAGAGAGAATCAAGTGAGTTGCTGTGAGTATTGAGAATAGCTATGTGAGAACTATATGTATAAATATTGTAATTAGCACCTTTGTATTCTCATGAAGAAATCTAATAAGAGGAGAAGGGGCCGGTAGCTGCGCCGACGACGAGGGACGTAGGACAGTGTGTTGGTCCGAACCTCCTAAATCTTGTGTCTCTTGTATATTTATTTATTTTTATGTGTCTATATGTTCATGTGATGAAGTCGCTTCCGCAACATATAGATGCTCCTAATAATTAGTATATTACAAGTATAATACTAGATTTAATTGTTCCACCAATTCTAATATAAGTCCTTTGACAGTAGGCACGGCAAAATAAATCAAAGGTGGTAATCTGCATATCCCCTTGTTCCTCCCTTCCATCTCTATTTCCTCATACACCTTTTGAAACCAACGAGGAAGAAAAAGACCAGTGTAACACGACTGCAATAAGATGCATTTCTAACTTCCAAAACGTCATTAGAAGCTAAATAAAAAACCATTTCTCTCTGAAGATCTTAGCAAAAAATAAATAGAAATGTTTATTTTACTATTGATTTTTCTCGTCTTCTGATTTTCGTGTTTCACTACACCTTCCCACTGGAGGGGTGACAAGAACACCCCCGTTACAAAAACGATGCAGAGGAAGGGTTTACAACTATATGCTTTAGTGGGTGATCGACATCACCACCACCGGCGTGCTTCACGAACTCTGCCGGCGACAGAAAGTTTCCATGGCATACACACATTATTCTCACCTGCTCTCCCTTCCATATTTGTAAAGAATACCTTCTATTCTTCTCCCATTGGGACCATCTCCTTTCGTGAAAACACAAGGCATATCTTCCAACGCATTCATCTTAACCGTCCTTCCCCCTATTTTCCCCATAATCAGGTTTCTTTGATAGGTTCTCCATCTCGGCTATGGAAGTTCTGCATAGGCTTTCATTGGTCTTTGTCCCTGAGGAACCTAAGGCCTCCTCTTGCAAGGACTGATTACTAGCAGAGCTTCTTGCTTCCCCATAACTGCCTGATCCTGTGAATAAAAGCAGATGTTTTTCAGTATCCCATATTCCCCTCAATCAATATAAATCAGAAACTAGATACTTAATATCATGTTTACGAGCTATGCTCAAAATCAAAGCTCCACCTACGGTACATTTTTTCTACTATTTGTTCAGCATTCATGATCTTGGAGCATAAGGTAAAACTGCATTTATTTTTGCACAGAAGTTTCCAATATAAGAGATCTCGAAGGAAATTATTTGCTCTTTCTTATTTGGTTAGAACCAAAGTGATGTTCTAGTTTATGCAAACTATGTGAATTATGAAGATGACTCATTTGAGCTGGCAACAATGGATCTGCACTTACGGTAAGTTAGAAATTGGCAAGCAATGAACGAAGAAGATAGTTTGGTTGAGTCCAGATGCCACATGCTCAGTCATTCGATGGCACAAGAGCAAAGCGAAGAAAGGGAAGAAGGTAGTGAAGAGGAGTGAACAGGGAGGGACGTGGTGATGCATGCTGGATCCCCAGCAGTCACAAGAGAGAGAGGTCAGGAAAGGGAGGGGGAGAGGGAGAGACAGACGAGACTAATATTTTGCAGCTTTCTAGATTGCTTTAAGAACTTCTACATTGAAGTTGTACAAACACCTGTTTCTCTGCCTAAGAAGAATTTCTCGCTCCTCATTTTCAGTAAACAGAAGCATATCGAGTTAGCTTTCTGCTGCACAAGGTCGGGCATTCAGCTGCTGCTGGCCGTCTTTGTGACAGTTGAGCATAACATGAAGCGGTTACCAAACATTCAACAACATCCAATTCATTTCTTCGCTTACCCATACATTGGTTCCAATAATATCCCTACCAGCACTCTCCAAAGTTATACAAGTAGCTCCAAGCAATTCCATGATCATTGAAGAGTCTTTTACTATTAGTGTTGACAGGAAACTAACATACCCTCAATCCAAAGAGTGTATTTTTATTACGTTCGACAGAATATTCATCAAACAGTGTAATTCAAGTAAACTGTGCACTGTATCCATGCAAAAACTAACGTCCAAATTCCATCTCTGGTAACCGACTGTCGCATATCTAGTAATTTCCTCAGTAATTCTTCCCAAGTCATTTGAATGTTCAAGTCTTCAAAGTTCCAATTTCCATAGAATTTCACCCCCAACCCCCCAGAAAAAAAGAAAAAATCAATCAGTCAATCAAACTGTTCGGAGATGCATTTTGACACAAACAAACAAACAATCAAAGGTCCCTCCGAGCGATCTCCACCAAGAAGAGAGACCACAGATACAGGAACAGACATATACAATCACTCAAACGTACAGTGAAGGAATAATGACTTTTAAGATATAATTGTAAGCAAACATGTTAATGATGTTTCTGTGGCTGCTAGCAAAACGTTGAAATGCAGGAAATATTCCAGTCTGAGGCATGGTTAAAGTCAGCATTCAATGAAGACTAAGAGGGTCAGGGAAGATGGAGTTGAGATGTCATGAAGCGGCAATGGTAGGATCAATGTGGAGCACAAATTTAGCAAGATGCTTTTCTTGAATATGAAATTTACTCCCAATGTGATTTGGAACTTGATTTGAAGTAAAAGGAAATTTCAATTCATTTTCCGTTGTACATGATACATAAACTAACAACACGAGTTTCCTTACCCTTCAACTTCATATTCATTCCAAGTATACAGTGTGTTGGCAGGCATTCAAATCAGCATTTATGATACAGATCATAGGGTATCATTGAGAAATAGGTTAGACTAATCACGATGCCTCCAGCCTTTTTGCCATGAAGCAGTTTTGAGGCTATAAATGCTATTAAATGAATCCCTGGAGAAAATAATTGAAACTTAAAAACGTGGCCAACTTCTTTTTTTTTTTTTTTTCTTTCCTTTTTCCACTGCTAGTAGAAGAGATCTTCATAGACAATGACCTAGAGGCTTCCTACACATGGCCAAAAAGCATTTTTAACAAACAAATGCTAGATGTACTCGGAATTTAAGATTTCTGTCAAGGCATCAGGCTGCATTTATGAACAAAATTTAGAAGGCATGAAAAAAGCTGATATCTGAAGGTACGTATTATATTCCTTCTGTAAACCATGGCAAACTTGATGTACATCTAATAAGGTATAGTTCGTGTCAGTTGTACTTCATCCCAAATAGGAGTTCATTGAGAAAATAATGGTAAAGAATTTGCATCATGGTAAAGTTTGTGATTTCTGACAATTAGGCAGCCATGGTACCAATGAGATCATCAATTCAGATAAATTCTCCCATAGATATGGTATCTCATCTTAGCTAAAAAGCAATATCATCCAAGTGAGAGTTTTCTATATACTTACGTAAGTTGGCTTCCCTCTTCATTTTGAACATGTAAGGAAGGAGTGCCCAACCACTTGGGATACTTGACCAATCATGTTGATCAGAAGTTAAGAAGCAGTTGGATAGAGTACGTGGACTTTTAGTAATTCAACTCAAGGGCTCCCACCGCAATAGCCTGTTCCTCATAATCCCATTACTACAGTAAACTCGTTTTTTACTGATGATTTAATGCATGGAAGCATGTATTTAAAAGCAAAAGGGTAGCATCAACCAAATTACCTACTTCTTGTCATAGCAAGGTAGGTTTAGGTTCAGAAGCCATCACCAAGAACATAACGTGCCTCCTTAAAACTGTGATGCATTATCCAATCAAACCCTCTTTTCGTACCAAAAACATTCAGTTTATCATTTGAACCAAGTGACCCACCTCAACAGGCAAAGTGGATTCTATATTGAACCAAGGCATCCCTTCATCCGGATTTCAAGTGTCTAATACAATTAGATGCATTGAACAATTTGGAGTTATTAACTCTCAGAAAAGAAATCTGTGTTTGCAACATATTTTACCCATTTCCTTGACAACGGAAAAACTGGTTACTCTCCATTCCAACACAGCCCAAGACGGCACAGTCCAGAAAGAGCTAATCACGAAAATTAAAGTTAACGTCGATTTACTTAGAAGACCTGGTGAATATTCCTGATGAAATTGCTAACACCAACTGTAAAGCTAACAGAACCACTAATCAAACAAACAAAAGAGCACAAAGTTTAGCACAACTCAACCCACATGTCTAAACAGCTAATACCAATACTTTAACTATATGGACACAAAGAAAACTAATAAGCACATCAAGACAATACAAGAAATGCAATACCTTGAAGAGTTTTACTCTCCGATTCCGACGTCCCTGTTGAGCCACCCCCTTGCGACTCCAACGAATCCTGAGTACTTGGTTGCCCACACCCCTGCCATCCCAAGAAACCAGCCTTCCCTTTCGCCACCGTATTGGTTCCTCCTCCCAGAGCCGCCTGCCTCTCCCTGCAGCCCGGCTGGGAATACCAAAAGGCGATGCCACCATCGAACCCGGCCTATCAGCCACTGCGGACTGATGCTTGTCTCGCAAATTTAATCCCGCTGAGCCTTGACTTTCCTTCCTCTCCTCTTCTTTTTCCGCCTTGGAGTTCCTCTGCTTCTCACACCGCCTTCGCTTCGCCGCAAGTCGCCGCAATGTCTGTAGCTCCTTCCTCTTCCGCCACTCGTCCTCTGTCTCCACCGGAAGAGAGGATGTCCTCGTGAGCGTCGCGTAAGACATAGGACGCGGGATTAAAGACTCATTGTCTCGAACCACGGGTAATGTTCCTGCTATGGACGATGACCGGGTTAGCTTTTTCGAGCTCTTATCGACCCCAAATCGACCACCAAGTGACAGCCCGAGATTTAGCTCAATCTCCTCTGAAACTTCACTGGATGCTGCGTCCTCGGATTTATGCGTACGACTAGACCTAAATCTCTGCAACAGATCCCTCGGGTACTTGTCTATCTGCAGGGAAAGATTTTCCATTGCTCTGCTTCCAGCTTCTTTAGCTTCATCCATGTTCCGTAAAACAGAAAAGCTTGGATAACTAAACCATCCGCTTCAGCTACTCTCTCTTTGTTGGTTTAAATAGCAGCTATATAAATCGGTTCAGCAAATACCATGATTATAATCAGTACTTGTGATCAACAAATGCAAACTCCTACAAAGGATCAAAAAATAGCACTCAGAATCGGAACCCAAATCACAAACAACCCAAAATAGAAGTCCTCCCTATTTTATTCCGAACATTTACTTAGTGTTAAACAAAGTTGAGTAAAAAATCCTGAGTACAAACTACAAATTAATGAAGAAAAGAAAGAATCCGGAGAACAGGGGCTGGAGAAGAGAAAACAGAGAAAACAACGACGAGAAAAGCTGAAAAGGAAGTGTAAATTCGGCTTCGGGGTAAAACAAAAAGGTAATTGTGATGTTCCCGAAAAACCCTTCGAGTTTTGTTTGGCCCAGAAAAGTACCTGAGAGGGGAGCCAAGTGGCGACCATGAGAAGGCTCCAGAGCGACACGTGGTCCCCTGACACAATTATTTTCTTTACGTCATCTTTTTGGTGTCCCCACCAACAACTTGTCTTTGTTCGAGCAACAACTTGTCTTTGTTCGAGCGTGGAACACGTGTCGGGGGACAGAGAAAACCAGGGATGATGCGGCACGTGTTGGTCTAGTTTCGGCGTAGTGGGAGTTTAACACGTGGACATTGGACTCCGGCCCCGTGATTCTGCGGTGTTGAGTGTGGTCCGAGCTTTCCTTTGTTGTCGTCTCGGTTCTACGTGCGACAATAATGGAATTACTTAAGAAACCAAGTAAAAAGGTAAGCGTACGCTAATCAATGAGTTTTCTTTTATTTTAATGAATAATTTGGGGGGTTTTACCTTTTAATATAAGATTTTGTTCAGATTGTGGGTTGGGTAAAAGTTTTACATCAGAAATATGATTTTTATAAAAAAATTTAAATTAAAAAATATTCCTTGAATTCTTAAATTAACTTAAGATGAGTCTTTGACTCTTCTAAAATTATAATAAAATCTAAGTTAAGTAAGTTTAATGTCATTCAACATGTGAAAATATATATATAAAATAAAAATCTTAAATTGAAATAGTGATCTTTTGTACTAAAAAAAAAATTAATTAATTATTGAACTAATTTTTGAATTATAATTTTAAAAATTCTAACAAACATAAAAAGATTTTTTTATTCTTTATGATCCCTTTTTTTGGGTAAAGCGGAGGAGATTTTAAAAAAATTATTTTGGGAAGGAACGTTTCAACTTACTGCTTATGTGATAATCTTCTTAAGCAACACTTAAGTGCAAGTATTCGGAAGAAAGAGTCGGTGATGCGATCATAATCAACAAAAATTCAATAACAATCTTATAACAAGTCCATGACGAATATTTCATACTCTCTCTTTGGTCCATCAAAAGTTATCATTTGATTATTTTATTTGGTATTTCCAAATAAAATCAAAAGGAACTTTGAGTTTTTTAATTATTTTTTAGAGGGCATGAATCCTCCACTTATTGTGGACACCTCCAAACTCAACGAACGAAGAGTGATATTGGCCATCCCATCTCTTTCGATCGTAATCCAACGGTCTTACGGATCAAGTCAACGAGGAATTGATTGGTCTAAATCGGCGAGGAGGGAGCGGGAGCACGTGGGCTCCACACGTAAGTAGGACCCACAGGACGAAGT
This sequence comes from Casuarina cunninghamiana, assembly GCA_028551485.1. NCBI lineage: Eukaryota > Viridiplantae > Streptophyta > Magnoliopsida > Fagales > Casuarinaceae > Casuarina > Casuarina cunninghamiana. The sequence goes on along the minus strand of CM052369.1, from coordinate 11,764,941 downwards.
TGTGCTTTTTCGTAAATAATGCTCTGGCGCAGGTACAGTTGCTACGTGTTGGGGCGACGAGGAGTGGCAACGCAGGGAGTGGGCAAAGGGTGCCCACTGTTCAGTACATCATTCACATAGTGAGGGCGACTACACTTGGGTTTCCACGACGTCAGATCCCATAGCGCTATCAGATGGCCAAACTTTTCCTCGCAATCAGATTTGATATGACCCAGAAAATAAAAAATAGGAAAATAATTCGTGACTTTGACTTCTGGCGTCACTTCTCCCGAATGCTCTCAACATCTGCTTTTCTTTTTTCTCCTGCTTTTATCATTTCTAATGTAACAGTTTTTAATGTACAGAATTCTTATTCCTTTTATAGGTAAAAAGAAAAATGAAGAGGAATTTTTCTAAGTAAAAAGAAAAAAAAAAGAGATGATATAAATGACTAGAATTTGATATTACTAACAAGTTGTAAATGTTTACTTAATCCTCTAAAGCCATTAATTAGAAATGAGAAATTTTCTGAATAAAAACTTTAGAAAAGGATATTACCAAGTAAAGTACTTACTGAAATAGTTTTAATTTTTTATCATCTGAATCAAATGCTTATCAATGCGAAATCTATTTACTATCATCCTTATGCACAAAAAGATTTGAACTTTGCGAATTCCCTTCCAAAAGTTTTTCTTTAGCCAATCCGAAACCTTGAACCTAGAAATCAGCTCGAAAAGGAAAGCTTTTTCACTAAATTAAAGCTTCTTTCCATGGCTTCCAGTGAGGGCGATAAGATCCGATCATAGGCAAGAGAAAACCGTCACCATCGCAGCCACAGGGGATGCTTTCGACCGTTTGTGGATTCAGAGCCACAGAACCATGAAAATCACTATCAAAATCATACGCCCAACATAGAACCAAGAACCCTACTTTGCCTTCATCCCAATGAAGTAGTGGAAATTATCTTGGTAACAGCTAAACTTATCGGTATTTAAAATTATGCCCCATAGAGTCGAGCATGAAGGTAACTTTTCTGGGAAAATTAAATTTGGGTATGCTGATAGTGCATTGCCTGAGAACCCCACAAAACTCACCTTATTACCAAAATGGAAAAGATGCAACGGCTTTGTTCTATCTTGGGTAATCACTGTACTACCGTTGGAATTAAACAAGCAATTTATTGGGTTGAAGGCAACCCCAGAGGTGGGGCCAAAGTGGATGTTTTTCTAAATAATTTGGTTTTTGTCCTAATGTTTGCTGTCTTTTTGTATTAAGGTTTATCTTGGTTATTTTGAGATGTACAAAAGCAAACTTTTATGTTACTGTTTGAACATGGCCTGACGTGGAAGCCACGTGACTGCCATAATGGATGGTCAACAACCAATTCCTAAGATGGGAACCAGCATTAGAGAGCTTTCACATTGCTTGCTCTGCGTAGCATGCCAGCCTTTGCCTTTTACTGCACCAGATGATACAAAAGCTTTTCTAGTGAAAGAGATGCAATGGATTGAGGAGAACGATCAGCAGAGCGCTAAGAATGACGAACACAGTCATTCGAAGCTGGTTTTACCTTTTGTTCTATTTAATATATATATATATAACTTGGAATTTGAAAGTCGTAAGCAATATTTATTCCCAATTGAGCTAGACGTTTGTTGACTATTCTATATAAAATGTATGTTTTTGAAATTGTATTGATTCTTGTATATGAAAATCCTAGATTTTCCCTTGTAATGGTTTACTTGTCATAATAAACAAGTTTTATCCATTTTGTTCTTCAATCTCGTGCAATCTAGCTCCATATTTCTCATGGTATCAGAACGCGTAGAATCTTGCCTTTGTTTTGTTTAGATTTCAAGCTCAAATAGTCACTTTACTTTTGGCTTTCTAGTTGCTATGACTTGTAATTTCATTGCTTCCTCACAATCTTCATTAACGATTTGGCATGCTTTAAAAAGGCAAATAGTTACTTGTTTGGTTTAGCCAAAATGGTCTATGTTTTTGTCACAAAAGAATCTTTTCTTAGCTTTGTTTATTTCACTCCAATTTTGATAATGGTTGAGCAAAACTTTACACTTTTGGGTAGCTAATTGGGTGGGAGTTTGCCCTACCAAAATAGAGAAGAAGGTTGTAACCCCTGTGGACTATTACACATGCTATTGTGCACTCTATCAATTGAAGCAAAGGAAGCCAATAATTGGCCACTTTAAATAACTAACTATTTAAACCTCATATACTTACCCATTGATGACACAAAGTCAATAGCTTAGTCTTCTTCAAGTTCACAAGATCATCCCATTTGCCATTTGGAGCCAGATAATGAAGATTTCTTTGCCGATCAAGAATAAGTTGATTTTCATCAATAGGAACTATCCAAAACTACTCCCGTCTTCTTCGTATCATCCATTAGAGGACAGATGCAACTCCATCTACTTGGCATGGATAATGAACTCCTCGTCATAAAAGCTACATGAAAGGTTGAATGGATGTCATTGCACTATGGTTGGAGCTCCATGCCTTATTCAATCAAATCAATGATGCTCAAGTATATAGCCTCATCAATAAGCTTTGTTTGAATTGGCAAGAAGGGCAATCAATTTTGGCTTACTTCAATCACCTTCAACAACTAGAGTTGCATCACTAGAAATGTCACTATTGAAATCCTAAAAGAAGCATCAAAAGATGAAGAAGTTTAACCAATTTTGAAGGGGTAGATGAATGTTATGCAATTCTACATTATGCTTGTCAATACATTGATTTCATGGAAGAATAAGAAATAAAGAGTAATATCCAGATCTTCTACTGTGGTTGCATATTAGGCTATGGTGATTACATCCAATGAGATTATTTAGTTGTTGGGATTGCTTGGAGATATGGAGATTAATATACCTTAACTAGTGATTCTATATTTTCATAACAAGGCTGGCATGGAACTTATAGCCAATCTCATTGTAACTCAATGTACTAAGCACATTGATATTAATTGTTACCATTTGAGAGAAGATCAGTAAAGGGTTCATGAAGACAATTCATGTTGGCACTAGAGGTCACCTAGCAAACATGTTAACTAAAGCCTTAAGAATCAATCAACATAACCATATCCCTCACAAGCTTGTTGTCATCAATTCATTTGACCCCAGCCTAAGGGACGGTGTCCAAACATGACCTCACGTGGTAGCCGCGGTGGATGGTCAACAAAGAATGGCATCAAAGAGCTTTTAGAAACCTTTCACGAGCCTTTGCCTTCCACCGAACCAAGATAAAACATAAGCTTTTTTGGTGCAAGAGGTGTAGTGGTCTAAGAGGAGACTTGGTTTTGTACCTTTAGTCCAATCGTAGACAAAGAGCAAGGAGGAGTAGAGGACTGCAACGACGGACATGGTCATTTGAAGTTGTTTTTGTTTTCTATTCTATATTGAAGGTATTCTTTTCAGATTGTATTCGTTCTTGGACCCGGGAATCCTAGTTTTTCCCTTGTAAATGTTTTACTTATCCTAATAAACAAGTTTTATCCATTTTGTTCTTTAATTCTGTGCAATCTAGCTCCAGATTTCTCAGTTACAATGTAGATGAAGATTATATATGCATACAGAAACAAGCTGATCACAAAACCAATTAGCTTTCCAAACATCAATTTACAAGAGCATCAAATTGAACCAAACCCTAGATTTCCACCCGTACAAAAATGTCAAATTCTTGATCAATATCACAAGAACATCAAACATAGGATGGAAATAAAGTGACAAGAACTCTTTATGCATGATTACTCAACCAGATGGTAGTATCAAGATCTATCTTTTGAATCTCCGAGAAACCGTGACTAAATGCACTTGTGTTCTTCCATTTGAACTTCCACTTGAGTATTTTGAATTTTTGCGTGTTGAGAGACTCGTCTCCTTCTATGGCAACAATCCCTTCTTTTACAACCCGATCTCACCTTCTTGTGCAAAGAATCCTGTATTTTGTTTCTCCAAATGCAAAATGCCTCTTTCTATCTCTTATGGGATTGCCATTCCATTCATTCTTAGCTTCAAAATGCAAATTGTGAGGGATCCTTATGCTGTGCGTTTAACTTTACTAAGTTCCTTTTCTGCAATGAGTGTTACTTAGCTTAGCCTCTGTGCTGTGCGTTTCATTTAGTTCTTCGATACACATTGCAACTTTACCTTTTTACTTACCTTGCTGCACCTTTCTTGCTCTGCCTTTTGCTTCAAATTTCTGCACTTTTCTTACTTTGCATTTGCGTCATATTTCTGGGCCTTTCTTGCTCCATAGTTTTGAGTCATATAATACAGTGTGCCAAAAACACACAAAACCTTAATGCAGATTGAACGCATGTATATTCATCCTTAGCATGTAAAACAATGTTCCCACGTGGGATGCCACTACATGTCAAACATGTAGATGAATAAGTTACACATGCATTGTTTTTTCACTTCATGTGCGTTCAATACATTTTATGATTTTATCTAAGACACAGTGTATATGAAGAATTCCCAATGGAGGAAAATATTTCAAATCAGTCCATTTTGTAGAACACATTTTGTTTTGACAGCATCGAAAGTTTTGACATAAACCTTAGTTTAACAGGGCTCACTCCTGCCAAATCGCCTCATGTATGGAAGCAACTTGTCGGCAAGTTGAGTAGTGCAGCTAGACATAATGAAACGTAATTAACAAGGTGTACTGTTAGGCATTTGAAATGAATATAAATAGCTTAGAATTTTTAAATAGATTCATATCAATAAAATTCAAATTACTATTTTTGGTTGCTTGTGCGGCTTATGTCCCTTAAATTGAACACGTAGAAAGCACCTCAGACGTGTTGCCACTTGGGGCTGTACGTTTTTGGGTCATGATTGAGGTCCTGTGGCCTTTTGTGGTGGCTTTGTCTTGCGATCAGTTTTCAAATACTTGGTAGGTTACTGATGTAATTGGCTGAGAGTTAGAGCTACCTGAAGGGGACCGGGTATCCTCTTCGCTTGGTGTACAACGACAACGAGACTTCGATGAGTCACAGGGGGGCATGTAGAAGGAGGGCTATTGCAAGTAAGAGACAGGTGGCTGGCATACATGTCCAAACCCTGACCTATATAATGTTGCGTAAACTCTACTCTTTTTATTTACACATAGTTTAGTTGATTTGTCGAATATGACGGTAGGTATGGCATTATTAATTTGCTCCTGTTTTCTCCTTCTTTCTATGCGTTGTGTGCTAGACAATCTAGTGCAGAGAATATTGTTTAAGCCATTTTACCAGCACGCTTATTGGCAGGTTCGACAGAGAAGAACGAAAGGCCAGCAGGCCGAAAGGGCTGGGAAAAGAAGATGCTTTGTTGGGTGACTCTGAAGGACACGTCCTTGATTTTGATGTTGAAGATGGTATATTGTCAGAACTGTTGTCACCACGTGTTGGTTAGTGTGGGGCAAAACGACCCTGATTGCTGTTTGGGTAACGATGACAAGGCAACACCTATCGTCGGTTGCCAGAAATGGCTTCAATGGCGAGGGCTTTGTCTCTGTCAGGTTCTGATTTGTTTATAAGAGAGCTCTTCGGATTTCTCGGATTCTGGGTGGCTACTAGACCTGAGACGGAGCCCAACCCAATATGATGTTTTGTTTGGGCTTATACCATTCATACTTAAATGAGTTTTGGTTTGAACACGTTCCCCAGAAAAAATAAAATAAAAAATAGCCGCGGCCAAAACCAGAGCTCTTTAAGCATGTACGCCATTCTTTCTTCTAACTTGAAAAACGTCGTGCTTTATGGGTCCAAATTGCTTAAAAACCAGTACAAGTTAAGAGATTGCTGCATCCATAGGCAAATTCGGTACAAGCATATGGACTAGGAGTTACGTGAAGCAAGTAATAAGCAAATACTTTATAGGAGAAACCGGGATTCCTATTACATCTCGATTTGGAAACCAACCGGAAACCAATAAATAAGTGGGAGTGAAAGAACTAAAACCTGCCTGATCATTAATATTTTTGAAGGACTCTTTCTACTAGGGGTGAAGTGTTACGTGCATGATTTGGAAAGCACCCTTGTTCGGGCCGATTAACGTGCATTTGGGACGGTTTACAAGAATATTCAATTAATTGAGAACATTTGTGACGTGATGATCCTAGTTTTTGTAAGGAAAAACAAGTCCTCTAACTTAGAGGTTCATGATCTGCTTTTATAAGAGAGCTTCCTGCCTGTATTTCTCTAACAGCACACGGCAGCAAGCATGGAAGAAGATTCCTTTTTGTTTGAGCAACATATAATGAACACAAAGATAGCAGTCACCTAGCCTACTAATTCAATGGTGACCTAACAAAACCAATTATGAGGTTGGAGTTTATGAGTTAGAGTGCGTGAGTTGTGATAAATAAAACTCTATTTTCCTTGAATATATCCAAACAACACCCTAAAGAAGTTGGCCTGACATCCTCAGTGCCACCTGACATCCTCAGTGCCATGAAAACATGTTTTGTTCTTAAATAAAAATTTGGACCACAAAGTGTTAACTAAGTTTATAATAAAGTATCCTTACTCGTTTTGTTTTTAAAATGTCACTTTTTGTGGGATGAAACATTGTTTATGTACAACTTGAACATTTATTACAACTTATTTAAGACCAAGCTGTCAAAAACTAATCAACTATTAAGTTAGTGACCTATAGTTAACTACTCAATTACTGACTTATTGATTCTATACATAAATTAAAAATATTAAATCAAATTAATATTTAGTTAGATCAACAAAATATGTAACATAAGCTTATTGAATAATATTTAGAAGCCAAACAACCCCTTACACAGACAAAAAGCTCCAACGTCAATAGCTAATGGAGATAAAACATAGTAAACGGCTAATGATTAAATGACATGGTTAGACATATTTTAGGATTAAATTAATTAAAAAATAGCAAACAAAAAAAATCTAGTGATTAGATTATATTACGAGATCCCTTTTCGTTTTGCGCAAATTTTAGTGATTAGATTATATTTATGATATCTCTTTTTGTTTTATGCAGATTTTTAGTGATTTAGATTATATTTACAAGATTTCTTTTTGTTTGAGCAACATGTAATTAATACAAAGAGCTAAGTCACTTAGCCTACTAACTCAATGGTGAGCTAATAAAGTTAACGATGAGGTTGGGATTTATAAGTTGAAGTGCGTAAATTGTAATAAATAAAATTTAAAAAAATTGTAAAGCAAAAAACATATAGTTAACATGCACAAAAAAGCCATCAAAATTTCTTCATTGAAAAGCCCCACCAACCACCACGAAGACTTAAAAGACGGGGGAAGGACCAAAAAGTCATAACAATATTTTGATTCCGTTTTGCTTGCTTAAAATCGATAGTTTTAGTACTCCAACATATTCCATTACCAATTTCAGTCTTTACCATTTGTCTAAATTATTAGAATCTTGGTTCCCCAATAGCTTTCTACCCACCTTGTCCCACTTAGCAAAAGCTAGTTTCCTGATATACAAAGTCTCATTGGGCCAATCGATTAGGGGTCCAGAACCCTCAGTTGGATTTAGCCCTTTCTGGAATAGGATATTAGGCAACTTGATTGAGCTTTTCAATCCACAAAAATTGGGCCGCTACCAAAGACGCCTCCTGGCTTGCCATTCATGGATTCTTCTCATTTCCATTAGAGGTCAAGAATTTTGGAGTGGGAGGACCCAAGGACTCAGAAATCTGCGCAACACCAGTGAGCGGGCTTTGTGAAAAGGAGGAAGGAATGGAAAGAGTGGACTGAATAACAAGAGTAGTATGGAAATTTCTAGAGGAAAAATGCTTCCAGAGGTCTATGTATGGATGGAGATGACCTTAGCTGGAACTTATGACAACAAAGATCTCGCCATGCATGGTTGGTTCTACTTAGCTTTGCTTCTCCTTGGAGACAAATATCTTTTGGCTGCTTGGAGCACTTGCTTATATATATGGAAGAAAAGGTTGACAAATGATGAAAGGTTAGTGACGAGAGGTGTTGCAAAGAAAAGTTTAATTCTTTTGAATGTCAAGCAATGGTGTAAAGGAAGATAGTGGTGTCATGTAAAGAACAATGATATGTTGAGTATGTATCAAATCTTGAGCTTTGAATGTCGGCATGCTAGCAAAAGGCATTTATGTTTTTGGTTTTAATATTCTTTTCACATAGAAATTTATTATATTTAATGGTTCAAGATTTGGTAGTATCTACTTTTTTATTTTTATTTTTATAGTACACACTCAAATTATACACCAGAATGTCAAGCTTGTGACCTTTTGATCCTAAGGAAATACAATCCAATGTCAAATTTGAGAAGGAGTTACACAAGAAATTTCTTTGACCAGTAGAAGTGTTGCATAATCAAGAACGGTTATATAAGAATTGGTTTGATTGTTAATTACAAAAGTACTTATATTTTATGCATGAAAGAAATGAGAGTGATAAAAGATGAAAAAAATAGAGAATAGCTGTAAGAAAAGGGAAAAGACATAAAAAAAAAAAAAGAAGGAAATTCTTAGTTTAATCTAAGCATATTTTTTAGGTTTAAGAATAATTCATACATGGTTACACTAAGTAAATTTTAACTTGATGTTGATTTTGCTACAATTATGGCTAACTTAAACTTGATGATCTCAAGGAGATTGAAAGGGGTTTATAATGCATGGGTCTAGTGGAAAGCTCATTCAAAGGAGGAAGGGTTGCTATATTATCCCACATGGCATAAAAAGTGAGAAGATCTTGATGCTTATAAAAGACTTTATTACCTCTTCTAATAAGATTAATCTTTTGGGTTCAAACTCAAACCCCTAAAAATATGGTCACAAAAACATAAGAGCAAGCACAAACTTAGGCTATTACTGAAAAGCTTTTTCACACGCTTCCTTGTTCCTCTTTCAAGTAGTATATTCTTTTTATTATTATGATTGAATGAAAACAAATCTTGACCACTTTTAGCAATAAGAGAAGACATAGCGAAGCTCTTTAAAATAGCATAAGGTAGTCCTTGGTTGAAAAAACCTAACTACCTTCAATTTGTCTTAAGAAGTGTGCATTAGTTGAAGAGGTAATGCATTTGAGATTCGGTACATAAATCAAAAGATTAAAATAGAAAATTTGACAAAAAAACTCATTTCTTTTTTAAAATCAATTTATAAAAAGAAGACAAATTTTTTATTTCAAAAATAATTCACATGTAATATTTAGGTTATATGATATAATTTATACTATCCTTAACAAACTTCTCTTAAAGTCAACATGGGCTATTGCTTACTAAATTTGCGTTCTAATATTATATTAAAAAATTTCTTTCTTTCTAAAAATTAGTAAGATATGTTCTATTTAAAAGAAATTTTTAAGTAAGATTTAATTAATGCAAAAGAATCCACATCATTTTTAAAAATATTCACTTGGATAAGAAAACATATGTAACTTAATACTCATTAAACAATATATAACACATGCAAAATCACTCCAAAAATAGAAAAGGACTCCTAGATCAAGAGCCAATGGTGACCGAAAAAAAAGTGTTTAATAATTAAATGACATGGTTAGACATCCTCTAAGATTAAAACAATTCAAAAACTATTAGATATAGAATTTAGCCAATAAATTATGGAACGTTGCATTTCTTGCAACAATCAAAGGAAAAACTTGGGGAATCTTCAAGTAGATTGAAGGAATTAGAGTCCATAAGAACATACAACTACTAGAATCCAACAAAGGGCTGTAATATTTCTTTTATTCTTATGTCATCTCACGAAATGAATGGTAATGGAGGAAGAGGACCAATATTAAAAGTACTAAGGCCCACTCTTACCTTTTATAGGTTTGCCTATTGTTACACATAAATTTATAAGAACTTTTGACTAGTTAATGAAAAAGTTGATTCATATGATCTAATTTGGACTAATATCATCAATAAATATCATTTTATTGGATGACTTATTTGTTAAGATCAGTTTTTACAGTAGAAAAAATTGTATGATGGCTTTCTTCGGTTAACTTATATTATGATTTTTGTTAGTCCAAGGTTGAAAACATGAGTCATCTCTTTTTTGAATGTATATGAACAATAATAATTTGGAAGACTATCCTTACTCAAAATGGAATTCAGTACCATATTGGAGCATGAAATGAAAAATTGCAATGAATGGACAAAGTAACTAAAGAAGGGATTTGGTTACAAAACTTTTTAAGATATTTTAATTACCTTACATTTACTATATATAGGCTGAATACAATAGAAGATGATTTCAAAAAAAAAAAATTGACATCACAATCCTATTGAAAAAAATAACAAAAATTATAGGAAGAAGAGCTTATTTGTTTCGAAGTATAAAATTCTCTTAAGAAAATATCATTTTGAATGAAATTTGGAGGCTACCAACTTCCATCCTTTTGTAACTTTCATAATTTTTGTAATACTAAGGTATGTTCCTATGTTTCTGTACACTAATTTTTATTAATACAAACTTATCTTTCCACCTAAAAGGAAAATGTATGGGAAATTACATTAACATTTTTTTGTCTAATAGAATATTAACTTATGAAAGAATGTCAGAAAACATGTATTGCCTTAAGACCAGCTCTTGCATTACTTGATTTATCAATGACTCCATCATTGACCATTACCATGGAGTCAAGATTCCGTAACCTTTATAGATGGCAATTTCACTAAATGGATTTCTCATTTTCCCCATTTGTTTAACTACTTAATTGCAACTAGTAGAGAAAAATATGAGAAAAATACCTTAAAAGTAGGGAGAATGGTAGTAAATAAGGATAAAGCACAATGACAAAATAAAATATTGTATGCCCAATTCATGCTAAATAATACACTTTTGAGGAAACCAATTTGTTTTCTTTTGATGTAAAGCTAGTCTTAATAGCACAAAATATGAAGTCATAACCAAAATGGGTATAAGGCATCTTAAGCTAAAACACAAGCCTTAAGGAGGACGGAAATAAGTAGCAAAACTAACGAAAGTCATGGGTAGCTAATTTAAGATGCTAAATAAAATGAAATGGCCATGATTCATAATTAACATTCTTGCAAGGTATTCTTGAGATTTATCTAGCCAAGTTCCTCATAGAAAAGGACACAACTACCACTAACAAAGTACCTTGATCTTCTTTTGTGGGTTGGGTAGTAAGAAGTCTTTTAGGAGTTAAAAGACATTAGGAACTCATGAATGATCTCTTGTTAGAATAGAAGAACTTTTTGAGGAGTTCTTTCATCTAAAATTTAAAACAAAGGGCAAGTGTGGGTTATTACACATGTTTGTCTATCGCTAGGGTAGGGGGTAGGAGAGGAGATGGATTTCATTAATATTTTTGGTCTTATAAAATATTAACTTATAACAGAACAGTCATAAAGTGTGTATGTTTGACACTGTACACCTCAAGTGAAACAAGACTAACATGAAAAATAAATGATAACCAAAGTGAACAAAACATTCATAAAAATGCATATATGCCTTTTTCTAATCATTTATACATCATGATGGCAAAAAAGATTTATTCTTGTCTAAAAAGCCTAGCAATAATTGATAACCAAGAAGAAATAAGAAAATTAAAGAGCCAAATTGTTCAAAGTCATGAAAAGTTTTACTAGGAGGTTGGTGAGCACATACCAAATTATAAATAAAATTACTAACTGTTTAACTTCTTTATAGCAACCAGTAGAAATAATCTAAGAAAAATACCTTAATAGTAGTAGGAAAGAATGGTAATAAATAAGGAGAAAACACAATGAAAAAATAGAAAACTATATGCCCGATCATGCTAAGTAATACACTTTTGGGGAAATTTTTTTTTTTTTTAGATATAAGTCTAATCCTAATAGCACTAAAATATGAAGGCATAATCAAAATGGGTATGAGGCATCTCAAGGTAAAATGCAAGCTTTTAAGGAGGAGGGATTTTAGTAACAAACTAACAAATTCATGAATAGCTAATTTAAGATACCAAATAAAATGAAACGGTCATGAGCCACTATTGATATTCTCATAAGGTATTCTTGAGAGCTATCTAGTTAAGTTCCTCCTAAATGAGTGATTAACACTTAAAAGTTGAATATAAGAAAAGGCATAACCACCACTATCAAAGTACCTTCATTTTCTTTTATGGGTCGTGCAGTAGGAAGTCTTTTAGTAGTTAAAAGATGTTGGAACACTTAAATTTTCTCTTGTTAGAACATGAGAACTCTTCAAGGGAGTTCTTTCCTCCAAAATTTAGAATAAGAGGTAGGTGTGGGTTGTTATAAGTCTTCCCTTACATGTGTTTGTTTATTAAAAGGGGAGGAAAATTTCATTAACATTTGTTGTCTTAAAAAATATTAACTTATGAGAGAATGTCAAAAAATGTCTATTTTGGTCATTGTGCACCTCGAGTAAAATGAGACTAACACGAAAAATAAATGGTAATCAAAGTGAAGAAAACATTCATAAAAATACACATATGCCCTTTTCCAATCATCTTTTCATGAAAAAGATTTGCACTTATCCAAAAAGTCTAGCAATAATCAATAATAGAGAAGAAACAAGAAAATTAAAAAAGTCAATTATTCAAAGTCATGAAGTTTTTACAAAGGATTTGTGACTACATACTAAATTGTAAATATAATCACAATTATTCAGCTTCATCCTCAACTATTTAACTTCCTAATTGCAATCAATGGATAATAGTATGAGGAAAATACCTAAATAGTAGTAGGAAGGAATGGAAATAAATAAGGATAAAGCATAATGCCAAAATAGAAAAGTTTATGCCCAGATCCATGCTAAATAATACACTTTCAAGGAAATCATTTTTTTCTTTAGATATAAGTCCAATCCTAATAGCACAAAATATGAAGTCATAACCAAAATGGGTGTGAAGCATCTTAAGGTAAAATGCAAGCCTTTAGGAAGGAGGGAGATTAGTAGCAAAACTAACAAAAGCCATAAATAGCTAATTTAAGATGCCAAATAAAATGAAATGGCCATAATTCATCATTGACATCCGAACAAGGTGTTTTTAAAAGCTACCTAGGCCTTTCTAGCCAAGTTCCTACTAGAAGAATGATTAACACTTGAAAGTTGAAAGTAAGAAGTACAATTATAACTAGCAAAGTACCCTAATTTTCTTTTTGGGTCATGTAATAGGAAGTCTTTTAGAAATTAAAGGATATCAAAACTTGTGAAAGAATGTCAAAAAAACATGTATTTTGGGCATTGTGCACCTAGGGTGAAATGAGACTAACATGAAAAATGAGTGATAATCAAAGTGAACAAAATATTCATAAAAATGCACATATGCCTCTTTCCAATCATCTCTGCATGATGATGGCAAAAAAGATTTGCTTTTGTCAAAAAGTTTAGTAATAGTTGATAACATAGAAGAAACAAGAAACTTAAAAGGTTAATTGTTCAAAGTCATGAAAGTTTTACAAAAAGTTGGTGATTACATACTAAATTGTAGATACAATCCCCAATTATTCAACTTCTTAAGTACAACTAGTGTAAAATAATTTAAGAAAAATATCTTAACAGCAGTAGGGAGGAATGGTAATAAATAAGGATAAAATACAATGACAAAATAAAAACTATATTCTCAACCTATGCCAAATAATACACTTTCTAGGAAATCAATTTTTTATTTCGTCATAAGTACAATCCCAATCACACAAAATATGAAATCATAACCAAAATGGATATGAGACATCTCAAGGTAAAACACAAGCCTTAAACGAGGAAGGAGATTAGTAGCAAAACCTACGAAGTCATGAATGGCTAATTTACAAGGCCAAATAAAATGAAATAGCCATGATCATCATTGATGTCCTTGCAAGGTGTTTTTAATAGCTATTTGGCCAAGTTTCTCCTAGAGTAGTTATTAACACTTGAAAGTTGAATATAAGAAAAATCACAACCACCACTAACAATGTACCAAAATTTTCTTTTGTAAATCATATAATATGAAGTCATGAATGGCAAATTTACAATGCCAAATAAAATGAAATAGTCATGATTCATCATTGACATCCTTACAAGGTATTCTTAAGAGCTATTTGGCCAAGGTTCTCCTAAAGGAATGATTAACACTTGAAAGTTGAATGTAAGAAGAATCACAACCACCACCAACAATGAACCTAAATTTTCTTTTGTAAATAGTATAGTAGGAAGTCTTTTAAAAGTTAAAAGATGTTAGAACTCATGACTTTTCTCTTAGTAAAACATGAGAACTCTTTAAGAGAGTTCTTTCCTCTAAAACTTCCAAAATAAGGTAGGCATGGGTTATTATAACTCTCCCTTTACATGTGTTTATCTATTGGAGGGGGAATTTCATTAACATTTTTTGTCTTCTAAAATATTAACTTATGAAAGAATGTTAGAATATGTTTATTTGGTCATTGTACACCTCAAGTGAAATGAGACTAACATGAAAAATGAATGGTGATCAAAATGACCAAAACATTCATAAAAATGCACATATGTCTCTTTTCAACTATCTCTACATGATGATCGTAGAAAATATTTGCTTTTGTCCATGGAGCCTAATAATAATCGATAGCATAGAAAAAACAAGAAAATTAAAAAAGCCAATTGTTTAAAGTCATGAAATTTTTACAAGTGGTTGTTGATTACATACTAAATTGTTAATACAATCACCAACTATTTAACTTCCTAATTGCAACTAATGGAGAATAATCTAAGAAAATACCTTAATAGTAGTAGGAAGGAAAGGTGATAAATAAGGATAAAACACGATAACAAAATAAAAAACTGTATGCATAATCCATACTAAATAACACACTTTCAAGGAAATTAATTTTTTCTTTAGATATAAGTCTAGTCCTAATAGCATAAAATATGAAGTCATAATCAAAATGGGTATAAGGCATCTCAAGGTAAAATGTAAGCCTTTAGGAAGGAGGGAAATTAGTAGCAAAACTAACGAAACCTATAAATAGTTAATTTAAATGAAATGGCCACAATTCATCATTAATGTCCCAACAAGGTGTTTTAAGAGCTATCTAGCCAAGTTCCTCCTAAAAGAATGATTAACACTTGAAAGTTGAATATAAGAATAAGCATAACCACAATTAACAAAGTATCACAATTTTTTTCCTGGGTCATGTAGTAGGATGTCTTTTAGAAAATAAAAAGACATCAAAACTCATGAAAGGCCTCTTGTTAAAGAAGGAAAAAAACTTTGAGGGAGTTTTTTCCTTTGAAATTTAGAACAAGATTTAGGTGTGGGCTATTATAGGTCTCGCCTTACATGTGTTTGTCTAGTTAAGGAAGGTGGTTTGTCTTATAAAATATTAACTTATGAGAGAATATTAGAAAACGTGTATTTTAGGCATTGTGCACTTCGGGTGAAACAAGACTAATACGAAAAATGAGTGGTAATCAAAGTGAACAAAACATTCATAAAAATGCACATATGCCTTTTTCCAATCATATGTAAAAGATGATGGCAAAAAAGATGTGCTTTTTCCAAAAAAATCTAGCAATAATTGATAATAAAGAAGAAAAAGGAAACTTAAAGGGATTAATTGTTCAAAGTCGTAAAATTTTTACAAAGGGTTGGTGATTACATAATAAATTGTAAATACAATCTCCAACTATTCACTTTAATTTCAATTGATGGAAAATAATTTGAGAAAAATACCTTAATATTAGTAGGGAGGAATGGTAAGAAATAAGAGTAAAACATAAGGACAAAATAAAAAACTGTATTCTTAAACCATGCTAAATAAGATTTTGAATACACGACAACTTCTTTAACTAACATATTAAAGGTTAGTACTTCACTATGTCTTAGGACAATATGAAAGACATTCTCATAAGAATGTGTTACATCTAAAATTGACTTTGGATTGATACATAAAAGTACATTAAGAAGTTGAAGATCTCATTCTCTAATTGCCAAATGCAATGGGGTTATACCATTTTTTCCTTTTAGTCGAATCAAATCTTGCACAAATTTTCTTTTATAACCTTTTTTTTTTTTTTAAGAAATGACATCTATCACACAACGGAGAGGACTAAAATTTCTTGTATCTTACTTCCATGCAAGATTTGGCTTCAAACTTAAAAGCTCCAATACAAGCACTATGTTACAAGTAGCTATAGTAACATGTAATGATGTAGTTGCCAACAAAATATTTTTTTAGGTGGTGTGTATAAAGGGTAGGGATGTAGTTTTGCTAACAAAATATGGTTTAGTACATTTAGAATATTTAGAAACTCATTCACTATTTCATAATACCTATTAATATCACAAGATTTGCTGACTTGGAATAAAATTTCAAAGTTTAAGGAAAAATGTTTTCCCATAATAACACTTGTTGCATAAAATCCAAGCCTTGTGCAAGAAAACTAAAATGCTCCATGAACATTGTTGTGCGCAAAGTGAGTGCAAAAGAGAAAAAGAGTGAAA
Organism: Casuarina cunninghamiana; assembly: GCA_028551485.1. NCBI lineage: Eukaryota > Viridiplantae > Streptophyta > Magnoliopsida > Fagales > Casuarinaceae > Casuarina > Casuarina cunninghamiana. The sequence goes on along the minus strand of CM052369.1, from coordinate 11,748,542 downwards.
AAGTGCTGAGAAATGGAAATTGGAAATAATGAGCTTATGATGATTGAAGAAAATAAAAACCAAGCAAAGCAAGCTTATGGTGACTGAAGACAGGAAAAGAAATATAGGAACTAAAGACAAAAAGAGCAAAAGATTAATGAGAAAATAAAAACTAAAAAGAGCAAACTTATGTTAACAAGATAGGAAAGAACTTAGTTGTTAGCCACCATCTTTGTTACTATTCATTTTGAAATGAGAAAATGTGTATTTTGGGCATTGTGCACTTCGAGTGAAACAAGACTAACACGAAAAATGAGTGGTAATCAAAGTGAACAAAACATTCATAAAAATGCACATATGCCTTTTTCCAATCATCTCTACAGGCCAAAAAGATATGCTTTTGCCAAAAAAATCTAGCAATAATTGATAATAAAGAAGAAAAAGAAACTTCAAAAGGTTAATTGTTCAAAGTCATGAAACTTTTACAAAAAAGTTGGTGATTACATACTAAATTGTAAATACAATCCCCAACTATTCAATTTCTTAATTGCAAGTAATGTAAAATAATTTGAGAAAGTACCATAATAACAGTGGGAAGGAATGGTAATAAATAAGGATAAAATACAATGACAAAATAAAAAACTATATTCCCAATCTATGCTAAACGTAGACCTGTTGCATTAGAAAATATTTGTGCATCCTAAGTTAAACGAGCCAAGGAAAAAGAAAAAAATACCTTCCTTATGCCCAGGGACCGTATAGGAGCAAACTGTTATGTGAGTAATCAGGGGGTGTAAGCACCGGTCTATGGAAAGGCTAAATGCTGTGAAGCCAATGCTTGTGTTTCTATTTATGACTAGGAGAGAGAAAGATGGAATAAGGGAGCTTTTTACTAAGAAGAATGTTTTCCTACTTATATTGAGAACAACTTACTCATATTTGATTTGAGGTCAGGAGAGAGAGATAAAGTGTGGGTATCAAAAAGAAATGTTACTTGCACTGAAAAGAAAATATAGGCATAATTGATAAATTCTTCAAGTCACTAGGATGTTAAATGTATGTTGGTTTTTCACTCTTCAGCTTCGTCTTCTTTGTAGGCCTTAGGCAACTTTTTATAATTTTATTCTATGTGTTTTCGCCATTAAGTCTTATCTACAGAAGCTTAATTACAAATTTGGATATTTTGTATTTCTTATACGTAAGACATTTTTTGTCTTCCTATAATCCCATATTTAAATTTTGCACTTTTATAGGTTAGGACAACTTGCCATCTTTTTTTTCCAAAACTGATTTCTCTCCATGTGAGCCATGGAGCATCCACTTCACGTTTTGACTGCACTTTGCAGCCTAAAGCCATATCAAATGGATTGCACTTGCAAAAGCGAATACCATTGTGTTAGCTACCTCCTTTGTTGATAGAGCTACATTTTCTAGGAAATCAATTTTTTTATTTAGACATTAGTGCAATCCCAATCACACAAAATATGAAGTCATAACCAAAATGGGTATTATGCATCTCAAGGTAAACCACAAGCCTTAAAAGAGGAAGAAGATTAGTAGGAGAACCAATGGAGTCATGAATGGCTAATTTCCAATGCCAAATAAAATGAAATAGCCACGATTCATCATTAACATCCTCACAAGGTGTTCTTGAGAGTTATCTAGCCAAGTTTCTCCTAAAGGATCGATTAACACTTGAAAGTTGAATGTAATAAGAATCACAACCACTACCAACAATGTACCCAAATTTTCTTTTGTAAATAGTATAGTACGAAGTCTTTTAATAGTTAAAAGATGTTAGAACTCATGACTTTTCTCCTAGTAGAACATGTGAACTCTTTAAGAAAGTTATTTCCTCTAAAACTTCCAAAATAAGGTAGGCATGGGTTATTACAACTCTCCTTTTACATGTGTTTATCTATTGGAGGGGGAATTTCATTAACATTTTTTGTCTTATAAAATGTTAACTTATGAGAGAATGTTAGAAAATGTTTATTTTGGTCATTATGCACCTCAAGTGAAACAAGACTAACATGAAAAATGAATGGTGAACAAAGTGAACAAAACATGCATAAAAATGCACATATGTCTCTTTTCAACCATATCTACATGATGATCGTAGAAAAGATTTGCTCTTACCCATAGAGCCTAACAATAATCAATAACAGAGAAGAAATAAGAAAATTAAAAAAGCCAATTGTTTAAAATCATGAAATTATTACAAGGGGTTATTGATTACATACTAAATTGTAAATGCAATCCTCAACTATTTAATTTTCTAATCATAACTGATGGAGAATATTTCTAAGAAAAATACCTTAATAGTAATAGGAGGGAATGGTGATAAATAAGGATAAAACAAAATGACAAAATAAAAAACTGTATACCTAACCCATGCTGAATAATACACTTTTAGGAAAATTAATTTTTTCTTTAGATATAAGTCTAGTCCTTATACCATAAAATATGAACTCATAATCAAAATGAGCATGAGACATCTCAAGGTAAAATGTAAGCCTTTAAGAAGGAGAGAAATTAATAGCAAAACTAATGAAAGTTATACATAGTTAATTTAAGTGAAATGGCCACGATTCATTATTAATGTCCTAATAAGGTGTTTTAAGAGCTATCTAGCCAAGTTCCTCCTAAAAGAATGATTAACACTTGAAAGTTGAATATAAGAAGAAGCATAACCACAATTAACAAAGTATCCCAATTTTCTTCCCGAGTCATGTAGTAGGAAGTATTTTAGAAATTAAAAAGACATCGAAACTCATGAATGACCTCTTGTTAAGGCAGGAGAAATCTTTGAGGGAGTTTCTTCCTTTGAAATTTATAATAGAAGTTAGGTGTGGGCTATTATAGGTTTCCCCTTACATGTGTTTGTCTAATCAGGGAGTGGGATTTGTGCACTTTAGGTGAAACAAGACTAACACAAAAAATGAGTGGTAATCAAAGTGAACAAAACATTTATAAAAATGCACATATGCCTTTTTGCAATCATCTCGATAGGATGATGGCAAAAAAGATGTGCTTTTGCCAAAAAAAATCTAACAATAATTGATAATAAAGAAGAAACAAGAAACTAAAAAAGGTTAATTTTTCAAAGTCATGAAATTTTTACAAAAAGTTGGTGATTACATACTAAATTGTAAATACAATCTCCAACTATTCATCTTAATTTCAATTGGTGGAAAATAATATGAGAAAAATACCTTAATATCCGTTAGAAGGAATGGTAATAAATAAGAATAAAACACAATGATAAAATAAAAAATTGTATTCTTAAACCATGCTAAATAATACACTTTTTAGGAAATCAATTTTTTATTTAGACATAAGTCCAATCCTAATCACATAAAATATGAAGTCATAACCAAAATGGGTATAAGGCATCTTGAGGTGAAACACAAGCCTTTATGGAGGAAGGAGATTGGTAGCAAAACTTACAAAGTCATGGATGTCTAATTTACAATGCCAAATAAAATCAAATAGCCATGATTCATCATTGACATTCTTGTAAGATATTCTTGAGAGCTATTTGGCCAAGTTTCTCCTAAAGGAGTGATTAACACTTAAAAGTTAAATGTAAGAAGAATGACAACTGCCAATAATATACCCCAATTTCCTTATGTGGGTCATATAGTAAGAATTAAAAGAGGTTAGAACTCATGAATGCTCTCTTGTTAGAATAGGGGAACTCTTCAAGGGAGTTCTTTTCTCCATAACTTAGAAAATAAGGCAAATGTGTGTTATTGCAGGTCTCCCCTTACACCTATTTGTCTAACGGGGAATGTGAATCTCCAAGATAGTTATTCCCACCATATTTTTGAACTTAAAATCTTTTATTTCTAATAAAAAAGTTTTGAAATCCAAAGATTTCAAATACACAACAACTTCTTTAACTAACATGTTAAAGGTCAGTATTTCACCATGTCTTAAGGCAATAGGACAGATATTCTCAAAAGAATGTGTTACATCTAAAATTGACTTTGGATTGATACATAAAAGTACATTAAGAAGTTGAAGATCTCCTTCTCTAATTGCCAAATGCAATGGGGTCATACCATTTTTTCCTTTTAGTCAAATCAAATCTTGCATAATTTTTCTTTCATAATTTCTTTTGAAGAAATGCATTTATCACATAATGGAGAGTACTATAATATCTTGTATCTTACTTCCATGCAAGATTTGGCTTCAAACTCAAAAACTCTAGTACAATCACTATGTTACATGTAGTTGTAGTAACATGTAGTGATGTAGTTGCTAACAAATCCGGAGATTCCCAAATAGGTCAACCTTTCAAATTACTGCTGAATCCATGGGCAAGCAAATTTTTTTAAGTGATGTGTATAAAAGGCAGAGATGTAATTTTACTAACAAAATATGATTAAGTACATTTAGAATATTTAGAAACTCATTCATTATTTCATAAAACCTATTAATATCACAAGATTTGCTGACTTGGAATAAAATTTCAAAGTTCAAGGTGAAATGTCTTACCATAATAACACTTGTTGCATAAATTTCAAGTCTTTTTGGGAAAGAAAACTAAAATGCTCCATGAACACTGTTGAGCAAAAAATGTGTGCAAAATAGCAAAAGAGTGAAAAAGTGCTAAGAAATGGAAATTGGAAACAATGAGCTTATGATGACTGAAGAAAATAAAATTTAGGCAAAGCGAGCTTATGGTGACTGAAGACGAGAAAAGAATTATAGGAATTAAAGACTAAAAAGAGCAAAAAGTAATGAGAAAATGAAAACTAAAAAGAGCAAGCTTATGTTGAAAGTATAGGAAAGAACTTAATTGTTAGCCACCATTTTTCCTACTAATCATTTTGCAAATATTAATATGTCTAGAATAAAGCCCAAATGGCTTTCTCAGCATGACCTATTAAGTTGGCTATGTCACCTAAAGTTCACTCCAGTACACATTAAATAAGATCATTTTCTTGCCTACTCATTAAGAAACAACATTTTTATCCTCTTAGTTGAACCCCTATGAATAATCGCTCTTGCATCTACACGTCATAGTAGAATTCACAATATGGCATGATGACTTATCTTTTGTTACGTTTGGATGTAACATAACAAGTGATAAGGTGTTGGTCATCGAAAAATAAGTCAATGTTGCACTTCTTATTCCATATCTTGGTGACAAAAAGGAAATAAATAATGGGAGAACTCTTTAAGAGAGTTCCTCCTAAACTTAGAACAGAAGGCATGCTTGGGTTACTATAGGTCTCCCTTTACACATGTTTGTTTATTAAGGGGAAGGGAAAGGGCCTTGCAAATCTCCAAAACAATACTTTTAACCATGTTTTTGCACTTAAAAGCTTTTATTTTCGATAGGAAAGTCTTGATGTCCAAAGATTTCAAATATAGAGCAACTTTTTTAATTAGCATGTTAAAGGACAGGACTTCACCATGTCTTAACGCAACATGAAAGATATTCTCAATAGAATGTGTTACATCTAAAATTAACTTTGGATTAATACATAGAAGTGCATTAAGAAGTTGAGTATCTCCTTTTTTAATTGTCAAATACAATGAAATCATACCTTTTTTTCTTTTCAATTATATCAAATCATTATCAAATCTTTCTAAGACAAGCCCAGCATTGCATAATTTTCCTTTCATTATTTCTTCTTTTGAAGAAATGATATCTATCACACAATGGAGGGGATTAAAATTTTTTTTCATATCTTGCTTCAAAAGCTTTAATACAAATACTATGTTACCAACAACTGTAGTAACATGTAGTTATGTAATTGCTAACAAAATATGTTTGGACACATTTATAATATTAGGATACTGATCTACTATTTCATAAAACTTACTAATATCATTAGATTAGCTTACCTTGATTAAAACTTCAAAGTTTTGGGTGAAATGTGTTTCCATAATAACAATTGATGCATAAAATATAACCTTTTTTGTGAGGAAAAAACTAAAATGTTCCACGTGCACCATTGTGTGCTTAGTGACTACAAAAGAATGAAAGAGTGAAAGAGAGTTAAGAAAATAAAAAAATAATAATAATGAGCTTATGGTGACTAAAGAAAATGAAAAAATGGAAAGAGTGAGCATATGGTGACTAAAGATAAAAAAGAATTTATGAGGACTAAAGACCAAAAACCATAAGGAGAAAATGAAAACCAAAAAGAGTGAGCTTATGGTGATTAAAGATGGAAAATAACTTATGCAAATTGAAGACTAGAAAGGACAAAAGAAAGGAAAAGTAATGAGAAAACAAAAACCAAAATGATCGAACTTATGGTGATAAGACATGAAAGAACTTAATTATTAGCCATCATCTCTTATACTGATCATTTTGTGAGATGTTAGTACATCTAGAATAGGGTTTAAATGGCTTTTTCGGCATGACCTATTGAGTTGGCTCTTTCACCTACAATTCACCCTGGTACATATTAAAAAAGATTATTGTGTTGCCTAGCCATTAAGAAATCATATTTCTATTCTCTTAGTTAAACCTTTGTTAATGATCTTCTTGCATAGCTATTCTACACATTATATTAGGATTCACAATCTAGCATGATGACTTATCTTCTGCTAGGTTTGGATATAGTAAAATGAGTAACATTGTGGTGGATATTGAGGAAGAAGTCAACGTAGTGCTTTTTCCCCCCTATCTTGGTGACTAGAAGGAGAACAAGAATGGAAAAACTCTTCAAGGGAGTTTTTTCCTCCAAAACTTAGAACAAGAGGTAGGCATGGATTGTTATAGGTCTCCCCTTACGTATGTCTGCCTATAGCAAATCTTTTTAAAATAATGATGGGGAACATCAAAAAATAGCAAGAGGCAAGCGTGGGTTATTACAAGTATCTCTTTATATGTGTTTATCTATTAGGGAGTGGGGTTTGCAAATCTCTCAGACAATTCTTCCCTCCACATTCTTATACTTCAAAACTTGTATTTTTAGTAGAAAAGTCTTCAAATCCAAAGATTTCAAATATACAACAATTTCTTCAGTTAATGTGTTAGAGGCCAAAACTTCATGATGCCTTAAGGCAATATGAAAGACATTCTCATTTGATATGTTACATCTAAAATTGACTTTGGATTAATACATAAAAGTACATTAAGAAGTTGAAGATTTCTTTCTTTAATTGCCAAATGCAATGGGATCATACTCTTTTTTCTTTCAATTAGATGAAATCCTTATCAAACCTTACTAAGAAAAGCTCAATATTGCATAATTTTCCTTTCATAATTTCTTCTTTTGAAGAAATGGCATCTATCACACAATGGAAGGGATTAAAATTTTTTGTATTTCGCTTCCATGCAAGATTTGGCTTCAAACTCATAAGCTTTGATACAATTATTGTGCTATTGGTAGTTTTAGTGACATGTAATGGTGTAATTGCTAACAAAATATGGTCAAACACATTTATAATATTAGGATGCTAGTATACTACTTCATAAAACCTATTAATATCATCAGATTTGTTGATCTAGAATAAAATTTCAAAGTTTTGGGTGAAATGTGTTCCCATAATAACACTTGATGCATAAAATCCAACCCTCCTGGGGAAAGAAAATAGAAAGGTTCCACGCGCACCATTATGTACAAAGTGAGTGTAAAAGAGTAAAAGAGTGAAAGAGTGAACAAGTGCTGAGAAAGTGAAAACAAGAAATAGTAAGTTTATGTTGATTAAAGAAAATGGAATCTGGAAAGAATGAGCATACATGATTAAAGATAGGAAAGAACTTATCAGGACTAAAGACTAGAAAGAGAAAGAATAATGGGAAAATGAAAACTGGAAAGAACAAGCTTATGGTGATTGAAAATGAAAATTGGAAATAGTAAGCTTATAGTGAGTGAAGATGAGAAATAACTTATAGAGACTAAAGACCATAAATAGTAAAAGAACAATGAGAAAACAAAAACTACTAAGATCAAACTTATGATGACAAAATGGGCAAGAACTTAATGGTTAGTCACAATGTTTCATGCTAATCATTTTATAGATGTTAGTTCATCTAGAACAAAGCTTAGATGGATTTTTTAACATGACTTCTTAAGTTAGCTCCTTTACCTAGAGTTCACCCTAGAATATATTAAAAAAAAAAAAAAAGGCATTGCTTTGCCTATTAGTCAAGAAATCACATATCTATCCCTTTAGTGAAACCCTTGCGAATGATCTGTCTTCCATAGCTATTCTACATGTCAAAATAGAATTCTCAATTTAGAGTGATGACTTAGCTTCTATTATGTTAAGACATAATAGAATGAATGGCAAAGTGCTAGACATTGAGGAAAGAGTCAACGTAGCACTTCTTTTTCTTTATTTCAGCCACAAAAAAAGAAGAATTAGAATGGGAGAACTCTTTACGGGAGTTCTTTCCTCCAAAACTTAGAATAAGAGGTAGTCATGGGTTATTACAAGTCTTTCCTTACATATGTTTGCCTATGAGGTGGGGTTAGGGGTTTGCAAATCTTTAGGACAATTCAATAAAAAGTCTTAGAATACAAAGATTTTAAATTTACAATAATTTTTTTAACTAATGGTTGAAGGCTAGGACTTAACAATGTATTAATGCAATATGAAAGATATTTGCATTAGAATATGTTATACCTAAAGTCAACTTTGGATTAATGCATAAAAGTACATTAAGAAGTTGAAGATCTCATTTTCTAATTGCCAAATGCAATGGAGTCATACCCTTTGTTCCTTTAAGTCAGATTAAGTTCTTATAAAACCTTATTAAGAGAAGCCCTATATTGCATAATTTTTCTTTTATAATTTCTTCTTTTGAGTAAATGACATCTATCACACCATATAAGGGACTAATTTTTTTTATTTATCACTTTCCTGAAAGATTTGGCATCAAACTTAGAAGCTTCAATACAAATACCATATTACTGGCAATGTTAGTCATATGTCTTTATCAAAATGATGAATCCACTAAAAAATAGTAACAGTCGGCAATATTTTTTATTGCCATTTTTTTTTTAATTTTAGCAATTGTCAAAAGTGACCGTAAGGAACAAAAATAATGTTTTAGTGAATAATAAATGTTTTTGCTTTATTCTCCCTATAGATATGATGATTCATTTCAAGGTCCATAAACTGGAAGTCGGGAGCATTAGAGAAGAATGGGAATTGGGTCCATCTATTCTTTGACAAAGTAAGTGGATAATAAAGAATTTGTTCATTCACCACTGCATCTAAATTTTTACATTGTAAAACATTAATGACTGAAAATCCTTAGATTGACAAATATATTAAGATAAATAAAATGACACAAAAAAAACCTTTTTTTAAGGATGGATTGATAGCTGGTACTTATAATTTGTTATTAGATGTATTCATTAAAGTATGTTACTTTCTATTTTCCAAGGATGAGGAATATCCATTTCCCTTGGCAACCAAAAAGAAGAAATTTTAGGAAACATCATAATAGACTCATCAAGAGTAATATCTTCAAAAACATACCATTCCTTAGTACTTCAACATAGGCATATAACCCACTAAGTACAAACTCAAGGTATCACTTTTTCAAGGGCAAAAAGTGTTGTCATCACACTTGCCATTTCTTCAACAATATTTCTTTACTCGTAGAGACAATGCATCTATAGCAATAAGCCATAACAATCAAAATTGTTTAAAACTCAAAAGCATGGCTATACCAAGTGTTGGGAGGTGTTTATTTGTACAAAGGATGGAGCGAAGAAAATCAAGTAGATGAATTTAATATAGGCCTTTAATGCATAAATCCTAGAGTGGAGAAAGCTCTAAAAATAAAGGGGTAAGGTAAAAACTCATTGATTTCTCACCGACCAATTAGGCTCACTTGTTTGGGAATATTTATATTTCACATAAATGTGGGCTTGTTCAGTTTATGAGCTTGGAAATGCAATTTAGATTGCTATTTCAATGTAATTTTCACTCTTTCTCTCATAAACCAGAGACCAATGTTGGGGAGTAAAAAACTAGGCTTATATCTAACATACAGTAAATATATGTGCTTTAAGGAGGAGGGATGATTAGCTTATAACTTAAGCCATTTATCCAATTATCATAAATAAGAGTTTAAACAACTTTTCATTTCTCTCATACAAATTTTTGATAAAATTTAAATTTGAATTCCTATTCTTCTAAAATTCTCTTTACTAAATGGAATATAGAGTGAATAATCTAAAACATTTTAAAATGGTGTATTCCTTAATCCAATCTTTAAGCTATTAAGGGGTGTCCCCCTTGGCTTAATGACAAAAAGTCAGGGAACCCTAATCTGTGAGTCCAATAGATTAGAAGTTCAAACTCCTCCTTTTGCCTTGTGAATAAAAAAAAAAAAAACTCTAAGCTATTGTTTCTATATAAACTTCCCTTCCAAATCATTTTTTCATCACAAATGTACTAGCCAACTAGAAAAAGAAAAAGAAAACACTGGCATAATAAAATATTTATGAATGTTGAATAAGATAAGACAAAAACATAATTACCATTATGCTGTAATCCCTAAATCTTTTGAATAAGCTCCAAAACCTAATCTTTAGTTTTTTTTTTTAGATATTTCAACTACTGAAATTGCTTTTAAACGTGAATTCCACAACCAAAAACTAAGAAGAAAAGTAAAGAAAAAAATAAAAAGCACTAAACGTAGAAAATGAGTTTTTCAATTTCTTTTGTAAGTATTCAAAATAAATAATGTTATCTTATTCAATGGAATGTGAATGAGACTTTTATCCATATGAATGATTACAACTAAGAAGTGAGCATTCTTGGGCTAACCAAGGTTGTAGGAGACTTATTGGCTTTGCATATAAATGTATTTCTAGTTGCTTCAATCTTAAGAAGTGTGCAAAAGCATGCAACAAGTTCAAAGACGCCATCGCAGTTAACATATTCTTCATCAATGTTTGTTGCAGTGACTTCCATTTGCCAGCAATTATAGTTGATACAAGAAAGTTAATAAAAAACATTGAATAAGGAATACATAGGACAATTTACCACAACCTTTAAGCATCCAAACATAGAGTAAGTTGACAATACCTAAAAGGAGTATGACATTTTTGATAAAGAAACTTAAACTTTACCCGTTTTCTAACCAATTTAAGATAATTTTAAAACCCAAAGCATCAATTGATATTTGTTTATGATAAATGACAATATAAATCTACATAAAAAATGTGACCACATATTTTTTATGTTCAACAAATGAGCCACAAGCCTCAAGAAAAAAATGACAAACTTTCCAAAAGTTCCATTACTTCTCCACAAAATTTAGTTTTTCTTATATATATATATATATGTTATAGTGAGACCAACCAATAAGAGAGGATGACACTAAACAACCATTTTTACCATTAAAATTTCAGATTCTATTGCATATAAAGCCATTATTCAAGTCTTTTTATTTGGTAATAAATAATATAAACAAGCACCCCAATTAAGATTATAAATTTTACCATTTTCACTAGCTACAGGCCAGGATTATCGAAGAATTCAACTCTACGTGTCTCTCTTCCATCGTTTTCCTTAACTGCATTGCATTCATTTACTCCTCCGTGCTATCTTTGGCTTTTTGATCCCCTTTACTGTCCAAAGCTAACCTTTAATACGACTTTGAAGATGCTTGGAACGACCCCCTTTCAACTTTTCTTCTCTTGGGAAGCCAAACGACAGTACATGTTGGATGGCAATCCGTGGTTTTGACCCATAAGCAAAACTTTCACGGGAATCGCTGGCAGTTTTAAATATTAAAATAAAATAAAAAAGAAGAAAACTTAGCATTAACATCCAACAAGTGCCACATAAGGTCCTATTATGACAATCAACTGACGAGAGAGATAAAATAACCTACCCAAGGGAAATGATAATGGTAGAACATCGATGTTATGGTATTAAGAGTTATTAGGCTTGTCACCCGCCCCAGCAATCCCAACAGCTGGCATACAACGAGGACGTTGGATAAAGGAACTATGGAAGTATATTATGGTATTAACAGTTATTAGGCTTGCCACTCCAACAAGGAGTTCTCCTTTTGGCTTAGTAGTAAATTCGATTATGTCATCTAAAAAGGCTTCCAGCAATGTTATTCTTCTAGCTACATTTACCGCTGCCAATACTTTAACAACCGTAAAAACTGTGGTGAAAAATGAAGTCTTTTGTACTGAACATTTTAAGCTCGTGCATGTATTATTTCGAAATGTGATGGTATATGGTGCTTGGTGTTTATCTTCATCTTGTAGCTTTTTGAAAGGTAATACATACTTTTAAGGATGTTTTTGAAGGAAAAAAAAAAGAAAGATATTTACCTTATCATGTTACTTAAGCCATTGATGCACAAGATATGACAGTTTAAGGTATATATAGAATTCTAGTTCAACTAATTATTGATGAGTTGCTACATAATTAAAGCATTGACCTGTTTCAAAAACTGAATTATTGACCAAATATTGTATGATTATGTTATCAGTTTATTTTAAAAGGTGCACTCTTGTATATTTTAGTATTTTTATCTAACATCCACACAAATAAACAAAAAAGAATAAATTTTAATAATACATAACATGAATGTGAGAAATCTTGGACCAATATATATATATATATATATATTTTATGAATATGTGAGTTTATTCATCGAAGAATAAAGAGATACATAAGCTTAGAAGCATACCCAAGCATTACAATTCATCTAGGAGAAGATAGAATTTGGAATTCTCCAACTATGAATTAACAAAACATTAGCTTGAGAGAGTTTAATGTTTCTAAATAAAGAAGCTCTTCCACGGACTACTCTCCTGATTTTAGCTAACATTGGAATATCAATAGACTTATTCTGAAAATCTTGGACCAATATTTACTTTTCTCTCTCTTTTATCTTTCAATAACTAAGGCGGTGATTGTTGCAAGGGGCTTCCAATTGTAAAAAATTTCACATGTTATAGCTTATACAAGAAACTTCCATGAAGAACATAATGGAATAAAATAAAAGATATGTACAACATTTTACTATAACATTTTAATATCCACAAGTTATTTTTTTGAACCTAGGATTACATTAGGAGTTACATCTCTACTAATTGTTAACTAATTGCTACATAATTTTCCTATTAATTTGCTTTGTCAAAAAGGTACTTATGTTTAACCATGTTTGCTTGCTTACCCTCTTGCCCACTTACAGACCCTACCATACCACATATCTTCCCTCCATACCCCATTTCAACCTTGATAAGAAAATAACCTATGACTAGAAGGGAAGTCAGACGGCTAATAGAGGAGTCAGACGGGTAAAAAGTACCCCTTTTAACTTGTGCCCGTAACATGAAGCCTCCGGTACTGCAGACGGACGGAATGGATCTCGAGGCTTGACAGAGAAATCCTCACGTGGAACGGAGCACTATTGTCTCTCATTGCATGGACCTGAAAGAGGCACAACATAAGGCAACTAAGAATGTCGAGTTATAACACTAGCAAGGCGAGGCTACCATAGATTTAGTCACTACTGGTGCAAAGAACCTCTTGGAGCTTACTCGTGGACCTAGAAGCAGCAGTAGCAGCCGCAGTCAATGTGCATACAACATGCTAACTCGACTCAATTGGATGCTCAGTTACTACCCTTTTCAACTGCCTGACACCTTCCATGTGGCCAACTGGTGTTTGAGTTCTTTGCCATTTTATTCTTTAGCAGTACCGTCCTCCATGGGGGTAGTTTGATCTGACACAAGGGAATTACGAGCTTTTGTTGGTTCTGTAATGAAAGAGAACCATGCCACCAATTGGAGAAATGAGAACCAGAAACAAAAAGCTTTTACAAGGACCTGGTGTCACGGCTGCTTCCAAGCACTTTCTTTGACATTATTGCTTGCCTAGAATCGGCCCTATAGGTTCAGATGCAAAACCGAAAAACATTAACCCCTTCATTTGGGTGTTAGAAATTATAACTGCTCGTGCGTTTAAACTATTTACCATATTTAATAAGTTCGGTTTATTGATAGAGTTAAAATGATGTTTTTTCTTTTTTCTTTTGACATGCTCAACTGATTTAAAATGTTATTTTGTTGATAACTTTTTATTTGAACACTATTCATGCAATCGGTTATAGATAAACTTATCTAACATGAAATATAGATTCGAAGTTTCATTTTCTTTTGCACTTTTTCTTTTCAGTTTTCGCATAGATTTTTTACACTAGGAGTCAAAAGAGAAAGATTCAGTAAACTTCCTTTTCAAATTGTTCTTTCCAGTTGAACAGCAAAAAAAATTAAATAATTACCCCATGCTTGTATGAATACTTTGCATCTGCAGTCATTATTTATGTGTTTTAGTATATTGTCTCGTTAATGGTCCACTCCCAAATGAGAGTGCCCATTTATTTATAAACATACACATTTACTTGGAAACCATTAAAGTCCCTTGACATTAACAGACTAAAATTTTAATAGTTAATTATTTGTCGCTTAGAACTTAAATTATAATTTTGACACCCTACTACCTCCAAACCTTTTTTACTTAATAAAAAAAAAATCCCTCAACTATCAATAACATGGGCGTCAAACTCCCCCCTTCACTTAGTGATCAGCCAAATGGACCCAGACCTATTAGGCCGATACGCCAGATTCGACACTTTTCCTTCCATTTGGGTAAGTTAAAAAGAAAAAGATCAGTAAAATATGTCAAAAATGGTATAAAGTATATTTATTCTTTTAAAATTAGTTTGAAGAATAAAAATTCTCCATCTATAAAAATAGTATATTGGTAATTTAAAGCACATCTTGGATTTCAATGCATCCCCTCATATGGATTGTATAAAAATATTTTCTATGGATACTTAGGTCTTAGATGAAGGGTATTTTATTTGAAACTTAAATTCTATTATTATTTGATAAAGTAATTTTTTATCGTAAAACAGACTTATAAAAGGAAAAAAAAACCTTCATAAATAAAAAAATTAAAAATATACAATACAAGAAGATAAATGATAGTGCACACTTTCTTTTTCATTATTGAAAAATATGTAATGAGATCCAAACTACCTGATATACGACTAGGACGTGAACCAGGGTTTGTGGGCCTCTCCTTCATTTTTTTTTTAATTAATTTTAATTTAATTTAATTTTTTTTTTTTTTTTCACATTCTGTCTCTTCGATGCCCGGGAAATCGTCCCCTTCCCTCCGGCGTTGGCTAACGAAACGACCGGTCGCCCATTAATATTCGGATTGAACTAATTTTGAGACGAAACTTGCCCTTCCAGAATATTATAAATTCCGAGGCATGTGCAAAACGTGTTTCGCTCGAAGATCTTGGTTCTGACGCTCGAAGCAGTCAGTGGAATATGCTGCTTGGTCTGACAGCAAACTGTGCTAAACATTGGGGTTTTGCTCTCTCCTTTGAAGGTGCGTCTCAAACTTTTTTTTTTCCCTGCCTCTGGACTCTTTCTTTCATCTACATATTTTTTTCGAGTTTTCCTATTTTTTTTTTGGTTAATCTAGATTTCCTGAGAATTCTGTCGGGAGAGGAAAAGGAAGCTTTACGTAAGAAACGAAAATTTTCGAGCTCTGCAAGATTTTGAAAGGAATGAGTGACGTGGATCCATCCTTGGATAATCGCATGCTTCTATACAGTTTAGATAAAACAATAAACTAGTCTGCGGGAAGTACGAGATTATAAAAAAGAAGTATTTTTAGTTGTTTTCCGTGTTGCGTTTGTTTAAAGAGTGTTCGTGATTTGTGCTTTTACCATTATGCTAAAAAGTTCGCGTATAAAGACTGGTCATAAGCATATTTTATTTGAATATTATTGTCAATTTGACTCTTAACCCTAAGGTCACTACAATCTAGAACTGCAACAATCCGCCACGTTTTGTAGCCAAAACTCCGGAGGCTTATTTCTTGATGGCTCTCATTCTAGCCTAACCTAAGTAACTCTTTATATGAAATTGTCTCCTTTGTGGATTGTATTCGGGATGTGAAATTGGCTTTGGCATCATTTTTTATTTGCTTCAATTATTGTTACAAAAGATGCTAGTCTAAAGGCTAATCGAAACATATTTTATTTGAATACTATCACCAATTTAAGTTCCCATAAGCTCAATCGAAACATATTTTATTGTTTCAACGTGTGTAATTATTGTGGTTTGTATTGTTGTATTAGTTGGGTTTTGTGTTTGTTTTGGTTTCTAATTCTAGATTGTTGTGTATTCTTTGCTTTATCATGACCATCTGTCTAAGTCCTACATCATTTAGGTGTATTATTAAGACTTTATGTGAGTGCTAGTGGATTAGACTTTATAAACCCTCCTATAACACTCCGATTACAGTCTCTGCTGGGATTTTGGGGGATAATATAGTTGCAATTTGCGTTTGTCTAACTTGTAAAATGTTAAAGATGGCGGGGCAAAATTGGGAATTTGTTTGAATTTTTGTTTTGCAAGATTTAGCACTTCTCGTCAGTATTTGGTTTTGGGTTTTGGAGGCTGGAAATGATTTTTCATAACTAGATAAATAACTGAAAATGTTTTTAGCATCATTTCCAGTTTGTTACTGAAATTGAAATCCTGTAAAATTGCGGCCGTACTTGTTTTCAATAAAAACTTCCTAAACAATTTTTGTCAATTTTTTGATATCTGATGTGCTAAAAAAATACTGGGGAATGAAAAATGAAAATTTTTGTTACTGAATATATTTACTGCTGAAATGAAACTCTAACTAAAGATTTACATTTACAAACCTTTTTTAGTTATTTTATTTGCTTAAATCCGAAATGAAGTTTGATTTTCCAACTATTTTTCCTTTCTGCTTTTAATAAAAAAAAAATAAAAATGTGATTGCATTTAAAACAAGTAATATTAAATCATTGAGTTTATAGATTGGGAGCTCTTAGCAGTTTTGTTACTTAGACAGTCAATCGTTCAAATCTTAATCTTCCTATTATCCAACATTATCAAGAAAGTAGCGTTAGTGCCCCTCCTTGTCAGGTGCGTCTAGTACTCACCAGTTCCAAGGTCAAAGATGACGCTTAATGTTGTCGACTGGTTCAATTGGCCAAAGACGGTGTCATAAGTTTAGTTTTGTAGGTTTGTTGAAACCTATGTCATTATATTAGAGTGACATAATTTTTCAATCTTTTGAGAAGTGCATTATAAACATAATGTGTGTGTATTTTATGATGGATGGTTTGGAGATGCTGATTTCAAAGTCAAATTATATTGCAAGCTCAATTGATAACAAGGGTTTTATTTTTTATGCTTTATTTTTTTGGGTTTCTTTTTCTTTGTGTTATTTTCTTTTTTGAGGTCTTATATTACCTTTACCTTTCTATCTAAGTTAAGAATTTTAGTTGGTTATGTAGAGTGTTGGATCTTCTTTCATCATCAAATTACACTCGGGATGTTGAAGTGTTATTTTTAGGTTGATCTTATATAAATGGGGGTTCAGGAATCAAAAAATGGTTATGTTTTTTCTTTTCTATGTCATAATTAGTTTTCGTTTTATCATTTTGCATTGACAATATGTAAGAGAAGAATGAGTAAGATGTTTGTTGGAGAAGTAAGGTATCATGGATGAATCAAAGTAGTGGGTCAAGGGTATATGACCTTAGAATGTATAATAAGTTGAAGGGACTCTTTTATATGATTATTATGGGAGGGAGGAGTTATGATTTTTGACATGTAATGTTGGCTTATTAAGGAACACTATGGTCATATATTTAAATTTTCAAAATGAGAATATAAGGAAGTTTAAGGAATGGGATAAGTTTTTTCAAAGATAGGAATTATGGGATTGAGGAAAAGAGTAAAAAGAGTAGCTTGAGATGTTTTCTTGTAAAACAAAAATCTATGAATGTCTTGGTGTGAAAGGTTGATAAATTTAAGTAAAGGAAGTGAAAATGAGTGTAAGAATAATAATTTTTAAAAATTATTGGAGTAGGATAGGATATTTATAGAGATTTATGAAGCCCAAACAAGGGTCGCTAATAAAAAGATTCTATTTGTTGTGCTTAAGTGTTTGAGGATCATTTTTTCTGGTGTACTATAGTTAATCAGCTATGGTCTTGAGTTAACTCTGATCTTAGATAGGAAGCTCTGAGACTAACCTGGAACATAAATAAGATCTGATTTTCATTTTAGAAACTTAAGATGATTGGCTGATGACATAGTAATTACTTGTGAAAAAAGATGTGTTGAAAGGTTGAAAACTTATGCAAAGCTAAATTACTATTAATTCCAAGAGATGAATAGTTCTTAAATTTTTCAAGAACACTATATAGTTATCATGACTGGGTCAGCACTCAAATCTGAAATTAAAAAGAAACAGACAAAGAAGAGAAGGTAAAAGGTTATACAATTAATTTAGAATTTGGGCGTAATATTAACTGGTTTAGTGCTAGCACTAGTTTAACGTATTGTGGTCATATATTTGTTAAATTGCCTTTGTTATTGCAAGGCAATAGCCACCCAATAACATTTAAATATAATGATTACCTCAATCAAAGGCAGTTTAACCAAAAAACCCCTCCAAAAGAAAAAGGAAAAAGGAACTAATTTATTCATGGGATGATGTGGATCACATGGTCATTTGTGCACTGCTCCTGTAGGTTGAATTTATCTTGTTGTTAATGTTTTTCTACATATTTGGATGTTCAGTGCTATGAGAAAATGGAAGTCAAAGAAATTTCTACGTGGTTTAAGAAAAGTTAATGCTGGAAACAGGAAGTGGCTTCCACTTTTGTTCAGTGGAAATTATTTTTGCCTTAAATAATGTTACCAAAAAGAATTCTTTGCCTTTTGGTCTTGACTTCATGTAGTTTTCTTGATTGGGTAATCGTAGTTGCTACTGTGGAGAGGATGACATAATTATTCATAGATCTGGTTCATTGTGATTGGACGAGACGAGCAAAATCTCAAAATGCCATTATCCTCCCTATGTTAACTGAAATTGGAGGTAGTGATGCCAGCGAGAGAATTAAGTCTATGGCTTTGATACAAAAGAAAGTTTTGATTGGTTAGGTCCAATGTTGATGTGATAACTTGTGTTAAATAGAGCCTAGATATAGTAATGACTATAAGGCTAGAATCATGGGGTCTCAATTGGAGCAGCCTTAATGTTGCGCTTTAACAAGATCTTTTTCTCTAAAAATCAGAGAAGGTCTCAGAGTCTCAGAATATCTTGTGGGCAAAGTGGTCCTAACACTCATGAAAGGCTTTATGTTGATATGGAATTGTGAGCTCTTGGAGTTACGAAGACATTTGAAAAAAATAAAAGATGAAAAAGGAAGAAGAAGAAGAAGAATCTTGATATGAGCCAAGTTTTGAAAATATTTTCAAGCTGTTATGGGGTTTTAGCAAAAGAATGGAAGATTAATAATTTTTTGAGAAGGGTTTCTACTAGTAATATTTTGGATAAGAAATGTAAAACATTGACACTTATTACTTGGAGGGTTGTCTTTTTCCCAGTATTTGTTTAAGTGGATCCTTTTTCTCGGAATTTTCTAGATTTGTTCACTGGATAGCTGGAGTACATATGGAACAGTTGTAAAAAATGTCTCTACTTTTGAGTTTTTGGGCTCTAAAGTGAAAAGCGTTTACTGAGAACCCCATATGAATATTGTTTTACTTGAAGGGTTGTCTTTTCTCAATATATGTTGCTGAGTGGATCCTTTTTTTTGGAATTTTCTAGGTTTGTTCATTGGCTACTTGGAGTAATTATGGAACATTGTAAAAAATATCTCTATTTTCGAGTTTTTTAGCTCTATATTGAAAGTGTTTAGTGTGTTCCATACTTGTTTGTCTTTTAATAACTAAGAAGCATTGGCAGAAAATGTACAATATTGAAAACAATTTGCAAGAGCAATACAATATTGAAAAATTATTAGATTCTTCCTTAAGTTTCTATTTTATCTTGGGAAAACATGAGAAAACCCTCTTGTACTTTACCCAATTTTTATTCTTAGACCAATGGCCTTTAATTATGCAACTTTAAGGCGTGAATATACGAAGGTTTTAAATTTAAAACCTTTTCATCTTTCTTTAGGTAAATGAAAATGAATAAAATAAAACAATTATAATGATAATTTATTTTTTAAAAAAAAAGAATTTAGTTCATTACCATCCTGTATTAGCTTGGTAACCCAGTCAATATGTGGTAAGGTGACCCACAGTGGCTTGACACAACTGATAGCTTCAGTTTGGATGATTCACTAATAGTGATAAAGCACTCCACCCATAGTCAGAGTTTAGTAATGTTAGCATAGTCACAGTAGCAATGACTGGACATGAACTAGCTGGGTGCCAGGAAATCCACCACAGGTGTTGAGAGGCAACCCAGTAGCTGCAAGGGGAATGGTCATGCATGAACTAGCCATGACTACGCAGACCAACTGTGGCCATAACAGAGTCATCATCCGTAGTGCTGCTTGGGTTGTGTCCAGCCTTAACAGTTGGATGACCCAGCCATGGTGTTTTGGCTTGGTCTCACTCAGCCACAAAAGCATATTGCCTTTTTTTTTTTTTTTCAATTTCTTTTTTTCTTTTTACCTTTTTAAGTTTGTTTATTGGGGAGGCATAACTGGTTTTCCAAATAGTATTTTCACTTATTTTTGAAAAGCTAAGCATGTGTGTAAAAAAAAAAGAAAAAAAGAAAAAAAGAAAAAATGTTTCTATACGAAAGTGGGGGGTTCTATAAAGGCTTTTGTTTCCTTAATCCTTGTTTTGTATGCTGAAGATTGTTTTGATAAATAAATAAAAAATTATTTCTATAGGAACTCAATTTCATAATTTATTTGAAAACTGATTTTGGTATTAAACAAAAAAATCACTTTTTAAACAGCCAACGAAATGAGCTGCTGGTGTTTGTTGCCATGCTTGCTCGATTCTCTCCTCTTAGTGGTGTAACTCATCCTCGATCTGCAAACTCTAAGGAAGCAAGTTTAGGAACTTTAGCAATGACTAGACATAATTATGAAATGTTTTGTGGCTTGAATCTTGGATCATTATCTCAATATGGATATCCTAGAAGAGGCTTATATAGAAATGTTCTTGTTGCAGCTACATGGACCAAGAAGAAAATGTTGATCTACCTTTTGCAGCTGGACAAGCGGCAGAGTCAAGAACATTTAGCGTAGGGTATCGTGGCGCATGGTTTCCATGCAAGGTGTCTATTCGTTTCGTGCACATTGATCAGCTTTTCCTACTGGCTATTTTTTCTATTACAGTACAAATCATTGAGGATCAACCTTACTTCATTCTATTAAATTCTAGTCCTGCCACTTCAATTAAGCATCTGTTGTTTGTTGATAATTACTATACTCACTTTCTAATGGGAATAAAAATCGGATTGGTTTCTTTTTTTCATTTTTCCTGCCCTAAAGGTGCGGTGGTTATGTAGGGGAGAGGGGCTGTTAGACATGCCCATTGGGTGTTTTCTTTTGGCATTAGTTTCTTTCGGTTCTGTTGTGAGAAATCATCTTGTTTGACAGAGTACAAGGAGATGTTTGGTTGAGTATTAAAGCCTTTTTAGGGTCCTTGCGAAGGCTGTGAAGGGAGTGGAGGAATTAGAGTTGTAAGGTTTTGGACTGTGTGGAGCGGAGTGTGATGGAGACAAAGAGGACTGGACAAGCTCCTTGATGTTTTTTGGTTTTGAACTACCAGAGAGGTGTTTGACAATAGTAGTTGGTTTTAAAAATACGGTCAGGATTTCTGATAAATGGTACGTGGGTTTGAGGAACTACATTCTTTTTAGGGATTTATTTTACTTCATAAAGATGATGTAGGGAAGAGGTTGTGGAGAAAGGATTCCTGGAGTTGGATCTATGTATAAGACAAAACTAGTAGTGAGATCAGATTAGGCATCCAAATGTGGGGAGGCAAACCCTTTGGATAAACAGATACCTCATACCATGTTTTTCCTGATAAAAAGGATTAAAAATTGGACTTGGAGCATGTAGAGTGAAATTTGAAGTATGATTGGGATTGGAACTTGACAACAAAACAACAGATAAAGGGGCGAATTTGTAGTTTTAGAGCTTTTAGATATCCAAAACTAGATATCTACTGCAATCTCTATGGGCACATTCTCAGTTTCAAAGTTTGGATCAGAAGACAACATGTGGACAAGTTTTGCTGTTCGTCTCTTCTCTGTTTGATACACCTAAAATAAAGGTACCAGTGTTCAACAATGAGATGACCTAGTCTCTTTATGCGATAGAGAGTTTGATTCTATTCTAATTCCATATTTCTTTCATTGGTGGACACGTGTTACAGAGCATTGCATATTCTGAACATAAGATGAGAAATTGGTGAGTGGTTTGGGTTGTGAACCACAAAAAGTTACTTCAAGGAAGTAACTTTTTTTCTCTGCGTATTGTCTGTAAGGGACTTCATTTTCATGTCTACGAGGAATGATGATTACTATGTATAAGTATTGTAGTGGTTGTTGGTTTGTTTTTATTGTTTTTAATTAATATTTTTGGTTTTGTCTTAAATAATACTTTTGAAAAACTGAAAATCAAAATAGAGTGGTTTGTGAGAACTACATATGAAAATTCATTTGAATAATTGAAGTGTTGTTAAAAAGTTTTTTTTTAAAAAAAAAAAAACTGAAATAATGTTTTAAAAAGAGAAAAACATATAATTTTTTTGGGTGTAAATTGAAAAATTAAGTTGCAAAAGATTAAAGAAGGTTAAAAGAAAAGAGAATAGTCTTCCCTTATGATGGGTAAAGGCTATTACCCTTTTGTTAGAGGAAGGTAGGTTTTCTCTCATATGTATGGAGATCCATTCCATCAAAAATGTAGTGGGGCTGAAAGCCTAGCCTTTCTAATTTTCTATAAAGGAATAAGGATCTCTTCCCCTTTTCCTTTCTCCTTTTGTGAGATTCATTGAAGCAATGAGAGTATAAAAGCAACAAGATTTGTCATAAAAGAGTCTTCGACATAATATTTTATATTCGTCCTTTGGTCATTGGATCCTTTGATACCATGAGATACATAGATAACTGACTACATGAGATGTAGAATATAACTTTGTTTACCATGTAATTGGGTCTGTAGTTTCTACCACACTTATTACGTGTAATGTTGAATGCTATAACCATATATAGAACTTAACTGTTAAACTTGTCTCTTCTCATAAGCTACTCCTTTTTGCTTTCTTTCTATCTCTCTTCTCTCCCTTTCTCTATTTACTTAAATTTCGATAAGCTTCTTGAGGCGTATTTCTCTATTCCATTTAATAGTTGGTGTATTTTCTATTAGATAAAGAGGTATGGCCTGAGAAACGGTCAGATGGAGCATGCCTTAGAATATCCTGACTTTCCAGGTGAAAGTAAGTACTCTATTTGGTTCATTTGGTTCATGTGGTTCAGTCTATGATTGGGTATCATAATTTATGTCCTCAAGGTTATGCACATTAAAATTTAAAATTTAATCCCCATGAAATTAATTTATTTTCTTTTCTTCACAGGGCTAGTAGTAATCTATCCCAGAAAGTGAGTTTGGACCCATAGATTTGGCAAAAATTGCATTTCGTAGAAGTGTCAATTTTAAACTTTTTCTAAAGCTACTTACCGAGGTAGACCTAAGCGGGAAACTGCTTTTTGAATGTCAAAAATTGCAAATATATGCCTGTAGTTCTGTGTAATTACGTTACAGTGTTGGTCATAAAACATATGACGTTCTTTATCCTAAGGTTATATATGGATACCAGGCTCAACAAATAAACAGCTTCTGGAGCATTTGCAGATGTGTGTACTTTTATATTTATCAAGTACTAGATGGAGAATCTACCGACTTAATTTGTTTCTAGATATTGAATGCAAAAGAATACATTGATTTGATCTAAGGTTACACTATGTCTTTGAAAGTAACATCATTTTTGCAGGAATAAGATGGAGAAAGTTATATCAAAAGCCTAATAGCTCAAAGGCGGCAAAAGGGCAATTGTCACTGCGCCCTCCCTTTCCTGCTATGTATCGTCAATGTCAAATGCCTGATGTCAATAGTATCTCAGAAGTGGTAGTTATCGTTGATGATGTTTGGAAAGTGGGGAATTTGGTGGATTGGCATTCTGAATATTGCTACTGGTCTGGAAGAATAACGGAATTGTTGGGGGATGAAAAGGTTGTGGTAATACTTCTATTCCTAAACATTTGTACCGAATTTTCTATGGAATGCTTTACATTGTTTTCTTATTGTCCTCTCTTTTCATGGCTAATTGTGAGATAGAATCTCCATATAATTTTTTTTTTTTGGTGGATCTAAACTGTTAATCCTACTGAAGTGTCAAAACTCTGGGAATTTTTGGTTGGATTCCCCACTTCTCTGTAAAACCTTATTAACAAACTAAGCTTAAAGTAAGTTGTTGTTACACGAAGAAGAAAAGAAAAGAAAAGATAATGAAAAATCATCCATAATAATTCTAATTTTCCAAGGTATCCTCTCTCCTATCCTCGGTTCTTGCAATTTCTAGATAATGCAGAACAGTGAGTACTTTGCTACAGCAGAAGCATTATGGTTATTTTTCTTTTCTCATTTTGTAGTATTTTGTTGTTTTTCTAGATTGAGTTGTTCCCCCCTCCTTTGGGAGAAGGAGAATCATATGAAGCCTTCTGCAAGGATTTACGCCCGTCATTAGACTGGACACCAGAATGTGGCTGGACGGTGCCCATTCCTACGGTAGTTCAAATCTGTTTACTGCAAAATTTGCTCTATGCTATTGTGTGACATGTCTTTGAAGTCTTCCCTAAATTATAGAATCTTTTCCAACTGTTATAATAATTTTTGGTACAAAAGTTATGCACTGAAGCGATAAAAAAGGTTGACCTCTAGAAACTCATCTCCGGCAAAACCAGGAGATTGTTACCGTGGATGAAACAAAGTTTTGACTGTCGTATTTGCCTCCTTAGTGTTTGATCACTTAACATATCATCATTAGCTGGGGGATCGGAGTAGCAATGTTTGACCATGAATTTGTCAATTTAGATCCTTCATTGTACTGCGGCAACAATTAGAAATATCAACATTTCACCTCTGTAGCTATGATTCATAACCTCTTTCTATAAGCCAAGTAACGCTAAGATAGGTTAGGTTAATTGCAGTTCTTTTATAGGTCTGATTTTATAAATATTTTGAAGAGTTTGTGGGATCAGGGGGCTGCTTCCATCTCCATGTTTTCCTCAACCGTAAGAGTAAAATTTGTGAAACAAAAGGATCATTTAGGATGATTGTCTACCTACTTTTTTGTCCCAGCAGGCACTCAAGAGATTTGTGGAAGACTTTGACTATTTTATAACTTGTTACTTGTAGATTTTGATTATCATTTTCTGGAAATTTGATGTTCTACCATTTGTTGGAGAATTGAATATGACACTCCTTGTAGTCAGTATAGGCATGAAAGATGGAAATCTATATGTTTTGACTTATTTTTTTTTTTCCACCTTGTGAAATATTAGAATTTTGTCAAGAATGGAAATCTATATGCACTTTACAGCAATGGCTTTTCAATACAATATATGAATTTGTAAATATGCATCCTGCAAATCTATTTTGTTTTTTGGCTGAGAATCAGCTGTATCTTGACATCTTTGAGTCCCAACTCTGATAAATTGTTGCCAGATGTTCCTTGACTTAATTAAAATAATAGTGCCATCCATGTCATTCTATCTTCAATTGTTGTACAAATTCTGATATAAGCTATGCCTTGTTGCATGTAGATAAGTGTTCGATCCTGCAGATAGATACTAGTTCTATTTTTCTTGAATTGTTTACATTTACCATGTTTGGTGCTTGCAGGAAAATGGAAATGGCCGTACTTGTGCACGGATTATGAAGCCTCTTAACAAATGTAAGAAGACCGCAATTTGGGAACTAACTGAATTAAATTGTTTCCTAAGTACAGATGTTTTCTTAGCTTTGTTTTTGAATATCTGGTGCTTCGTATTTCATATTCAAAATCTCTGTTCTATGTTTCAAGATCCAGGTTTTAGGTCCTTGCATGTATCATATTATTTGTGATTAGTCTCTCCTGGAACTCCTGTTTCTCCATTTTGGGGTTTTGTCTACATATGGTCTATAGTGGTCTTTCTTCTTGTTGCTGAAGAGGACATTCTATGAGCTGGACTCTGTGGTCATAGCTTAACAAATGGATAGTTGAGACAATGGAAATGTTGTAGGTTGAAAGTTTAGAGGCTTGACAAGGAGTAGATTGAAGCTGGATGGTAAAGTCTTAATTTGTATAATAATCTGATGCTGATGCAAATAAATAGCATAAGTTTGTCCCTGTCAGATATTCTCAAAATATCAAAAACCTAGATGAACTTTTGAAGTAATATTTTAAAATTCTTGAGCAGGTGTTTTGGGGCAATTGCTTGATGGAGGTGCCATATTATCAAACTTTACTGGGTGGCGTAATGGTTTCTCTACCTGTATCAAATGCATTGATGGAAAACTATTTTGGTTCCCTGTTCAGATTGTATTACATTCTATGTATTCTATTTGTATCTCAACCTATATGCTCTAGCTTTTAAGAAATAAAATATGATGTGTCCAAGTGTGTGCAATCATTCGTTATTTAAGTCAACCATTTGAGACCGCAAATATCATTCTTCCAACCATCATTCCTTATTTAAGTCAAACATTTGGAAATGCAAGTTCCAACTAATCATTCCTTGTTTTAGTTCTTCCAACTAAACAGTTTATGGATATTTCGAAAACCGCTGGTTGCTTCCTGTCCCCTCCAGATCCACCCCCTTTACCAAATGGACTTTGTACCACGCCACTTGTGAGAGTGCTTTTTTCAGCTTGTGCAATGATTAGCACCCATTAAGCTTCTTGACATGATTGTGGTGCTGGACTTTCTGAGACAGAAGACATCACCATTTTCTGCCACAAGTTCCACAACAGTGTGGAAATAACCCTTACTTGAAAACATTTTTTTTTTTGTATGTTAAAACTCCCATATTAGTATCGGCAGGCTCCTCAATTCTTTGATCTCGGTGAGCACATTTTCCTCATGTACAAGCCTGTCGGTTTTGCAAACACCAAAATGATTTGAAAAATCCTACGAACCTGGATTTGGTTATGTGTCCCAACCAGTCCTATCTTCAGAGACATCTGTAATGCAAATTTTAAAGGATTTGGGTCACATGATATATCACATTTGCAATCTATTGATATAGCAATGAAAGGCCTCTCATATATGCTTTCGGTTGTAATTTTGGAATTCTTGCCTAGAAATCTTTACTGAGCCTTCAAAATGTGGTCTAGAGGCCATACCAGATGAGGCTGATGTTGACAGGTGAGAAGAAAAGGATGGAACTATTAGACCTGTGCGTCATGAATGAAATTTCCTTGGTCAATGATTGACCTGGGTTCATTGATCTGCACAGGTTTTATCACGCAGTTTCTGTGGGTTGATCAACCCATCTTATAGTGCACATCATGGTCCAAGCGTCCAGTTTGATCTTTGATTCTGTGGTTATAACTCTACTTAGAAGCCTTTTTCTCTTGGTTGCTTGATCTCCATCCTTATTGTGGAATAGTTGCTCTGTTGAGACAAAAGGTCTGGAAATACTAATTTGAATAGGAGAAGTTAAAACAGAAAAGAAAATTGGAGTTTGTAATAATAATTTAACAATAATATTGTATCATGCTTTGATAATGAAAACCATGCAGAAGAAATGTTGGCATGTAAAACGAAATTTAGGAGAACCTATTATTTAATTCAACATAATTGAGTCTATTACAAAACTGCAAGTTCTTACTCTCCGACCTGGTTACGTGAAGATTGCTAGATCTGGTTGTAGGTGTTATTTAAAAAGAAAAAGTAAAAAAGATACGTGACAACTTCCTAAGGGCAAATGAAAGCACTTCATGAGATTTTTGAATTGTAGGAAAATGTATAAATAGTTTCCTTACCAAGGGAAAGAATGAAAAATGCATTATTAGTATGTTGGTAATTGGTAGAATTCATGCTTACTTCCAGAATATGATTTCATAAAAGTAAATTGTTGAAAGAGTACATGAAGAAAGTGACCTGCCCTTTGTTGTACAACCAAGATCTAGTGTTCTATTGTTTCATGTATCGTGAAGGATTTACTTCTGTTTTCCCCTTGGCATGATTCAAACTTAAGGCCATAGCCTCATGATGAATTTTCTTTTCCTAAAGTGTATTTTTTAGTGATATAATTGTGTTTTTCTTTTCTTCAAATTTTTATCCTCTAGGAATGAAATTTCCCATGAATAATTCATTCCCTGAAAAAACTTTGAAGTAAGAAGTATATTAAAATTCTAAATTAAACTTTTATTTCTCGATATATTTCAAATCAAAAAGTACAAAACTTATAGTTTGTCATTTATAAATGTTTCTAAATGCATATTTTGTTCTCAATCTTTTTGTTCATTTTTTTCAGGATGCCAAATGCTAGCTTTAAATAGCTAATCAACAAAGATTGTATTGCATATGGCTAATGTTTAGTTTTCTTTACTACTCTCTCTTTCTATGATAAATGTTTTCTCTCTTTTTAGAGGCTCCTTATCTTCCAAAAAGTAGACACTCTATTCCCTTAGATTATTCTCACTTTTTAAAAGAAACAAACAAGATTCCTGTGTAAAGTTGCGCTTATTTCTATGTGAAGCAAAAGAAGCTTAGGAAGGTAACCAAACTTCGTTTTCTTAGGAATTTGTGCTGCCGAGCACCCTGAATATTAAATTAGGATGGAGCATAACGGCTGCCTGTAGGATGGAACTGCATTTGTAGAACTTCACATTATACAAAAATACGCGCTTGGTCACTTTTTTATGTTACTGTTTGATCTTTCATCCCTTCCTGCCATGCCTTTTGTTTCTATTTAATAGCTTGGTTTCATATTTGAATTTTTCTGGGTTGTGATAGTTGCAGGGCCCCCTCCTCCAAGTTCAACGTTTCACCCTGCAGACAAAGGAAGAGAGGGAGATCAGGCTGCTGTCGGAGCATCACTTGAGTGTAGTGTATCTTTTTCTCATAATTCGACAAGCTCGTCACAAATTCCAGATGGATCAGAGCAAATGACAAAGCAACCTTTAATCAATTCGGCATCTAAAGAGATAGGGACACGTGAAAAAGAGCTAGAATTAGATGGGAGAGATAATTGGACGGGGAATGCCAGTTGTTCAGATAGTGTCTCAAGCTCAGATGTCAAAGATGCTGGGCAGATGAAAGCTGATGGAGGTATTTCTTTGAAGTCTTTGTATTCTGATACGATAGAAACTGAAGTTATGAACCTGGAGAGACTTGCGAACAGAGTTAAATGGATCAGAGGTTTCTTGGAACTTGGAAAGTCTCCATCAAGTACTATGCAGAGTCATTGGAAATTTATGGAATGTAAGGCATCATCCACACCAAAATGAGTGCTCTGTTTTGAATAACGGTAAGTTCTTATATTACGAAATTACTTTTGGCTTCCAAATGTGGATGTTTGATGACCGTTTAGATGGGTTAATCAATGATCTTTTTTGAATCTGTTTTTCAACTTATTATACCTATCTAGATGTGTCTTGTTTTGGAATGATGTCTTAATGAAGTGATATCAGGCTTTAATGCGTAGGTTTTATAGTATAAATAACCTCATTTATAATTTGTTAATCATGAATATTTTGATCTATTGTCTTATAAGTGGACCGATCTTATAAAAAATATATGGTTGTGCAACCCAAGTACATGGAAACATGTAATCAACGACAACTGAGATAAAAAATAGAGGAATACATATATTCGATTTTCAAGAAGTGTAAAAGTTGTTACATGTGATTGACCTCGCTCATTTTCAGAATTTCAAAGTGTTACATTTTCTTAAAATGCTGAATATGGAGCATAAAGGAATCACGTTTCAAATTTTTGTATTGCAGCTTTTAGAACTCTCTCTCTCCAACATCACAAAGAGTCTACCACTCTAGGATCATGACCTATTCTACTGCAAAAAGGTGAAAAATCCATACACGTCTCTTATTCCTTTTTGACAAAGCAAAAGGTACTCAATGGTTCCCTCATTTCTTGCGCATATAACACCAATTTGCTACCGTTTGTTCCATGCTTTTGAAGGTGCAAATATTAGAATCTATCCTTAAGCTGCCACCCAAATGCCTTACCCTTCCAAATGCTCTTACAAGGAAAGAAGGTGAAGAATTGGGCATTTGTACATTGTAGAAGGATAGAACCTCAAATGTTCTCTCTTTTGGTAGGAGTCTAACAAAAATTATTGTTACCTTCCTATCTGAATCATAAAGAATAAAAGACATTAAAGAGCAAGCTTAAATTCATCCCTCATCATGCATATCTGCTAAAAGCAATGTCTGTGATACATCTTCAGAGAACATAGTGGGGACCTGCCACTGATACTTCCTCTTCTGGTCTCATATAAATGTTGCCCAAGAGGTTTGATTCCTTCTGGAGTTATGACACCTGCTGGTCTGTAGACTTTGCAAATCCTAACTTTAGTGCTTTGAAATATTTTGTTTGCAACTATTAACTTGCATTGCTTAAAGCCAAGATCGATGCTTGGGTTAGGCTCCATTGAGTTGAATGGGCATGACTTTGATTAAATTAAAAACGAGAGGTCATAAGACTATCGCATCCGTTTCTACTTACGTCCACATGCCTTATATGTCAGTGCACCCTAGGAAGCCACGCACCCTGTGTATGTCCATAATGTCACGTAGATGCTTATAAGTAAGTTTTTTCTTCTCAGTTTGCTATTTCTAATTCTTAGTAAACCAAGCACATTTATCCTTGGGGACTAAATATTTGCTTCATTTTTCTTCGCTCAGTTTTTTGTTGCAGAATGATTCTGTCACGTTGGTTACCATAGGATGTACTGTTGTGGAAAATCTTTCCAGACCAGTTGATCTATCGGTGAAAAAAATGACTCTGTGCTTGAATTTAATTTGCAAAGCCTATGGTTACTGATAATGATGACCCCTTGAATATTTCTACAATTCATCCAACAATCATGTACATCTTTTCTTAGAAGCACTGATGAGAGTTACAACGTTTGCTTGTAATTCTTTAAGAAATCTAGAGAAATTAGGCAGATACGAGTTTCGTTGTAACCCTATTTATACAGAATTATAGAGCTTGCTCTGTGCAAAGAGTTGAAGAGGAAAAATTCTCAACCCAACAAAGCCAGTCGTAAATTGAAAGAAAGAGAATAATGCAATGGCTTGTGAAATCTATTTGATTTCTTGATGACATTAAGCTTTCTAAGATCGTCCTTATATGTATGATCTAGATAAAACACTAAGGATAAAAAAGTTAACAATTAGTCATAATATAAATTTAATGAGAGATTTCTTGTTTGTTGGTTCGATTTGGTTGCCATTGTTGCTAAAGATTATGGATTGGTGAAATCTCGTGCAAAAGAGGGGGATAATCTCTTCACGCCTCATTGGCCGAAAGGGAAAATGTAGAAAATGTTCTGGACTTGCCTTGATTTCCAGCCTAAAATGAAAATCTGAACTCACAGATCGTCTCTTAGAATTGGTTCATCAATTTTCGTTGCTTGCCCTAGTCTTCTTTGAGTCTTGTGGCGCACATGAATGCATGGAGAAGGTGCAGCACCAATTACCATTAGAACCATTCTTTCAGGAGAAATAGTAGTCAATTTCTATATATTTGGTGTGTACTTGAAAATTGGTGATGAGATAGAGAGCTTTGAAGTTATCACACTAGAGGGTTCGGGGTTTGGATTGTATGATGTGGAGGTCTTTGAACAAAGTTCCAATTTAGATTAGTTTTAAGGGAGTATTGGTGAGGCTTTTGAACTCGGCTTTAATGCTATAGTAAACAATTGTTTGTTGCTTGTGGGAGCACCAGGAAATGAGATTGATGTCGAGGAAAATGCAAAAGCTGCTTGTGGAGTGTTTCCCGTAACAATCACCTATACAACCTACATTGGAATAGATATTTAAAGTTAGTGTGGATTCTTTACTAAAAAGTAAACTGTGCATTTGAAATGGTAGTGGGAGCAAGCGAAATTGGTGTTATATTAACAAAATAAGTAATATCACGTCGTCAATGAATCAACAGTACTTTAGTAATGTGTAAGATCTTGTTACAAATCACCATCATGTAAGGATGGTGTAGGATCAATCGTGCATGGTTTGGAGATTGAGTGAGAGTCTTTCATTTTGGTAAGTTTAGTATTTCAATGGAAAATTTAGCCTTGTGAAAAATGAGGCCTTTGGTGGTTGATTGAACTTCAATGCTAAGAAAATAATGTAAAGGTCATAAGTCTTTGATGCCAAACTTATTTTATATAGTGTCCATTAAGGTAAATGGAGGAACATTGTGAGATTCAATGAGGATAATGTCATCTATATAGACAAGAATAAAAGATGTTATAATGGTATTGATGATCAATAAAAGAGAAAAAATAGCATTAAAACTTTGAAATCCAAGGTTTTAAAAAAAAAAACACTTAATTGTTGGTGCTGTGCTTGAGGTATTTTTCTACAATCATATAATGATTGTCGTAAGTGGTAGACACAATGAGGTTAGTTAGGACGTGAACCCTTGGAGTTGAGTTATGTACATCTTTTCATTAACTTTTCTGTGAAGGAAAGCATTAAACATTGAGTTGGCAGATGGGGCAATTTTTGAAATAAGCTACCGCAAGCATGGTTCTAATGGTAATTGGATTGACTATAAGACTGAAGATTTTCATATAGTCAATTTTTAAACGTTGATGAAACCTTTGACTAGAAAACTAGCCTTGTAGCATTCTAGTGATTCATTGGGTCTTAGTTTCAGTTTATATACCTACCTGCACCTAATAAAAATGATGTGAGGAGGTGGGTACTAGTTCTCATGTTTGATTTTTTATAAAGGCAATATATTATTTTGCTATGGCACTATGTCGTTGATCATCTTCAATTGCTTCAATAAAGCACGTGGGTTCTTTGTAAGGATGAGCCGAGATAGTAAGCTTATAATTGATATAGTGTGCTAAGGTATGGTGCCTCGTTTGAGTCGTGTAAGCATGGGATGTGATTGAGCAGGTGGAACGTTAGCTATTGTTGTTTCTTGCACAAGGGTGGCGGTGGGGTTGGGACATGTGGTGTGGTTGATGTATTGGTGGTTCCTGTGGTTATTATGGGTAACATTATTTAGGTCTCTAGAGAGGAAAGGTTGGGTGTCTTTGGTGAAGTATGAAAAGGATATGTAGCCTCATTAAAGGAAACATCGACAATAATATAAATTTTATTTGTTGCAAGAGAAACATATATAGCCTTTGTACTAGGTGGTAACCATGAAAGACATATTTTTATGATCTTGAATTTAATTTACGGGTAGCATATGGACAAAAGACAAGGGTTCGCTATACATCTAAAATACGAAGATGAAATATTGAATGGATTTTGTGTGACAAAAATAAGTAATTTAAATGAAGTAGCTCATTGATAATGTATTATTGTTTCAAAAGTAAAATTTTAGAATTTTCAGAACACTTTGGCAAGGTGTAACATTGAAAATTTAGTTTCTAAAAGATAATGATATTCTTTTGTAAAATCATTTTGAAATAGGGCATAGGGGCTTGATATTTTTTGTTAAAAGGCCAAATTTATAAGAGGTAGTGAAAGGGAGTCGAGAGAAATTCCATTACACCATCACATTGGATGGTTTTTATTTTTGAAGAGAAATTTTTTTCTACTAATTTGTAGAATATTTTGAATGTATTAAAAATTGCTTGTGGGTTAGCAATAGAAAAAACCGAGATTTTTTTTTAGAAATCATCTATGCAAGTAATATAATGTTTATTTTCATTGGATGATTTATAAGTGAAGGTTCCTATACATAAAAAATGAATGAGATCAAGCCAGGCGTGCGATATATTTGGTGTAGAAGGATGGCTTTTTCTTTTGCTTTTACTATATTAAATACCGTACAAAAAGTGGATGCTTTTTTATAAAAAGTAGGATAGGTTGCACGGTTCTCAGGGTCGTCCTGCTCATTCAATGACTCTTTGCATACGTGGAATAAAAAGAAAACACATAATTATTGTCTTTTTTAAATTGAGATATAGATAATATTTTTTTTTAAATCAAAGCAATTACAAGAACATTTTAATGTTACGGTGGGGTGAAAAAGAAAAATTATTTTTATGAATAATAGGGAGGCCAATACCATCTCTTGTAGTAGCCTCCTCCGGTGTTAGGTTTTAAGGATCACTCGATATGGCAACAATATGATTGGTGTCTCCAGGATCTGAGAACCAATCTGAATCAGACATCAATAATACATCCTTAATGGTTGTAGGATAGTAAAGTGAACTTGCGGATTATAACGGATTTAAATGCATCCCCTAGTATGGATAGTAGATAAATATTTTCTTTGGATATTCTTACTTGAAACTGAAATTTTACTATTATTTTAAAAGATAACTTTTTTGTTTTTAATCTTAAAACTGTTTTGTAAAAGAAAAAAATGACTCCCTAAATAAATAAAAAAATGTCGATGTATTAGTATGTATAACACAATAGAAGAAAGATAAAATGATAGCTGTACAGTTTCTTATTCATTATTGAAACTATACATTCCGAGGCATATACATAACTTGTTTTGCTCGAAGATCTGAGCCGAATCGGGACGCAGGAGATACTGGTCCGGCAGCAAGCTGTGTGAAACATTTTCGGGTTTCGCTTTCTCCGTTTAAGGTGCGTCTCAATTGTTTTTTTCTTTCTTTCTTCTGGACTCTTTCTTTCATTTAAATTTTTATTTTCTATTTTTTTTAATCTAGATTTCTTGAGAATTCTGACGGGGTGGAAAATAAGGCTTTTCGTAAGAAACGAAAATTTTCGAGCTATATGAAAGTATAATTAGTTTTCGTAAAGACATGCAAGATTTTGAAAGATATGAGTGACATGAATTGATCCTCAGAAAATCGAACGCTTCTAAAGAGTTTAGATAAAAGAATAAAGTAGTCTGCGGAAAGTAAAAGATTATAGATTAGAAGTATCTTAAGCTGCTTTTCTTGTTGCATTTGTTTAAAATTTGTGCTTTAACCCTTATACCAAAAGACTCAGCTATAAAGGCTAGTCGAAGCATATTTTATTTGAATATCATCATGAATTTGGGCTCTCTTAAACCGAGTTCACTAAAATCTAGAACTATAACAGTCCATCTCGTCAGTTTTTGGTTTTGGGTTTTGGAGGTAGCAAATGATTTTTCATAGCAAGATAAATAACAGAGAATGTTTTTAGCATCATTTCCAGTTTGTTACTGAAATTGAAATCCTGTAAAATTTGGTTGTACTTGTTTTCCATAAAACTTTCAAAACAAGTTTAAACCATTTTTTGATATTTTGTCTTAAGAAAATACTGGGGAATGACAAATGAAATTTTTTGTTACTGAATATATTTAGTGCTGGAATGAAACTCTAACTAAAGATTTACATTTACAAATCTATTTTAGTTATTTTATTTGCTCAATTCTGAAATGAAGTTTAATTTTCCAACTATTTTTCCTTTCTGCTTGTAATGAAAAAAAGAAATGTGATGGCATTTAAAACCAGTAATTTTATATCTTTGAGTTTATAGATTTGGAGCTCTTAGCAATTTCGTTAGTTAGATAGTCAATCATTCAAATCTTGTTCTTCCTATCATCCAACATTATCTAGAAAGCAGCCTTAATGGCCCTCCTCGTCATGTGCATCTAGTACTTGCCAGTTCCAAGGTTAAAGATGACGCTCAATGTTGTTGACTGATTGAATTGGCCGAAGGCAGTGTGATAAGT
The DNA here is from genome assembly GCA_028551485.1 of Casuarina cunninghamiana. Lineage (NCBI taxonomy): Eukaryota > Viridiplantae > Streptophyta > Magnoliopsida > Fagales > Casuarinaceae > Casuarina > Casuarina cunninghamiana. The sequence continues at coordinate 11,712,831 of CM052369.1, read as the reverse complement.
TTAGTTTTAGTTATGTTCAGACCTGTTTATATTTTACACGCAGATTAAGGGTGATGTAATTTTTCAATCTTCTAAGAAGTGCATTGTAAACACTGTATGGGTGTATTTTATGGTTGATAGTTGGGAGATGCTGATTTGAAAGTCAAATTACATTGCAAGCTCAAGTAATGGCAAGGGATTTTATTTTTTTGGGTTTCTTTTTCTGTGTTATTTTATTTTTTGGGGTCTTCTATTATCTTTGGCTTTCTATCGAATTTTAGATTTTAGTTGGTTATTCAGCCTAGTGTTGGATCTTTTTCATCACCAAATTAGTCTTTGTATGTTGAAAAATGGTTCTCTTTTTCTTTTTGTGTGGTTCAAGAATCAAAAAATGGTTCTGTTTTTCTATTGTATTTTTTCTGGTATGTCGTGATTAGTTGTCATTTTATCATTTTGCATTGGTAATTGGTAAAAGAAGAATGAGTAAAATGTTTGTTGGAGAAGTAAGGTAGCATGGATGAATCAAAGAAGTGGATCAAGGGTATATGACCTTAGAATGTATAATAAGTTAAAGGGAATCTTTTATATGATTATTATGGGAAGAGTTATGATTTTTGACATGTAATGTTGGCTGATTAAGGAACAATATGTTCATATATTTAAATTTTCAAAAGAGAATATACAGAAGTTTAAGGAATGGAATAATTTTTATCAAAGATAGGAATTATGGTATGAAGGAAAAGGAGTAAGAAGAGTAGCTTGAGATGTTTTCAACATGTAAGATGAAAATCTATGAATGTCTCAGTGTGAAAGGTTGATGAATTTAAGTAAAGGAAGTAAAAATGAGTAGAAGAAGAAAATCTTTTTAAAAAGTATTGGAGTAGGATAGGATATTTATAGAGATTTATAAAGCCTTAACAGGGGTGGCTAATAAAAAGATTCTATCTGTTGTGCTTAAGTGTTTGAGGATCATTTTTCTGGTGTACTATAGCTAACTATCTATGGTCTTGAGTTAACTATGGTCTTCGATAGGAAGCACTGAGATTGACATGGGGCATGAAAAAGATCTGATTGGATGATGACATGGTAATTCATTGAGAAAATAAAGATGCGTTGAAGGGTTGAAAACTTATTGAAAACTATGTCTACTATGAGCTCTAAAATATGAATAGTTCTCATACCTTTTTAGAAGAACACTATATAGTTATAATGAATGGGTAAATTAGAAAGAAAAAGACAAAGAAGAAAAGGTAAAAGGTTATAACAATTAATTTAGAATTTGGGGAAATATTGACTGGTTATAACATATTGTCTTCATATATATGTTAGATTGCCTTTGTTATAGAAAGGCAATAGCCACCCCCCTGCCACCCCCTGCTGAGACACACACACATGCACAAGGGAATAAAGAAAGAAGAAAGATGAAACAAAAAATTAATTTATGCATGATATGATGTAGATCACCTGGCTATATGTGCACTGCTCTTTTGTAGGTTGAATTTGTCTTGATGTTAATGTTTTTCTACATATGTGGATGTTTTGTGCTATGAGAAAATGTAAGCCAAAAGGAAAATTCTTCTTGGTTTAAGAAAAGCTGATGCTTGCAAACAAGAAGTGGCTTCCACTTTTGTCAATGGAAATTATTTTTGCCTTACTTAATGTTACCAAAAAGAATCCTTTACTTGGTCTTGAATTTCTTATAGTTTTTTTGGTTGGCTAATCGTAGTTGCTACTTGTGGAGGGAAGTTAACTGAAATTGGAGGAAGTGATGGCAGCGAGAGAATTAAATCTATGACGTTGGTGCAAAAGAAAGTTTTGATTGGTTAGGTCCAATGTTGATGTGATAACTTGTGTTATATAGAGCCTAGATATAGTAATGGCTATAAGGCTAGATTCATGGGGTCTCAATTGGAGCAGCCTAGATGTTGCACTTTAGCAAGCTCTAAAAATCAGAGAAGGTCTCAGAATGTTGATAAGGAATTGTGAGTTCTTGGAGTTATGAAGAAATTTAAATGAAAAAAAGAAAAGAAAAGAAAATTCAATATGAGCCAAGTTGTGAAAATCTTTTCAAGTTATTTTGGGGGATTTAGCCATGGAATGGAAGGTTAATAAGTTTTTGAGAAGGGTTTCTACTAATAATATTTGTTGGATAACAACTGTAAAACATTGACACTTATTACTTGAAGGTTTGTCTTTTTCCCAGTATCTGTTTTTGAGTGCATCCTCTCTCTTGGAATTTTCTAGATTTGTTCATTGGATGGTTGGAGTACATATGGAACAGTTGTAAAAAATGTCTCTATTTTTGAGTTTTTGAGCTCTGAATTGAGAAACGTTTAGCTTGATCCACATTTGAATATTATTTTACTGAAGGGTTGTCTTTTCCCAATATATGTTGCTGAGTGGATCCTTTTTCTTGGAATTTTCTAGATTTGTTCATTGGCTACTTAGAGTAATTATGGAACAGTTATAAAAAATATTTCTATTTCGATAAACATGATAAAACCCTCTTGTACTTTACCTAATTTTGATTCTTAGACCAATGGTCTTTAATTATGCAAATTTAAGTTATGAATATATAGAGGTTTTAAATTTAAAACCTTTTCATCTTTTTGTAGATAAATGAAAATGAATAAAATAAAACAATTATAGTGATCATAAAAGTAAAAATAGAAATAAAAAAAGATAAAGAGAATGAGTTTTGGTCTTTACCATGCTGTATTAGCTAGGTAACCTAGTCATTATGTGGTCAGGTGAACCACCATGGCTCAACACAACTGATAGCTACAGTTGTGGAACCACCCCGTAGTGGTTGAGATTGACTCACCGTAGAGCACCCCAGCCATGGTCCGAGCTTAGTAATGCATTGTCACAATAGCCATGACTGGATGCGAACTAGCTAGGTGCTAGGAAATCCACCACAGGTGTTGAGAGGCAACCCAGTAGCTGCAAGGGGAATGGCTATGCATGAACTAGCCATGGCTACGCAAACCAACTGTGGCCATAACAGAGTCGTCGGCCACAGTGTTGCTTGGGTTGTGTCCAGCCACAACAGTTGGATGACCTGGCCATGGTGTTGTGAGTTGGTCTCACTCAGCCACCAAAGCCTATTGATTTTTATCAGTTTTATTTATTTATTTATTTTATTCTTTTTACCTTTTTAAGTTTGTTTATTGGGGAAGCATAACTGTGTTTTCCAAACAGTATTTGCACTTGTTCTAGAAAAGCTGAGCATGTGTTAAAAAAGAAAAAAAAAAAATTTTTGGGAAAGTAGGGGGGTTTTGTAAAAGCTTTTGTTTCCTTAATCCTTGTTTTGTATTCTGTGAATGGTTTTGATTAAAAAAAAAGTTGTTTCTATAGGAACTAAATTTGATAACTTTTTTGAATAGTCTGTATTTGAGAACTGATTTTGGTATTAAACAGCAAAATCACTTTCTAAACAGCCAACCAAATGAGCTGCTGGTGTTTGTTGGTATGCTTGCTTCATTCTCTCTTTTCAGTAGGTGTATTTCATCCTCAATCATGAAACTCTAATAAAGAAGCAAGTTTAGGAACTTTAGCAATGACTAGTTGTACTTATGAAATGTTTTGTGGCTTGAATCTTGGATCATTATCTCAATATCGATTCTCTAGAAGATGCTTATATGAAGTGTTTTTGTTGCAGCTACATGGACCTTAAAGAAAATGTTGATCTACCTTTTGAAGCTGGACAAGCGGTGGAGTCAAGATCATTTACCCTAGGTTTTCGTGGCGCTTGGTTTAGATGCAAGGTGTCTATTTGTTTCATGCACAGTGATCAGTTTTTCGTACTGACTATTTTTGTCATTAAAGTACAAATAATTGAGGATCAACATTACTTCATTCTATTTGATTCTAGTCCTGCCACTTCAATTAACATCTGTTGTTTTTTGTTGATCATTACTAGTCACTTTTTAATCGGAACAAAAATCAGATTGGTTCCTCCCTCCCACCCCCCAAAAAAGGAGGGGGGGGGGGGGGGGGGGGGGTGCTAGCGTTGGGGAGGGGCTGTTAGACATACCCATTGGGTATGTTCTGAATGACAACATGCTCATTGGGTGTTTTATTTTGGCATTAGTTTCTTTTGGTTCTGTTGTGAGAGATCATCTTGTTTGACATAGTACAAGAAGATGTGTGGTTGAGTATTAAAACAGAACAACCTGTCTCTGAAACCGAATGTTTGAGACTTGTGATTTTTGAAGCAATGTTTGCTTTTTGTGTGCATGTTAGGAATTTTTTTTTTAATATTTATTTTCAGGTTTTTTTTTTGTGTTTTTTTTTTTTTTTTTTTGGGGGGGGGGGGGGGGTGGGGGGGGATAGATGGCAGAATTTATGATAATTTGGAGTTTTTTCATAGGTCATATCAATGACCATGGGGGGTCCTATTTGAAGCAATCAAACCTTTTTAGGATCCTTGATGGAGATGAGGTTGCTATGGTTTAGAGAGGCGCGAAGGCTGTGAAGGGAGTGGAGGGGTTTGAGTTGTAAGGTTTTGGACTATGGAGCAACGTGTGCTGGAGATAAAGTGGAGGATTGGACAAGCACTTTGATGTTTTGCGGTTTTGAACAACCAAAGAGGTGCTGGAGTTGTAAGGTTTTGGATTATGGAGCAAAATGTGCTGGAGAGAAAGAGGAGGATTGGACAAGCTCTTTGATGTTTTGCGGTTTTGAACAACCAGAGAGGTGTTGGAGTTGTAAGGTTTTGGAATATGGAGCAAAATGTGCTGGAGAGAAAGAGGAGGACTGGACAAGCTCTTTGATGTTTTGTGGTTTTGAACAACCAAAGAGGTGTTTGACAATATCAGTTGGTTTCAAAAATAAGGTCAGGATTTGTGATAAATGGTACGTGGGCTTGAGGAACTAGGTCCTCATTAGGGAAGAGGTTGTGGTGAAAGCATTTCTGGAGTTGGATCTATGTATAGGAACAAGACTAGTATTAAGGATATTAGGCTTCCAAATGTCAAGAGATGGAGTTTTTGGATGAATACATACCTCATACCATGTTTTTCCTGATAAAAGGATTAAAAGTTGGAGAATGGAGCATGGAGAGTGAAGTTTGAAGTATGATTGAGATTGAACTTGACAACACAACAACAGATAAAGGGTTAATTTGTAGTTTTAGAGCTTTTAGATATCCAAAACTAAGTATCTACTTGCAATCTCTATGGAGACATTCTCATTTCCAAAGGTTGGATCAAAAGGAAGCATGTGGACAAGTTTTGCAGTTCGTCCCTTCTCGGTTTGATGTGCCAACAATAAAAATATCAGTGTTCAACAATGAGATTACCTAGGCTCTTTATGCAATAGAAAAGATAAGTCTGCAACAGATAAAAGTTTGACTCTGCTTTGTTCCCATTCCATATTTCTTTCATTAGTAGACATGTGTTAATGGGTGTTGCATATTCTGAACATGAGATGAGAAATTGGTGGGTGGTTTGGGGTTGTGAACAACAAAAAGACTCACTTCAAAGAAGCAGCTTTTTTTCTCCGAGCATTGTCTTAAGGGACTCTTCATTTGGTTGTCTAGGGGAAGGGAGATTACCATGTATATGTGTTCTGGTGGTTATTAGTTTATTTTTATTTTTTGAAATAAAATATTCTTGGTTTTGTTTCCTCTCTCTTTCTCTTGATTTACTTAAATTTTAATAAACTTCTTGAGGCATATTTCTCTATCGTTTTTAATCCTTGATGTACTTTCTATTAGATACTGAAGTATGGCTTGAGAAAAGGTCAGATGGAGCATGCCTTAGAATATCTTGACTTTCCAGATGAAAGTAAGTACTCTATTCGGTTCATGTGGTTCAGTCATGATTGGGTGTCATAATTTATCTCCTAAGGTTATGCACATTAAAATTTAAAATTTAGTCTCCATGAAATGAATTTATTTTCCTGGGCTAGTAGTAATATATGCCAGAATGAATTTGGACCCATACATTTGACAAAAATTACATTTCATAGAAGTGTCAATTTTAAACTTTTTCTAAAGCTACTTATCTACGTAGACTGTGCAGGAAACTGCTTTTTGAATGTCAAAAACTGGAAATAAATGCCTATAATTCCCGGTAACTTAGTTACAGGGTTAGTCATTAATATGACTTTCTTTATCCGAAGGTCATATGTGGATATCAAACTCAACAAATCAGCAGATGCCCTATTAGTATTTCATGGAAACAGCTTCTGGAGCATTACTTCTATATTTATCTAGTACTAGATGGGGAATCTACCAACTTAATTTGTTTCTAGATATTGAATGCAAAAGAATACATTTATTTGATCTAAGGTTACACACTGTCTTTGAAAGTAGCATCATTCTTCATTCTCAATTTTTGCAGGAATAACATGGAGAAGGTTATATCAAAAGCCTAGCAAGTCAAAGGCGTCCAAATGGAAATTGTCGCTTCGCCCTCACTTTCCTCCTGTGTATCGTGAATCTCAAATGCCTGATATCAACAGCATCTTAGAAGTGGTAGTTATTGTTGATGACGTTTGGAAAGTGGGGGATTTGGTGGATTGGTTTTCTGATGGTTGCTACTGGTCCGGAAGAATAACAGAATTGTTGGGGGATGAGAAGGTTAAGGTAATACTTCTATTCCTAAACAGTTGTACTCAATTTTCTATGGAATGCTTTACTTTGTTTCCTTGTTGTCATCTCTTTTCATGGCTAGTTGTAGGGTAGATTCTCCATATTCTTTTTTTCTTTTTTGGTGGATCTAAACTGTTAATCCTACTGAATGCTTATTTGAAACCAGTTGCTTTCTTATTTTGTTTGCTGAAAAAGGAGTAAGATGGATAGTCCTTATATTTTTTCATGGCTAGTTGTAGGGTAGATTCTCCATATTCTTTTTTTCTTTTTTGGTGGATCTAAACTGTTAATCCTACTGAATGCTTATTTGAAACCAGTTGCTTTCTTATTTTGTTTGCTGAAAAAGGAGTAAGATGGATTGTCCTTATGTTTTGTGTAGTTTCTTGATTGCTTTAGCTAACTTGATGTAAATAATTCCCTTAAGCTTTTACCATCACTATCCTAACCTATTATAGTCAAGCGATTCTCAAAAATCAACTTCTCATAAGTTCATTGAGAATTTGATTTTTATATTCAGGAGTCTCTTTGGTTCCACTCTAGGGCATCAATTTCGAAAAAAAAAAGGTTTATTTTTGGCGGCTTTGTTTATCTTATATAGAAAATAAGGTAAGATTTCCGTTGGAAATGTGTTGACTTCACAGATTTATTCAAATTTTGTTCTTTAGATGTGGTATTGCTCATGTTGCCGGGACTGTGAAAGCACAAACAAATAGGTGGCAGTTTCCGCAGGTTTTTTCATGGCCTAGTTGTCCTTGTTAACTGAGCATGATCTAGTGGCATCTGACAAATAAAGTCCCTGCGTTTCTTGCCTAATCATCTGCATTTTCAATTTCCCTAATTCTAAGTCTTTATGTTCAGCTGCCAAATTAGTCTTTTTGTCCAACTTTATAGAGATTTTCATTGTTTAATTTTACATCAGATGACTAATATGAGGCCACGTCCATATGAGTTCTCCAACCCAAAAAAAAAAGGAATAAAAAAAAGGGTGAGAGATAGAGAGAAAGAATCAGTTGGACATCCATCTCTGCCAGCACCTTGCACATCCACACTCACGACCCTGCAGGGATGTATCTCTACTCCACATTCCCTATGGAATTGGGGGGAGGCAATGGAAAGCAGATCTTCACCAAAAAGACTAAAAAGAACAAAAGTAGAAAACAAACACTAAAGAACGGGAGAAGTGGAGATCATTAATTGGAGGGAAAGACCAATTTGCCCAGAGGGCATAATGGAAATCCTTAATTGAAAAAATTGAATATGCAGATTCTGATTTGATGAAGGGTCAAAACTCTGGAAATTTTTGGTGGATTCCCTACTTCTTTGTAATACATTTTTAACTAACTAGGCTTAAAGTAAGTTGTCGTTAGGCAAAGAAGAAAAGAAAAGATAATGAAAAGTTGTCCATAATGATTCTAATTTTCCAAGGTATGCTATGCTGTCTTCTATCCTCAGTTCTTGCAATTTCTAGATAATGCAGAACTGTGAGTACTTCGTTACAGCAGAAGCATTATGGTTATTTTTCTTTTCTCATTTTGTAGTGTTTTGTTGCTTTTCTAGATTGAGTTGTTTCCCCCGCCTGTGGGTGAAGGATTACAATATGAAGGCTTCTGCGAGGATTTACGCCCATCATTAGATTGGACACCTGAATATGGCTGGACAGTGCCCATTCCTACGGTAGGTTTTACACCTGTTTTTCTTCGAACCTGTTCATGGCAAAGTTTGCTTTATGCTATTGTGTGACATGTCTTTGAATTCTTTCCTAAATTATAGAATCTTTTCCAACTGTTATAACAGTTTTTGTTGCAAAAGTTGTACACTGAAATAACAAAAAGGTTGACATCCAGAAAACTCATCTCCAGCAAAACCAGGAGATTGTTACTGTGGATGAAACAAAGTTTTGACTGTCTTAGTTGCCTCTTGAGTGTTTGATCACGTAACTTATCATTATTAGCCGGGGGGGATCAAAGTAGCAATGTTTAACCATAAATTTGTCAATTAGGTCCTTCATTGTACTGCGGCAACAATTGGAAATATCAACATTTCATCTCTGTAGCTATGATTCATAAGCTCTTTCTATAAGCCAAGTAATGCTAAGATAGGTTAGGTTAATTGCAGTTCTTTTATATGTCTGATGTTATGGTATAATCTAAATATTTTTGAAGAGTTAGTGGGGTCAAGGGGGCTGCTTCCATCACCATATTTTCCTCGACCGTAAGAGTAAAATTTGTGAAACAAAAGGATCAGTTAGGGTCACTGTCTACCTTACCTTATTTGTCCCAGCAGACGCTTAAGAAAATTTGTGGAAGACGTGGACTGTTTTACAACTTGTTACTTGTAGATCAATTATCATTCTGGAAATTTGATGTTCTACCATTTATCGGTGAATTGAATATGACACTTCTCTGAGTCAGTATAGGCATGCAAGATGGAAATCTGTATGCACTTTACAGCAATGGCTTTTCAGTACAGTATATGAATTTGTAAATATGCATCCTGCAAATCTTTTTTTTTTTTTTTTCCTTTTTTTTTTTGGCTGAGAATTAGCTGTATCTTGACATCTTTGAATCCCAACTCTGATATATTGTTGCCAGATGTTCCTTGACTTAATTAAAATAATAGTGCCATCCATGTCATTCTATCTTCAATTGTTGTACAAGTTCTGATATAAGTTATGCCTCGTTGTGTGTAGTAAGTGCGCGATCCTGCAGATAGATACTAATTCTATTTTTCTTGAATTGTTTACATTTACCATGGTTAGTGTTTGCAGGAAAATGGAAATGCCGGTACTTGTGCACGGATTATGAAGCCTCTTAACAAAGGTAAGAAGACTGCAATTTGGGAACTAACTGAATTAAATTGTTTCCTAAGTAGAGATGTTTTCTTAGCTTTATTTGATATTTGGAACTTCGCATATCATATTTAAAATCTCTGTTCTATGTTTCAAGATCCAGATTTTAGGTCCTTGCATGTATCATATTATTTGTGATTAGTCTCTCTTGGAACTCTTGTTACTCCATTTTGGGGCTTTGTCTACATGTGGTCTGTAGTGCCCATTGAATGGTCTCTCTTGTTGCTGAAGAGCACATCCTATGAGCTGGATTCTGTAGTCATAGCTTAACAATTGGATAGCTAAGACAATGGAAAAGCAAACGTTGAAAGCTAAGAGGCCTGATAAACGGTTGATTGAAGCTGGATGGTGAAGTCTTAATTTGTATAATAATCAGATGCTAATGCAAATAAATAGCATAAGTTTGTCTCTGTCAGAAATTATCGGGATTTCAGAAAATTAGACGAACTTTTGAAGTAATATTTCAAAATTCATGGGAAGGGGTATTGGGGCATTGCTTGATAGAGTTGTCATATTATCAAAACTTTATTGGGTGGCTTAGTGGTTTCTCTACTGGTATCAAATGTATTGATGGAAAACTATTTTGGTTTCCTTTTCAGATTGTCACATTCTATGTATTCTATTGTATGTCAACCTATAGGCTCTAGGTTTGAGGAATAAAATATGATGTGTCCAAGTGTGTGCAATCATTCCTTATTTAAGTAAACCATTTAGGACTGCAAACATCATTCTTCCAACTTAACGGTTTATGTGTATTTCCAAAGCCATTGGTTGCTTCCTGTGCCCCCAGATCCAACCCCTTTTCCAAATGGACTTTATGCTACAAGTTCATTAGTAACAATAAATTTAACAATAATATTGTACCTTAATTTGTTAATGAAAACTATACAAAAGAAATGTTGGCATGTAAAACGCACATTTAGGAGAACCTATTAGTTAATTCAACATAATTGAGTCTATTACAAAACCACAGGTTCTTACTCTATAGCCTGGTTATTTGAAGATTGCTAGATATGGTTGTAGGTGTTATTTAAGGGGGAGGGGTGGAGGGGAGATACTTGACAACTTCCTAAGGGCAAAAGGAATCTTTTTTTGAGATTTTTGAATTGCGTGAAAATGCATAGATACTCTCCTTACCATGGAGAAGAACGGAAATGCATTATTGGTATGTTAGTAATTGGTAGAATTCATATTGACTTTCGAAAAATGATATCATAAAAGTAAATTGTTGAAAAGAGTATACGAAGAAAGTGACCTGCCTTTGGTATACAGTCAAGATCTAGTGGTTCTACTGTTATCAAGTGTAAGTATTGTGAAGGCTTTATTTCTGTTTTCCCCTTGGCATGATTCAAACTTAAGGCCATAGCGTCATGTTGAATTTTCTTTTCCTGAAATGTATTTTTTAGTGAATATAATTGTGTTTTTCTTTTCTTCAAAATCCTGTCCTTTAGGAATGAAATCTCCCTTGAATAGTTCATTCCCTGAAAGAACTTTGAAGTGAGAAGTACATCAAAACTCTAATCAAACTTTTATTTCTGGACATATTTCAAAGCAAAAAGTACGGACCTTAGAGTTTCTCATTTATAAATGTTTTCAAATACATATTTTGTTCTCAATCTTTTTGTTCATCTCTTTTTAGGGTCCCAAATGCAAGCTTTAAATAACTAGTAAAAAAAATGTCATATAACATATGGCTAATGTGTAGCTTTCTTTAATCCTCTCTTTCTGTGATAATGTTTTCCTTCTCATTTTAGATGGTCCCTATCTTCCAAAAAGTTGACACACTCTATTTTCCTAGACTAATCTCACTTCTTTAAAGAAGCAAACAAGATTCCCATCTAAAGTTGCGCTCACTTCTAATTCGAGCAAAAGAACAATAGGAAAATCACTAGACTTCATTTTATGAGGAATTGTGCTGTTTGGCACCTAAAATATTATATTGGCATGGAGCGTAACGGCTACCTGTAGGATGGAATTCGATTTGTAGAACTTCAAATTGTACAAAAGTATGCACTTGGTTACTTTTTTATCTTACTGTTAGACCTTCCATCCCCTCCTGCCATGTCCTTTGTTTTGTTTAATAGCTTGGTTTCATATTTGAATGTTACTTGGTGGTGATAGTTGCAGGAGGCCCTCCTCCAAGTTCAACGTTTCACCCTGCAGACAAAGGAATAGAAGGAGATCAGGCTGCTGTTGGAGCATCACTTGAGTGTAGTGCATCTTTTTCTCATATTTCGACAAACTCATCACAACCTCCAGATGGATTGGAGCAAATGACGAAGCAACCTTTAATAATTTCGGCATCTAAAGAGATAGGGACATGTGAAAGAGAGCTAGAATTAGATGTGGGGGATGATTGCATAGGCAAAGCCAGTTGTTCAGGTAGTGCATCAAGCTTAGATACCAAAGATGCATCAGGTAATATACTAGGAGATAAAGCTGGGAAGGGACAAGATGATAGCTCTTGGTCTTCAAAGAAGATGAAAGCTGATGGAGGTATAGGGACAAGTGAAAGAGAGCTGGAATCAGATGTGGGAGATAATTGCATTGGGAAAGCCAGTTGTTCAGGTAGTGCTTCAAGCTCAGATTTCAAAGATGCGTCGGGTACTATGCTAGGAGATAAAGCTGGGAAGGGACAAGATGATAACTTTCGGTCTTCAAAGAAGATGAAAGCTGATGGAGGTATTTCTTTGAAGGCCACGTGTTCTGATCCAACAGAAGCTGCAGTTATGGACCTGGAGGGACTTGTGAACAGAGTTAAATTGATTAGAGATTTCTTGGAACTTGGAAAGCCTCCATCAAGTGCTATGCAGAATCGTTGGAAATTTCTAGAATATGAGGAATCATCCACGTCAAAATGAGTGCTCAGTTTTGAATAATGGTAAGTTCTTACATTACAAAACTGCTTTTGGCTTTCAAATGTGGATGTTTGATGGCCATCTACCACTCTAGGATCATGACCCACTCTACTGCAAAAAGGTGGTCAATTTGCTACTGTTTGTTCCATGCTTTTGAAGATACAAATGTTAGAATCTATCTTTGAGCTGCCACCCAAATGCCTTGTTCTTCCAAATGCTCTGACAAGGAAAGGAGGTGAAGAATTGGGCATTTGCACATTGTAGAAGGATAGAACCCAAAAATTCTCTCTTTTGGAAGGAGTCCAACAAAACATATTGTTACCGTCCCATCTGAATCATAAAGAATACAAAATGTTAAAGAACAAGCCTAAATTCATCCCTCATCATATAAGCATGGGACCTACCACTAATGCTTCCTCTTGTGGTCTCATATAAATGTTGCCCCATAGGTTTGATTCCTTCTGGAGTTATGACACCTGTTGGTCTGTTGACTTTGCAAATCCTAACTTTAGTGCTTTGAAATATTTTGTTTGCAACTATTAATTTGCATTGCTTAAAGCCAAGATTGATGCTTGGGTTAGGCTCTGTTGAGTTGAATTGGCATGACTTTGATTAAATTAAATTAAAGACGAGAGGTCATGAACCTATGTGCATCTATTTCTGCTGTAAGTCCATGTGCCTTATATGTTAGTGCACCTTAGGAAGCCGTGCACCTTATGTATATCCATAATGTAATGTAGATCCTTACAAGTTTTTTCTTCTCATTTTGCTATTTGTAGTTCTTAGTAAACCAAGCATAGTTATGCTTTAGTTGATTCTCAATTCATGATTCAATGGATTAAAGGAAACTTTTTAGCCCCTTGGCATTTAGAATATGAAATATGCCAGTGCTTAGCTTATCTACCTTTAAACATTAAGATCTCTCATATCTTTCTTGAAGCCAATTTTCTTGCAGATGGATTGGCAAACTTTGGTCACTCGATTATAAGGATACAAGTTTTATCAACATTAGGATCACTACCAATGCATTGTTGAAAAATAGCTTGGGAAGATCAATTAGGCCTAAAACATTATAGGTCTTCTTAAGGTTATCAATTTTGGATCCTTTTATTGTTTCATTTTATTATTTCATTGTACAGTTCTCTTAGGAATGTTAATATTTTATTTGACTTTCCAAAACTCAAAATGATGTGTTAAGGGATTGGATTCAATGATCTATCCTATGTAATTCCTAAATAGGTTTTGAGTCTTTGCTTACCCTATAATAATAATATTAATAAAAAAAAGTATTACAGTGAGAAAAAAAAAATTCTTAGTTGGTGAATTCTCATGTAAAAGATGAAGATGATCTTCTAGGCTAAGCAAAGAAGGGAAATCTTAAAGATGGAAGAGATTTGTGAAGTAACCTCCTTTTGTTTTCATTACATTCTTTACTTCGCTCGATCAATTTTGGGACGTATAAAATTGCTTGCACTCGGTTTGGAGCACAGAAAATAGCACTTAAGGGACTAATCTTTGGTTAATTGAGCAACCATTCGATGATCTATTATAAATGGTGGAACAAGAAGCACAAAGTGGCACTTCTTTACTGCCGAAGCTACATAAGCTAAATTAGTTCCTTCTCCGCCATTAGAAAAATGGAACCCCGGAAAATTTTCATGATAAGACAAGCTCAAGCCTTCCTGTTACAGCATATTCATTGTGTATAAAATAAGTCCCAATCCCTTGCATCAAAGATAAGCCTCAAGCACTACATTCTTATCTGTGATTAGGGGTCTCAAATTCTTCACTTTGAGTTTTTGATCCAGATGCGGCAATTCCGCCAGGAAATTCTTACAATTTCTTCCATCCCAAACTGGCAAAACTTCAATCACAATCTTTTGCAACAGATTTTGCTCAACACCCTCTTTGAGAAGCTCTTTAAGATCTCCAAAGTCACCCCTCAAATCGAGCAAAACACTGCAGCACCCTTGGCGGTAACAGTATTCCAAGATTGCCTTCAGGCTTATCTGATCCAATACCACCAGTTCAATTCCCTGTTGAGATGTTTCATGCTCTACATCAGTCTCCTTGTCTGTGAAGAATATAACCTTAGAATTTTCGTCCCGGGTGAGACTTGGGATTTTGATGGGAGGACCAGGAGTTCTTCCTGTCATAATCCTTAGGGGTTGCTTGGCTCCATGTTCTTGTGAAGACGGCATGGAAAAGTTACCAGTAAATAAACCGGGAGAAAGAATTACCGCATCATGTTCCTGTAACAACTTTGAATAGTATCCACCTGTATCTGTCACTCCTTCACCAAGCTGATCTAAAACATTGCCATTAACTGAGAAAGAGTACCTGAGTGTTAAAAAAGGCGTTTTAGTCAGCATTCGATGGGTAAAGGCCTCGAGAAGCCTCTTGCATAGTTCTTCTTCAACGCCTACAGTCACATCAATTCCAGCATCTCTCAGTCTCTCCAGCCCCTTCGAAAACACTACTGGATTTGGATCCACCATCCCAGCCACAACCCTTTTCACTTTGGCTTTAATCAAGGCCTCGGAGCAGGGCGGAGTTCGCCCATAGTGGTTACATGGTTCCAAGCTCACATATGCTGTTGCATTCTCAGCCAGATCCCCAGCGTCTCTCAGAGCAAAAATCTCGGCATGGGGCTGCCCGGCTTTAGGATGAAACCCCTCCCCAACGATTTTGCCGTCCTTGACAATCACACAACCCACCATGGGATTGGGACTGGTACACCCAATTCCCTTCCTGGCAAGCTCCACACATCTCCTCATATAGTACCCGTCGTCATGATCTTGAGCTACTCCACCACATCTGACCCCAACCAAACCAGAACGCGTCTTCATATAAGTTGGCGATTTGGGCACCCTTATGAGTAGATTGCAAAACCCAGGATTCGAATTTCGGTGGGACGAAGGATTAGGGGATTGGTGTGAAAGGGGGAAAGAAAGAGAAATATGAGAAGTGGTGAAGTGATTAAGTGGCGTGAGAGTGTGATTCGGGAATGAAATTCCTTGAATCTGCATAATTTTTTTGAGAAAACCCAGATGAGAAAAGTGACAGCTCAGAATAGCTAGTTCCGTCTTTTCCCTGAAAGCTGATGGGAGTAAATACGCAAAAATGGAAAGCCGAACCAGGTTGTTGTTAGGTCCCGATCTTGCTCGCTTTCAGTCAGCTGAGGAAGAAAAGTGGGGGTGCTGGAGAAGCGAGGATATACAGTAGCCGCGAGGCACCAGTCCAGGTTGCAGGCAGCACCACCTTCAAGCCTCTCCGACGGGCGTACCACGAGGAATGCACGCGCAAGGGCGTCGACGTTTCTATTTTTGACCACACGGGGGAGAAACAATCGGAGGGCACCAGTCCAGGTTGCAGGCAGCACCACCTTCAAGCCTCTCCGACGGGCGTACCACGAGGAATGCACGCGCAAGGGCGTCGACGTTTCTATTTTTGACCACACGGGGGAGAAACAATCGGAGAAAGACCCCAACAAATGTCCCCAATTTAGAGGAAGGTTTAGGGTTTAGGAATTCGCTCGCACATCCCAGCCGCACGCACCCCCCGGCTTAGCATTATCCTGGCCAGCTGCTTTCTTTATACGCTCTGCGTTTTCCGCGCTAGTCCGATGTGGGACAAGCGCACATTGTATTAAGCTAGAAAAGAATAAAAGAGAAATAAAAAGGAGGGAAATAGAAAGAAAGGGGACCGCGCCCTCGTAATTCAAATTTGTTGAATTTCTGAAGGCTGAGGAGGTTTCTCCCTCACAAAGCTTTTCAATTTCACGGCCCTCTCTGTTGTGTCCTAAGCAATGGAAGCCCCGCCTTTGAAGCTCGTCATGGTCCAAGGGCCACGCCAGGGTGAAACCCTAGATTTCCGATCCGGATCTATCATCCGAATCGGCCGTGTCGTCCGGGGCAACACCATCGCAATCAAGGATGCCGGAGTCTCCTCCAAGCATTTCGCCATCGAGTCCTCTTCATCGTCCGGGTCGGGCAAATGGATACTCCACGACCTCGACTCCTCCAACGGCACCACCCTTAATGCCACCAAGGTACTCCCCGACACTCCCTATGATCTCCACGATGGTGACTGCATCAAGATCGGAGAGTACACCTCAATTTTAGTCCAGATCGGTGGCTATAATGAGAGCCAGGTGAGGCGGAACCCTAGGCGTCGGGCCACCGAGAAAGATGCGGTGGAACTGGTGTCGGAAAATCGAGGCCGCAGATGTAAGGTTTCAAAGGAAACTGAAGATAAATGCCAACAGAAAGGTGAGGAGTTGGAAACTATGAATCGAAGGAGGGGCCGACAGAGGAAAGCTGCAGTTCTGAAGAGGGAAGACGCAACAGAGGAACTTTGTGATCGGGAGTCCGAGAATTCAGCACCTGTGGAAGGGAAACCAAGGCGGCAAGGGAGTACGCGGCGCACTCGGAGTGCGAAGAACGAGGAACCAGGGGTTTCCGAACCGATACTCGAGCCTATTCCGGAGAGTTCTGCTGTAGAACGTGGTGAGGTTAAGGGTAAGAAGACGTGGGGCGGAGGAAGAAGGAGGGGGAGGAGGAATCTAAGTGAAAAGGCGCCAGATTGCACTCATGTCGATGCTTTTGAGCATAAGGAGAATGTGGAGGAGAATAATTGGGAAAAAGAGAATAGAATTGATGTTGATAAAGGGGCCGCGGTGCGTGGAGTAGATGATAAGGTGGAAATGAGGCGGATGCTAGTTTTCTGGAGGCAGGGCTGGATTCGGGGAAGAATTTGGAAGAGAGTAGAATTGATGTTGATGACGGGGCTGCGGTGGGTGGAGTAGATGACAAGGTGGGACATGGGGCGGATACTGGTTTTCTGGAGGCAGGGCCGGATTCGGAGAAGAATTTGGAAGAGAGTAGAATTGATGTTGATGATGGGGTGTCAGTGAGTGGAGTTGACCATAAGTTGGGAAATGGGGCGGATTCTGGTGTTAAATTGGGGGGGCTGGATTTGAAGAAAGATTTGGAAGAGAAGAGAAGAATTAATGTCGATAACGAGGCGGCAATGAATGGAGGTTATGATAAAGTGGGAAATGGGGCAGAGTCTGGTGTTATACGGGAGGAGCTGGATTTGGAGAAGATAACGCTCGGGGAGTGGTTTGACTATATGGAGGTGCAGTTGCCGAAACAGATAATCGATGCGAGTGAGGGCATGATTGAGGGAATGAGACGGAAGGCCGAGCGGGTTCGTGAGTATATGGTGCAGCAGAGGAATGAGAAGGCCAAAGTTCTAGTGGAATAGAGGGTGGAGCGCTTCGGTCTATTAAGATACTATGCTGATGTTCTGAATTTATGTTGTGGATTATCGCTGCCATAAGATAGAAAGTGTTCAGAATTGTCTCTGAGCTATGCATTTAGCTGTTAACATTTTGGAGTCCTTGATCTAGTGAAGGACTGCATCGAGTCTACTCGGAAAGATGATTAGGTTTCTAGAAATTCTTCCTGACGTCGGAACCAAGACACCTAGGTACGGCTATTAGACAATTTTTGGATCAATGAGGTGGTGTTGTAGCTTGTGCAAATTAGTCTGGTACTTAACTTAGGTGCTTGCAAGACCCATCAGCGACTCTGGAAAAGTAGCATTACTCTGAGAAATTCCATTGTTACTGCACATGTTGGTCTTGAATCTTATGAATGTAATTCACTAATTAAACTTTTGCAGGTTGTACCTTTAGGAACTGGTCTTATTTTGATCTCCTGTTTCTGGATTCTTTAACAATAGAATGATTAATTAGAAGTTGTATGTTTAATTTCCATATTATTTTTTTGTATCTAGTGGCTGTACATATTTGATCATGTGTTACGGGATTCTTTAGGGAAAGTCAATTGTTAATTTCCCCACCAGTTTTCCTCCCACCTAGTGACCGGAAATATCAGAAACTGGTATTGCTTCTTCATACTGGATTCTGAAACAGTAGAATGATAAATTGGCGGTCATATGTTAATTTCCATATGATGTTTCCTTCTATCTATTGGTTTAGAGTCCCGGTGAGAGGAATCAAGACTAAGTTTCACCCTCATGAGTCAAGATCTTTGCAGTTATGAGCCTCCCACTTATTGAGGATGCTAGTAATATATTGCAAAGATGTAAAAATTTGCGGTTTCACAGAAAAGAATTTCTACCGAGTCTTTTACCATGAAGAGCACTAGATTGGTTGCTTGTAGAACTCAGATATGATTAGTTGACCTGTGCTGCAATATCTGTCTTCGATGTGAATACCCTAAAACACTTGACGCCGGGTTGAATTGTTGGATATCAAAGTACTGCTTTGTGGTGATAGCCGAGATTGCTATTTTCATTCTTGGATGGGGGCTTCTTTTTCTTTACCTGTATGTCGTAAGATTTCAGTTTCTCCTCGAGTTCTGCTAATTCTGCCAGTGTTCAACCATCGTAGCAAATAACTTAAGAGTTCATGTAGACCAATATAGATCCAGAAAAGTTACCAAATCTGCATCTAGGTTTCTGAATTGTGCAGATGATGGGTCTCCAATCAATCGTCATGTCCAGCTTGCTTTTATTTAAGTTTTTTTTTTTTTTTGTTCTCTTATTACCTCATTTGGATGTGTAATCCTTAAATGTTTCTAATTCGTATATCTTGGGCGGCCAGGCTCGTGTTCTTCAGCAGAAAAGCACAAGCGATGAACCCTCCTTGTAGGCTAACGAAACTGAGATATAGGTGCTGTCTGGGATCTCACCGATACGCAAGGCTGATGAACACCACAAGATGGAGCCTCAGATACTTCATTCATCTGAAAAACATTCAAGCACTCAGTTACTTCATTCATCTGAAAAACATACAAGCAGATGCTATGATTCCAGTAAAATGTTCATACAAGCTCCTACGACAATGGTGATATGCACAATTTGCAAGAAGAAATGTATTAGAATGTGAGGATTTATTTTAAAACTTTAAAGTATTAGGTAAAAAATCTTATTACTTATAAGATCAAGAGTTTATTCTTATATTTTTAATGTAAAATAATATCTATTTTTAACACTATTTTATTTGTATGTTGAATACAAGTATTATAAATAAACTAAAATTTAATTTCATAATATAAGAGATAATGAAATAGAGGCCTATTTCTAATTCTAATATTATATTAAAGTGTAAAACTTTATCTTAAAATTTACTTAGTTTTATAACATTTATTTTTAACAAAATCATTATCACTTCTTGGTCTCCGCACTTTCCCTTTCAATGCAACGGTGACATCTGGGTTGCTTTAGAGCAAGTCAGGCTGCTTAACTTCTGAACAAGCGGAGGTGTCTATTGAGGCTGTCACGTCAACCTCCTATACTTGTCACTAATGTCTTCTTCGTTTGTCCCTTGGTATCAACTGTACTCTTCTCTTAGTGACTAGTCGCTGTGTGCTTTACACAGGCACTCTGAGGTGATGGAGATACATGTACCATATCATTGCCCGAATGCTTTCTTTTGGACCCGCATGTTCTTGCTCATGTGCTTCCAAGACGTCTCCAGTCAAATTAAATATCAAATACTTGCTCTATTTTGTGGTTCTTGGCAACCGAAACCAATGCACAGGAGCTCATCGCTCCACATATTGCTTTGAAAGTGTACAGAAAATAGAAAGAAAACAAGAGGTGTAAAAGAGATGCTTGCCTCAAACAAAAAAAAGTTAAGATAGAAATAGGGAGGACCCAACACCTCCACATAAGCAGAGTACAAACAAAAACTAAAAAAGTTGAAAAGCCAAACTGTGTTCATCTTCCTCCTCAATCTCACAGCTTACTGAAGTCAAATCAGGCAACGAACAGTTGTATCAAGGGTGAATGCAAATAGTGTATTCGTACAGTTGAATGTTAAGCTCTTGAAATCTCTAGCCTTTAGCCATTACTACTAGTAAAAATAGGTTAACATTAAAAGTAAGAGAATGGACCTTAAGTTTATAAGTAATATAATATTAGAGTTAAAGATAAGCCTTTAATTTGTAATATTTTATATCTTGAAATTATACTTCTTTTTATATGTAATAGTCATATTAGCATGCACATTGGAAAGTAAGTATTATTTCACATTGAAAATGAAATGATGAATCTTTAAATTTATCAGTGATAAGATTTTTTTATCTAAGATTATAAAATTTTGAAATGAGCCTCATACTCTAATAACTACAAATGTACAAGCTAATAGATAAACTCCCTCACGCTATTATTGCTCTATTTTCTATAATCTCTCTATAACAATTCGATTTTTGTCTTATTGAGAGAAGACAGCTCTAACTCTTTATTTTGTGATTGTAGTGACCATACGCTCGTCTATCACTTAGGGCCCATTAAGTCTTTGATTGGAGCCGCCCTAGCTGGTCCCCAGTTTATATAAAAGCTTCTGGTCATGAATAGTCTGGACTTCCTCGAAAGGTTGTCTCAAGCGCAGAAAGAATCTAAATCACCATACCCTGGCCTATTGAGGTCCCGGGGCCATATGTTGCACTTGTCTCTTTTTGTTGGGTAATGATAATGACAAAACAGGGGTTTTACCTGGCATCATCTTCTTTTATGAATCATTTCGTAACTGGTGCTTGCAAGTTAGATGATGAATCATTCCGTAACCGGATATAAAAGTTAGATGGATCCGATAGTAGCAGTTTTATGAATTTTTCACATTATCTTTTGCTCTATATTTCTTGTTAGAACTCTTAAAATGCACGAAGAAGAGTAAGTTGGAAGATTTTTTTTTTCTTTTTCCTGAAAGAAACATATAAAACTCATATTAACATACTCATTAGTATTTGTTTGTTGACTTTTTTGATTATTTCTGTAACCTGTCCAACGTTTTTGCATCATGTAAGTCACTCGTACCTACACAGAATAAAACTTTGCATGTGCTTCGTCACGGCTGCACTGACATTAGACTTTCTAACATTTTTCACCATTGAATATTGATACAACTCGTAATGCTGAAGCATGTAATATGTAATATTAGCTTAAGAAAAGCAAATTATAGTCAAAGAGAGAAAGAGAGAGAACACAGAAATATGGGACGCTCCGAGGCTTTGTTCTCTACACACAATTGCTTAAATAATTATTGTTACAAAACATGCGTATATGCTGTCATATAAAGAAAAATACA
The DNA here is from genome assembly GCA_028551485.1 of Casuarina cunninghamiana. Classification (NCBI taxonomy): domain Eukaryota; kingdom Viridiplantae; phylum Streptophyta; class Magnoliopsida; order Fagales; family Casuarinaceae; genus Casuarina; species Casuarina cunninghamiana. Next base: position 11,691,427 of record CM052369.1, on the reverse strand, counting down.
AATGACCCTACATGTGCATATCATTATAAGACAACTAAAAGGCTTGGCCTCCATGTACACAAGATAAGACCTAGGAATCCAATAAAAAACGTTAAATATATGATATAGCGATGACAAAATGCGCCCAACAGATGTAAAATGAATGGCCCTCACGTTTCATTCTACGATTGTTGGTCTAGGGCATGGAAAGTTTTCCTTTTAAATGTAAGTTGATGCCTGTGGCGAGTCAAAGTAATATCAACTCCCAAGATAGCTGTGAAGCAAACCATGGAGAATCCCTTTCCCCTCCATGATTGTCATCTCCACAAGTTAGCTATGATTTTATACAGAGCACATGCACTCGTCCACTCCATAGCTTTAGCGTTCTTGATCTACTATAGAGCTTCTTTTCTATTCCAAGACCCCGAAACCAGAGCCGCACCGATGCTACCATGGCTTTTTGTGTTCGCTTCTGAGCTATTCCTCTCCTTCATATGGTTCCTCGGTCGAGCTTTCCGCTGGCGTCCCGTTACTCGAACCGTCTTTCCTGAAAGATTGCCAGAGGATGATAAGCTTCCGGACATTGACGTGTTCATATGCACTGCAGATCCGAACAAGGAACCCACTCTCGAGGTGATGAACACTGTGTTATCAGCCATGGCGCTGGACTATCCACCCGAGAAGCTTCACGTGTATCTTTCAGATGACGGGGGGTCTCCTTTGACTTTGCGTGCTATGAGGGAGGCTTGTAGGTTTGCAACATGGTGGCTTCCTTTTTGTAGAAGGTACGGAGTCAAGACCAGGTGCCCAGAACTTTATTTTTCGGCTCTAGACGGTGAAGGAGGTTCCCGGAACTCCGAGTTCAACACAGACCTTCAGAAGATTAAGGTGAGCTGTGTGGAACAGTTCTAATCACGTCCTTTTCTTTTTCTCAAGATAAAAGGGGTGCGGGGTAAAGGGTATTATTAGACAATAGAGTCCCAACTCAAAACAGAACACTTCGTGATGTATTTTGTAAGTTCGGACAAATTTTTTCCTCCATGACGCCTTCTGAAAAAAGGTGGACATGAACCTCTCACATGGCATCACAATCAAATTCCGTTAACACACTTATGGGCTCCTATTAATTTGAGTTTATACATTACTTACATAACACGACACCATATTGTCCAAAAATTTAACTCATGATAAGGAAACATGTTAAAATATACCCGCTTTTGAATAAAGTTAATTGAGATTGTCTATTTCCTTGGCCCGAAAACTGTGTTCTAACAGTGCTGTACTGGTGCAGGAAAGATACAAGATGGTAAAGGAATCCATAGCAAAAGAAAGAGAAGGAGGCGGGCCGAGGGGGCAATAGTAGTACCACTGCTCGAGATCACCCCACCACCATCGAGGTCCGTCTTGTTTTTCTTCTTTTTATGACACTGGCAATGATGTTTAAGCAACCCTATTCGTGGGAACAGAAACTAACATGCACTTTTTCTTATCTGCAATTGTGAAAGGCAGCCTTGAAATAGTTTGACAGATTTGAGGGTAGTCCATGATTTTTAGTCAAGAATAAATCATTTGATAATTTTTTTCTCTACGCCGATATGCTGCTCAATTATTGATATATACAATCTAATCAAGAGTTTGGCAGGTAGTAGAGGATACCGACGACACAGAGAAGGTAGGCCAACCTAAGACTCCTCTGCTTGTTTACGTTTCTCGGGAGAAAAGAGAGTCTCATCGCCGTCATTTGAAGGCTGGAGCACTCAATGTCCTTGTATGTCTCTTTCCCTCCTCTTTCTCTCTCTCTCTATAGGTATTCGATATGTCTACCAGCAATGGATAAATAACTACCGCTAATATATTGATTCAGCTACGGGTATCCAGCTTGATGAGCAATTCCCCTTACATACTTGTGCTGGACTGTGACATGTACTGCAATGACCCGAGTTCAGCAAGGCAAGCAATGTGTTTCCATCTGGATTCAAAGATCTCACCCTCGCTAGCTTTTGTTCAATTTCCTCAGAGGTTCCACAACATTGGCAAGAACGACATCTACGACAGTCACCTTAGATCGGTATTTGCGGTATGGCAATAGAAACCAAGGGTTAGCTTACGGTTGCACATCAGTCTTTAAGAACCGAATGAGGATAGACTATTCACTTTGAAAATTTCCTGCATGTTTTAGGTGTATTGGAAAGGTTTGGATGGACTTAAGGGACCTTTCTTATCTGGTACCGGCTTTTATATCAAGAGAGCGTCCTTATGTGAAAGCAACATACAAGAAGGTGCATAGGCGGTTGCTTACATCTAATGCCCTTATCACGTAACGGCAATATGATATATGGATACTGATTCCACTTCTAATTTGTAGGCACTGATATAGAGAAGCTTAAGAAAGTACTAGGCGCGTCCAATGAATTAATCAAATCCTTTCACAAAAACAACGAGCCTCATGTTATAGATGATCGAGATAGACTGCTCAAAGAAACTCAGTTACTAGCATCCTGTACATATGAAAGTGACACAAGATGGGGTAAAGAGGCAAGTAAACTTCATGATGCTTTCTTTTTGTGCAGCCATTTTTGAGTTCTCGACATTTTATATCAGACCTTCGATTTCTCCTTGGCAGGTGGGTTTTCTATATAATTCTGTGGTTGAAGATTACTTTACGGGGTTCACCTTGCATTGCAAAGGTTGGACTTCGGTGTATCACGATCCAAGGAGGCCGCAATTCTTGGGAAGCGGCGTCACGAATTTGAATGACTTGTTGATTCAAGGCACTCGATGGAGCTCCGGTTTAGTAGAAGTCGGTCTCTCAAAGTTCTGCCCTCTTATATATGGACCACGCCGGATGTCTGCTCTTGAGAGCATGTGCTACGCAGAAGTTGCCCTGTTGCCTCTTGTATTCTTCCCAGTATGGTGTTTCGCCACTATTCCTCAACTCTGTCTACTTAATGGCATTCCCTTGTACCCAAATGTAAGAACAAAACAACATTTTCATGCCCTTATGTTCCTTTTGTAGTACATGATAGGTTCTCCCATGCTTGACATTCTTCTAACATGCCACAGGTCTCAAACTTATATTTTCTTCCGCTTATGTTCATCTTTCTGTCATCCCTTTTGAACGATTTTTTTGAGGTCCGCTCAGCTGGCGGGTCATTACAGACCTGGAGAAATGAACAAAGGATATGGATGATAAAGTCGATTACATCTCACTTATATGGAAGTGTAGATGCTATCATGAAGAAGATCGGCATGAGAGAAGCTAGTTTCCTGCCAACCAACAAAGCTGTGGACAAAGAACAAATTAGAATCTACCAGATGGGAAAATATGATTTTCAAACATCAAACATATTTCTTGTTCCTCTGGTAGCGGTAATAATCCTGAACATGGCGTCTCTCCTTGGTGGAATTCTTAGAGTTATCTTTGTCTTCAATGGGGACAAGATGTTTGCTCAAGTTTTCATCTCATTCTACGCTTTGGTTATGAGTTTTCCAGTAGTTGAGGGGATGCTGATGAGAAAGGACAAGGGACGGATACAACCATCGACCGTTCTATTATCTGCTATGTTTTCTGCTGCTTTCTGGTTTTTGGGTTCCATGATTCTTCTCTTCTAAGCATTTTCTATTCTGCATTCGTGGATGTTTAGCTAATGTGTTACGTGCACTTAAATAAGAAGTTGTTTGATATGTGAAAAGGGTGAAAAACTTGACTTTCTCTCGCAAAACACAGCACTCTTCACTCTTGATTGGCAGAAGATATTTCTTCCTTTCGTTTGAAGAAAGCAAGTTTACTTAAGAAGGGAAAAAGCTGGGGGAAGGGGGTTTCTACTGTAACTGATGTGTGGTTTTACAGTAGGGAAAGAGGGTTTCTACTGTAACGATATGGGAAGTACCTTGTGTTGTTTTTGGTTCAAGTAAGTTCTCTCTTTTTCAGTGAATATATGTACTACCGTTGTAACTATCCTTGGACGAATGAAGTTGAAAATTTGTAGCCACTGTCAACTGCCTTACTGCTCTGTTTTTTCTCAGCTTATCTCCCCTGTTCTTTTTGCACGCTGTGGTATCCTGCCTCACTATCGGGTGTTAATTAGCTAGTTATTTTCATACTGGGTTCACTAATCTGAACCTAGAAAATCTAACATGTTATCAGAGCCGAACTCTTTGAAAGATCCAATATGATATCAGACCCTAGTTCTTTTAAAACAGGGCCTATAAACCCTTCAAACCAGCAACCAAAAACTCCCAAGCTAGCAGCAAGAAATGGCCTCTTACTCCTCAAAACAGAGAACTTTCCCTATCCTTATTAACGGGGGGAGAATTAAAATATCGGTCCCATTTTGTTCATAAGCGTTGTGGAAGCTTGAAGGAGTTGCCTTCCCAGAGGACGATGCTGAATTCACCTTGGTCAAGCTACAAAAGTTGCAGAAAAATAAGGAAGGAGAGGGAGAGCATTATACAACATTTAGCTGGCTGTGACTGAGCCCATTTTCCGTATATTTACAATGCTCCAAGTTCTAAAAAAGCTTGGAACATCTGAAGAGAAGAATACTAAAGAATTCTAAGGTAGGAAGAGATTCAGAGGATGTGAAAAATGGATGAATTACTAAATGTCCAATGATTACATCTCGAGAACATTTTTTTATATTTGAATTATTATTTAATGATTATATCTTTTCAACTAAAATTGTATCCTCCATAATTAATTTCACCAAATGTCCTTTACTTTACAAATAATAGATATTCTTATGTAAAAAATATTTAAAAGCATATTTTATGAGAAGACAAGAAGATATCGACGAGCATGTGTCCACTAATGAAACCAAATTGTCTAAGACGACAAAAGCGCAGGTAAAAAATAAAGAAACGGTGAAAAAGTCAGCATATCCCTTGACAAAGACCCGTGTCGTGTTTTCCTTCCCATACAATGACCGGCCGGCTATGGTATAAAACAATAGGTTAAATGCTTGTTTTTGTGAATTGAAGTGGCTTAGTGGGAAGTCCAGTCCAATGGTGAGAGTTGATGGCATTTGTCAGTGAAGAAATCTTAGTGTTTATAAAGAATTTAATTACTCTTTCTAACAAGATCAGTTATTTGGATTGAAATCCAAGTTTATGACAGAGTAGTATTAGAGCTTCCTTACTCTAACACCAATGTCAGTGTCCTTAAAGTTATCAATGGATAATTTAAATAAGAGTAAAAAGATTTTGGTGCTTAAAAAGAGATTGATTACTGATCTTATGAATTGAAACCTAAACCCATGACATTGAATTGTTCTTAATGTACTGGCAAACAACATAGCCCATCAAAAAAGAGGTTGGAAACCAAACACAAACAAGATCCAAAGGCCTGAAATCCAAGTTGAATTAAGACTTATTATACAAACTCAATGGGATTAGCAGGCATTGATCCACAATTGCATGATCTTCCATCGTACTCCTTATTTTCTCAACTTGATTGCCAATTTCTCATCACAACTGTTTTTTGCCTTCATCTCTAATGCTTCGTTACTCCTATTATTAAAATTCGATGTTTATTCCATTTTGTAAATATAGTTCCATTTTTAATAAGTTAGTTTAAAAGAAGCAAAAGGATGTTTTTATATTATATAAGAATTCAAGTTTTAAATAGAACACTATTTTGTTTGTAAATTGAGTACCCATTGAAAGTATTTTCCCATATTCAAGGCAAGAAAATATGTTGAAATTTAGTATTTTTTTCAAGATTATAAATGTATTGAAACATATCGTATTTTTTATATTTAAAGATATTTTCTTCTTTTACAATTTAATTTTTTAAGGAAGTGAAACTTCTAACATGAAGCTTCTAAGCTTTCTTTTGCGTATTGCAAAACCATGACAACTTAAGCCTTAGCCTACCGAAACTAATATATATTATCCTCCTTCATAATTGTTGAAAAGATAAACATATGATTTATTTCAATAACACTTGAGAGTGAACAAAATTAGTGGTCTTAAGTTGAATTATTTATTTTATTAAGAGCTAATTTGTTGCCGCCATCATTCTCTATAATTAAATATATTCTTCTCTTAATTGTCAACGTAAATATTTTGAAGATATCGCTGAATCCATTTGTAAATCTACCTCGTGGCTCAAAAGCCACCTGTATGAAATTTCTTGTGACACAATAATGTCGAGAAGGAACCTTCTTTTAGCATAGTAATTAATCATATAATCAGGCAAGATCCTAGCTCACATCAATTGAAAAGATCAAAGAACAGTACCACTAAATGACAAAACTTCTAACATGGAAAAAGTGGAAGAATATGGATCAAACACGTTAGCCCAAAATGTCTGCTAAACAATTGGGATACGCCAAAATATGCAAATATCATTTCTCTTGATAACAGTTTCTTTAGTCATATTTTTATTGGTACTAGAGTGGAACAAAAGCTAAAATGAAGTCCTTTTCTAGACTACAATGAAGAATCCTAAACATTGCTAAAGTTTGAGTCTTTCTCCCCTAATAAATTCCTTAAGTCCCCACTTTATTCCTGATAATATAAAAAAGTATGGTTACATAAAAAATAATAATGAAAGTATGACGTCTACCCTTTACTTCATACTCACTCTCTTCTTGGGCTCCAAGCATTCCACCTAGCAGCCCACGTTTCCAAACTACGAGTCAATGGCGAGAATGGAGTAGGTTCTTCGGTCTTTCACCCGGTCAACAAAAACGAACAGGAGAAAAACCTTACCGCTGCTGTCCAGAATTGACACGGCTTGTCTGCAACTTTTTGGTCTACACTCCTAAATGGTAGTATATAATAATCATGCGAGTCTACCAAATTAACCCATCCCAGAAGCGAGCAGTGAAGTAAACAATGGAGGATCCCCTCCCTCTGCATGTCCGCCATGTCCACAGAGTGTCCATGTTTATCAACAGGTCACATTCAATTATCCACTCTATAGCTTTAGCTTTCTTGGTTTACTACAGAGCCTATCTGATCTTCCGAGACCCCAAAGGCAGAGGATCCCCACTTCTACCATGGCTTCTCGTGTTCGCTTCGGAGCTCCTCCTCTCCTTCATATGGTTACTCGGCCGAGGTTATGGGTGGCGTCCTGTTACCCGGACAGTCTTCCCAGAGAGATTGCCGGAGGACGATAGCCTGCCGGCGATTGACGTGTTCATATGTACGGCGGATCCGAATAAGGAACCAACTGTGGAGGTGATGAACACTGTGCTATCGGCGATGGCCCTGGACTACCCACCCAAGAAGCTTCATGTGTATCTTTCAGATGATGGCGGTTCTCCTCTTACTTTGCATGGTATGAGGCAAGCTTGGCGGTTTGCAAGAGAATGGCTTCCTTTTTGTAGGAGGTATGGAATCGCGGCCAGGTGCCCGAAGGCATACTTTTCAGCTCCAGAGGATGATGGAGACTATGGGAGTTCCGATTTCGTGACAGAGCGACAGAAGATTTTGGTAAGCTTCCGAAAACCTTTTCAAATATTTGAAGAGGGTGGTCAAGGAGTTAAAACTATTTAATTAATACTTTCAAACGTATCTTCTTTTTGTCTGTAAAAAGGGGTATCAAACTCTTTCCCACCTTTTAGGTCGCCGCTAAGAGATTTTTTTTCTATGTTGTGCTTAGTTTTTTATTGATATATTGTGAAATTCAAGTCATGTCTTCTACAAGAGTTTTATTGTCAATAAGTACTTAATAATGAGCAAGTGTTACCTAGGACCTTTTGGCCCTAATTTCGACACTCCAAATAGATGTGAGGGTTACACAAAAAAATTAAAAATTAAAATTCTAAAAATATTAAAAGAAAAAGAATCTATGGAATTACTTAAAAGATATAATATGAATTTCAAAAATACTTACAATAAAAATATGAAATTATTTATAAACTTGGAAAACAAAGAACAATTTGATAATGACTCAAAACATCAAAACACCAGTATGTTATTTTCCCTTAAAATTTTGTCTCTGTACATTTAAGTTTGATTGTCGGAGGTTGTTCGTTTGGCTATGCTTTTTAGTTTTATTCAGGCCTAATATTTGTGCTTTAGCAATCATAATAGATGGGGTGATATTGGTGTAGGAACGATATGAGATCTTCAAGGAATCCATTGCAAAAGTTAGAGAAAGAGACGGGCCAATGGACAGTGGCAGGATCAATGCTCGAGATCACCCTTCCTCCATTGAGGTACTTCTCTTCTTCTTCCACAAAACAAATTAGTATGGATAACTCTGCATATATTGCACAACGATTGGTCGGTTTACTGAGAAGCTTAATTGTGAGTAAAAATTTGAATTAATAAAATTATCATCTTACTTTTGTAAGATTATCATGCCTTACTCTTAATTTTGATTCCACACCCAAGAGTTTGGCTCTATCGTAGTGCATGCTAGCTTTGCTTGCTTGCTAACTACGGGATCGTTTTGGTTGTGGGTGTGCCAGCTTTTTAAAAGAAATCATCGACTTATTCATTTTGGCTCAGAAAATGCAACACTTAATATTAACTTAGACTGTCCAATTTTCTAACTTAATGAGGTTGGCAGGTGATACAAGATGATGCCAACGACACAGCGCTGATGCCTTTCCTTGTTTATGTTGCCCGTGAGAAAAGGCCTTCTCATCACCACAATTTCAAGGCTGGAGCGCTCAATGTCCTCGTATGACTCTTTCCGAAGTATCTATGTATTTTATATATGTCCTCATGAAGTATCATCAGCATATAAATAACTTATCCTATCAACACTGCAGCTACGCGTATCCAGCGTGATGAGTAATTCCCCTTTCATACTCGTGCTGGATTGTGACATGTATTGCAATGACCCGACTTCAGCAAGGCAAGCAATGTGTTTTCACCTGGACTCTAAGATCTCACCCTCGCTATCTTTTGTTCAATTCCCTCAGGGATTCCACAACGTCAGTAAGAATGATATCTACGACAGTCAGATGAAAGCAGTATTTTCGGTATGGGAAAAGACTTTTTAGGTTATGTTGAGCATTCGAGAGAGTTCAAGAACTGATGAAGGTAGGATTTTCACTAAGATTTTTCCTCCCATTGTTTTAGGTGCTATGGCCGGGTATGGACGGACTTAAGGGACCCGTCTTGTCTGGGACGGGCTTTTATATCAGGAGGGAGTCATTATGTGCAAGTACCAACCAACAAGGTTCGTTGGATTATAAAAGCATGCCATGGTTGCTTATATTGGATGCCATTTGTTAAAAATGGCATAACAAAAGTTTCATGCTGTTTGATCTTAGTTCAAAAGTTCTCTCTCTCTCTATATATATATATAGAGTAAAGACCTTTCTACTTTTTAGACAATTTTTGAGTAGGTATAGACTTTTTAACCTGTAATTAGAGTCCAAGGTCAAGAGGTTACATCCTTCATGTTGGTTGTGAGGCAATATATTAAGACTAGCATAGCAAAAATCCCATAGTATTTAAATGTTGTTTGAGAATTCTCTGCATGTGGAGAGAAAAATATTACATTTTTTAATTGATTTTTGTAATAGAAACAATTTTTTTAGCACCATCTTAAAATACTAATACTCATTCCACTTCTTACTTGCAGAGATTAATCTTGAGGAACTTAAGCAATCAGTTGGATCATCTAATGAGTTGATCAAATCCCTTTCCCAAAGCTATAGGCCTTACGTTATCAGTAGCGAAGGAGGACTGCTAAAAGAGACTGAAATACTAGCCTCTTGTACTTACGATAATGGCACTAAGTGGGGTAAAGAGGTAAGTAAGGCCCACGAGTTACTACCCGCTTTTTCTATAATAAAGTCTGAGTTATCGATTAACGGAATTTCATAAGAGTACTTTTCTTTCTCCTCGGCAGGTTGGTTTCTTGTATGATTCTGTTGCAGAAGATTTCTTTACAGGATTTATCCTACATTGCAAAGGCTGGACGTCGGTTTTCTATAATCCATCGAGGCCACAATTCTTGGGAAGCGGCATTACCAAGTTGAATGACTTACTGATTCAAGGAACAAGGTGGAGCTCCGGACTAACAGAAGTTGGTTTCACAAAATTCTCCCCTTTTTTTTACGGACCAAAACGAATGCCTCTTCCACAAACCTTATGCTATGCAGAACTTACACTCTTCCCTTTCTATTGCTTGCCACTATGGTGTTTTGCTACCATACCTCAGCTCTGTCTTCTTCATGGAATCACCCTATATCCGAAGGTAATACAACGTACACATATATTATTGCCTGTCATGTTTTTTTTAATGCGTGGAGTTATTTCTTTCTTTTACAAGTTGCTGCAGTAGACAAAGGTTTCCCCACACTAATCTACGTCCATTTTTCACAGGTCTCAAACTCATATTTCTTAGTATTTTTGTTCATCTTTTTGTCGTCCATCTCCAAACATTTATCTGGTGTCCTCTTAACGGGTGGTTCGTTCCAAATATGGAGAAACGAACAAAGGATATGGATGATGAAATCAATTACATCCCACTTATATGGAAGTTTGGATGCTATTATGAAGAAGCTGGGTGGTAGAGAAGCTAGTTTCTCCCCCACCAACAAAGCCGCAGACGACGAACAAGAAAAACTGTACCAGATGGGAAAATTCGACTTCCAAACTTCAAACATGTTTGTGATTCCGATGGTTACCTTAATCATCTTGAACATGGGTTCATTTGTTGCTGGACTTTTCAGGATGATATCTGTTGGCGATTGGGACGACATATTTGTTCAAGTCTTCATCTCATTCTATATCTTGACCATAAATTTTCCAATCATTGAAGGAATGATTCTGAGAAAGGACACGGGACGTGTTCGGCCATCAGCAACCGTGTTTGGGTCTTGGGATTTGTTACTATCAGGCGATAAGCAAGATCTAAGTCTTTTATTGCATTACAAGTCTCTTGAGGCTTCATTTCTTTTCTTCTTCTTTTTCTTTTTTTTTTTTCTTTTATTGGAAATATAAGTGGGGAGTTTAGGCAATTTATTAGGAGAGGAGGCTTGTTTATCCTGTAATAAAACCCTCAGATACTACTGAGTTGTCAAGATCCGGATAAAGACAAGTTCCTTGATACTTCATTAGTTGAAGAAATAGTTCTATTTGGATAATAAACATCTATGTTTTTTAATTTCGTATATTGGAATCTCCCGATCAATCCAAGATCAGAGTGATTGATCAAATGGATCCTAGAATCTGACTTGTTAAGCCTCTTGGATCTATTTCTAGCCATCGCATTGGTTACTTTTGTAATTTTGGACGCATGACAATTAGTTGGTTATTGAGTCTGCAAGGTGTTAGGCTGTAATTTCTTGTCATCAGTGATCTTGATTCTGATGAGAAGCCCCTTTCTCTCTCTGCTACACTCACATGCACACAATACACACCTAGCAATCACGTACTTATCATATAAAGCAATTGGAGTCACATGCATCGCCTTGCACTTAAGACTATCACCGTTCGAGCAATCTTTCCTTTTCAATTTTCACAAGAAAACTGCTGAAATTTTTACTTTTGTTTTCCTCATCCTTTTCAAAAGCCATCATCGTCTTCCTCACAAGAAGTGATTTGATCCAAGACACCCTTTTACTCAAACCCATCGGAGATCAACATAATTTCATGGCTCACGAAGAAGAAAAGCCTAAAAGGGTCCAATACCCATTGGACTCGAACTCCTACAAGATTCTTGATGAAGTTGGTGTTGGTGTAAGTGCTGTTGTTTACAAAGCAATATGCATTCCCATGAATTCCATTGTTGTGGCGATTAAAGCCATCGATCTTGATCAATCTCGGGCAGATTTCGACAATGTTCGACGGGAAGCCAAGGCCATGTCTCTTCTGTCCCACCCAAACATCCTCAATGCTCACTGCTCCTTCATAGTTGATCATCGCCTTTGGGTGGTGATGCCATTTATGTCTGCTGGTTCTCTACAGTCTATAATATCATCTTCATTCCCCAACGGGCTGTCAGAGCCTTGCATTGCCATAGTCCTGAAAGAAACCCTTAGCGCCCTAGCGTATCTTCACGGCCAAGGACACCTTCACAGAGACATAAAGGCCGGTAACATCCTCATAGATTCAACTGGGTCCGTGAAGCTTGCGGACTTTGGAGTATCGGCCTCAATCTACGAGTCAAACTCAGCTAGAGGATGGTCCTCATCCTCTTTGATGCTCACTGATGTTACTGGCACGCCCTATTGGATGGCCCCAGAGGTAATACACTCGCATAAGGGGTACGGATTCAAGGCTGATATCTGGTCATTTGGAATTACTGCATTAGAATTAGCCCATGGCTGCCCCCCTTTGTCTCACCTCCCTCCTTCAAAGTCTCTGCTTCTGAAGATCACAAGGCGGTTTCAATTCTCAGATTACGCAAAGCACAAGAGTGACAAGCACAAGAAATTCTCCAAGGCATTCAAAGACATGGTGGCTTCTTGTCTCGATCAAAACCCATCAAAAAGGCCTACAGCTGAGAAACTGATGAAGCATTCATTCTTCAAGAATTGCAAAGGTTCGGATTTTCTTGTGAAGAACGTCTTGCAGGGACTGCCTAGTGTTGAAGAAAGGTTCAAGGAAAGCAAGATTGTACATGCGCAGTTCACGAACAAGAATGACGGTGACGATGAGGAGGGCGATGAGGGTGCGACAACGGGGCAAATCCTAAAAGAAAGAAGGATCAGTGGATGGAACTTCAACGAGAACGGGTTTGAACTCGACCCAGTGTTCCTAACCAAGTTCGATGATGATCCAGCTATGAAACAAGTACGGTTTGGCGGTAAAACAATAATTCAAGACAAGGGGGGTAAGTTGGATGAGTCAAGTGAGTCTGCTCCGAGTTCTTCGGGCCAAGTTGTAAAAGGTACCCCAATAGGTTGTGATACTGGGGCCAAGAATAAAGTTGTTAGTGAGACTAAGGTTGAAGGTGGGGAAACCCAGGTGAAGGGTCAGGTGAAAGTTCAAGATGGAGAAGGTAAGCAGGGTGAGTCTAGTGAGTCAAGCCCGAGTTCACCAACTTTTGTTGTGCAAGAGGCCCACGTGTCTATGCATAGCGAGGGTGGGAGCAGAAATATGGGTGAGGTTGAGGCTGGAGATAAGGAAGCTGTGGTGAAGGGTGAAGTGAATGTCCAAGACGAGAGAAGTCAGTTGGGTAAGTCAGCCAATCCAATTCCGGGTTTACTAAGGCATGGAGAGGAAGGGGACCTTGTGGGTTTCCCTCGTGGGGCTGTGGTTGTTAATCCCGGATTGGATAAGGAAACCATGGTGGAGGGTTTGGTGATGTTAAAGAGGAGCTTGGATGAGCAAAGGAAAAAAGTGAACGATTTGATTGTTCTGTTACGTGGGGAAGAAGGTGGAGATGTAAGTAGGGAGGAGCAGATGGATCAGGTTGTAGAGACTCTGAAGGTAGAGTTGGATAATGAGAGAAAAAGGAACGACGAGTTGGAGATAGAATTAGACTTTCTCAAGTGTCAGGTAACTGCTACAACTTCAAGAGGCGGCCGTGGCAGCCACAGTAGCAGTGCTGATTGAAGGGCGATTCAAGATTAAAAGAAAGCTGAAACTTTTCAATCCCCTAATGCAACATCGTTGCCCTTGTTCCTAATATGCTTTGTCGATGTAGGATATGCAATAATGGACCTCCTGTCATCATAGTGTCATGGTAATGTAGTATTGTATTTGATCATATGATTCAATAAACAAGACTTGTCATTTCTCAGGCTTTAGATTTTTGGTGTTTGGTAGTAATAATGGTGCCAATTGAAGAATGCTATTTTGCATTTCAATGTCTTAACAAGGCACATTTGATTTCGTGAAATTGAAATTTTATACTTCTGAAAGAAGCAAACGATGACCATTGAGTGAACACTCCTAATGTATGTTGGAGGACATTCTTCAGAAGAGAATGACCCTGCACGTATTGACTCACGAAATCAGAGGGTCATGTTGGGCTATTTTCAACACGTCAGCCCTAGTGACCCAAGACTAAACCGAGATGGACTCATGACCCACAAGCGACCCACGAACGACCCACGAACGACCCACGAACGACCGAACTCCATGTTCGTCATTACTGCAAAATCTTAGCCACTGCTGATCCATAAATACCTCCAAATTTGGCTGAATCTATACATAATTCCTTGTAATTAAGTGATTTCCTTATTTAATTCATTGTAAATTTTATAAATCTGTCTTCTGCTTCATGTTGTAATCAATCAGGTGAATATAATCAATAAAATTAAAAGCTTTCTGATTTTGTTCTCTTCTCTCTCTTCTTTGTAGTTTTTCGGCAAACCTAGGGTTCCAATGATCGATCCCTTGTTGTCCCTTTCTTTCATTTGGCCTTAGGAAGACATGACCTTGATAGCTTCAATAACAAGTATGGTGGATTGAAGATTATTTAGCAAAGTTGGGAGAATTCATCTTTGCATTTTCAACTACAATCATATATTTTTGACTTGAGTGTCAACTATAATCGTCCTTGAGTTTCTAATTCATCCCAAGAGTTCAATTATCGTTGTTGTCCTTCAATTTTCCTTCCTATAATCATTAACAACAAGAAAGCTATATTATTTCTTTTTCTTTAGTATTTGAACTTAGCCATCCATTCGATGGTTGTTTAATTTACCATTATATCACGTAACATATGCATAACCTAGTATCCAACAACATTATAAATTTATAATGAGAAAATATTAAATATTTTTATCATTTTATCAAGCAGCTCTCTATCTTGAAAGTCAACTGCTTCCCCCCCCCCCCCCCCCCCCCTCTATCTTGAGTTTCTAATTCATCCCAAGAGTTCAATTATCGTTGTTGTCCTTCAATTTTCCTTCCTATAATCATTAACAACAAGAAAGCTATATTATTTCTTTTTCTTTAGTATTTGAACTTAGCCATCCATTCGATGGTTGTTTAATTTACCATTATATCAGGTAACATATGCATCACCTAGTATCCAACAACATTATAAATTTATAATGAGAAAATATTAAATATTTTTATCATTTTATCAAGCAGCTCTCTATCTTGAAAGTCAACTGCTTCCCCCCCCATCTTCCACGTTAATAAAAAATACTGTCTTAAAACCCGAAATTCCTAACGTGTTCAAGAATAAGAGAACAGCTCAATTAAACATCAACTCTTCTCTTTGATACCAAGCTTGACTGTTATGCAAAGTTTATCTTTCTCTTAGTTAGGGTCTCCGTATAACAAATAAAAAATAAAAATAAAAGAAGAAGAAAAAGTATTGAAAATGATGGGTACTTTCTTTCTACAGGGGTCCTTCCAGTGTCACGGATTACTTGAGTGCAAGGATCCTTTCCGGCAATGGGCTTAAAATTCAAAACAATTAAAGGCAGTCCTGCATCTTCGAGGCATGTTGTTGGTTTATGAAAATGGAAGAGTCGTGATCACTTTGCTTGGAGTAAGTGGCAACGCTGGCAAACAAAAATCAACTAGTACACTTTGCTGATGACAAATTCTGACATCAGATTCATTTTTATAAAATTGAAGCGTGAGATAATGTGAATTCATTATTGGCTTAAAATAAAACACTCAACTTCCAAGTCCTCTCTCCTTGGACTGTCCCTGATATTCCCCTACCAGGATCCGACGCGTGGCCGAACTCATTAACACCTGCTTATCTGTTCTCACTCTTCATTTTGTTTCGGATAATATTTGGATGTAAATCAGGGAGAGGGGAAGGATGTCCGCTAGTTCTATGCTGGATTTGGTAAAAAAGGCATAACACTTGCGGACGGAAGTTCCATATGAGGTAAGCGGGGGCCAAATATTTAAGTACATTTCAGGGGTTCCTCCAATGGGATTTTCCGGCTTCCGCTTAGGATTTTTATGGGCTTTACTGCAAGTTTTCATCAGTCCTCCCCAGAATTGAGAACCCAACCTTCTGTCCTCACCATTTTCTCCAGGTCAGTTTTTTAGTTCTATAAACCCTCTCTCTCCCCCCTTTCTCTCTACTTTTGAGAGATTTGTTTCTTTATTTGTTTACCCTTTTCTGTATGATTTGATATGCCCTAGACTGTTCTTTTTTTTTTTTCTCTTGCTAGGTCTGACGGAACCAAAAGCAAATATGGAGGAGAACAGTTTGAGCCACCCTTTGAAATACCCACATATTGGCACTAGAGCCATTAAAGACTGCGTCAACGATATTAACGTTATGGCTAACGCTGAGCTGAGCTGCAATCGCCAAAGCCATGGGGAGGATTACGTCAATGGGTTTTCATGGCCTCCGAGATCTTACACATGTAGCTTCTGCAGAAGGGAATTCAGATCTGCTCAAGCTCTGGGTGGCCATATGAATGTCCATAGGAGAGACAGAGCCAGGCTGAGACAGTCACCCCCAAGTGATGGTCAGTACCCCGTTCTCAACGTTAACTTCAACCCTAATCCTAACCCTAACCCACCCCAACTTCTCATCCTCATCATCATCACCATCACTCTCATCTCCTTCAACGAGGCTCAAATCATTTGCTCTCCCTTTACCTTCTTTGATTTCTCCGACTCTTTCGTCATTAACTTCACCTCCTTTTGCTTCTCCTGGTGAAGTGAAAAGCCGGGCTTCAGTTGGTAGCTTACTTGATTCTTCGCGTCCCAAAAGCATGGATGTAGCTGAAATGGATACTGAAAAATCATTTCATGAAGCCGGAGACGTTGACGGTTTCAAGCAAGAAGATGGGTGTAAGAATTTGAAGAAGACTGAAATCCTCAGGTTAGACTTGGAGACTTGTCCCTTCAGTGACTCAAAGGGGGATGATTTGGATTTGGAGCTTCGCTTGGGATACTCTTAAATGAGCTTCTTCAAAATCTTTATTTGGCTAACTGCATCAGTACTATCTGAGAAGATCAAGTATATTGTGTGTTTAGCATGTAGTTCCTACTTTATGGCTTAAATTTTCCCCAAGTCATTTCCTGAAGTATGTGTTCTTTTGAACTTATTGTCACTTTCTTATATCTGGATAAACACTTGCTCTTTGATCAGATTTCTAGTGCCATATGCATAAAGATTTCAGTGATATCATTCGCGTTTCTTGATTCACAAGAGAAACATAGCTTTTCCATTCCATTCCACCTTGCACCGGTGGAGGAAGGATGGTGTTTCCTCTTTGCTCTGGTCTTTCGTTGTTGGCATGTACAAGGTAGGTTAACTGTTACTTAACAACAAATTTGGTTTACTTAGAACCACCAGTAAAACTGAAGTATGATGTGTCATGTCGCTGATAAGTGATGATTAAGAAGATGAAGATAAAAATTAAGGCTTGCTGTCCAATCTAGGTCGCTTGTAAGCAGCCTTTTCTTTTCTTTTTCTTTTTCTTTTTTCAAAAAAAGGATCTTACATGGTAGACAGCAAGATACGTTGTCACGTGGGGAGTGAGATTCCATGCATGATGATGCATGGATGTGGGATTGGTTACTGTCGTAACTGCCCAAACAATTAATTATTTTTTATATCACCCAACTAAATCTGAATTAAAATAACGCAACTCCTCCTCTGGTGAGACTTCAATATACAATAATTTTTTAATTTCCTTTGTCGCTTTGCTGTTGGCTAGGAGTCACCGTTTTATATGCATATTCCCTTTCTTTTCTGTTCATATCTTACCATTTCATAAAAATGAAAATATTTTACTCAAGCTTTGGAAATATGTTGTGGAATTCCATGTTTCGTGATTTCATGTACGATTTAAAAGGATAAATAAAGATTGAATATAAAAAGAATGTATAGTGTAATATAGGAACTTTTACACCCTATAATCAACCACTTATGGTAGCATGAGTGCACCAAGGAAATTATGGCACTCATCGTTCCATGAAACCAGTGGCTTGCTTTGTGGAAGAAATTGGAGCCTTGTAACTTCTCACGCTATTCTCGTTTTATTTTTATACTTAAACCCATTTTCAATCTATGATTAATATGTGATTCTAGCTTATAGTCTCATTTGAGACAATTATTTTCTAATAGATTTTGCCACCATCCATGGCATGTAACGATGTAGTCATTCTCTTACTTGCAAGGCTTCCTACCCATTATAAAGCAAATAATCAGTCTTTTTCATCAACATCATGGATGGATGATTTCGGTGATCCTTAAAGTGCTGCGAAACTATTAAGATATTTTATCACTAATATTTTCATGTAAATTTAGTACAAATGTAGAATTTCTTAAACAAAGTAAAATATGGGAAGTACTGTACACTTAAATTGGTAAAAGCTTAAGATTCTAGTATGATAGAATTTCAATAATCTATGTAAAATCGCTTATAATTTCTTTAAATAAAAATAAAAAATCAGTCGATCATGCTATGCCTCATCAGAAAACTTAAACAAAAATAAAGAGAAATAGTACCTAACAGATGTAAAATGTGATTCTGCCTTCAGAAGAGTATCTGGTTATTATCCAACAAAGGTTTCGTAGAACAAAATTGCACGATTATAGTATCTCCCCGAAAAGTCAGTACAAACGCAAAACAAAGGAGAAGTTACATGGAGATACATGTAAGAAATCTTTGTCATTCACATCTGTATTACCTATCACTGAGACTATCATGGTTGCCATGCCAGGATACATGAGTTGGTCATCGGATGCTTTTCCCGAAATCTGATGGTTTGCATGTTCCCGACATTGCCTGGGAGTCAAACGGTATGATGGCTTTTCCTTAAATAGAATGAAATTTTTGGGTCAGTTTGAAGCATTACAGAGAACTGAGAAACCCCAAACTCTTTCCCAAGATGGCACATAGTCAATAGGACACTCGCATACCGACAAACCAGTACCTCCATCCCCAACCTCTTCTTTCATAATACTGTGATCACGAAATCTGAGGAATCAGGTTATCCTCCAAACGGGTTTCGTTTTGCTTAGCTTACTTTTTCTCTCCGTCTGAGAAGGGAAAAAAAGGTATTCTGTCTTGAAATGTATGAAAATTTAAAAGATGATTTGCGAAAAGTTTGCTTTTATTTTAAAAAATAATTTATTATTTATTAAGGAAGTTGACCTTTATCCATTATAACAACAAAAACAAAGACCGTTAGATAGTCGACCTTTATGTGGTTAGTAAAATCATGGAACCAAGTGATAAAAATTGAAGTTAACATTTGAATTTTGAAGCGTCTACATATAAAAAAAAAAAATTATTGTAATTGTAGAGAAGTGTTCTCTATTTTCAGAAAACATTATTGTTTATACTGTGAAAATAGGGTAGTTTGCTCAGAAAAATACTTCAAAGATCTTTAAAAAAAGAAAATGTGGCTACAAACACTATTTATTTCCTTGGTAGCTGCCTAATCATCTGCTATGTACGTGAGACTACGCTTTCTCCAACACTAACGACTATATGAATTATCTCTTGTGTATATAACAAAGATTCTAAACTATTCATTTGCCGGGTTTTTTTTTTTTTTTAAAGATCTTTGTGTATCAGTTTTTAACACATTCATTTAAGGCTCTATAAATATATATATTAGCTCTGACACAGTTTCAGGAATGATGATGTGACAAATCTTGAAGGAAAATCGCGTTAAACATTTGCCAATCCCACTCAATCTATAAGATAAATTACATGATGTAGTTTTGAAATCCGCTTCTAGGAAATAGTTGTATGAGGTAGCAGAAATATACATAAGAGAGTTGAAAGTAGAGCACATGGCAGCATTCATTGACAATTATGAAACGTACAAGTTTTCCCTCATTCACGCCCGACACTGATGGGTAAGCAAGTGCTCTAGAACCGTGAATTTAAGTTCTTACTTTGCATTATTCAATCAAATATGCAGGCCCTCAAGAGAGAGAAAGAGAGAGCTCTTAGAGTATCGTGCAGGTTGATCAAAGTTACCATCATAATACAAAGATACATTTCCAAGAAAGTTGATATAGACAGCACATAAAGTAAAATTTACCCCCAGTCAGCCCCTCCAGATTGTCCTTATTGAGTTCGTGTCTGTGTCACTTTTCGTTACTTCTATTTGCGTATCCAAAACCGACAAACTTCAACAGTTCTTCTCGAAATCATCCCTGACAGCGTTAGATCATGATCAGATTGTGCTTCCAAAGTTGCCATTTGCCAGACACTAATACACTTGGCTTCCATATCAAGGAGAAAAGGATCTTTTTTCTTTCTTATCAAGTCTCTCCGCCAGTTCAAGTAAAAGGAAACGATTACCGTACCTTTGGATTTAGCATCCCATTCATCACTCCATCTTTTTTCTTGTGAAAAGAAAGGTATCAGAGAAAAGAGGGGCGAGTACTGCTTTCTTCAGGACGAAGCCTCAATGTGCTGGACAAAGAACATTTTTACCTAAATGCCTCAACTCACCTCCTCCTGTAGATTGAAGAAAGTTTACAGAAAACTGTTTTTGAAGCTCACATGGCAGAGACCTGAAGACTAGTACTAAGAAAAGCTTTCTCCAATTGCAGCCATGTGTTAAGCTGAAGGCTGGATTTGGAGTCTGATATACGTTCGTTTGACAGAAGGTTGAAGAACACAAAGACTATCATGGAAAGGGATTCAGTACAATGGGGTCCTCACACGTGCAGGGTGAAAGATGAGAGAAAGGAGGGGAGACAATTGGAATGAAGGGGAAGCTACGAAGGTCTTATTTTTGGCGAAAGTAGAAGAGTGGAGGCAGCATGGCATAAAGTAAGGCAGTCGGCACTTATCGTCTTTGATTGATCACGTGTACTACACTCATTCATTCCCCTGCTTGTGCATCGCATTAAATATCACGGACCCTGGCATCACATCACCACGGCTTTTTCGTACTTTGACTTATTACGATTTTTTTAAAAAAAAAATCATGTACATCTTAGAAAACAAAATCACATACTTCATAAATTTTTTCAAGACAAGAGCTTAACATTTCAAGCGTAAAGATTGATTTATTTTTTGTTTAAAAAAAATAAAGTTAAGGGAGTTTCCCCATAACCCCTCCAATGGGAGAAAGCGATGATCATGTCCATTTATAAGAAACAATAATGATTGCATTGCTATCTCAACCAACTAGAAATGGTTGTGCAGTCGATTCGACTAGATAAGATGACTACATAACTACTTTTGTCTTGATCTAAATAGCTGTCTTAATCAACATGGCTCTTCCTTTTGTTAAGATTGATGAAGTAACCATTGCTTTCAGGTATGGAATTCTTGGTTTTTTTAAAAAAAATATTAGTATTAATAAAGATCCATCTTTGCATAACTGTGCTTTTCTTTTTTCAAAATAAGCATATCTATTTTTTTTTCCCGAAACTATTAAACCCTTTTCAAAAACTTTATTGAACACTTTTCTAAGGTAAACACTATAAGAATAATTGAAATATCGATTTTACTCGAAGTACTTCTAAGTTTATACCACATCAAAACACTTATAGATTACAGCATTAAAAAAGTTTTCAAACTATTAACAAGTAGCCGCAAGTTGTTTCTTCTTTTTTCAAGAGAACCTTGATGACACAGTGGGAAGATAACTCATTCTTGTATGAACACCAACAACTCTTGAGCGTGCACAAAATTATCTTGTATTCTTCTCCTAGTACAAAGACAAATTTTAATTTCTCTAATAGGTTGCTAATTGCTATTTTAAGTTGACTGATCATGATTTTTTTTAATTATGCGTAAATAGATCGTAACACAAAATCGGTTGGAATCTTTTAGTAGGGTAGGATTATGAACTCTTGATCCGAGGGCAACAGCCCTAGCATTAACCTCCTTAAGTATCTGTTAGGTTTTAAAGAGACACTATTGTTCCCAATTCTTTTAAAGAAGAGAGCAAAGACCTAAGGCATTATCATCCTCAAGACTGAAAAGGAGTTCTTTGTTTTGACCTCTAACATCGCTTTAACATAACATTGTAAGGGACAAAAGACAATCTATGTTATTGTCTACTTGGGAAACAAAGGTTTAACGAAACTTTTAACATAATCCTGCAATTTGAGCCTTGACTGTTAGAAGGTTAACCCTCCTAGAGGTATCCCTCTTGCATACTAACACCATTATGCTTTTCTAATGTCGGGTTTTAATCGTTTTGAAGAAAAACTGGTTTTTCTTCACTTCCTATTGCTGGTCGTGCAACCGCACGTTCGTAGGAGAGCAGCCCCTCGTGAGAGACGCTCACGTGGTTGGTGATTGGGCAATGTGAACTGATGTGGCATCCATGTTTTGGGACTTGGGGGTGGTGGCAATTTGAGTTGACATGGCATCCAGTTTTGGTTGGTGGAGAAAATTGTGCAGGCACCTACGCACGTATAAGAGAGGACGCATTGAGTGTATGCGTCCTTGTCTTGAATATGTGCTTGCATTCTTATGGGAGAAGGGTCCTAACAATTTTAGGCCACGTCGCCGTCTCCCACATGCTCTCTTTCCATGCGAGGTTAAGTACTTCTAAGCTATTGTTGGGCATGCACCTAACCTCGCATGGAAAGAGAGCATGTGGGAGACGGCGACGTGGCCTAAAATTGTTAGGACCCTTAGATATTACTATTAGACCAAAAACTATAACTGTAGTCCGAGTGTGTTAGGGTTCATATTGGAGTTCATATGCCTGAATTTTGACTCACAACATATTTTGACGAGGATAGTGCATAAGTTTAGTTTGCTACGACATTAAATTTTGTCTCATTTTGTTATGATACTAAATATTGACTCATATTTGAGTTTCAATATGATATTCATTAAATGTCGTATCTTGTTATCATATTAAATGTTGACTTATATTTGAATTTGATTATGATATTAAATGTTGTCTCATATTTGATGATATTATAATTTGTCTAATCTTTTGTATGATGAAAAATGTTGTATATTATATTTGGTATGACGATATAATACAATTGTCGACTTCCTACAAAATATACTCAGAATACTTACTTCAGAACTATTATATCATATTTAATATGATGAAAAATGTTATCTTATATTTGGCATGATAATAAATGTTATCTTATATATATTATAAGGATAAATATTGTTTCATATGCTCAAATTATTACAGCATTTGCTAGAACATATCCTCAGCGCTTCTACGTGATCTCAGGTATGTTTGTATGTTACTATTGCAAATAAAGCCGCTAATTTATATTTAGTAACACAAAATGACACCGCACTTGAGACGTATAAGGGAATTGTACGTGGAATGCAATACTTGATACGTATAAGGGAATTGCGCCAGAAAAAATCAATCGAAGAAAACTTGACCGCTTACTTTCGCTTAGCTAGAATATATTTCCCTTATTCGAACGAGTTATACGATGTGGCTGGCGTGGTATTGATCCAATGCATTTTTTAGCTTAATTCAAGCCACTTGGGGAGAACAGGCCATTAGACTTAAATATTTTCAAAATCTGTTTGGAATACACTCTTTCTGTCGGTGATCAAGCTGCCTAATCAAAAATCTTTGTATGATCCTAGAAATAGTTTTGCTTGTTATTTTCTAAGCTATAATCTTGATCTCGTATAAATCGTGCAAATATTTTCTTTACTAATTCATCAGTTTGATTTCAGGGTTCCAACTGAAAACCCTAACTGTGAAACCAAGCTTATAATCCAAGGTTATTAGGGGGTTTCAGTAAATCTGTGCTAATTAAGGCTAGTGTTTCTGGTGTGAGGGCTTCATTATATATGAATACTTTGATATAAACGAGACCTTTTTAATCTTTGGCTAACAATTAAAAAGAGGTGGATGTAAGCTTCTAATCTAAAAAGCTGAACCATTAACACTAAAAAGATTATATACTACTTTGATTGATTGTGCAGATTGACACAACAACATTTGATCCACAAATCTATGTCAGTGCATTAGACATCCATTGATAAAGTATAGGAATTGAATATACTATGTTTAGCTTTTCATATATATATATATATATGAGTATTATTAACCTTGTTTGCATATCTCCTCTTAAATATAAATGATGCTCAAAACAAATTAGAACAAAATTTTTTAATTTGAAAGCTACACAGAGAAATAAATTTTAATAATCAACATAATTTTAACCCCCTTCTTGGATTGATTGAAACTTCAATAAAATGCATACCTTATTTTTTAACAACTTTATCCCACAAATTTCCTGCCGTATGTCACATTCAAATCGCTCGAGCCAAACTCACCTGGGTTTCCCTTTACATTTTTCTGCAAGCAACAAGTGGACCCACCTAGGCCTCCTTTGGGTCACTCAAGCTAAACCCCATTTAGGACTCCCTTTTCCAACCAACCCATATCAAAGATCACCAAACTCCTTACTAAAATCAAGAGTTGAAGTTAAAACTAAGCTCTAATACCAATTGTAAGGACTCTTAAAACATTATCATTACGCCAAAAGCTATAGTTATTAGTTTGAACACATCATATTACTTAACAACTTTAAGAAGTAGCATTTATAGGCTTGTTGTCACATATCTTACTTGGATCACTTGGGCAATACCCACCTAGGTTCCCTCCACGAGCAATAGGCTGGACCAACTAGGCTCCCCGGTGGGTCACTTGGGCCCCTCCACTACAACCAACAAACATCAACATTATTAACTTCTCTAATAAGCCCCCCTACAAGCTAACAAAGTATAGTATAGAATCAACTTAGATTGTAGGTTTCAAAACGAGAGGCGTGTTAGGAATATGGGTATTCCTTTAAATTATTTTGATATTGACAAAAAGAAAGATCTTTTAAAATGATTTCACATGTATAATAATGTGTCAAATAGAAAATTAATACAAGGCATTCTTAAATATAATATTTGCTCTCCAATATTATATTGATGCATGTATTAACATTTTGGGAATATTCTTATTTCCTCCTTATTTAAGTCGGTTGGAATGTTTTGTGTGTCGGTTGATTACTTTCAAACCCAAAACCATTTTGCACTTGTTGACCTAACGCAGGCCTATACGTATTCTAAATGAAACGAGCATTTTGCCGGTTCCTTACTTCTTTCACGTTTACTGGTTAGGGTTGGAAAGTGCATGAAACAACTTATATCTTTGGCATGAATTCGAACGAGAAATTTTGAATCTTGATGGTAAATCTCTAACACACAGAAACAAGAAGATTTCAATGTTGGCTAGATGACACTTAAAAAAAACTTTGCTAACTGTTGTATTGGTTCAATATGCTGAAAAAGAGAGAGAGAGAGAGAGAGAGAGAGAGAGAGAGAGAGAGGCCAACATTTCTTACTAGCGAAGTGAACGCTCAATCCTGCTAAACCAATATACTTTTTCATCATAAATCATCTAAGCTCCTCTAGTTTGTGTGTTTGAACTCCTTGCTTATTATTTTGAGTTGAATTGATCCAAGTTCTTGAGCAAAATTGAACACTGCTCTATTTTTCTCTATTCACGGTCTTGAGATTATCCGAACATATTTACTGCCTGTTGAGATTACCTCAACCCATTTAGGCTCATCGTTAAGCTAAAACATAATGCTACTTGTTGCCGTGTTTGATTGTGATATGAGCTACTGGATACAAGAGTTCTTATCTCTTTAGAGACCTCATGTTTTGGACTATATTTGAGCATCTTTGTGACTTGCTGGTTGTGGTCTATTACTCATTAGAGAATCTGTTGCACTTTGACTTAAAGTCATAGTTTGTGTGCTGAAAAGCCTCATTCTAAAATAGCAAAGATTGTGAGCTAAAAGATATTTTGGAATATTATTTATTGCTACTTGAAGCTCAGGGGTTCATAGAAAAATTGTTGATTTGCACGGGCTAAACATTTGATTGAATTTTTTCTACACATTCTTGCGGTTTCGTGAGTATCACCTTATTTATAGCTTATTGCTTAGATATTGTATACTTATAGTTTGGAAGAAAACAAGCATAAAAATATCATTGCGTTGATCGAACAAACTCACACTTCTATACACATTGATATTTTGCACCATTGTATGTTTATGTGACTTACACGTATCTGATATTGCACATGGCTGGTTGGTTGTTGGCCTAACTACATAACCTTTTTGATTTTATTCTTTGCTATCCAAGAATCAAGAGATCAATACTCGGAAAATTTTGTATACCTTTATATATATTGCTAGATAGTTAGACAAACCTTGTAATTGATATGTCATTTAAGTCTAGCTTGAGAGGAAATGATTATGTTAAACTCTAAATCATATTATAACCCCATAGTGTTGTGACTTTTCATTATTAGTGAGAGCAATAGTATACTTTTTCCTCTTATGATATATTTAAAATTAGAATAAGTGATGAAGGCAATTTTTTTTTTTTAGGTTTATTTTAAAGGTTATGTGAACCCTATGGAGAATTGGCTTAAGTGCTTGGCATGGCTTGGTACGTGATGGGCATAATGCTGAAGAATTTTGAAGCCCTTAAATTTCAATAACAGTAAAATACTAGTAGCATAAGTGATAATAATTAAGGGAAAGATACTGTGAGATGATGTATAAAGATGTGTACGCAATTGAAGGTAAGATAGAGCAAAAATAGCCCAACCCCTAAATTGGAGGTTGGGTGGCAGGGCCAAATCACCACAATGGTGAGTCAAGCTATTGATTAAGGGAGTTGATAGGTGGAGTTAGTGGACATTTAGTTCAATATTTGAGGTAGGCACAATACAACGCGAATGACATCAAGTAAATGAGACAATATCAATGGTATCAAGTAAAATAGGCTCATCAACTAAAAGAATCATAAAGATAGGGTGCATGTTAGAGCTAGGCTAATAAAGCAACTAGACAATCTAGGAATGACACAAAAGTCTGTGGGGAGAAAGGAAAAATATTATCATGAAGAAAGAAATCACAATTTACAAAACAAGAAACTCTAACAATAGAATCATAAAGATTATAACTCTTCTAACAAGGATGGTAACCCATGGACATGCAAGAAAAGCTCAAGGACTAAAATTATTACACCCATCACATTGGATGGCATAACATTGATACTTAGAAATACAAAAATGTTCAATGATTAAAGGGTTCACCAAGGAGCCTCCCATGATGGTAGGCAATTGAAAATATAGGTGACAATAAGGATTCATTTGCCATAAAAACATGAGGGAATGTAAGCCTAGAACATTTAAGTTTGTACCACATTTGATAAGTGGTGATACTTATGTTCAATAGCTCTATTTTGTTATAGAGTGTGATAACATGAGTTGTCATAAATTATCCTTCTTGCAAGGATAAATGATGTACAATAGAAAGAAAAAAAAATCAATTCCATTGTTTGAATGCATACACTTCTTAATAAATCCATAATGAGTGTTAACTATAGAAAGAAATTGTTGATTTTTTAAAAGAATTAGCTTCTAAAAAGGAGAAGGAAGATCCAAGTTGTACAAAAACCAAAATCATCAACAATTGTTAAAAGACAATGCCTACTATAATATGTGAGAGTCTTGTGGAGTTCCCAGACATCCATATAAATAAAGTCAAGAATAGATTTAATTATTTTTTTGTTCTAAGGAAAAATAGTGTATATTTGTCTTGCTAAAAGGCAAACTAAACATGAAAAAGAATTTAGACATAATATGGATTTGCCATGCAAAAAATAAAATTTTAATGAAAAAGCTCATAACATTCATGCCAAATATTATAAGTATTATTAAAAAATATAAATTACAAGTAAATAGTTGCTTCAAAATATTTGGTGTATTAAATACTGAAAATAAAATAGAGGAAGAAAAGGAATGAGATCTTGTTGGAATAGTAGTCCTTGTTCAATCTTACTTGGCCAATCCAAACCCTAGTCATAAGGTCTAAAAATACACAAAAGCTAAGAAGGAAAGATGACATACAATTAATGCCATAGGTATGAATCGATATGAAATTATCTTTAAAACACAAGACATATAATATGTGTTTCAAAATTAATTTGGACTAGGCTTATAAGTTGTAATGTGAGTAACTAGGCTATGAGACTCTTCACACAATTGTATAGATAAGGGTGATGCACATCAATAAAAAGAATGCCTTGATTTTAAATCACAAGTAATGTGATTACTTGCTCTTAAATTAGTTATAGGTGAAGGGACAACACCTATAAAGTTTACAGATGGGTTAGTGATGCCCATTTGATTGAAAAGACCCATGAGTCTTTGTTGTTGGTTTTTCGTCGAGATGAATGTAGAAGATCTACCGCAAGAACTTCAAGGAGTAAGAGGCACACAACCTAATAAACATGTGTTAGGATACGGAGGCTAAGATGCCCACCATAATACTGAAAAAGGCCTCCATGTGGTTTGATAACCTAGGGGTGATCAAACCTAGGTGGATTTTATTATCCACTTGCCTAGGTACATTACATTATAGGCAGTATGTATATTGTTTTGCCAATTTCCCTTTATTTCTTTTGTGTTTAGACTTTCAATTTAGGGGCAATATTTTTACTAATGTCCCTTTGTTTATATTGTACTTAGACTTTCAATTTGGGGCATATCATATTGGTAAAATGTAGGAGGTTTCTCACCTTCCACCTTACATAAATGTTGCCATCAAATTAGGCCTCAATGATTGGAGATGAAAGAGCATCCAATGGGGTTGGAAGTAGTGGGTTGGAGGAGGATAAATAGGAGGTTGTTTCAGCACTAGAAGCCATTGAGGAAGAAGAAAATATGATTGGAAAATGAAAGATAGTCAGGCAAGATTCAGAGTTAGCTAGTGTCTAGGATTTGGTAAGTGGTATTGTGCCTGGCAGCTTCCTATTATTAGGCATGCACCTGCACATACTTAGGAGAGATGCCTTATGCATGAAAACACCAATGTGAATGGTGACCGAGCAATGTGAGTTAATGTGATCCATGTAATTTCGACTTGGCTAGTTATTGTATGTTACAAACAAACGGGATAATCTCAGATGAAAAAGAAATAGAACTTAGACATTCAGGCCAACAACCAGATTCCAACTGCTTGAAATGATAACGCCCATAAGGAATGGCTTCCCCATTAAAATTGCACACACAAGAGCTATAGCATCAACGGGACGCTACAAACCATGAGTATCTCTCCAAGACTGAACAATCTCCAATGCCCTTCCTTCACTACCCTCTCTTGATCTTTTTACACTCTTTCCTTAATTTAGATCCTCGTACGAGTCAATTCCCTACCTTTTTAATGTTACAGCCACAACCCACTACAACCTAATGGGCTTATAACTTAGCCTATAACAACTGCCCCCTTCTTAGGAAATAACCTTGCCCTCAAGGTTCAAGTTTGGATACCTCAGTTTCATCAACTCTGTGAGCTACCATGTTGCATCTACAGTTGATAAACCTTTCTAATACACCAAGACATGTTCCTGATTTTGTCTTATCCACCTATCTAAGATAGCTTATGGTTGTACAACAATAGTATCTTCTTCTTCTATAAATTGTGGAAGCTTTACTTAGGGTTTTATTGATTTTCTAAGGACCTTTTTGAGTTTACTCACATGAAAAATAAAGTGGATCCTTGAGTCTTCAAGTAATTTCAACTCATATGCCACTATCTCAATCCTCTCTAATATCTCATACGGCCTATAATACACAAGAGTTAACTTGTGCTTTCTTCGCATGCCCACTAACAATTACCGATAAGGTTGAAGCCTTAAGTACACACGATCCCCCACCTCAAATTCAACCTTAAAATGTCTCTTGTCATACACCTTTTTTCATATGATTATTGGTTTTTACCATCTTTTCTCATAACTCCTTCAAGATTGCATCTCTTACCATAACCTCCCTTGTTCCACTAACTCAATAAAAGTAATTCTAAAAACATAGTCCAAAAGAGTAAGAGGTTGCTTACCATAAACTATTTCATAGGGGGTCTTACCATGAGAGCTATGCACACTAGTGTTATAGCACCATTCTACCCAAGTTAACCATTTATTTCACTGCTTAGGGTAATTTCCTACAAAGCACCTCAAATACATTTCAAGAGTTTTGTTAACTATTTCAGTTTGCCCGTCTGATTATAGATGGTAAGCCGTGGTGTAGTTTAACCATGTTCCATGCAACTCAAATAACTCCTTCTAGAAGGCACTGGTAAATACTGGATCTCGATCTAATACTATTTTTTGAGGCATTCCATAGAGCTTGTAAATACTCTAGAAAAAAGCATTTGCCACCATCACTACTATGTAGGGGCGCTTCAATGCTATGAAATGTGTCATCTTTAAGAATTTATCTACCACTACTATAATACAATTCTTCCCTTTGGATTTAGGTAACCCATCCACGAAATCCATAGCAATTTCAATCCAAACATCTCTAGGGACTGGTAGAGATTGAAGTAATCCTACAAGTAAAGTATTAGGGATTTTATTTCTTTGGCATACATCACAGTCTTGTACAACACGTAAAACTGTTTTCTTCATATCCTTCCAATGGAAAGTGGTTTTCAAATGCTATAATATCTTATACACCCCCTCATGAGTTATGGAATGGATCTCTTGGGTTATAGGCTGTATCAATTATGACTCCTTTATAAGGAATATCTTACCCTTGTAGAGCAATAATCTCTCTTTATACTCCTAATTAAGGCATGCCTCTCTAGCCAATACCTTTTCCACCTTGTCTTTCAAGGGCTATACTTCTTCCTTGATCAATTCTAACCAAAGGGGCGCAAGCATGGAAATTGCCATCAAAGTTGATTCTTCCATTGTAGTATGATTGTTTTGTTCTTTTGCCTCTACTTCTTCTAACTTCCTAGATAATGCATCCATAGCTTAATTTTCCTTATCTAGTTTGTATTCAATAGCAAAATCAAATCTCATTAACTTGATAAGCCACTTCTGTTGAAATGGAGTAACTATCTCCTATTCCCAAGGTGCTTTAAACTTTTATGATCTATCTTTACGACAAATATTCTCCCCAACAAGTATGACCTCCACTTGCTCATTGCTACTACCACTGCCAAGAGTTCCTTTTCATATGTGGACAATAAAGCATTTATACCCTTTAACACTTGACTTATGAAGGCTATAGTGTGTCCTTTTTAGGATAACACTGCTCCAATACCTTGACTTGAGGCATCACACTCTACTACAAACTCCTAATCAAAATCTGGAAGTGCTAGAACTAATGCCTCTGATAGTGCATGTTTCAGCCCCACAAATTTCTTTTTCACCTTTGGTCTATAATGAAAACCCATATTCTTTTTTAATAACTCTATTAACAGTATTGCCTTCTGACCATATCTTGATATAAATCTTTTATAGTACCCCATTAACCCAAAAAAAAAAAACTCTTAAACCTTTTAGATTGGTTAGTCTAGGCCAATCCTTCACATCTCAAACCTTATCTTTCTCCACAGTCACTATCACTGCACTAACCACATGTCCCAAGTACTTCACCTATTTTTTCCCAAATTCGCACTTACTCTGATTTAAGTACAATTGTTGCTCCTTTAATTTTGATAAGCTCTTCTGACATGCTCTAAGTGTGTCCTCTAATGCGTACTATAAATTAGAATGTCATTAAAGAACACTAACACAAACCTCCTCAAAAACTCCTTAAAAGTAGATTTCATTAGTGCCTAGAAAATAAATGGTGCATTTGACAACCCAAATGGCATTACTAAGAATTCAAAGTGTCCTTGATAAGTTTGAAATGTAGTTTTACACACATCATCTAGGTGCATCATCACCTAATGATAACCTAATCTCAAATCTAGCTTAGTGAAATAATTAGCTCCTTTTAACTCATTTATTAATTCCTTTACCGTAAGAATAGAGAATCAGTCCTTGATGGTTTACTTATTCAATGCCTTGTAATCCACACATAATTTTCATGATCCATCCTTCTTTTTAACCAGTAACATCGGTGATGAATACAAACTAGTACTCAATCTAATCACCCGAGAATCCAACAACTCTTTTACCATTCTTTCTAACTCATTCTTTTGATAATATAGATATCTATATGGTTTAGAGGCTATAGAGTCACTTCCTACTTTTATTGGAATCCTGTTATTACAATCTCGCACTGGTAGCAACCCCATTGGCTTATCAAATAAATCCTTATACTCACTTAATAAAGCCTCTATCGACTCCTCATTCTTGTCATATTTTTTCTCATTATTCTCTTTTTTCTTACCTCTTAAGGTCATCAATTGAAACTCAAGCTCTTCTTCAATGACCATACAAATGTGTAGTAGTGCTCATTCCTGACGTCGTTTCAACTCTTTACTCATATGTTGTCCTTCTAGCAACTTGTTCTCTTTAGCCTTTAACCCTTACAACATATATTCCTTATCTCCTATCTTAAAGGAAATTTGAAGGTCATCAAGGTCTAAAGTAACCTTGCCTAAAGAGAGTATCCATGGTGTTCCCAACAGTGCCTCCAATCCCCTCAACTCCAACAAGTAAAAATTCATACTCATTCTTAATCCTTATACAATTAGTGTTACCTTCTTACATATCCCTCCACATCTCAGTTTGTCTCCATTAACCATTTTTACATTTAGATTCTTACTTAGCTCTAGAATTATTCCCCATTTCTTTGCCAACTTACAACTTAAGAAATTATAAATGCTACCTAAGTCTATTAGCAAGCATACAATGTTTCTCCTTTCTTCTATTTTACCCATAAACCTTATAGTCCGAAACGTAGTTGAACCATAAAAAGCATTAAGAGTAATCTTGGGTGGAATATCCATAAGCTCCTCATTCTCATTATTACCCTCATTGTCCTCATTAGTTTCCTCATTTGATTCTTCTCTTACTATCACCAATAACTTATTCTTACATTTATGCATCGGAGTAAACTTCTCATTACATCAGAAACACAATCCCTTAAGTCTTCTATCCTCAATTTGCTTAGGGGTTAACCTTTTCCCCTTACCCTATTTCTTTTCTTCCTTTCTTGTCATTTTCTCTGTAACCTTATACTCCACATACCAGTGCATTCTATTTCCATTTATAACTAATACATCTTTTTCAAACAACCTTGCTAAATTCATTGCATCATCAAGCAACGTTGGTTTTCTACCCTTAACTTCCCTCCTCAATGCTTCTTCAATCCCCTCATATAACACCTCATATGTTGCCTATCTGTTAGATCTTTAGCCTTTACTAACATCTTTAAAAACTTTTCATCATATTATGCTATTGTCCTTTCTTGTAACACATCAAGTAAATCGGTAAAGAAATCTTCATAAACAGGAAGGTCATACTTTGCTAATAAGGCTTGTGTCAACATTAGCCAAGTCAATATTTAATTTTGTAATTTTCTTCTATACACCTCAAACCAGTACCTTGCAACACCTTCAAAATGTGAGGATGCAATTAAGACCTTGTCTTCCTCCAATTTTGTTAAGTTAAAAGAAATTGTTTGTCTGATATATCCAAGTTGTTGGGTCCTCACCTCCATTAAACCTTGGAAAATCAAACCTCACAATGTTACCTCTATGTTGTCCACAAGAATTACTTCCCTTACCATGTTGTTTGAGAGACCCATTAATTTTTTTCTCCATAACTGCATGTTCTCTCCTTTTCTTTTCTTTTTTTCCTTTTCTCTTTCATTGTCTTTTTCATGATCACCTGGTGTGCCATCATTTCCCCCAAAACCAACGTTCTCCTCCTTATGCCACCATGGATTTTCAAAATCATATTCTTGTTCTACTTTCACATTCTTAGTAGAGCTAGATCTTATTTCTTTTTCTTGCTACCTTTTATTCCCTTCATATCTCCATTTTTCTTCTTTCTCCTCGCTCGAAAAACTCACAAGAAGCTCAAACTTTCTATTAAGCTCTATAAACTCAACCTAAGTGACTGGTTTTGAAAATGGATCAGCCATCTTTGAGTTTGAAAAACCAAGCTCCAAGACCAAGTTGTTACAAACAAAAGGGATAGACTCAGATGAAGGAGAAATAGAACTTACAAATTCAAGCCAGCAACTAGATTCTGACTGCTTGAGACGATAACGCCCATGAGGAATGGCTTCCCCACTAAAATTGCACAAACAAAAGCTATAGCATCAACGGAACGCTGCAAACCAAGAGTATCTCTCCAAGACTAAACAATCTCTAATGCCCCTCCTTTGCTGCCCTCTGTCAATCTTTCTGCACTCTTTCCTTAATTTGGATCCTCCTATAGGTCAATTCCCTACCTTTTTAATGTTATAACCCACAACCCACTACAACCTAATGGGCTTATAACTCAGCCCATAACATTGCACATATTGAGCTGATATGGCATCGAGCTTTTGTTTGGTGAAGTAAGTTGTGCATGTGCCCGCACACAAATGGGAGAAGGAATGTTGAGCATAAGCTCACTTTTGTTGAGTGTGCTTGCACCCCTGTGGGAGTAGGTAGTTGTTTTTAGGTGTGCACTTGCAAGACATGGGAGCTCTTCGCAAATGGGAAAGGATGACGTCTCTAGTGTCATTGTCTGGACTTGCAACTTGTTTAATGATGACCCAAAACCAAAGAAGCAAAAGGCACGCCTAAATGGATCCTTCTATTAAAGCAATTATCATTACAAATAATTCTTTACCATGTAAAAGGAAAAACATTTAAGCATATACACTTAAATTTATATTTACATCCTTTGTTTTTCATTTGAAATGAAAAAAATAATAAAGTCTTTAAGAATAATGTAGGTTTTAAATATGTAACTCCTAAAGTCATTAAACAATTTTAAAGAGATGGATTTTATTGTAATAAAAAAAATTCTCAAAATAACTGAAAACTTGTATATTCAATATACTTAAGGATTTAATAAGATCATTTTTTATTTGATATAATATTGTATATAGTATCATCATAGGAGCATTGCCCCTAACCACCTTTTTATGGGTTTTTAGATAAATGGGAGTATAGGGGAATGACGTATTAAACCAAAGACCTTTTAGCCTTAAAAGACGTGAACTACTAATTGAGCTATATGTTTGCCAAAAACCCTTCACTATCTTATATTGTTCATTGATACATATTAAATTTTCTTTTAAAAAAAAACGAATTGTGCCAACGAACAAAGGTGACCATAGCCCCATAATCATATATATATAAGAGTGAGCTGGTTACTTTAAGTGAACAGAGAAACGTCAAGTCTTAAAGGATACGGACAAACCCATATTCTAGTCCCTTTAAACACTCTTCTTATCCTCCTCTTTGATTTTAGTCTTAACAAGTAACAAAGTAACTTATGCTTCTGGTTAAATTTTCGTTCTCTCTCTTTTTTCACTGTCACTAGGACCGCTAACATTCCAAGATTCAAAAAGCATTTATAACAAAAGACGAACAGAAAACTACGCCAATTATATGATGAAGATCAGTTTCTTCTTGCGCTAAGAAGGGAAAAATTGTTATTGGAATTTATGTATGCGCTATCATACATGGAAGTGAACTAGATTGCCGTGTTCTTTTCTAGCTAGTTGATCTATTTAAAACATGAAATAGGATATATTGAAATCTGGTATGTAATGACACCTTCTAAGAATCTGGTGATGGTCAAAGATCTGAAAGAACCAGTTCACGCGACCTAATTCATTTTTGTGTGCTTCTCTATGTGTACATATATATATATATATATATATATATATGCAAGCATATGTATGTGTTTATGACTTTAATAGATCAGCGCAGAGCCCAGATTTGATTGGAAGTGTTCCAGTTTTATCTATTTTGAAGAAATCATTTTATTATACTTTGAGTCGTACCTAGATGTTGAACAAAATCCTGTCCCAGTTTCATTTGTTTCGGGAAAACAAATCACCCTCGGCTGATGCACACACATGCTTTGAGATAGCATAGTTGGATTCAGGATCCAAAAACAAAGTATCTTCCGAAATTTCCACCACAAATTGAAAATTAGAACATCATGACATACTTTCGAAGTTTGTATGAACAAGTCCTACAAATTATGCAACCGAAATCCAACTCTGTACGCATAAACCAGCAAAGTTTCAAAATTTGCTGCTCCCAATCAATAATGCAGCTGAGGCCAATTAGTTCAAGGTCAATCAGATCTGCCCACAGCGCTTCCGTGGCCTCAACAGAAGTCAACTGGGTTTGGTCCAGGGCTTTCCATCCAGCCCAAACCCAGACTCCAATTTTTGGCGTTCATTGGGCCTTATACACACCAAAACGAGAAGTCCAAAAACTTGTAGATGACATGATGATGATGATAACATTACTAGTCCTAACCCTAGTATTCTTATGTCATTTGCGA
Source organism: Casuarina cunninghamiana (assembly GCA_028551485.1). Classification (NCBI taxonomy): domain Eukaryota; kingdom Viridiplantae; phylum Streptophyta; class Magnoliopsida; order Fagales; family Casuarinaceae; genus Casuarina; species Casuarina cunninghamiana. The sequence continues at coordinate 11,655,386 of CM052369.1, read as the reverse complement.
CGTTGGAGCAAAGCATGTAACAGAGTTTAACATATTCTAAGCAAGAGTGGCCCTAGAAGACTGAAATGCAAACCCGGCCTCTGTGACCTTATGCTGACATGTCAGATAAAAATTGATGCTATGAAAACAAGGCTTGTTAATTGTTTACAGATAATTTAGTTCCTAATGTTCGTTTTCTTTTAAAAGCAGTGGCCCTCAACGTCATATAAAACTCTTGACAAAATAATTAAAATGGGTGACGTAGGGTGTGCACTTGACTTTTCTTTTTGTTTCATATCGTTCTTTTGTTTTGTTTTTCAACTTTTTTGGTGCTCTTTTCTAGATAGGAGAAGAGAGAAAATTGAAATCGTAAGCGGAATCCATTTTGACCTTACCATCCAACTTATTAAAAATTGTGATATAGAAAATTATTCTATATTATCAATATTATGACCTGATATTTTTTATATATATTTCAGATATCTTTTGCCTTTAACAATCGATTTAAGAGTAGAAACTGGATCATTTTCAGGACATCTTACATCCACTAATTCTTTGAAAAAAACATTCTGGATACAACCAGAAACTATGTTTGGATTTATGAGATTGTGCATACTTTACACTTATTATAATCAGACAAATGAGAAGAACTCAGCCAGGTCCGCCATCTACTGGATTGGTTTTAGGATTTTCAGGCCCTTAAGCAAGCTCATTAGAAAACTACGTGGTACCAAGAAATTCCGGAAAAGACAGATAAATAGGACAAGTTTTGGATCAAAACTCCTTTAGATTATATTTTTTTGGCCCGGTAAGAATGAATTGGCGGTGCAAGAGGTAATACAGCACTCACGTAGCTGTCATAGATGACCTTCTTCCATTTGTACGAATTTGTTTCCCATTGCTTTGAAATATATCTTTGCATAGACGATATGGTTTATACGAACGACTATTATTTTGATACTCTCAGTTTTACATAGATTTGAAAAGTGGGCATCTCCCCCTCTAAGGCTTTGATAACACTTTGAGAGACACGATCAAGCCCCCAAGTATTATTTAATGACACAGTAAACGCGCTTTTGGGGCCGTCTCTGATGCTAAAACAACTACTAAAGTACAAGAGATATTGCAAGGTAGAGATTTTGAGCTTAAAAAATCAGAAGGTTACGATCAATATAATTCCTTTTGAACTGCTCCCTCCGTTCTGATCTAATGCCAGATTAGCTTAGAAATAGACCAGAGCCAGTTGTTTACTTAGAATTTTCTTACTTTCAATGAACTACATTGAGGCATGTGGCTGCCAATTAGACGCATTTGTGAAACAGACAAGGATCGAGATCCCTTTTTACTTTGTTGGCCATAAAGAAAAGCACCGATAGACTAAGCAAACTCTTCAACAATTAGGTGCAGATAGGTTGAAGCTTGGCCAACAGAAAAGGGTTCAATTACGGTAAAAGAAAGAGTTGAAGTGGAATTTGTAAAATTTTCATTTCCAATTATTCCATTTATGGTACATAAAGAATTTAAAAGATACCTCAATGAGATTTTGTAGCGTTTTCCTTTTCATGGCAACGCTCATTTCCTGGTATCAACATCGCCTCTTAACTGCAAGGACTATCATCACATGGTAGAGCTGAAGTTACACACATTATGGGTTATATCCCGTGACCTCCTGCTGCAGTACAGTACCTCCTGCTGAAATGAAGAACCTTTTTCTTTTATTTGACCAGATTTGAACCTAGAGATGACTTAAATCACAGATCACACAAAGCAAAATACATTGATTAGTGTCGATCGGGCATCACCTAGCGGGGACCATTCCATGCTATAATTTCCGGTAGTGGCTAATTCACATGAACAATGAGAGCAACAGTGCAGTAGTTCTAGAAAACATCGTTGCTATCAGTGACTAAGTCACTAAATCGCATGATGTTTGTCTTTCTTGCCGTCGCTTTTGATTCGGTTACGATTGTGCACTTGCTGAGCATTTAGGAATGACAACTGCATCTAGAAACCTCAATCAGAGGAAGAAATACACAAATCAGTACCGAATCAAAAGCAAGAAAGAGAGATAAGCACCCCCAAAGGATGGCTTCTCTACAGAGCCGGCTGAACGAAAAGGTCCTGAAGTAAACGCCAAAACTGTGGCTCACTTAGCAGAAACCAACCACGGTCACATTGGCAGAACCAGTCTCTTCTATTTGTCTCGACCTTTGCATCCTTTACAACTTTTCCTTCTCTATAAAACCCTACTTTGCCCTCCCCTCTCCATCTCCCTCTCCCTCTCCCTCTCTCTTCCAACCCCCCGGCCCCCCACTCTCTTTCCTCCACCTCCCTCTTCTCTCTCTCTAATATTCAACCCCATTTCAATTCTGCTCCAAAACTTGGGTGTTCGTGCTGCTGATTCCAAGCTGTACTTTTCCTTTCTACTAGTCCAGAATATTTGAAAACAGGATCTCTCCATATGGAATCCGACAAACAAGGAGGCTCGGAAACTTCAAGCGAAGAGAACGATCAGCCAGAACAAGTCAAAGACGATATGGCCGCTAAACGCTCCTACGGATGCACATTCTGCAAGCGGGGTTTCACTAACGCGCAGGCCCTGGGAGGACATATGAACATACACCGGAAAGATCGAGCCAAGGCCAAGCAACACCGCAACCCTTCGCTTCCGAACAATTCAAACGAGGACAACATCCTTTACACAGATTTTTCGCCGGTTTCGTTCGAACCAACTACATGTTTCCCCGTTTTTGAGGCGCAAACGAAGTATCGCATGTACTCGCAACCTTCAGCATCTGAGCCTGGACACCCACATGCCAATCTCAGCCAAAATGATTTGTCTGGGTCGAGGGCCCGATCTTGGAATACGAACCAGGAGTTTCTGGGTGGAAATTTGAGCCTTAATATCGGCGCCACGCACGGAGATGATGATGGAAGGAAGGGGGGATTTAACAAAGCTGAAGAAGTAGATTTGGAGCTTCGACTAGGTCATGACCCTTATTGGAAGTGATTTATATGTGAATTAGTTATGTGCATACTATGTGATTGAGGCAAAATGAATTCATAGAATTACTCATTCAAAGTTGTTTTCCTACATGTAAAATACAAGCAAATATCTACTTTGAAAGTGAGAAGCAGGAAAGAGAGAGATCTTGTCCAAATTAGGTCGCACAAAGAACGGGGGAGGACGAGGGGGAAGAATTGCTGGGGTAAGTACGTCGCAACTGATACTCATTGTATGCCATGTTCTTGAGTTTCTGGAGGTGTAAAGACTTTTTAATGAACCTTAGCCGGCTTTTTCATCATAAAAGATGTACCTAATTCTTTTGGAAAGGGGTTTGATCTTGTTCTATGATCTCCATGACTTTGTTTTCTTGACTTTTCTTCGAGACGAAATGAAACTCACATTCTTAAAATAGACCGAAACGCGATTATGATTGGAAAAGAAGATTTTCCATGAAAAGACTGTTTTCTTTCTTTCAAATTCACGTTGGTCTCTTGTTGGAAATGCTATTTTCCAGTAATGCAAGATCAGGATTATCAGAATATCAAAAGTCAAAAGTTAATGGGATATATTTCCAAATAAGGAGTGCCATGACAATATGCAAGAATAGTAAGCAAGACATCTTATGTAAATGCATGTAGCTTTTTATACAATATCTGTGAATATGCATGACATGGTGTATCCAGGTTAAGCTTTAAAATTAGTTTGTAATATTCATGTAGTTCAAATTAGGAAGTAATCCTCTCATCCCTCTCCATCCCAACCTTAACGAGGAAATTTCTTGTTGCTGCTTTCTTGCCTTTGATGTTTAATATAAACCCTTTGAATCTATTCTATGCACATGCGGGGAACATCCAGGCTCCAAACCTAAATCATGAGGGCATAAAATATTTGTTTTCTTGAAGCAAGTTGGAAAGATGTCTAATTCGTTTTGAAAACTTTAAAATTTAGCACAGCATGGTATTGGGATGATAGTGATTGTGTTGATTCATTGAAATATGGTTTTTGTTACGTCGTAACTTATCGCTACTATGCTCCCTGAGAGTTACATCTCTGCCCGAATCTGGCCTTGTTGTTTTCCGGCATTCTTTGTGCGCTTTCAGAACTTCTCCACATTAGCTATTTGACATGACTTAACCCAAAAGGAGCTTCTCCACATTAGCTAGTTGACATTACTTAGCCCAAAAGGAGCTTCTCCACATTAGCTAGGAAGCCGTGATTATTCTTTTCCTTTCTTTTATTCAAAGTCAGATTGAAGATTGTTATGCAGTTTCATGAAGGAAAAGTGACGGACATATGAAGCCCTAAGCACGCGTGATGACAGGAGATTATGAATATGACACCAGCTTTTTCCGACACTTATCTAATGATACATCTTCCTTTTAAAAACCTAAGCATGCATAAGAAAAAGACTGTAGATATTATAATATTACGAGCTCAACTATGAGTACGAACTTGAACTGTCTTTTTATAGTCAAATGGTAATTCACCTCCTTTTTTGAAGGAGAAGCTTTTCAACGCATGAGAGAAGGGAGAGTTTAACTAATTAGACACTTCTTTTAATGGGCCGTAAGAGAGTGATCACTGTTGCTTTTACCTAGAGAGCCAAATATAGTTGCAAGCGATCATGAAGGAGACTTGGCAGCCGATTTGAAAGCTGTGAAGCAAAAAATAGACAGAGAAGGTAAAGAAAATCCACAAATCCTTTCTAGAGAAGAGGAAAAAGAGAGGACTTACAGAAACTTCTAAGGGTTTCGTGGAAGTTCAAATATTTTTTAGGAGTGAACTTCCAGATTTAAGGAAGATACAGTATAAACGTATTATCCCCCAAGTTAAGAAGTTTAAAAGGGGTTTTTAAGTTTTTTGAAGAGATTAAAGAAGTTTTAGTAAAAAAATTTGGAAAGGTCATTGGCTTCTGAAGTTTAGAGACAATAAGTAGGACAACCTTCAAACTCTTGGAGAAGGATTCTCTCTTAGCACATCGTGAAGAATGGAAATTTTCACCGAACTTGGAGAAGAATACGGCTTTTTGTAAAGGCAAATTTTCCTCTAATTGGATGAATAGAAAATTTCAAAGCACTTCAGATAGCTATCCTTACAACGGCCACCCTGACCTCCACTAGCGTTATTTTTGAAGCACCCTAGATAGAAGAAGATCTATCATGGCACGTGCTGCAGGTATGTTTCATTATGTAGAAATGTAGGGCCCAGTTGGAAAACCGAGAACTCGGCAATCATATGGGGGCACCAGCACCTTTATAAGGCACAGGACTGGGTTCCCTCGCCCCGGTGTGGGACTGCCTTTTTGTGCAGTTTCAATACTCCCCCGCAGACGAACACCCGGCCAATTTTGCCGGTGTGTGTCTGGTCCATTATGTGGGGTCCACCCGGTTTAGAAGGTCCTGGCTCTGATACCATGTAGAAATGTAGGGCCCAGTTGGAAAACCGAGAACTCGGCAATCATATGGGGGCACCAACACCTTTATAAGGCACAGGACTGGGTTCCCTCGCCCCGGCGTGGGACTGCCTTTTTGTGCAGTTTCAATACATTATACTCTAGTAAGGACTCGAAAGTACCTTTTCTTTTTTTCTTTTTTTTTTAGGTGAAGCTTCAGATTAAGTAGTTCGCTTAGGGCTCAACAGAGTCTCACCCGATGTCATGTACCAAGCTCTATCTAGGCATCCAAAGCCCCATACTAAGGCCATTAGTTCCCTTAATTGTATGCCTTACAGCCACAGATCTGCTGCATTAAACCTAGATATGGTAGGCTATAATGGTTTCTCCAAATTCGCAGCAGCATAACACCATTGCACCCATATCAAACTCTCACATTTGGCCCCTACTATTTGTTGTGGAAGTATTTTAGCTACTAGCTGTGTTTTGAGAGTTTGGGCTTGCATGTGTGCTGTGGTTTCGGGCCATGGGTTGTTTGGCCCAAACTGGTGTAGTGTTTAAGAATAGGGGGGAAAAGAGAATTGGGTTATGCTTGGTTGCTGTTGTAAGCCACTAGAAATGGTACTCCTAGGTTCAGTGTTCCTTTAACACTGGTTTATTGCTTCTATAATGGTTCGAATTGTTGTGATTTTGTAATTGTTGGTTGAAGTAATCTTCCGTTTAGTTCAAAGAGATGAAGGACTATATAAGCACAGCACTGTGAGAGGAGCTGTAAGGCATCTTTGAGGAGTTTCAATGGAATGGGAGACTCGAAAGTTGGAAGGTAAAGTTCATACTCCAAACCCCCTCGATGTGGATGAGCCCAAGGTCGAAGCAAAGGAGGCACCTCTTCCTCCTGTCCCAGTTTGTGAGCAACTCGGTGACCAACCAACCAAAAAGAAAGAAGTAGAGAGGCCGAAGCCCCCTTGTTTGGTTCACACAACCTGACCTAAGAAATGAAAGGTTGACAAGCCTAAACCTCGTGTCACATTGATGAAGAGAAGCAGCATCAAGACTAGATCCTCTCGGGATGGGGAGATCAAGCATCAAAAATGATGTCGGGGAAGAGAGCGACTAAAAGGTTGCAGGGCGTTTATTGGCAAGAAGGAGCCAAACAAACTCCCATGCGTGACTCTTTGCGAATAGTCGCCACTCGATCTGTCTAGTGCACCAACCACTAAATGCTTCTTCTTCCGTTAAGGAAGGCTGTAGGAGTGTCATCAGCAAGTTAATTTTTGCAGGGACAAAAACGTGATTTTCTTTTATGAATATGTGAATTTATTTATTTAAGAATAAGATAATATAAAAATTTAGAAATATATCCTAGTATTATAATTTATTTTAAAAAATTGAATTTGAAATCTTCCACACAATAAAATATTTGTTCAAAAGGGTTTAATATTCTCTCATATATTACTTTTTTTATTTTAGCCAATAAAATTAAAAATGTACTTTTTTTGTTTTGGATTTTTGGTTATATTTTGTATTAAGATATAGGTTTTTTGGTGCAATACAAACTCCTTTAAAAAAAAATACCTTAAGGTCAAGGTTCTTTCATAAAGAGAAGGGAGTTATTGGGGAAGTATCTTAGCTTTTAGTTGTGTTTTGAGAGTTTGGATTTTACATGTGTCACGGGTTCGGGTTGTGGGGTTGTTTGGACATGTAATGTTTAAGAATTGGGGGAAGAAGAGAATTAGCTTATGCTTGGTTGTTGTTGTAAGCCATCGGAAATAGTGCTCCTAGGTTTAGTGTTATATTTTTGTAATCGTAGGTCGAAGTAATCTTTCATTTAGTTCAATTCATAACATTATTCAATCCTTCTCCCCTAACCTAATTCTATTATATACCTTAATCATTGAACCAAAAAAATAAATACAAATTTTGCTTAAATATCATCACTCATTTAGTGCTCTATAAGCCTTCTATGATTTAAGAGAGTAACAACCCATCACCATGTGTAGTTGACTCCCTAGTGGCCCAAGTCCATGGCAACTCTGGCTTGGCAATTCTCATTTTGGCCTAATTCAAGTAACTATTTTCAATTGTTATATGTCTTAATTATTAAATCAAAAAATCTAAACTTATAAGTTAATCTAAACACATTTTATTCAAAATATCATTACTGCTTGAGCACTTGTAGGTCCAAGCTCACTACACTTTATGACCATAACAAGTTCATTTTATATTTTGTAAATGTCTATTCCAAGGAAAATAATTATTTTTTTCTCTTGTATTTTTTTTTTTTTACGAACGCATATGAGAAGGAGAAGAAGACTCGAACCCATAATTGCTAGGACTATAGGTTAAGGTTTGGCTTAGAGAATACCATTAAGCCAAGGGTCTTTCTTAATTGAATAAATAATTTTGATTAGGAAGGAAAATAATTGTTTGATATTAACATTTTTGAAAACGCAATTTAATTAACAGTTGAATTGAACTTTATGATGCTTTGATAAGACAATATGACATTGAGTGCATAGTGGATAAAGAAAGAAACCAGCGTTGCGTGGCTATTTAAGGAATGGTAAATAGGCCGCGGGGTGCTCTTTCCCTTTTTGTCATTCCTTCTTTATTACGTTCTCATGCGACATGACAGAGGACAAATGGCAGCCTTTTTGAAGATTCCTGATAAAGTTGGGCCTGAGCCTAACACATCCCAGATCTTCTGCCTTCAACCAGTCCGAGGCGAGTCTCCATTCAAGATTATAATGGAGGTGGGAGCAACCATGTTTTCATTGATGCCTTAAATATTTTTCAGTCTTCCAATTACTGTTCACAGATATCTCCGTTTGATACATCTAGGCGTAAAAACTTTATGAAAAAATGAGAAAACAACGTCCAAAAATGTCGACCACGTATTCCAAGTAGTGTACACCCTCAAGAATCTTTAGGAATCGCAAGGCCCACAATGTGCAATTTCTGTGACCAAACCCAAAATGCCAAAGGGTCCAGCATAATGGAACGCTAAAAAATTCACCAGCCATGACACCATGAATCGAGGAGTACCCAAGAAGTGCGGTTTGGTTCCCAAGCTTAGTCAAGGGTAGCATTTAGATGGCTGAACTTTCACCAGCCCCACCTTCAACCTCGGTAACTCACGCCATGACAGTAACTTCCCAGAATTTAAATGTGTGCTAATTGTCAAGCTTGTTGCCCCACAGAGACCTACCATGAAAGACGCAACTCAAGCAGGAAAGTCATCGTCATTCCCCCCGTTGCTTTTTTACGCATTTTCATCGCCAGGAAAAGTTTGATCTGACATCAAAACTTCCCTGCGTTTCCACGTCCAAGTTCTCTTCACCAAGATGAATTGTGAAGAGTAATTTTCACACTTTCTTTCTTGAGCTTTGTGATGGTAATTGAGCAGAGATTTGACTTTCACAGCTCCGCTCTTGTATTTTACCAAGGACAATCATGGAACATACCTCATACTTTTACTTGAGGTTAAAAAACCAGTGCATGACTATTAATTAAACAAGTAGACCTACGTTCACGTTAACGAAGGGTAAACATCTCCTAACCCCCTCGAAGGAGCGACAATAAAATAGACAGGTTAGTCTTGTGATGCATTGTCTCCTCCGTTGAAAACAAAGTAACAAGAAAACATGGTCTTCCTGGCAGACGTGCTAAAACCAATGTAAAGGGTTGCTAAATTCAATATAGGGCGGCATTGAATCAACCCACAAAACTAATCATGGTGTTTTTGGGGAAATTCAGCCCACAGGATTTTGATGGAAAATTCTTGAAGCGATGTGATTAGACATTTCTTACGAAACCAGAAACTCCTTGTCTGCGTGCGTGGTACATGGCCTACAAAGAGACGGCCTTGGGCCAATAGCAAGGAAAGTAAATTTCTGTAGGAGTTTGACGTTCATGAACCTCCCTTCTCTTCAACTTTATCATGAAACCGAACTTTCCTTTCCTCCACTGTTAATGATGGAGCATAAACTACTCTACGGCTTTTATGTGGAAGTTAAATGGTTTCCCTAATCTATGATTCACCCCCCTTTGCACTTGCCTTTTATCGCAGAGTCGCTTTTTCTACTTTTGCTTCTTTCCTTTTTTTATACCCCATCAGGTTGGACATGGACTTTAAACACCTTCTGTGGCTTTGAGAAAACAGGCTCTCCACTCTGATCACGGTTTCTATCATAAATATTTTCTAATGGAAAGAAACACAGGCTAAGCAAAGTCCAAAAGGTTTCCGGTGCATGTGCAAAACAGAAAGTTCATCTACTTAGGCAGGTAGACGACTAAAGTATGGAGTTGGTATAAACAAATTATTATATTAATTTTTAAATAAAAAAAATCTTAATTTATAAGTTAACTTTTAGATTAAACTTTATATTTTTTTTAATATAATATACAATTTAAGTTGATTCATTTCAATTTTTGTTCAACTTTGAACGATAAACTTAGTGTGAAAAGTATTTATTCCATTTTATTTAATCTTAAATTCAAAATATGAAAAATATCCATTTCACCTTGTTTAACTATGAGTTTAAGATATTAAAAATATAAAATCATTAAATAATATCTAAACTTTTGGATTAAATTTTAAATTTTTAATAAGATCCATTATTTAGAAAATAGCATCAGGATGAGTCCACCGTGTGATGAACGACGAAAAATCTGTTGGCGGATCGGATAAACCGACGGCATGAAATCATCCCCGTCAGAAGTTAGGTAGAGAAAGATATTTGTTCCATCATTCTATACCCAATTTTCCAAATGCACATTGGACGGCAACCTTATAGGTAAATATGAAAAAATAGGACAGGCAATTGACTTCCTAACAGATGACAGAATTGACTTGAAACGGAGGAATAATATGACAAGCCATGTTGGTGGGTGAATGGAGACTCCAAATTTTGAAGCACACTGTTGAATCGGCTGGTCGATGCCGGAGGGGGGGGGCCCAACGCTTGACCAAAAGCAAAACATTTTCAGCCATTTGGTGCCACTCCAATTGGGTGATTGACGCCGCCCACGACAGATTCTGACATTCATGAGCAAACTAGCTTTGTGTCAAAGGAAACATCAATTGGGATTAGAAATTCCTCTGCGGACTTTCTGTTGTGTTGGCAGGCACTCTAGATTTCCAAATGTGTTGTATTTTGCTCACATTAGTCTTGTCTTTTCTTTTCACCTTTTGCTAAAAATCTCGAATCCAGTAAAAGCTCGAATTTGTTCACGGAGGGGTTTCAATTCTATGCTCTTTTCTTGCCCAAATTGAGTCTTAAAAACAAGTATATATTGAACCTTCATCTCCAAATACACCCGCTTTCATGACGTTTTAACTGAAAATACTATATTAATATTATTAAGGGCAAGATAAATAGGAATAAAGCTTATTGAATTACATCTTATGAAAAGACATAACTTTGGAGATCTTAAATCACAACTTGAAAATTTATCATATATTTAAGAATTAACAAAAGCGTTACGTGCTTGATAGCTTGAGTAGAGCTATTGGAAGATCCAAGAAGTTAGAATTTGAAAAACTCAACCAAAAAATTGTAAAATTCATAAGATCTATTGAGATAATTGTGGGTCAAGCTTAATTGAGTTACAAGAGAGGGGAAAAGGCTCTTAATGGAGTAATTTAATTTCCATTGTAAGTTAATTGTCAAGTATAATCATGCAACCTTGTGATCTCGACTTAACTACAGTTTTTCAATGCTTTTCTGTGTTCCTTTCTTTTGTTCTTTCATAAATTATGGCTTTTTATCTCTTTTCAAATAAATGTAGGAAGGAACTAAAATTCCTCTTCTTAATGGGTTTGGCAACTCTTTCGTAGAAAAATTCTGACAATTTACTTTCTCGGTACAACGAAACTCTCTAACTACGAATCCTTTCCCTAATAGAATTATAACCATTCTGACCTTTGTGGTAGAAACTTTATTTATTAGCTATTTCCGGAAACTAGGAATTTGAGACTTTCTTATGTAGTTTTCAATTATGAGCACCTAAAAGTTTGAATTGATAGCAAATAAAAGATTTCAGTCATTGAAATTAATATTTTATCGTACTTCAACCTTAAATCAATCCAATAAATAATTAAATAATCCTAGACTAAACTACTGACTATCACAAGTGTTAATAGAAAATAGTAGATCCAATTACTTTATTATTCTCCTGATATGCGGAACTTTCTCCTTCTCAAAAGTTCACCATGATGTCGTTAAAAGTGGAATTACTTTGAGAAAGAGGCCCTTGCCAAAGTCAAAAACAATGGCTGGTCTAGTCCAATCGAGTCCCCCAGTTTTGTGAGACAGAATATGTACATTGGAAAAATGAAGATTCAAAAGGAACACATGCCATGTGCCCCATGAAATCTTTCTCGTCAAGCAAGTAAAGTATTTATTCGGTTTATTCTCGTGAACAGAAGCTGTTACATAAAGAATTCATCTCTGCCAAAACCATTATCTAGAATCGATTACCATTTTCTTTCTGCAAAACGAGAATCGCCAATTAATTGCAGCAGTTCCTGACTTCAAATTAGCATGTCTCTCTCCCTGTAGCGATCTTAAGGAGAGGAAGCTGGAAAGGTTAGCAGTGCAGTAGCTACATTGAAACTGGATTGGCGGTGACGAGTAAGACGAAGGAAATGTCGTCGTTAATGATGTGCGGAGACAGAAACGCGAGGGTTGAAAGAAGAGGAAGGACGCTTCACGATAGTTTTGTTGTCAGAAGGAAACCCCCGCTGCAAAAGTGAGCCACAGATTCGGCTCTTGGGAAGGAGAGAGGAGCAGGAGAAGGAGAGCACGTGGAACACATGCGGGACGGCAGTGGGATGTGGGGCGTAGCTAGTGGGGAGGCAGAAGGCAAGAAGCAGGACACATGGTAGCGGCATAGCTTAAGAGATGAGCAAATCTGGCTTTTCAATAAAAAGCTGAGGGAGAGAGTGGGAGAAGATGAAGGAGTGGCTGTGGGCGACGGTGGGTGTATATCCTCTCGCCCCCACAAACTGACTTAAATATCATATCTCTTAACTAATGAAGATAAACTTGCACTTGAATCATAGTCATAAAATATTTTAGTTATTTTAACATTAACTCATAAGAAGAAATAATTTGTTTATATATACAATATCTTAGAATAAATTAAAAATAATATAAGACATAACTATTATTTTTTACGATATACTGTGTGGTAAAAATCAAAGCTTTCAATGACTTTGTAAACCCAAGGAAATTACATATAAGACAGTCTAAAATAAGAAGGGGAAAAAACAAGGAGAGTGGCTCTATTTTTTTAATATTATAATACATACATTCAATTTATATATACAAAATGATCTTAAACTTTATGATTAAAATTTAAAATATCAAATTCTATTTCTCATTGTTGAAATTTCTATTAACTCACCATTAAATTATATAATTAAAGTATTATTGTTTTCAAAGACATATTAATTTGTGAGATTATGCAATTCACAGAACAAGGGTGGCTCTATGGCTGAGAAAATTAAACAATGAATCAAGCGACAGCAACAAGGTGCACCAAAATCGGAGCGTGAAGCTGTGACCGCCGTGAACCTGCATGATTTTTTATATTTTTTATTGTTGGCTCTTCAAAAATTAAATCCCTGACTTTGTCCTGGGCATCGTTTATCTGTAGTACTTTCCCTTTCACTTTCCCTTTCTTTTTTCACTTATTGCTTGACGAAATTTCGTTGGTCGTTGTTAAAGGCTTCATTTTACATGATTGGACTGATCAACTTTCTGGAACAGAGAACAGCAGTAGACCCAAAACGCCTCAGTTCATGCACTCCGGGCAATTCCCATACAATGTATAGTCCCGCTTTGACTCGTCAAAAACTCCACTTGTTCAAAACTAGCGACCCGAAATTCTAATCTCGTCCTCTCATGTCTCATCACTCGCGTACCATTTTCTGACAACTCATAAATGAGATTTTTCTTCACTAGTATCGATTATATAGCCTCTACTGTTTAGGATTAAAGCAAAATCAATCGAATATCGAGAAGATTGATGATGTTGATGGATAAGAAGTTGTGTCAAAAATTAATCTGAATAAGGGTCTAGTCGCTCGTCTGGACTGTAATAGGAACCACCTTATGGATTCGAGGTTTTTACCCTGCAGATTGATGCTCTCTTTGCAATTGAAAAATTGCATGACTGGATTGATGGCGGCCGAATCAAGAACGTGTCACTGTTTTCGTGCTTTTTCAAGGAACCGTCGACCACAGAATCCCATTTCGAAAAGCCAACGTTGTCTGGCATCGTTTTATAACACGCTAATCCTGAATGGTAATGGTAAGGTTGTAGCACGTTGTTTTCGGAGGTAACAGGTCCGTGGATGAGTCGGCCAACCAAATTTTCTTTTTTCCCCTTTTCGAACTTTGAACTGCCGTAAAATGTGAGGTAGATTCATGGACTGTCAGCGACAGAAGTGGTCCTTCCTTCCTTCCTTAATTTCCCGCATGCTCACCTCCTGATCTTCTCCATTACAGTGATATTTTGTTTGACGTGAAAAACAAGTCACAGCATGTCCAGATGGTCTGTTGAAGCTATTTCCGCTTGACCCCTGCAACAACAAGTCGCACGCATGTCCTTCTTCCGTCCTGACATTTAATCGCCAGTGCGATGAATTTAAACGTTAAATGTTTAATTTAAAACCTAACTTAGAGTTCGAGGATAATTTTTTATTTTAAAATTTTAATATGAAACAATTTTTGTTTTATTGAAGCTTTATTGTATTAATACAAGATATAATATTTTAAGTTTGGTAAGTTAATATCCTCATAAGAAATTCTAAGATTTCTTAATAGTAGGTGCGATATAAAAGAGGAAAAGAGGAAAAAAAAAGAGACAAATTGACCAATGTCAAACACCGGTTGAGGTTCATCTCACCCCTTCGCCGAAGACTTGGGTCATTGCAGGGAACAAAATCAAATGTACCGAGTAAGGATTCCCACGCTCGCTGCTTCAGGAAGCATCTGGCACGTGTAATTTGCCCGAAATAGCAAACAGGCTCGTTTTTGTGTAATACTGGTTTGGACCATGGTACCATGATTTAGGGTCGGTGAGCATGTGCAACACGATACGGCACTAACCAATTCGGTGATGCGCGTCCGGAGTGCACGTCGGGGAAATGGCGTGGCGAGAAGGCCCACAATCTCGACATGGTCTAACATACGCAAATCTATTTTCAAAGACAGTGCAGAGTGCTGTCATTGTATAATATCACGACCTCACCGACTGGTCTAATTGCCCAGGCTGATGGATTGCGAATTTCACACGGAACCCATATCAAATAAGACAAGTGTGTACTCTTTCTTGGTCGTTAATTTTCAAGGAGCCATTGGATTGCTCCTTATTTTGATCTTCAGCCAATAAATGTAAGTCAGTTTCATGCAAAAGCCAAAGCCCCGTGAGTTTGGTCACGGTGATGGATAGTTCTTAGTTCCTTCCTCTGCTAAGACAAAGGCCCATCTCCGCTCTAGAGAACATTTTAAACACTTTTCTCTTATTCATAGACCAAGTTCTTTTCATGGATGTCATCTTTGGCGGCAGCCTCATCCTTTACGAGACCCCCTTGTATGTCAACCCGAAAATGTAAACTATAAAAAAAAAACATATAAATAGATAAATTGTCCTGTACTTGCATAGCGTATAAATATTGGATTCAAAATGAAGAAGCACGAAATCAACAGTTAAAACGACGAGAGATCTTCACACTCAAAAGGAAAGGCAATGAAGCCCGTGAAGAGCCTAGGAATTTCCAAAGCGTTGAGTGGCATTCCCGGCGGCAGAGAACAGAGCATAGGTTTCCCATTCCGTCGGAGGGAACCCGTGAATGTTGAGTCACGCGCCCTGTCCTGGAAAGCAACCGCGACCTGCCTAGGGGGGTTATAGGACCGTAGCCACGTGTCAAAGAGGTAAAAATAGTCCAAATTCTCGCAAGCGGGTTTGGTTTTGGGATTGGTTTTGGGAAAGCAAAAGGGAAAGAAACGTTTCATGAGCAAACAGGAGCTTTTTGTTTCGATTTTTTTTAAATTGTGCTTTGGGCGTGACGAGGACGTTATGTTTCGAAAGAGCGTCCAAGTTCTCTTCATGTAACTCCCGCGGGTCCCACCTCCCCCCACCTTGTCCTCCTCTTCCTTCCTTTTATTTCTCTCAGCCTCCCACGAAACAACGGCGCGGACAAGTGTAGAATACAACCTTTTTCTCTCTCTCTCTCTCTCTCTCCCTCCCTCTCTCCCGCACACTCTCTCACCCCTTAAGCGTTCTTTTTTTTTTTTTTCTCTTTTGGGCTCGTTTGGATTTGGACAGAGAGAGAGAGATATAGAGAGAGAGACGGACAGAGAGAGAGAAGGAAGGGAAAGGTGAAGAATCTACCTCCCTTGTTTTGTTGGTATAAAGAGGCAGCTGGGGAGTTGGAAACAGAGTGGAACAAAGAAAGAAAACGGGTCTGAGTGGTATTTTGTGTGTGGGGGGGTCCGTACTATGTGCGTCAAAGCCTTGCGGCTTCTGTTACGTTTTATCCAATGGAAGAAGTGGAGTTGGTGGTGGTGGGAGGCGCTGGAGACTTGCTGACATGTATGAAGCGTGGGTGGGGATTGTGTGCCGTCTACTGATTTTTTCTTGGTGAGGAGGTAATGAAGGATTGGGTTAATGGGCAGAGGTGTATAGAGACTGTGCATGTGGGGGCAGAACAAGGACGGAGATCTGTAGCTGGGCTTGATTGGAAAGTCTGGAGGGGTGGGTTTTGTTTCGTTGGTGTGGCTCTTCAGGTACGTTTCCTTCTCTTGGCCTGCATTTCTGGGTCTTTTTCCGGCTTTTATGAACTTGGTGGGTGCTCCTCCGATATTTTAAAGATTTTGTTGTCTATGTGTTTTGTTGCTATACCTTTGCTTGGAGGGTCTTAGGCTTCGCTTTCTTTTTGGTTTTTCGGCGTTTTGTTTTTGGTTGATGAAAATGTCGTCATCTTCGTCACTGTGCTATTCGGATTTTATTATGGGTTTAAAATGTTCTGTTCGAACGATTAAGTACAAACTTCAACAGAGAGTTTCGCTAAATTATTTGTACTTTCTTTTTGGCCGTTGGTGTTTTAGATCTTAAGCATTGGATTTAAAATCTTAAGATTTTAAATGAACTTCCTGTTTTTCTCAAATTCTTTTCTTTTTCTGGAAATGAGAATTGGAGATTCGGATTTTCAGGTTCGATAGCTGAAGAGACTGTCGTCTCGAAATTTTATTCCATGCTGGGATTTGGGAGGTTTGAGCTTTGGTGTTATGTGGATTGACGAAACAGTCATCTGGATGCAATGTTAAAGCCATTGGCATCTGGGCTGTTGATTTCGCTGACTATTATATCGGTAACTGCGGCCGATAATGGATTTCCCCGATGTAACTGCGAGGACGAGGGTGGCTTATGGAGCGTTGAGAGCATTATGGAGTGCCAGAAAGTGAGTGATTTCTTGATCGCCGTAGCCTACTTCTCGATTCCCATTGAGCTGCTTTACTTCATTAGCTGCTCGAACGTTCCCTTCAAATGGGTGCTGCTTCAATTCATTGCCTTCATCGTTCTGTGTGGATTGACCCATTTGCTCAATGGTTGGACCTATGGTCAACACCCATTTCAGCAAGTGTTACACCCATTTCAGCTGATGTTGGCTCTTACGGTCTTCAAGATTCTCACTGCCTTGGTCTCATGTGCCACGGCTATAACACTCATTACTCTCATCCCCCTGCTTCTCAAAGTGAAAGTGAGGGAATTTATGCTGAAGAAGAAGACTTGGGATCTTGGACGAGAGGTTGGAATTATAATGAAACAGAGAGAAGCTGGATTGCATGTTCGGATGCTTACACAGGAGATTCGGAAATCACTTGATAGGCATACAATTTTATACACGACCCTGGTCGAGCTATCTAAAACTTTGGGCTTACAGAACTGTGCAGTTTGGATGCCTAATGACAACAAAACGGAGATGAACCTGACCCACGAGGCTTATGGCGAGAAGTATTCAATTAATCATTCCATACCAATTACTGATCCAGACGTAGCAAGGATCAAAATCAGTGAGGAAGTGAATATCCTTAGCCCTGACTCAGCACTAGCTCCTGCAAGCAGCAGAGTATCGGGTGAACCAGGATCGGTAGCCGCAATTAGAGTGCCAATGCTTCGGGTTTCCAATTTCAAAGGAGGAACTCCTGAGACGAGACAGGCTTGTTATGCAATATTGGTTTTGATTCTTCCAAGTGGAGAGCCTAGGTCTTGGAGCAGCCAAGAACTTGAGATAATTAAGGTCGTTGCTGATCAGGTGGCTGTGGCTCTTTCCCATGCTGCTCTTCTTGAAGAGTCCCAGCTTATGAGGGAGAAGTTGGAAGAGCGAAATCGAGCCTTGCAACAGGAAAAAATGAACGCTATGATGGCGAGCCAGGCAAGAAACGCCTTTCAAAAGGTAATGAGTGATGGCATGAGGAGGCCAATGCACTCGATTTTGGGTTTGCTTTCTATGATGCAGGATGAGAACATGAGAAGTGAACAAGGAACTATTGTTAACACAATGGTTAGGGCCAGCAGTGTTCTATCTACTTTGATAAATGATGTGATGGACAATTCTAGGAAAGAGAGTGGAAGATTTCCATTAGAGCTGAGATCATTTCGCCTACATTCCATGATAAGAGAAGCAGCTTGCCTAGCAAAGTGCATGTGTGTATATAATGGCTTTGGCTTTACAATTGAGGTTGAGCAGTCACTGCCTGATCATGTAATCGGTGATGAAAAAAGGGTTTTTCAGGTGATTTTGCATATGGTTGGCAACCTATTGAATGAAAGCAATGAAGGGGGGTCTGTAATGCTCCGAGTTTTCTTTGAGAGCCGAAGTCAGGGAAGAAATGATCCAAGATGGTTGACCTGGAGACATAGCTCCTCTGATGCGGATGTGTATATTAGATTTGAGCTTGCAATCAACAACACCAGTTCTCAGTCAGAGAGTGCAATTTCAATTGCACAGACTGGTGGTAGGAGGTACCCTAGTGATGGACTTGAGGAGAGTTTGAGCTTCAGCATTTGCAAAAAGCTAGTGCAGGTGAGAATGAAGAATATTGGGCATGCTGTAAATTTGTGAACATTAGGATATGTTGCGTGACTTTATTTTGCATGAAAACAGATGCTATCAGACAGTTCATGCATGTGAAACTAGTACTGTTGATTATTCCCTTAAGAACTGGCCCCAGTTAATTATAAAATAGGAGGATACTTCTCATTAAAAACCAAACATACTACCCATTTTTATAGAGTGGATGTTTCTTGATTGACAACTTGGAAATTTTAAGGAGGCCTGAAGCTGTTGTGCTTACTATGATACTTGTTTGGCTTTTGTTAGCTATTGGCTTTGATTATCAGCATATTGCTCATTGTGCTGTTGTCCACGTAGAACTTAGTTTCCCTTTATGTGTGACATATTGGATCACATTTCTTCCGAATTACTCTCAACAGTTCAATAGTTTTTGTAACTCAGTATTTGTAAAGGGTAGTTCTATTTTTGCATTATTACAAGATGGATCCATTGTGGCATAGGTATTCATATCTTGCTAAATTATACTTCTCATAGCTTGAGAAAGAACGACTGATAGTGCTGTTTTGGTTGGTTTCAGGACTTAATCCAGTTTTAACAACCAAAAACTGTTGAAGCTACCATATAAATTGCTGTAATTTTTTATTTTTTATTTTTCCAAGGAAATCTCATATTTATTCCTGACCTTTGGTGTATCGTTGCAGTTGATGCAAGGAAACATATGGGTGGTCCCTAACCATCAAGGTCTTGCTCAAAGCATGGGGCTTGTTCTTCGGTTTCAACTCCAATCCTCCATCGCGTTATCCATTTCAGAGCCCGGGGAATCTTCGGAGCCACATTCTAACTCCTTTTTAAGAGGCGTACAAGTACTATTAGCTGATGATGACAATGTAAACAGGGCTGTGACGCGGAAACTGCTTGAAAAACTAGGTTGCATTGTCACTTCTGTTTCTTCTGGATTTGAATGCCTTAGTGCTACTGGCCCAGGAGGTTCCTCTTTCCAAATCATTCTTTTGGACCTTCACATGCCCGAGTTAGATGGGTTTGAAGTGGCAAGGAGAATTCGGAAGTTCCGTAGCCATAATTGGCCACTGATCATTGCCTTAACGGCAAGTGCTGATGAAGATTTGTGGGAAAGATGTATGCAGCATGGAATGAATGGAATCATTCGGAAGCCAGTTCTGTTGCAAGGTATCGCCAATGAGCTTAGAAGAGTGCTGATGCAGGCAAACAAAGTTGTATGATGAATCTGAGGACACAGGCTGTAAATTAGAACAGCAGCGTTCAAGATTCTTTCATATCCTTTCGGGGGGTCCTTGATAAACCATGCGTATTACATTTTTTGTCTCCCAAAATACGCCATCAAGCTTCCAGATGCTATACAAACAACAGTCAGTCAAATGCTATACAAAATTAGGTCACTTCTTTTACCTTAATGTGCTTTGTGCTTTGTTATAAACGCACAGATAGTTTCAGATCTCATCATAGGCAACTAAAATCAGTTTCGTTACACCTCAGTAAAGAGTATCTACATGAGGGAAGTGTATAAAGTTCATTTTCAGGCTTTTAAACAAAGAGGGGGAAGCAGCTAGGTGACGTTATTGTTCAATGACTTGAGCAGAGATGCAACCGTGGGAGATTTTGCGATATGCTTGTTGGAGGCATCTGAAAATGAATCATAATGAATAATCATCTTCAAGTCTTTGTTTCCTCAGTATGCAAACACTTCATTGAAGTTCTAAATGGAACTGAATTTTTTTGGGTGTTTTTCTTGAAAAATGAAATTGTCGTAGGGACTTACTGTTTGTTAAGAAGGGGTTCAGTTCAATTTATCATCACTTGGAACACCAACATTTGCTGTTTCTTAGTTGAATTTCTGTGGTTTAAAGCTTCTCTCCACAGCCCTCATCACTAGCGCGGAAGATGTGGATTCCGAAAGTCATGGAGAGTATGGGTCAAATTACCCATCTTCGTCGTGGTTACTTGTTTCGAGACCATGCATGAATCTTGGTACGTATATGGACTTCCTTTTCGTCCTCGCCATCCTATCACGTGGACCCGTTCCTTATCCCATACGGAGCTCCCCTGCCGGATTGGATTTTGATATTTCTGCGCTAGCTAACAGGCCAAAACAGGAGCCGGATTTAATAATCATCTACTCCCTCTGTAACCACCGCTTGCTCTGCTGAAAGAAGAGAAATCTACATCATCATTATTATATTTAGAAACTTGACATTTTTGGATTCTTTTGGACTATTGACTAATTTTCTTTGCACCTGTTCTTATAATTTGACATCTGTCGCTTTTGCTCATCAGTTGCGACAATGTTTCTTCGAAAAGTGGTATTAGGTGGTGGCTCATCGTAAATCATTCGGTTGGTGAAATTCTTGTCAACATTATGCGATAGATCTTTGGCATATCACTCTCATCTGATCCTGCCGACCACCCACTTTTATCCCCCAATTCAATTGGCGTTAAATGTTCGTCTCCCTAGCCATGCTCTCCAAATTCCGGTTTTCTTTTGTCTACTTCATCCTTCTTTTTTGTATTTCATCCCTCCGATTTCTTCCACAGAATCTAGAACTCGTACTGAATCGATAAAACTTGAATTGGGTTTTTCTTCTTTTTTGCCATCTGTTCCTAGATAATCAAGAAGGGTTAAGTCTCGATTAACCATCAAAACCAGGAACACCTGGAACTGGTCTAATGGTCGACGCATAGAGACAAAACTGGGTTCAAAATCATCGAGAGGTGCTCTTATCTTGGAAGCACCAACTTCGGAAAAAAGTGATTTGTTGTATGTTCATTGAGGGGATGATGGACGTCAATGCTATCCTGCAACTTGTCCCAACAATTTTATTTCCTAGTAAACAACCATTTCTCGAGTAAAGTAATGAAAACTTTCGAGGATTTGTCTTATCTGATGGACCGAGTGGCGCGCCGGGGGCTCTGTATCCTACAATAAAATAGAATAAAGTAGGACTTTTTCATACATTGGGTTGCATGAAGTGAATCTAGCTAGAGTCCCCTTTGTTTATCCTTTCTTTTTTCAGCTAAATCTATACCAAGTTGGGGAAGAGAGAGAGGGTTACGTACTTTGTTAAACATAAACTAAAAAGAGATGTCAAAGGGCTCTGTATGTTGAAAAAGTACGACAGGAAAAGATCTAGAAATGCATAGGGTTGCGTGTCAAGATTGGTAAGAATTTCAAGAAGCTCTCTGACGTGAAGTTAAACAAATTACGTCAGGATTAGTCCCAGCTTATGGATGCTGTTGGCTTGCGGCAGATCCTGAAATACTCCATATAAATACATCGAAAATCGAAATGAAAGCCTGTTTTTTGTCCCAATGCGTACAACAACACTAACCCAGACTAATCAAGATCTTAGAAAGAAAGTAATCCAGGTTGCTGAATTGAGCAACTTGCAGCCTGCTGTTTTAGTATCTTCTTTATAAATTAATGGTTTTCTCCAGGTCTACACCCGGCACCATGATCAGGCCCAACCCAGGCGTCAAGGAAAGGTAGGAGAGTAATATATAATAACTACGTGCTTTGGTCCCTCAAGCAAAACCAGGTGCTACCGATTGCCACGCTCTAACGCTCTTACATCTCAAAAAGAAGTGGCACACAGGAGCATAGTAATCTTTAGAAAAATCAAGTACAATCAGATTTTGCGTCTTGGGAAATTGCTTTATTACAAATTGAGCAAAGAATTGCTTAATAGAGCTGTCGTTTGGTTAAAATAGAAGATGAAAAGAGACTCTCCGTTTTTGGTATGTCTTGTAAGTAATCGCCAAATTTGATAAAGAGAACATCGCACGCCCATCCTCATTGGAGGTGTCCTGTACGAGAACTATTAACAACTTACCTACATTTTGCTACACAACATTTGGGTCATTGGGAGTTGAGCTACTGCCATTTCAACAATTTCTCCCAAATAGTGATATCGGACGTAGTTAGAGTGCAAAGCTAGAAACCCCAAACTTGCAATCTAAATGACTTAACCTTTTTATACACTTAGAGAATAATTATCCCAAATCACATAAGACTTGTCATGTTCTTATAAATTATATGCATGCTTCTTCTTGTTGCCGACCTTTTTATCTCTCAAGAGAACATGCTTCTTGTAAAACATTATCACGTCAACATTGCAATACAACAATTTTTTTCAAAAACCACTTATTTTGTGATGAGTTAGGATTTTTCAGAAAGCTGCTTTTTTTTCCTGAAAGTAAAAAATATGCTTTTAATATTGTTTGGTAGGCTCGATTGATTTGGACCTGGATCATAGAACAAACCCACATGAAAATATTTGGTCCATATAAAGGTGGGCTCCTATTGTTGGGTGGGAGCTTCATTGATGGCCTGTTTACTAAAGCCGTAAACTTTCAACCTTTGGGCTTCGGCTCTTTGAACTTTGGTCTAGATGAAGCAAGATTTTAGTCCCCACAATAAGCCCTGAGAACGAACAAGTAATCCGAATCAACATATGGCCTTGGGTCGTCGCAATAACTCTAAGAATTTGGGCTCCTGTCAATATGTATTATGTATACATGTATACGCTCTCTCTCTCCCTCTTTCTCCTCTCTCGCTCAGATTAGTCACATCCCCGATCAGCTGTAAAGATCTTTTTTTTTTTTTCTTCCTTTTATGTATATAAAAAAAGGACTTAGACTATGAAAATCAAAATACATAATCATTTTTTCTCTTAAGAAACATTCATTATCATGTATTATAGATGCTTGAGATATAAAACACTACTTTTTTACCACTTCTGATAATTTAGACGAGGGCCACAATCTAACAAAAATACTGGAAGAACAATAGCCGAAATTTCCCAATTAACAAATCAAGATCCAAGTAAAAGAAAAAAATTATAACTTTGAGGGAGGGTTCACCTAGCATTTCATCATACTACAGGTTTGTCATTCCTAAAATTCTATCCTAGCCGTTAACCTTTTTGTTTTGGTGTATGATTGTTTTGCAGCCGGACCCGAAGACCTCTTTGGGAGTCCAAAAGAATGACGTTTCCTTCGACATTTATTGTCTAGTTCATCCTTAGTGTTGGTGTTTTTAAAGAATGGAAATAATTGCGATTTGCTTTAATTCTCTATTGCTTACAAAGAATCTTAGTTCCACATAAAAATGTCTTTCCATTCTTGAGATGAGTGCAAAGATTTTAATTGTACAACGTTTAAGACATGGATCATGCAGAAGTTACATGGGAAATTATTTTCTTCGACAGCTTTGGCACGACAAAACAATCTAAAGTCTACAGAGTTTGGAGCGTGTTTGTCATGCTCATGTGTTTGTTGCCGTTAATATTGAAAATTTCCTTTTTTTCTTTTTCAAACTGGGGCCTCATGTAAAATAATAAAATAAAAAAAAGTGATGCGGATTTTTCTTCAGCTTGAGATTGTAACAGTCAATCATATTATTAGGTGTCATCTGGGGGTGGCAACTCTCGTGTTCAACAGCTTAAATAAACTAATATTTATCTCTTGGAAAAAACACGGTAAGGGTCAAATAACACACCAAAATCAGTGATCATACGAAGAATGCATCTTATGAATAAAATATAAATATACAAGAGATATAAGATTTAAGGTGGTTTACACCAATATAATGTCTTATATTTACTGTTATTGGTGTAGTTATTGGTCTTTTTCTCTTATTAAGTTTGGTTAAAAAAAATATAAAAATATTGTTTACAAAAAAACAAAGTAACACCCTCTTATTGCCGTCTTCATAATGTGGGGTGTGGGTTACCACCCTTACAACAGCACAATCATCTTTTTGGCCCTTTAGATTTTACTATGGTTTTTATTTTTCAAACTAAAACTAAAAGAAATCATAACCAAATATCAATATGAATACCTACTAATATAGACAAGAATTACAGATAAAATTTAAAATCAATGACCGAAAACCTAGAATTTGCTCAAAAAATGCAGAACACGGCAATATACAAAATGCTTGATTTATTAAAAACTTCCCTTGGTTACAAAATCAATTTCAATGAGCATATATATAGTGGCAAGAATCAATTGTATTGGCGAGAAATTCATTACAAAATTAAATTAAAACAAATCGAGAAAGATTTCCGCTCAAGTCGTCGGTGGCAAATCTTTGTATTCGTCGGCGAGTCAACGACGACGTGTCGACCAGGGCTATAACTATGGCATGAGATTTTGACGAGGTTGCTAACTAGGAGGACACGCTGGATTGGACCGCGTGAACAGATACTATTGTCTTTTCGTTCAGATTGAGGTTTAGATTCTGATATTTGGCTTCGGATATTTATAATTTAGGGTTTATAAAATATATCTATTGAAGAATAAGCTAAATCTAACATAATAAAATACATTCTTGCATAGACCAAACGACATTTTCTTCTTTATTTCTTATTTTTTAAATTCTGCGCAGCAGGACAAAACAATCGATGGTTGCCAGATATCATACGAGCATGTTTCCTTTTTCATGTGGTATCATCAGGGGTTCCACTACCCTGGGAAACGATATTCCCCTCTTTCTCGCTTTTTGTCATGTGGTTTTTACTTCTTGGCTTTTCTGAGGAATCGGAACCCAAAGTCCGTATTTTTCTTTCACTCGTTTTCTCTTCTACAGAGACTAATACAGCAGGGGTTTCATTGTTTTTTTATCGAAGCATTTTAGAAAAAAGGAGTTTAAATGAAAGGGAGGACATGATTGTAATGAGACGGTGGGTTTGCGCTTTTCAAAGAGCCACTTTTTCGTCGAACAACGTCCCTGAAAAAGCCCAAGAAAAGGCATAAAACTAAGAGGTAAATGTATATTGTCAAATTGTGGATAGAAATCACACATTTGAGGGTAAAAGCTTGCCTTTCATTCATAAATAAGGAAAACCCTTTGGTACAAAGAGGTTACAATGGAAAATTTGTTCCCATGTTAAGAAAAATGTTTACAAAAACGTTTTGTATATATTGACAAAGAACCAAGAGGTTCCGATGGGGCAACGGTATATGATAGCCGTCCATCCCATCGTGATGCCGTGTGCAGAAGTCTTGCAAGTGAGAGAAGACGTGTTTGTGTGTGGTTGCAGCTTAGGTGTTAGAGGAGAAAGGGAGAATAACATCATATCTAAATATCCCCCTTAAGCTAAAGGTTAATATGAAGTGATGACGTTTAACTTGTCTAGGAGATGATTGTATTGGTTTGTTTCGAGGGCCTTCATCATAATGGTAACTGGCTGATCTTTGGTCCCTACATGATTAGTCTTGATGAGTCCTCATCGGATTTTCTCTTTGATGAAGTGTTAGTCAACATTTATGTGTTTGGTACGCTGATGGACCATGAGATTGGCCATAAGTTCCATTACCGCCTTGTTGTTGCAGTACAAGCTCATAGGACAAGGAACCTTAATCCCTATATCTCCAAGAAGTCCCAATAGTCAAATAATCTCACAAGATGTAAAGGCCATGACTCAATACTCAGCTTTTGTAGAGGAGAGGGAGATCATTGCTTGCTTCTTGCTCTTCCATGAAATTAAAGCATTGCCAAGCATCACACAAAACCCTATAACTAACTTTTTGACAACTTTGCAAGAGCATAATCCAAATCACAATAGGCTTGCATCATGTAACCTTTAGATGAGGGAATGAATAATCTTGTGCTTGGGAAACTCTTCAAGTACTTGGTTAATCTAATGTCTATTTCCCAATGTAGCTTTTTTTTAGGGAATACATAAATTGAGCCAAATTATGTATAGTGTATGAGATGTCTGGCTTTGTGATTTTGAGATAATTTAGCTTTCTTATAAGCTGTTGATACTTCAATGGGTCACTAAGCAAATGGTCATCATCTCGTGGTACTTATATGCCTTGATCATGTTTGAACATTGTCAGCAACAAGTTGGTGTCCATGAGGTTTTCATCTATAAGCTTAAGAATGAATGTACTTATGTTGGCTTAAATGGAAACCCTGATAATTTCTTAGGACCTTAATCCCAAGTCTTTGATGTGGAAAGACAAACGTAAATATGCCTTTAATTCTTTAATTCCATCAACATCATTGTCAGTAATTAATATAACATTTTTGTAAATCATGAGAATGACTATAAGGTTACCTCTTTTCCTGACAAATAAAAAGGTGTCATGCATGAAATCCTAATATCCAGCTACGAGTAATGCCTTGGTGAACTTAGCATACCACTGTCTAATTGCTTGCTTTGATTGCATATGGACTTTTAAAGCTTGCACACTTTTCCACTTTTCTCATTAGGGTCCCCTAGTGGAAGCCTCATGTAGACCTTCTCATTTTAATGTTCTTGCAGAAAATAATTGTTGATGTCCATTTGATGAATACCCCATTGATGTTGAGCTACTAGTGAGAATGCACACTAGATTGTGATGTGTTTTACCACTAGAGTAAATATCTCATAATAGTTAATACCTTCCTTTTGGCTAAACCCTTTAGCAACTAACATTGCCTTGTATTGCTCTATTAATCCATTAGCTTTATACTTGATCTTGTAAACTCATTTACATCTTATGGGGCTCCGTCCCTCTGGTAACTCCATCATGTCCTAAGTATTGTTGGCCTCGAATGCTTTAATCTCTTGTTCCATGGCTTTTTGCCACCTAGGATCACTAATAGCCTCATGATGATGGAATGTCTTGGTAGCAATTGAAATGGATGTAACAAAATGTTGGCTATCCAATGGGAGATGATTGTAGGAGATATAAATGGAGAGGGGGTACCTGGAGGATTCACTTTCTGTGACATTAATGGTAGGGCAGATATAGTCATTGGACCAAAGTGGTGGTATGGAGTTTCTAGTGGATCGTCAAAGAGCAGCTTGTAAAGGAAGGTCAAGTGGATCATTTGATGGAGGTGGTACAATAACCTTGGTTTCATCATTAGAAAAAAAAATGTCATATGGTTCAACTAATGGTGGTGGTGGTATTAGAGTGTGATCTAGCTTAAATGAGGGGAGTGTATAAGGATGATGACCAGTGGGATCATCAACAATAGGGGATGATTGTTAAGGATCTAATATAAGCTCATGATGGCATGCTTCTAGAACTTCTAGAGTATGCTCAGTCAAAGATGTTTGGATATATGGGTGTTACCAATGTAGGTAATTAATGCATCATGTCTATTAGGAAATTTAACCTTCATATCTAAAGGCACATGAAACAATAAACTTCAAGCATGAAAGGTTAGCAGTAATATGGTCACTAATTCCAGAATCAATTATCCAACATGCACTAAGGAACTTAGTTGTACCTACGAGGTAGGTTTGGGCGTCCTGATTTCCATTAAGGAATTGCATGAATAACTGGTAATTGATTTTGGTGATGAAGACATGGTCTAGATCCTTAGTAACCAAATTTACTTTTGCCTTTTCCTTGTGATTTCTATGCCTAGGTGGATAACTGCATAATTTGTAACGCCCCTTCTACTCATGCCCATATCCTTTACAATAGTCACATTGCAAACCTGTGATGTAATAGCATTTTTCTTTTTTATGCCTTTTTTTTCCATAAAGGTCATATTTTTCAATTTGGGCTGCCTTAAACGACTTATCATTTTGTGTTGCCTTGAGCAAAAACGACATGTCATTTACAAAATGAAGGCTAGCATTGGATCCCACCCCAATAAGTGCGCTTAACGTAATAGGTTGAGTGCATGTTGCTACACTTGTTGCATCGGGGAATGTTTTTTCCACAATAAACATATGTACTCCAATATCTTTCCCATCATGCTCCTTTGATATCCAGCCTTTCAGAGCATCGTAGATGTCTTTAGAAGGTTTGAAAGGGGCTGTATAACCAAAATCTATTCCCTTAGCATTGAATAACACTCATTCATCTAGACCTTGAAGAAACTTATAGAAATTCATCTTTTCTTCATGCTCTCACTATAGTTGGAAAGTTATCATTTAAGGCTTTGTAAGCTCAATTAAGGAGTTGAATTCATTCTAGAGTTAATTCAATAAACCAAATAGGTTGAAATTGGTTCGTACCCTTGCCAAATTAAGCAAACTTTGGTGGTTAGGTCGTAAACCTTAAATGGGTTAACTTGGTGATATTGGGCATGGAGCTTTGCCCACATTTTGGTTGCATTTATGGGGTAGATCAATTTGTCGTGGAGGTGATCAGCGATGGAATTGGACATCCACCCACAATAGATGTCATTGCAGCATTCCTAGAGCTTTTAGGCTAAAGAATCGAGTTTGGGTCTTTTATAAGATTCATTGATGAAGATAAATTTGTTCATGATTAAAAGGGCAATTGTCATTGTCTTGCTCCAAACAACATAATTTGACGTTCTAGCTAGTTTAATTGCCACAAGTGCCATCGAATTGGTCTCTCCAAGTAAAAAATAGAGTGGGTTGGAGTAGTCTAGGCTTTAGACCTTATTATCCAATTCTTATGGTAATGGAGTGGCCAAAGGTGTGCAATGAGGAGTGTGAGATCCAATTTTGCTTCTGTTGCTACAATGGGGCAATACATAAGATAGAATTTTGCCTTAATTTGACATCTCAGTGGTTAGAGTAGAGACACTTGGAATGGTGTTATTACAAGCTATAGGTGATGAATGACATCATTGTAGGCTTGTGAGACAATGTTGTTTTTAGCTGAGAGAAGGGGCAAGAAGCATACAATGTTATTTTGGTAGTGAATTGTGCCAAGAACGAAACGATGTCATTGCTTTTATTATGTAATGGCATTGTGCATCGTATTGGTCAAAGGACAAAAAATGCAACGTTTCAGCAAGGTTTGCTAGAAAAGTTGTAAAGCTAAGTTTCTTGGTTAGGGAAAAAGACAGAAAAAAGGAATAAAAAGCTTCTTGTGGCTAATTTTGACCAAGAAAAAATAGGAAACAAAACTCTAATTGATTTTCAGGTTATGTGGAAGCAATTTTTTATCAAAGAAACAAAAACGAGGAAGAAATAGGCTTCTTGGGTTCAATCAAAAAATTGAGAAAAGGCTAACTAACTTGGCTCGTTGATACCATGTTAAATTGTTGATAAGAATCACACGTTT
This sequence comes from Casuarina cunninghamiana, assembly GCA_028551485.1. Classification (NCBI taxonomy): domain Eukaryota; kingdom Viridiplantae; phylum Streptophyta; class Magnoliopsida; order Fagales; family Casuarinaceae; genus Casuarina; species Casuarina cunninghamiana. Next base: position 11,625,890 of record CM052369.1, on the reverse strand, counting down.
GAGGGTAAAAGCTTGCCTTTCATTCATAAACAAGGAAAACCCTTTGGTACAAAGAGGTTACAATGGGAGAATTGTTCTCATGTTAAGAAAAAATGGTTACAAAAACATTCTATATATATTGACAAAGAACCAAGAGGCTCTAGTGGTGCAATGGGAGGTGATAGCTATTTGTCCCATCTTGGTGCCGTGTGCAAAAGTCTTGTAGGTGAGAGAAGACATGTTTGTGTGCTGGTTGCAACTTGGGTGTTAAGGAAAGAGGGAGAACCACATCATATCCAAACATATATAAAGAAAGAGATCAAAAGTAGAAGATTTAACTATTATCTTAAATGAGAGAATCAGTAATAAAGAAATTGGTTTGAATTTGGTCATATACATTACGTTATAACAAATACTAATAACTTCTAATGATTAATTCATGGAAATAGGAAAGCATTTCTTTTTATTGTCAAATTCCATATATGACAATCATAAGCACCATTATGGTTATCAAGCTTAGGAAGGACTAGTACCTTAACATGTTGGCTAACCAATAAAGTTTATCCTTCCATTTTGGCCAAGAGAAAATAATCTTATAGTTTTGCTAGAGATTGCAAATGTTGGCAAAGAATGCATAAAAAAAATATTCTACTGTAGTTCTCCTTTAAGCCATGTGAAACACAAGTTGCATCCAACCAAATATCATGGTGACTTAGAAGCTCTTTGAAGGAAGTTGGTTTGAAATTTATAATCAGAACAAGGCATGATCAATATTATTTTTAATATGCTAAGCATGATGATGTCAATGCACAAGAGATGCATGTACTAAGAGTTATCCCATGGGAACTTAAAAGAGAACTTAACTAGACATAGTATATTGTCTTAGTTTGAAGCTTCTTTTACTATTCTTACAAATAGTATTGAACAAAAACCAAATAATGATATAAGGTGGTACAACAAAGACAACAAAGTAGAAAAATAAGATGCAACACAATTAAGAATAGTAGATAGCTAGGGAGCAGTACACAAAAATTCTTAAGTGATTAGATAATAAACCTAACCCACCTCTTTTAGTAATCAACTAAGGGTATTTCTTCCTTTTAACTAAAAATTACAGCAATTAATTTCTCAATTTTACAATAAGCTAAATACAATCAATAATTAGGCCTTAAGACAATAGTGCAGATGAAGCACAGGGAGGACAAAATAGTAAAAACCCTTAAATGTATAGTTGCCATACGATCTAGGGCTTCAAGTTCATATTAAAGTATGATTACAAGAATAAGGCTCAAGATTTGAACTCATAACCTAAAAACCAGTTGAAAATAAGGAGAAAAAGCTTTTAGAATGGACAAAAATCAAAGAAGATTGCAAGATGTCAAAATGGTTATTTTCTGAAGGAAAAAAGTGTGATTCTTAAGCATATAAAATCTGGTGGAAGGACTCTAGAAAAGATAGAATAGTGATGGACGAAAATGGTTGAAATCTTATGCAACTTGAGAGTCCTTTTGAGATTCTCAGGCAAGTGATTCTTTGCATCTAGATCATGAATGTTTGGAATCCATATTCACTCTCATGTATTGTAAGATTTGTCCTGTTACTACATGTGTATGTGTTGTATCTATTGATATTTCCTTTGTGCATATACTTGATTGTGTAAATCTCAAACCCTAACTACGTTGTGATTTTGGGGTTTTATGATTACGGTTCAATTTGTATGTGATTGTTGTTTTTAATAATAATTAGAACCTCTTAAATATCTATTGAACCAAAATTGTAACTAGGGTTGAACTTGTGTTTATATACCTAGAACATATGTTAGGTACTTTCTGCACTAGCAACTTCCCACACAAATTTGTATCTTAAGAAAATTATTTAAGCTATATACGGGTGAGAAAACCATTAATTTATAAGTTGTGATAAGTTGTGTATGTTGAGGCACACATTTAAGTTGTAGTCCTTCTATAGAAAGATTGTAAGTGTAGGAGAATATTTTCTCTAAAGTAAAGTAAAGTAAACTTCAACCAATTAGGTTGAAGGAAGAAGATGGTAGACATATATGCTAAGGAAGTCTTGGGCTAAACCCCCATGGAAAATTGTGTGCTCCTTGTGTGTTAACTATTTACATTTTGTTTATGTTTTTGTAACATTGGAGATACAATTGATAATGAAAAGATTTTGCATTATTTCTTTATATTTGGAATGTGAATATATGGAAAAAAATTTGCTATAATATTTCATTCATTCCCTTATTATAATTAAGTATTTGTTTTTCTTAGATAAGTTCCTTAACACTTGTTTTTATAGTTGTCCATCTACAATGTGAAGAATTAAACAAGTAATAGAAGATTTCCTTTTGGCCCCAATTTTGGTCTCCCTAAACTAGCCCTTTTTGGTCTTCTCACAATAGTGATTCAACTTTTGTAAATAGACAAATCTTGAAGCCACATTGTAGCGCTTCTCTCGTTTGTTGACATTTAGCACCTAGTAGAAACTCTGGGTCATCAAACCTATAGCTTTTCTGTCAAAGTTTTCTTTTTCCCTATTATAAAAAGAGCTTCACGACATTGATTGGTTCGTCAAAATTAGGTTAAACGTGACTCTTTTGATCGAAGATGACGTGTATTCCACGACAAGGGCATGCCAAGATTGAATTTCAAGCATCTATTTCAGAACTTATTAAATTTATCGCCATCATGTAAACGGCTTAAATGGGTGGCCTACATTTCATCAATGTTGGTCTAGTGGATTCTCCATAAACAAACAAAGCTGATGAATTCTTACCATCTTAAAGATTGATAAGTGCTTTTATGAGGTGCTGTGCTTACCTGGAAAGCCAAATGGAACAAAAAGGGGAATATATTTGTTTTCATTGGTCTGAGATGATGAACATCTTAATCAAAGAGCGGTAGATCATTGAACGCAAGAGGGTCCGGGGATATTGCGACTTTATTGTTGGAAGGTTGTCTCCAAGTAGCTAACAATATTATAATTAGGTCTTTTAGCTACGACACGTGAATGCGTGTGAAGAGGGCCCCTATGTTGCTGTGCCTCTAGGATCCTTCCAGTGGAATATCTTTTCAGAGAAGCTGATTGAATTAAGAAATCAAAGTTTTGATTGACAACGTTGGAAATCTTTGTTGCCTCTAAGAAATTTGATTGACAACGCATTTCTTTTAGTCGATGGACTTTTGCAGTCTATTTGGATTGATAGAGGTTTTTTTGTGAGTTCAATCATCCGCGTAATCCCCAAATAAAAATCTTTCTTTTCTCACATAATCATGGAAGAAAATCTCTTTTCTAGTGATGTAAACTAATTTATTCCCTGAAATAAATTAGAGTACATAAGATTAAAAATGAAAAACTTACAAGTGCTTGTACGTCAATGTCTATTCTGAGTGATATCATTTGCCCCATAGATAAATAAATCAGCAAACATGTTTACTTCTATACTTAGAGGTTAGTTTATGGAACAAATAATATGGAAATAGGTAATTTTGAAGATCATAAAACTCACAAGTTTTCTTGGTAAGTAGTTTGCTTAATTAAAAAGGAAAGATGACTTAGATGATTAGATCACTAAGTGTGGAATAAGATTGTGTTGAGTCATTCACTATGAAATTTCATTAACTTTTTAAGTTCTTCCCTATAAAGTAGATGGATTCATGATATTAAATGTAGAAAAACTTTAATTATTGATCTTAACATCAAAGGAAGCATGGCATAGAGTTAAAGATGTATTAGCAAGTTATGACAAATTCTCACATTTACTCTCTTTGAGCCATCCTATTATTGTAAAGAGATATATAAGGAATCCTACCAAGTAAATGTTGAAATTAAATGGCATGACTTGATATAATTAAGTAGAATCAGCAAACACAACTTTATTGGCTAGCTCATTTGTAAAGACAAACTCCCTTAGCAAAAATGATATCTCGATAACTCCTCTTAATTAACCTATATTATAGTTTCTATGAGTCTTACATTAAAAACAAGTCTACATTGATAGGTAGATTGCTCACCTAAAAGGAACATAAGATTTGGACTACTAGATCTCTGAGTGTGAAATAAGATTTTATTGGGTCATTTACTTTGAAATTTCATCAACTTTTTAAGTTTTTGCCTATATAGTAGATGGATTCATAATACTAATTGTAAGAAAACTTCAATTGTACATCTTGATGTCAAAGGAAGCATGACATGGAGTTAGATAAGTATTTTCAAGTTAGAATAGATTCTCTCATTTTCTCTCTCCAAACTTTCATATTGTTATAAAGAGACATATAAGGAATTTTATTAAGTAAATGTTGAGGTTAAATGACATAACTTAATATAGTTTAGTGAAATTAACAAACACAACTTTATTAGATGACTTATTTGCAAGGACAAACTCCCTACAAGGAAAATGATATCTCAATGACTCCTTTCAATTAACATGTATTGTAATTTATATAAAAATCACGTCAAAAGTAGGTCTCATATTTTCTCTCAATTTACTTGGATTGGACAAATTTAGTAAAGTATCATTACACAACATGACCTTTATAAGATGATCAATGATTAAAACTTTGAATTACAATGAATGATCAAAGCAAAAGAGAGAGAAAAAAAAGGATTTGATTGTGAAACTTTTAAACTTTCTTTTTTAGCATGTATTTAGTACATATAATCTAAACTTAACCATAAATGTTTTTAAAATAAAACTATTGAGATACCAATCTTATTAGCAAGAATTAAGAAAATAATAGTAGTGACCAAAAAAATTGGTAGAGTATTTTAAAGGCACTTTACTTTGTCTTTTCAAATCAACATCATGATTGTTAGAAGACATAAAAATTTAACTCAAAAGTTAGTTCAAAAATTAGAGAAGTACTTTTTTCATTTAAATTTCACTAGAAATGATTGTATATTTGATGTGTTTATTTTACATAAAAGAAAAAAACATCATAGTACCATAGTTGACACCCCAAGTTCTGGCTGCAATCTTGCAGCTTTCGTCTAATTCACCGTTATTATGGCTAGAAGCCTAGTAACATATGTTTCACATGCATTTCCAAGGAGTAAAAGGATGAAATTGCTCCAAACTACAACCCTATCTTGCAAGAACGTATAGCATGATGCTGGATTTGATCTTATTGTTTTGTACGTAGAGATTCCCAACATGTACCGTACCACAAGTACTAGGTTGAAGGCAAAATTGTGGTTCCATACAACAAACTTTTAGTAGAATTTCATTTCATAATGCAAAATGCATTATCTGACTCTTTGGACTCACTGACAAAGGGGTCATGGGCGCAATTTTTTTAGAAACATAGTTGATATTTGAAATGACTCTAATGCAATTTTTTAAAGAGTTTGAGGATGAAAAACATAATATTTTTCAAATAAAACGCATCAAGACAAGTAGTTTAAGTGTTGTTGAGGCAAACAACTATTGGAATACATTTCATTTCTTTTCATCAAACCGGATCCTTCCTTACAATAGAATTTGTATCTCTTACAACCAGTCTCTCTAAATTGAGAGAGAAAGACTTACTTTGTGCTTAAAGCACACTTTTTTTTTATAAGTAAATGAATTTACATATCTAAAAGGTAACTATACATTGATAAGACTAAGGATGTACTCCTAGGTTAAGATCATATACAATATCACATGGGGAAACTCCCTTGGCTCCTTGGTAACCCAAGGGCAGGGCTCTCAACTTGTACTTCAATAAGTTAGGGTTCTAAATCCCTAACTTGTGAGTCCACTAGGTTGGGGTTCATGGCCCTTCTTCACTCTCCTCCTTTCAATAAGTTAAAAAATAATAAAATACTAAAAATATCAAAAATTAAAAACCTATAAGAGGGGATTTAAGATTTCCACTTACACTAGGTTAAAACAATATGCAATATCACATCAAATAAAAAATAACTTCATTAAACCTTTAAGTACACTAGATATATATGCTTTTATCTATTTTAAGTATCTTTATTACATTGAAAATCTCTCTCTAACAAGTGTTAGAAGACAATGGATGTAAGCAACTAATTTGTCGGGCTAAACCACCTAAAAAATAATTATGTTCATCTCTTCTTAACTTATTGCCTCTATATATGGAATTATTGATAAAGCTCATTTTCAAATCCGTACATTATATACACTGTGTAGCTAAACTCGGTTTACTTGGATGCTCTTATACTATACTAGAAACTTTGAGAAAATCCATATGATTCAATCTATTAATCTTATGTAGCGACTATTCTTATTTTTAATTAACTATAGTAGCGTAAACAGTTTATATACCTAGTCACATACTTAAACAGCAATTTAATTTAGGACCACTTGCATTTAGAACTCAAAAAATTACATAGGTAAGCTAGAAACTCAATTCAAATGTAGCTTCCAACAATAGTTAGTTTTTAAAGGGTTTTCCAATTAATAATAAATTTTACCCTCTTCAAGATTAAATTATTAATTCGATCTCCTAATATAGAAGCCTCCAATTTCAAGAATTTAACATCAAACCTTGCTTTAAAATGAAAATTGTTGGCTTTGTTCTTATCTTTCACCTCTTGAGCTGGTTAAAGACTTTAAACCCATCTCGTACTTCTTTCTTATCATAATGACTTAATTCATTTATTTTCTTATAAAATTGTTTGGGTCATTGATCTTTTGGATTTAGATCTACAAAAGAAATAATCCAAAAGATAACTTAAGTGCAACAATGAAGGAAAAACACAACATGACCCTCAACCACCTCAACCACATTTATGATGTATTTTAAATGTATTTTATAGTTAGAATGTATTTATTTTTCATAACTAAGGCGAATTATATCATGAATTTATTAAACAAAGATTTCATTTAGAGGTTATTTATTGGACAAAGGATACATGGTAAAACTCAAACACCAAGTTGGATATCAGTGACAGCATTTTAAAATGTAGTAGGAACGTTGGGAATGAAGTGATACTTTTAACATGTAGAATATAATTTATCTTCTTCTTAAGAAAATATTATTGTTTAGACAAATAGTATCAACTATCATAAGTTTCACTTAAATTGATGGAATCATAACAGTTACTCCCAATAAAGGAAAATCATGAATTTCAAACTAAGAGTCATCTCTTTAGAGAAAAATTTTGCTTGCTATTGACAATGAATAGCCTCTCGACCAAAGGATTAGTTGTTATAGAAAATCTTATTGAAACTTTTGTGGATAAACTAGGAGACAATTTTCATAAATAAAATAAAAAAAAGATGGATATTGTCGTGAAATCATTCTCATATCAATTGCAGAGATTCGAAGGAGAGAACAAGATTTGCAGAGAATCGCAGATAGCCGGCCATGAAGCAAAAGAGGAGATCGTTCTTTGGCTAGAAGAAAAAAGTGGCTGTTGTGGAATGCCTTGGCAGAATTAAATGCAGTGTTAGCTAATGAAGATTAAAGTGGGACGAAGAGTTCGAGTTTCAGAGAAGATCTATAGACCTCTATGCAGGGAGAACTAAAGATCTCTCCCAAGCCATTAAAGAATAGGAAATACCACTGTATCTTTGATTTTTAAATCTTTTTCTTTTTTCTCTTTGATAGTTGAGTAGACTATAATAATTTTGTCCTACAGAGACTGCACCCAAAACGCAAATATCCTCGGAACACTAATCCAAAAAGTAGATCACACTCCACTATTAAGACATTAAATAAATGTCGCAACATAAAAATACTCTCCTGGATGTGCTTATTAAAATGAAAAATAGAGGGGCATTCTCCTCATGGGTATGGGAATCCAGAACAAAGTTGATTTACAAATGGAGAAAGAGAAACCTTTCTTGGATTTCTACACCCACGAATGGTCCATAGGGGCCAACGCAACCATATGAACATATGAACATTTGGTGTGCTAAAATTAGACTGGGACTTCAAGGGAAGGCTTCCCAAGCGGAAATCTTCTGCGAATCATCCTACTGAAACAGCGACCAAATGCAAACCCTAGATGCCATGTATTTACCTCCCAACAACGAAGGCAAAATAAGATAATCCAAGTCTTGAAATCTAAGGCAAATTTCAATTCCTGTTGTGAGTAAAGGGAGTTTACAAGCTCAAAACATATTTTAAAGTTACTGAACTGCACAAACAGAAAACATTTCTGAGATAAGCCCTCTCCAACTAGCTTTGTCCCCAAAGTCTAAACCATCAGATCACCTGTAATTTAGTAAGATCCAAATAAACCCTAGAGATAAATAAAATAAGAAATCCAATCGAAGAACTGTAAAAAGAAAACAAGATAAAGATTTAATTATTCATTAGTGGTCAACAAACTAAAGGGAACATTCATATTTTTTATTGCAAACAGAGAGGATTCAAACTAGATAAATTCAGAAGCCTAATATACATTGAGAATACCATGTCGTTTCTCTTCTTTGCATCTTCCTATCTATCTCCGTTTCATTCCCTAACATCCACATCCAACAGAACAGAAGATTAATCAATCTCCTACAGACTTCAGTATGGAGGTCGGGCATGCGCCCAGGCATAAGCATCATGCCCCAACTGTGCACCGTTGGGGAGTAGATTTGGTGTCAAATTATAAACAGACAGCGATGAGGGATCAGGCAGCCCAGAAGCCGGCAGATGTCCCCCGCTGCCACTGCTTCCAATTGCGGGAGGGGAACTTCCTGCAGCAGTGCCCTGACGCCCTGCGCTGCCTGTCTCATCATCATCTTCAAGAGGTAATCTCTCATATGTTGCATTAGCAAAAGTTGCGGCAATGACCATGACTGGCCCTGCCGCTACTAGTGACCCTACAACACTTCCTCCCACTATCTGACCTTGACCTCCTGCTAGATACACCGTGAGACCGGTCGAACCAGGAGGGGCTGGTCCAGGAAGGAAGGTACCGGTCAGAGATAGAATCTCAAACCTGCCGTGAAGTGCTACGACGGCGCTAGGTGCTGCAGGTTGTCTCAGGGTCACGTTGGTCACAGAGCCGCTCCCGCTAAGCACGCAGACCCCTCGTTGACGCCTCCTAGCGAATAGGGCTATGCTTTCTGCTATATCAGCATTACCAGCCACCTCCATGACATGGCTCTTGAGCACGTTTGGGCTGTCTCGAGTAACAAATATTGGAGGTTTCGGTTTGTTTTTAGATCCAGGAGGCCGGCCTCGTGGTCTGCGAGTACCAACTTCAACCGCCCCCTCTCTAGGCTCGTCTCCGTTGTCTCTTTCATCATCCTCGTCTCCTCCTCCGCCGCTACTTCTACCACTGCTTTCTTTCAAAGGAATCTCGCTGTGGCGTTTATTTAGCACAGAAGAATTTGCTGCCGGGTCCATGCCCGGCAGCCCCACCTGGCCGGTCCACCACGGATTAGCCAGACTTGCAAATTCAGGCAACAGAAAGTGGAAAAAGGAAGAGGACAGATAATCAAATTGGTCGTCTTTCGACGGGTGAAGATTGATTGCTTCCTTGTCCTCCTAGCTTTTGATAATTTGAAAATCAAAAAGTCAAACCCATAGTTCAACTAGGAACTCAGGGCTCCTGTATAACCTAATACCCTCACTAATAGGGATAGAAAGAAAGAGAAGGGAGGGAGGGAGGACGGAAAGCTTCTGAGGAGAGAATTAGATTCAATTTGTGCAAGGAATCAGGTAAAAAGAAGGAAGGAAAGAAAGAAGCTCTTTAACAAGTGAAGATGAATTAATAAGATCTGGAACCCAGAACTGACCTCTGCTAAGAGAACATGGAACAGATGCAAAACCTTGGGTAGAATCAAGCAAATGGAGAATAAACTAAAGCACTGAGTGATTGTACTACATATTGAGATAAAAAGAAAAAAGAAAAAAAAAGAAACAGTGACCACAAACAAAACAACAAAGGAAAATGTTCTCGTTTGTTTTCCCCTAGTTGTCAGCTCTGTTGTGATTTGGAGAGCGAAGCGTTTCTCTTTCCTTCAGTTTTATATTCGTTTTATCTTTTCCTTTTCGTAATAAGCTCTGCTTTTAGGGCTCTTAGAAATTAGGGTTTCGTGGGGTCGCGTGCGCGTGGGCAGGTGGGAAGCACGTCGTTTTCTCGGTGCCTGACGTATCAAACGTATATGAGAGAGATGGTTGGAGCTAGTATTTCTGCAACTATTTGCTCACAACCTTTTCCATCCCTCTCTTTGAACATGATCTTTGAATCCATGCCCTACATTTTTGGTTTGGCCTCAAGTTCATCCCCCTCCACTCATGTAAAAATAAAATATTGTTTGCTGGGGTCTTTTATCGTGCAACTTGCTAGAGGTTGACGTCTGTGTCATATGTACATATTCCATTCAGCAACTTGCTAGGGATTGACGTTTATGACATCTACTTCTGCCGGTTATTGCCAGTTTTTTTTTCCGCCCCTCTAAATTATGCTTCTAATGGGATGCCTGCACTTGAGAAATAGACACTAATTTAATGTTCTGAACAATGTCTAAGATATTTTCCTTTCCGTTAAAAGTTCTTTCATCTCGTTTAGATTGTTTTGAAAATAAAAATAAAACATCTGATGTGATTATGAAAAGCATGAACTAATCGAAAGTTTCTATAGAAGATTTACATGATTGGTGTGAGGGTCCTTTTTTCATGGATATATGAATAATAGAATGACCAAAAAGAAGGAAACACAAAAGGGGAGCAACATAGACATCCAATAAATTAAATAACAAATCACCACAACGGGGCTACCCGAGGGGCCGACAAAAGACAAAGAAAAAGAAATAGCTAACCACCACAACCGGACACTGGGAGACCAAGATGTAAAAGAGAATGCCTAACCTTCTCTCAGTACACTATTGGCAATGCCTCAAAAATTAGATAACCATTTGTTCATATTAGACAGTCTTTTTTATTTTATAAAAAAGTTTAAAATCTGCTCCAAAAGTTGTATAAAACAAGCTTAAAACATGACACAAGGATTCTCAGATATAGAATAACATTCTTCGACATCCCTCTTTTACCCAGAGAACTCAAGACGACACAGTTTAAAGTAAACCTCATCCCGGGTTTTGAAATCATATAAAATGCTAAAAATTCAACCAAAGACACGAAAATTCAAAATCCAATCGAAGAATTAATTTTTAAATTAAGAGGGATAAATCAGCATTTAACACAATGCAATAATTATATCTCTCCAGCATGGGATAACAATCCCCAACATTTTCCAACAATCTTTTACAGAAAGTTTTGATTCTTTTTCACAAATTAGCTAATAGGCATAATAGATATGCCTTCTAATCTGTAGGTTATCTCGGTCCGATGTTCATCCCAGCGGGAGCAAGACCATGGCAAATAACTTTCTCCGAAAAGAAGAAAGAAAGAAAAAAAGAGAAAAAAGGGGGGTCAAATCCTATAACAGAAAAGAAAGAAGAAACAAAGGTGATCTAGACTCTCGATAGCCTTCTTGCAAAGAGGGCATCCATGGTTCAAGGGGCGTCCATAGCAAACAAGGGGCTGGTGTAACTCTAGTTAAATAGTTAAAAGTCATAAATCATGAACAGTCAAGGATTTGCATAAGAACTCGTAAGCTTTTCTAAAAGCGAACAATAAACTTTTTCACATAGTGAAAGAAGCACCCACACTGCATATACAGCCAATCAGAATAGCAAACAACCAACAAGGAATTAATTGCTAACCACATTCTTAGAGAAATCCCAAAACCTAACCAGGCACTTATTTGATGGAGAATGTTGCAATTTTGGCTGGGAAATAGTTCCAATTCTTTTTTTTTTTTTTTGCTATGTAAATAGAATTTAATATACACCAATGATCATTGCAAAAAGGTTAGGGACATTCCCCTATAATGAGGTTAGGCATAACATTACATCAAATCAAATATTGACTCTTTAAGTTTCAATGTATGCTGAAGTTTTTAGCTGTTTTGTAAACCTTTTTAACACAATAAAATCTATTTTTAAAATATTTTGAATTCGTTTTAATAGCTTTAAAAGTTACACATTTCGATCTACATTATTCATAAAGATCTAGTTATTCTTTTTATTCCAAATGGCAATAACAAGTGATGCAAATACAAATATAAATATATATGCCTTAAAACATATCCCTCTTCTATGATGGAGGAGAGAATTAGTCTTTAAATGCCATGATAGGTATGCTTGTATCTCATCTAGTAAGATCTCTATTTATACCCATACTACAATTGAGTATGGACATTCTAAGGAAAAATGGTCTTAAGATTCATTAGTTGCATTGTACAAATAACAACTTTTATTTCTAAAATCTCTAAAGTCGTGGAGCCTATCTGTTGTAGCTAGTCAATTTTGCATAGCCAGCCATACTATTATCGAATGTCATGGGATCACAAACTTAATCCATACTACTACATATCAATTAACCCTTGGCCCTCGGGGAATAATAGTTTTCCAAGCTAAGTTGATTGAAAAATTTTCACCCACAACTGTAGTCCAAATAAGCTTGTCTTTTTTTATATCATTAGGCTTTAGGTATATAGTTGATATTATCTATAAGCATAGACCATGAGCACCTCCTATTGGTAAGCATATCCCCTTTCTAATTGCTTATTATCACAAAAACCTTAGCATCTTGTTAGAATTCTAGAATCAAAAATGGTTTGTTCCCTAATCTTGCTAGCAATAGGTACTTTAGGTGGCCAACAATCATCCCAAAGAGATTGATTTTCCATTACCAAATCATCCACGTTATTCACCTTGCAACCAAAGATCTAAACTTCAAAATCTTTTGATCTAACATTCAAAATCTTTTTCATGTCTAACCGCTACTCCCCAACTTTATACTCCAAGGTATCAATCTTAAACCACGTAAAAGTTCACCCACAATGACTATATAGACTTATAAGTCAAGATTTCATATGTACTTTGCTTGTGTAATTTTATTCCAATCCTTAGCTTTTCATATACCTAGGCCACCTTTAGCTTTACTTATGAATGCTTGATTTTAAGCAACTTTGGTACTATGTGTTCTTTATTCTAAGTCCGACCATAAGAGTCTCTCCAACACTTGGTCCATTTGCTTTGATATTTTACTTGGAAGGATGAGGTTCAGAATTAGTAGAATAAGGTTGCTTTATTTACATCAATGTCCTGATATGAGTTTTTGTTTTAAGTTCTTAAGATTTTCATAAAAAAAAATTAAATAAGGGAATGTGGGTGAAGGTGATAGCACGAGGGAGCAGCCAAATCGGCAGGGGAATGAGGGGAGCTGAAGCTTGAACTGAACTAACATGACAAAACACATCCGACATGTCTGTAGGTTTCGAATCATTTCTTTTAGCTAATTGTTTCAGGTAATCTCTTACTAAAAACAAGGAATTTTAGTCTTTATGAAGTCCCAAGAAGTGCTTCTACACCTAGCACAAACAGCAAAACATAAGAAGCCTTACAGGTTATAACCTCCTCTTATTCAGTAACAGGGTTGTTAAGAAAAGGAAGCCGAATGGTATTTTCTCTGGTCAAGATCGCTTGGGATTTTATCAAGCCTTAAGGGCTCATGTATTTATTTAATGGTTCCAAATAGAGGAAAACATAATACTCTCGATTAATTTGCCTCTCATAGTCCTTCTTGGAATTTTGGATTCGTCCACTGTACCGGGGAAATGAAAGCTTGGTCCACTTATTCTTCTCTAACTTCTTTACCAAAAAAGGTTGATATCTTCTCTGTTAGGATTGGTGGAACAATTAGGTTAAAGGGTATGATTGTCATTACAATCAGGGGTCTCTATGTAATTGTGGAACTAGGAAATATCTTCTAGATGTAGTGGATTTCCTAGTAATGTTGGATTAGGATTCTTATCCTTATGTGGAAGTAGGTTTTCCTAGTAGTATTCAACTAGGATTCCTTCAGGGTTTCTCTATAAATAGGAGAAGTATAGAGAAACCTAGTGGGCGAGTTAAGAGAGCCCCCATGGGGGGCTAATTGTTGGAGAGGACCCCTCTCATAGATTCTAGTTGATGAGAGAATCCGTGAGATACTTATTTGAGGAGAGGGAATATATGAGAAAATCTAATGAGAAGAGACTATAGGGGACGTAGGACATTATGATGTTCCGAACCTCTTAAATCTGTTGTGTTTGGGTGTGTGCATTCTTATATTTGTGGGTTCGATCACTTGTTGGTTGATGCAACTTGGTTGAATTCTCCCAACAAGTGGTATCGGAGCCAGGTTTGGATCCCAACACGTGGTATGGGAGACAAGCTTGGTTTCTAACAAGTGGTGCGGTGAGCGTGGACTATGGAAGATTGGGACCATAGATGATGAATCGAACGTGGTGAACGCAATTGAAGAAACAGATTGATGTGTTTTGAGGTGAGATTTTCTCTTTCCCTAAATCCGGTTTGATTTTGGATGATATTGATGTAGATCAACCGGAATACGTTGTTGGAGTTGTGGATTGAGGTTTGCAAAGTGCAAATCTATGTCTCTCTGTCTATATCTGAGCATTTGGCTCAAGTTGTGGCATTAGATGACAGAGAATGGTGGAGATATTGATGTTTGAGGGGGAGCACTTTGTTGATGTTGTTGATGAATTGTTGATTGAGGGGGAGCTTGTTGTGCTCCTATGTTGATGTAATGCTCCTATGTTGATGTGATTGATGCAGTAAAAGTTTAGGATTTTCAAGTTTGTCGATATTCAGATGAGGTGTATTGAGACTCCGATGGATTATTCCGGGGAAGCACCAACAATTTTGGATAGGAGGTGGACTCTTCGTTGGGGATTTCAAGGAGTGATCTCAATTGTTGTGGAAGTCCCATGATTTTTACTTTTATTAAGGGCTTCATGGTGGAGGACACATTTAGATGGAAAAAGCCCATGATGATGTGCAGATGCCTGGAAAGAAACACGGCCTAGGAGAGGTGTAACCTAGAAGAGGCTGCAGTGGAAGTGCCTAAGGAGGTATGACCTAAGAAAGGTGTGGTTTTAAAGAAAAGGCAAGATGACATAGTTGATGCGGGCTTGTTTTGAAGAGAGTTTTGTCCAATCTTTCTCTATCAAAAAGATTGTGGCTACAGAAGTAGAAGAGAGTTTTTTTGCAATCTTCTATTTCAAAATATTGTGGTTGAAGAGAGTTTCCTTAGTCTTTTTCTGTCCAAAGACTATAACTGTGGAAGTTGAAGAGAGTTTCTCCAATCTTTCTCTTTCCAAAGATTGTGGTTGTGTAGTTGATAATTTGAAGAGATTTTCTATACTTTCCTATGGTGCAGGGATGTTGCACCAAATTGTTCCAAGGGGGAGATTGTTAGGATTGGTGGAACAATTAGGTTAAAGGGTATGATTGTCATTACAATCAGGGGTCTCTATGTAATTGTGGAACTAGGAAATATCTTCTAGATGTAGTGGATTTCCTAGTAGTGTTGGATTAGGATTCATATCTTTATTCCTAGTAGTGTTGGATTATGATTCTTATCCTTATGTGGAAGTAGGTTTTCCTAGTAGTATTCAACTAGGATTCCTTCAGGGTTTCTCTATAAATAGGAGAAGTATAGAGAAACCTAGTGGGCGAGTTAAGAGAGCCCCCATGGGGGGCTAATTGTTGGAGAGGACCCCTCTCATAGATTCTAGTTGATGAGAGAATCCATGAGATACTTATTTGAGGAGAGGGAATGTATGAGAAAATCTAATGAGAAGAGACTACAGGGGACGTAGGATATTATGATGTTCCGAACCTCTTAAATCTGTTGTGTTTAGGTGTGTGCATTCTTATATTTGTGGGTTCGATCACTTGTTGGTTGATGCAATTTGGTTGAATTCTCCCAACATTCTCTTTGGCAAATGCAGCTGTAGTAAACCTACCCCATTTGGTATGAGTGATTACAGGATGTGGCCTGCAAAAGTAAGGGTAAGTCTTTTCATTTGGTGGATTCTTAAACTGATACTGTCGTTAATGTCTGCCTTATTGAGACTATTCACTGGAAAAAGGAAATATGTTCCAAAGTTTCTATGGGCTTCTTTTGCACATAAGACCGAAGATTTATTCCATCACCTTTATGACTTCTTGTACTAGTATAAGACTGGTCAATACTTGAGGAGTATCAGAAGATATGCTTTCAACTATCTAGTCATGCCGCTCCATGTTTGTGCTTTGCTGCCTTACTTCCATTGAGGGTCTTATTACTATGTAGCTACCTTTCTCGCGTGGCTGTCTCCTTTTCGGTTTCTAGTAAAATCCGTTATTAAATTATAATTCCATGAACGCCCCAGAAATTTTTCTGGGTTTTCAACTTATTCTACCCTATATTTTAGTGGAAAATAATTTTAAAATATCTCAACAGGGATATGTTTCTTATATTGCAGTACCCTCTCATCCCCGATGAAGAGATGCATGGAAAATGGATACAAGACTCCCTAACATAAGCATTTTTTTAATTGTAAATAAGACTCCCTTACCTAAGCATTCTTTTTCAATGTAATCAAGGCTCAATTTCAAATCTCCATTGCAATGATAATGATATCGTAACTCTTGAATCGAGCTTTCTTACTTATATTTATGAATAGCATCCTTAATTATCCGTAAAGTATGTTATTATTAGTAAATTTACTTATATGTCAGCCCTCGTTTTAGAATTAGATAGTAAAGATTACTTTAAATTATAAATATCTTTCAATATTTCTCAGTTCATTGTTAATTTATTTGGTAGAATATTTCATAAATTCCAGTGATACAATGCTACTTAAAACTCTTATTGAAATACTATAAACTCACTTACACATTTTAGTTCCATCATTAATATCCTTCCATATACGTACTTTGACTAACATAATCGATCAAACTTTTTAAGTACAGTTTCTTAGAATATAGGTTTTTCCATTAAATATACATTTAGTATTTATATATATATCATCACAGTCCACCAAATCGTTATGAAGTGAAAATATAAAAGTTTGGCTAACATAAACTATCATTAATAAGATAACTTAATAATATGTTATTCACTAACAAAAGAACCAAATCCGAATAAATTAATTAAAATTATGAAAATGTTCAGATAATATAGAGTAATTAAAGAAAATATTTTACTAAAACTTTTAGGGTTCAACAATAAATGATGCGACAACGTTTTTAACAATAAACAGCCGGCTCTTTCGTACCTAATACATAGATTACAATCTCTTATGTCCAAAGTCTACCATGCGGGGACCACATGGACGGCATGCTTAGCAGAAGTCCTGTTATTTTACTACGACGAGGACAATCGTGGCCGTCAATTTAGAATGAGCCCGCTTTGAGCGGCCAAAATCGAAAATCATGCCCTTTCCATCTTATTTTACTACCACGAGAAAGCCAACGGCGATGAGCATGTGTTTCAATGAAAGAGGCGGCCACGCATTAATTTGTGATTTAATAATGTTAGCAATTAGCATCAATGATTTTGTCAATTGAAAGTTAGTTTATTAATTTTTATATTAGGTTAGGTCTAATGACTAAGGAATTATTAAAGGGAAATCGATGTGTTGATAATGAAGCTCTAAGTTTTATTCTATTTATTTTTTTGGTCAATGGCAGCTCAAGGTCTTTAAAGACTAATCCAAAACCGAGAATAACATGAAGCATATGATTGTAAGACTTCACACATTATTGGATAATAAAGAAAAACGTAAAAATTGGGGAAGTTATGCTATCATGTTCTTATTATTTAATGCTTTTTGAAATTGACACCTAAATTTTTTTATAAGAATTATATGGACAGATTGAGTTCTTTATTATATTTTTCGTTGATTTTTTTTTTTTTAATAATAGAAAAGCCTCGCATGGATCTGAGTCTTACCTAATATGTCATGAATTTCTTGAAAGCAATTGGCTACGAGGTTAAAAATCACTACCATGGATCTTATTTTCTTCCAAATTAATTCTAGTAACTATCTCTCAACTATTGAATGAATTTCTAATAAAAATTTAGGTTTATTCTCATACTTGCTCCATATTGAATGTCAAAAAGCATTAAACAAAAGGAAAAATGGGGGCAAACCCCCCCATGTTTTGCTAGTATAAGAACGAATACAAGAAATATCGATGGTTAAACTTGACAAGAAAATGAACATGAAAATATTCCGTGATCTAAAAGTTTCAAAAGGCAAGGACCCATTAAGGGAACTTGCTTAATCTGGTAATCTTATCGCATCAATGCACCGTGTTAAGTGGAACTGAAATGACTTCACCATCACAAGATAATCCATTCAGTGCTGTTTTTGTTGCAAAAGAGAGGTACAACAAGGGAGAGTCAGCATCAGTGGAGTGCCTATTCAACTTTGGTTTCCGTGCAACTTCTCGCAATAATGATTTGTTCTTGGCAGTTGTTTAAGCAGTAAATCTAAGGGAAGAATGTTACCAATAACCACAGTTTCCTCCTTTCTTCTGGTGTGAGACACGTTGCCTACAACAGTTTATTGCACACTAAGAGGCCGTCCTAATCGTAAGACACCATCTCTGAAATGAGTTTGAAATAGACCTTAACTTAAGTTCTGATACTATGTTAAAAAGTCTAAAATCTAATTTAAAAGTTAATACAAAGATTATAAAAAATTTCCTTCATTTAAACTTAACCAAAAGTTTTATCATCTCCTGTATCATACTTGTGGCCTCCAACATTTAGATATAATGTTTCGAAGGCGACGGTCGAACCTCTAGGATGTTTATCTTATTATGGAGCTTAAGTCAAAATGATGCCAGTGGAAAGAATGCATTTTGGTAATCGTGTATGCTTTATCTGCCTACACAACATGGATTCGATAATCCTACAGTTCAAGCGGCGATAGAAGTCCTATCTTTTGATTAAGAAATTACCATGAAAAGACTTCAGTGACTTCAGTGACTTCAGTGGCACCTGGGTGCCAAGGCTTATGCTAATTGGGAGATTCTCCCACTCAGACATAGGATGCTCTTTCAATTTTTCGTTTCTAATGCGCCTAAACGCCTCGGTGAATGATTACCACCCTAATCAGCGGAACAAGCATTTAGGAAGCAAGAGAATGCTCAACGTGCTTAACTTTTACCTCTATTCTAATGAAATCTCTCCTCCTTTACCTCACAACAAATAGACCGAGAGATAAAGGGCGGTGCTTTTTTCTAGTTCAAAGCTGCTTATTTCCTGTCAAAGATACTGATTTCGGCAACTCAATATCCACTTTCAAATTTCACTCCTTGCGTGTCCAAGTTCAAAATCCTTAAACACTAGAACAACAAAACAAGTGAACTCTACCTTTTGATGTTGAAATTGGTTTACTAATTACTTTTTCGTTTCTCATCTTTCTCCATGTATTTTCTTTTTGAAACTCCGTAACTCAGTTTTCTTTACACGATGCTTTCACATCACAACCCTATTAAAACCACTTTTGAGCGGCTCCCGATACGTCTTAGCTGGTTGCTTTAGTAGTAGTCAATTCTCTGGCTGCATGGGATTTTTTTTTTTTTTTATCTTTTTGGGATTTGGAACGTAAGACCAACAACTTGATTGTAAAATCTTACTGAGAGCAACATGTTAGTTGTGGAACCGAGCTTCCTGTTCCTGTCTAGCTGTTTGCTTCTTTTGTCATACACGCCAGTTGTCATTTGCCCACGAGTTAACCCAATTTAATCATCTAATAATATACAACCCGCCCCATATTATGTCACTCTCTGACCATAGTTCACGACCCACTACATTATTGCCCTACATTAACCAGTTATGTACAAAACCCAACTGTAATCTGGTCGTTACCTGTACGAAAATTCAAATACCGATTAACCGGAAGAGTGAGGTGTATAAACTTTCCTGCGGTAAGCATAGGAGGCCTGGTACGGCCACACTTCTTTCCGAAGGTTCTTTTTCCTGTCAATTTATGAAAGGCCTATAGGAATAGCAGGTTATAGCGTTAACTCCCGAGCAAAATTTGATACCAAATCTAGAATCAAACTAAAAGAAAGACCAAATTAATGAGATGACAAGACTGGGTTTCAGCAATTTCCCTTCGCTTTTCTTTTCTCTTGTTCTATCAATTTATACAAATCTTGATTCTCAAAGCCCCCCGATAATTTCGTAGAACTAAATTGGGGCACGTGTCTGGGACATGGAAAGAGGGAAAGTTTTTCCATGAATAGCAAGGAATCCCTCCTACAGAAAATAAATGCAGAAGAACACTCTTAAGCAGGCATGCAGATATATGGTAATGACAACTTTCTGATAGACTCAAGCCTGCGATTCAGCCACTGACAGTTCGAGCTAACATATAAACTCTGAACCACTTTTTAATTGTGCCCGATTCTTGCCATTAGATAAAGTGCTAATAAACCTTCACCGGCATTAATTTTACGTCTCAACAACAATCATCTAGGGAGAAAAAAGGATTCTCGTAATCCTACTTTAAGCAAGCATGAAGTATCGGAGGAGCCTGCAAAGAAATAGATGATCAGCATCAAAGGACAGAGTTGTTCAAGGAATGCAAACGAGGGAGGTCTGATTTCTTCTTGATCTCCCATTTATTCAGCAAGCAAATTAAGGATGTGAAAACTATATCACAACTGCCTGCTTAAAAAATGAGGCACCAAGCTCTTCATAACTTTAACAAGTTTCATATATTCACGCAGCAAGCAAGCATAGAAACACCAAGAAGTACTTCCAATGAAGCTCCAGAATGGCATGAAAGAGCGTTTCAAATGCCACTAATACAACATGCATGAGAGTATCGGATGATGCGGCTAATGAATTCACAAAATGGCATGCAATTGCATCCCGGTAAACACGTGAAATGCAGTGACCACATATTGGATGAAAACCCAAGACCTATCAGAAAAAGAACTAGTTCCTTGATGATGCAATGAAGATTGACCATGGACTAAATTTTCAGTCCAATTCTTAAATCAAGGCTATTAAGAACAGTGCAGTAACTAGGAAACATTATAACGAGAATTGAAACGCACAGATTTTACAACACAGGAAACTTATTATGCTGCCAGAAACAAAAATTCAATACTACAACTGGATGTTAGTTCATGAATTAATACCACAAGAAAGGTGATTTCATTTCATCAGTAACCTTAATTTTATACCCATTGGATCATACTCAAAACGAGAGACTCTACACACAGGATAGAGACTGTAGAGATTACTAATTTACTAAGGACCTAGATGCTTATGCCGTTTGAAATGCATGCTATCCATGTTGCAATTCACAGTAAATCCACAGTTTCATTTACCTGATTAGGCAAAATATAATTAAAAAGAAAACCACAAAGCACAAAACAAGACCACAAGTTCTCCTGCTTGATTTCTTCTCAAATACCTACACAGCAATTATACGAGTTTAGAAAACCATTATCCGACAGCACTGTTAGTAAAATAAAAAGAACGACATCAAGATGGTAAAGCAAACTAGATTTTGTACCATCTTGAACCGATCCATGGTTACTGACATTATGCCCCTTGATGAATCCATGCCGTTACCCTGATATTAGATAGAGTTTATTTATAACATAAAATAATAAATCTCATTCAAATAGGGATACCAGTGACCCACTTACCATATGGTCAAGCAGACGATTATGACTTTCCACCTCCTCATGTATATCACCTGTTAACTGTTGATATGTAATATACAGATCGATTATACATTGACAAGGATGTTTTTAATCCTTTCTCTAGGCAATTAACACAGTAATGTTACATCATAGTGCCATAAAGCAGGACTATTTTAGAATCAGATACAAGAAGGAAACCATTCAATTAGAGGATATTAGGATGTCTAAAGTCATGTGCAACCTGTTTCCAAAGCAGGGTGATAATTCTATTGTGGTGTTTTTAACAACATAGTACGTGTTTCCAAAGCAACCTAACAAAGAAAGTCTATGCCACTGCTGGAAGTCCACTGCACCATTGTACTAAAGAATCTATGCATTGCAGGATTTGTCCAACCTGTTTCAGAATCGAGCACTTCAAAATTTCTACATGCTACTGAATATAGCAGAGTTTTAGGAAAACTGAAAGGTTTGACTCAAGGGAACCTATTTTCCAGCAGGTTCTTTATAAAATTTCCATAAGAGAACTAAAAGGAGAAGGCTGTCGTCAGTTTTGACAAAAGTGAGAGCTAGTTATTAAGATGTACCAAAAGAGAAAATACTAGTCCTATCATTCTTCATAACACAAACAAGATTCCTATCAGAAGAGGTCTCAACAGAAAAACGAAGAGAATAACATTCTAGGAACATCGCTACATTTTTACTTTTCTCATTAGCAATTGTATTATTCCAACCATATCATCTAGTTTAGACTGAGAGAATATTAATAGGAGTTGATCATCACCTTCCATGAATGGCTCTCAGAAACAAAATTGACATACGTATAATTGCAAAGTTCAATGAAATTAATTTCTGACCATGAAAAAGTCACATAGACAAGTCATTAACACATGACAAAGACCTGATCAGCCTTACAACAAGAAAACGCATGGAGAAAAAACGAAAATGAGTCCACCACCACAAGGTTGGGAGAAAGTGTTACGAAGAGAGATGTATTAGTATGGTAACATATCCTTGATTGCCTGAAGGTCGGATTATTCCCCTTTATGAAGGATAGAAGATTGAAAAAGAAATATTTGATGCACTCAAGGAGAATAAGACCCAGAGTCTAACACACAAATACAGCTGTTGTAAAAGAAGTACAACTGGACCCACACGGGAGAAAATGAAAATGTTGGAGACCATATTGATTAAATGGAACTCACTGCCAAAGAAAACCCTAACACTGGTCATCCTTTGTCCCAGAGGAATCTTACCCTCTTAAGAAACGTAACTCTGTCATGCAAACCGTCCACAGCTTTGTCATTGTCATGATCATGGTTTTCATGGGTGTATGAGGAAGGTAGCCTGAGACCACCCTCCTCAAGTCCGTCAAGGCCATCAAAGAGAGACTGTCTGGAAGCACGGTGCTCCCTGCACACAAAGAGAACATGCCATAAATTTGAAATTGAACAATGAAATTAAATATTAAATATGAAGACTTCTGTATAACAAAGAAAAGACAATCAAGAATGCATCCCAATGATATAAACATCCTACTACTAGGAGATTAACTGTGAATTACAACCCAGCCTAACTTCAGCAGTGCAATATTGATGAGGAAAACGTTATGGTAACGAATCTACTTAAAACATATGCCTTTGTAAGCCAACAGTGACTACCATAATCAGAGACAAAATCATGGTAGGAACATCATGACTGCAATGGTGGGCTGGTGAAGGATGACTATAAGGAAAGGTAATGGTTGAGCACCAGAAAATGCCTGTGATCGCAAGATGCAACAGTTAATGGTGTCTATAGCACTTAGATAACTGAAATCAGTTGCCACTGAACTGGACTGCCGACTGGTCAAACTACGCAATGAGTAAAGCTGCGAAAGGAGAAAAATGGGCCTTGATGGGCTACTAACTAGGTTAGATATGGACCCAAAAACAACTGAGTTGACTACCAGACCAAAAAAAATGGGCTGACTATGGGGAAATGATTGGATCCAATAACCAGAGTTCTATGAACACATGCCTTTGCATGAAAAAGAACTCGGCTGTGCATGTAGAAGTATGAAGCATGTATCCAAAACCAGCTAAGGTAAAGGTCTGAGAAGGTTAGAAGTCATGGGAAGAAGCACATTGAGGCTCATAACAGTCGAGGATAGCAACAGAAAAATGGTTTCAAGCAAATGGCTCTAATACGATGTCAAATTTATAAAATATTTTGCAGCAGTTCTACCTCAAAGGCCTACTTCCACCAGTAAAAAGTACCATACAGAATTACATCTTATTCTTATAGACTTGATCTAGTATTAGACAACGACAGCTCTCTGTAGACCACGTGAATGTAAAGCGTAAAAGAAAATGAAACAAGTTCTAACAATCAAAATCTGACTACGAGACCTGATCAGATTCTGGTATTGTCCAATAAAAAAATTATGGAATATAATTACATAAGATATGCCCTTGCTTCTAACAGTCGACGAATCATCAATTTAATTTCAACAAAACGTGACTGAACATATCATTTTCAATTCACCCATCATGCAGCAAGAACAGCTTTGATTGTTCAAAATCTCCAATCAATGCAAATTCACAGGAAGACGAATCGACAACAAAAGGCAAAATAGCACTGTAGTAACTGCACCAGAACAAATTCATAGCCTAAATCTACGACAGAATCACTGAGACAAAGAAAGATAAAGCCATATTAGTAAAAAGACAAAATAGAAACAAACAAATAAAACCACAACAGTCGACTTATTATATTTCAAAAACTAGATCTTCCAGAATCAAAAACATACAAAAGGAAAAATTCAAACAAATGGTTTCGTATGGTTTGCTGAATAACATAAATTAAACATCAACGCCAAAATGATAGGACAAAATGTGCGATAAAGGATTCGCAGGCAAACCTTCTGTAACTCATTGCTTGCCGGATTCACAGGCTCCGCGTCTGTCTGTCTCCAAGATTTCGAATTCCGCGTCGGAATCTTGCCGAAGCTGACACTCGTACCTGTCGATAAGCGAGTTCCGGAGAGCAAGCGTGGAGGTTTCGAACGGCCTCCGCTCCATTTTGGTTTCTTCGGAGCCGATGTCTGGGCTTCCAAGCCCAATAAAAACATGGGCCATCCCGGTTTCCAAGCCCACTCAGATTCCTAATTTTCACTTGAGACAGAAGTAGCCGATGCCAATCTTCTTGTCTTTTTTCACTTAAAATTAAAGTAGAGTTGTAAGTAAGAAACTTTCTCTTGAATTAAATTTTTCAAAATGATTAAGCTTTTTGATATGATATTGAAATTTGTTTCATCCTTGGCATCTATATGGATGGATATAAACAAATCTACGCGTAAAAGTAACACTACAATATGTTACGAGTTAAACCAATGCAACATGGGAGTATATTTAAATCAATTTAGAATTGTCTTACATTACTAGGATATAAACTTGAGTAATGGTTTATGCAAATATAATGCCTTAGACTAATTCTTGAAAAATATTTGACTTTCTAATATTTTTCATGGGAAGACAAAGGTTAGAGATTACTAAGACAAAAATCAAATGATTGCAAGTAGGTTTCTTGGCGAGTGTTGAGATCTGGTTGGATTGAGCGTCACGATTCACGCCATACGACACAAAAATCAGAGGCAATTTCTTGAAAGTGGAGTGGAGACATGTCTCTGAAGCCTCAGCAATAGCAGCACTTCGTGAGCAGAAACAAGACCTTGGTCTGTAACTTCCTGAGTTGCTATTGCCAGAAAAAGGAGTACAAGGTTTCGACCAATCTTTTCCTCTCTATCAAATGGTCTCACTGCCCAAGAACTTGAGTATATTCACGGTATGGATTGTCCCGTAAAAATCTTATTTGTAAAAGACGACTGTGGAATCCATTTAGTCTTCCACTGAATTTGCAGGTGAGGATAGAGAACTAACTAGCAGGCTGGTCTTGATCTCTAAGGCCATTTATTTCGCAGAGGGTTCTGTTCCCTTCGTCACAATTCACAGTCTAAATTAATGATCTCCAACCACACGATGGAAGGCTCTTTTATTATCGGAGTCAATGCCCTTTTCTACCACCTACTCAATACCACCACCAGAGCATTGCTTTTCTTGTGGGATGCAGCTCTGAATTACTCAATTTAATCATTACATACCAACACCACGCTTTCGGATAATAATTACGAAGAAAGAGAAGCCTTTTCTTCTTGCAACTTTTTTCACTTGCTTTGCAATTTAGGGGTGGAAAACAGTCGTTTGAGAAATGCCTCTTTAGTCGTACTAGATTATGCATTTATTGCATGTTCTTTATTGCATGGGAACCACTCGAACGCATTGTGCATCAGAACTGCTACAACAGGACAAAGTCAAAGACTTAATTTCAAATCGCATAGTTAAAATCAACCCCCGGCCTGAATGGTGCCAGATTTTCGTACCACTAGAGCAATAGGCCAAAACTGTTCCTGTCAAAGCAGGGCATCTTTTCAGAGAGTGGCTCCGATGAGATCATGAGAAAGCTTACAAGGCATGACTTGTGCATTACATAGTAAACACCAACTCAATCTTTAAGCAGATTCGAAACCTGTCATGCCCTCTAAGAGAGAGCCCTCATCCAGATAACAGTATATGCAAGATTCCTGTGTCCCTAGATGATTCCAAAGTTTTCATGCTATGGAATTGTGTTTAAAGTCAAAAGACCCAATGTATGCGTATATATATGACGGTTCTCGCATTGGCAGGTCTCCAGAGGGAACAAATTTTGAACTCTCAACCTTAACAGCACAGCAGCCAGGTTGCAATGATTCAAGATGATTTTAGAAAGTCATAGTTCTCAACAGAGTTGCAATTTAAGCCCACAGAGAATCTGAATTTGACATACCCATGATAGATCTAGATTATCTAAGTCCAAGCGTAGAAGTTTAAATTGCATAGCAAGGAACAGAGACGTTGAAGGAAAAAAGGCCAACAGTGCACAACATATATACAAAAATTCTAGAGAAAAAGGTAATGGTAACTTCTTTTTTCATAAATAATTGGGATTATATACTTTAGAATCCAACATCCCGTACCTTGCGACATGAAAAGTAAGTAAACCCAAAAGTCTTTTGACAATGAAGGGTCGCCAGTGTCCATAGCTCAGGGATTTACTTCCTGTTGAACCATCTCTGTATCTTCATTAGTATCGGAAACCAAGAAAAATGCTCTGCACCCGCTTGATGGATAAAATTGCCGCAAATTTATCAATGAATATAAGCAGCCCCACATTGCATTTGCCATTCCATGCAGTCCTCAAAATCGAAACTGCTGGCACAGTCCAACAATGCATTCTGCTGATGCTCGTAGCGGCATATGTAATTCAATCCCACAAGCAGCTCACATATAGCCGCCTCCGTCTTTTCCCTATCGGCGAAGAACAGCGTCTGAAGGAGCAGAACGTTCGTCCGTGTAACGATTTGATGCTGCTCGAAATTCCGCTCGCTTTGCCATCTGATCATATTATGTGCAAGGGGCGCAAGCCACCCAAGAATCCCATCAAGCTTCTCCTTCCAATCATGGGCGAGCGGGGCATCATATATTGCCAGGTTTTTGATATAGGACTTGAGATTTGTCCTCAGAGACATTCTTAAGCTCGTGGGTAACATCTGATACAAATCATCCCTAGCTTCCTCACCCACTAGATGCGGGTAGCGAAGCAACTTCTCTACAACAATTATGACATTCGCATAATGCAGGGCCAAAGCAGAGCCTCCAACGGTGGTGGGAGAAGCATATACCGTCAAGCGGCTCTTCGGGCCAAACCGAGTACCTTGTAACACACTGGATTCGCACTGTCTTTGATCCCCACTGAACAAAACGCCAATTTGGGACCGATTGACACGGCAATTTGATTGATTCAGGTGCTCTCTTTTTGGACCAACATTCCCAGAAACTTGGCTAGTCCGATCTTCATAATCAGGATAATCATCATCGTCACCAAACTGGAAACCGAGCTGCTTAAACTAAGGCAATCCATGAATAACCGGCCGGGGCTCGCCCCGCACGGGAAATTCAGTTCTTCTTGTCGAAATGGTGATATATTGCCCCTCCGCGAATCAAACTGCGACTGAAAGCTCGACACCCTTTTCGTCGCCACCGCACGGGCAACCGCTACTCCTGCTAGGCAACCTTTTCAACGGCTCCGAACCCGATACCGCATGAAGCCCACTGTGATTCTTCTTCATGTTTGTTGAAGGGTCACCAAACACGGTACAAATCCTAGCATAGATTGTGCACACTGTCCTAGCCAAGAGCTCCACAACTTTATCGTATGTCTGGTCCCAAAGCGAGACCTCCTTGAGATGCCTGACGTCCTGTCTCTGCCAAATCAATTTCTGCTCGAACGCCCTCTTGCTCTCCTC
Organism: Casuarina cunninghamiana; assembly: GCA_028551485.1. Lineage (NCBI taxonomy): Eukaryota > Viridiplantae > Streptophyta > Magnoliopsida > Fagales > Casuarinaceae > Casuarina > Casuarina cunninghamiana. Next base: position 11,598,045 of record CM052369.1, on the reverse strand, counting down.
GTGCTGATTGTGCTGGAACTTCTTCGTCGCCTGCTCCAGCTCGTTCAGCACCTCCATTTCGTTGTACAAGCTAGCTGTCGTGTTTACAAACCTCTCCATCTTCCTCACCATTGCCTCCATATCCTTCACCAAGAACCCCAACTCCCTCACGTCAATAACCCCGCCGACAACATCCCCGTAGACGTGCTCGAACCCCTGCAAGGGCGGCTCAGAGCATTTCTTGCCCAACCGGGACACCACGCCGGCCACGCGATTAAGCTCATCGAGCTTCTCCGCCGCAGCCAGCTCGAGAAGGAGGGTTTCCTCGGAGGACACCAGGTTGAGCACTCCCTCCGATTTCAAGATCTCAGTCTTGAGCTTGGAGATCTCCGAGTCGGTGAGCGCCTTGTGGAGGTGAACTATCTTGGACATCACAGTGGCAACCTCGAAGGAGAGAATGCCTATGGTTTGCTTTGGGGGCGGCTGCGTCTTGGGGCTCTTCTTCTTTGAAACTTCGATAAGAAGTGCGTGCTTGAGATTCGTGCTCACCTGGCTCCCCATCTTCACAATCCAAGGCTCCGCAACCATTTCTCTCTTCCTAAGCCCAACCGAAGAAAACCCAAGTCTGTTTTACACACAAACCGCAACGGCTTGCCGGAATGCAGCCACGGCCAGGAAACTGCGAGCACTGCACATTTGAGAACGTCTGAGGCAGAGAAGGAAAAGCGTAATCCAGATACAAAAGGCGGGTATGGAAATCAACAGAGGCAGTGTTTAGGAGCACGGAACATTCAGAGAAATGACTATATCTTTCAAAAGGAGAAGGAGGTAGGGGTATTTGAAAGTGCTCTGAGGATTTCTGAAAGTACAAATCCTACGTCTGCACTCTCGATTTTCAAAACCAAAAAGTTTCTTGCAGTTTTTGGTTTTCAAACGGACAGGAAATTTATTTTAATAAAAAAAGGAATATACATATTTACAGAGTATGAAGGCGCCACGGCCAAGCTGGCCTTTGCCCTACGGCTTTGACTTTCTAGTAAGATTTAACGTCTGAACATATTTTTAAATTGAATTTTGAAACCTTTTAAGAATCAAAAAACATCAATTGGAAAAGAATCATGTATAACTGCGAAATTGCATACAATAAACAAAAGAAATGTTTTGTCAAATTTATTATTTTTTTATATTGACTTACATTTAGAAATGATTAAAGAAGAGGGCTGGAGTCAAGGAAATGATTTGTTTTTCAAGTCAAACGCAATAGATTTCCATGAAGGTATTTTCCCGGTTTCATACTGAGTACGACAAATTTGAAACACGGACAATTTTATCTGAGTCCTCTGGTTTCAGGTATTGTTTGTTGGGTCTTGTTAATCCCAGATTTTGACTTTCGGACCATTTCGAGCTCAGGCAACCGCGTCCAGCACGCTTGCGTTTAGACCCATCTAGACCAAATTTGAATCCAATGCAAGTCAATTAGTTGGCAAACAGCTTTGCAATATGGAGTTTGTACAAATTTGGCAGAACCGAGCAACATCAGTGGGGATCTTGGATGGGTCAGGTTGAAACTTGTAGTGTACATATGGGGTCCTCTTGCATGAAACTTGCATAACTTACAGGGACAAAAGTGGATGGTTGGTGCGTCACTTTTTTAGTGGGTTAGAAATTCTTACTTGTTTACTTGCTCCTAAAGTTGTACCCAACATGTTTAGGTGTGACTTGCTCCCCTTCCAGTACGAAACCGCACTTGCCTTGAGAAAGCAGACCCAAGAGATACTCGGAACCAATATGTTGTTCTTATTATTTGATGTCCCTTTCAAGCGTTTAGCTTAAGTTATAGGACTTTGGGACAAGTGTTGCGAAAATCTAATCCGAGAAAATGATGTTTCTTGGATGATTACTGATCCGCCATGGGAAAATTCGTCGAAAGTTAACTTAGTGGCAGTAGGTGGCTTTTCTTTATTGAGACGCAGCTTGGTGAGAGACCAAGACCACCCACATGGAGATCCAGCCTACAAAGAAGCAAGCAAGTAATGACAAAAAGATACACCGGGGAATCAATTCAACTATTCATCAATTCATCTCCAAGTTTTGCCTAAATTGATGGATTTGACTTTCTCCTCACAGACAATTCCCGATCCAAGCCAAAAATGTGTAACTTTTGTTTATCAGACACGGAATCTTGATGTGAGGCATTTCACAGGACACTTTTGAAACGTCTCAGACAATTCAATTCAAAGATTGGATAAGATTTAAAGCAACTGGTCACTAAATCAAACTTGCTCCCAAAACGCAACAAGACAGGGTAGCAAAAGCCTCGTTCCAGCCACTCAGATCACGACATGTGGCTAGTAGTCTTATGAAGGACCACGTTGTCGGCCACCTTTGCCTTTTGCCGATCATGATGCGCAATACCCAGTTGCCATGGCCCATCGTCTTTGTGCCTCTATGATTATGAACACAATGAGACATAGCTGCACTCCAGTTGACCTCGCTTTCTTTTCTCCCCTTTCTTTCAGAATAAACAAAACCCATTAAAGGAAAAAAGCAAAAGAAATGGCCCCTTTGTTGACCGATTGATTACGGTTTATAATGGAAAATTTGTGTGTAAGTTTGATTATCATGCAGCAAAGGCTGAAAACAGAGGCATGGTGTCCCCGCTGGTGGCATCCCAGTCAATGAGAGACTCCCCTGTGATTGCATGTGGTTAACTACATTTCTTAATAGCAACAATTTAAAAAACAAAGCCATGATTGCGCAAACTAGTTACTTCCACATGTAAATGAGCAATTAGCGTAAGAAACGACTCTTTGTCATTATGTAGAAATGAAAAACCATGTAGGACCCGTAAACCTATCCCATCTCGGAGAAAATGATAACAATTCCTACGTCGATGAGACGAAACAGATATGTTAAAGAAGAAAAAAGGGTATAAAGATAGGTTGATATTTCCAACTTCCCGCCATGTTGCATGTAAGCTAGTGTTTGGAGTCTCTTTAGCGTGAAGAATATGGGAGGAAGGGCTGTTGAATTAACATATCTGGGTAGCTTTTGGCGCGTTTTAAAGCTATCGGCGTCAGCATCGTAGGGTGGTGCTGTTGGCCTTTTCTGGTCCTAGGCCTTTTAGCCTTTTTGACGCGTGTTTGACGACATCGAACTCTTAACCCACAGAATAAAGGCATTATTAACTTGCTAACAACTCCGTAGCAATATTCTTCTTTTTTTTTTTTTTAATTGTTGCTTTTATTGGTTTGGGGACAATTATTTCAAAATGAATTGTAACCATTCCAAGTTAAAAAAGACCCAATCCTTCTAAAATCAGTTGCTAAATATAAAAATTAAAAATGCAAAATTTTCCACAAAGTTTACACTGGTTTGGAACAATTTTCCCATTAGACATTCAAAAAACCTTTATTTTTTATTTGTCTTACATTTCTGTATTTTGAGTTTCACTTTATCTTTTTTCTCCATTTTAACTTTTTTTTAGTCCTAATCCTAACTAGATACTGTTAAGAAAACTTACAAACTACTTACAATATGAACATGTTAATTAGTTTACATATTTGTCCTTATTATTAATTTTCACTCTTAACACCTAACACTTTTATAATGGTTTTACGTTCGAAAAAAGCACGTGATTACCCAATCTCTTAGTTGTCAGAAGAGTTTGGTTTTTTGCCAGATAGAACTGTAGAAAAATGTTGAAAAGATGATAAGCAGGAGACTTTTTCTTCAAAAGAGATGGAAAACACGTTTCTCACAACCACTACGGCCAAGAAGAAAGTTCTCGCTGGCTAAAACTCTCCCCCCACGACCACAAAAAATGCTGTTCTGAATTTTCAAAGAATTATTTGAACTAGTTGTGAAAAGAACATTACAAGACAAAATTTTGATCTTCTGTCCTTGTCAAAATTCGTCTCCGTTTCCATTCAGTTTAATTCATATGTTATATGTCGAAAATTCTTTTAGGCCCACATTAATGGAAGCCCAAAGAAGATCACAGCATAGCTTAGAGGCCCCAGTCGGTATTGGGTTAAGGCATTGTGAGGCTTCTACTTCTAGGACCTATAGCACTTCTTGGACCTTGAGGGTCCTGCTCAGAGCCCCTCTTCCATGTGTGGGGTTGTTGGAATTTGTAAGGGGGTTTTCTGAAGGCATTGATGGCCATAAATATTTGATAAGTTAAAATTAACAGTTTCCCATTTTCCCTTCAATTATTCACTGTCCAGTGACTTAACTATGCCTTCTTCTTTAAGTTAAGGTCCCACATTTTAATTGAGTGGATCATTTTCAGACACCCAGTACAAGTCTTTTGCTGGCAATCTGGATAGTCTTAATATTTCATCGATGCATGAGCTCAACCCTGGAAAAGTAGCCCCGCTTTACGTTATCTTCTTTTGGTTTCTATCATGAACTCCATTCTTAATGATCCCGTGAATGACTACGACTTGCGTGTTTCGCCATCGTTGACAGTATGCGAGACTGTACCGCTGGATATGATCCAGACGAAACCCGTGAAGTTTGAGTTCGAAGTTTCGCCGTGACTTGCCTTGCTGAAAGCCAAAATGTTGCAGAAGATTGAGTAGAGTTGTACATATTTGCCGCAGTTCCTCATGATGCATACAACAAGCAGCCATAAAAGCAGTCTTGAAGTTAGTTGATGTGGTTCAATGTCTTCTTGTGTCACTGGTTACCTTTACCATGTGTTTCATGGATTGCCAACTTCTTTTCGATGTGACTACTCATAATGGACCTGCCGATGAATAGGTTAGATCCTTCATTGAGTTGTCCATGGCAAAGGAATCGTAACTAGCTATTTGATTGCTTGAGCAGGATAAAATGTGTCTTTAAAGCCAAGACACTTCAAATGCTGACTAGGCGTGAGATGTTGGTACAGGGTCCCTTTCCTTGGATCATTATTAAAGTTAGCTATTCAATCTCCGGAGTTCTGGTCTGTTGTGACTGTTTTTAACTCAGATGGTAAATGTTTACATCTGGCTCTTGCTCCTTGTTTCTGGGTTGACTTGACTTTTCCTGTGCCGACGTGGCTTCTATTTCTTTAATAGGATGTTGGAGGAAAACTTGTTTGACGACCATAAAAATGAAGCGTGTTTTGTATGCTTGGTCCTCCGTTGTATTCAGGAAACGATAGGCTGCTGTCTGAAGTAAACATTGATAATCTATGTGCTGGAGAAAACCTTCTTCAATTTCTTTTGAATCAGGAACCTGGAAAATGTCGTGGAACAGAAAACTGGAGGTGCTTCTCCGCCGTTACTTTATTTTTCTCAGATAGTCAAAAACAACAGGCGCCGTCTTGCATTTGTGTTGGTTTTCCGAGTTTCCAGAATTCTCTTGTTCTAAAATAACATTTGGTTTGTCTATGCTCTAGAATCATCGAGTAGTCACCAACAAATTATTACATGTAGAAAATAAGAACATGCTAAACTTGAGAGAGAAAGTATTGTATTGCTTTGATTCAGCTTAATGATCAGTGTATTTTTAATATAATTTTATAGAGAGAATACAATGTATAATTAATGCAAAAACAAAGAAAGTATTTATCTTGATACTTCTCGGATTGAAATACAAAAGTATTCTAAATTTAGATAATTTTGAATTAACTTTTCTCTAGAAATCTTCTCTATTCTAAATCATTCTGTATTGATACTTGGTGATGGTGAATTAATTCTTGTAATACAGATATCATTTCCATTGATTGTAGGGTTGGTGATGATGCATCTGCACCACACATGTGTTGATGTGCTGTGGGGTTATCTTGTGATACAAACGACATTATCTTAACGTCAAGGTCTAACAATTACAATAAATTATTTGTGAAAGGTGAAGAAAGTCTGGATAATGACTAAACTCTTTGTCTAAGTTGCGCGGATTAACCAATACCTGGTCCGATTTACGAATAACAACCCAAGAAATCCAAGTCGACACTGATTTGAGTGAGGACAGAAAGAGATAAGAGGAACCACTACACTTGGAATCTGCGTTCTACCTGTAATCTACCCATATACAGACATGACGAGCCGACAAAATAGACACCTGCTCTGATAGGCCTAAAAGTGGTCAGCAATCAATGTATCACCATAGGATTAATTCTACACTCGGTCAAAAGACAGTATGAGGAATATGTTATAAACATTTAGCCACTCAATATTTGACCATAAGACGAAAAAATGAAGCGTATCTTGCCATTTTTTCGACTGGAGAATATATTGACCACTGTTTGCAACATCTGTATTGCTGGAAAAGTCCTTCCTGTTGAAAGTCGGATAGCTCCAGAATCATTTTGGTTATCTGTAAACATGATCGTCTTACCAAACTTTTTAATTCACATTATCATAGGGATGGTGTAGATTGCAGAAGGGTCTCGAAGACTGACCCCAACTAACCTTTTCGGAAATTCTAAAGTTCAGGTCCTCCAACCGCTAACCGCTGATTCGAATATGAAATTTGCAACTTCTGCTTATTGAATATTGAATATACAGCCACAAGCAAATAATTCCCACCAAAATATATTATTTGTGTTAATTATGTTTAGGAAAAGCAAATAATTTTTTTATACTTGATGGTTCTTTTAGTCGTATAATTGCAACTTTTTGTTCTCACGCTGTGATTATACGAGGGAATCATTTCGTTCAACAATTCTTGTGGAAAAATCTAAGGAAATGGGAATAGATGTGATCCGTCTCTTTGTTGTTGAAGATTACAGTCTAAAGTAACATGGCGTCTAATGATGTTTTGAAATGTAGGATTCTAAGCTTTTAAATAAAATGACAATGATATGTGAAAAAGAAATTGTAAGGAAAACAATATATTAAGCTAATTAAAAAACTAAAAATAAAAAATGAAGTAAGTACATCTTCTAATCAAATTGATTAAGGAGGAAGCTCAACATATAGACGGACATTGCATTGACTGTTCAAATCTGTATTTGGATCCTGCAGAACACAGAAACGGCAAGCAAAACTTCAGATGTTTTCAAATATCACGTGCAAGGATGCAGGAACATGTTCAGGCAGCACGCAGGTTGCAGAAACCTAAATGCAGAAGCAGCATGTGACGAATGCAGGATACATAAACCGATATATGATACGTAATAATAGTAAAAATAAACAGCACGCAGATTACAGTGACAAACGGCATGTAGATAAATATAGAGGACAAGTGAGGGGCAGAAATGGAGAAATTACCATTCTATATATGATACGTATTAAGATATTAACAATATGAAATATTTCGTTAAAAACAAGAACCACAAACTAATATCAATCTATAAGGGGCCACATTCTTCTGAAAGCCACAGCGTTTTGAGCAGGTTGTTGTATCGGCTCATCCACCGCCCAAAGTATGAAAAACAGTGTTAGTCCAGTTTTGACGTCGAATGCTATTATTGGCATGAAAAGACTACGCAAAAGCAGAGATCCAGTTTCTGTCAAATTTGTGTGTGATCTAGACACTCCCCCGAGCAGAACATATTCGTCATGTCCCAAATGGGGACATCTGGTCAAATCTAGCTAAATCAGACATAGACATTAGCCAGACACAAGATAAACAAAGATGCTCCAAAGGGGGAAAGAAAGACAGGATGAACATAATGGAACGATTTTTGCATAGTAAACTACTCCGCCATACAAACCTATCTCCCTTGTTCTTTATCGTGCCAAATGGCTTCCAATTCCGGACCCCCTTTTCTCCAGTCTTGACCATAAAGTTAAAGATATCTCCTAGCGACTTTTTGGTTCTGATTATCAATGTTTGTGTACTATATTCCTTTTTTTATATTTGTTGATACATGGAACAAACTTCCTTACTGTCTGGTAAGCTAATCTTTTTCAATCAGAATAACAAAAATCTTTTTATAAAAGAATCAAAGAACGGCTGCTAATGGAGCTAGGACCACTCGGAACCCAGCACATGACATGGGGTACTGATATTTTTATATAAAACACCAAGAGGGGGAAGCACCGAGGACCACGCTTATACTATCCAACAAAAGCAGCCATACCAAAAAAAAAAAAGTGTGAGCGTGAGGTGCATGAGAGCATATATTAAGATTGTTTTAGTATTTTGCACTTTCCTCGAATGCATATTTTATGATTGGATCCTTTGCTTTTTCCAAGCTTTTTGTTTCTTCGAGTATGACCATTCAAATCGGATCTTATCAAGATACCGAGACAAGTAATAGTCGGTTCTTGGAACACTTCATTATATTGGAAGAAAAGAAAAAGGGGGAAATCCGTGATGCCAAGACCGGTCAACAGTTTGAAAGAAACCCAATTTGCAATATTCTTTTTCAGGGAAAAAAATAAAAAAAGAAACAAGAAAATTTAGTTTCTTCACAATGACGAAATCGTGATTAGGAAGTGTATGAAGGATGAGAATTCATATTAAAAGAAAACATGTTGTTGAGCTAATTTCAAAATTAGGTCTATTAAGTCTAGATTGAATTTACTTTATTTGCACAATTTTAAAACCAAAAGAAATTACGAGATAATAGTGATCTAAAAGACTTGAGAAAAATGTAAGAGTAATTCAATATATATATATATATATATATATTATATAAATTGTTGTCTCTTTTAACATGCCCAAATATTGACCCTTAGCTGCTTAGCACTACTCAAGAGATCCGTGACAAAAAGTGAAAAGGATAATTCTAAGTAGGAAAAGCATCTTTAGTGCACTGTCTTCATTATAATCCTAATCAAGGCAATCATCCTTGTCATCATTCAAATCATTTGCAAAAATTATCAGCCTGTTCTAATCGTGACACGTCACTTCTAACTCCTTTTCCCCAAGAGCAAGAGCAAGAGCAAGAGCAAGAGCAAGAGCATAACCTCTATCTATCTTCACGTCTTTGTCAGCCACATATTCCACAGCTGCTAATTGTTTTTCTGCACACAGCTGGACGTGAGTACGGGCTCTTTGGTCCGTTGGACATCTTTGTTGAATTCCTACGGTCAAAGCTACTCGGGTAATGGTAGATCAAACGAAGTTTTCACTCCCAAACCAGCTAATGTCAGTGACCGAACAGAGTCGATGGACCGAACAGTGGATGTCATTGTCTCAGATGACGCGGTCGGATCTTAAGGACGAGATCAACCTAATGATGTCGGCCTTCAGGGTCTCCGTAGTCGGAGTAAAAGAAGAATGAGTTGACAGAGGTTTGCAGGGTCGGAAGCATCTTTGGGTGGAATCCGATACATGTGTGTGTGTCGGTAGGGTGTGAATCTACAATGATGGCACTTAAATTTCTGTGATGGAAAACGACTCAATAAAGAAGAGTGAAATCTGCAATGCTGCACTCCCCTCTGCTTCCTTTGATTTACTCACGAAGCTAGTTACATCTTTGAATTAGACTAAGTTTGAGTTGTGTCCAAATGGGTGGCCCCAAAGAGGATCGTTTTTGAATGATTTTGATGCCACAAGCAGAGTGAGAGTGAGAAGAAATGGTGCAAAACAGAGTTAAGTTTCTGAAAATGTTAAGCAAAACTTGCATAGAAACCTTCGGGGTTCTGTGCCAATCAAGAACGGATTTACAAGTAGGTTTTATGAGCTCGCTTATATCATCTCTGTATACAGCTTGCTTGCACACATTCAGTCGATGTTGATGAAAACAAAAACAAAAACAAAAACAAAATTAAAAAACTCTTCCGACTCACACCGTTAGATCTACATACTATTTGGCCAATTATACAATCCTATTATTCCTATTTTATCTTTCTGGTCTTAGTCCCTGCTACGCAGGCAAGAAGGGTCGGACCCGCGGCGCCGGCTCGTAAATGAAGGGGGCGGCCGGGTGCTGCCACTTCTTAAAAGGTCCTTTCTCGGCCTCGGAGCCCTGCTGCCTTGGCTCCTCCCTCTGTTTCATATCCGCCATCCGTTCGCTTAACAGCTTCGGAGACGTCGGGGAGGATGCGAGCGGAGATAGGAGCGGGATGGCCACGTTCCAATTAGACACCGGCGTGCTGATTTGGAGCGACGCTGGGGCACGCCGCTGCAGCCGGCTGGGCTGACGCCGGTTGCCGCTGCCAGACTTGTTTCTCTGTGCATCTGCCATGGAGGAAGTACGGTGGTCGCGCAGCTAAGACACGAAGAGAGAGGGAGAGAGAGAGAGAGAGAGAGATCCGCGATTGGGTGCGCAGATGTGGGTTTGGTTCTGGTTTTGGGGAAGAGAGCTGTGAGATGGAAGGATGGAGCGTGTGGGTGTTTATAAAGGAGCAGGTGAATGGGGTCCAGAAGTGGTCAAAAGCACAACGGCTTGGCTTTACAGCCAAGAGTGAGCGGACACAAGAGTTGAGAATTAGAGCCTCTAAATCGTTAATCACATGTTAAGGGGGGCTTAAGTCGTGATTAGGAAGCCGAGCCGAAAGAAGCAACTTTTTTTTTTTTCCATACAGAAAGGCAAAGGGGCAGCATCATGGTCAAAGCCTGAGTGGGTGCGTTTTTTGACGCTTTCTTTTCAGGGGGCCCACCACACCAACTGAAACCGTGGGGACATGTTATATGTTGTAACTCATACACCATTAGGTTTTGACGCTTTGCGCTTCACACGGACGTTAAAAGCCCCGTGACCTTTAAACCAACGCAAAAAATCAACGCTCCCGATTCGGCGAAGCTCGTCGATCTCGCGGTTGAGCGACCAATTACGTGGTCAATCCTCCACCCGGCTAACCAAGGCATCGTTGAAACGTGTTTGGTCCATATTTGTTGTTATCTCTATTGTCGTGTTATGGGGAAGTTTTCTACTGCCTCTTTGATCGAGGAGAAAAGCGTCATTTTCTAGAATATTCAAGTGTTCTTCCTGCGGCTACACCGGTATATCCTGTGTAAAAGCTTCAGGGCAATCGTTGTCGCAGAAGAAGCACCAAAATATCCGTGGAAACAGCCGGTTTACATAGTGGCCGAAAGCATTGACAAAACAAAAAAAAAAGTGATAAAGATTATCCGAGTATGACTCGGACTAGTTGTAAATTAGACACCGTCTCGTTGGTCGGCCGCGTAAACTAACCAATTCAAAAACCTTAACCAAAAGTAAACTCCAATAATGGATGTCACGTAACTTCGCAACCATTGGAAACAATAGCTTATTCATCAGCCTTTCTGATGTCAGTGGAAGAAGAAAAGTAGCCAGTTCATGAACTGCCGGAAGTTGGGTTCGAGTTTGTACAAAAGGAGTTTCCGGTTGCTTGAGCTTCAGTGCAGGAGCTAGAGAACCGGAATGTCTTATGGGCTAATCTGGCTCAACTACGGCTTCCTTCCAGGCCCATGGACAATCTGGCTCAAGATAGTCCAAACCCTACTTCAATTATTAGAAATAATTCTCTTAACAAATTTTATCAGACGTTTCACTGTGTTTTGAAAATTAATTATTTGTTTACTCAATAGTAATTAGAAAATATTCTTTTACATCACATATTTTGGATTGGTGATAGATTAAAAATTCTCCTACAGAGAAAATCCGACGGTTTTGATCCCTTCTAAAAAATATGGGACAACGCTCGACTTTGGATGTATCGCTTCTGAAAAATAGAAAGAGGATCCACACAACACACTTGTCGAGGATTGAGTCCGTCAGTCCCCCAGTCTCTAGAACCATGTGCACGTTGGAGAAGCGCGGCAACCTCTTCATCCTGACTCTGACCGGCGAGGACGACCACCGGCTGAGCCCAGCCGTGATCGATTCGCTCCTTTCGCTGCTCTCCCAAGTCAAGTCCCAGGCCGTCCACGGCTCGGCTCTAGTCACCACCGCCCATGGCAAGTTCTTCTCCAACGGCTTCGACCTCGCCTGGGCCCAAGCTGCCGGTTCCTCATCCGGCGCGCGAGACCGGCTCAGTCACATGGTCAAGTCCTTCCAGCCGGTCGCCGCGGCGTTCCTGTCCCTACCGATGCCCACCGTGGCCGCCGTATCGGGCCACGCCGCCGCCGCGGGGTTCCTCCTTGCGATCTGCCACGACTACGTAGTCATGAAACGCGACAGAGCCGTGCTGTATATGAGCGAGATCGACCTTGGCATTACCTTCCCGGACTACTTCACGGCTCTAATGAGGTCCAAGATCGGCTCGGTTTCGGCACGGCGCGATATCTTGCTCGGGGGAAGGAAAGTCAAGGGGGAAGAGGCGGTGGCAATGGGAATAGTGGAATCGGCGCACGATAGCCCGGAGAAAGTGGTGGAGGCGGCGGTACGACTGGGGGAAGGGTTGGCGAAGAAGAAGTGGAACGGTGAGGTGTACGCGGAGATAAGGAAAAGTCTGTACCCGGAGGCGTGTAGCGTGCTGGGATTGGCTGCTAAAGCCATCATAGCCTCTTCTAAGCTTTAATGCGCTATGCAATTTGCATCTACATTAGAGAGCAATGTAATAAAATTGTCCTTCTGTGCTCTTTGTTTCACTGGATCCAAATGCATTGGAATAAACTTTAATCAAGGGAAGTAGACAACTAAATTGTACTTTTGTTGACACTGTTCATTCATTGGAACCTATTTCAATCATTGCCACTAGATATTGAAGGGTCGGCCAGCACGAGCCAACCCTATAAGAGTTCCACAAATTATGTCGGCCATATGTCTTGATAGCCATACAGTACTTGCCTGTGTAGGGCAAGCATGGCATATTTAGCCAACCGACCCTTTTAAACTTTTAGAGTCAATTGTAAGGAATATTTATACGAAACCCTTACTACACTCAGCTACTCTATTCCCGATATGGGACTCAGAACTATTGGTTCCCATTATGAGTCGGGAGTCGATTTTTCACTGAATTTCACATTGCGGAATTATGGGTCACGTAACAATTTTTTTTATGTGATTACTTATTGTTTGGACGACATATCACCATATCCTTTTTGGTGTAAGCGAAATGTAATTCCTCTTCTCTTCTTGTTGAGAAGATTTTATCAACTGATTTCAACTTCATCACATAAATGAAAACCTTGTTGAAATCTGCGTGTTTGAGCTTGTTTCATAATAATCGCTCTGACCTAATCTGCTAGTCTTTCCATCTGCAACACGTCCTCCGGGGACTCGTTTGCCTGCATATGCTGCCCGTGCTAAATCTCTAACTTTAAATCTCACCTTACGAGCTGAATCTTTTGATCCTGCCACTAGTTTCGGTCTTAAGAACACAACTAAAGGACGTCTAATTTAAGAAAGATTATCAATAAATGAAAATCTCTGCCCAGAAACTCCGGTACAACAACCCATTAAGCATAAAGCTTTCCAAGAGAGCAAAAAACTGATTTTGCAAGCAAGTGAAGAAGAGAAGTGGATGTTCATTAACTCAAATTTTCATGATCCTCTCCTTAACATGATAAGTTATGGTGAAGGATTTGGCCCGCATGGTAAAGCATATTTCACATCCTTACAGGAAGATCTATACAAACGAAAACACGAACAGTCAAACCTGTTTCGCGCGTCATTGATGCTGCACTCTGCCTGTCAAACCTGCAAGTCCAAGAGGGAAAACGGTAAATGATGCTACAAAATATCAAAGATGCTAACCTCAATGGTGCACTTGTAAACAGCCTAAAAACATCAAGTTTGGTGAATTTATAAACAACTTAAGCAACAATTCTAGTAGCATATTTAGATGTATGATGATAATGGAGCGAGGAAAAAAAATTTTATTTAGAACACGACGTCTTACCTGCTTCTTCAAAATTACTTCACAGTGGAACAGTTGTAAGTTTCAAAGGTTCGAATACGATGTTTTAAATTTTTGTTCTTTTTAAGTTGCGACCATGCAACTTAAAGGTTGAACTATTAGAATCAGAGCAAGAGGCCCCGTCACCTTTTAGGAGTTAATATAACACATTGCTTGTGCTTGAAGAAAATAAGAGTCCTTGTATTTTCTGCCACTTCCAATATGAATTCCATTGCGAATCCAGTCTTCTCTGTGTATCCAAGCATCCCGGCCTAAATCAAGAATTCCAAGAATCTGTGGCAAAGAGGTTGCAACGTAAGGGATTTATAGAAGAAAAGTCATTAAAACCCTATGTCAATTAGTCCAGTGCACTCCCCAATATAGGTAAAATATCAGTCACAAGGCTACGGTGTTGACAAAAATTTCCCCCACAATTTTGACACCAGAATATTATTTCAGCCAAATTCAAATTCTCAGAATTAATCTACCACTTTAAAGTTCATTATCTGACATATTTTTTGATTTACCACAACTTGTAACTTAAATTCTCATCATGCACTGGCATATCCCAAAAAGTACAAGAAATCCTAACGGAAAACAGTACACAGTTGAATCCCGCAACTATATGTCTTAGCTCATCACATATTGGCTATCACAGTGTAGGGAAAAGAACAAAAGGACAATACAATAAACAACAGAGTTGATCCTACCTAAGAAAGTGTGTCATTATCTTGTTCACCACCGTAGTTATTTATAACAATCATTACTTTTGTCATCTAATTAGAGAACAAGGCAGACGAGGCCCATTAAGCATAAGCTCTAAGTCTACCCCATCAACTTAATAGTTAGATACTCATATTCTCCCTCATTGATATTTGTTCAATGTACAAAGATTTTTCCCACTCATGCTGCCATTTGTAATATGCATCTTAAATAGTTTATACAAGTCATACATCTTTAGGGAATATCAAAAGACACTTCCCATATTTTATGGTGGCACATTCTCCCAGGGGCGTAGTTCAGATGTTCAGATAGTAAGAAGCCAACCGTTTCAAAGAAATAAAAAAGGAAGGCAGTCAACATATGCTCAAAACAAATACAAAAATTACCAGAATCAACTTTCAAAGGACCAAAAGGAAAACGAAATATCTAAATAAAAGAAGAATGGCTGTGAAATGGACTTCTCGTAAGCAACTTACCACTCCACCTTTCCATGACACGAAAGTTGGATTTGTTCTTGATTGCAAAACCTATTTAACATACATTAATATCAGAAAATCTATCATCCAGAACTGAACAAAAGCAGGAGAAGAGAAAATGCATGTGAATAAACATCTTAATCAGAGCATCCTGTTCTAGAATTATAACTCTGGAGTTAAAAAAGATGTAGAAGTATTAGGACCATAGGCAAAGTCATAGTATTACAACAACCAGGGTAGGTGGCAACTTTGTTAGAATTTAACCCATCGATTGTTTTGTTTACATTGGTTTTCAGTTCCCAGACCCCCCTTCTACTTCTCCTCTCTCTCTAAAAGGTAGTTTTATCAACCCCTTGGAAAAGTTAAAAAAGTTAGTGACCATTTTCCTATGATTTTTAGATATCGATAAGCTATTGTGTTTAAACATAGAAAGACCTTGGACAAAGAAATTTAAAAATTCTAGGCAAGGAGACAGCCATTTATTTTTCATTTACAATCTAGAATAGTAAATATTTACTATCGATGCTTGGCTATATCACAGCATATGCCTAAAAACCAGGGACGTGGGAAACTCCCAGAAACTATAAATATGTCAACAAGATATATAACTTCAACACTTTGGATTTCCTTCGTACTTATCGTTAAAAATATCTGCCTTATTTCAAGTGAATAAAGAAAATTATTTTATCACTGGCACAGCACCAAACAGCCAAAACCTAATCCATCTGCAAATGATATGGAGATCAGAGCGACCAAAACACTAGCCTAATTGAGTGTTTACTAAATCGCAACTCAGCTGCCCACAGATTGTTAAGCTGTCATGTTTATATAAGGTGTAAGTGACTAGGGTACTTATGGACGGCTTCTTATTATATATGAAAAGGAGTGGAATTATGTATCACAAGATAATGAAGGACAACCCCGGACATTTTACTCCAAAACACCAATGCTATCCAAGAAAAGGTTAAAAGTTGCATTTATTCTCTGACAAAGCTATGAAAGAGAATGTCAAATACACAACCAGATCAGATTCATATAGTATCCTATGGAGAAGTAAATGGCATGCTTAAACTAACCTCAACAGTATCAATTGCTTCATTTGCAGGAATTGCATGTAAAACTCTGTCACAAGAAAGGACAAATAAGACTTGTGCAACCATTAATAGGGTGCTGGAATCTGCCAAGGAAACTGAATATGTCCATGAAATTTAAGAAAGCAATTCAAAGAGTATTTAAATTAACCTGGCTTCTAACATGGGCAAATCATGATCTAAATAGTTGACTTCTTCTTAATTATCATTCACTAATTGCGACAAATGACTAGACACATTGGACAGATTCATTGCTCTTGAGGCTTTCAAAAGCCATCATTCAAAGTATATTCCACGTAAAATTCTATCAAATAAATATAATATGAAACTGATAGTACCAAAGACAGTTACAATTGTTATTTCTAAAACAACAGTTCAACAAACCTTTCCTCCACTGCAGGAACAAGACCACTTGTCAGAGCCACTCCACCAATCTAAAACAAGAAAACAATGTCATTTCGTCCTGCCTATATTAAATGTACAGAACAGATCTCATAAGTGCACCAGTGCTGCCCAAACTCACCAATTGAATGCTACAGAACAACTTTCTCTGGAGGTCTATACGCCCTGTGAATCACCAGACAGTTTTATCAGTATCACTTAATAGATATAGTAAAATACATGCATGCAAACCTACCCGTTGAAAGAATGCTACTTGTGATAGCCTCTGCAAGGCCAACCTTCTCTTCTTTCTTGGGTCTAGCTGAAAAAACTGTGTACCCATCCCACATTGGTAATCCAACATTCATGCTAGGATATAAACCATCTGATATGTCTGATCTTCTTGGAAATTCCATGTGCCACGTATCTTCCAGCATATCCTCGTAGTCATGAAACCTAGAAAGTAAACAATTCAAATAGTATCAGAATTTACTATCAATTTCTTCATGAGCAAACTAGTGGAACTTTATAAGCAACACTAACCAAGTACGGGGAGGTGGAGGATACACATCTGGAACCAAAAGTGTTGGGTAGAACAAACCCATAGGAGGAACCTATTGAAATAACCATAAAAGTTGTTCTGCCAAATCAGCTAGATTCAATGAGCCAGAATCAATGGAAGAAAATTTGTTTAAGAGACATACATTAAGAGCAGTTAGCCTTGTCTTGTGAGACCCAGCTGGCGTGCCATCTTCATATGAGTGAACTACAGAAACAGCATCAAGTTCCCCCTCCTTTACACAGGAAAATAAATGTTAGCAGGTAGTGCAACCAGAGAAGCAATGACATTTGTGTAAAGAACTCTCATCCATGCCCATAATATGTCAAAAGCACCTTTAACATGCTTCATAGAGATCAACAGCTAAATAAGGACAACTATTTTGTTCACCAATGATGTTAATTATCAAAGAGGCTAAACCCTTGATTTGAGTTTTCAGTCAACCTGCACTCAAGATAAAGTCCATTCTTTAAAGTCTACACATACATTGCCATACAACAGAGGAAACAGGTTATAAAGCTTGTGATATTCTGATGGCATAATGTGGAAAAAAACAGTTATTTCTTTGGTCTAATCGGTATTGACTACAACAAAATCATTCGTAAAAGGCTGATAACAACAAAATTAGGAGTTTTACTTGCAGCACAAGAGTTGTGCCACATTTCACATGAGGCAGATAGGTATAGAGAGAATCCTAGTGCACTTTGATCACATCATATATCGTGACGAGTGCAAAAAACCTCCATCTGACCAGTTAAAAGAAGAATTGTGCAACAAACGGTTTGGTTTTGGCCTGAAGAAATTAGAAACCACGTGGATAACTGTTGACAGGCAGCACATTATATTCGTTATACTAGCATATTAGTGTGTCCTCACTGATCGAGTATACATTACTTTTGTTTTTTTCATGTCTACGGTTGAGCTACTATAAAAGCTACTACATATATAACAGTAAAGCACTTTTAGGTCTGATAACTTGGGTTTTCAAAAACGAAAACAGCATAACCAACTTAACTACTCTTGCGGATCAGACAATTGTGGAACTCACAGCAAACGGCAATTAGAAAAAGGATGAATTATTTAGTAGACCAAGATAAATAGCTAGCCACTAAAAAGGCAACAAGAGTGGGCCAACATGGCCTATGATAAAAAGATTATAAATGAGAAGTAACTGACACAGATAAATCACAAGTTATAGAGTAAGTGAACAGACCCAAGAAATATCCAGTGTAATTTTAGAATTCACTAAAATGTGGTCCTCCACACAAACTGATTCTCAACAAGTAGGCAACAGTTTTTTCTTATGAAAAATAAAAAGGTGAATTTGTTTCAATGAAAAAAAAAAGAGTAACCATACTTGTTAAGAAAAGAAATATGTATAATTATGAATCAGTTAAACAGAACAAAAAAGAGAGCTCACTTTAATTTCGCAATATGTCTCTTTCAGTCGGTTAAGCATCAACAGGTCTATAGGCTTTGTCAGCATGTCAGTACGGATTTGGGGCCACGTCTGATGATGCCTCTGGGTCCAGAGAAGGCATCTTGCGATATCCTGAAAAGTTTAACAACGAAAATAAAGTTAAGCAATTACTTAAGACAAGTATAAATCACCTGTGTGTTACAGGGAACAGATTGGCTATCACAGAATAAATACAAGGAAGAGTGCAGTAGAAGTAATCCTTAAACGTTAGAAAAAAGTGATAATCAAATAAAAATGTAAAGAGAACAGTTTTTTTTATTATTCTTTGTTGGAAGTTAACAAAGGTGAGAACAGAACTTGACTGGATCAGATAAAGCTAACTGACATGTAGAAAGAAATAGAGGTGCAACTCATAGGAAACTACAAATACAGTCTAACTCGATGGATGGGTCACAAGTGAAAAGCAAACCAACGCTGCAGTAAGGTATGATATTTCAGTTAAATGCATTTTAAAAACTAAAATAGGAAAGAAAAGGAGTCCAGAAAAAAAAAATTATAAACCTGTGGCAAGGTCATGCACACAAACAAGATATAAAATAGAAGAGAGAAAGCTGTATAGAATGATTGCCATGCAAGGAGAGGAATTCAGCAGCAAGATATGATTCAAGTTGAAGAAGCCCGGAAGATGAGATAAGAGTCAGAAAGCTCAAAAGGTCAAGATAAAAGTGGGAAGAGCCAAGAGGAGAGATAAGTAAAAGTGGTAGCATGTGCTTTTGCCAAAAATAAGGCCATAAATGAAATGAAGAGGAAAAAATGAAAAAAAAAAAAAAGGATCACACTGCTCACATAAATAATTCCAATATAGATTAAAGTAATGGTCAATGGATAAGCTTTAGTATTACAACTTTAGAGAAGAAAACTATCAAGGGAGAGAGTTTTCTCATATATTTAGCCAACAAGGGCGAAGTGAACGTAGAAAAATCTATTTCCAATCATACAACATAAGAAACAATAATTAAAGCCATATTTTCCATATACATTTACAGTTAAGTTAGAAATAGTGAGTTGGAAGATGAAACAAACCTCTCCACCAAAAGGTAATGTCTTCTCTGTTGCAGGCAGTGCCACTCCATCCTAAACATCAAAAGAGGCAACAAATTGATTACCTATGTGGAGAAACCCTGCTTTCCCAAATTGAGACTTCATCATGCTACTATTCGGTAACAACAAAGAAGACAGTGTTCTACTTCATTTTAGTTTTTTTTTTTTGTCTTTTTTCGATTTTCGGTGGTGGGGTGGTTTCTGATAAGCATATCATGTCTAGATGGTTTTGGCAACAGTTATTCTGAAGTGGTAAAGAGGTATCATGATGATATCATCAGTTTTTAAGCTTGCAGAGGATACAAGATGGTTGAAACTCTGAAGGTTGCAGTTGCTGTAAATGCCATACATGGCAGCACCAACAGTGGCAGTAGTAATCCGCCAGTAACGCTGATAACAGCACAATAAGGACAAACCTGATAGCCTTTTCTTCAAAAGATTTTTGCTACACTTCCTTTCTTTTAGAAAAGGTACATTTCAGCTGAATTATGACAAGAGTACTTTCTCTATATTGAGGTTACCTCAATGCAAATCACTGATGTCACTTGAGCACCTATGTTTACAACACATGCTGTTGATAACCCATTCCCAAAAACAGCAGCTAGACCTTCCTGCATCACCCATTCCAGGAAAAAATGATTATCTACTAGCGAAAGTGCCAGATGATTCATTTGTTAGACCCAAACCATTTCAAATGTTCACGTAGGAATGCAAAATTCGAGAAAGAAGACCAGCAACAACACTGAAAGCAAACAAAATTTTAAAGCAGGATTCCATTTATAGCCTATGTCTAAAGGAGCAAGTATGGCATATGAATAAAAAAATTGTTTCATCCATCTTTACCAATACTACACACAATAATTAATTTAGTAGCCACCGCAATATTAGTATTTCCTTCACTGGGCAGCATATGGGATCATTGAACAAAGCAAAATTTTCACAAACGAAAAAAAAAGAAAAGAATAGAGAGTGAACGGGGCATAGAAAAGAGGAAGACGTTCTCATACACAGCTTCAATAAACTAAGACACCAAGAAAAGGATATTTCAGCATACCAATTGAGCCTAGTTTATGTTCAACATGGTCATTCTACATAGTCAAGAAGTTCATAGCGTATTAATGCACTGTTGAAAATGGTTGATGCTCAAGATAAAGCAAGCTTGGACTGAGTCCGGCAAAATAAAACAATGAAACTAATGCATACCACATAGATCAAGGACAAAATACCGGTGTGAAGAATTCAGATGTCTCCAGATATGACAAGATTACCATGAAACACAAAATAATAAATGTCTGGCCAAAGACAAACCGTCTACTAATTAACAGAAATTCTCACCTGGTGTACCACTGCTGTGCTAAACCGCAAGTCTTGCAACACTAAGGTCAACATTTCCTTTATTTCTGCATGTCACAATCAACAGAGAGAATTAAAATAGCTCCCCTATCTGCCATATTCATTTTCTCTCAAGCACAATAAAATTAAGCAAAGGAGGCAAGATAATCAAAGATTTACTGGCATAAGATCCTTGAAACTTTTGCTTAGAACATAAAACAACTAAAATATGATGTTTAATCAGAGTTCAAATATTACTTTTCGCATAACTGGAATCAGAAAATAAACTATGCATGCGAGGCAGGAATACTATATGTTTCCAGTAAGGCTTGAGCAAGTAACAACAAAGATGGTTAGCCCTTCACTTTTACATGATGTCTACTCCACTAAAAGAGTGTCGTTTAGGTTGCAGCAGCTATCGATACCATTTATTTTCCTCTCTTTTTTGGACAAATAAAAAATCAGTATCCTAGTGGATGAGGAAATAGGAAGAGAATGGCAATCTTGGGTGGGGGCTTGAGTTCAAATAAAAGGTATAGCCTAAACAAACTTACACCAGGCAAAGTAGCTTGTGTCTCTAAAACCATTTATGTCAACAAAAATCTAAACACTAACAACTTCCATTACTTTGATGTAAAGGTTAACACTGTGCATGCTGACAAGAAGAATGACATATGACTCAGAAAATGCTTAAATTCCAGATCAATGCTCAAAAGTCTCAAAAAAAAAAAAAAACTTTTCCAGAAAAACAAATTAAAACGAAGTATCCATAATTTCTTAATATTTAGTGCTATAGTAAAAGGGTATCAAACAGAAATAGAAGCAAAGGCTTGTTGAGAAGCCTGAACCATGGATATCTCAGTTCTAGATCTGGCTAGCAAATTTTGAAGCACATATTAGAGAGAATATCTTAGGTTCAAACTGAGAGAAAGCTTACACTCAACTGAGACAACAGAATTCCAAAATCAAGTCTTTTGTGCCAATAATGTATTTAACGCAGACCTTTAAGAGGAATATGCTATTCTTTTTTTTCTTTAAGAAGATATGGCATCCTTTTCAACAAACACCAAATTGCATCGAATTTAAAACATTCCCCAGATACTGCTAAACTGTGTACAGGAACCTCTAAGCTATGAAGTTTTATGATTGCTGTTAAGGAGGCTTCTACAAAAGAGGAGCACAAGCCAGTGGAAGAAAACATAAGAGAATAGTTTGAAACAATTATACAATTATTAAGGCTTATCATCATATAACCATTCAACTAAAAGATATTTCTCTATCTAAAGATCAAAATCTGTAAAGAACTATTTCAGATATAAATACCACGATTATCAAATGTTTCTGGCACAACAATAATGGCAGAGTACATGTTTCTTTCAACGTGAGGGATATGCAATTTCTCTGTCAGAATCCAGTCCCAAATAGCATGCAGATCCTCAAGTATCTGAAAAATAAGCAAAATATAATTATAAAAACAGTAGCTTGTGAAATGCTAGACAGCATGGTTATTTGCTTTCATAAAAAAAATTTAAGATGCAAGAACGGTAGTATGGAAGTAATGCACCAACTTTTTCCCACATCTGTTGACCAAGAGTTATAACAATCAGAATGGAACACAAATGTTGCAGGATCAAATTGGATGTTATAGTAACAAAATAAATGGTGACTATTTATGTTGAGAACATAGGTCATAATGGTATGAAGGCCACGAACATGAAAGTAGCACATTGATTTCCTCTGAACGAGGTACATTTGGGGTAGGCTATTAGAGCTAAAATGAGTTCTTTTATCTGAAATTGGCATTAACTCAGGTTTCAAGTGAAAACTGGTTCCTTATCCCATCCATTTCCCCTTTTCATCTCTTGCAACTAGTGACTACTAACCTACTTTGTTATCCCATCATATGAAAAAGGTCCAATCCATTATACTTTTACAACAACGGTAGCAAAGAATGCAACAAAATTATTTGGGTCAATAAATTCAATGATACTGGCAAAGGAAAAAACTGCATTCAGTATATATGATGGCCAGAACTTTTTTCTTTTTTTCCCAGATATGCACAAGGAAGCTTATAAACATGGGGACTGCACCTGCTGCATAGGATAGTGTTGAGAAATATTCAAATGACCTCTGCGGATAGGACGGCGTAAGCAATATGGTTCTGTGGGAGATATTTTAAGTGCTTCCTCACCACAAATGAACTGTCTGAGTTTAGGCTTGCTTGAAATAACTTCCTTAGTATCCGTGCCTTCATGCTGATCCATAGAGTCATTAGTCACACCGTCATTTGACGAACTTCCTGCACAAGCAACTTGCACTGTTAAACATATGAAATCTGAAACCAAACTAATCATGCTAGAACGTTAAATGCCATCAAGTTTAATCCCATACTATCGAACAGATTATGATCACTGAAAGAATGAATCAAGTACCAGCAAACAAAATATGTAAATGAAAGTAAAAGTAAACGAAGGTATCATGCTGCTATATTATCAACGCCTCAATTTTCAAAAAGAAATAAGCTAGACTACATTATCTTGCTTCTGAAATGCCATTGAAATAGTCTATTTTGATTCTTTATCCTTTTATTTGGGCTTCATGGACTTGGACACACTGATGCAAGTCTCACCTTTATACACAATGAAAGGGCATTTCAAGTAGTGACTTTGAAATTGACAAGAAAAAGATAATTCAATTAAGCTCCATTTATCTGACATATGTTTTCCAGAAAAAAAAATTCTCACTTTCAGGTGTTTGTTGACTCAAAATAAATAAATAAATTGGTCGCTTAAAATACTATAATGACTCAACATAAAATCATCCTAAAATGATGTGAAATGGCCAATGTTTCTAGAAACATAAACCATTTTCTAGAGACACTTTTAATTCCCTTCCCCGCTCCACCCTAACTACACCACCCTCCAAACATCCACCACCAGTAACCACTCAAAGATACCAAATCTTGCCACCCCCCAACAGAAGTCACCACAACTCCAACTACGAAAGGTCTAGAAATTAAAAGTCAACAATGCGTTTCTTGCTAGGGAACCAAAGTAATTCTGATATTCACACTTGATCATAAGCTTGCAAAGGTGGTGAGAGGTAAAATAAGATGGTGGCAATAATGACATTTTGAGGTTGGGTAAATCAAGGTTGTACAGGTGCCACTGCATTACGTGACATCCAGGAATATTCAGTTAGTGGACAGTAATCGTATAGTGTCCAATATTAGTGATTCTAATTAGATGATTCTAAGGACCACAATTGGAATTTCAAATAGCTTCTTTGTGAGTAATAGCATCTATTTAGGCAGTGCTTTCCCTATTCATAACGAATGGTGTTTGAATAACCTAGTAACACAATGTAGCACAATGTAGCTCTTGGATATTGCAGCAAAACATAGAACTTGACAAAATATGAGATATTTGAGTGGGAAAATAGTAAGATCTCACAAGGTTAAGTCACATGTTGGGTGAATGGATTGTAATAGTTTTACACAAATGTTTAGTCCCACATTAATTTCTTACACTATCAGATTAGACTTTGTCAGTGATTACAAGAAGATCAAGTTGTAGTTCTGAATAGTCTTTTGAGTTAATAGCACCAATATGATCGGCACATGATATGAGTCTTTGACATAGTATTCCAAAAGTCAACATTGCTACTCAAGTGAATGAGGTTAAAGGCAAGATTTTTGGATGGGGGAGAGGCTAGAATGCCGCTGTTGTAAAATGCATTCCAATATATTGGTTTTAGAGCATGACAAGTCTATTCATAGGCAAACTAGATATAGATTTAGGTATTATTTGTTGGGTTTTCTTTTGTGCAATGACATCATTGATCAGTAGTTTGCTAGTTGGTGATTATGGGGCTAGTGGTGGTTTGGGGAGGTCACTGATGATTCTGTAGAATTTTGTATGAAATTGTGAGGTTGTCCAAATGTGTATAACATGAAGCTTTCATTCTCTTCAGTAGTTGTTGGCTGCAAGGTGAGACACTTTTCAATGGCTTCAGACAGTTCCCAATCAGTTTCAGTTCTTGACAGTCTTGTAAGCAAAACCAATATAGCAAAAAAGGCTTTTGGAATACTTTTTAGGGTGATAACCAAACATCTAACATCAGTTTCGAGAAAAAATTTGTTAACTGAAAATATTTTATTTTAAAAAGCCATACAAACAAAGGAGCTTTGGTGCTTCTATATTTTTTTGGGGAAGCACGATTATAGAAATCACCTTTCTTGAATTGCTTCAGATCAAGCAACTTGATTGACACTTTTATTTCTCCATCACTTCATAGAGTATCCATTAACTTTTAATGCACCACCAAAAGTCCTTGCATGATTAGTTTGAAACAGCCATCATTTTTAGTTACTATATGGAAAGCTTTATCCTAATTACTTGTTCGCCTCAAATAAGGAGGTTGAGAAGTGCCATGAGAAGTCAGCGTCAAATAGGCATTCGTATACATGTTAGAAATTTTCAGGTACCTGATGGCACAGATGAAGTTGGTTCCTTCTCGTATATATCTGTCCAACTAAATGCTGTTTCCTTCCTGCTACTCTGTGGATTATATCCATCTACACGTCCCATCTGCATGACAGTTTAAACTTAGCACTTACTGGCCAATGAATAAGCTGTTCTATATGGTCCATACAAGTTTCAATTGTGGAAAAAATTCTTTCTTTATAAACGTATGTTATATATTTTTTACACCAAACTGTGGGAGAAAGAAATTAACAGCACTAGGAAAGGAATTCGATGGAATAAAGTATTAAGAAGAAAATAATGAACAAATTTAATGAAATAAAATATTAAGAAGAAAAGAATGAATCCTATTTTGATCTAATCAAGAACTCTCTAATTGAGTATTTAGAATAGGAAAACTTGAGTTAAGCTGGACCAAGGACTTGTTTGGTAGAAAAGTTTATTTTCTTGTCTCTTCTGTGGAAAATCTAGCTTAGTAATTTGAAAGACATTAATTTTCAAACTTCTTCGACCAGAGGATAAAATAACTTTGCGTTTATAGGAAACATTACACACCACCACGAATATACAAGCAACAGCCTGTCTTGATCAAAATTACTGTAACTATGATGACTAATTGCATCTAAAATCATTTTCTAAATATCTTCATGCATACCTTGCGAGGGAATGAATTATGGGCAACCTCTTCATCCAGAAAAGGGATCTTCATCAATGACGCTATCTTAAAAAGAGAAGAAACAAAACAAACGAATGATGAGAATTAAAACTAAAAATCAAACAGTATTACGTAAAAATGCGCATCAGTATGCAAAGACTCACAACATCATACGCCTTCTCCCGCTCCATATGTTGAGCAGTAGTAATCTGGGAATTGAGCATCTGAAAAAGCCCAAAAATATATATATATCTATATTAAAATGCTAACTAGATGATAAATTTCCTTTTTGTTTTTCCTACCATCTAAACTTTTCGGGTTAGTAGTAATTTAATATGGTACAAAAGCAGCAGTTTCGAGTTCAAAGCCTAACTTCACTTCAAACATCATTGTCCTTCAGTTAAATAAGTGGATAGGTTTGGATCAGATTGTAGTACAAGTGATAATTTAACACCAACCAAATCCAAGAATCTGTGAAAATTTTAAAACTCAAACGTCGAAAAATAAAAATGCAACTCCAAACGTAACTGACTCAGTCACAAACCTGGTCTTGAACATTTTTCTTGGGGATTTGATTGGTGTACCGAGCAATGCAGTGAGGAATGTTGAACGGAGTGTCCTGCGACGCAAGACCTATTCTGATATTTGCAGAACCTGGAAGTACAAAGAGGGAAAACAAGAAGAAAAAAAAAAGTTAAAAAACGAACGAATCAGGGTACCTAATGCAATAGGTTCCACGGGTTTTCGCGTTATGCTGGTGAATTTCAGTGCTGTAGGGTAATCATAGAGGAAGAGAGAGAAGTAGGCATAGAATTAGGGTTGTGGTACCTGGGTTGATGACAACGAGATTGGAGCCTCGCTCCGCGACGAGTTGGGACGGAACCACGGTTTTTAGGTAATCCTGAGAACATTAAGATAAAGAAGATTCTGAGATTTTCCAGTTGGTTGAACCCGTGGTGGAAGCCCTGAGAGTAGGTCTGTTTGCTCTTACCATGGCACAGGGACTGAGCTGCCGCGAGAACACTGATAGTGGAATCGTCAGTTGGCCGTTGCTGTTGCACCTTTTATTCCACCGCCCTCCAGTTTTGCGGTTCTTTGCCTGTTTACGCTCCCTTTTCTTCTTTACCCGTTTCCATACATTTTCGTTTTTCTTCTTTCGTTTTTCATTTGGGAGACAAAGACTTCTATGTAGTGCAAAATCCTTCATTGAACTTGAGGTACAGCTTAAACTCGATATGGTTCTTTAATCAAATGAATATCGGGATAGAGTCACATGGGCAAAAAATATAAGTTTGCACTGTTAATAATATAAATTAAAAAATTTCTTATCACTCTGAAATTTTTTTTAAGTTGAGCTTAAGACTTTTTAATTTTAATATTTAAATATTTTAAGTATAATATTAATTTCTAAATCTTTACATGAGAATTTGTTTCCTCCTGTTACCCAGTTAGCTTTTGGGTGAGATTGAGGGTTTTCTAATCTTGACACCTTAACATTTCCTAACAAACATTGAATCTCAAATTCAGATGATCAAACGTAGCTTATCAAAATGATCTTTTTATTCTCCCATAATCACAACAACTTCAAGGAATTCATTTATTTGATGATAAACAATCTCACTCCGTAAAAAAGGAAGCAAAGTAACATGTCCTACATAAGGGTAAATATATTTTTACAGAAAGAAGAGTAGCGGCTGAGCAGCTTGACTGACATCCACGCTTATGTCGGATGCTGCAAAATTCTCAGCTTGACCCCCTTGAAATTTCAATTCCTGAAAAGAATCTATTTTACAAATTTTTCTACATTGTCTAAAGTGTTTTTGCTTTGGGAGCCTTCTTCTTCTGTTGCCTCTTCCGAATGGAGTTCTTCATCCCAATGAAGAAAAGCAATGCGCCACAGAGTGCTGTGCTCTGCAAAAGGTTTGTAAACCCGAAATTCAAAGTTTTGCCATGGCAAACAAACACATAATGAAAAGAAACACACCCAAAGGCTTCTTATACAAACCTGCAAGAATTCATTCAAGAGAAAATGATATTGAGGCTCATCAGGTTGGTAGTTATAGAAATCATAAAGCAATGGAGTGGTAAGCACCAGGTGGAGGAGCTACAGCAAGAAGGAAAAAGGTTATGTCCCTTCACCAGCAGCAGCGGGAAGCCAACTTTGCGGTCATTTCTTCAAACTTATACAATAAAACCAAAATTGAAGCATGTTCTTACCATGAGACAGGCTGCAAAGGTGCTGTAAAATACAAATAGAACGCCACCAAGCCCCTTCATGGCAATACTGATTCCAACTAAATGTCTAACCTGTTTGGAAGGTCGTCAAATCAGAAAACAAACCACACACTGATAAATGAGACCAAGTGTTCCAAAGAAAGTAACACGACAAGAGACTCTTACATCAATATCAGGGACTTGGACCTCTAGTTTGGATGGCAAATTTTTCTGCAGAGCGGCGATTTTGGTCGCAAACTCCTTTGCAGCAGGTCCACCATCATCACCGAAGTCAGTATACCTAAGTATCATTTGGGTAACGACGGAAGATACATGGTAATGCAAACAATCAGCAGTACTTTATGCTATTCATTTCGTTCAACAATTGGTATAGAGAAGATACATGTCAAATAATGTTAGGATGAGTGGAATTAAAGTTCACAACTGTAATATCCTCTTGTAAGTAAGGGTATCTATGTAATTATAAAAATTAAAGTTTTTCTCTATAAATATATGAAGTAATAAAGAACCTAGTAGACAACCCATTTAAGTGAGAAAACCCATTTGGACGTTGGCTAGTTGTTTGTGCCCTTTTGAGGATTGTGGTAATTACTTATGGATTCTAGATTATGAGATAATTCCATGAAAGGTTGTCCTTTGGTAAGAGGAAAAGTAAAAGAAAGTTTATGAGAAAGACTATAGAAAACAACTTAAAACATTATGTTGACCTGCTAGATGTTTGATCTATATGTGGATGATGATGCAATCTGATAAATCTCCCAAAGTAATAAAAGGTGCATGTTGCCTTCTTTTATTTCAACTTCAAGTTATACAAGCCATATTAAAGAGGGAAGGGCGGCGGCATTAACAGGCAAGCCACCAGAAGCTGCTGGGCTATTAACAAGTGTAGGGCAAAACACAATCTTCATCAAATTGCCACAAATACAGAATATCACAAGATAGATTGTGTTATCCAGCACCCGAATACTGGGAACGACCACTTTCATAACCCTACCCTCCAGACCAGTGTCAGTGTTATAACTGGACTCAACCAAAAGATACAGAAACAATGTTAATGGACTTATTACACCAAGAGATCAGCGCAAATCACAAACGAATTTGCCCCACAAGATTTTCAAGAACTAATGACCACCTTAAATTTGGCAGGAAACGAAGGCAGTAAGCACTCATTAGGTTAACCAGTAGAGATAACAACACTCTTTAATCTCTTTACAAAAATTACGAACACTAATCTTCATCCTTAATTCTTTAATATCCACCTTTACTCCTTGTTTCCAAAATGATTAAGATCCTCTATATCCTTCGGCATAATTTCGTTATAAAATTCCTATATTATATTCATTGCTTTTCACTCGACACCGCGATTTTTTCTTCGTTGATTAATATCTCATTTACAGAAGAATCCCGATATGGTCATATGTAAAATACTTAGTTACCCAGCTTTTGAAGTAGCAGATGAGATTCTAAGAATAGAAGACTGTGATCTCCTAAATTAACCACCTTCGAAAAGAGGGAACACTCAAACCTCAGTTGCATACACCAGTTATACCGACGATAGAGGCAGATCGACATAGAGGAAAAATAAGAGCAGGCTCATATTGTCCGCAAAATACGCGCACGCGCACGCAGAAGTGTCCAAAGGTAAACAAATCCCGATTTGACAGATCTGTGAGAAAAAAGAGATAAGAAAAGCTTACATTTGCCAGGCGGAGAGGATGAAGAGCGAGGCGAAGAGCACTCGTCCCAAGAAAGAGACGAAACCCATTAGTCTCTTCGGTTTTTGTCTTGTTTCTCTGTTTTCTTTCTCTGCGCGGAGCAAGTGGAAGCTAGACAGTCGCTGGGTCTTAACGAGTGGTCGATTACACGGCAACGGAGCAGAGTAGCTGAGAAACCAAAGCGACACACCAACACGGAGTTTAATGTTGACTCGAACAGTATCAACTGTTCCAGGGGAGGCGGCCGTTGGCCGCGACTGTTCTGTACGATGAATAGAACCAATTTACTGAGTGTGGCAGTCAATTAAGATTTCGTCGAGGAGTGTGTGAGATTTATTAATGATAAGAGTTATTACATTTCATGATGCACCTCTTTACTTTAACATAGTACTAAGGCTTTACCCACTTCCTACGCTTACCTTCACCTCAGTTATCATTCACAATATTAACATAGAAGGGATGGTTTAATGAATATATACATATATATCACATTAAAAGTGAAGATAAGCAAACTTAACCTTATTATTAACATGTTTTACCATTTATAGTGTGCGGGTTTTAAGTTGGGTCTTTATGCTTTGATATTCTTCTCAATGATTCATGAGAAAAAGCATTTGTTAGTTTTGGTTTCCAAGAATGATGAATTTTTTTTTTCAATCTCCATTTTGCTTCGATGACTCTAAAGAGAAAGGTAAGTGTGGCATGTATGAAAAGTCAATCCTATATTATTAAGGCATAAATTTTTGAAGTTATTTATAAAACAATGAGTACTATTAACTCTTAAATTAATTTTTATGTTAAATAATAAATATCTTAATATGATATTAGGTTAATTTTTTAATCTATTTTAAGATACTTTGATGGTTTAATAATTATTTATCACAATAAACAAGTAGTTGTAATAAAAATTTAACATTTTAATTTTTTTTAAAAAGAAGCAAAATAAATACTTTCGCAAACAACATATAGCAAGGTGGTGTTTGCTACCACAATGGTGGTGATTTTGTAATCCTTCGATGCCCATGAAATAAAATTTGAAAGACGTCTGTGGATTCTCCAACTTTGTCGAAAATTATGGAAGTAAAAGTTAATGTCTTCCAACGTAAAAACCACCCAAAAATGCGAAGTACCGACCATGGTTGGTGGAATTTTGTCCCAGCTAAGCGTGTTCTGTCCTCCCGACACCACATCCTTTTTTTCTCTTCGCAGTGATTAATGCCTCCCATACATATCCTGTTCTGGCCAACAATCACATCCGAAAGCCGTCTATATGAGTTCTCTCAATGGGTCCCGTAACAGTCGGCAACTGTCTTTCGCAGCATTCAATTTGATGCCTAATTGTTTGGCCATTTAGATTTAGATGAGTTGTGATTTCACGTGGCGCTGCAGCATCTGATTCTTGATTACGTGCGAAGCATTTTGTTCTGCCGTTCTAGCCTGTGGCCTGTGAAGCATAAGAAAAGTAAAAGAAAGAGAACACCCAAGTCAGCCACGAGCCTGCCTTAATTGAATAACGGTGTCCAGAGAGGACGTGCTGTAGATGCCTGACTCCTTCATTGCTCTTGTCTGAAGTTGACTTGGATTTCAAATCTTGCCATTCTTTGCAAGAGCCTACCAATCGCAACTTCTCTTCTTTTCTTTTCCTTTTTTATTTCCTACTCATTTCCCACTCTTTGCTTTCTTTTATACCCATTGAGATCTGAGACGCCGGCTTCCCAATGATTTTCTTTACAAATAGAAAAGTTAAGTCATACAATGCCATTTGTATGTAATTTTTGAATTCACTTTAAAATGGAAGTTTTAAATTTCCTTACAAGGACCACGGGAGCTGAAACCGGCAATTTGACGAGCATGTAACGAAGATGACTCGGCGTTGATGGCATGTGATTGAGCTCAAGAATCCTACGACCCTTGATTTGTGCCAGGCTCACGACAAGATCCATGACAGCGTCCTCATGATAGAACGTACGGCAAATGTTTAAATAAATAAAAAAAAAGGAACAATCAACACTCTCCAACGCACAAAGGCTAAGTTATCGCTGTGCCATACGGCCACGTGCCGATCTACTGATCCAAATAAGGGAAGGCGATTGGCTGCGCATACGTGGAGGCTTTTGAAGCCGCCATCGCCGTCTGGTCGCGGCGAGTTCAGAACAACTCCCCGCACACGCGAGTGAAGCCAGTGTGCGTGACTTTTTAGGCGCCGAAGTTGTATTTATATTTATGAATTTCGAGAGAGCAGAATTAGCCGAAAATTTTCAGAACCAAATTGGCCGGCAAAAGTAAAAGTACGCGTCCTCTCTTCTTATGACGCCGTTCCTTCCTTTTATCTCGCTCCTCTGTCTCTAATTTTCCACACTTTTAAAGTTTCGAATCTCTAATTTTGTTCTTTCGTCTCAACGCTCGTACAGCCATGGCCTTCGTTTCCTTCGTCGGGAGAGTTCTCTTCGCTTCTGTGTTCATTCTCTCTGCTTATCAAGAGTAAGCCCCCGGATCTACATTCTCTTTTTGTTCTTTTCATGGTGCCTTTATGCTTTGGTGTTTGTGGCTTACTTTGTTTGGGTGCTGGGAAAAGCTTGAGAAAAGAAAGGGGCTGAGGAAATGAAAGTTGGATCTTCGAGTGCTCTGGTGACTCGGAGCCGGGAAAGTAGATATTTTTACTTGACCGACTTTGGTGCGGCTAGGACACCGAAGATGCATTTTCAGTTTGATGCTTATTTGCTTCTCCTTTGCCTTTTTTTTTATTTGTCACTGGGAAGGGAACGGAGTCGTCTCGGTTTGGGGTACTGGATGCTGTTTAGTCGTTATTTTGGTGGAAAATTAAGGGTTTTTGCCCCTGGTCTTACTGCTTGCTTGCTTGTGCTTCTTTGAATTTTAATAAGCCGTTGGATCTGGGGTATCTGATAATTGATATGGAGTTTGATGCATCGACAACCACGAATTCTGCTAGTCTTTTTCTTTTTTAACTTTAGGGATAGCTTCGTTTAAAATTTTGTTCCTTGGATAAGTTTTTTAGCTGGGTAATTCAGTAAGTATATGTGATATCAAAATTTCAAACTGAGGTTTATACTTTTCATTTATTGCTGGAAGTTGTTTTGATCAGTAAGTTTGTGGTTTCTCTGAAAAATGGTAATTGTGCAATTATAGAGGAAGTTAAGTGGATTTTAAACATAATGTCTAATAAGATTCTAGATGATCGCTTGAAAGGCCTAGATTAGGTGTACGTAATGATACAACTTTAAAGTGTTCATTTTTTTTAAAAAAATTTCCTTTCAAGAAGTTCATCCTGGATGGCGTTTGACGCGGTCTTTTTAGATATTGTGGAGGAAGTATTGAATAATTCAGTATAATTGTTCATGAAGTGTTCTCTGTTCTGTGTTTGTAGTTGGAAA
Organism: Casuarina cunninghamiana; assembly: GCA_028551485.1. Lineage (NCBI taxonomy): Eukaryota > Viridiplantae > Streptophyta > Magnoliopsida > Fagales > Casuarinaceae > Casuarina > Casuarina cunninghamiana. The sequence goes on along the minus strand of CM052369.1, from coordinate 11,564,847 downwards.
AAGCCTCTTGATGTTACTTGTCTGTTTAGAAGATGATTACGCTCTGATTATTGGTCGATTGTGGTCATTCCCTGGGTTTATTAGATCGCATTATGTTCTTTGCTTACAACAAGAGCACATCTTTAGCCATCACCGGAACTTTTAGGGGAGGCTGGTTACTACACGGTTATATGTTGATACAAAATTACATTGCATTTGGCGCTAATTCCCCATTTTTGGTTGGCCCTCTTTTTTGGGGTGGAGGGTCGAGCAACTTTCTATTAAGATGGATTTGAGCCATTGCATCAGAAGTATTTTCCTGCCATGGAAACAGAATCCTTTTTTTTTTTCACAGAATCATTGGCTTCGGATTTATACGCTGATATGCTAAATTTATTTACTTAACCCTTCGGCTGCAACCATTTGGGATTTGAAACTTTTCTGATGTTGATGACGCATTCTTTGTTATGAAATTTATGATTGAGAGATCCAAAATCTTCTCTCTTTGTTTTTTAAATTAAATAAATTTTCTCGTACAAGAAATTTTTGTGAGAGGAAGCTATTTGCAATTAAGTCTTTGATTTTTATTTTTTTGGTCGCATTTTAGTGTTTTGAGGACAATGCAAACTACGGTTGCTTGAATCTAAAAGTGATATTTGGATTGTATCCTGGGTTGGGGAAGCTTTTTATCTATTTTAAATGTTCTGTTATATGTCTGTTATTGTAGTTAAGGTTATTGATTTAGTTTTGTTGCTCTATATGTGGAATGTTTCTGAAGACATAAAATTGAAGCCTTACAATTATGCTATTCGTGTTTGTTGTCTATACATTTCTCATATGAGCATCAGAGAGTCACAGATCTTCTTGTTTTCATTGTCTACCAGCATGAATAACAAATTTTCCTTGTGTTACTTTCAAGATCTGTGTGTACCTTTACAAAATTGTGATTTGAGGACTTGGCTATTTTACATGACAGAATGGTGTTTGTTCTTGTCAAATGTCTTCTCAATCCTGTCTTCTGTACTCTTGGTGGTACTTAATCAGTTACTTGAAAACAAGAGCAAAGGATTAAGGATTGCAGTGTAAAAGTTCGCATATTTGATAGGAAGTGTGCTTGTGATAGTATCTTTTATACTTTCTACTTAACAGAGTTTGGCCCTTTTCCCAACAATACTTTATCCACTACTTAGGGGAAAAAAGGGAAAAAAGATAACGAAAATGAAGCAAGAACAAAGAGTATTCTTATGAAAGAAGTTGTGAGTGTAGTGATTGTCAGGAAATAGAATGTTTTGTAAATATGTTGGAATAAAATCAATGGTGGATGAATCAATTTGTTTTCGAAGTGCGACCTTGATCTTCAGTTCTGTTCATGTCTTCCTGCTGGTGTGCTTTTGTTTGTCAAGTTTGTCTACCATTTGTATTTTATAACTCTGGCATGTGCACTTAACACCCTCTCTCTTTCTTTTTCATGTAAAAAGAGCTATATTAAGTAATATGGTGTCCCAGAAATGAAATTGTGGGGAGGAGGTCAACTAGGTTGTGGTTGACTGCATGGCAAGATGATTTCTTGCGGTGTATTTTTGGATTGTTCATGTGAAAGTTTTATGTTAACAATCTTTTTTATACAATTTAAGCTGCATTTGCTGATTATCCTACGTGTTGTAATCTACAGGAACTGGCATATTTTGTTCTACCACTTGATTTTTGTCAGTGCTATGTAGCTATAAGTTATTGGTCTTTGAAGTATATGTAGTTCATCATTGCAATGCCTTGTGTCTGTGCTTGGGATGACATGTCTGAGCTTATATTTTGTTGTTTCTACTTACAGGTTCAATGATTTTGGTGTTGATGGTGGGCCAGCAGCAAAGTATCTGAGACCAAAATTCAGTGTTTTGTCAAACCACGTCACGTTGCACACTGGGTTGCAAGTGCCTGAAGTTCAAGTGAGACGTGCATTCATTTCTTTTTAACTTACCACTGAAATTACATGTGGATATTGCTTTATCTGTTCTTTCTTTACATTGTAACTGTTGGTGTTGTTCTTGGCAGATTAAACATTTAGTCGCTGCTGCGATAGCATTGAAGGGCGTTGGAGGTCTTCTTTTCATCTTTGGCAGTTCTCTTGGAGCCTATCTTTTGGTTTGTAGTCCTGAATACCTTCCCCTCCTCTGTACCTTACCGATCAATCAAATGAGAAGTTGAACTCTTTTTTTTTTCTATGTTGTGCAGCTTTTGCATCAGGCAATTAGTACTCCTATATTGTACGACTTCTATAACTACGACGTTGACAAGAAGGAATACACTCAACTGTTCCTAAAGTTTACACAGGTACGGATCTTTATTCAGTATGGATTGTTACTTGGAATGAATTGTTAATTAATCTTTCCTTTACGTTTTGTTTCACAGAACTTGGCATTGTTTGGGGCGTTGCTGTTTTTCATAGGCATGAAGAACACAGTGTCTAGGAGACAATTGAGGAAAAAGGTTACAAAAAGCAAGACTGTGTGAGTGGTAATATGGGCGGCTCAGTTACTAGGACTTTTCAACTCAGCCTGATTATTTTCAGGAACTAATTTTGTACGTTTATCAGTACTTCTCTTTTCAAAGAGTAGGGTAATTACTTTGGGTTAAAAGGAATTTCAGCGTATTCGAGGGTGTGATATTTCTTACTGAGCCAGTTATGGACATTCAATCGACTTTTTGAAAACGTGCAATCTATGGATTTTAGATCTCATTGTTTGGTGGCTTGAATCTCTAAGCCACCCTCAAGAAGTGAGATGGGCTTATTGTTGCACTCTTTAGGCCTTTCCCGCTTCAATTCTCGTTGTTGTTTCGGAACTTGTAATTGTCCGGGTTAGATAACGTTGCCGCTCGAAGTCTAGAAAGAATTCAACAAAGCCGCACTGTTTCCCATTCTTAATATCTTATCCAGGCTGAAGAAATTGCCTGGAAAGACGAACGACCCGAATCCCATTCTGATCGTGGTTAATGAATCAGATGAGGCAAACATTAGCTAGTACGTAAATTTATTAAAGGATGAATAACGTTGATTACTTGAAGCTTTACGATTGTGCATGGCATATACTAGACTATAACAGGGTTGGATTGTTTTCGTCATCATCTTCGACATTTTTAGCTAAAAGCAATGTTACGGCCCAATTTTGGTTTCCTGACATGGTGAACTTTTTCCTTTCCATTTATTGGTCATCTGTAAGTAACAACGAAACTTTTCTGGGGTGGGGGTGGAGGAAGGAGGGAAAGTAACCTCTATTTTCAAACTCTGTCCAATCGAGAAGGAGTGACGGATTCTTTACAAAGAACTGTGATTGAAGCACATGGGATGAATTTATTATCTGTATGCGTCATTCAATACGCAACTCTTTCTCTTGGCCCATCTTAAGTCAATAATTACATAAATTAGGGGGGCTAAAGGTGCAAACTTATCAAGCAGCGTCCTCTTTTTGGAATTTTTTGAGAAAGTGGGGCCCCAACCACAAGTGATAAGTTCAGTATTAAAAAACTAATCTTCATTGTCTTGTTTGCCAAGTGCCCCTTGAACTTCTACTGGTACCTCACAAAAAGAACAGAAATGGATGTTACCAGCAGAGCTGAAGTTCCAGCAACAGTGAAGCCAGAGTATGATAGAGCAAGCGAGCTGAAGGCTTTCGATGACACAAAACTCGGTGTTAAAGGACTGGTTGATGCTGGGGTTACAGAGATCCCTCGTATATTTTATCAACCGCCAGATGACTTGGACAACTCAGTTTCCGATGATACCCAGTTTAGTATTCCTACCATAGATCTCGACGGCATAAGGGAAGATGTAATCAAACGCAAGAAGGTTGTTGAAAGCATTTGTCATGCATCGGAGACGTGGGGTTTCTTTCAGGTGTTAAAACATGGGATCCCCCTGAGTGTTCTGGAGGAGATGAAGGATGGGGTGCGTAGATTTCACGAGCAAGATGCTGAAGTGAAGAAAGCCTTCTACACGCGTGACCCCATGAGACCATTGGTGTACAACAGCAACTTCGATCTGTACAGGGCGCCGGCGACTTCCTGGAGAGATACGTTTCTTTGTGCGATGGCACCTCATCCCCCAAACCCGGAAGACTTGCAAGCTGCATGCAGGTATGCGATTGGCAGTATCTAATCCTCTTGGTTATTGTTCTGAACAGGCATTTAAATTCACAAAACGACCTTTGAGGGGGCTTGGATTTCATTGTCGTATTCGTTCAATTGAATCATATCATATGGTTCAAGCTCCGAAATAGTGATTCTTGAAAGATTACTACCAAAGTGGTGGAAGTTTGAAGTAGCTTTCATCTCAAATAAATCTCCTAAAATCTCTCTGCCGAACCAGGATAAAGTTGTCAAAATTTACATATAATGCCTACTATTGGAATTTACTCCACACTGGAGTACTTTTCTATGGTCTTTTATGTAGTGGTTTTCCTTCCTCATGAGGTGCCATTTGAGAATGTTATTGAGTTGCTCAATAGGATATTAGAGTTGGGCCCTTCCCCTTTCGATTCTCAATTCACACCCATATGTTATACATTTTTTAACGTGGAGGGGGCATAATAAAATTTGTCTCATACCACAAGTTGGAGTATTATTTTGTGGCCTTACATGTAGTGATTCCCCCTTTCCTCTTAAGGTGCCTTTTGTGAATGTTATTGAGCCACTTAAGACCTACATTCCCATATTAAATGTTAAGGGATGTTTTTGTAGTTTTAAGTTGATTTTTGTGTAGAAACTGTGTTTTCCATGAGAAGAGATGTATAGCAAACTTCCAAACACTCGTTGTTGTCTAACTCCCAATCACGTTTTTGGTCCTAATGCTAGTAGCTCTTGCACTCCTTTTCATACACTCTTGATATTGTTGAATGGCCGACAATGGTCCTGAAGTTATCATCACCTTATGCGCTTAAGCATATGCGTGTAGAGATATACTGCTGCAATATTCGAAGGAAGTGATGAAACTGGGGATTTCATTGTTCGAGTTGTTATCCGAGGCTCTTGGGCTGAACCCAAACTACCTAAATGACATTTACTGCACTGAGGGGCTTCGGGTTCTGGGCCATTACTATCCTGCTTGCCCACAGCCAGAGTTAACAATGGGTGCCATTAGGCATGCAGACAGTGAATTCCTCACTATTCTTCTACAAGACCACGTTGGTGGCCTCCAAATTCTTCATCAGGACAAGTGGATTAACATTCCCCCGATACCGGAGGCTTTAGTGGTTAACATAGGGAACCTTCTTCAGGCAAGTCTTCACTTTATTCTTGTGCTTTCTCGGGTGCTCTATTGCTGGATTTGTTGAACATAATTCAGATATTTGACAATAGTTTAGCTGAACAACACTCTGATGAGGTGATTCAATTGCACTTTGTGGGGATCATTTTCATTGCAGTTAATTTACAAGTTTTTCTCTTTGACTTTTCCAGCTTATAACAAACGATAGGTTTAGAAGTCTTGAGCACAGGGTACTGTCAAACTCAGTAGGACCTAGAGTATCTGTGGCGAGCTTCTTCGGCACTGGTGTTCGGCCATCTTCCAGAATTTGCAGACCCATCAAGGAGCTATTATCAGAAGATAATCCTCCAAAATACAAAGAAACCTCAGTGACGGACTATGTTAAGTTCTACAACGAAAGAGGCCTTGATGGGACTTCGGCGCTGCCATATTTCAGGCTGTAAACACAGAGAAAACAGATGAATAAGTGTCGGCATGAATGAATGGTTTGGGAGTTGGATTTCCCATTTAATAAAATGTCAGCACGAATAATGTGAGACTTCTCCGTCTCCTATTAGCCATATGGTTATGTAACATGTTGAACTTTAATAATAGTAAGTGGGAAAATTATATGCTTTAATGAATCTTCAACGCAATAGTAATGTTTGGATCCTTGACTCACCATTTCTGATGATAAATTAACGAGACAAATGAGACATATATATAAAACACTGCAAATGACATTTAAATTGATGAAAAAATATTTTTTAAACAATTAACTTCTCAAAAGGAACATATATTTTATTCTAGAGATACCTTTAAAACAAGATTTTGATGATGTGAGATACTTCTTACATCATATTTAATGTTTGTTTGCAATTAACATTTATTATGGGGATAATACATCTCTGTTGTACAAAAGATACTTTCTCTTGAGCTTAAATTTTGATATTACATTAAAAAAATTCTACTTTAAATTTGAATTTTGATACCATAGTAAAAAAACTCATTTTTTTTATAAGCTGACTTATAAACATGAATTATATGTTTTATCTTAGAAGTTGTTTCTTAAACAAGATTTAGAGATTGTGTGAAAACAATGCTCATACTTGAAGGAAAAGACATTTTAGATATGCCGCTGGACCTGATGCCAATTGCCAATAATATTGTTTTTGCCTTGCTCTTTTTTCAATTACACATAGATTTTACTCCAGAATGGTTCAAAAGTTGATACGAATTGGTCCCAGAGGAGTTAGAATTTCTTTGTCCATTCTAACATGAAGTCGTAGCCGTCATCTACGACTTTTTGTCCTAGATGGTGCATGTGCTTAGACCATATTATTATTGACATCAGAAGTGCTTCCAGTAGGTGCACAAAATAAAAGCAATACAGAAAAATCTGGTTATTTCTTTGTTTGTGTTGGATAGCTAAGACATGTTTGGAAAGACTCTTGTAAACCTTAACCATGGTTCAACACAAACGTGAAGAACATCATTGCTTGCTTTTCTTTTTAATTTCGGATGGGAGTGGCGGAAAGGAGAGACAACTAAATTAGTACAATCCTCTTGCGCTCTTTTCCGTTTACTCTTTGAGACTGGAGAATGACCCATGATGCTCTTGAAGTTTTCGCCACCTGATGCACTAAAATGTATGGCTGTAGAGATATAATGGAGCAGTACTCGAAACAAATGATGGAACTGGGGACTTTATTATTTGAGTTGTTATCAGAGCTGAACCCATGCTACCTAAATGATATTGATTGCACTGAGGGGCTGCTACTTCTGTGCCACTACTATCCCGCTTGCACACAGCCAGAGTTTACATTGGGCACCAGCAAGCATTCTGATAATGACTTCCTCACCGTTCTTCTGCAAGACAATATTGGCGGTCTCCAAGTTCTTCACCGGGATAGGTGGATCGACATTCCTCCGATGCCAGGGGCTTTAGTGGTTAACATTGGAGATCTTTTACGTGCTAGTCTTCCCATAGTTGTGACACCGTATTTAACCGTGGCACTTCTTTCTGATCGATAAACTTCGGTTTTACAAACATACCGTGTGGTCCGTTATGCTTTATTTGCTCGAGCTTGAGCTATAGTAATCATATTTAAAACTAGTCCACAACCTGTGGTCTAATGTATAGTGTAGCCGCATCCAAATCAGCTTAATGTGGGAGACTACGACTCCTGATTTGAGGCCATGGAGCTAAGGTCGGTGTTGTGCAGTGTAATAATGATCTCATTCACCTAAGTAAAAGACTTTCGACCTAAGTAAATAGCGTCCATTGGTATGAGACTCCATGTTGACTACGAGGGAACTATAAGGTCCGATGCATTCTGGACTAGAACCCTTGAAAACCCAATGATCGAAAAGTTTTCGGTGGCCGTTAAATTATGATGCACTAAATGGAACTTAGGTGTATCCGCGCTCTCTTATCAACTTTCTTGTCTGATATCTTCACTTGCACTTTCGATGAAATACACGTTACTGACAATGATGCACTGCTGCTGCTAAATTTCTTAGTGTGTTTGTCAATTTTGCTTCTCTAAAATGAACAAAGTGATCCTCTTTTGCTGCAGCAAATTCACAAGTTTTTCCCATGGTTTTTCCAGCTTATAGCCAATGATAGGTTTAAAAGCGTTGAACACGGTTCTGGCAAACCGGGCGGGGCCTAGAGTATCTGTGGCGAGGTTTTTCTGTACTGGGGTTCGCCCAACCTCAAAACTTTACGGACCCATTCAGGAGTTATTGTCTGAAGACAATCCTCCAAAGTACAAGAAAACCACAGTCAGAGATTATTTTGTGTTCTTTAATGAAAGAGGCCTTGATGGAACTTCTGCATTGCAGTATTTTGAGATCTAAAATCCGATAAGAGAGATTAAAAAGTGTCAGCATGAATAATGATTTGACAGTTACAACTCTCATTTGATTTTTGTTCTAGTTTATGACCTAGACAACGCAATACTTTGGGTAGCGATATTTATGTGTCATCATCGAAGACCAAATTCAATATATGCTTTCTTGTTGCCTTAAATAAATGAGTTTTGAAGCTATGACTTGTCAATCTTCTGAAGCTCAACATTTATGACATTAACACACTAAACCAAGGCAAACATCGTTAACCCAAGAACTTAGTGGATTGGAGCTGGTTGCTAGATCATGGTTTAGTTGTCAACAAATCCCTAACAGCAGTACCATCATTTGATATAAATGATTTAGCTGCATTCGGTATTATTTTGTTACTGGCACTGCATGAAAATGAACGGAAAGAAAGCAAATATTGGCTTGCTCTGCATAGGCAGGCCAGTTCGACACATCGTAGAGATTAGTGTTCGGACATGACATACTCCGTCTTTTCTCTTTGTCCAAAAGTCTTCGTCTCCTGACAACACGGTCTGCTCTTCCTCTGACACACGGTGCTGCCTCAAAGTCTTGCTCCTCCGCCACACGGTGATGCCTCAAAGTCTTGCCCCTTTGCACAAGGCAATTAGACTCTCCTTTCACGGCATCACCAACCTTCTTATCTCCTTCTCTATACATACACTCACTTGTAAATGTAGTTTCTCAACGTGGGAACAATTCTCCCATTGTAATCCATTTTGTATCAAAGGGTTTTTTCTTGTTTATCAATAAAACAAGCTTTTGCCCACAAAATGTCTCTTTCTTATCAACATTTTGACAATTAGTTTCCCAAGGTGTGAGCCAGTCAACTCTCGGACGTGGCACAGAGACATGTCCGAACCTTATCAAAATGAAGACAAAGCATTGTCAATCATATTGACTTGGGGTTACTGGCCAAAATTTCTTCCATTCTCACCCACTCTCATAATCATTCTATTTTTTTTTTTGTTTTTTTTCTGCTTTGTTCTAAACACCATCACTGAGTTTTTACGGAAGAGGTCCGGTCGAGTCAAGCTGCCACGGTTACCTCAGGAAAGAACAAAAATGGATACTATAAGCAGAGATGAAGTTCCAGCAACACGAAGCCCAGGCTATGACAGAGCAAGTGAGTTGAAGGCTTTTGATGACACAAAACTCGGTGTTAAAGGACTAGTAGATGCTGGGGTTACTGACATACCTCAGATATTCTTTCAACCACCAGATCACTGTGACAACTTAGTCTTTGGTGACATCCAGCTTAGTGTTCCTGTGATAGATCTCGAAGGCATCGGCAAAGATGCAACAGAACGCAAGAAGATTGTTGAAAGCGTTCGTCGTGCATCGGAGACGTGGGGTTTCTTTCAGGTGGTCAATCATGGAATCCCTGTGACTGTTCTGGAGGAGATGAAGGAAGGAGTGAGAAGGTTTAATGAGCAAGATACTGATGCGAAGAAAGAGTTCTACACGCGTGACCCCATGAGACCGGTGGTGCATAATAGCAACTTTGATCTGTACACTGCGCCGGCGACCAATTGGAGGGATTCATTTCACTGTAAAATGGCACCTAACCCCCCAAAGTCAGAAGAATTGCCAGCTGCATGCAGGTATGTGATTTGGAGTTATAATCCGCTTGCTTGGTGTTATGGATTAGGGACTTAAATTCAGAGGATCACCTTAAAGAAGTGCTCATCTAAATTATTTGACATACCTCCAGAATTCCACATTGACTTCGTGAAATACCCATCCATCATCTTTGATGATAAAGGGACTGTAATTTTTGGTTATCAGTGGTCGATCACGATAACATGGATTTGGGTTTCTTAAACAATTTCTTAAATTTTCACCAATAATGATTGAGATGTCACCTTTCGTCGAAAGCACCTTTATATTTAGCAGTACACAAATGCTCTGGATAGGCTCCAGTTCTCAACTCCCAATCATGCTTTTCGTCATAATTGTAGCTTTTTCACTCCTTTTCATATACTCTTAAGATTAGAGAACGACTGGTGATTCCTTGAAGTTATCACCACTTTATGCGCTTAAATATATGCATGCAGAGATATAATGGAGCAGTACTCAAAGCAAATGATGGAGTTGGGGATTTTATTGTTCGGATTATTGTCGGAGGCTCTTGGGCTTAACCCTAGCCACCTAAATGACATTGACTGCTCTGAGGGGCTTGTGGTTGTGTGCCATTACTATCCCGCTTGCCCACAACCAGAGTTAACATTGGGCAGCAGCAAGCATTCTGACAATGACTTCCTCACAATTCTTCTACAAGACCATATTGGTGGCCTCCAAGTTCTTAATGAGGACAGGTGGATTGACGTTCCTCCAGTGACAGAAGCTTTAGTAGTAAACATTGGGGATCTTCTACAGGCAAGTCTTCTCATTGGTCTTGTGCTTTCTTAGATGTACTGTTGTTGGATCATAGTATAATGCTTCTTTTTTGGTCGATGAATTTCAGTATTGAACTGATCATGTGGTCTAATAGATGTCCAGAAAGTTTGTCACTAAACAATTGCCCATGGGGATGCTCTATTTATGCTTGAGCATGAGTTGGAACAATTATATTATAAAACTTATTGGCAAACTGTGGTCTAATATATGGTATAGACGCTTCCAACTCAGCGTAATGTGAGAAGTGAAGAATAAGATACCAACTAATGCTCCAAAATCAAGAAATGATCCTCAGTGGCTGCAGCTAATTACATGCTTTTTCTTCTGGTTTTCCAGCTCATAACAAATGATAGGTTTAAAAGCGTTGAGCACAGGGTACTGGCAAAACAGGCAGGGCCCAGAATATCTGTTGCTAGCTTCTTTTGCACGGGTGTTCGTCCAACCTCCAAACTTTACGGACCCATCAAAGAGTTATTATCGGAAGACAATCCTCCAAAATACATGGAAACCACGGTAAGAGATTATTGCATGTACTACCACAAAAAAGGCCTTGATGGGACTTCTGCACTGCCGTATTTTAGGCTTTGAGTTGCGATAAAAGAGACGAATCAGTGTTAGCATGAACAAACAGTTTCGGAATTCGAGTGTTTTTTAGTTTCCTGTCTGGTTTATGACTGGATAATGTGGCATCTTGCTGTAATATCTTGACCTTTTATAACAAAATAAAGGACCTTGGAACCGTTGTTCTATTCTGTATTAAAGTATGAAGAATATGAAGATCGCTAGTTCTGGCTTTCGAAATTTATAAAGCTTGAGAAGCTCACAAGAAAGCAATAAAGAAATATACAGGGTAACTCTACAATTTACTCTGCAATAGGTTTCTGTCTGCACGTTCTTATGGAGAAACCAGCCGTTGCACGACTTGGTGAACACAGCGTGATAGGATTCGGTCTTCTACTCTGCTGCGATCCCGTCCCTTTCGGTGAGTGAAGGGATCGTGCCTTGCCTTCATCAGAAGTTGAGGTGCTGCCTAGTAACCCAAACATGCGGGTTGAATAAGGCTTTGTAGATGTGTGGCTTGTTTTGCTCTGCCTCGGGAATGATCTGTTCTGTAGCGTCTTTCCAAGACACTTAAGGCTTGGCTGGCTGCCTCGGGAATGATCTGTTTTGCGATCTTCTGATCTTCAATTGGGATGGTATCAGAAGTCTTTGCTTTCAATGTAGTTGATCTGCTCTACGATCGAGATTCTAAGAAGCTCAACCAAGGAAAGCCTCATTAACGCTTGAACCTTTTTGCTTGGTGCTAGCAGTTGGATATTGGTTTACCCGTTAGCAGATCTCCAACAGCAGTACAACTAGCAGTATATTTTGTCAGGAAGGATATTGCTTCTGCCTCAACTGAAACACATCACTCCTCAAAATCGGAGAAATATGAATAAAAGTTGAAGACAGGAATCATGTAGGGATACCGTGAGACCGCTGGTTTACAGGGCAATTTAATTTAATCCACAATGTGAGGGGTAATTGGATGAAATTATATCTACTATCTTAAATAGATTGGGTTTCAATGATTTTGTAAATGCATCTCTAGAAAGGCCGTGATGTGAACATTTCTGCTAGATATTATGAATCCTATTTCCAAAAGGCAATATCTTGAGTTAGATATTATGAATCCTATATATATCTTGGGTTGTGTCCTCCATTAAATCCTGTATGTCTACTTGTTGTCTTAAATCTCGTGCTCCTATTAATCACATTGCCCTAAGCTGTGGTCCTCTAACGTCCACGCTCTCCGAAATACTTTGATGCCACATAGGTCTCCTGGCTCTCAGTAGACCTCCTTATTCATCAGGACTTTCACTCCATGATTGGCATGGCAAATGAACTTGAGACATCCTATTTACCTTTTCTTTCTCTGAAGGCCTTCTGTATCCTCCAGAACTTCGAGCGTCTCATTGATCTGAGCTTCAAGGGGAATCCATTCACATGGTCCAACGGCAGATCTTTCCTAATAAACATAAAAGAAAGATAAAGGGAAATTACAAACAAAAGCTTTGCCCTCCCGTTTCAGTTGGCCAATATTATCCTATAACCTTCCACTTCTCTGGAAAACTGGCTTCTCTAAAGCACTACTAGGATTCCTACTATTCTTAAACCTATTTGTGAAATTTTTTACCAAAGACCTTACCAGTGCCTTTTTGGTTGAGGAGGCGTACAGGAACCTTTTCCAAGGCTCCCCAACTTTCACCTTATGCAAATAAACTTAGAACAGAAGAGGCTAGTCTTATGGTTGTGGGATACTTACCACTTGGTATAGTCCAAACGGAAATAGAAAAGCTCACTACTGCCTTTGATCAAATTTTATTACTTCATCCATCAACTGAAAAAACATCTTTAGAAGTCTAAAGAAATGTGTTTAACAATTGCGGTTCTGAAAAGTTTTTCATCCAATCTATCTTGGAGGAAAGGAATTATTTAGCTTTCTCTATTCATGACAACTAAAACCATATTCTAGGTCATAGTCAAAAAGGAGGTGCTTCCGCCGTCCTAAAGCCAATACTGAATATCAGCATCAGATATTTTATCCGGGATGATGCATTTGCCTTTGTCCACAAATCAGTGGCCTCAGAAGGGCTTCGAGTAGGTGGAGATCATAAACCAATATTAGTGAACTCTGGTTCTGTGTATTTAGTAGCTGAGATATATTTGACAAGAGATTTTTATAAACCTTTGGTAGCCAAACATGACTTTAATAAGCCAAACCATTGACTGTCACTCGCCGGTGGTCCCTTATCCAGTTGCTTCCATTTTTATTCCTGTCACTCTCATCATAATTAAAATACTTTCTGTGTCCTTGAAAATTGCTCTGCAGAATCTGGATAGGAAAAGGTCTGTTTGAGCAGAGCCTCCGTGGTGACCTTCCCAAAAATAGAAAAATGGATGTTAGCAGCAGAGATAAAGTTCCAGCAACACTAAAGCCTGACGATGAAAGAGCAAGCAAATTGAAGGCTTTTGACGACTCAAAGCTCGGCGTTAAAGGACTAGTAGATGGTGGGGTTACTGAGATCCCTCGTATGTTCTATCAACCAACCGATGACCTGGAAAATTCAGTTTCTGGGGACACCCAGTTTAGCATCCCCGTCATAGATCTCGAAGGGATCAGTAAAGATGTTATAGAACGCAAGAAGATCGTGGAAAGCGTTCGTTATGCATCGGAGACGTGGGGTTTCTTTCAGGTGGTCAATCATGGGATCCCAGTGAGTGATCTGGAGGAGATGAAGGAAGGCGTGCGCAGGTTTTACGAGCAAGATACTAACGTGAAGAAAGAGTTCTACACGCGGGATCTCATGAGACCCTTCGTCTATAATAGCAACTTTGATCTGTACAAAGCACCGGCGGCTAATTGGAGGGATACATTTTACAGCATAATGGCACCTAGTCCCCCAAAGCCAGAAGACTTGCCAGCTACATGCAGGTAAGTGATTTGCAATATGTAATCCACTTGACTAGTCTTATGAACGAAGCATTTGATTTCAAAGTTTGATCTTAAAAAAATTTTGATTTTCATAATCTTATTTGGTCAACTGGAGTATACCAGAAGATCCAGAATTTCAGATTGAGTTCGGAAAATATCCAACCATCATTTTGTTAATGATATGATGTGGTCGTAATTGCTTTTTAAACAGTTTTAACTTATCCCCCGTAACTGTAATAATGTTATATTCTAATTTATGAATGAGATGATGTCATTTTGGTTGCACATGAATGCTCTGGGTTGGGCATTCAGCATCCAGATCATAGAAGTATGGCTGATTTGTATTTTGGATATCAGAAAGTATTATGAACTTTTAAACGCTTAATTTTGTCAACTCACAAGCACGTTTCCGTTCCTGTTGGTAGGTAGTTTTTGCAATCTCTTTCATTTACTTATAAGCTTGGGAAATGAGCAGTAAATCTCTTGAAAGTTTTGACTCCCTAACGGGCTTAAATATATTGTGTAGAGATGTAATGAAGCAGTACACGAAACAAATGCAGAAATTGGGGAGTTTATTATTCGAGATATTATCTGAGGCTCTTGGGCTGAATCCGAGCTACCTAAATGACATTGACTGCGCTGAGGGGCTTCTGCTTCTGTGCCATTACTATCCTGCCTGCCCACAGCCAGAGTTGACATTGGGAACAAGCAAGCATTCAGATGATGGCTTCCTCACTGTTCTTCTACAAGACCATATCGGTGGCCTCCAAGTTCTTCATCGGGACAAGTGGATTAACATTCCTCCGGTGCCCGGGGCTTTAGTGGTTAACGTTGGGGATCTCCTGCAGGCAAGTCATCACATTATTCTTGCGCTCTGTTGTTGGATCATACTTGTGCGACTAATTTCTTTTGTATATATCAATCTTTCTGTTCTAAAACCAACAGATGCTTCTGTTTGGCTCCAGCTAATTTGTTAATTTTTTCCCTTGGGTTGTTCCAGCTTATAACAAACGACAGGTTTAAAAGTGTTGAACACAGGGTACTGGCAAACCAGATAGGGCCCAGAATATCTGTGGCAAGCTTTTTTAGCACGAGTGTTCGGCCATCCTCCAAACTCTATGGACCCATCAAGGAGATACTATCAGAAGACAATCCTCCAAAGTATAAGGAAACCACTGTGAGAGACTATGTGGTTTTCTCCATTGATAAAGGCCTTGATGGGACTTCTGGATTGCCATATTTCAAGCTCTAAACTCTGAGAAGGGAGATGGAGGAATATTAGTATGAATAAGCGGATCATGAGCTGGATTTTCCGTATACTTTTCGGTCTTATTGTTGATCTAGAATACCGTGTTACTTTTCCATAACATCTTTACCATTTACAGCAACGAAACTTTGAATAGTGATGTCTGCCTCATGTTTGAAGGCCACATCGAATCATCTTTGCCGTTCTGTAGCTTTCAATTGACGTTCTGAAGCCATGACCTCAATCTTCTGGTGTTCAATTGGTATATTATTATCTATTTAAGAGACATGCCCTTTGTCTGAAAGCATTTCCTAACTTCCCAAGCTTCGGGTGTCTGACTGATCTGAGCTTCTTGGAAAATCCTTTCACATGATCCAGTTCCATATCTAGCATAGTCGACATAAAAGAAAGAATCAATGAGAGCAATCACAAACCCAAGCTGATGCCTCCTGTTTCCCTCTGCTAATATTATCCACTACTCGACGAGTTCTTTGACCATCATCCTCTTCTCTAAAGCACTTTTAGGATCTGCACTGTGAACTCCTCCGCATTTCACCATTATCCGCCATGGTGCTCTATTGATTTGCTTAACTGTTGTGTAAACTATTTCGAAGGAATCTTCTCCTCATAGAACCCAAATGTTCTAAAATATGTGTATGCATACAAATATGTAGATGAATAAAGTGAAGAAGAAAGATGAAAGATCTGTCCATCCACATCTTCTAACCTGGTTTTTGTGTGTATATTTACTTTCTTGAATGAAAATGAGCTAGTTTTCCACGATAACTTCTTAAATCTACTGTATATGAAATATAAATTAATGTTGAATTTGTAAATAAATCAAAATTCAATTTTGTAAACTTAAGAAATTCTTTTTAGGAAATTGGAATATCCAAATTCAAAAACACTGTTCGTAGGTGTGAATATTATGGAGAATTAGAAGAATAAGTCTCACGAAATAAGAGAATTTCATGAAGAAATTCTTAAAACAAGATAGAACACTTCAGCAAAAGCACAAAGATAGTATTGAAAAATATATTTTGAATTTGATGATTTGAATGTATAGAAAAGGTCTTACTTAAATAAAAAATCTAAACTAGGAAAACAAATGACTAAATCAATGTTGGTCTATTATTAAAATTGAGGAAAGCTTTTGAAAATATAAATTTAAAGTCAATTAGGTTTGGTGAAATCAAAGAGATTTATAACCCTAAATTTATTATGTAAGGATGATTTTGAATATTAAAATAACTTCCATTTGGATTTCTTCAAATGAGGCATGAAGAATAATTCTTGATTTAATGCTTGTAGTTTCTATCGATCATATGGTTGGTGGTGATATGAGTAAGTTGCATGTGTGCACACTATTCTTGGAAGGTTTGAAGCATCTAGTTGACACCAAATCAATAGATGTTGTTTTGGTGGTGAGTTGATGTGGTAGAAATGTAGAGAATTTGGTATTAACATCTCCCCATAAGTTGATTGGTTGGTACGAACAATCAGCTTGTTTTGAAGCAGCTTAAATCATGTGCAGGAGAGTGCTTTTGTGAGAATGCTAGTCGTCTAGTCAATAAGAGAGATAAAGTGGATGGGAAGCTTCTTCATCTTGATTTGCTCATAGATAAAATGGAACACTATCTCGACATGTTTCATGCTAGCATAAAAGACTAGATTAATGGAAAGATAAAGGGCAAATAAGTTGTCACACAAAAGGGTTGGTGCTTGAGGAAAATGCATATGGAGATCTTTGAACAATGCTTCAATCATATAATTTTAGTAGTAGTATTAGCAAGACTTTTAAATTCAGCTTCAGTACTTGAGTGAGTAGTTGTCTTCTATTTGCAAGAGCTTTAGGAGATAAGATTGGAACCCAGAAAAATAAAATATCTACTAGTGGACCAACGATCATCAAAATCGCTAGCTCATCCTACATCACAATAAACATTAATATTATAGTTTGAGGTTTTGGTAAGTTGGATCTCATTGTGAGGAGTATTGGCAAGGAGCGTAGGATTCATTTAACAAATGTCTAATGAACCATTTTTGGCACATGTATGTACTAGTAAGTAGTGTTTACTGTATAAGATATATAAGGCCTTGTGAGTATCAAATATTGAATTGATTCTACAATACTACGATAATAAGTTGGGTTAGGATATGATTCACTATTGTGTATGGAGGGTGGTTGATTAAAGGTACATGGTGTAGATACACCATGTGCATTTGACATTTTTGCACAATAAAGAATGCCTTGTGCAAATTTTGCTTGATGAAATAGAAGACCATTCTTGGAACTTTGGGCTTCAATGCCAATGAAGTAATATAAATTTTATTTGGTCTTTAATATCGAATTCATTTTGAAGTTAAGTTAAAAGTTTAGAGAGTGGTGCATTTGGACTTGTAGTAAATATCATGTCGTCCACATATATCAAAATAAAAAACTATAATTGGGTTTGTGTAGAATGAATAGGGATGAATTAACCTTGGAAATTGTAAATATGATATGTTGTAGGAATTGACTATGATGATGATTCCACACACAAGATGCTTGTTTGAAATTGTATAAATATTTTTTCAAATGACAAACAAAATTCATATTTGTGGAATTAATGAATCCTTGAGGTTGTCATATATAGATTTCTTTATCAAGTTGGTCATGTAAGAAGGCATTTTTAACATCTTTTTATTTTATAGTCTAGCATTGAGTGTAGGCAAGAGAAATAACAATTCGAATTGTAATAAGTTTGGCTACTATGATGAATGTTTCTGTGTAGTCAAGGCCAGGGCATTGATGAAAGCCTTTAGTGACAAGATATGCTTTGTAGCATTCAAAGGAATCATTAGATTTTAATTTGACATTATAGATCCATTTCTGTCAAATGGCTATAATATAATGAGGTTGAGGAACCAATTTTTAAGTTTGATTTTTCACAAGGACAATGTATTCATTTACCATAGCTTTACACCAATTAGGATCTTCAGAAGCTTTTGTATAGTTATGAGGTTCAATATAAGGATGCATAGAAGCAATAAGGGCATAAATATGATTTCTTGTCATTGTGTGACATGTGATTGAACCTCCTTAGAGAAATGTAATCATATTAAAAGTAGATGGTTGTGTTTGTATGTTGGATGTGCAATAAGGGATAGTTGAACTTGTATTTTGTGGCACCAATGTTGCTAATGTAGAATGAGATGGGAAGACGTATTGGTATTTGTATTTCTTCTAGGTAGATATTGTTGTATTTCTAAATGAGTCCCAAACATTGGTAAAGGAAATAAAGAAATTGTTGTAATTTTTCTTGCAATTTTATTACTTTTTGATGAAATGAGAATTATGTTCATCAAATGAGGCATTTGCAACAATATATATTTTTTCCATTTATGGACAAAGACATCTATATCTTTTGTAGCTCATGGGATATCCAAGGAAAACAAATGGTGTAGAATGTTTTACTAATTTATTTTATGTATAAAAGTGTCAATATAGATAAATGAGACACCCAAAAATTTTAAGATGAGAGATGGTGAGGGAAGAATGAAATTGTTTTTCCCATGGTGTTTTATTTTGTAACATTAGGTTTATGATGTGGATTGCAGTTGCAAAAGCACACTTCTAGTATTTCAAAGGTATATAGGCTTGATTTATCATTGAGAAGCCAAACTTAGTGATATGTTTATGTTTTCTTTTACGTAACTCATTTTGATAAGGTGCATATAGGCTTGATATTCATTGAAAATATCTTTGTCTAAAAGTGTATGCTTAAATGCATGAGAAATACATTTTGGAATGCCATCACATTGGATGCTTTTATTTTTGGTTGTAATTGATTTTCAACAAGTAATTGAAATTTTATGAAGATATTTTAAAATTCATCACGAATTTGCATGAAATAATACCACATAAATTTAGAGCAATCATCTTTAATATAAATATAATAGTAATTTCCTTTTGATGATGTCATTAAAGTGGGCCCTTAGATGTTAAAATGGTTAAATTCTAAAAAGGCTTTGGCCATATTATTTGTAGTGGGATGGGCTTGATGTAGGCTTTTAGCAATTTGACAAGAATTGCAAGAACTACAAATTTGGCCATGAAATTTATTATTTTTTATTCTTAACAATTTGTTTACATTAGGAAAATTTATGTGACTTAAACAATGGTGACAATCAATAATATCATTTGTGGTTGCAATATAGACCACAAGATATTGCTAAGGAGTTTTCAAGTTTAGGCAATACAAACCATGAATAATTGGCCTATGAAGCAAAGCCTTCTTTGTACAAAGGTTTTGTATAGCACAAAAGTTAGATAGAATAAAAAAACACAATTATTGTCTTTCATAAATTTTGAAACTAATAGTAATTTCTTTCTAACTTAAGAGGTATTACTAATATATTGAAAGTTATAAATTTCAAGAATTAGGAAAAATACCTATGTAGGTTATGGGTAGGCCCACTCCATCTTCAACAGTGACTTGTTGATCCTTAGTATGATTCAACAAGTTGTGAAGCCCATAATGATCAAGGGATATGTGATTTGTAGCCTTGGAATTAAGAAACCAATCATTTACTTGTTAGGTAATTGACCTAGTAATGATTATGGGCTTGATTATGGTTCATGTGTTAGGTACCTAAGTTGGGTCATAAGTTGGAAACAATGTACCTAAACTGGCTTGGTGAGCTAATAGGCTATGTTTTTGGAAAATGTATTAGAGAACCAACAGTCAACTATTAGAGTCAGCATGAAGGAATTGTTCGTTGATGTAGGCAACAAGCATTAGGTGTGAGGTGTGTCTATAATGGCCAAAAAGGCAACCCATTGTGAACCTATTCAGGTAAAGAGGTAACAATGTTGGTGGCTTGACAATGACAATTCCCATGGTGTAGATGGCAGTCAGCATCATCTGTTCAGCTAGTTTGAGCTAGGCCTAATGATTCAAGAGCATGCCATGCAAGTCCTTGTGGCTCATCATCGTCATTCTAGTGTGAATGGAGATGGCAATAGTGAGTGGAGTGAATGGGTTTTCAAGACTGCAAAAAATGTATGTTAGAAACTCATTATCTAACACTATTTCTCTAATCAAACATAGTTGATTGATGAGGCATCCAAGTCTTACATAAAATCCATAATAGTTCTATGGCCTTTTGTTATTACTTGTAGGTAAAGGCATAATGAAGAGGCATGAGTAGTGTTGTAAGTGTGAAACCCATTGGAAAAGGCAGTCTAAATTTAAGTAGAAGTTAGATATTCGGAGATTGTTGCTATAATGTTGTCAATACTTATGTTTAGGATTCAACCTTATGTTGTTTGATCCTAAATGAGCCAACCTCAGTAGGTAGGATTGGAGTTGCACATAATGGTTTCATCTTTTTCAATTTCTATGACAAACTTTAATAGACTTGGGAATGATAACTTGGTATCATCTGCCAGTAGCATAAGCCTTACTTCTTTTGGTCCTAACCTAAAATGGTTGCCTAACCCATCAACATTCATGCTACCACCCAACTTTTGGCACTATCTACATTAGCTAATCCAATCGTTCTTACAGTTGGGATTTGTTGCGAGGGAAACAACTTCCTTGTCTGGTGAGTGCGAATTTAGCCATATATGCATGCTTTTGGCTTACTCATCATCCTAGATGGCTCATTCCCATATCCATCAAAGTTTATCATAGAAATTGAAATGGATGAAATCATTGTGCGTAACTTCAATCTTGCATAATATGGTTGGCTCATTCAAAATCAAACAACATGAGGTTGGATCTTGAACATGAGTACTAATAACATCGTGGCAGTAGTCTCAAAATATCAACTTCTACTAAAATCTAGATTGCTGTTTCTAGTGAGTTTCACACCTATAACGTAGCCCATACCTTTACATTGTGCTTCACCTATAAACAATTACCAAAGGCCATAGAACTATCATGAAGTTTATGCAAGAATTAGATGTGTTCATTGATTGACTCCATCTATTTAGAAAATTGTGTTAGATAAAGAGTTTCTAACACATTTTTGGCAATCTTGATAACCCGTTCACATTACTTGCCATTACCATTTCTATTCACACCAAAATGGTGACCTTGAACCATGAGGACTTGCTTGGCTTTCTCTTAAATCATGACGCCAGCCTAAACTAGTCAAATAGACAACACCAACCACCATCTGCCCATAAGAACTACCATCATCGACCCACTAACGTCATCGCCTCCTACTTAGAGGAGTTTTGTGACAAGTCGCCTCTCGAGCCATTGTGGACACACCTTGCACTTGATGCCTATCACCAACTTTAACAAATGGTTCCTCCATGCCAACTTGAATCATTGACCAGTAGTTCTTTGCTACATTTACTGGAAACTTGACCACTTGGCTTGGTAATGCTTCAAGTACATTGTTTTCACCTTAATACCTAACATTGTTACCTAACTCACGAACCATAATCAAGCCTAGAATCATTACTAGTCTAATAATGTCAATGAAAGCCTACAACACCCCTTCACAAAGACCTAATAGGAAAATAATTGGTTTCTTGATTCTAAAGCTACAAATCAAAAATCACATATCACTTAACCATTATAGGCGTGGCAACTTGTTGAATTATACTAGGGATCAACAAGTCATTATTGGAGATGGAGTGGACCTACCTATAACCCACACATGTGCTATTCTTGATTCTTGAAATTTACAATTTTCTTTTTAATTAATGCTATCTTAAGTTATAAAGATATTACTATTAGTTTTAAAATTTATGAAAGACAATAATTGTGCCTTTTTATTTTATCTTAACTTGTGTGTTGTACAGAGCTTTTGTATAGGAATGACTCTATTTCATGGACTAATTGATTACAACTTATATCGGTTAAACTTGAAGGCTTTCAGAAATATCCTATGATCTATACTACAACTATAAATGATATTAGTGATTGACATCATCGTTTAGGTTATACAAATTTTTCTAATGTAATAAATTTTTTTAGAATAAAGAATATTAAATTTCATGTGCAAATTCCTACTTCTTGCAATTCTTGTTAGATTATTAAAAGCCTACATTTGCCCATCCCATTACAAATGGTATCGCCAAAACCCTTTAAAATTAATCCTTTTTAACATCTAGGGGCCTACTCCAATAACATCATCCAAAGGAAATCACTATTATATTTGTTTTATAGATGATAACTTTAAATTTATATAGTACTATTCAATGCAAACTTGTGATGAATTTCTAAGTATTTTCACAAAATTTCAGTTATTTGTTGAAAATAAACTACAAACAAAAATAAAAAGCATTTGTGATGGTGCTATAGAATTTGTTTCTCATACATCTAAGCATATACTTTCAAACAAAAGAATTTCTCAACGAGTATTAACCCATATGTGCCTTATCAAAATGGATTTGCTAAAAGAAAATATAAATATATCACAAACTTTGGGCTTTCAATGATAAATCAAGCCCACGTGCCTTTGAAATATTGTGACTATGCTTTTGAAATTGCAATTTACATTATAAATAGAGTACCAAGTGTCGTGTTATGAAATAAAACACCATAGGAAAAATTATTTCATTCTTCCCCCACCATCTCTCATCTTAAAGTTTTTAGGTGTCTCATTTGTCCATATTTACACCTTTATACATATAATAAATTAGTAAAATGTTTTACACCATGTGTTTTCTTGGATATCCCATGTGCTACAAAGGTTATAAATGTCTTTGTCAATAAACAAACAAAATATATATTGTTGTAGATGCCTCATTTGAAGAACATCAATTCCCAATTCATCAACAAGGAAATACAATTGCAACACAAATTACAACATCTTCTTTATTTCCTATACTGACATTTGGACTCATTCAAAGATACAACAACATCTACCTACAAGAAGTACAAATACTAAAACATTTTCCCCATCTTATCATACATTAACTATATTGGGGATGCAAAATAAAAGTTCAACTATCCCTTATTCCATATCAAACATACAAACTCAACCTCCTACTCATAATATGATTACACGTATCTGAGGTGGTACAATCTCATGTCACACAATGACAAGAAACCATATGTTCAATAGAATCCTATATGCAAGTATATATGTTGAGCAAATAATATAATAATGAATAAGATATTGTCCCACAAAGACTAGTGATTACTAAACCAACAAATTACTAACAGTGAATAGTTCTTAGAATTTATCTAGCAAACTAAAATGATAAAGAATAAACTAACTAACTAAATCTAAGAAAGATTGATAAATGAAACATGTTAGAGCATCTAATTCCACCTAACTACTAGGTACTAATGTTGATTATCTTTACTTGCAAGATTGATTTTATTTATGTGTTGGTGAAATTTCCTAATCTATTTACTATTTTTTGTCTAGGTATAGCAAACCTACTTAGCTCATTAACTCACTATATCTCTATACACGAATTGAAATGAACTAAGTGCATTAAGATTTATGAACATTCTAGTTTACACCTAAAGCCACACAAACCATATGATATATATATATCCATATTAATCTATGGTTGCACATTACATGAAGCAACTGCATTTCATTTCATGTCGGTCTTTAACATGCAAATCAACTCATTTAAGTGGTAACTAATCATTTAAACGCATTAAATACAGTAATATGAAACTTCACATACATAAAATATCTCATAAAACATAATAATTATAACATTCATACCATTGTAATCAAATTGCATCATAACTCTAATAAAATAGATTAAAATATAGTTTATACAAACACAAGAACAGTGCAGAAAATTACACAAAATATTTCAAATTGAAAAACAACTAAGTTGTTACCAAATTGTCTTCCTTTTCAATCTTGCTTTGCACAATTTCTACACATTAGAGGGGGAGAAAGGAGCTATCTAGAAAAAGGGGAGAAAACACGCCACACATGCCACCACGAACCGCGGTGCGCTGCCATCGTTTTGCATGAAAACTACCAGAAATTGTCAAGGATGATGCTATAAGTGCTGATCTACAAAGAAATCACACTGATTCACCACAAAAATGCGCAGATTTGACCAAATCTCTAGACGGCGTTCACCATCTCTCATTGGATACCGCTGCGCAAATTGCCCAAAATAGCTGCAAAAGCATTGAAAATCACACTAGGAGGGCAGAGAGGGTTTTTCCTCGCCGAAAGACACCCAAAGTATGGCTGAAAAGTAAATGGGTTGGATTCATCATTGGAAAAGAATGCGATGGTCAGTTGTTGCACGACCGTTGGACTCTCTCTGAGACTCGCGTTGTTGCGCACGGTCAGACTTCGAGCAAGTTCTCCACCGTTTATGCTCCGGCCTCTCCTCTCTCTTTTTCTCTATTTGTTGGACTAAAACGAAAACTCAAAACTAATTAAAATTGAATCCAAGTAAGAAAAATCAAGATGAGAAACATGTTAGAGCTTCCGATTTCACCATAACTACTAGATACGAATTTTTATAGTTTATGCTTGCAAGAATGATATTACCTATGTGATGGCGGAACTTCCTAATTTATTTATTATCCTATGTCTAGGTATAGTAAACCTATTTAGTTCATTAATTCACTATATCTCTATATGTGAATTGAAACAAACCAAATGCATTAGGATCTGTGAATATTCCTGGTTTATAATAAATCTTTCGATTATCTTATCACCAAAAGCCACACAAATAACATGGTATATATCTATCCACATTTAATTTATGGTTATATATTATAAGAAGCAATTGCATATTATTACCTTTCAGTCTCTAACATGCACATCATATCATTCAAGTGGTGGCCAATCACTTAAAAGCATTAAGCATAATAATATATAACTCACATAAATAAAATATCTTGCAAAACATAAAAACTTATAAAGTTCACATCATCATAGTTAGGCTACATCTTCGCTCTAACAAAAGAAGTTTAGAACATAATGAAATAATGAGGAAGAACAATAATAAGAAACAAGGAAGGCATCTTGAATCCAAGAACAAAAAGTCTGTCACCCTTTTTGTCTTCTCTTCAAGAAAACCTTGAATTCCTGGCCTCTCTCTTGAGTTGTGCTCAATTTCCTCCTCTCCCTTTTTTTTTTTTGCCTCTTCTCTTCTCTTAAATAGGGTTTAAGTTTAGACTTATCTCTTATTCTAGTAAAAGTGGGTTTTGGAGACCAAAGACAATTAGGTCTTGAACTCTTATAATAATTAGGCTTTGAACTCCTAATATGACTAGGTTTTCTAATTATTTTGAAAACCTAATAACAATAGAAAATCTAAAGTACAAGCCCATCTTGATTTTCTTGATCTTGATATTTTGACCATACTTTGTCATATAATAAACATTAGGTTCTCCATACTTATTCTTTCTGACTCTCTCTCTCCGCTTTATTTTTCCTACTTGGACGATAATACATGATGATCTCCTTCAACAATCACCATTTCTCTCCTTTACTTTACCTTTTCACATGCTACAATTCACTTGCTTGCTAGTTGCACTTCCTTGCTTGCATGTTTTCTTTCTTTTCTTTTGATTTATGCTTCTTTTCCTTCATTTTTCTTTATTTTGGGTTTGTTGCTTGAAACAAAAAAATATGCATAATTATAGATAAATACAACTATAATTTAATAAATACTATAGTATATGAAACTTAAATTAGTCACAATAACCATATACAAAATAGAGTTATCAACATACCTATGCCCTCACCACTTCTATGCATCTCTATATTGAACCTCATAACTATATAGAAACTTATAAAGATTTTGATTGATGTAAAGTTATGGTAGAAGAATACATTGTCCTCATGAAAAATCAAATTTCAGAATTAGTTCCTCAACCTTTTAATATTACATGTATTGGATACAAATATGTCTACAAGGTCTAATTAAAATATGATGGTTTCTTTGAACACTACACGACATGCCTTGTCATTTAAAGGCTTTCATCAATGCCCTAGGCAACTATACAAAAACACTTAGCCCAATAGTCAAAGCTATTATAGTTCACATTATTATTTCTCTTGCCTACACTTAAAGTTATATTATAAAATAACTAGATGTTAAAAATGTCTTCTTACCTGGCCAACTTGATGAAGAGGTATACATGCACAACCTCAAGGATTCATTGATTCCACCAATCTACATTTTGTTTGTTGGCTTCGAAATTTTTTATATAGTTTAAAACAAGCACCTTGCGCATGGAATTAATGACTTAGTTAATTCCTGTAACATATTGAGTTTATAGTTTCCAAGGTTGATTCATTCTTATTCACTGTACACAAATTCAATTATAGTATTTTTATTTTGGTCTATGTGAATGACATTATATTTATTGGAAGTCCAAATGCATAACTCTCCAAAATTTTATCTCAACTTCAAAATGAAATCAATATTAAAGACCTTGAAAAGTTACATTACTTCTTTGGCACTGAAGCCCAAAATTTCAAGAATGGTTTTCTACATCATGCAAAAATGTCAAATGCCTATGGTGCATCCACACCATGTGCCTCTAACAGTCCACCTTGTATACACAAAGGCAAACCATCTTCTGATCCAACTCATTACTGTAGTATTGTTGAATCACTTTAATATTTAACACTCACAAGGCCTAATATACTTATGCAGTGAAAATTGCCTGCCAATACATGGATGCACCAACAACAATCCATTGGACATTTGTTAAACAAATCCTATGCTTCCCTACCAATACTCCTGCTATAGCATCCAACTTACCAAAACCTTAAACTATACTATCAATGCTTATTGTGACGCAAGATGGGTTGCTAATTGTGATTATCACTACTCCTTTGGTGGATATTGCATTTTTCTTGGTCCTAATCTCATCTCCTAGAGCTTTTGCAAATAGAAGACAATTGTTCGCTCAATATTGAAACTAAATTTAAAATTCTTGCTAATGCTACTGCTAAAATATATTGATTGAAACATGTTCCAAGATCTCCATGTTCACCTTCCTCAACCACCAATCCTTTGGTATGACAACTTATCTACCCTTTTCTTTCCACTAATTTAGTCCTTCATGCTTGCACCAAATATGTTGAGATATACTTTCATTTCCTCCACAAGCAAATCAAAATGAAGAAGCTTTCCATCCATTTTATCTCCTCTATTGATGAAACGGCTGAGATTCTCACAAAAGGACTCTCCTCCGTACAAAATGATGACTTAATGAATATGAAAGCAACATTATTTACTTATAAGCCAATGATATATGCAAATGTCACTATAAACATGGAAATTATTGTCCTTTCTTTCAGTATCAAAGCATTATGCTTTTTATTTCTTGACATCCAATTGTCTTCTTATCATGATCGTCATTGTCTTCGTCATCTTGGTGCATTGTAATAACGTTCAAGAACACTATAATTAATTGTACGACTTTGTCGTCTACTTATGTGGCTGATTGCACACAATGGATTTTGTGTGACCGGGTCAGAAGACCATTTGCCTAGCTCCTACGCCAGTGTTAGGCCAATATGAATGATCATTAAGATTTAAATATGCCGTTGGATAACGCAATTCGAATATATAATTGAATAATTATCAAAAATTTGTCAGCATTTGTGTATCTTAATCAGTTAGGATTATAATTCATGTTTACTGGATAATTATTTGGTAGTTCAGTATACGTCCTAGATCAGAAGTGTCTGTGATGGCTTGAAGGCCCTTCACAGCTGATTAAAGAGAGAAACACGGAAGATGCCTAGCACACGTGAATCAATCACACGAAAGAATGACCTTCCCTCTTACTCTGAATTTTACGACTTTAACTGTTGAATCAATCACATGAAAGATTCATATTATATGTTTCATTATGAGTTCAACGGGGAGGACAATTGGCCGTCGAGCTCGTGAAATGATTTTTCTTTAGGTTTCCTGTCACTTTCACCATTTATAGAAAAAGAAAAAAGAAGAAAGAAAAAACGTTCATCTTGTTCCTTGTTGCGTACTGGTACATGATCTATATAGCATGAGGTTCATTTGAGTGAAACTCGAACGACTACCTCATAAAAAAAAAAAAAAAAAAATGGTTGCTACGAGCAGAGACGGAGTTCCGGCCACTAACGAGCCGGACTTTGATAGAGCAAGCGAGTTGAAAGCTTTTGATAACACAAAACTCGGTGTTAAAGGACTGGTGGATGCTGGGGTTACTGAGATTCCTCGTATATTCTATAATCCGCCGGAGGACTTGGTGAAGACCTCAGTTTCTGGTGGCACGCAGCCTAGTATTCCAATCATAGACCTAGAAGACATCGACAAAGATGCAATAAAGCACAAGGAGACTGTTGAAAGACTTCGTGATGCACCAGAGAGATGGGGTTTCTTTCAGGTGGTCAATCATGGGATCCCAGTGAGTGTTCTGGAGGAGATGAAGGAAGGGATTCGCAGGTTTTTTGAGCAAGATAACGAGGCGAAACAAATTTTCTATACGCGTGACTACACAAGAAAGGTGGTGTACAACAGCAACTTTGATCTGCATAGAGGAGGGGGGATCAGTTGGAGGGACACATTGCTTTGTTCAATGGCTCCTGATCCCCCTAAGTCAGAAGAGTTGCCAGCGGCGTGCAGGTATGTGATATGGAATTTTAATATCCACCGGACAAAATAGTTCCATCCGAGCATTTATTATTTTAGAAGGTTCTTAAAGTTCGTATTTGCTTCTCATCAGCAGCGAAACTCAATTATATCTCATAAAGCAATTAATCAAACCATTGTTGTTGAATTAGATACTGCGATCTACTGTCGAATTCTGGTTAAGGGATCATATACTTTGGCTGGCAGACCATGAGATGGGTTCTGTACGAAGAAAAATCTTAGGTTACTATGTTTCTTCTACAGTATTATACTTCGTCATAGATAAAGTAGCGATCTTAACTTATATACTAACATCAGCCAGTTGCGTGGACTTACAAATGCTCATGATGGCCCCATTGAGGTCATAGCGACAGGATCTAATTTTTCTGGATATCAGAGGATAATCTGGGCTTTAAATGGCCATTGTTTTCAGCTCTGCATGATAGTTTCCATCGTGGTGGTTGCATCCACATCTTTTTTGTTTCTCTTTTATCATATGAAACATGTCCATGTAACCCACTTAAATACGTATAATTGCAGAGATATAATGGTGGAGTACTCGAAGCAAGTGATGAACTTCGGGGTTTCGTTACTGGAGTTATTATCGGAGGCTCTTGGGCTGAAATCAACCCACCTAAATGACATCGACTGCGCTGAGGGTATAGGGGTTGTATGCCATTACTATCCCGCTTGCCCACAGCCTGAGTTAGCAGTAGGCGCACACAAGCATACTGACAGGGACTTCATCACTGTGCTTCTACAAGACCATGTTGGTGGCCTCCAAGTTTCTTATCAGGGCAGGTGGATCGACATCCCACCTGTGCCAGGGGCGCTAGTTGTTAATATAGGAGATCTCCTACAGGCAAGTCCTCAAATACTTCCTGCTTTTTGGCAATGATATTTCATATTTATTAGTGTAGTTTGAGTTGCTTTAAGGTTGAGCATTGAGACCCTTGAGTCAGTGTTCGGCATGTGGTTACGTTTTTAACCATGATAAGCTTTTAGATGGATTGACGTGTAATATATTACAAGATCTTTTTGACAAGCGGTCCGATAAAATTTCTTGTGTACTTCTAAAATTTGTTACTCCAAATTAAGGTTTGACTCTTATTTATCACTGCTAGTTACAATTTTTTCTTTGTTTTTTGCAGCTCATAACAAATGATAGGTTTATAAGCGGTGAACACAGAGTTCTGGCTAATCCGATAGGACCAAGAGTCTCTGTGGCGTGCTTCGTTTGCACAGGTCTTGAGCCAACCTCGAAAGTCTACGGACCCATCAGGGAATTATTGTCAAAGGATAATCCTCCGAGGTACAGGGAAACCACGGTGAAAGACTATTGTTCCTCATTCGATGAAGAAAACCTTGAGAGGACTCCTACCCTGACACGTTTCAGGCTTTGAATCTTCATAACGGTGATGAAGAAGTGTAAACGTGAATAAATTATTTGAAGTTGGATTTGCCATTTCTCTCTCTGATTTGGATGTGAACTAAGATCGAGTGACACTTCTCTGTAACATATTTAGTAGCCTAGGAGAAGGTTTAAGACTAAATTATTCGAATAAGATATTTCAAGCTTGATAATATTTCTATAGAACGTAAGATATCAACAATTGTACTTGAAGTAGCTATTCGTCTTTTTTAAATATTTACAATTACTGGATACGTATTAGTTTTAATAGGTAAAATGACCAACCATTTTATAGTTTTGGCGATACAAACAATCATGCCAAAAACCAAAAGTACTCTACTGTAAACCAAACTGTATAAAAGGAAGTTACGGTCCTTAACTCTGTTAGTGTAAAAGATAGTTGGTGTAGTTCCAGCACATATATTCACACTAAGAACAGGCCTATTATCTCAAAAGTAATAAAAGAAGAGGCAATTAGAACTCTGAAGTGTTGATTTGTTGATGATGAGAGAATGAACTTCTTTCTTCGAAGGTTTAGAAAATTTTGAAATTTGGGAAAAGTAGTAATGAAACTAAGATCACAAGATTTTTTTTTACTTTTATTTATTTTTATTTTTTATTTTTTGAAAAAAAGAGGACCAAAGGTGACCAAAGTGTGACCACCAAAGATAAATTAAAGAAAAAAAAAAAGATGATAAGTACCACAAGTGCCAGTGATCTTTCTCCCT
Source organism: Casuarina cunninghamiana (assembly GCA_028551485.1). NCBI lineage: Eukaryota > Viridiplantae > Streptophyta > Magnoliopsida > Fagales > Casuarinaceae > Casuarina > Casuarina cunninghamiana. The sequence goes on along the minus strand of CM052369.1, from coordinate 11,533,916 downwards.
TGGAATTGTACAATAAATACTTCAAAGAAAAAGCCCTTAGTGCTGTCATGAGTGAAAATGAGTAGATTTATGTAATGTTGTGATCATACGTTATCAAGACTAACATTCTATAAGACTTCTATAGCTTTTGCTTTATTATGCTCAAATGAGCCTGTTGATTGGAATTGAAACTTCGCTAGACTTTCGCTAGACATTTGAGTGACACAATATTTTGTCAACAAAATCCCCTTTACCGAACTAAAAGAAAGACAATATAATAGGTACGTGAATAAAGTAATAGAGAAGTAAAGTGAAAGATTGGTCCATCAACTTATTCTAACGTTGCTTTTGTGTGTTAATTTTGTTTTTCTCTGAGTATTTCTAAATATTTGCAATCCAAATGAGCTAGTTTTGCATAATAATTCTTTTCCATAATACCTGAAACATAAAACTAATTCAAATTGAAAAATAGTTCTGAATTCATTTTTGTTAACTAATAATAAAGACCTATTTTTTTTCTTTCGAGAAAAAGTGGTCTAATCGTATTTCACTATAGTTTAGGAATTTAGGACACACCTAGTTAAATTTTCCACTAGGCGCCCACAAGTTGTATTTTATAGAGTCTAACAATGACTTAACCAAAAGGAAAGCGACATTGTTGTCTTTTAAGCCAATTATTTATGCAACCACAATGAGCATCTAAATTATTGTCCTTTTTTTGGATAAGTTATTGTCTTTTTTTCTTTTTTAATTTCCTGACATATAACTAATTTTCTTCTTCTTCTTCTTCTTCTTATTATTATTAGTATTTCATGTACTATTTCTAGTATTATAATTATGGTTAGTGTTATCATGATCGTCATTGTCTTCGTCATCTTAAGACTTTGTAGTAACGCTCATGGACTTTAATATGATTCTAAGAAATTGTCATCTAATTATGTGGAAGATACAACTGCCGATTGCATACACCGATGGTTATGTCACGAGGCTACATCAGTTCAGATATAAATTCAATTTTCTTGGCCGTTTCTGTAGAATTAAACCAAGGTGGTCCCGATCGGGTCTACATGTTTCAAGTGCTGCTAGTGATGGCGAATTATCTCATTCACACCATTATTGGCTTAAAAAAAGCCAAAAGACCCCTAAGTCTTGATCACTCAAGACGCAAATAATGATGAATTATCTGATAAACGACAGTATTGGTATTGAAGACGAAAGAGAATCTGAAGAAGCTAAATGTTGCAATACTTTGTGGGTTTTGGCGGATTCGATATATATGTAAACTCGGTACATCTTTACCCATTTAAAGTTTACTAACATTTGTATACCAAAATCGCTTCGGATTACATTTTACATTCAATGTAATTCTTTGTAGGTCAGTACATATCCTAGGCTAGAAGTCCATAACGGTAAAAACAGGTAAAGTTTTGTATGCGAAAATGATTCTTGGTCCTAAGGTGATGGAGGCAGTATATATACTTTTTCTATAGATTCTCGGTAAAAAGTCTATTCGCATCCTGCGCATAAGGCCTGTCCACAGCCTTGTAAAGAGAGAAGCGCGGAAGATGTTGCAGCATACGTGAATCTATCACATGAAAGAATGAGTTTTTCACGTCCTTTGAATCTTACGAATTACAGTATTTCTTATCTTCTGGTTTTAATATGCTTTATTATGAATTCAACGGAGAACAAAACTTGGTTCCGAGCATGGTGATGAAATTTCTTTTCTTAAGGTTTCTTGTCACTTTCATCAATATAGAACTTCGAAAAAAAAAAAAAACTTCTGGTGTCCCTCATTAAGTACTGCTTTTACGATCTAGATAGCATGTGGTTCATTTGAGCAAAACTTGAGAGATTGCCTCACACAACAAGAAAAATGGTTGCTACGAGAAGACATGAAGTTCCGGCCAGTCTCAAACCAGACTATGATAGAGCGAGCGAGTTGAAGGCTTTTGATGACACAAAACTCGGTGTTAAAGGACTAGTAGATGCTGGGGTTACTGAGATTCCTCCTATGTTCTATCAACCACCGGATGACTTCGACAAGACCTCAGCTTCGTGTGGCACGCAGTCCAGTATCCCAATCATAGACCTCGAAGGCATTGACAAAGATGTGATAAAGCACAGGGAGACTCTTGAACGACTACGTGATGCATCAGAGAGATGGGGTTTCTTTCAGGTGGTCAATCATGGGATCCCAGTGAGTGTTCTGGAGGAGATGAATGAAGGGGTGCGAAGGTTTTTTGAGCAGGATGATGAGGCGAGAAAGAAGTTCTACACTCGTGACCTCACAAAAAAGGTGGTGTACAACAGCAACTTTGATCTGTTTAGTGCACCGGCGACCTGCTGGAGGGATACATTTCTTTGTGTTATGGCTCCTGATCCCCCGAATTCGGAAGACTTGCCAGCTGCTTGCAGGTATGTGATCTACAATTTATAATCCACTCGGTCGAATTGTTAAATTTGTAGACATTTAAAATTTAAGACGTTCTTAAGATTGTATTTTCACCTAATAATACCATCTCTGAATTATACCTCATACATGAAGGTTGAGCCAGGAAACAACTAATCCACCCGACGTTGTTGAATTAGATACTGCGATCTACTTTTGAGTTCTGGCTTAGGGACTAGATCTTTGGACCTCCCGGTTCAGTGGCATACCTCGACATGTTTCTAATAAGATTTTAGAAAGCTTGGATTACCACGACATGTTTCTAATAAGACTCAGTGGCATGCCACGACTATGTACGATTAAAAAGCTTGGATTTACAATGTTTCTAATAAGATTTTAGTTTATCACTACTAAAAGCCTATTACCATTAACTTCCATATTACACAATCCTATTTGGGTGAACGTACGAATGCTCCAGATAGTCCATCTAGGTAGTCGGGTAGATTTTTGAGGATATTCTGAATTTTAAATGGTCTTTTTTTTTTCTCCGCATGATAGTTTTATTTCTTTCCTCTTTTATCATATGAAGCTTGTCCACCTAATGCGCTTAACAAATATATTATTGTAGAGATATAATGGAAGAGTACTCGAAGCAAGTGATGAACTTCGGAGTATTGTTGCTGGAATTATTATCGGAAGCACTGGGGCTAAAAACAAATTACCTGAATGACATTGATTGCGCTGAGGGAATCGCTGTTCTGTGCCATTACTATCCCGCTTGCCCACAGCCCGAGTTAACAATGGGGGCGGGCAAGCATACTGACAATGACTTCTTCACTGTGCTTCTACAAGACCATATTGGCGGCCTCCAAGTTTCTTATCAGGGAAAGTGGATCGACATCCCCCCAGTGCCAGGGGCTCTAGTGGTTAATATTGGAGACCTCTTACAGGCAAGTATCCAATACAATTTACTGCGTTTTCTGGTGCATCGTTTGGTGAAGATACTTCGGGACTTTCTTTTCTTTAGTCTTGGCAATGTCAGTACGGTTTTTGCAGCTAATTATCATCGGGATGATCCTTAATTATCATAGCTAATTATAATTTTCTCTTTTGCTTATTCCAGCTTATAACAAATGATAGGTTTATAAGCGGTGGACACAGAGTATTGGCTAATCGGATAGGACCAAGAGTCTCTGTGGCAAGCTTCTTCTGCACAGGTCTTCAGTCAACGTCAAAAGTCTACGGACCCATCAAGGAGTTATTGTCAGAGGATAATCCACCAAAGTACAGGGAAACCACAGTGAAAGAGTATAGTGCCTCCTTCGATGAAGAAAACCCTGATGGGGCTCCAACCCTGACGCGTTTTAGGCTTTAAATTCCGATAATGGGGTCGAAGGACTGTTAGTGTGAATTTCCCATTCTTGCATCTTGCTTTGTTTGTGAACTAAGATAATGTGTCAGTTTTATGTATCGTATTTATCATATGGTAATGTAACTAGAGTAGCATGGGTGTTGGTTAAAGATGAAATTGTATTTTTAATCTCAATCTAATGAAATAATTGTTCATTCGGAACATAAGATATTGAAAGTTGTATTTCATTAGAAAATTGGCTAATAAGCCTACATAACAAACTTACAGCATAATAAGTAAATACATGCAAGAAAGCTAGAGATACATAGGGTAGCCAGTGGAGGCCTTTCTTACTCCACGACTTGCCCATTGTTTATGGTCCATTGCTGGGTTTTACTAGCCATGTTAATGGCCTTCCTTGCGGCCCATGAATAGTCTATATTATGTTGTCGAAGAACATGACATGCTGTCTCAGCCTTTCAAGATCAACATACGATTGGTCCATTATATCCCACTTCTACTAGTTAGAGCAAAGACAGGTTTTAAGAAACCCTTCCGTCCTAGGGCCATTTTCTTCTGAAAGAAAATCTCGTTTTAGGCGTTCTTGATCAAGGACAAAATCTTAATTTAAGACCATTATCATTTAGTCGTCCATGTCATATGGTTCATCATAGACAAATATGTTGGAGAAAAGTCCTCTTGTTTATAGATTTCTTTCTCCACATTGCCTTCGATTCTTGCCGAGCGCAAGTGAGGCTGTTTTACAATTGAGGAAGATGCCACCAACTGTTTTGCCAAGTGGCATTGGGTGTTACTTTAGACATTGATCTATGGGACATTTGATCCACATTAGAGATTCAAGGTGGAAAGTCGAAGGGGATGGCCACTGAAACCGTAGGGAATTCCCTCACAGAAAGACTTCTGGGATTACTCGACCTAAGCATTGACCTATCAAAATTATCGAGATTTGATCAACCTTTGATTGAGATAGACTTGGGAAGTCTATTTGGATGAAAGGTGTTCGTCCTTTCGGGCCGGTAGAGAAGGCCCATCTATTAAAGGATAAGCCCATGGGTTGGTAGTGGACTTTATATACTAGGGCCACTGGAATGGATGCACTGACCATCTTATGGTTTATGGGTCTCAATTTGGAGTGTTAAAGCACCCAAGATATTTTTGTTTGCAAGTGAGACCATGAAGTTTATTGGTCTACCATGCAGACTAAACTCTACCATCCTTAAAAGGAAATCAATAAAATTCCTATGGCGCTTATCCCTAACGATTTAGTAGATTGAGGTGTTTAATCCCTCCTTAGTGGGGGGTTTCGCTCCTACTTAGACTAGTCCCATATAAAGAATTATATTTCTTCTTATGGGCAACTATAGATTTTCGAGACCATAATCTTCTTGTCTCAAACTCTTAAGAGAGCTACGTATCTTGTTACTCGATCTTTATGGTGTAGTTTGTTTTAAAGACATTTCACCATGACGAAGCTATATATATTTGGTCTCTACAGATCTCCGGGATAATCTAGTTACCTATGGACTTATCAAAGTCTTCTATGATTTGTTCATCAAAATATGATCCTGTTTCTACCGTCATAGATGGCAAAGTTGGAGGTTGAGGAAGACTTCGAAACCCATGTTGGTACCTCCTCTCATCGACTTCCCTCGGTGGGCCTGTCGGCTCACAGTTTCCATTAGGAACCCCTTATCGAACACCTAAGTGTGAGACGGAAGTCTGTGATGAGTTGCCAAGATTGCACACTGCAGACCTCAATGCTTTACGTATAGTCCTTAAGAGTTATCTCTTCCTTGGCTTTGATATGAAGAAAGGCACCAAAGATCTGGGACAAGACACAAATATATATATATATATATATATAAGATTTTATTTGAGCTTGTAATTAATGTATAACACTCTTCATACTTTAGAGGGAAAAACTTTTGTGCAAGTTACTATAGAGCTTTTGTAGCAATTGATTGATGGGGCACTTTGCATTTCAAGCATTTACTGGGAGCTGTAGGTGCTGCAACAGAGGCAAGAAGCGGAATAGCCTGAAAGGGTCTCTACAACTGCCATCATAGAAACTTCGTAGGCATCCATCCTCACATGAGCGTTCTGAAAAGAATAAATGAACGTATTTTATTACTTACCCGAATCCTCTCGCAACCTGTTTTCCTTTTCTTGAGTTTTTCTTGGCCGTATTTTCTAGGTTCCTAGAATTTCCTCAACATTAAGGCTAAGCAGCTTTTTGGAATAACTAGAAAACTATCATGTGGGTTGATGTAATACATTCGACTTTCTCTATATGCAGCCTATATTGGACCCATGTCCGTGCTCCGTGCTCCTCTAGTCCGTGATCCACTTCTTCAACTAAAATATATCTTTTTTCTTTCCTTGTAGATGTAAATTAGTTACAACTTAAGGCAAGACATTGTGTGTATAGTTTTTTCATGTATGATGGAGAAGGCCTTCGGATTACCATCTATGATTTTTTATTTTTTTTCGTCTCACCTTGTGGTATGGCCTCAATTCACCCCTACGTTTCACTTCCGCATGCATCCACATTCCGCTGCAACCCGTGACTAAAAAGACAGGAATTTCAAACCCCCAGGAAATGATTATTATAGCTAGCCAAATACACGGAAGCTTTAGATTCTTATGCTATTTTGGTTTTTAGTTATTTTAAGCACTTGTCTTGCCTAGTTTTTTCATATGTATGAAAAAAGGACTTGCCTCTTATCCTGGTAATGTTGTATAGCGTTCGAGTCTTTTCCATCAGAACACTCTATACTCTACTCTCAGATTCGTCAATTAGATTTCTGATTCTTTTCTAAGCCTTCCATCCAAACCCAAAAGGCAAGGATCAAGGAAAAATGCAGACCTGCTTTTATTTTATTATTTTATTATTTATTATTATTATTTAAATCTCTGTATAACTCTTGAGTTGGATTTTCATTTTCTGTCATGGTAGAAAGCATATAGACCTTACTACGCTTTGCTCTCGTGGGTAGGTTGATGACTAAGCGGTCTTTCCCCTTTCAAGGGACATATTAGATGTATTGGAAACGCCATAATCCTCTGGTGTTTCACAGCCACATGTTCCAAATGGAGTTGCTACGGTGGGTTATAGACGCAATCACTTCAACCGCTAGCTGGCAAGACGAGGACCAGAAAGTTCTTGCCTTGACTAATGAGTTCAAGGAATAAATGTTAGACACGTCGCCACGGTTGCAGCTAACTCCCGCGACAAAACATAAACAGGAACAATGGTGATTTCTGATGCCGGGGAGTCACTCGCCGGAAATTCTACAAAATATGACCGTTTCCAAGAGCTAAAGGCATTTGACGAATCGAAAGCCGGCGTCAAAGGCCTTGTGGATGCTGGTATAACCAAAATCCCGAGGTTTTTCGCGCGGCTGCCGGAGGATATCGCCGCCGACTATGCCCGTTCCGGGGATCCAACCAATGCCCAGTTCACCATACCCGTTATTGACCTTGGCGACACCATCGGCCAGCGTGCCGAGATTGTCGCGAGTGTTCGGCGAGCTGCTGAGGAAGTGGGGTTCTTCCAGGTGGTGAATCATGGGATCGAAGTGAAATTGTTGGACGAGTTGCTGGCCGCGGTTCGCAGGTTTCACGAGCTGCCTAGAGATGTTAAGGCCGAGTATTATACGAAGGACACGACGAAGAGGGTGAAGTACGAGAGTAACTTCGATTTGTACACGTCAAGGTTTGCTAATTGGAGGGACAATATGTTCTGTGTCATGGGTCCTGAGGCTCTTGATCCTCAAGAATTGCCCCTTGTCTGCAGGTATTTTCGTGTTATTGCTGCCGGTGGTCCATAACAGTAAATAAATATACATCTTGAATCTTAGCTTGTAGAACTTAAAGGCTCTTTTCTTTAATTATTTCCTTAATATTCTCTCAGCTGTTACGAGTGCTTGCACAGTCTGGAATCATAAGATAAAATTTTGCAGAATTCTTGGAGTAACCAACCATAAGAATGCTGAAAGGTTGGATTGATATACAAGAAGGAACTTAATGAATTCTTTGGATTGGGTTTTTGTATTAGGATTTTGCTCATTGTATTTTGAGAGGTGTAGGTTTTGAGGCTAAGTATGCAAATTTCAATGTCCTGTTATTCTGCTGCGCTTCGCTATCTTGTTTGACATCTTGCACAACAAGAATCGTCGGTCTCTTAAAAGTTTGCTAATATGTTCAGGGACATAACCATTGAGTATTCTAAGCAAGTCCATAAATTGGGGGTCACGTTGTTTAAAGTGCTGTCGGAAGCACTTGGTCTCACACCCGACCACCTGTTAGACCTGGATTTTGCAAAGGGACAAGCTCTTCTTCTTCATTACTACCCAGCATGCCCCGAACCTGAGCTGACTCTGGGCACCACCAAACACTCGGATCCTGATTATTTGACCATCTTACTTCAAGACCACATTGGCGGCCTTCAAATTCTTCATCGGGACCGTTGGATTGATGTTCCCCCTCTACCTGGAGCTCTTGTGGTAAACATTGGCGATCTCCTACAGGCAAGACGTTAAACTCTTAACCTAGTTCCACAACTTTCAACTCCCGTTTGCATAACTGACGTGAGACTGGATACGGTTACCAATTAGATTTCTTTAAGTAGTTCCACAATTGGGTTCTAAAATATGGAGACGTGTGACCCTGCACCCAACAAGAATTAGTTTTTGATTAGTTTAGTGTTTAATCACTTGATGACCAGCGCTTTCTCTCCTCTTTCGAGGCATTGTAGGTAATAGCTGACTGACCGGCCATGTTGTGGAATTTTGGTGGTTTGGGGGTATAAATTTTGTGTTCATAATTTCTTGTCAATTCTTAGGCGGATCATTTGTTGTGTTCTTGCAGCTGTTGTCTAACGACCGATTCAAAAGCGTAGAGCATCGAGTGCTTGCAAACCGTGTAGGACCAAGAGTATCTGTTGCATGCTTTTTTACTCCTAACCATTATCAATCAAGAATAATTAAGGGTCCCCTCAAGGAATTGCTGTCAGAAGATGATCCGCCTGTTTACAGGGAAACCTCTGTGCAAGATCTCGTCGCTCACTACTACGAGAAAGGACTTGATGAGAACTCTGCTCTAGCACAGTTCAAATTGAGTAAGTAACTAATGAAATCTGAGTATTGGATTTGCAGCTCTTAATCTCCCATCTTTTAAGGACCTACACGGTACGTGTTTTCTATTTAAGTACAATTACGATGTCGCATTCAAAATGTACTACAGAAAACAATTGGGGTGGTAGAGGAAGTCCCGAAACTCTTCATGTTTTCTGGCGCCTGGTCATAGAAGAACTCCATGTTCTACTAACCCATGTTCTTTGGCCACACTAAGCCTATACCGCAAGGTAATGGGTGCGATTATCATACTCATAATGTGGATAAGAAGGCCAATCCCCATTCTTTTAAGCAGAGAGATGACTCGGATTTTTTTGTCCCCCTCTGGAAAATCTTGAAGATAAATAATTAGAACAGACATAATTATAGTTAGAATTATAAATGAGGATATATAATATTTGACATTTCACTAAAAAAAAGTAAAATGACTCTAATTTTTCGACGTTGTACTCGAGTACAAAAGCCGGCTGATAACAGTAATCTTAAGCTGACCCACACCACCAGGTCAGCGTGTGATCAATCCTGACCTTCCCTTCCTTTGATAGTTTTTATTCGTCCAGCGGAGGAGTGTATCCCCAGAAGCTGGCTTTTGATATGTTGTGCACTTAAGCAATGCCAGAAAATGAATTCATTCGTATTGAAAAAGCAGAGTACATCTTAGAGAAGAACATAGTGCGTGTGCAGATAAATTTGTGGTCAGGCCGCTCCAGAATAACTTTCGGCGAATTTACATGCTATAACCTTTTTGCTTGACAACCAAATTTGTGGTTAGGTTGCTCTGGAAATCCTCGGTGGAATGCACTTGTAAGTTGCTGGCTTGCTTGCGATTTCTATTAAACATGGGGTTTGAAAAATTTATGGCGTTTTGGTTCACTGGTTATATGATATTTGTAACAGTTCCTAATAATCTTTTTCTTTTTCTTTTTTATAATCCAAAACTTTCACCAAACTTTACCAAAAGACTAATCGGAAAGCAACCATTTTATTACGTGGTAGTTTGAACTGCCCTTAAAGCTGACGTAATTGTAGTTTAATTTCTACTTAATAAAATATCCTTTGTATTAGATCTATATTTGGAAGGAGATCCGCCATGGATCATTACATTTTAGTTTGCTTGATCATCCCCGGCATGCACATTTGAAACCTACGGATAAACCCTTAAACAACTATGAAAGATTAGCCAACATTGTCATGTCTTTTGTTGTGTAAAACAACAAACTAGTGTATAACGTGTAGCAAGAACATTAGTGTTGTATTTTAATTAAGCCCAAATCAATGATCAAAATGGACTTTTAAACAAGTTTAAGATATTGTTTTGGATGTTTATTAAACAAAAAATAAATAGACAAATATAATATTACATAAAAGAACATTTAAATTTACGTGATTTGACCAATAATTACCTACCTCCCACATATCAAGGTGGGAGAGATCTCTTTCACTACTTGCAATTAATAATATAGAATTTTTTTTCCATAGGAATTGTTTGCCAAACATACTCCTTAAACACTATTTTAAGAATACAAAGAAGTGCACAATAGGTAAATAAAGCATTAAACTTGTAAATTATAAGTCAAGTTTCAACAATCCTTCACCTTAGTGAATAATCCACAAGTAGTATCTATGCAACTCTCATTTGCTTTACCATTTTAACATCTTTATTTGTTATTGCATAAATTTGTCAAGTCCAAACAATTATTGAACTTAATAGTAGGGATCACCTTAGTGAGCATGTTAATAAGGTTACACAAAGTTGATATTTCCAACACCTTCACCTTTCCTTCACATACAATCTTTCTTATGAAGTGACATTTGATATTAATGTGTTGGACTTTTCATGATACCACTAATCTTTTATAAGATGAATGACCTTTTGATTGTCACAAAAGGTCTCATTCTTCTCTTGCTTTACTTTGACTATGTTATCAATCCTTGCAATCAAATAGCTTCTTTGATCTTTTCAATTGTAGTCATGTACTCGGCTTATGTAGTAGAAAAAGCTCTTTGGGTTGCAATATGGCTTTCCAACTAATTACTCCACTTGTTGAGACAAATACATAATTTGAAAGTGACTTTTTATTATCAATGTCTTTAGCATAATTTGAGTCAACATAACCAACAATTTTTTTTCTTTCCATTCCTTCTGAATGTTAAGCCATAACCAGACGTTCCTTTTAAATATCTTAAGATCAACTTCATTACCAACCAATGACCTTTACTATGTGCACTTATGAATATGCTCACTAGACTCATAGCATGGCATAAACCAAGACTTGTGCATACCATAACATACATAATACTACTTATTGCACTAGAATAAACATCATTCTTCATAGCTTTCTTTTCATCTTTAGAATTTGGAGACAAATCCTAAGATAACTTAAAGTATATGGCCAAAGGTGTACTTACACGTTTTGCATCATTCAAATTGAATTGTTCAAAAATCTTCTCAACATACCATTTTTAAGTGAGCTTTGTGATTCTTTTGCATTTATCATGGTTGATCTCCATCTCGTGTGTCTTGTTTGTACCTTTAAGGTCTTTCATCTTAAACTCTTTCTTCAATAAATACTTGAGTTCTTTAATTTTAGTTGAACTCCTTGCTACAATAGACATATCATCTATATAAATGAGTAGATATATGTTAAAACCATTATCCACTTTCCTTTGATAAGCACAACTATTTTAAGGAGCTTTTACAGTACCTATGCTTGATCATGAATGCATCAAATTTCTTATATCATTATCGCAAAGATTACTTTAGACCATACAATGATCTTTATAGTTTGCATACATGATTCTTTTTCCTTTAATACCCAAAACCTTTTGGTTACTTCATATAGTTCTCCTCCTCCAATTCACCATTTAGCAAGGTTGTTTTCACATCAAGTTATTGTTATTTCAAGTCAAATAAGGCAACCAAAGACAATAATATACGACTAAAAATATGTTTTACCATAAGTCAAAAACATTTGAGTGAAATCTATGCCTTCTTTTTGTGTAAAGCTTTTAGTTACCATTTAAGCCTTGTATCTACCTTATTCACTTCCTAGTATTTCTTATTTCCTCTTGAATGTCCACTTGCAACTTACAACCGTCTTACTTTAAGGTAATTTAGTAAAGTCCTAGGTCTTGTTCTTCATCAATGAGTCTATCTCTTTCTATGTTGTAGCCATCCATTTCTTAGAATTTAGACTTTCTACTACTTTTTTATAGATTTTTAGTTCTTAATTCAAATTAGTCTTAACAACTATAGTGAGTGCATATACCGCCAAATCACCAAAGTCATACCTTTAAGGAGCCTTGATATCCCTTTTCTCCCTATCTCTAGCCATAACATACATTTGCACTCCCTGTCTTATTGATGGTGAATGTTTAATTCTGTTTATTGAGATTCTAAGTGAGCTTTCTTTGTGACAACTTCCTTTATATCTTATTCAAAAGTATTCACATCATTTAGACTTTTTAAGGTAGTTTTGGATATCCTCGAATCAAATTGAATCTCCACATTTTCCTTAGCATCCTTAATAGCTTTTAACTAATCTTGCTCTACCTCTTCTTTTATCATTAAAAATTTATCAAAAAATAACATCATGATTGATTAGGAACTTGGAAGTTCTCCCATAAAAAAATAACAATCTATATCTCTTCACACCATCTGGATATCTTAAGAAAATATATATGCTAGATCTTGGTTCAAGCTTATTTCTCTTAGCATATACATATGTTAGACAATTAAAGATCTTCAAATTTAAGTAATTAATATGTCTTTCACTCCACATTTCTTCAGGTGTTCTGCAGTGAAGGCCTGTAAATGATGATCTATTGATCAAGTAACAAGTTCTAGTAATTGCTTCATCCTAAAATCATCTAGTTAGCCCTACCATAGATAGCATACACCTAGTTTTCTCTAGGATGGTTATGTTCATCCACTCCACCACACTATTATATTATAGTGTCTATACAACATGCAATCCTTTGCTATATACTCTTTTTTACAATAATCTTCAAACTCTTGATTGCAAAACTTCGTGTCATTGTCAGTTTTTAGCCCTTTGACTTGTCTACCAATTTGATTCTCTATTAGAGTTCTCCATTACACAAACTTTCTAAACACTTTATTTTTATGTTTTAAAAAGTACACCTAAACTTTTCTTAAAAAGTCACCTATGAGACTTTGCACCCCTAATAGAAAAAAACATGAGTTGCCCTTATAGATCTAAATGAATATGTACCTTTTGTTCTATAGACTACAATGTTGAATTTCAACTGTGTTTATTTGCCATATAAATATTGCTTATAAAAGTTTATCTTGCTTATCTTTTTGCCACTAACTTGTTTGCTAAGTATCACTATGCCTTTTAAACTTATTTCCTCGAGTCTTATGTGCTACATCTTGGTGTTCTCCTTTTTTTTATCGAACTTTCAAGTAGAAACTACTTCGCTATAATGCTATTTTCCTTGAACAAATATAACTGTTACATTTGATTTTTTTCATGACAACAAGAGCTACTTTAAAAACTTTCAAGATGCCATTCTTGGCCTTCCACTCACAACCATTTGCTTAAGAATACCAAGAGAAATCATATTGGTTTTCAATTCAAGAATATGTTGTACCTTTTTAAGTATTCTCACTACGCCATCATATGTTTTAATTTTAACTAACCTTATACTAGCCACTTTGCTTCTCATATTGTTCCCCATAAGTACCTTTCCACCTTTCAATGATTGATAGTCTACAAACTATTCCTTATGTAGTGACATATGAAATGAATAAGATGAATCTAGCACCTAACAATCACTATAATTTTTTTTTTGTTTTTGTTTTTGGAATTGAGCTTGCATTTAAATCTTCTTCTTTAATTATTGTTATAGACCTTTCATTTTTTAAAATTTCTCTCTTATCCTTGTTTTTTCTTTTGTTACTATCAAGGCGATCTCTCCTAAGATTACCTTTTTTTATGACAATGATAACATCTTACTTTTCTAGTTTTGGACTTTGATATTGACTTGCCTTCGCTTCTTGAATGCTTGTTGGTTCGGTGTCCTGTCGAACTAGTCCTTCCATTCACCACTAATCTAGAAGCATTGGAGACATTGAACTCCTTTGACACCCTTTTCCTCACTTTAGTTGAGTTCAAGGAAACCTTCACTTTTCTAGGGAAATAGTGTCTTGGCCATACAATAATGTGGTAACTAAATGTTCATAGAATTTAGTCAAGAACATAACAAGATAAGTGCTTAAACCTCATCATCCACTTTAACATCTATGCAAATCCATAACAATTTTATTAAACTTATCTAGATGCTAATCAAGTGGAGTTTTTCCTCTCATCCTAAGAGTGTACAATCATTGTTACAAATATAACCTATTGGTGAGTGATATTGTCAAATATAAACTTTCAAGTTTAATATACAAACCTACAGTTTAGTCTCAAATGCTACCTCCCTCAACACAAAATCTACCAATTCAAGATGATGGTGACTTGAGCTTTTTCTAACATCTCATCCCTTCGTTCATCTATCAAAGATTTGGATAGGTTGTCATTCCCTTTCAATGTAACTAACATTCCTTGATAGCTTTACAAAGCTCTTATTTTAAAGTTATAAACCAAAATCATTAATGTCATTAAACTTCTCCACATTAGCTTTAATTGTGGTCACATCAGAAATTCTACACACCAACAATCAAAACCAAATAGCTTTAATAATAGTATGTTTTGTAAAACAACAAATCAATGTGTAATGTATAGCAAGAATATTAGTGTTTTGTTTTAATTAAGTTCAAATTAATGATTAAATGAACTTTTAACCAAGCTTAAGATATTATTTCGGATATAGGCTAAATATAAAATATATAGATAAATATAAAATTACATAAGAGAATATACAAATTTATGTGGTTTGGCTAATAATTGTCTATATTTATGGGTAAAGTTGGAAGAAATTTTTTTCACTACTTGCAATTAATAGTATAGATTTTTTTTCTTACAAAAATTCTTCACCAAATACAAGTGCACTAGAGGTAAATATAGATGTTCTTATCCTTTCCATTGTTCTACACAAATTGCACACCAATTTGCATTGTATTGAAAACTACATTACAATTTGTACTAAAATCTCCACACAAAACTATATGTTTCTTTCTCACACTGTTTTTCTCTGTGCAAGGCTCTCTCTCTCACACTCAATGATAGCAAGAGCTTGAGTGGTTGAGAAACAAACTCCTCACACGTCCTTTACAAGTGGATTTAATGCTAGGTGTCACGTTGAGCACAAAGAGAGAAGGAAAAACAATACCAAACTTTAACTTGTAAATTATGAGCCACGTTTCAACATCTCTCCGAACCCAGAGCAAAAATTATGACGAACACTGGAGCCGGAGAATCAGTGACTGGGAATTCCGTGAACTATGATCGTCTTCAAGAGTTAAAGGCCTTCGATGAGTCCAAGGCCGGTGTCAAGGGCCTTGTGGATGCAGGTATAACCAAAATACCGAGAATTTTCGTTCGGCCACCGGAGGATCTTGCCAGCGACGACCAACAATTCGACGAACCAAGCAATACCCATTTCACGGTTCCCGTCATCGACCTTGCCGACATCATCGACAAGCGTTCCGATAAAGTTGCTGACGTCCGACGGGCCGCCGAGGAGGTGGGGTTCTTTCAGGTGGTGAACCATGGAATAGCTGAAAGTGTGTTGCAGGAAATGCTGGACGCGGCACGGAGCTTCCACGAGCTATCGATGGAGGATAAGGCTAATTTTTATTCCAGGGAGTTGATGCGGAAGGTGAAGTATGGTAGTAACTTCGATTTGTACAAATCCAGATTTGCTAATTGGAGGGATACTCTGTTCTGTGTTATGGGTCCTGAGCCTCTGAACCCTCGAGAATTGCCTCCAGTCTGCAGGTACTCATTTATTTTCCCCTTTGGGGTCATAGGTTCAAGGACTGTACAACCCCTTAATTTTATATCATTTCTTTATTTCAGTCTTTCGCTGATAGTATTCTAAATGGTTATCAAAACGAACAATCCAAGTGTAAAAATTATGAATTGATAGGATTGGAGATGACAGCTGAATTCTCTCCCTCCCAATTAATCTCAACTTCAATGACTTGAATGCTCTGGGAAGAATACAGTTAGTTTTTATCGTTCCTATATCGTGTTTTGACTTGCAGAGATATAACTATTGAGTATTCCAAGCAAGTCCAGAAGTTGGGGGTCACCTTATTTGAATTGCTATCAGAAGCACTTGGTCTCAAACCTGACCACCTTATAGGTCTGGATTGTGCCAAGGGGAATCTTATTCTCAGCCACTACTATCCAGCATGCCCTGAGCCTAAACTGACCATGGGCACGAGCAAACACTCAGATCCTGATTTTCTCACCATCTTACTTCAAGATCATATTGGGGGACTTCAAGTTCTTTACCAGAACCACTACATTGATGTTCCTCCTGTAGCTGGAGCTCTAGTTGTAAACATTGGGGATCTCTTGCAGGCAAGACTCTGAATCACTAATGAACACTTTTTACTGAAACGTATCAAATACATTATCTGCTGGCCACAAGATTTGTTTGTTTTCATATCATTTCAAGATGCCTTCTCATTCAGGCACGCATGAGCACATTTCACGATCCTCATCTTCACATTCATATAACAGCTACCATACCTTCATTAATGGACCTTGTTCCGTTGCATTACATCTGAAAATGATGTAAGATGAAGTGGTTCATCTCTTGAGTGGTTGATGTTGCATAACTGCAAAGTGAGAATGAAAGATATCTTATTGCGTTACAGCATGCGAGGATAAGGGAGCTGTAAACAAAGGTCAGGAAGAGGAGCCACCTAGATAGAATTAATTATCTTGTCTTCTTTTGTCTCTTAAGTTTTATTAAGTTTACAAGTTTAAGGATGATTTATCTTAAGATCATGGTGACTAGTTCGAACTTTGGTTTCAGGATTTAGGAAAATCTCATAATTAGGATAAAGGCATGGAACTTGTCAGAATCATTCTGAAGCTGAGATTGTTGTCACTTAGCATTTTCATGCTCAATGTTTCGAATTTTGTGCATTTAACATTTTGAATGTTATTAACGGTAACTGCTCAAGGTTGAAAAGCCAAAACTATAGGAGAAGAACTGGTTTTGTAAGTGTTTATCACCTCGATAAGAAGATTCTTCTGTTGTACATTTGCAGCTTATATCCAACGACAGATTTAAGAGTGTAGAGCACCGAGTGCTAGCAAACAACGTAGGACCAAGAGTCTCTGTTGCATGCTTTTTCACTCCCCATCTTGACAAATCAACAATTATTTATGGCCCCATCAAGGAGTTGCTGTCAGAATATAGTCCCCCTGTATACAGGGAAACCTCAGTGCCAGATTTCGTTGCTTATTATGATGAGAAAGGGCTTGACGAGAAATCTGCCTTACCACATTTCAAGTTGGAAGCTAAACAAGGAAATAAGGGGAATTGAATTATAAGCAGTGCCTCTTAATTTTGTAATTTATGGAAACTAAGTGAGACAAGAATTTCGTCTTAAACCTTCTTCTATTTGCTTCATGTACAACAGAAAAATAATTTGCACATGAGGCAAGATGCCCATGTTTTAGTTCATTCTTTTTCAAATACAGAGCTATGTTTCAGAGTTGTTGTTTGAATTCCAGAAATGTTAACGTGTAGAAAAAATGGACCCCAACTTTTCATCTGTAAAGTCTGATGCCCTTAATTTGAGCAACGCATCAGGATAATGATCTTGATAAAAATGAACATTGCATGAAATACTGCTAGAAGTTCTCTTTATGTGATGGCAATTTGCGGTAGCAAGTGAAATGCTTTTAAGATCATATAACCATGGGAAAACGATTTGGGAAGCAGTGGAGATATTAAACTCGTCGGTTACCTTGTGGCCGACAGATCTGCTCTTATGCCATGAACAGTGTATCATGTTCTGAACCTTCATCTGCACATCACAAAGAATGGTTTCTACTGAAGAGGAATTGTTCGAAGATTTGTATTTAAGTTCTTGGGAAAAGCCAAGTGCGTCTTCGTTTACTCCTGGACCTGCAAAGACGGCCGGCCAGCGATCTTGAGGGCCAGTTGGGTGAAGAATAGACTCACGCATTGTGGCACCGAAAATCAAGCAATTATGATTCGGTTCCTTCCCATCCGAATCTTTCCTATAAAATATTTGCATTTTCCACTTTCTAGATCTTTCTTTTCTCTATAAAACTCGTTTTTCTAATGATCTTTTATTTGTCTCTTGATTAATCTATCTCTTATCTGTCTCTGTCTTGCGCGCGCAAGCCACTGAAAAGCTCGGCCACAGCCCCACTTTGCCACCAGCATCAGATGTGGGCATGGCCCCCACTTCCCACCACAACCGCATCCCGAAATTCCCGATATTCGGAGCGCAGAAAGCTGATGGAGATGGAGTTAGCCAGGTAAAAAGGTTGAGGACCACGAGCTAGCCATGAGCGTGAGGCCGTCTTCGGGAGGACCAAGCGAGGGGAAGAGACTGAGATTGAAAGTTCCAACCTTTCAGAGCTCTGGAGCTTGATAGCCCCAGTGAGAGCTGGGAGGCGCAAGGGAAGGCCGCCATCAATTAAAAAGAGAAAAGAAAAGAAACAATATTTTGTGAATAGAAAAGTATTTAGAGGAGTTACAATATTATGCCAAATTTAGATTATTACTGTTTCTTGTTTATAGCCTAAAATAGATAGTTTACAATGAAAGTTTGTTTCTTATTTTTAGCTCATCTATTCACGACCTCTCCAGAAGCCATTGATTTTACTAGGAGGTCGAAAGAAAGAGGAATTATATAAGATAATGTATTTTTCACATACCCACTCTTCCTAAACAATTATATGTTCTTACGCTCAAAATACTTATAATTACAGCTCTCCCAAAGTAAATGCCATGGTTCTCACGCTACCCTGTGTCGTGGAGAAGAGTTCCACTTTCCTTCCGTGCTAGCGCACGCCATGTTTGCCCACGCCCCCTGACTCTTCCCTTATTGTTTGATGAGTTGAGAAACGATGTTAGGTACTGACATAGAGATATCCAGCTTCGTTTGGCTGTTCCTTCCTCTTATTGACTAGTGGAAAATTTCAGGTCCCTCTTTCTCTCTGTCGCACCAACACGTAAATGCACATTCAAGCTATGCCTTTTCATAGTTAGTTACTATCCCAGATGTGAAATCATACCAACACTCCAATTTTAGATTCCGGGTATCACTGTGTCGGGTTCTTTGTCAGCTTTGCTCATTTGGTGTCTCGGAGAAACAGGATTGTAGAGCACTTGCTTTTTGGATATTTTTGATGGTTTTCTTCTGTGATTGAACGAGCTGGGAAGATGGGTTTTTTCCTCTGACCCATTTAGAATCTGAAATTTGCTTGGGATTGGAGAGAATGATGAAGGATTTTCCTGGGACGCCCGGGACTTTCACTGGGCTTGTTCTGAGGATTTCACAGTGCATTTTGGCGGTTGGGTCGATTACTTCTATGGCAACGACCAACAATTTCTTCAATTTCACAGCTTTCTGGTATTTTTTCCTTCCCCGGCGCTGTGGTTTCTAGTTATTTTATTTTCTTCTGTTGTTAATCTTGTTCAAAACCTAGTATATCGATAATAGTTGCAATGCCTCTTCAGTTTAAGACCCATCTATGAATCATACTGACTTGCTTCGGGGTTTGGGAGTTTCAATTTCACGGGGGGAAATTGTTATTAAGGAAATAAGTTTATCAGAGGACCAGCATACATGTATATCTGCAAGAATTAGCGTTACAGATGTTGGAACTAGCAAATCACTGATAAGAATTGGCATTGTGATGTTTCTTGCAAGCGACTAAGTTAAAAGTGGCATGAGAGCATCATTTCGTTGGCAATAGGAAGGATCTTTTTAATTAAAAACAAGTAGAGCATGCGCTTCAGTATTTGAAACTTGCTATTGGTTACGGTAAATCTAGCAATGAATTCCACTGGATACCAAATTTTACTCTACTTTACATTAGTTGTCCATCCTTCTGATATGACTGAATTGACTACCTTTTGTCGAGATGCGTGTTGTGGTAGAATTTTGTGAATTATGTTTACCGTGGCCATGAACATACTTGGAGCAATCTATGCCTGCCATTTGCGTTCCATCTTAGAGGAGGTCGACACCAACATATTGTCCTTTTGAAAATGGAAAGTTTGAACCGTCGAGGTTTCTCAATTTCTTACTTCCTTGATGGTGATCTTGGATCACATATATGTTGATTTTAGCAAATAATTCTTGGCATTTTCACCGGACCCTTTCCACGTGGTTCTTTGTGTAGTGTTACCAAATATCAGGGGAGGTCTTCTTTCCCTAGTTGAAATAAGCTTTTAGCCATTGATGTGCAAGAAAAAGGAAATCCTAGTTACTGCGTTCTGCATTTTTAGCTGCTTTAACTGTGACCACGATTTTCTTTTAGATTGCTGTATGCTTCTTTCAATCAAGACAATATAGCTTGGCTAATAAGATTGTTGATAAATCATTGCTTTATTCACTTCACATGTTTTTTGCTTCAGAAGATAGAGGTTTCAATTAAAGTTCTTGTTTTTCGTTTGGCCATGTGCCATGCTCTATTACCAAAGGAATTATTTACCAAGGTTAAATTTTTTAATTGGTTCTGTATGTTGCTGGAACTTGAGACCTGGTTGAGTGTGATGTGTATAGCTAAGATTCATTTATATTTTCTAGTGATGCAATTGGCAATGGAATATTCGTAAACTTGTGATGTCAGGTCCTTTTACCCACAAAGCCATGAATGATATATTACAATTAAATTCAATATATATGTGCTTTTGATATGCCAAGAACTATAGTAAAATTGAACCAGTGAACCAGGATATGCTTGTAGATCGTGGCTTGAGTTATCTTTTTGCATTTGTTCTTACAAAAATAATCTTTTTTTCTCTTATCTTGTCACCTGTTATTGCTATCTGTAAGTTCCCAAAAGCATTTCTGTCTAAGCCCTAGCCATCCTGTTCGTAGCCCCTCATATGATCGTGCAAATGCCATTTCAATCTTGAAACATGTATAGGTTTTTAGACACTTCAGTTTACAGAGGGTGTTTAATACTCCACTGTACCATCATCAGCTTGTGTGGTTACAAAACATGAGACGTACTACCTGTGGACAACTGATTCATATTTCTGATGCCTTACAATTTATGCAGGTTATCACTTTGTTAAACACCATCATCTACAAAAGGAAACAGTTTTATGCTCTCTTTCTTTCACTGTTGTTGTTGCAGCTACCTGTTGGCTTCAATGGGTTTACAAGTCATCTGGAGCTTTGTGCTTGCTGTGCTGGATGCATACGCCTTGGTGAGAAAGAATGTCCTGCATAATCCTGTTTTAGTTAGCCTCTTTGTGGTCGGAGATTGGGTCAGCCTCTATGAAACTTAGATTAATTTTATTCTAGTGGCTCTCATTTATATCTCCATTAATTCTTATATTCAACAGGTGACGGGGACACTGTCTCTTGCAGGAGCTTCTGCCTCGGCGGGCGTTGCAGTGTTGTACTTCAGCGACTTGGGAGGCTGCAAGATTCCAGATGAATGCCAGAAGTACATGATGTCGGTTGTCCTGGCCTTCCTTAGCTGGGTAACGATTGCTATTTCATCTCTAATTATGCTTTGGCTTTTGGCTGTCGGTTAGAATTTTTTGTTGTATATAGTCACTAAACCCACGTGTTACATAAATCTTTGATGTTTTTGTGATGTTGATAGAAAGGGAAACAAACAAAAGAACATTGCACCGATTAACAATTACTTCAGTTCATTTTTTTCTTTTTCCAAGTGGATTAGGGAGGGGGTACAGCTTGTATTTTGGTGGAATTAATCGAGACATACTAATTACTAATAGAGGTACTGAATTCTGTTTAAACCTGTTCGTGGTGGCAAATTGTTTGGTGGCTAGAAATCCTCAATTCAAATTAGGTACTAGGTGGGGATATCCTTTCCGGAAAACAGTTTCCTAGCACCCAACATGAAACACTTGAAGCCCCAGTGAGCTGCTGTTCAAGACAACAGTGATTACCCTTTGGAAATTACCAGATGTGACGTCAAAATCTGCAACATAGTTGTCTTCATGAGGACGCGTCTTCAGCTTCATCATCAAGCAAATTATGTAAGTCGATGTGGAATAGTCGAGGGGGCAATGTCAAATGTTTAGGTGTTGATAGGTGACAGTTGAGGGGATATTAGTCTGTGACATTAGAGGCCACGCTAAAGCAGCTTCCCACCTTCCACCCTACTGTCCCAGGATGCTAAAATAGAAGGTGACAAGCATGAGAAGACAGACTGTCGGCAGTTTGTTTCTTCTGTCGAATAGAATGATGTCCTTAAATGATTCACCACAACTACTTGAAATGGAAATTAGTGGGTAATGAATGGCAACCAGATGCCTGAGTTCTATATAAAGGGGAGGGCCACTGCCTTTCAGAAAAGAGAAACATAAAGCGGGGAAAAGGAAACAGGATCCGTAGTGGTGAAGGAACATACAAGATTAGGAAATGGACGTGGAATGGGTTGAGTGGCCAGGGGATTAATATATTTGTGTCAATCACATTGAAATGGATACATACCCAAACTTGGGCTGTCGCTGACCATTGAAAGTGGAAGCAACAAAGTTGTTTTTTTGTTGCTTTTAGGTCAGACGGGCTGTTGTGAGGTCTGAAATTGTATTAAACAAAAGGAGCCTTATCGAGCAGAGATGCTTGGTAATGATGCTTGTGATATATTAAGCAAATTGGCAGACACTCAAGATAAGAGAACAATCAGATTTTTCAAGTGTGTGGAGTGTCTGAAAAATATAAGCCAATCCCTTCTTGAGCATTGCGTCAAGCCCTCAGGGAATGAGCATATCATGGATCTCCGTCACCATATGCTCTTGTCCCTCAAAGGTTCCCAAACATTTTCTGATCCATTGGCAATGTCATCAGAATTGCTTCGGCCCCCGTCTTTGGTGATCTTGCTATCAGACATTCCCCCTAATACCAATTGATATGGTAGGAGGTGTAATATAAGAGTGTCGGGGTTTGTAGCCACGTGCTCTAATCCTTAAAAAATAGAAGCTTAACTCTTCCCAACCATTTCGGGTTAAGATAAGAACGATATGTTCCAGAGGCATGAATCTAATGATTTACATGTAACTATAAAATACAGGCATTTGTGGGTTCAATGCAAAAATTGTTATGGATTGAATTATAAGAAAATTTTAAAATTAAAATTAATATTTACAAACACTATCGACATTATTGGAAAATTAGTAGTTCAGATAGAATTGAACTTTCGATTGATCTAAGTACCTGATTAATCACATCAACTCAAAAAGATTGTTATTAATAAATGAAAAACTGAATATAAGAACTTGGTCAATTTCCCTTTCAACTGTTGCTCTTGGATCGATTCATGTTCCATCGTTCTTCAGCAGATCGGAATACAGTCCTTGCTAGTTGAAGCAGCGCTTCAAGTGCGCAGATGTCCTTTTATTGCTTTAGTTCCAGTAAGTTCGATCCGAAATCGACATTAAGGTGTCCTACATCAAGATGTTAGCCGATCATTCAAGTCAATTAATTCCAGTGCTAAACTAGTCAGCACTGTTGCTCTTGAATTTTGCAAAGTTTACAGATTAACAGTTGAAAACATTCATTCAGGAGACGTCGAAGAATGAACAATCCGCGGTAAAGAAGATTTGTTGATTCTAACAGCAACCAAACTATTATGCTTTGCTAAAATTTTGAAATACATTTCTTATTATATTAAAAAATAATCACACTTCAACCAAAAAAATACCTTAGAATTTAGAGAGACACTTTTTGTATTTAAATACTATACAAGGATCACATCTTTTTAATATGAGATTTTTGTCTCCAATATTCCATTGCACAATAAACATACCTTAGTTTAAGGTTGAAGAAGATGGAGAGAATGTTAAGTTCTTGTTAAACTCAATGGCTCCTATAATACTTATTAAGAGCATCGGGAACTAGGATCCAAGCAAGTACACTAACAAGAACACACAAGACACGATTTTATGCCAAATATAAAGATCTAGGCACACACACACACAAAGAGGACACCAAATTTTAGAGTGATCTGGCCAAGTCATGCCTACGTCCACTATCACTGTTGTCGATCCCTTCTCATTCTCATTAAGAACATCTAGAGTACATTTACAAGCCTCACCAGTGGGCTGGCTGAATCTACAATAATGACCTAAGAAGGAAGACACTCTCTCTCTTTCACATAACTAAGTCACGTTCTCTCTTTTGTTCCTAACTCTTTAATGACCTAAAAAGGATATTTATAATATTGTCCTTCTTCATCATTCTAATCCAAATATGCTTAGGATAGAAAGGTCATTTCACATTCACTAAATATTACAAATTCTAACTGAGAATGCTTATGGTGCACTAAACATATTTTAAGGATTTAAAATTGAAGGTAAGTTGCAATTGATCAACTTAAGTTCTAATATCACATTAAATAAACTGATAAATTTAAACCAAAAATAGCTTATGAATCAGGAAGACTTTTTAATATTTAAATACTACTAAAAAAGATCATATTTTTCAACGTGACACGTTATATTCCTAAGTTTTGTGATTGGTGAAATAAAGATATACAAATGATTCCTCTCGTGAAGAAA
The DNA here is from genome assembly GCA_028551485.1 of Casuarina cunninghamiana. Lineage (NCBI taxonomy): Eukaryota > Viridiplantae > Streptophyta > Magnoliopsida > Fagales > Casuarinaceae > Casuarina > Casuarina cunninghamiana. The sequence continues at coordinate 11,509,357 of CM052369.1, read as the reverse complement.
GTAGGAAGGGAATCTACGGAGAGACGCATTGTCTAATTTCTTACATATTTTGCACTGATAATGGAAGAAAATAATTCTCAAATAAATAATCTCTAATCAAAAGGAAAGAAAAGTCGAGAACTCGTCTTTATAAAGGAGATAGTCCTCGTCACTTCTGAAATGCGAATTGGCGTGTCAAGTATTGGGTTGGAGGATCGGGGTACCCACCACAAAGCGCACTAGTACTGCGAGCTAATTTAATGAATATTGTTTGGGTGGGGAGAAAGATAATGTAATCCAGATCTCCCTGCTTAATGCTCCAATTATTTCATTGAATCACTAGGCAAGCACTTTATGCTTTCATTTGTTTGGTATTGTCCGATTTGCTAAAAGGTTCAAAAACCAAATTTAAAATTTAATTTAGAAGTTGGAATGTCCATTCATTTAAGTCATTTTAAGAATTTTATTTTTTCTGGAATTTTTATTTTATACACACCCTTATATACACCAAGCCTCATAGGCATAAAAGTCACATAAGATTAATTAAATTTAACTTGAACTTAAATACTATGTTAGAAGAATTGAAAAGTTATAAGTCAAAAGTTAACTCAAAATATTTAAATTTTATTTATTTATTTAAAATTTGTTTCAATAATCTTTTCTTCTAATATAAGACTTTCACATTATAGACGAATATTTCAATTCTCCCCACTACTGGAAATCGGAAACTTCTGAGAGGGAATTGTCAGTTATATCGAGAGGAATTTAATCCAGAATATGATGCGGACAACATGCTACAGAATCAGAGCCCACTCCTTTAATCATCATCTATATCTAGACCTGCCTTCTGTGCTCCTTCGGCTCAGGAAAAATAGAGACTAAAACAAGGAGCTATCCGAAGAGCTCATGGCAATAAAAGATGCCTCTTCCCTTTGGAGCATTTACACGAAGTTCAAGCCACATATCCTCATGTTTCTGGCTCAGGCGGGCTACACTTTTCTGTATTTCATAACAGAAGCTTCTTTCAACCATGGAATGAATCCTCATGTCTATATTACCTATCGGCACATTGTAGCTGGTGTAGTCATGTTCCCTTTTGCTTATTTTCTTGAGAGGTACATTAAAATTTTCCAGTTTACTTGACAAATAAATAGTGTCTCTCCCTCGAGGAGGAATTCTAAGTTTCTTGTATGAAATGCTACTTCTATGGATATGGAGCCTTAACCAAAGAGCAACGTTAGCTCTAAAGCTGAAGCATTTGAGTTCTGATGGTTTAAAAATGTCTTCAATCTCGTGCATAGCTACTGATCTTTGTTCCACTCCTGCAGAAAAGTAAGGCCAAAGCTGACGCTCGCTCTTCTGCTGGAAATATTTGTTCTTTCGCTTCTTGGGTAATAAACTAGAGGCTTGCTTTATACTCCATAGTAAACAATCATACGCTAACTGTCTCTAAAACGATTGCAGGGTGGGTTTGACCCTTAACATGTACTTCGCAAGCTTGAGATACACCTCCCCTACCTTCGTCGCCTCAATCGTCAACACCATAGCTCCCATGACTTTCGTAATAGCGGTGGTGTTCAGGTTGGGATAATTCTTGACCAGCAGAATCCTGGTACTCTTTCAAGAGATCTCTCACTATGTCAATCACGTTATATGCTAAAGTTATGCTGAAGCAGGTTGGAGGTTCTTGATCTTCGAAATCCCCGCGGGATGGCAAAAGTTCTAGGGACCATTATTTCCTTAGCCGGCGTGATGACCATGACACTATACAAGGGGCCGTTGATTAGAAATCTATGGCACCCTCTGATCCATATTCCAGGGGAAACGGTCAGCCACGAGAGCTGGATAAAAGGTTCTGTTCTTACGGTTGCAAGCTGTGTAACGTGGTCCATATGGTACATTATGCAGGTATGGAACCCTTATTCAGAACTATAGTTTATTGGACTGCTTTCTTTTAAAGTTATAAAAGAACGCTAAAACGTTCCTTCACGGACAACTAGCAAAAGAAAGAAGACATAGCTTAACCATCATATTACTCACTGACATTAGAATGAAAAGAAACTACGGCAAACAGATGGATTCATAGACATGAACACCACCAAAGCGTTCATAGCATCTGGTTCACGTGTAATGAGAACTAAACTCACTCAAGAAAAAGAACTACTAAGTTTCATTAAAACTTAACACCATCTCTGTGCAAGTAAAAGACTGCAAGGTAGCACTTCTCCTAGATGTAAGTAAGGAATTTGCGAGCAAATTATACACAATACTGACGTACAGTTTTTGTGGATTCTCTTCTGGAAATCTAGGCATTTACATTAAAAAGATATCCAGCTCAACTGTCACTGACTACATGGATGAGCTTTGTTGGTGGAGCACAATCGGCTGTCTTCACAGTGATCGTAGAACATAAACGAGCCGCTTGGACCATAGGATTCAACATCGACTTCTGGTCCACCATATATGGAGTAAGTATAAATATATAGTCCACTAATGTGGGGAGATGCAAATTTAGAACTCCACTAATGCTTTTGATCATGGATTTCACATGCCAGGGAGTAATAGTTTCTGGTTTGATTGTCTTCATTCAATTATGGTGCACGGAACAAAGAGGACCCGTTTTTGTGACCATGTTCAATCCTCTTTCAACAATAATAGTAGCAGTTCTGGCATACTTCGTCTTTGGTGAAAAACTGTGCCTGGGCAGGTAATTTTCGTCATTCTACCCATGTGGCCCTACAAGCTCATACAAACGGCAATTCCAAATGGTTTTCTGTGCTTGTCTACCTAAAGGGAAATTTGTCAAAAAGTGGATAAACAAAAAGGAAGAAAGAACAACGCAATACAAAGAAGCGGCCATTTGTATATTCTAATACTTCTTATATGGCTTGTTCAGCATAATAGGGGCAGTAATCGTCATAGTCGGCCTCTATATGCTGCTGTGGGGTAAAGATGGTGACCAAGAAGTTCAAAACGAATCCCAAGAGCATCCTTATCAGACATACGAAGAGCAAAAGGATGCCAACACGTCCATAATTACTGCTGTTGGCAAGGAAGTACCTCGGTGCGAACCTTAAAGATGATGCAATACGGATAAAAGTAGAAAAGTATCAAATTTGGAGGCGGAAAATCAAGGAAGAAATTCCAAAAGGAGGGATCAGCTTTTGCTTCTGAGATGACGATAGGCTGAGTAAGCTATCCAAAGCAACATGCAAGTTTTTTCTGCCAATTAAAAGAGCATATCAGATTGAGATGAAATTGAATCTCGTGAAGTGAACTTCCTTCATAACCCACTAAATTAGAGAATCCAAATTTATCTACGTCCAACTGTTTCTAATTTTGATGCCTTAAGCTGATACAGACCACACTTATAGTTCAAGAATCAAAATCTAATTATCCTCATTCAAGTTGTAGAATATGCTTAGATGTGGAAGGCAACCAAATAGGATTAAGTTCTCCTTCGAGCAGGCAACACTATCAACTGCTCCAAGAATTTGATTCCGTGCATTAGTACGGTAATTTTAAGTCCCACAGGAGAGTAGTTTGCCCCACAAAACTTAAACGTATTGCTGATCCACTATAATTCGGAGCTTTGAAGTTCTAAGACTTCCATCCTTGGCAAGAAAAACAGAGAATTGGCTAACATACCACAGAAAAGTTGCTGGGAGAAAGATAACTATTTGAGTTACAGTAAAGTCACAGACACAGTGGACTCACCTGGTTGAGTTTTGCAGATAAAGGCCACTAAACTACACGTTTCGCCAAAGCTGCATTACATGCTAATCATTGAATTTCAAAACCAGGGTTACTTGATCACTTAATTTTCTTATTCTTAATTGTACCGTTAAAGTAATAGTTTAATGTGAGTTGATATGTGCTCTCTCTTTTTCTTTTTCTTTTTTTTCCTTTCTTATTTAATGTTCACGTGGACTTACTTTCCATAAAAAAAAAAAAAAAAACTCCGAATATCTGAGCATATTTTATTTTTAAAATGTTTCTAACAAAGAAAAAGTAGGAACTAGAGTAAAAAAAGCCAATGCCAGAAAACTTCAGCTACCATACTTGATGCCCAATTACTAGGGTCCTTGTTAATTCATTATGCCACTTACATGATGCAATAGTCAATACTGATGCTAAGTCTTCGTCCAAAGCAAATAAAATTCCATAGTTCAACAAGTACTCATGAATTTACTTAAGTTTAAAAATCACTTCTCCAAGAGTCCACCAACAAAATTATTTTTCTCATGGCAATTAAAATGAACAATAGAAAAACAAAAACTGCGTACTTTGTTGTAACGTTCTGAAACAAATTCCTATAAAATTCTGAAACAACACTGATTATCCTAATGGACAGAATGAATCTTTTAGTGATGAAAATAGCAAGTTAAGCAATAAAACGGCAACAAGGATTCAAATTCTTTGTATAAACAATTGAAAAGGAAAAAGAAGGTACTTGGAGACAAATTCGATAGACGTTAGCTGATAGCATCTTAACCCTGTCGGAAACCCAGAAGAAAACGAGCATTCTCTCATGGATTGGACGGTAGCTTGGTGCCACTCCCCAATAGGTGTAGCTCTAAGAAGTTGAAGATAATGAGTAATTAACACTTGGGCTACACGTGTTTGTAGCAAGCAATGAGGGAATAACATTAGATACGAGTGCTAAACCCTCTTATCACATAGTTCTGTGATTTAAGAAGAGAATTTATGTTTAATAAAAACGTTGAGATATAATCTTTAGAGAAAAGGATAAATTCTGACCCCAATTCTGAAGTGGGGTTGCTATCGTTATTGAAACTGGACGAGCATATCCCCCGTAGAATGCCCTGATCTGATGCAAGCCATCTCAAGAAGCACAGAGATGGTGCTTCACCTGTGAAAGTACCAAAAGAAATGCTTCTGGCTTCCTATTGTCACAAGAATTGGATATTACATCGGCAAATGCTTTCTTGAATTCATCGTGATATTAAATTGATCGATCAGAGTTGTGGAATCTCCATGGCATCCACCACGCCCGAAACTCAAGTCAGGATTTGTCGGCATCTCAGATGGAATGATATCGAAAGAATGATGCGGCAACATGCCATGAGAATCGAAAAAGACGAATCGATTTGGACAGCGGAAATAGGTTCTGTGTTGTTCTTGTGCATTTTAAGACACAAAGTCACATTCAAAGTAGAGTCAAGGAAAAAAATAAAAAAAGTAGAGTAGAACTCTTTTCTTGAAGAAGGTGAGGCTGTATACAGCGGTATAACAACAAGGGGAAGCAAAAGAATGGACAAAGATGCTTTTTAAATTAAATAAGTATCTTGTAGTCGTTTAACCAACTAGCTTATAGGTAGGTAAGTGGAAATCCCAATTAGAAAATTTGAAGTTCAATGTCTCATATGTGTGAGTTAGAAGTGTATGTGTAAAAAAAAAAATTTAAAAATCCAAATCTTGTACACCAACAGCATTCAGAAGTTAATGCAAAATTCAGAATGCAGAAAATGATAAACTACTTCCATATATGTTATACGTGATGTTTGCAATCTATGAGATTAGATTATTCTCCATTTTTAGGTTTAAAATTATTCTACTGTTTGATTAGATCACAAATACATAAAGTTAGAGAATTGAATAGGAAAATGAAGATCATAAAATTTCATGCAAGACAAAAACATTTTAATTTTTCTTTAAATCTTAGATTTCACAAATGAATTGCTTTCTTTATAGAAAAATAAATACATTTTCAAGCAAAAAGCATAACAGTAATATATGTTTTCTTAAATAATATAGGAAGTTATATGTTATGGTCATTAATCTTGACATTTGATCATTATGTTGTTAATTATTTTATTATGCTCCTTACATAAAACATCTTATCTTTTTATGATCAATTGAATTGAATTGAATTGTAACGTTTTATTGAATTCAATCTTACAATTGACATTATTACGAACCAATCAACTTGAGTTATGATATTAGACTTATAAGAGTCCTATGAATCAAATTAAATCACTAGATGATACAACTAGGACGTCTAATCACTTGGTTGCTTCATGTTGAAATGCGGAGTGCACTATCACCACATTGTATCTCTAGCACCTAAACCAGGCAAGCGCATGCACATAATATATGCGTACACTACAGCATTTACTTTAAGACAATTACTTGAGACAATTTAATAGTAATAAATATTTTCCTTCTTCAATGATTTTCATGCTCCACTTTCAAGGCTAATTAACTATTCCGTGAAAGAATAAGTTCCAAGGATATTAACTATATGCTTATAGTAGGTCAATTTGAAAACCGAAGCCCGAACCCAAAGCTTTGGGTTTTGCAACAAGACGCAAAAACTTGTGCAATGGCTTTGGTTTTATCAATGTGTTTGACACCTCCATCATTTTTTATATTCATAGGTGTCTTATGCAATCTTCAGCTCGGGAAAACGGAAGGAAAACAAGGAGCTCATGGCACTAACAAATGCCTCTTCCCTTGGTAGCACTTACACGAAGTTCAAGCCACACCTACTCATGATTCTGTCTCAGTTGGGCTTCACCTTTCTGTATTTTATTACTGAAGCTTCTTTCAATCATGGGATGAATCCTCATGTCTATATTACCTACCGAGAAACTGTAGCTGGTGTAGTGTTGTTCCCTTTTGCCTATTTTCTTGAGAGGTACATTATTTCTTTCAAGTTTACCTGTCGAATATCTAATAGCTGGATCTGGAGGAAGGCAACGATAATATTGACGAACTATTAGTTTTTCTGTCATGAATGCTAGTTTTGCAGGTCTTGAGCCTTCAGCAAAGGACAACTATAGATTACTGCGTAGTCTAACTGATTACGATGGCTCTAATGCTGAAGCATTTGAAGTCGTGATGTTACAAACATGTCTTAAATTTCATGACATGTCTACTGATCTTTAATCCACTCCTGCAGAAAAGTTAGGCCGAAGCTGACGTTCGCTCTTCTGCTGGAAATTTTTGTTCTTTCTCTCCTCGGGTAAGAAATTAGAGGCATGCTTATAGTCATATGGAAAACAATGAAACGATAACTGCCTTTTTTAATGATTGCAGGGTGGGTTTAACTTTGAACATGTACTTCGCAAGCTTGAGATACATCTCCCCAACCTTCATTGCATCAATGGCCAACACCATAGTGTCCATGACTTTTGTAATAGCAGTTGTACTCAGGTCTGATTGCTTCTTGAGCGGCAGAATCCTGGTATTTTTTCAAGATATTTATACCATTTCAATCGCGTTATATTCTGAGGTAATGTTGAAGCAGGTTGGAGGTTGTCGATCTTCGAAGTCACCGTGGGATGGCAAAAGTTTTGGGGACCACTATATCCTTAGCTGGTGCGATGACCATGTCACTATTCAAGGGGCCTCATATCAGAAATCTATTGCACCCTCTAATCCATATTCAAGGGAAAGCTGCTATCCACGAGAATTGGATAAAGGGTTCTATTCTAACTGTTACGAGCTGCATAACATGGTCCATATGGTACATTATGCAGGTAGTTAACCCTAACTCAGAACTATAGTTTATCGCTTCCTGCAGAGTCATCAAATAACCGTAAAACAGACTCGCTTAGACAACCAGCAAAGAACAAGATTAAAGACAAAGAAGAGAGAGATAAAGCTCGTAACATTGTTCCGGACTGGAAGTACGGGCCGAGGTACCCAGGCGACCAAGGATGCAGCTCGTCTGTTCTCTAGTGTTTTTCCCTGTAATGGGCCATCCACTTGGGTGGTGCCTTGTTTTGTAACCTACTATATATATATTATGTATTTACTTTCTTATGTCTTTCCGCTGCAATCTATCCGAATCGACCCCTTTGTATAGAATCCAACCTAGTTGGTCATGCAGAGTCTTATCTAGTTGCTTGTAGCTGTTTGCTTAGCTTGCTTGTAACTTGGATGATTCTCTGGTTCAATAAAGATGTATATTCAGACTTGTGCTTGTGTGGGCTCTGTATCTTTGAGCAATCTCTTTGTACTCTTATCTCGGGACTAACCAATTCGTCCCATCACGGATTTCAGGTAGTTTACTGAACGAGTAAAGGCTGACCCAGTTCTCTGCTGAGACCTAGGTGCCGCACGGATCAGCTAAGTCCGTGACATTTGGTATCAAGGAGCCAGGTTCGCCCAGGACGGACCGAAGCATGGCGTCTGCAGATGTAACCACTGGACAACCTCCAAAGAAGAAATCAAAACGCGCGGCTCCCTCAAGCAGTACAGAGAGCCCTTTGGAGGAGAAACTAAAGATCTTGGAGAAAGAAGTAGAATCATCAAGAGCCGAAACGGCGGTGCTAAAAAGCCAAATCGCAGAGTTGACGTCAAAATGTTCTACGTTGACACACTTTGAAACTAGGCTTGGCCTAAACGAAGATTTCATCAACCGGATCGAACAACAGATGATCGGAGTTCGTGAAGCAGTAACACAGCTTCGATTGAGACCCAACAATATTGCCGGGTCACCCCACGACGCCCCGAAGCCGGTGTACTATAACGGCAATCGGGACGCCACAGAGATTGAGAATTTCATTTGGCACCTAGAACATTACTTCGGGATGACTTACATCCGGGAGGACTCGTTCAAGGTGCAGACTGCAGTTTGTTACCTCATAGGCAACGCAAACGCGTGGTGGCGACGGAAATGCACGGAGGCAACGAACGGTGGTGAAGTTATCAACACATTTGAAGCTTTTAAGTCGGCTCTAAAGAAACAATTCATGCCTCTAAATGTAAATGAGAGGGCATACGACACCCTTCGCTTCCTGAACCATACCTCCACTCTAGAGGCGTATGTGAAGGCCTTCACGGAGGCAACTGTGTACCTACCGAATATGGAAGAGGAAGGATTGCTATACTTCTTCAAGATTGGACTTCAGAAGTGGGCAAAGGACGAAGTGGAAAAGAGAGATGTGCGCTCATTAAGTCAGGCCATCTCGATCGTGGAGTCATTACGGGATCGCAGGCCCACAGACTTTAGAGACAGGAGACAGCCAACTCGGGGAGAGAACCCTGGAAGTGGGGCCAACAGAACCCCGGTGAATCAAAACAGGGGATACAGGGCTCCGCCAAGTCAGAACGGGGGAAATGGGAACATATATGCACCTGGTCAAGGTAAACTCCATGGACCGTGCTTTATCTGTAATGGGAACCACACGATGCGGTTCTGCCCCCAGAATCGAAACAAGGCTTTGAATGCCGTTGTACAAACAGAGGCCACACGTGCAGACCCGGCAGGAGAAGCTCTAAACCCAGAGGAGCTTCCGCTTGAAGAAGAACAGACGATGGCTCTTCAAGTTTTCAACACAATGAAAAGCGAGACTTCAACATCCACTGCATGCTCACTGATGTACATCGAGTGTGCAGTCAACGAGAAACTTACCAAGGCCTTGGTGGACTCAGCAGCGACGAATAACTTCGTCACACCATCAGAGGCAAAGAGACTTGGCATGAAGGTAAGGAAGGATGTTGGGGCGCTAAAGACTGTAAACAATGCACCGTGGCCGGTTATAGGAGTAGCTGAGGATGTGATGGTTCATGTCGGCAAATGGAGAGGAAAATTGAATTTCACGGTGGTCACGATGGATGATTATAAGTTTGTCCTCGGACTAGATTTTCTCCGAGTGTCAGGCGCATCTATCTTTGCCGCACACAACTGTCTGTGCATCCTTGCAGGCGACATGTCTTCGATGATCAAGACCCAAGATGCAGTGCAAACACAGCAGAGCCTTTCCGCGATGCAGTTTAAGAAGAGCATACGGAAGGGTGGACAAACTCACTTGGCTGTGCTGAAGGAGTCGGGGGATGTGAGTGATGAGAATCTCCCGAGAAGAATAGCCGAACTGTTAGCAGAGAATGGGGATGTGATGCCCCCAGAGTTACCAAAACAACTACCCCCCAGAAGAGAGGTAGATCACATGATTGAACTGGAGCCCGGGGTGAAGCCGCCAACAAAAGCTCCATACAGGATGGCGCCACCTGAGCTGGAGGAGCTCAGAAAACAGTTGAAGTCTTTGCTGGACGCGGGGTACATCCGACCAGCGAAGGCCCCTTTTGGCGCACCGGTATTATTCCAGGCCAAAAAGGATGGGTCCTTACGACTCTGCATCGACTACCGGGCACTGAACAAGGTGACCGTGAAAAATAAGTACCCAATCCCCTTGATTGGAGACCTATTTGATCAGCTGGGACACGCCCGGTACTTTACCAAGGTGGACCTGCGTTCGGGCTATCATCAAGTTCGAATTGCAGCTGGAGACGAGCCAAAGACTACCTGCGTAACCAGGTACGGCTCCTATGAGTGGCTTGTCATGTCATTCGGGCTAACCAATGCCCCGGCGACATTTTGCACCCTTATGAATAATTTACTTCACCCATACTTGGATAAATTCATGGTCGTTTACCTAGATGACATTGTTGTCTACAGCAATTCACTGGAAGAGCACGCGGAACACCTGAAGGTCTTATTCAAGGTGTTACGTGAGAATCAACTGTATCTTAAAAGGGAGAAGTGTTCGTTTGCCCAGGAAGAAGTTCACTTCTTGGGCCACGTGATTAGCCAGGGCACTCTGCGAATGGACTCTGCTAAGGTAAGAGCCATCCAAGATTGGGAAGCCCCTTCTAAGGTTACAGAGTTGAGATCCTTCCTTGGTCTAATCAACTACTATCGGTGCTTTATTGCAGGGTTCTCTGCGAGGGCAACCCCTTTGACAGATCTACTGAAGAAATCCAATCCGTGGGATTGGACGGAGGTATGCCAGCAGGCCTTCGAAAACTTAAAGACTGCGGTGACTAAGGAACCAGTGCTAGCTCTACCAGACTTCTCAAAGCCATTCGAGGTACACTCTGATGCTTCTGATTATGCCATTGGAGGGGTACTTATGCAAGGCCGACATCCTATCGCCTTTGAGAGTCGAAAGCTAAATGAAGCGGATCGCAAGTACACGGTTCAGGAGAAAGAGATGACGGCAGTTGTTCACTGCCTCAGGACGTGGCGCCACTACCTACTGGGTTCTCAGTTTGTGATCCAGACGGATAACCTGGCCACAAGCTTCTTCCAGACTCAGAAGAAGTTGTCACCTAAACAAGCCAGATGGCAGGATTTTCTGGCTGAATTCAACTACACCATGGTCTACAAGCCGGGAAAGGTCAATGTGGTGGCTGATGCTCTTAGCCGGAAGATGGAACTAGCGGCTTTGAGCATAGTGGAGAGCGATGTGATGCCGCTGATAAAGGAAGGGATGAGCCACGATCCAGTGGCTAAACAACTAGTACAACTAGTAAAGGAAAGGAAGACTAAGCAATTCTGGATGGAAGACGGATTGCTCTACACAAAAGGACGACGCATGTATGTGCCGAAGTGGCAAGACCTTCGTCGAAGACTTATCGGCGAGCACCATGACACGCTATGGGCGGGACACCCTGGACAAAGGAGGACGAGGGCTCTTCTGGAAGCCTCGTATTATTGGCCAGACATGCGAGATCAAGTTGAGTTGTTTGTGAAGACTTGCCTCGTTTGTCAACAAGACAAGCCGGAGAAGAAGGCTCCTGCGGGACTACTGGAGCCGTTACCAATACTGACTCGACCATGGGAGAGCATTGATGAATATAATGTTTTTGATGATTGGTATTAAGGAAAGAAAAACAATTAAGCTATAAAATAATTATAGTTTATATTGGATACATTTTTACTTTACTATTGTTCTTGGGCAGGATATCATATGATCAACTCATTTGTGCCCAAGTCTATTATTACATCAATCAAGTGAACTCGTGGCCCAAAAGGTTTCAGTCAAAATTACTAGGAGAGTCCACGCGACACCAAGATGAAGTCCATGTGCAGCCCACTTGCTTTATGTGAGAAACATGACCCGACTTGAGAATAATGATGTCACTCAACTATTAAGAAGAGAAAAGCATTAGATGTCTCTTTCTTCTATCTCTCGATGTCAAAAAGATAAAAAGATGGGAAGAAAAGTCATACTCGAAGTTAAAAAGAAGAAAATAAGGAAGAAAAGTCTTAAATGTCGCTTTCCTTCTTTTTCTATCTTTCTTAAATTCAAATGAAGCAGTCAAGGTCGCTTTCCTTCTTTTTCTCTCTCTCTTAAATTCAAAAGAAGCCGTCAACTTTGCCGAAGATTAAGACTTGAGCCAACGGGAAGAATTTCCAACGGTCAGCCATTAACTTCGCCGAAAATTGAGACTTGCGCCAACGGGAAAAATCTCCAACGGTCTACCATTAACTTTGCCGAACTTTGAGATTTGAGCTAACGGGAAGAATCTCCAACGGGAAGAAATCTACGAGATAAGGTGGTGGCCGACTACTTCTATAAAAGGAAGAAACCAGTGTGAAGAAGACAATTAGAGAAGAAAGAATCAAAAAGAAAAAGTTCTTCAAGTTCAAGCGCTATTCCTTCCTGAAGGCTTTCTAATCTCTGTAAGCTCTGTATTGAAGCAAAATCATTATTTTGATTATATCGTTTATATTTTGCTTCGATCTTAAAATCCAAAGGTGAAGGTTTTTACCTAACTTTGGATTTCTTCTTTTTAGCACTCTCATAAGCTTAATATTGTATTGACCATTTAGTTGAGGTGCTTTACTGTTTGGTTTTCTTGTCCTGATTTGTAATCTGTGGACCGCTGTCCCATTGTAAACATCAAAGAGAAACTGTTTCTCTTTTGGGAATGAAAATGACCCTTTAGTGCTTTACTAAAGGAGGTGGAGTAGGACTTAAATTAAGAAATCCGATTCACTTTAAAAAAGGGGTTCTGTGTGTATCTCTATTTGTGTGATTATAACGTGTTCTATTAGGTATATTTCTATTTCTCTGACAACTTCATAATTGATTTTGATAGCGATAGAATTTTTGATAAAGACGGTCTATTTTAGAAAAATAAGGGAGACACCTAATTCAACCCCCCTTCTTAGGTGACTTAGGACCTAACAAGCATTTCAATGGACTTCATCACTTGCTTGCCCAAGTCAGAGGGGTGTTGTTCGATTTTTGTGGTGGTAGATCGTCTATCTAAGTATGGGACATTTATACCGGCTCCTATGGAGTGCTCCGCAGAAGTCGCAGCTCGCCTTTTCTTCAAGCATGTGGTGAAATACTGGGGGCTGCCCCGGAACATCGTGAGCGACCGTGATCCTCGGTTCACTAGTCGACTCTAGAAGGAACTGTTTGGCCTCTTGGGCTCAGAACTTAGGTTCTCTACGGCTTTTCATCCTCAAACAGATGGACAAACAGAGAGGGTCAACAGCTTAGTGGAATTATATTTGAGACACTTCGTTGGGGAGAATCAAAGGAATTGGGTGAAGTTCTTGGATGTAGCCCAGTTCTCTTACAACCTACAGACGAGCGAGTCGACCAACAAGACCCCCTTTGAATTAGTGACGGGGTAGCAGCCGCTGACCCCGCCGACTATAGAGGCCAAAGCGTCTAATCAGTGTTACAGCGCCCACGAGATTGCGAGATCCTGGAGTAGGAACTCAGATTTGGCGAAGTCGTACATAAACAAGGCGGCTAAGAGAATGAAGAAGTGGGCCGACGTGAAGCGGAGGCCAGCTGCCTATAACATTGGGGATCAAGTCCTAGTGAAGTTCCTCCCTTTTCAGTACAAGGCTTACCGACCCCTTCACGAGGGCTTGGTGAGGAAGTATGCTGGACCGTTTGAAGTTAGGGCGAAGATTGGGAAGGTGGCTTATCGGCTACTCCTCCCAGCCACACTCCGAATCTACCCAGTCTTTCATGTCAGCATGTTGAAGCCATTCCACGCCGACAAGGCGGAACCACAGAGAAATGAGTCCAAGCGGGCTCCTCCCGCTATGCTAGCATCCTTTGATGGAGAAGTAGAAAAGATTGTAGGAGACCGCATCTTCCGCAAGAGGCGATCCATCCCAAAGAGGCAATTCCGCGTCAAGTGGAAGGGCCGACCTGACACGACTATATCCTGGCAGAACGAGGAGGACCTATGGCAGTTCAGAAACTTAATTGACGAATACCTAGAAGCGGCAGGAGCGCCGCCAACTGAAGATTGAAGACTTGCGGTGAAGATGAAGACCGGCCGGAAGTACGAGTCAGGAGTCGTTGGGGTCAGGCGAGCCAAGGATAATGCTCGATGAACCTCACCCTCGTGGGCTACACCGCGACGAGGGCGTCGCTGTTTTTAGGTGGGGGAGATTGTTCCGGACTGGAAGTACGGGCCGAGGTACCCAGGCGACCAAGGATGCAGCTCGTCTGTTCTCTAGTGTTTTTCCCTGTAATGGGCCATCCACTTGGGTGGTGCCTTGTTTTGTAACCTACTATATATATATTATGTATTTACTTTCTTATGTCTTTCCGCTGCAATCTATCCGAATCGACCCCTTTGTATAGAATCCAACCTAGTTGGTCATGCAGAGTCTTATCTAGTTACTTGTAGCTGTTTGCTTAGCTTGCTTGTAACTTGGATGATTCTCTGGTTCAATAAAGATGTATATTCAGACTTGTGCTTGTGTGGGCTCTGTATCTTTGAGCAATCTCTTTGTACTCTTATCTCGGGACTAACCAATTCGTCCCATCACGGATTTCAGGTAGTTTACTGAACGAGTAAAGGCTGACCCAGTTCTCTGCTGAGACCTAGGTGCCGCACAGATCAACTAAGTCCGTGACAGCTCGTAACACTACCCACCCACAGGTGGTCCACTTGGTAAGGGTTGGGCTTGAGATCCTTGAGGTCCCAGGTTCAACTCCCCATGGGGAGCATTTGTGATTTAAGTGGGGGGTCATGGGCGATGGGTTGCTGTGCTAGCCTTCCCCAAGGATTAGTCGAGGTGCGCGCAAGCTGGCCCGGACACCTTGGTTACCAAAAAAAAAAAAAAAAGCTCGTAACACTCGCTAACCTAGGAATGAAAAGAATACTATCACAAACTGGTGGAACTAAAGACAAGACCACCAGCTGGCGTCACATCTAGGAAACAGATCAGAGCGTTTCAAAGTCTCATTCAAACTGAACACCATGTCCGCAATTAAAAGACCGAAAAATATCCCATTTTTCAGATGTAAGAATGGAATTTGTAAGCAGTTGATATGGACAATACTGACCTACAGTTTTTTCTGGAATCTTCTGGAAAGTTAGGTATTTACATTGAAAAGATATCCTGCTCAACTGTCGCTGACTACATGGATGAGCTTTATTGGAGCAGCACAATCAGCTGTCTTCACGGTGATTATAGAACATAAACCAGCTGCTTGGACCATAGGATTCAACATCGACTTTGGGTCCACCATATACGGTGTAAGTATCAATATATAGTCCACTGATGTGGCGATTGCACATTTAGAATGTCTCTGACGTTTTTGACTGTGGATTTCACATGGCAGGGAGTAGTAGTTTCTGGTTTGATTATCTATATTCAACTATGGTGCATGGAAGAAAAAGGACCAGTTTTTGTGACTATGTTCAGTCCTCTTTCAACAATATTAGTAGCACTTCTAGCATACTTCATTGTTGGGGAAAAATTGTACGTGGGAAGGTAATATCATCATTCTATCCATTTGCACTTACAAGCTCATACATGCATCACCACAAGTTTAATATTATTGGGGAAGTACTCATAAACTCCAAATGGGTGTTTTTCGTGTTTACCCAAATGCCAAGGTCAAAAAAATGTACAGAAACAGTAGAAAAAAAGAAGATACACGAAAGAAGCCCTTTTTAAAAAAAAAAAAAAGCGGAAGTAGGTATTTGCATATTCTAAACTTCAAATATGGCTTGTTCAGCATAGTAGGGGCAGTTATCATCGTCGTTGGCTTTTACATGCTACTGTGGGGTAAAGATGATGACCAAGAAGTTCACAACGATTCCCAAGAGAAATCCTGTTCGACTTACAAAGACGAAAATGATGACAACATGCTGAAAGTTAGTTCAACTTCCAAGGAAGTATCGCAGTGCGAACCTTAAAAGACTGAATCATTCCTCTAATAGCTACGGAGAAAAGGTGCCATCGTGATGCAATTCCGACAAAATTCAGATAGAAACCTTGAACATTGAATCATTCCACTCATAGCTTGCACATATCGTTATGCATAAAATCAAGCATTGCTTTGAAACATAACTTTTTAAGATAAGTTGATATTCATGAATTTCCTCTTTTTACTCATTCCCATATTCCTCTTCTAAGGTTTAATATTGTTGATTACTGTGGTTGGAATCAACGGGTCTGAATGACCCACGTTGGCTGTCTTAAAAGGCCACGTTTGCATGTTTAATCTGCCTTTGTTTTCAGTTGTTTTGTATCACGAGTGGACTGTAAGGTTGTAACAGGGACTAGGGTTTTACTTTTCTCTTTTTGTGTAACCCGAGCGCCGACTGAGCAGAGGAGCGGCCATTGCTAGTGATGAAGAAGAAACTTGTACAAGATCAGGAGAAATCAGAGAAAGCATGCTGTTATTGTCCCTTGTTTAAGCAGACTTCTTACTTTTGTGTTGTTTAAATAGGGTTAATTTATTTAACTTTGTACTTGAATGTTTTTGAGTTCAAAATCTTGTGGTCTCTTTGTATTATCTATTGGCAAGTATAGTTTCTAGTTGTTCTTTGTTTACCATTTTTGAAAATAGAAGTGATTGATTGTGAAATCGTTAGACTGATTCCCTTGTTGTGCCTGAAATCCTAAACACTCGACCAGTGAATCCTTGAGGGATTGATTGTACTTTTCAACAATTATTTTTGTCCATGAACCATAAGGTTCCCAAATAATTGACTATATGCCCTTAGATAGTTGATTCTGAAAATCTTTCTAGGACCAAGCCATAAGGAAAGCCTTGATATTATCAACAACAAAGCAAATCTCGTGCAATGGCTTTGGTTTTATCAGTATACTTGACACCTATTTCTTCATTTTCTATGTATTCACATATGCCTCATGTGATACTTAAGCAAGTGTAAAACAAAGAGGAACAACAAGGGACTTTCACAAGAGTTTATGGTGCAGACAAACGCTTGTTCTCTTTGCAGCAGGTACACGAAGTTCGAGGCACCTCTCGTCATTGTTCTGGCTCTAATGCGCCTTACTTTCTCACATTGTATTATAGAAGCTTCTTTGGATCATGGAATCAATTCTCATGTCAATTTTACCATCGACATATCGTATCATGTTCCCTGTTGCCTTCTTTCTCTAGATGCTCGTTCTTTTCCAGTTTATGAAACAAATCATAATGCCTGTGCTTAGGGGAATATAATTGACAGTATCGAAGAATATAATTTCCTTTCCTAAATGCTAGCTAGTGTTTTGTATCCGAAGCGTTAACCGAAAGTGCAACTATTTTTTGATACTTCCTCACTATCCTGGCTATGATGCCAAAGAATCCAAAGAATATAAAGCCTGATAATTTATCACTCCCAACGTTTCCAATGTGTGATGCTATAGCCACAATACCCTCAATTCTCTCCTACAGAAAAGTAACGTCAAAGTTGACATCCTTTCACTCCTTTGGCTAAAATTTTGAGGCATAATTAAAAATTACATGCTAAAGAATAAGAATCTAAGCATTTTTAATTATTGCATCTTGGGTTTCACTTAATAAATGTACTTAGAAAGCTTGAAATATACCTTCTTAATTTTCCTTCTATCAATGTTTAAATTTAACAAGTCATTCTCTCTTCCAAAATTCCAAGAGATGCTAAGGTTTTAGTGATACTAAGCAATTAGGAATAGAACTTGCCTATCAATAAGAGGTGCTCATGGCCTATTCTCATAAGTAACATTGACTTTATTCCAAAACCTAATGACATGAAAGAAGATAAATTTATATGAATTGTGGTTACAATGAAAAGTTCTCAATCAATTCAATGTGGAAAACTCTTATCCCTTAACAACTCAAAGTCAATTGGTATAGAATTGTATGATTCAAGCATGCAATCCCCTTATTCAATAATAGTATGGTTAGCATCTAAAACTGACTAGCCATAAGAGATAGACTAAACTTTCTTAGAGATCACACAGATAAAAGATGATGTTTGTGTAATACTACTACTAAATCTCATGATCACTTCTTTTCAAAATATCTATACTCAATAGCAATTTGGGCACAATTGAAAATTGTACTTAATGTGACACCATCATATCTATCATGGCATTCAAGGATTGGTTGGCTCCTTCATCATGCAAAAGGGAAAAATTTTAGGGCTTCTATTGATAAATTTGTATTTGCACATTTGTTTATACTATTTAAAATGAAAGGAATAATATAATTTTAGAATGAAAGGAATAATATCTATCATTTTAAAATGCTACTTAATGTGACACCATCATATCTATCATGGCATTCAAGGATCGGTTGGCTCATTCATCATGCAAAAGGGAAAAACTTTAGGGCTTATATTGATAAATTTGTGTTTGCATATTTGCTTATGCTATTTAGAATGAAATGAATAATAAATTTTTAAAAACAATGTGAGTTATAAACTCAAGAAGGTCCTTGGAAGAAAAGTAAAACCACAAGTTGAACTGTCATAATTTTTATACAAAAAAGATGTTATAGTAGCACAGCTTCAAGCTATCTTGAATAGGTAGATAAGGAAGAATCAGGAAAAGGTATTGGTGCATTAGAAAGGCCTATCAACCATAGATGCGACTTGGCAGCTTCAAAAGTTGATAAAGCTATGGTACCCAGATATTAACCTTGAGAGCAAGGTTCTCTTTTAAAGGAGGGGGAATTGTTGCTAAGTTATAAGGCCCATTTTGTGTATTGAGTTTTGAGTTGCACTTAAAGTGGTTGGTGTATTGGGTTGTTAGAATAGGCTAGGAACTAGCTCGAGAACAAGACCTGGATAGTCTTATGAGTAAAAAGATCGAGAAGGTGGAAAGAGAGAGCAATTTTTAGGCATAGTCGAAATTGGAGGAATCTCTCCTGCTTGGCAGCATCCCGCAGATACTATAGGCATGTGTGTGTTTGGATTGCGTTGTAACCATTCATCGTGGACGGTATTGTCATAAGCAGTCAAAATCCAATCGCCAAACTGAATCTGTAACTATTGCTTCTCTTTTTAAGTGAAGATTTCCCTCTTGCTCGTAACAATAGTAAGCAAAATGAATGCCTAGGGAGGACTTTCCTAACAAGCAAGATCCAAAAGTTTTGACTCTCTTGTCACCACTCTTGAAGAAACTAAAGATTTCAATTACATGTCACATATCAACTTATAAGATCACTGGAAGCAAACAAAAATAGGTTCACTATGAGGTATCAAAAGGGTCCGTTAGAAACCACACTAAAAACCAAACTAGTATCAGAAAGTTCCAAACTTGGTAATGCCCAAACAAAGCCTAGATCCAAAGAAAAGACTAAAAAGAGAGGAAATTTTTCTCTATGCAAGAGCAGCAAAAAAGCAAATCACTTGGAGAAAAATTCCAAGCAAAAGGGAAAGTTGCAATGCAAGTATTGTCTAAAATTTAACGACTTGGAGAAAAATTGTAGGTTGAAAGGGGGCCACCAAGTGAACTTCATGGATTTATTGGAAGAGCACAGTGAGAAGATATCTAAAAAGATATCCCACTCTTAAGAGTCACCGACTACATGCATGAGATTTATTGGAGGAGCACAGTCAGATTTGTACACAGTGATCATTGAACATTACGGGCTGCTTTGACAATAGGATTCAACAATGACTTCTAGTTGACGATATATGGTGTTAGTATCGATAGTCTACAGAACTAGAATTCAAAGCTCAAATCTTTGATTCCTTGTCATGGATTTCAAATAGCCTGGGGTAGTAGTTTCTGGCTTGATTATCTTCATTTAACTGCGGAGCATAGAAGAAAAGGACCAGTTGTTTATGACCATGTTCAATCCCCTTCCAAGAGCATTAGTTGTGAAAAGGAGCAAGTTGAAATTGATAAGACAAGGGTAAGGCTGAAAATAATGCAATGTATAGTCTGGTTAAGCGGACAAACAAGTAAATCAGAACGAGATGAAAATTGCATATCCATGTAACCTTCGCTCGGATTTTTATAAAATACAGAAGCAGAATTCATCTACATCAAATGTTTTTCTTTTTGGTAAGTCTAAGTTGATCCATATCCATATAGATAGTATCGTGTGGAACTAGTTATTATGCCAACATATAGTACACAGGCAAAATGATATGAAAGTTATCCATCGTATGGGCAACACTATCAATTGCAGAAACAATTTAAGTCCAAAAATGAGTTTGGCAATTGGAGCTTCCAAAGGAGAGTAATTTGCCCAGGAAACTAAAGCCTATTATTTATTTACTTTCATCCAATCTCTTAACTTTCCAAGCGCTTCGACTAAAATTTCTTAGTTGATAACTATTAATGTCTTCCGTGATGTTCAACTACTTCCAAAGATCTCCATCTTTGGCAAGAAAAATAGAAAATTTGAAACTATTTAACAAAAGGTCTCTGGAAGATAAATGTTGTTTGATTTGCTCTTGAATCATAGAAAGTTGACTCAAATGATTGAATATCGAAAAACAAAGGCCTACTTGCGAATAGCTGAATTACAAAACCAGGCTTACTGAAAGAGCAGGACATATATACATGTCGGCAGGCCACAAAATTGTTGTACGATAGAAATTAAAGTATTTTGAGATCGGTTAAAAACAATTAGGCAGCAGGGGGCCTGAGCTCATGATCATGAGATGTATCACGGGTAGCCGGAGGCAAGTACTGCCACATTGGGAGTAAACCATAGCTAGGGAAGACTGCCATCTTGTTTGGTCCAGAATGGTATGCGGCTGGATGGCCCGGCATAAACCCAGGAGGTAGAACGGTCACAGCTTTCAGCTGCTGCTCCATCCTTTCCTTGTCCGCCTTCAGTGTGAGTTTCTCTTTACGAAGTTCATTCTTCTCTTCCTGTTGCAGCAGCAGGAACGAACTCTAAAACTGCCTCTACTAAGCTATCCAGTAATGCAGGTTCATATAAAGGGGAAGGTTTAAACAATTCAATACTTTAATCAAATATCTCGACTAATTCTATCAACTTGTTATGAAAAACTTAGTAGCATTGAATTTCAGAATGTTGCAAAATCAGATGCACAACACATTTTTTATTTCTGTTTTATTCTAACCAACAGCTTATCAAAAAGTTCCTTTTGCTTCAAAAAGGTGCACAGTAATTATTTGGCATGGGATCGACAGCTTCAAACTATCTGGTTTTCAATTTCCTCGAAGTGTGCAATTCCAAAATTATCATATCCCTATAACTTGACTTGAAGAAACCCGTATTAGTCTTCAGCTGATAACAATGTTGAAGTAGAACAATTTAACAAGCACCGGTATTCGAAAACAGTAAGTATATATAGATAATTGCAGGAATAGTAGACAGATTATCAGTGGCAACAACAATTCAAACTGAAACTTGATGTAGTACAGAGTCTGGCAGTCCATGACACCAAATTTGATGTAGGGAAACAGCTTATTTTAGGATTTAAGAAGAGATAGGATTAGGTTTCATGATGGTAGAGATAGGTAAAAGTGGGAAAATAGGGTTTCTAACACGGCAAGGCATAGAGCAGGTTTGGTGTCAAAATACAAGGAAACTCAAAGTTTTTACGAGTGATCTGGATAATGGGGACCCACCCAAGAACATCAAAATAAATATCTCAGTTAAATTAGAAACTACTTAACGAACATATTTCACGCAATTTATAAGATTTGGTTCTGAGAGACAGCAATCAAATTAAACCAGTCTCGCAACCCGCTAAAAGTCACTAAAATTAAATATAAACAGGAGGAAGAAAAAAAAAATCTTCTCTAAGCTTTACCTAACAATTCTACATGTCGCACCTAAAGTTTCCTCAAGCATCAGACATCAATTTAGAAAAAGATATGTACCACACAAACCTTCAGAACAAAATTTCTACAGAAGTATCATAAACATACTCACAATCAAATTGAAAGCATTCGTTCTACATTATAGACAACAAACGTTACCACTAGTAGAACTTGAACTCCTAGTAAGATGTCAATTTCTGAGTCATCCAAACCAAATAACTTATGGCACACAAATAGAGGTCCAAAAACATATACATACGTATAGAACACTACAAGTGGATATAATATGGATAGAAACAAATAATCTTGAAACCTTGATTCAGAAAAAAGTATATTAAAATAGAAGTGCTTCTCACTGCCTGCAACAGTAGTCCAAACTGTGAAGTATTACTAACGCCACAGTGACATGGGCCTGTTCGGAATTACGGGACAGAAGAACCACAAGCCAAAGTAAGTAGAACAGCAATATTTGCTACCAGAAGAATATGAACAACTCGTTTTGCTAGACATTCCCCACGATAATCATGGCTTTTTGTAAGTGGAATCTTTGGACGGGGATTCATAATTGGTACTTGGTAAACATAACAAAGGATGAATTATTAACTCAGTTACTAAAGGCACCAAGCATGAAAGGGACGTGATAATCAACAATTAACTATCAAAGGACACAAGCAATAGTGTTCTACAATTCCAGCCGAGGAAAAAAAAAAACTTTTTCAGCAAAAACACAGAACCATACCATCTATAATCAATTTGTCCACTAAAAACCTGCAACTTTCCCTTCCAGCATCTTTAACTTGCATCTACAATATACAGATTTAATACTTTCCTAAGAAAGACAAAGCATCCTAAAGACACTCCAAGTCATCTAAAATCTGTAGTAGCTTCTACTCCAGGTACAGATTTTTGAAAATAAAATTTTATTTGATGTAAAGCAAATGCCTAACAGACAATTTCTTTCCACAAATTTAAGATGCATGCCTGACACAGCCACTGTTAATATCATTTTAAATTTATCCTTAAAAGGATCGTTTCTCACAAGTGATAATCATCAGCCCAAAGGATCTCAATAAACTAAGTGATGTCCTCCGTAAATGAAAACTATAAAAGACAAAAGTATGAGCAACAAACTTAGGAACATGGAGTAAGGAAAAAACATAGGATTTAGGATCAGAGCATAAGTGTTCTCTCAGATCAAGTAAACAAGTACCATGGGCATTAGTAAAGCATTAGCTGTCAAAAGGAATGTTAAACTTCATGTGCAATAAAATCCATTGTATACAACTAACCTTTAGACTTCTTATTTCCTCTAATAGCTTTTCATTTGTTTCTTTAAGCTCTTGAGATTCAGATCTTAGTTGGTTCAATAATCTGATGGCATCATCAAGCAAAGCTTGCTTGTCAGTCTTGAAAGGTCTCCCAGGATCCAAAATAGAACTCAATTCTAGAAACCTGTATGAGCCATAACCAACAACTGATCTTTCATTATTACCTCAATTAGAGAAAGTGATAGACACAGAGAGAGAAAAGGGAGAGTAAATGAATAAATGTAACCAACTAGTCCAAGGATCACCATCCATGGGAACAAAATGGGCAAAAATCTTACTTCTATAAATCAGCTGAATTTTTTATTAACAGCCCGCAAACATCAAATCTCTTTTCCACTCTGTGGAACTATAAATTTAGACATCAGAGAAGTTCAAGGACTTCGAAACCCCTTATGCAAAGAATTGCATGATCCGATACAAAGCATAATTCTATTGCTTCGTACTTTTAACTGTAAATGGAGATTGCTTTAAAGTCAACTAGAAATGCTAGAATCGTTTCTAGATGAATTGCATGATCTGATACAAATCATAATTCTATTGCATACGTACTTTTAACTGTAAATGGAGATTGCTTAAGAGTCAACTAGAAATGCTAGAAGTTTTTCCAGATGAATGAAAAAAAGAGGCGGGGTGGAGGTTGGAAAATGGGGGTATATTTGAATTCTAAAACTCAACACCACATTAAAACCATGAAAAGACACAGAATGTGACAAAACTAGTTGCATGCCTGTCATTTAATCTCTCCCTCCGCAATCTCTCACGACAAGCTTTAGATCTCGGCCTGCTGCAAGAATCATCACGCCCCCTAAATGTAATCACCATAACATCAATCAAAACATGGAAGAGCACAGCAGGTCCAACAATCAATATCACAAAAAGAAATGGGCGTGGATCACATTAAACACAAGAGTTATATGGACATTTGATATCATCAGCCAGCAATACACTACCTAGTCCTTCTTTCTCTCTCTTTTCCCCCTTTTGGGTGCACCCATTGGACGAACCAAATCAGTTAGTGCAAAGTTACAGTTTTTTTTATAGGCAATTGCCAATTGCAACTCCATGCCTTGCGAATGCAAATGAGTCAAACTCTAATGAGAATACAAATGCCAAGATGAGCCAAAATGCAGATGCTACAGCTAACGGTTCCCGTGGGTAACTTAAGGATGGAATATTGGGTTAGTTGGGACCGATTGATAACTAAATTCTGAAGTACAGCTTCAACAAATTAAAAACTTAATTTTGCCTCCATGAATTTAGGAATGTAATACAAGAAACCACGGTGTTCCCTACTATAAACTAAGGCTTAACAACAATGCCTAATTGATCGAAAACCTTAATTTGTACACATTGTGCCAAAGTGTTTATCCTACATATAACATCAAAAAGCAAACGGCACAAATTGAAGCCAATAAACAGGACCATAAATGATAAAATTTGAGCACGAAAAACCATATCAAGTGATACCTCTTCCGCGAGCACTCTCTGTCGCCAGATTCTCGGACTTGCCCCGACGAAAAATCTATCTCAGCGCCAGCGCTGCAACCATTCGAATAAAACAGTGTAAATTCTTAACCGAAACAATCTCGGATTCCTTTCGTACAAACCGAATACTAAAATCAATCAGAAACTAGTCCTTCTTAGACAAGCGCAACATGGAATTGAAGGGAAACAGAACGAAAGGCCATGGGGGGAGGAAGGGAATTAGATAACCTGTGATTGGGCAAACAGAATTCCGGCGAAGGGTTGTCTTCGATGAAGCTGTAATCAAGAAGATCCCAGCAGACGCTGTCCTCCAACGGCGGATCCATTTCGTTAGCAAATTGGAATGGACAACTAAAAATTGTTGTCAGTGATTGGACAAGTATTGGAACGAAAGTCCTGCGCAGAAAAAGCGAAGGGGCAATTGGAAAAACAAGAACATCCCAATAAGGCTGCACCACGTGGAAGGTTTCTATCAGGATCGAGTGTTGTTGCTCGGCGCGGCGTCTTTATTTGACAGATTTCATATCTCCCGCAGTTGGTTCACGTTGTCCGCGAGGACGCCCTCCCACTAGCAACAATTGTGCCACGTTTTCCTTTATGGTCGGCCTCAAAATAAGGATCCCAATATCTTCATTAATAAGTTGAGATTTATTAACATCATCTTAATATAACTCTTTATCATGATAGTCAAATTATTACACTTTCATTCAAATTAATAAAAACTCATAAGAGGTGTTAAAAGAAATTTTGTCTTTAATAACATGTTACAAGACATTTTATTAAGTTTAAAATTTGATTTAAAAGATGATAAAACATTTTCATCATATAAATAAAATTTTTAATATATTTCTTAACAATGTAAGATTTATTGCTTACATCTTAACACTATGTGAGCAGTGCATTAACTCAAATTAATAAAAACTTATGAGGATATTAAAAGAATCTTGACTCTGATAGCATATTAAAAGAATTGTTATTTAAATCAAATCGTTATTAATAATATAATATTACATTTATCAATTACATGACATATTCGGTGCAAGGAATAATGTTTGAAAACAGAGGTTCTCCCCCTTACAATACATTTAAAAGGAAGATTGAGTTTGACTTTCTTTGGAAAACATTTAGGGAGCTGGGGAAAACAAGAGGTAGAGATAAACAAAGAGTAAGTGGATAAGGGAAAAACATGAAATGGACTGAATTTCCATTGAACTTGTATACGAAATCATGACTATTATTTTGGGTAGAAACATTAGCTTTAACGTTTGCAGAGAATCAAACTGCTGAGCACAAGGCTTCTGTTCAAGAATATGTGACATAATCAAATGACATGAGCTTCATTCTTAAGCTTGTCAATAAGTTCGTCGACGGAAGAGACTAAGACTCCTGCTTTTCTCTTGGGAGGTTCCGTAACTTGCACTATCTCTAAATCGGATTTGATTTCCACGTTTAGGTCTTGTGGGATGAATTTCTTTATCGCCTTTGACTTTGCCTTCATTATGTTGGGGAGTGTTGCATACCTCGGCTGATTCAACCTCAAATCAGTGCTGCATCAAATGAAACTCATCAAAGTCACAAGAGATTTAAGTTAAAAAGCAAAAGACAACTCAATAATGTGGAACTCTTAGGAACTCTGCTCATTGCTTATCTCCTTCGGATGCAGGAAGTTAGAGGTTGGCTATAGAGTAGGAAAACGTTTTCAATCACTAAATGAGTAGTGCTAACTCAGAGCAAACAATATATACAACGTTTCAGAAAAGGTGAGACTCTAGATCCTCCAAAATATTCAGTCGCCATTTATAGGCATTCCAAGAACATGGCACTGATGAGTTAGTTTGACCATCATAACAAAAGTATTATCAGCCAAGTCAAATCACATACCCCAAAAAATGGCACGCAATTCGAAGCTGCCAATAGAACAAATCAATATTTTCAGCATATAGCAGAGACAGCACTTTGAATGGTCATCCCAGAACAAACAATACAAATCAAATAAGAGATGCCAGCACCTGAACGATGATTCCAGCATATTGATGTTGCTTGATGATGACAAAAACCATTTGATCATCACCCTCATAATAATATGAGCAACGATAATGCAAATGTAGTGGTCAAGATAAACATGCAAGTCACTTCCCACAATGCTACACGACCAAGGTTGTTGTATTCCATTAGAAATTCAATTTTTTTGGAAGGGAAGGTAAATCTGAGGAGGTTTTCGGTTGGGGGGAATGGTGTTGGGTTGACAACTTGAATTCTAGAAAACAGCCATCCAAAACAAACCAAGTGTATTTAGGAGGATTCAAAAAATATGGAGCAATCAGCCTTTGTCCAAGGTTTGTGGATTGAGCTAAGTCTCAAGTTTGAATCATATCAATCAAAAACCTAAGATTAACCAACCATTATAAATTTTTTATAACTGACTTCCTCTATATTACATCATACAAATCTCAACCTTTTGAAGACTCTATAAACTTGCACGCAATAAAATAGATTATTCCTAGATGTAGGCTCAATTATGGGTTAAGCTAACCACGGAGATGGCCATTGAGCACACAACTCATAAACAAGCCTCTAAATAAAATATTGATATAGTTATTCCCCAAAAGTAAATCCTCACTGAAGAATACCCTAGAGCGAAATGAATTATGATAAGTGTTTTCTTAACTGTTTGTAACAGTGTCCACAAGGATGAAGAACCAAGAAAGAGAATGTTTACAAGTTGTTATGGGATATGTCCAGATTAATGTAGCACACTTTCAGCTGTCCTATCATCAGTCAGAATCAATTC
The DNA here is from genome assembly GCA_028551485.1 of Casuarina cunninghamiana. Lineage (NCBI taxonomy): Eukaryota > Viridiplantae > Streptophyta > Magnoliopsida > Fagales > Casuarinaceae > Casuarina > Casuarina cunninghamiana. The sequence goes on along the minus strand of CM052369.1, from coordinate 11,481,996 downwards.
ACGACACCAAAACTAGAATGTTCTTGCTACCATACTCTGGTCATTAGATATCCCCATTTTTTAATATCACAACATCCAAAGATCAACCATATGCGAAGCCACTTCTCTAACTTCTGCACAATCAACTCATATGACAAATTCTTCTAGCTTCATCGACATGCATCTAATGAAGGTTATACTCAAATAACAAGCAAATGTCTACAAGGTTTCACCAATTTCCAATGAAGTACTGGCTTTTCTCTTTGCAAAACTTATTGCGCTGAGTTAAATAACAATCCCCATTCTCTTTGTCATAACGAAATTTTTTACCATCTCACCTAGTTCCCTCCAGTTCAGCATTTATAGCTCCAGGAACTGAGATCGGCCAATACAACAAACTACCAAAAATACTAAATCAGGAAGATCCTCCGGCAACAGAGGTCTCTACTTGAAATAAAGCTCATCTTCAAATGACCATTCATCCATGAAGGTGTACTTGCAAGGATATGAACAATGTCAATATCGCCTGTCTTTCTAACATAGTTATTCTTGAATGTATCTCAACAAGTGTAATAAATTTTTGAAGCAAAAGCTGTTAAAAGGTACACGGATTCTTCAAACTAAAAGGCAATGTTCCAAAAAATGTTTCCAAATGTGAGTTTCAGTCCATTTAACGCGATACTTGAATACAAATATAACAAATACATCAACGAAGTTAAAAGAAAAGTTATCTCAAAATTTGGAACACCAGAAATGCCACAAAATTAAGCATGTAGATTCAAGAAATGATTATGAAACAAATGGCTGGAAACAAAATGCACTGAGAAAGAGCCTGCTTATTCCAACTAGCATAGTCCATTTAAAACAGCTATTAGAAACCAAAATAATAATAATAATTTCTGCATCATATACTCAAATCAGGGTACCGGTAAAAGCCTGTTGCAAGAAGCAAAGGTGCAGCATACGCCTAAATACAAAATCAAATAAGGATCTGACACTTACGTGATTACAGCTGGTAAGTCCAAGGACAAGGTCTCAAGACCACCATCCACTTCTCTATCCACTGTTGCTACTTTGTTTTCCATGTCCAGCAGAACCTACTAGATTGCAGCAGTAAGTCACATTGAGACAAATTTTCAGGAGGGGGGGGGGGGGGGGGGGCGGGGCGCGGGGTGGAGAAGAAGAAAAGAAGAAAAACGAAAAAAAGAAGCAAACTAAACAATGAGAACAACAGAAACATCAGGAACCCCTTGCTTGAAAATAAACTGATCGTTAATGAAGTAAGGTTCAGAGAGCAATAACTAGGGAACAACATCAATTATCTTTGTTCATCTAAAATCTAACCCTTCCATTTGATGTTCAAGCCAGACAGCAATACAAAAGACGGCAAACAACCAAATAAGAAGGAATGAATTTGTTTATCCTAGTAAAGAAGCAGCTCATACTTTCACAAGACCAAATAATGGACCACTCTTCAGGTACAACTTTTAGAAGTTTCGGACAAACCTTCGAAGCAAAGGTTCCCTGTGGCCAACCAAGAAGCCCCGCCACCATTTGCCCTGTTTGATTGCAATCATCGTCAATGGCCTTCACAAGAAAAAGAAAATTAGCAGGAGTTACTCTTCCACATGTATACGGAGCCCCAAAACACAGTAACGAAATTAAGGTGATAATAAGGACTTACAGATATAAAAGTACAACTAAACAACAAAAATAAGATGTTCAACTCCTATTGCAGAACCCTCCCGTTTGGTTCAGAACTAAACATGCAATTCAACCTTTAGAGTCAATCCCATAACTTCACCCATCAAATTCAACTCCCGGTACAAAAATAATTAACAGCCCAAAAACAAAAATCTCCCGACCGTAGAGACGGAAAGCGGTCTCCCGATCACAATCAACTGGTTGCTCTGTTCATCTAATCAAACAGACCCCAATCCCACAACTTTACAAGTATTACGACCAACAATCCATAATTTCGAGCAAAACCAAAAAACGTATTAGTCTAAGACTCAAATTGAATTACCTGTTTGGAAAAGAAAACAAAAGTACCGCATTATAACACCATTACTTACAGAACCTCACAATTTCAAGCAAGATAAAAGCAACCCATTCCTCCAAAACTCAAAATTGACAAACCTGTTTGCCAAGAATGAGAAGCCCAGGCTTTTCAATCTCCACCAGCGCCTTCAATAGCTTGGCAACAGAGAGCGGGTACAGAGCGCCAGTGGCCTCCACGTGAATGCCCCTATCCGCGCCCATAGCGAGCCCAGTTCTGAGAGTGTCCACGCACTGCGCTGCACCCATACTGACCGCCACGACCTCCGAGGCCAGGCCCGACTCCTTGATCCGCAGAGCCTCCTCGAGCGCAATCTCGCAGAAGGGGTTCATCGACATCTTCACGTTCTTGGTCTCCACTCCCATCTGAGAAAATTTTTAAAACGAATTATTCTCCAAATATCAGAAAGAAAACAGACAAACAGTTTGAGAACCACGGGATTCTGTGTCTTCCTCACCTTGTCGGGTTTCACTCTGATCTTCACGGCGTAGTCGACGACTCGCTTTATAGCCACCATTATCTTCATCTTTGTTGAGATTTTCCGGTGTTGTTTGGGAAGGCTGGAGAGACTTTGAAGGTGACAATCCGTAGAATCGCCGCAGCTCGAAGAGGTTGTGTATACTTTAAACTCTTCGAGTGGCGAAGAGAACCAGCCAAACACGTAAGCTAATTGATTCTCATCTGGGAGGCATTGTATTTGTCTTAGGTTCGAGATTGGACAGAGTTTTGATAAAATTCCTAAATTTTTATTGAGTCTTTTTGAAAAATATATTTATCATGAATTATAACTTACTAAGGATAATAAGAATAATATAGGAATTGTAGAAACTAAAGATTTAGAGTATCTAATGAGCACAGAGAGAAGGAAGGGAAGGAAGGGGCTTTTAGGGCATGTTTCAATGTCCATTTGGGATATAGATAGACTGTTTTCAATAGTTTAACGATTTCCAAAATAGAAAGTTGGAAAGTGCATTTGATTTATAAAACATATTTTAAAATTTCGCATTTGTACATGTTCTCGGGATCTACAAAAATAAAATTATTTAGTAAACATGTAGAAAAGGTATTTTTAAAAAACAAGAAAATCTACATTTTAGAAAAACCGTTATTTGTGTTATTAGGTATAAATTTTAAAGAAGAAAGAAAAAAATATGCATAGTCGTGTATGTCACACCTTAGAACTATCATAAAAAGTAAGAATTGATAAGGATGCATTTTCAATGAATCGATCGTATCAACATCTTTATCTTTACTATAATTTTCATTCTCAATAAAGTTATGTTTGATATCATAGAATAACACTGTACATGCATATTTTTCTTTATGTAAAATTTATTTATGATTTACTTAAAATAATTATTTTTTTAGAATACTTCTATAATGTAGGACAAAAATTTTAACTTAGTCATGTGTTCTGTTTTAATTTAGTCATGTTACAAAAAGATTGCTTAACCAACTAACTTAGTGGTAAGTTAGAATTGGAGTTCGAATTAGAGTTGGGTGTATATTGTAATATTAAAAAAATTAAAAATTATTTGTCAAGTAATTTGCAAAAATATTATTTGTCAAGTTTATTAAACTTGACCAGCTAGTTAAGTTATATTCTTCTAGTAGAAAATGAAAAAATACATAGCCACACAGAGAAGGAAAAGCTGATCTCAATAAATACTGAAAGATGAAAACTATTCTCTTGGCACTCACTTCCCACGAAGACATAACTGTGCAGGTGCGTCTAAGGTGCAAGTGATTGTACTTTCAGCTTCAATGGCAAAAAGCAACTTTTATCGGGACTTGAGCAAAAGATAACACAAGACCACCCCACCTGACCCATTCTGCAGATCTTGATTCATTTTGGGGCAAATGTAGCAGAGTGCAAGCTTTTTCGTACCTTTCTGTGGTTGGGGCAAGAAGTACTTCGTTCAGTATACATCTGTAAAGCGGGGAACAGGTAGGCTATGCTTCCCCATACCGTTTGTTCACATGGGCATTGTAAAAGAACCAAAATAAAGGAAAGGAGAGGCAAGGGTCGTGAGCTCCAGTTCTTGTCTGCTGACGATAATGGAAAACCCTTGAAAGACTAATCCTGAAAAAGTAATTGATTTGCTCTGAAGAACCCGGCAGAGAGATTTTGCGTCCCCGTTTTCCATCGCTATTGACTGATGGAAAAGTGATTTCTTAACTCACAACCCGTGTGGCTCTGCTCCATTCACCTTTTCGGGGAGAGAGTGAGCATATTCAGATGTGGCGTGATCGTTTGATAAAACAGGACTGAAAAGATTGAGCGGAAGAGAAGTTACAGTTGAGATGATGCTTGAAATGACCAGTAAGAAATCTGATTGCGTCCCCACGTTACCCGCAGACTTATAGTACTTCCACCAGTTCTGCCTCAGAACCTTGACTTCACTGCTGCATATTGGGGCATTATGATTCCATCTCCTTTCAGATTGACGAAATGATGGAAATTCGCCCTTGTGGGATATTTAATATGCTGCCGAAGTATGACTATACATACTGGAGATGAAACTAGAGGCTGCACTTAGAAACACACTTTCGTCTTCAATGTTTTGGCTCATTTAGATTGTAAGGAGTTGAAAGTTTAGTTTCTGAACTAAAATCTCAACTTCTCCTATGATGTCAATCCAAGGCCTCTCGTTGACATTTCTTCATCATCAATGGAGAAATTGTTTCCCCTCTTTTGCTCTCCAATTTCTTGCTTCTCACACGTTTTTTTGCCTTATTCTGAATTCGTTGTCTCTTCCTCTTCTCTCTGTGTCTACCATCCATCGCCGTGGGAGATATAGCTAGAGAGAAGAAAGAAAGGGGGGGACTGGAGAAAAGAGAAACAAATATGAGGGGGATAAAGGTGCAAAGGCTTTTCTCGAAGCTTTGAAATTGACAAAAATACTGATGTAGATTTCAAATCGAGAACATGTTATAACCTAACCTTTATGTTAAACAGGTAAAAGCTAAGAGTTTAGTAAATATTTAAAATACTCTTACTAATTTTCAAAATTCTAAACCATTTCTCCAAAAAAAGTGGGTCAACAGTTCTTTTAGATGTGACTTCCACAATGTCAAAATAAAAAAATTTCTCAAACACCGAGTATAAGTTTATTTTCTCAAACTTCAAAACGATATTGTTGCATAAAAATGGTAAGCCCGTTAATGGCGTAGATTTCTTATATTCTTAAGATATGTAAATGAAAGTTTGTTTAAATTAAAAAAAGTTTCTTTTAACCCTTGAATTAGCTTTTGAGTTAGGCTTAGGGCATTCTATCTTAAAATATTTTAATATTTATTAACATATAATTAGAGAATAAAACCTAATATATGAAAACTAAAGAACATCATTTTCTCAATATCCCTTCTCAACCTAATGTTTTATACAAGTCAAGCATTCCTAACTTGTTAAAGAGAAAATGATGTTGTTGAACACCCAAAGCTTTAATTAAAAAAGTTTGCAAGTTGCTATTTAGTAGAAATATCAGCTGTTCTAATAACACTTCATACAATCTTCTCTCATATAAAATGATAGTTAACTTTAGTATGTTTACCCTTTTTATTCATAAAAAAACTACTAACAATTTTAACGGCTAATTCACTATCACAAAAAGAGCAACCAATCTCAAGGACTTGACTTGCAAGTCATCAAATAATCCTAATAGCCAAATAATTTTACATGAAGTTGAAGTCATGGCTTGATACTCTACACTTTCAAGAAAAGCTTAGATTTCTTGCACTTCCAAGAAATTAAGGACTCATAATTTAACATACAAACTTGTAACAAATCTTTTACTCATCTTGCATATCGTACTGTCTATCTTTATCATGAGGCTTATAACTAAAGAGTTCTTGATGTTCTTGATGACATGAAGAGTAGTTTCTTAATGAGACTGCTTAAGAGTGTGCATAAATTGGTTCAAGATCTAGAAAGCATAGCTGATGTCGAGCTTGGTCATGGAGAGATATATTAATCTTCTGATCAATTGTTGGAATCCTAGAACATCCATGAGTACAAGATCATCCCTTTCTTTCATCTTGTTAAAGGCTACATTATCATCCTCTGAAGCATGATAAAGGTTTGTTCCATGGGAGTTTCCACAAGTTTAAAATTGAAAAGTCCACACTTTTGATGAGCTTCAAGGCATACTTTCTCTAATTCAAGACAATACCGGATTTGGATGTGTTGAACTTAATTCCAAGAAAATACTTTGTTGGACCAAGATTTTTCATCCAAATTTAATTTGTAGACAATTTTTAAACTTAAGAATAGATAGCTCATCCCTTTATGACGATAATATCATCAACATAAATGAATGCAATAAGAATGTCCTTATCAATCTATTTAATGAACAAGGAGATGTTATGATAAGATTGATGAAAACTAGTATCAATAAAAACATTTAAGAACTTATGCAATCATTGCCACGACACTTGTTTTAATCCTTATAAGGATTTTCTCAAGAAACAAACTTTCTTGCCCTTTCTCTAACATATTCTTTCTAGAATCCTTATGTAAACTTCTTCAATAAGGTCTTTCTCAAAAAAAGATATTGTCCACAACTATTTAGTGTAATTCTTAGTGATGAATCCAAGCAATAGTTACCAAAATACGTACACTGACCATCTTACCAATTAGGTTGAAGGTCTCCAAGAAATTGATTTCCTCTTTTTGACTATGCCTCTTTATTACCAATTTTGCTTTATATCTCTTTGTGCTCCTATAATAAGAAAAATGAGTTTAGGCTAACTTTCCGGCGGCTCTTAGGAGGTTTGTATGACAGGTACAATCGTGTTATCAATAAACAAACAACAATTTTGCTGATTGATCTGTTTGTGCCCACCGTGAGCTCATTGAATGTATTTGATAACCACCCCAATAATTATCTTCAAACTTGTTCGATGATCATTACAAATGGAGGCTGCCTTTGCTAAACAAGGTTTATTTTCTTTTTACATACTTCTCAATTGTTTTCACAAAGAATTTAGATATTTAAAGAAATACTTTCATGTAGACATTACGTTTGACACATTTTTAAAATGTAGCATTCACTCAAGTGATTCTCAATTTTCTCTTCCGAAACACTTCTCAAAATCTTGAATCCTGCATGGTGTCAAAAAGAAACAAACCTTTAAGTTCTTAGACTCAGAACACTTAAAACTACCGAACACGTTATGCTTTATGTGAAGCAACCTCCATGAGTTTTAAGTCATTTTCATCAGGTTCCTCAAGTTTCAACTTTGGCAACAATAACTAAATGTTTTTTGTTTTTTGTTTTTTTTTTCAATCATATCACTTTACCACACTTTTGACTAATTTCCTAACAAGAACAATGTAATGAACCAAACCACTAAGTTAAAAGGCCTAATCTTATAGGTGTGACGGGCTCAATTATTTTTAGACTGTAACAAACAATGTGTAATATAAATCATATTACTAAAAGATCATAAAGAAAAAAAATCATAAAAACTATGAAATGAAAACGACCATCTTCCAAGCCTTTGAGACAATAGTTTATTTTAGGAAATTATTAAGAAAAAATAAGAGAAAATAATCAACTTGGAAAACGACAACTCAGAACAATCATCATACAAACTTGAAACTCACGAGGCTTCCTGAAAATACTTTAAAATTTTATGGCAATAATTGGCGTTTTTCATTTGGTGTTTGTTAACTTCTTGGTTTAATGTAGTTGTCATTCGTAAAAGCGCCAATAACAAAGCCACGCACCATATACAAACTTAAGTTTGCCTCGAGAAGTCATGCCTTATCGGGCACGTTACCTGTCATTACCTTTGCATATATTAGAAATACGGTGATTTGAAAAAAAAAAAAAAAATAAAGAAAGAAAGAAAGAAAGAAGTTTGACTTCAAGAGTACGAATTTGAAATTTACGAGAAATAATAAAAAGAAGAAGACTTCTTAAGTCTAGATACTCTTTAATTCGTAATAAATAGTAATAAGAGTACGCCAAACGCATAAGAAAAGTCAATACGACCCAAAACATATCTGATATGGCTCAGACATGATGTGTCCATATGATTACGCCCTCAATCATGGGTAAATAGATGATTCTCGCAATCTAAAAGGATCATGGGTTATTTCTTGATTGCCAACCGTGTATGACCAAACTATATTCCCCCCTTACCAGCAAACATCATTCACACAGGAAGTTCGTGGCTGTATGATTGGTTCAGAGAAAAAGTGCCCCCTCTTTTCCTTCTTCCCAATCAAAAAGAACGATGCCTCCTCCTTCCTAAGCTTTATTTTAACCCCCTCGGATGCTCCTAGCTATTTGGTCAATGGCATTGGGGGCCTCTCCCTAATCTTTGCCACGTCCAGGGTTCTAACACTGTCATTATTGTCATCTTGTGGTAATTCTTTGTTGCTCTGAACAGCGGGACAGACAAAACGAGGATCAAAGTAGAAAAATAAAGGGAAAGAAACATGTACAGGTGGGGACGATTTCAGCAATGATGCTTATAATCATGGCTGTTAGTCATTTGGAACAGAGAAGCAGCCCCTAACGGGCCTAATTCCATGCCATCATATTGTCAAGTAATCGAATAAAGCTATTCTTTCAAATATCCACTGAATATGTTTCTGTTTAAAAAAGAATCCTATATCCTCTCAATAATACATCTGAAATCTCTAAATCACAAAACATTCACTAATGAAATGGCAAAAAGCAAGAGGGGAAAGGGTTCTATGACTCTAAAGAAACTGGTAAAATGGAACTTCTGGATCTACTACCATGTCCAAAAGAGAAAAAGGACCTCCGGACTCTGCTACTGCAACCTTCAAGGGGACTGACCTCACTGACTTGCCTGTTTTGTCTTAAAGCCTCTTGAATTGCTAAGTAGAGCTGCCGATCCGTGGACGAGTCCATTGAGAAAGACCTCCTAATGGGTTGGACTGCAAACTGATCATCTTTGCCTCTCGCATCAATGAATTCATCTCCCATGCTTGTAACTTTATCAAACTTCCTTGCCTTCTTCTGCCCGCTTCTGTGCTCTAACTTCCTCGGAGAAGGACTAATGGAACGCGTAGACGCTTCTCTTGAATTTACAGATCTTTGTTGCGTTCCAAGTAATGTTTGATTCGGAGAATAGTCGTTACCCAATTCAATCACCACGAAGTCTTCATCACCACCAATAAGATTATCGGAATATGGTGTTGGATCTTCAGGGGTAGAGCTCGGAGCAAGTACTAGATCGGCATGGAAACGGGAGGTGGCCGAAATGCTTGTTCTACAAAGTGGGCAATTAGCATTGTTTTGAAGCCAAACATCGATGCAATCAATATGAAATACATGGCTGCAGCTCGGTATGATCCTTAGCCTCTCATCCTCCTGAAATTCATTCAAGCAAACTGCACACTCGCAAAAGCTTCTTTCTCCAAAGTCCTTGCTGCCTTTTTTCTTGAACTGCAATATTGGGATTGACCGGATCACTGACTCGTCGAGTCCTCGACTCACTATCCCCGGAGAGTAGACCATTAAAGATTCTTCCCGGCGTCTGGACAGCGAAAAACGTCTTAGAAGATCAATACGGTGCCAACCAAGGCAGCACTTGATGACAAAGACGTAGTAGCTAACAAGCAAGAAAGCCGTGGCCATGATTCCTATTACGGCAACAGCAATAATGGGGAAACTGGTGTCCGAGGAATGCGTGGTAGGCTGAAAGATAGAGTTTCCGGGACTTGTCATTGGAGAAAGAGCTTCAGAGACATGGATCATGTAGCTTTTGCTTAAAAGATCCATGACACAGGTTTAAGGAAAATGCGAAAAAGTGGGTTTTCTTAGATCTTCAATATATACAGAAAGCAGATTGATATAGGAGAAACAATAAACTCAAAAGATAAAAGCAACGGTACTACTGAGGAAAAAGGCCTTGAAAACTTGTGATAGATGAAGTGGTTCGGAAGGTGTAACAGAAATGAGTCACTAAGGGAGCTCGGCGAGAGAGAAAAGTCAGTTTCAGTTGATGAAAGAAATGTGGAGAAGAGCCGTGAAATCAACGAAAGATACAGAAGTAAGGAGAAAGGAGCAGTAGAGAAGAAACCCAACTGGCTTTTAATGAGGGGCTGTAGTGGGAAACACGGAAGACATTGGAATTCAATGACATAGCTGCTGAACTTTCACTTTTTTAATGGAGTCTGAGCTCAGACTACGCAGTTGGTGAATTTCTCTCGGGTTCCCACGAGAAATTTGGGTAGAAAATTGTTGCAGTGTCTCGATTATTGTACGTTTTTTTAATATAGCAGACACCTATGGTAGTAATATAAAAATGAAATGACAGAATGGACGGCTCTTTATGATGAATGATAAGGGCGTTTCATATTTGCATGTCAAGATGGTGGGCGACCGTGATGGATGAGGTAAAATGTATCCTACAAACCAGTTAAATACATCACAAGTATCTCATTATTCCATCATCAAGACCTTAAGTGTCAAAGTTTTTAATACTATACGAAGGAATCAGCAACAATCATGAATGTTGTTGGTTGAGAATTTATCTACCAAAGAACGGTGACGGTGCCAAATAAAAAAATAAAACGTAGGGCAAGGAAAAAGACCATTGGGATCTTTGAACTAGCTGGTTTAGTATTCTTTCTTTGTTCTTTATTTGAGGAACTAACAAATAATACCTTGATTATCACGACATCATTGACCATTCCTATTCTATTTTTGTAATGAAAGTACTACATATAATTGTATTACTACTGCTAAATTATGGAAAGAAGACAAAAGGCAATCAAAAGAAACGGTAGGGTAAAGGAGTTGGCAGCTTAGAAATACAATTGACTTTTCGTAATTGATCCACCCATAATCATCATCTATCAAAAAAGCAAAAAATGGGTCACACCCACATGCAAACCACCGTTGAATTTCTTGGTCTGGCCTGGCCAATTTTTATTAAGAACGTAGGTTCTAGGTTCGCCCTCTGTAGCATTCACATCATGCCTGCCTTACCGGCGCTGTACGAGTTTGAAAATCTTGAACAAAAATCATGGAAGGACTCGATACACAATTAAGGGCAAATTCCTGTTGCTGGGCCAGGGAGAAACCTTTTTGTGAAGCAAAGGGCTGCAAAAAAGTCAGAACAATCCTAAAAGAGAACGTTTTCGAAAAGCAGAGCCGACACTATCACGCTTGCGTGTTGACAAACCGTGGCAGGACATGGCTCATAGATAAGAAAAACAGCAACTCCCGCTCTTCTTTTTCAAAAAGGTGTTTCGTTCTGGACTCTGCAGTCAAAGGTTGAGTGCTCTGCAAAGAAACTTCCCCACCCTTTTCTACAGATTTTCTACACGGTTTAAGCTTTTCGTTCACATCACATCAACCCAAACGTCTACAAATCAAGAGCCGAAAGTCCCCTTCTATTTGTCTCTAGAATATTTCCATCCATCAATCCGGGGATCAGATTAGTGAGTGCTTGTGGTATGAAGAACAGTAACATTGATTTGCCTTCTATTTCCCAAAAAGAAAAAACAAAAAAGAAGAAGAAAGAAACATCGGGTTATCCGTTTCCATCAAATCGCTGATGGTGTTGGCATCTCCTTCTCAATCAGTTCTCATTTTACACTCAGCGTTCCGAATCTATCTAAAAAGAAAAAGAAAACCATGTCTTTTTCTAAGTTAGTTGACTTGCCTCTCACGATGGATTGGGGTTCATTTAGATAATGGCTCGCCCATAACAGGCTGAGCATGTTGTTGTTAGATGTTTCTTCTGGTTTTATGACACCTTTTGATTTAACTAATATGCCCACGCGGTTGTCCACAATACGTATGGAGGAATCAAGTGGGTGCAACCAACAAGCGACGGATGGTAAGTTGGACAACAAATGAAGTATATAAAAGCTCCGGAACTAAAAAATGACTGCAACGTCGTATTAAATATGCAGACCTGATTCAACGAAGAGAATTTAAAAAGCTCAGTCCAGTGAGGCACATGGGTGAAGGCAACAGCTGTTGAATGGCAGTTTCATTGGATGAAGAGATACAGGGACGTCAGAAAATCTGAAAAATCCTTAAAATTTTCAAATGCGAATTCAACATCTTATATTTTTGACAAGTCCTTTCAAATGCTTCTCTCTCTGTCTCTCTCTCTAGCGGGCTCTACAGAGGAAAAATGACGCTTTGCATGAATACTGAAAGTTGGCAGAACTAATTATATATACCGCTACGTGAATTACTGTGGTCAACCGTACGCATCCATATCACGTGGGTGCTTCCTTTGGGGCTGTAAACACGTGAGCACGGACCGAACATGTTTCCGCTCAGGTTTTCTTGCACCCTTCCGGTTACCACCGAAAGTTAACATGGCTAAGTGCATGTGCTGTCACATGTATGGGAAAGCCGACCACGCAATCTTCCTACGCATTCTTATCCTACAATGTCTACACAGTCAAACTTTGTCCAAGTTGTCATCTCCGGTGTGTTTTTGACAGCAGGGATCTTTGTTTTATCCTGTCCAAATGTTTAATAGATTGAGATTCGAATCACAAGATGTGGAATTAACATATTTTTGGTCTGCAATGTGAACACAAGTTATTTATTCCTTCATCTCGGTATGCAAACTGAGACTGGGTAAAACTTAACCAACCCAAGAGGGATCAAGAGTTGACCAATTAATCTAATTGCTCCTATTTAGGTTAGTCAAACGGAGGACAAATTAGAGTAAAGAAAGGTGCAGGGGATCATGATTTGACAAGACGGATTGCAGCCAAGGCTATTCACGTTGACTTCCAAAAGAGCCTTGACAGGGAAGGCATCACCGGAGCTTCCTAGAGCAATCTGTGGACTGAAATTCTACAGACAAGTTCATTGAACCTTCTATGGTGCATTTCTGCGGAAAGGGAAGTCGACCGGAATCAATGAACGGGATTAAAGAGAGACCCAGAAAAGCCTACTGGGCATCGGGCTTCAGATGTAAAGCCCACTCTGTTCTTCCCCGACACTGTCGTTGTCTGTTGAGTGTTTTCTTGCACATGATTTGGCATGTGCTCACTGTGAGTCTATTTTGAATTTTTCTTTTTTCCTTTTTGGAATGAAACATGTTGTAGATATGTCCTCAAATGAGGTTTGATATTGCTTAACAACAAGGCTTAAAGTTACAAGTTTGGACCTTTTGATGTTATAACAATCACGTGTTACACCCAACTGTTGCCCCATGTGAGATGCACAGAGTTCTTGCTTCAACTTTAAGGGATCCATCGTGGGTTGACTTATTTAGGAATGCTCCTTTCTTTAGATTTTAAAAGGTTCAATCATCATGGATTGACAATCATGAATTGTGTTGAACAGAGTTTCTATAAACTGTTTTCATGGTAGTTTATAGGAAGCACCGTATTCTAGCTTCAGCTTGGAAGGAAATCATCATGATTGACTAATCTGTATAGGCATTATTACCTAATTTGAAATGTGCAAACATCATCGACCCTATTAGTAACCACATCAGCGTTGACTTATTATTTGATTAATCATAGAAGTGACTATATTACCTTCAATCCCATCCATTGAAGAATCCATCATTTTTATGAATGTTATATAGTATTAACTTAACCCTCCAAATAAAGAAAAAAGCCAAAAAAAATTGGGCACCCATGAACCAAATACAAGTAAAGAGTGAAAAAATAGGAGCTTTTTTCGGAGAATAAAGGCAAATACTGTCCGTGAACAGGGTTACTAAACTAGATTTTCAAGTTAACTACTTTTGAGGTGATCATATCTTTGAACACCATAAGTCTTGCCTTCTAGTCGCATCTTTAATCTCCTTTTATCGTTCGGACATCGGACTAGATTTTGTTCCATCTGAGGGAATCGACATATAATTATTAAAATCAATACTCATTTGACTTTCATGTTGAAAGCCGAATACTTTAAAAACCCTCATTTTCTACTTTTCTCGTGAGATTAATCTACGGCACACATCAAGTTGGCCAGCTTTCACAGTATTATGACCAGCCAATGTAAATGTGAAGGATGAAAGCATTATATTGGATACTTGTACAAGAACAACACAAACAATTCTTAAGACAAGTAAAGTGTTATTAAGATGCCTTTTCTCATACAAGTTTAGGCAGAGGGTTTGCTCATAGGCCCAATAACATGACCGAAAATTCGGACACGGTACACCTTCCCGAATCAAATTCTGCTTCTGGATAATGGAATCCAAAAGACTTAAAAACACTTACTTTTGCCCTGCACTGACCCTTCATTGATTTTATACCAGAACTGGTATATCTAGGACCACCCATGAAAACATATTCCTTCCACTCTTCTACATCCACATATATCACATCTGAGTGGAGGACCAAACACAAACACTAAGAGAAGATTAGAAGCTCTTGGAAGTGGAATTACAGGGGAACAATTGATGACGGGTGGGGGGACGTGAGATGAAGTCACCATCACCACCAGTTTGATATGCGTTTGGTAAAGTTCGCACGTGTCTGAGGTAGCCTATTGAACGCTAGATGCTCCGCTTTGCTTTCCTTTTCTATCTCTCTTTATCAGGCAAATAAACTATGATCTTTCTTTGGCGGCATATGAATTCGTACAAGGAAGGGTTCTAAGGCAAAGCCATCGGCTTGACCATCCAGATACACTGGACTCAAAACTATGGTCCACTTCAGAAGTTTCTTTTGAACACATGGGTGCAATATTCATTTTCATCCGCAGGCCCTTCCACGTGGCTAAATGTGAAAGCCCCCTGAGGCTGCCTAAAACATGTGCAGTTCGACAAGTATAAGACGCCGATGACCTAAGACATCAATAGCCATGCAAACATGGATGAGGACCCTCATAGGGGGAAAGGCGGGGAAGAGAGGGAAGGAGGTGAGGTCAAATACCGCGGCGTAAGGAGGCGGCCGTGGGGAAAATTTGCGGCGGAGATTCGAGACTCTACTAGGCATGGGGCGAGGGTGTGGCTCGGGACTTTTAATACGGCAGAGGAAGCTGCAAGAGCTTATGATCAAGCAGCTTATGCCATGAGGGGTTCTTTGGCCATTCTTAACTTTCCAAATGAATACCCTCTAACGAGGGCTGGTGGCTCTTCTGCTCCTTCATCCTCTTCGGCTTCATCCTCTTCCTCAAGGCCGGGGAATGGGGGGGAGAGAACTCGAAGTGGGCAAGGACAACAAGTCTTCGAGTTTGAGTACTTGGACGACAAGTTGCTAGAAGAGCTTCTTGAAGATGAAGAGAAAAAGACCAAGAAATGGTGAGGTTGCTGTCCTCTTTCAAACTTGATCAAGACTTGAATAATCTTTTTGTTCTTGTTTTTAGTTTTTGCTTCTTTTATGATTGAGTTTGTCCTCAATGACGGGGGAGGAAAGACTCGAACTGATGATCTATCTTTCATGAGACGTAGTCTCTTAAGTGTTTGTGATACCCCTTGAATGAAAATATCTTCTAACTTCTTCTCAGTCCCTTCACTTCTTGCCATACAATTAAATGGGCATTTTTCTTTTTGGATTGTACGACAAAAATTGTCATTTTTAACGGAAAATTGTAGCTTTTTAATCCCATAGTTGCCGGAACTAAGCAATCTCGTTTGTATGGAGAGTCGCTGGAAAATAGCTTGTCCAGTACACGTTCCAAAGAAGGTTTTGTTCAAGTGGTATTATGTATGTTGCCAGACTGTGATGTCTTTGTTTGAGAAGAAAGTTTGGCTTGTCATTGGAACTCCTCTTTTGAAGCTTTAAAGCTATATTCATTATATTTTGGGGCTGTTCATTTTCACCAAGGAGGATTTGGGGGAGTTTAGGCGAGGCGTCTAACTATGACAACCCAACTAAACGTCGCCCCGTACTTGTGCAACAGGCTTTGTTCCTAAGCCTTACTTGAGTTAGAGGCTGTCGGAAATGTTCCCACAAAGTAAATCACAGTAAATCCAACTTGCAGCTGCCAACTCTTACCTGCTTAATCTCATATTTCGGAGTGAAACATCAACCGATCAGCAGCCATGTATCATAATTCATCCGTTATGTTGTGTACTTTCTTTTTACCTTTTATTGATTGTTCAATATATATGAGTGCAACGAACTATGTTGGAGGAACCAAAATGGAATTATTGCACTGTTCTCTATCCAGTACGCTAACTAGAATGGTTTGTTTGAACGCATATAAACCTCAGATTATACAACCGTTACTTTTATTTATTATACTATTATACCTCTCGATGAGTGGAGAATCCTTTGCTATAGATGTTCAGAACTCCCGATGAAGAACTCAACTGTGGTTAAAAGATGACGGGCACCATCCTTTTCACCTTCTGTATTTTCATCCCCCATTGCCCCGTTTCCTTTGCTTTTTTGATACTTGTCAATCAGGATCGCACTCCACATTTCTTGTTTGGTCAGTACATGCATATTATCGGAATAACAGTCAGAAGCTGAACAGTACGCGGCTGCTGAAGTAAAATAAAGTAAATTGTCACATGGACAGAGTCAAAAGAAGACATGCAATGATACGGTTTCTACGGCAATCACAAGCAGATGACAGTGGCGGCAAACAGGCCATTGATTGATGTTGTGTAGAATTCCCCTTCAGTACATTGACATAAATCTTGGTCAGCAAACTTATCAGGTATTACTTAATGGTTTAAAGTTATCAATGCATCAGATGAATTTGTTCTTAAGTAAACCGACCTCCATGAATTATGTTCAAGACCTTACTAATTTACAAACAGGATTCAAATACATAATCTCTCTAAAGAACAAGAAAAGAAGATGGAAAGCAAAAGAATGGGGGAAGTGTTGAAGTTCCATCTTACAATAATAGGATTTAACACTCGATTGTTTGATCAAATCTTCCCCTTAAATTCATAAAATATGATGAAATACACAACATCATGAATTTAGAATCCTGTACTTAAAGATGCCTTCTCGAATAATTTGTACTAAACTTTGGCATGCAAAAAACCTGGATAACGAAGTAAAACTTATTCTGTGAACCAAAGTGGATGCGCTTAAATGAGAAATTAGACAAAATCTGTTGCTATAATGCAAAATGTTGTGAAGGGGAATTGCATATTGAATATGGGGAAAAATAAAGCAGGTAGAGAATAGTTAGCAATTGACAAATTGATCGTAGAATCACCATGAAAAGAAAAGCCTAAATGACTACTAGAACAAGTATAGTTTGGAGGCCTACCTCTATCCTATATAAAGCCAAAGGAGTGAGTCTCTATCACTGACCTGTTTCATTATACATTACCAGAAGCTCATACTTTTGATGAAATTTTGCGTATTAGAAAATAAAAAGGGGACAATTCATTTAGGACTTCATATAAGGAAGTTGAATATTAAATTTATATTGCTTTGATCTAGAGAGTTAGGCCAAATAATCAATCGTTTCATTTTCTTATCATATAAAATGTTAATAGTAATCAAATATGAACCGTGAAAAAGAAGCTTAGTCAAGTTTGAAGGTCACTATTCATTGACAAATCATAGGATCCTTGAAAACCTAAAATGAAACAATTTCTAAAAAGTATTTGGAAAAGGCTTCAGAAAATAGTCTTTGAGAACCTAAGGAGAATCCATTGAGAAACATGTTGATGGTGTTCAAAACCCCAAATCCAATGTTCCTAACTTAAGTTTTTTCTTTGTTTCTGGGTATTCTAGGAGATTTATTAAACATCAAGTTTGCACCTCACAAACCTAACAATTAAGCAGCTGGAATTGGTGGAATTCAATAGAATTTGCTATAAAATGATCGAAGTGACACGTTGAAGCTTGGGTCTATCTTGAATGTTGATTTTTTTACCTCAAATCTTACTAAGATCGAGTTATCTTTTATAGTGTTGGATACAGGTTTCTAGGGTTCCAAGGATCAAGAAATGCTGGTACTTTTCTGCTTAGCAACGATTGAGAAATTTTTACTACGGAGTCCTAAGTGTTCTCCTGGAGGATTAAAAGTTCTCCTCATGATTTGCATTCTTTCCTCTAAGACCTTATGTATGTCTAGTGTTCCTATTTCTGTTGAGAAGAAAAAAGGCTCACCTTCTTATAGGCATCTTGTACTGGTGTTGCCTTCACAATATCTGCCCTTGCTGTGATCTGTCTAGAAAGAAGAATGAAAGAAGATTTATAGTACATGAAGAAGATATTACTTTTGGTCTCATCATCAACTACTAGACCCTTCTTCGAATTTTCTTTATGATCAACTGTGCATGTTATCTTGAGAGTATATTTGGAAATCGCGTTCTCAATCAACTTCAGTATCAATATCTCATTAGCATCCGAGATTCTTAACCTTTATTCTTGCTGGTCCTAGTAAAGCAAACTGATAAATTTGAAGATTGACCATCAACTGAATAAATTTAAATGCTTTATAGTAAGATGCGTTCTAATCTTCATACTGTTGATTGCTTCAATCAAGTTCTTTTGTGTTTCTGCATTCGGCATTTCTCCGCCAAATAAATATATGATCTAAATATTTGCCTGCTTTACTTGAACCCCGGTAAGAGTCTTTTACTAGTAATTGGAGTTACAAGAATCAATCTTGTCCTTTTATTCTATTTTCTCTCATCGTTAATCGAAGTCTCTAGTAATACAATCTTTTCTTTTCTTTTCTTTTCCCTTTCTTTTTCAATTGCACTCTACTCAAGAATGATCTTCCAAGAAGTTTATTGTCCATTTCAACACCAACAAATTGTCGTCCTTTTGAGCTAAATAACCAACAAAACAACATAACCTACCTTTATCAAATTACCAAAATCAAAACCGACATCATCGTTAGTACATTTATTCAAGTTCCTCCAGATTATCAAACCTTAATTTTTTCTGCATATTACATTAATAATGCCAAACTATTAATCATGAACGCTGGGAAAAGGCGGCGCGGCGGATGGTTGTTGGGAAACATAGAAAGAAAGAAAGAAAGGGCTGAAATTTAACCTCGATTCCTCCCTTTTCACATCCTCTACCTTGAGCTTCGCTTCCTCTTCTCCTCTTCCGATTCAAGAAGGTCCTCCAAAACCCTGTCATCCAAGTACTCAAACTCGATAACTTGCCTTTCTTGTCCACTAGATGAACTTCCCCTTTCAGAACTTCCACTAGGAGCTGAAGAAGAAGTAGACGATGAGAATGATGAAAATTGAGGTGGGTGAGGGGGAGAGCCCATGACTTGGGGATAGTACTCATGAGGGAAGTTGAGAATTGCAAGGTGACCCCTTAAGTTGAATGCAGCGCGATCATATGCCCTTGCTGCTTCCTCGGCTGTGTCGAATGTCCCAAGCCACTGACGAGCACCATGCCTTGTCGGGTCTCGAATCTCAGATGCAAACTTTCCCCATGGCCTCCTTCTGACTCCCCGGTATCGCACTTCTTCCTTCCCTTTCTCTTGCTTCTCGTGCTGCTCATCCTTTCCTCTGCGGGGCTCTTCCATGCTGTGTTTCCTCTTACTGTCTTTCTTTTGCCTTTTCCCTTTTTCTTTTGATATTGAACGTACCCTTTTGCTTTCAGAATGGTCAGATTAGAGTTTATTTTATAGGTGGGTCTGATAAAGCGTCAAGCCTCCAGAACGTGGATTGACTATGTATAGCCTCCTGGGAAAGTTCTCCGGGCAGTATAAAAATTCGATTCTTCGACTGTATCCATGATCAAATTCAAAAAAGCCACTGACTGAATCCGTTTTCACCAGTGGGAGGTTTTTAATTGTTGTTCGGATTCTACTTCTTTTCCTACATGTGAGAATAATATTAAGAATTTGTTGCACTAGAAATAATTTTAGCCTATAATTTATGATGACTTTTTTTTTTAATTTACATTTAGCTTATCGGGGGACCAAAACCTTAAAATCAATATCAGAAAGAGATTAAAAGAAAAAGGACAGGCTTAAATAGGAAATATCGTAAGAATCAGAATAATCAATAGTGTTATGAACTATTAGGATAATTACCCTCTCTGCAAGTTGGAGATAAACTTACTTCTTCCGACGATTCTCGAATACGAACACTTCAACCTTTGAGCTTATGACTTTTTTATTGATCACAAACGTCTGAGGGATGGAATATTGTTTTAAAATAGAAGACGAAGTTTCTAACAGTATTCAAAATGTTGAGAGAGTAGTATAATTTTTTAATCATCGTCTTTATTTCTTAAAACATAACCAGTTATCTATTACACCAAGTGTACCTCTCATTGGAAAAGGACTCTGTTCTAGATTCAACTGATCATGAGATAAGGACTTTCAAGATTTTTTATGCTTGAGATCTTAAAAAGCTTAGATATGGGGTTCTTAGGGAATTGTTTAGACTTGGTCAGGAACCCAACCCGCGCTACGGAACAATCATACCCCTAAAACCGAACACCCCCCTCCCTCCCTTTTTTTTCTTTACTAATTGAATAGCTTCATTGTAATTCTCTAGTCACCAAATACCCATTTCCTTACTGTTCGTAAGGCACCCAGCAGGAACGAAGGTGACTCCTAGCTAAACAAAATCAATACATTTTCTTACTACCTAGGAACCGTAGGTGTGCTCTTTCAACTCTTTCTGTCCCCCTGGGATGACATGGAGATTCTATCTCCAAAAGCCAACAAAAGCTATTTCCTTACTGTATAAAACCTAGCTAAAGTCTGTTTCTACCTTTTTCCCCTCAATCTTTTGGGTCCTCCCTGTTGTGAAAATTGAGCGCGGATCATGACTTTGCTCCGCCTAATTACTAAATAGAACTCTTAGTGACAGACTGGGTTTACTGCCTTAACTTGCACGGTGTCTGTATTAATTCCCAAACTTTCCAGATGGAACTTTGCTCAGCTCAAGAAATTAGATGTTCAGGCCCAGCAACCGCAGAACTCTCACCAACGAGGCAAACCGAAGATTTGGGTACTCCAGAGATCTTTTGCTGGCGGAAATGGCTTTACTTGTCTTGCGTCATAAAATCACCCGAACAGACACTTTTTAGTCCAACTTTCTCTCTCTCTCTCTTTCTTTTTCTTTTTTTGTTTTTTTTTTGTTTTTGTTTTTGTCCATGACAAAATAATTGCAGTTATCAAATTATTAGGTATTTTTCTTTTTCCGGTCAAACGGGGTCCACGCCACAAGCTAGTACCAAAAGATGGCATCAACTACTTTTCCAATATGAGCTCAAACCATACAACAACTGGGGAAGGGGGCTGAATTTGTTGTGTAGTTATTTGATTGCTTTTGCTCAGGATGTGGGGTTTGTTCATGACTACTATATTTGTTCCGTGGAGACGGTCTGATTACGGAATGTCAAGTCAAGAAACGTTTGATGAAAGGAGTGTTGGCCCACTAGTTGGCCATCGGGGTACAGAAAAACCATTCAACGCAGGGGACGCTTTGCCAGTTCGGCGGAAAGCCAGGGTGACCACTGTCAAAGATAATTTGCACAGCTTGACTTGACCAAAGCCAACACACACGCTTAGGCACATCTCGCTCTGTTTTACGACCAAGGAACCAAGGTATGCCAAAAACAAGGAACCAAGGCATGCCAAAAACAATCTGCCTTTCTCCTCCATGGACAGCAAGGGCCATGAAGAATGTGGACGGTGAGAACGCGCTCTGTCCTGTAAGCGTTAGAAAAAGTTAGAATCTTGTTACATTCATATGAACAATTTTCCAAGGTGAATTAGCAAAATTTGTTTAGAAGTCTCTTTCTTAAGTTGGTAAGGAAATTACATTTATATCATTTTAGGGATGAGTTTGAAAAACAAATGTAAAAAAAGGTATAATTTCTTTATGTTATACTTATCATTTTTAATAATGTCTTGTTGCAATCAATAAAGACCATTAGTTTTGATATGAGAATAATGTACTTCTTTTTGTATAGAAGTGTAGTCTTTTAAATTTGATTTTTAATACTATATAGAAAACTCTATTTATTTTTTTTCAAACTAACTTGTAAGGAGAAATATATATATATATATATTAGAAGAATTTTTTAAACAAAAAGACAGAAGAATTTTTATCTTCTTCTTCCACTAATTAGTTATTCCGACAATTTCTATCTGCATAGTCACTATAATTCTTCTAATTTAGGGGACAAAAGCGTAGGATGAAACCATAAGCATTTACCAGTTTTTCACGAGATAAAAGCTTTCTCAAAACCTTGGAAAGAGATCAACGAACAGTAGAAACATTTAGAAAAAGGGCAGCGAAGAAAAACAATGGAAACAGCAAGGTTTACTAATTATTAGTCATACCCGACGTCACTATCTCTCGAGACGGCCGCACCCAGAATGTTTGTCTTATCATTTACGTCAGTGCTTTTATTATATAAATCGTCTTAAGAACTCTCCGTGATAACATAACCTATTCAACTTTTACCAGGCTGGTAAAGAATTTTTCACCTCATTTGTTTTTCCATAAAATATCCCCGATTACTATTGAACCTTCGCATCTGTGCGTTTGACGTCTGTGCGTGTTGAATCTCGAACCAACATCATTTCGCCGCTCACCAAAAGTCTAGGCGGTGCCTTGCTTTTCCAGTACGTCGAGCAAAGATGCCACTTGTCTGGGGGCAGTTGTGGCATGTTCACACAGGTGGAATGCTTAACGATCGTGATCAAGAAGTCAAGATGAATCCTGCCCCGACGCTGCCTCAGGAAACTTCGAACGCAGAGATCAAATTTGTATATGCCTTTTCTTGCCAATTCAATAAAAATACAAATAAAAACAATACATTTGGAACACGTGATATGAGAAAATTCAAACAAAACTCGAGGTTTTGAATGGATCAATGGTAATATGGCAACTCAGGAGAAGCATCATCAAATACCAAGACCATGTCGTTTCAAGCATTATCAAACTAGCGATAAAGTTTTATCGAATAAAATAGAAAATATTGATAAAGGTAAAAATAAACTAAGTAAATTACAGTTATTTCTTTGACCAACTGCAATTAAATTTATAACTAGGAGCACATTTTCATGGTGATGTTATATCATCAACAATGACATGCCAATATTCCCTAAAATTATTTCTCTCTTACTCATTTTTTTTTTATAAGTGAGTTAAATTTAATACATACCAATGATCATTATAAGATGGTTAGGGAAATTTCTCCATGATAAGACCATATAATATCATATCAAATAAAAAAATGCCTCTTCAAGTCTCCAAGAATGCTGAATATGTAAGTTTTCAGCTGTTTTTGGGATCTTTTTAACCTAATAAAATTATCTATTAAAAGCCTTTTGATGATTTCAACTATTAGACATTCAGAAATTATATTGATCTTAAAGTTACTATTATCTTTTCATTCCAAATGGTATAAACAAATGATATAAACACAAATTTAAGTCTACATGCCTTAAAAATAATTCCTCTTGCATGATGAAAAAAATAAGATAATCCTTAAATGCCATGATAGGTATAAGGTATCAATTTAGTAGGGTCCCTAGCTAGGCCTAAATTGCAATTGAATATGGATATTTAGAGAAAAGGTGGTCAGGATTCATCACCTACATTACATAAACAACAAACTTAATTCTAAAATTTGCAAGATATGAAGTCTATCTCTTATAACTAGTCAATTTTGTATGTCAGCCAAACTTTTATCAAATTTTTAAGGGATTATATACTTAGACCATACAATTCCATACCAACAGACTCAAGGCTCTTGAGTTGATTGAAAATTTTCCATTTGCAACTATAATTCAAATGACTTTGTCTTTTCTCATATCATTAGACTTTGCTATCTAATTGATATTACTTGTGAATATAGACCATAAGCACCTCCTATTGCTCCTAATTACTTCCTATCACAAAAACCTTAGCATCTCTTTGAATTCCAAAAGTAAAAATGGTTTGTTCTCCAACCCTACTAGCAATAGGTCCTTTAAGTAGCCAATAATCATCCCAAAGAAAGATTGATTTTTCATTACCAATCATCCACTTCACTTGGCCTGCAACTAAGGATCAAACTTGAGTCTTCCTTTATGTCCAATAGCTATTACCCGGCTTTAAACTTTAAAAGCATAAGTTTTTAACAGGTAAGAATTTATCCATGATGACCATATAGACGTAAAAGTCAATAGATTCCAAATGTATTTTATTTATGCCATATGTATTTTATTCATGCAATTTTAATCCAACTCTTGACTTTTCATATACCTAGGCCACCTTTAGCTTTACTTGTGCATACTTGGTTCCAAGCAACTCTAGCACTATGTCTCTTTAGTTCTAAGTTTGACCATAAGAATCTTCCCAATCACTTATCTATTTGCTTTAATATTTTACTAGGAAGGATAAATAGCAAAGCCTAGTATGCTTGCATTAAGAGGAAAATTATCTTTATTAGCTAAACTTTTCCCACATATGACAAAAATTTACTAGACTAATTTTGAATTTTACAATGATCTTCTCCACCAACAATTTACAATCATGATCTTTCCATTTTGATGATGACATAGAAATATGTAAGTACTTAGGAGGAAGCTCTTTAAAGGCATACCCCAGCGATAAGATGAATTTTCTCACTTCTAAGCCCACATTATAGATGTATGTACTACTCTTTCTTTGATTAGGTTAAAGTATTGCCATTAATTTTAACCTCTAGAGACCTATGATTGGGGTTTGAATAGAATTTTTAGCTTTTCTACTAAAAAAGAATAGGTCATCAACAAAGCTCAAATGTGTTATAACTTCCTTAAAATGTCACTAATGGAATCAAAACCTTAAAGCATCTATAACGTCTATTACCAATAAATACAGTCATAATGGGTCCCTTTATCTAAGCCTTTTAAGCCTTTTGCCTATGAAAATGTAATTAACAAATTTCCCATTTATCTTCATTGAGAACTTTGTTGTCTTGACATAGGGCATCATCTATTCATTAAAGTTCACACGGAATCCAATTACTTTCATTACTATGTGTAGGAAATCCTAATTCAATAAATCATATGTCTTCATAATGTCAACTTTTAAAGCAAATCTAGGTCTACCTTTTTCCTTGTGGTATTCATGAAAGAGCTTATACACCAAAAGAATGTTGTTTGTTATCCTTTTTTCTTTCGCAAAAAGTATATTGACCTTTTGATGTGATATATGGGAGGATGGATGTTAACTTGTTACATAAGAGTTTTGCCATACATTATATGTGATGTTGCAATATGAAATCAATCTATATTGTACTACTCTTGTGGGGTTTGAAACTTTTGGGATAAGGGTGAAATAAGTTGCATTGATATCTCTACACATATCACTTGATGTGAAGAAAGATTATGTGGCTTTTGATACATCATTTGTCACTATATTCTGTGAGGCTTTAAAGAAGTTAGGAATATTGCTATTCATCATTATATTGATTATGACAAAAAGAAAAAGACATTAAATTTTTTTTTTTCATGGTAAAAACATGTCTTGAAAGGAAAACCAATATAAAGCATTAGTTGATATAATTTTTACATCAAAGATTGTACTATTATATATCATTTGTTGCACTAAAGTTGTGGGCTAATTTTATAAGTTTCAAGACCTAAGTTTGAGCATGCTTATGGGTGAAATGCAAGGCAAACCTAGTCTTAAGCATGCATAGAGAGTGAAAATGAAATGTTATTGTTATATTCACCATTTGCTTTCTAGGTGAAAAAAGGTGGCACCGCATCTGAAGGGGAAAAAGCATATTACACTTAAGGGAAAAAGTAAAAAGCCACACGACACTATAACCCACAACCTTTCTATCTTCCGTAGTGATTTTTGAGTTGAAAAAGTGACAATAGACAAATTACAATGAAAATATTTTTTCACTAGGCAAAAAAATAATACAACTGATTTTTCTTTCTCCAATAGAAGTAGGTGTGATCGTGGAGTGGTAGTTAAAAGAAAAATGCAAGGCTTTTGTCTAGTGGGAAGAAAAAATGTATAACTAATTTTGCCTATCTTTTTCTCTAATTGTGTAAATTTATGAGTGCAATGTAAAGAATGCGAAAAAAGCTCTTAAACAACATAGAAAGACAAGAATGTAAAGGGTCATTCTTGCCAACAAAAACATACTTATTTGCCACAATCTTATGCTCCAAATACTCTTAGGATAATCATGGTTTGGTCTATTATATTTTTCCCTAATTCTTATTAAACATTAAGATTGTATTTTGAGATTTAAGCTCATAAGTGCTATTCACATACATTGTTCATTCAATTTTTAAAATTTATGTGCTTGAGCTTGTTATGTGCTGATCGATTGATTCTCTTATTCTAAACCAAGTGAAAACATATTGTAAACTATGTCATGCTATTGGTGGGTTGATTGCAAAGATTTCAAAAACTGTTGAATCATATAAATTGACAATTTTAGCATATATTTGGGGTTCTTATTATTTTGATATTTGTGCTCTTTCTTGATTATATATCCTTTACACTTTGCTTTGAGACTATCATTCATGTACTTAAATCCTTATCATATGATAGTAGGATTGTGAGCAAAAAGTATGTTGTTCAACATCATTATCATTGCTTGTAGACGTTTCCTTTATCATGTGATTGTAGTATTACTTGTAGCTTATTTATGATGGTAACTTCCTAGACATTTCCTTTATCATCATGCAAGTGGTGCTGCAACTTCTTTATCCTTAAGATAATCATTTACACCTCCAACTTTCCTAATCTTTGATGGAGATGAATCTTGAGAATCAACTTTTTTTTATTTATTATCAATGAATAGTTTCATGGATGATGGGGTAGTAAAGCACTAGCACTTGGGATAAAAATAGTTTGATATAGGAAGCCATGTAAACACATGGACAACTTGATAGAAGAGGATATCTTGAAGGGGTGGGCATTATCATTTAAAAAGGAAGGAAGGAAGCAATGTGAATGGAAAGTGGTTGGTGAGACTTATTGCAAGGTTTCTTTTAGAAAGACAACAATTCAAATCCAAATTTTAATAAAACATGCATTGGATATCTTCCAAAGTTGACTTCCCAAATTTATGACCATTACTCTAAAACTAGAGTAATTTAAATAGTTTTTCTAATTTTAATTCAATTATGTATTGAGAAAACTTTCCTTTGGAAGATGGAAGAATATGAGTAAAAAAATAAGGGTAAGGTTAGTAAAAAAAGGCAAAAAAATTTGGCATCTTGCTTTCTAGTTTTGTAAAAGTTCCTTACAATTCAATGGAAGTATTTTCCTAAAGTTTCATGTTTTGATTTACAAAGCAACCATATGTCATCCACGTAAAGGCAAGAATAAAAAAAGCTTGGGATGACTTTCCTGTAGTTAGACTAGTTATGCACTCTATTTCACAAGCTTGTAACATAATCGATCCTTCATTTCTTGGACATTGATGATATTGTTCAAATGCAGGCCTTTTAGGAAAATTGTTAAGTTGGTAAAGACAGTAGGTCCATGTTGAATATCATTGTGGTTTCCATGCAAAGATGTGTACAGAGTATCATTCAAAATCATGTTGCCTTTAAGATGCATAGATCTAACTAAATTAGGCAATGAGCTTAGCAAAGTGATCAAGGCATGTTTTCCAATATGCTCGAACCTAAAAGGTAGCTAATTGTGCTACATATGACTTGAACTTGTTCCTTCATCACTCCTTAGCAAACATGACTATATTATGCTAGGTTTCTTCATATTTTCTTTAAATAGTTGTCTCAGCAATGCCTTTGTAAACACATCTACAATTTGTTTTCTTGACAGGATGTATAACGATAACTAATCCTTATGTTACCATTTCACTTACAAAGTGAATATTTACTTCAATATGTTTGGTTCTATTGTGGAATATAGGTTATGTTTATCATAAAAGGGTTGTATAGGAACAAATTGACCTACATTAAGGAACCTCAAAACATGCATGACCTAAGTTTCTTTTGATGTGCCTAGTGTTCTACTTCAACAAAAGACCGTGATACTATTGTTTGATGTTCACTTGCCCATGAAATGAGATTATAGCCTAAAAATAGATAATAACTAGAAGTATACTTGTGGCTTTCTACACAACTAGCAAAGTCCAAATTAGTGAAGACATAAGTGTTGAAAGCTACAATCATGAAAATCCTTGACTATGGGAGAGCTTATTTTTTGGCATAATTTATTTACTACAAAGATTATATTAAGTCTTGTAAACATTGTATATTGTAATGCTCTAGGGATGCTTCTAAAATGAGTTCAATTGTGGAAGCATTATGTCACCATCAAGTATGGAAAAACTTACGACAACAATAAGAGTAAAGATAGGATGACAAGGATCCATTTGCATGTTGCAATACTTCAAGGACATATTGGTGTTAGGTTAAAAATAGAACCATTTAACTATGATGCATTTGCAGGCCAAGAAAATAATGCAAGTGTCCTTGCTCTTTCATAGTAAGGTAGTGCTCAAATGCATAGCAAATGAGTTTTTAAGGTGAATAGAAGTACCTATGATTACTAGGTTAACTACTTACACCAATAACCAAAGCTTAGCTTCTCCATTTTGATACATAAATTGTGAAAAGTCAAATAGTTAGTACGAGAAACATTATTCCAGGATAAAGTTTAATAGCCTTTCAAACCATGCCCTTGGTGATTGTTTGAGTCTATATAAAGCTTGGCAAAAGAAGCACACATGGTCTAGATCAATGAATCCAACTTGCTACTCCATGCAAATAGGTTCATTTAGATAGCCATGGAGGAAAGCATCATCTATGTCATATTGTTTGACTTTTCATCCTTTAATGACAATAAAAATGAATACTAATCATATAGTTGTAGCTTTCACAAATGAGTTGTAGGTTTTTAAGAAATCTACTTGTAGTTCTTGATAGTATCCTTTTGCTAAAACTTTGGCCTTCAACCTATTTATTGTTTTTAAGAAATCCACTTGTAGTTCTTGATAGTATCTAACTTTGCTTTAGATAATCATTTACTTCCTACAACACTCATAGTGGGTAGTTGAGGCACTAAAGACCATGCAGAGTTCCTTTTGAAAGATGCCATTTTGAATCCATAGTAGTTTTCCAACTTAAGTGAGCAAGGGCATGCTAAATAGTTGTTTGTATTGGTGGAATAGCAACATGAGCTTGCAACACATAGTGAGGATTTGGCTTCCTCACATTGAGTTGTTCAAAAGTTGTCATTGTGTGAAGATGTAAAGGAATTCAAGTGAGAGCCAGCATTGGTTATGGGTTGATATTGGAAGGTTTTTGATGTATTCAAGATGGAGAAGACAAAGCCCCTTTCAAAATGGAAGATGAAGCATATAGGGAAATATGATTTGAAGTGGAAACTAAAGTTGAACACGCAAAGAGTGAGTAGGTGAAGTCTATGATGTTGAGTGAGTAGGCATTAAGTGAGTATATGGTGAAGAGATCAGTTTGGTAGGTGAAGTATTTAAGGTCAATAGGAGTTGTGAGTTTCATTGAATGGTTAACATGGTTCCTTGACTATGTGCTAGAAGAAAAGTTGAAATTTCTTCCTACATGTTCGTGCTAGGTGTTGAACTTTTGATTAGTAAAAGGACATGTGTCCCTAGACAACAAATGTGTCAACATGGTTTAAGGCCGATTTTAGGTGTTTGTTTGGTGGGGTCATGGTTGACATACTAAAATTGTCTAGATTTTGTTGTACATTTGTTGACAAATTTGGATCACTTACCTATTCACACAAGATAAGTGCTCTATAGTGATTTGTGTTTTGTAGCCCTTCATTTAATATAATGGAGTGATCTAGTGGTTTACTAGTTATAGAGTTTCTGTTTGAAATCATTTTTTGATGTCCTTCTACACCACACAATTTTTTTGAATTGGACATTAGTTCTTATGAATTGTTTATTTAAGATTTTGTACTATAGGTAATATAGTTTTCCATGAGCTCTTCATTAATTGTTTCGATGATGGAAGAAGTATTTTGAAAAAAAGGAAAGATGTTATAAAAAATGTTGTGTTGTAAAACAAAAACTTTTCCCGTTGACACATATAAGCACTTGTAGCCTTTATGTCTTATGCTATATCATATAGGAACTCATTGAACAAGTTTTGCAAAATGTTTATCAATTTGAATAGTATGTAAAGAAGGGTAACATTGTGAACAAAATACACTTAACGTTCCATACTCTAAAATGCTTTTGTAGACAGCTTCATAAGAAGAAATATTGTTGAAAACAACCATAGGTAGCTTATTGATCAAATATACTATGATTGTAAATACTTCCTTCCCAATATTTTTGTAAAACACCTCCTTATATCATCATTAATCTTCTAAGTTCTACTACATGTCTATGTTTTCTTTTCATTATTATATTTTGTTGTATCATGTATAGACAAGATAATTAATGTACAATGCCATGATAATGTAAGTAGTCTTCAAGTTCTCTATTAGTGTACTCACCTCCATTATCATAATGTAGAATCTTGATCTTATAATCAAATTGAGTTTCAATTGTGATTTTGAAATTTAGAAACACTTGATAAAATTCAAACTTTTTCTTAAAAGGAAATATCTATGCAAATCTAATACATTCGTCAATTGAAATAACATAATACATGAAGTTTTGACATGAATTAATAGGAGATAGTCCTCATAAATCACTATATATAATTTCTAATGGCATAAATGATTTATGAGAGGACTAAGAAAAAGGTAAGTGATCACTTTTATTTTCCAAACATATAAAACATAAATCATGTATGCCTCCCTTCAAATTTATTAAATTATGATTGTGTAGATACTTCAAAATTCAAAGATTTGAGTGACCTAATCTTCTATGCAAAGTGCTACCATTAGTAGATTATTAATGAAGAGTGAGATAGGCTTGAATTCTTCTACTAGGAAAGATGTAAAATATCTCCTCTTCTAGATCTCTTAAGGAGGATCTCCTAAGTGATCAGGTCCTTAACAATGGTGGCCTTGAAAGAGTCATAGCTTTCATAAAGACTTTCAAGGAGTAGAAAAGTCTTTGTACAATCAGTCAAAAGCTTTTCAATTGAACTTAATTGATTCAAAATATCTTTAAATTCAATAAGAAAAATGGAGAACAATTTACCATCCTATCATCGGTTGTTGAGTTGAGATAGTAAATCAAACTTTTGAGTCTTTGTTCTTTAGGAAAAATGATTGGCTAATTCATCCTAAGCCTATGTTAAAGTCCTCAACTTGAAAATGTACTCTAGTACTTTTAACAAAATGCTTATGATTTAAAACTTTACAAAGGTGTTGTTTATTGACCAAAGATTCAAAATTTGGATTTGGAGTCTCTTCATCCCCAATTGTGGAATTTGGTTGGGCAATCTCCTTAATAATAAAGCTGATGAGTTTTTAAGTTTGTAAGAGGGATTTTATCTAAGCCTTAAGATAAGTAATTTCCCTATGTGAGGTTTAAAGTGACAAAATTGCTTACATTGATAGAGTTAAGAAATAGGTAGACATTATTTCTTGTAGCCGTAATTGAATAGAGCCTAGGCTTTAATACCTAGAAGAAAATTCTAGAAAGGTGAAAGATAAAGCTCATAACTAAATTAGGCTATAAATTACACTACATTAGCAAAATGGCTTAAGTGTTTTTCATACAAAATTTAAAGCATATGGAGCTTTATTTATAGCCAAAATTCAACACTTATTTATGAAAGTAACTTCATTGACATTTCCTTCATCATGATGGAGTAGCAACTTCCTTCTCCTTAAAAGAACCACTTGCACCTCTAACTTTCTTGATCTTTAATTAAGATGAATTTTTGCTTTAGTTTTCAATGAGCAATTTTATGGATGATAGGGTGATGGAGCACCAACCTTTGGGATAGAAATAGTTGGTCCTTCATTTCTTAGACAACACTAGTATTGTTGGAGTGTAGGCTTTCCAAAACTCTATCTTTATTTATGATAGTAACTTCCTAGACATTTCCTTCATCATCATGGGGTGGCAACT
Source organism: Casuarina cunninghamiana (assembly GCA_028551485.1). Lineage (NCBI taxonomy): Eukaryota > Viridiplantae > Streptophyta > Magnoliopsida > Fagales > Casuarinaceae > Casuarina > Casuarina cunninghamiana. The sequence continues at coordinate 11,450,128 of CM052369.1, read as the reverse complement.
TTCTTAATCTTTGATGAAGATGAATATTTGCTTTAGTTTTCAATGGGAAATTTTGTGGATGATGGGGTGGTGAAGCACCAATTCTTGGGATAGAAACAATTGGTCCTTCATTTCTTGTATGACATTAGTATTGTTAGAATGCATGTGTTCAAGGAAGATTATTAAGCTAGAGTTCATGTTGGAATCCATGATGGAATATTGAATTGGTAAAGGCATTATGTCCATGTAGAACATCATTATAATTTTAATGTAAAGATGTGTTTAGAGTGTCATGTAAGATCAATGTGGCCTTGAGGATGCATAGTTCTAACTAGATCATATAGTGAGCTTAGTAAAGTCATCAAGGCACATTCTCTGAATTGGCTTAAACCTAGGAGGTGGCTGATTGTGTTGCACATGACTTGAACTTGTTCCTTCATTAGTCTTTACATCTGTGACAAGCTATGATGGGGGAGTATGATGCCTTCATTTGCAATGAAACATAAGAACTTGTACCTTAATAACTAAACTTCTTTATCTTTTGTTGGATTAGTCCAACCAATATTTGGGACTTATTATTGGATCCTATTAGGGTAATGTGTGGCCCTAAGGTTTGAAAGAAAAAATATAGGTTTTTTTCTAAGGTGTATGGCCATCAAAAGAAAGTAGAATTTCGTAGGAATTGGAAGCCCTGCACAACAGTTGATCAAACGCTTGATTAAAATCGATTAGTGGTCTGATTGAGCTGATTTTTTGTCAGTAGGTTTGGATTTAGGTGTTCTTCATTATGAGTGGTTGGATCGTCATTTGGAGCTCTTTAAATTAGCAAACATTGGTCGAACATTTGGTTGATTTTCCTCTAACAGTTTTTGGTTAAGTTGATGCTTATAATTTGTTCTTCACTATCAATTAGTGATTATATTGTTATTGAATCAGTAAATTTTTGTCATGTTGCTATTGTTAAGGACTTGATTGAGTTGTAAACCTAACAATTTATATAATGGAGATTTGGGTGGATTGCCTAATTGGTCTCATGGTTTTTATCCTTCACATTGGAAGAGTTTTTCACATAAAAGTTCTCTTGTGTTGATTGTGATGTTTGCATCTTTTACTTGTGATTCAAATACATTGTTGGTGTTGTAGTATCTCCTCACAAGTTCAATCAAAATAGGAAACTCTATACTTTTTTTCCCATCATCTTTGGTTATAAATGAATGTTTAAAGTAAAAATATTAGTTGATGGCTCCTTGAAATAACATAAGGTTAGGTTTTTTATTAAGGGCTTTCATCAATAGCATGATAATAAGTATAATAAAACTTAGCCTTTTCATATAATTTGTCACAAATTCACTATTTTTTATATTTTTTTTTCTTAGAATTTGCACATCAGCAAACATGATATGAAAATGTCTTCTTTCATGGTCATCTCCAAGAGAAAATGTTTATGCAATAGCTCTAAGCTTCCAAGATCCAGATCAATCTTAATACATATGCAAGCTTAAATGCTCATCATACGGTTTAAACAAGCTACAGAAGCTTGGCATAATGACTTAGATAAAACTATGACAAGCGAAAGAGCCTAACTAGTAAAATGGCCATAAGTGAATATCTCACACTTTAATCTTTAACAAAGAAAGAATAACAACTAGGAATACAGATTGATATCTTTGTAAAACCAATTACTATTCCCACATACCACCTAATTACTATGTCTGGTTTAATCTCTCAACTAATCTTGAAAAAAATTATTAGACTTTGAAAGCTTTCGAAAATCCTGATTAGTCGTCTTTATAAATTTAAACTAGCATTCTCCGTCTTTCTTGCAATCTACTACGACAATCGTTTGAAAAACTCTGAAAACATATTGGACGTTTCTAAAAACTTGAAAGAGAAATATATATGAGGTTTCTTGTGGGTTAAAATATAGAAGTTCAACACCATAGATAATATTATGACAATTAAAGGAGCTCAATTACGTCAAAAACAGTACTTCTTAGTGTTTCATCAATTAAGAAATAAGAGATATGGTGATAAGATATACCATCCGTTTACAACACCATATCTTTTACAAAAGGAAGAAAAAAAACACGTAAATCGTAACTATAATGAGAGTACAATCACAAAAGTGTTCACGAATAGTAAATCAATAAAAATAAAAATAATGGTAGATTATAGCATCTCTAAGATTCATAGCCCGTAAACTAACTTCTTATTCTTCTTTGGATCAGCAGAATGACCAATTGTTGAAATACATGTTTCCTCTTTGGTTAGAAGCACTTTTTCTAAAGATCTCACGATTACTAGTTCTAAGCTTTATTTATTTTAGAATGAATCTCAAAATCCAATGAACTAACTGTTACTTATTTTTCTTGGGAGAAAGAGTAATATTATATTTTATAATAATATAAATAGAAAAATTATTGAAAATTTTCAGTTTTTTATTCATATACCTCTAAAAAACTTAAGTGCTATGCTTAAGATATAGAAACATCATAATCAAAATGTATAATGTAAATCTTAAAAATGATTAATACCTTAAGCTTTTTAATTAATTGGAGTTGCTAAAACTTTGACTTACAACAAAATATTATAAATTTTTGCTCACTTTGTATAGATTATTAGTGCATCTTTTCAAATGAAAAATTATCCATCAAATTCTATGTAGAAAACTACTTTAAATTCTTTCTTTCTTAATGTGACTATAGTTTGGTGTCGTAAAAGCTAGGCTACCATGTATAACTTTTTTTCTTTTCTACCAACTCTTTGTCACGTAATTTTTATATTTGAAAACCTAATATATATATTGTATTTCTTATGGATTATAATTTTGATCCTAATTATATCATTATATCATCTAATTTTAAATTATACTACTTATAAGATTAAGAATTCATCCTCTTGTTTTCAATATGGGACAACACCATTGTCTTATTAGAGATTCCAGTTGCATACGGTATGAGTTATATGCCGCAGCATCTATCACAGAAACTTTAAAAGATCAATTTCCATATTTTTTCTAGTGGGGATAGAATTTAATCTCCACTCTTCAGTTTCTGATTTGACACTTTATACCGGTGGATCTGGAAGTCTTCCCTTTTTTTAATCTTCCTTTTCTTACTCACATTTATAATTTGTTGAACTTAAAATCAAAATATTTTAAGTATCACTTATTTTGAACTAAGTCAGACTCTTGTAGACCTTTCTAATCATTGTTAACTAGATACTGAGATCATCCGAATATGTTAGTTCGTGATCTTTAACACTTCTTTCTAGGAAAAGTATGATGAAAATGATAACAATGTGGAATTAAATATATCCGTTAGGTTCTCCGATTTTTTCAATGAAATCCGAAAATTCTTATCCGGCGTTTTCTAAGTTATCAAAATACCTAATCATTTTAATTAATTGACTGTTAGGGTTGGTGATACTGAAATCACTTGATCCAAGCTCTTCTTTTTGAGCCTGTCACTTTGTGAAGGCTCATCACAACCTACGGCCCAGAAACCTTGTGCTGTAGACGACAGTGGTGGAAACGACAGGTTACAGAGCACTGTGCAGTCTTTCAACTCCTTTACAGCAATAAAGTTGGCCTACTGTCTCGTTTTCCATTTTTAAATTGCGTTTCCCTACGATACCATGCATTGAACTAAAACCTGTTACTTTACGAAAGAAAGATATCTCTAGACTCTAGACCACAAAAAATAAGTTCAGTGTATTTTGTACGGCACTCAAACTTTTCGTGACTAAGTTCTGCACTTCCATAATTAATGGGCTGAAAACATTGGAGGTATTAGGTTTAGAACCTCTCCCAGACAAAGCGCACGAGTGGAGTCAACATCTTACGAACTTGTTCTGAGTATTGTTCACATACACCGAATAAAAGGAAAAAGAGATGTAGAATCCTCATTCGAGAGTGATTTAATCAACCGAGTATATTCTGAGTCGTGGCTCCATGTCTTTGAGCATGCACAGATACGAGGATTTTTGTCTAGAAGGCGGCGATTTATTCACCGTCCCATCGATCAATCAGTTAATTTAACTTTTCTGCCCTGGTACTGCATCTGTTCCCACATTTTTTAACCAATCAGTCGCATTCAGAGGAGCAAGACGAGGTCCTTGAGGAAAAGGACTTGTTTGGATGAGATCCTAGCAGATAAGACAATCGTTCACAGAATCATAGGTACATTGAGCCTAGCCATGGTAATTGAGGGCTTCTTCTAATGAGACACCATAGTTCAAGGTGACCAAGCATGGCCGGACATATTTATAATGTGAACTGAAAATAGCTGAGTAAGTAAGATTACAGCGTTCGAGATTGCCAATCATGGGGACCCAGATGGCCTAAAAACTTATTATTTCTGCACTAAACCTTGACCCCATTGAAAAGCACTCTAATTTTAAAAAACTGCAGATTTGAATTTCAGGGTATCTAGAATCAACAACTCTGTCACTTTAGAACTTTTGATTGGATTTTGATGGCCTTGTTTTGGTGAACCGCGCAGATTCATGTACCGATTACATCTGCAATAGATAAAAGGCTGAACCCCCTAAAAAGCATATGTTCTTTGTCACTTTTGTTCGTGTACATTCTCTCTTGATCTTTGGTTTCCCGTATGTATTCAGAGAACTTCTGTTTCTGGTAAAATGGGATCTGACGTTGTCGATGTAACACTGCCGAACTCCAGAAACAGAAGCTCAAGATGTTCTGCCAAACTAACCCATGGAAAGCGAAAGGAAAAGAAAATCATTTCATGTGCCAACGTGTTTGCAAGAAAATCTTTCTTGAGATTCAATCATCTTACTTTTAACAGGACCTTAAGTTTGGTTTCCCAAACTTCTTTATACGCAAGAAAACAACTTTATGCCTCCATTTTCTTCACTTCTCTGCTTAAAATCAAATAATACATTAAAAATGATGGTACAAGTCTCATTTTATCTAAATGTTATTTCAAATTTAATATGATATCAAGACTCCTTCACTTTTGGATAAAAATTCTCAAAAGAAATATATATACTTTTTTTATATATATTTCAAATGAGGAAGCATATTAAAGATAATATGTTATAAGTCTCACAATGTTTAAATTTTGTTTGAGAATCCTTTTAAGGAGAAAGAAATATCTTTTATTAGGATTGAATTTCCTAATATAACTCGGTAACCTCAAATCCCATCAATTTTCATGAATAGTATTCTAATCCAGAGCCTCATCTGCTGCAACAGAGACTCTGGAGTAGGTAAGGATATGAGATCAGAAGATGAAACTGTTCTCCAAATCTGGTGTCGGTAATCCGCAAAATTCACTGAGCTACGGCCACCTGAAAACTGTCTAGATTTTCAACCGAGAAGTGAAAGGGCAAGTGACCAAAGTGTTTCAGGCCGACATTACTATCCGAGTCAAGCTCATCTCAGTTTTTCAACCGAATACGGTACCAGGTCGTGACAAACCAAGTGGAAGAGTCAGGATTTACGACGACCGTATCCGAGACTCCATCCATATTAAGCAAGAATCGGATAAACACAACTTCTTCCAGTTCGCACCATCAATAACGCAGCAAACATAGCTGAACAATGGCAGAACGTTTGGAAAGATCTCCACGGAAGTACTTTGTTAGTGGAGTTACTGACCTCCTGTATGGTACAGGTGATTGTGGTTAGGAAATAAAACAGAGGATTCTGACATATTCAGAGAAATATATTGATTAATTTGATTTAAACGATTGAATTTGGAAATTTGTTTGGATAACCATGATGGTACAATTAGGAATACCAATGTCCGTCCATGAAGAAATCATGAAACTGAAAACCATATGATGTTCAATTCATTAGAACATTGAAAATACATTATCTCAGGTAATCAATGAGCCATGACCGAATTTTCTGAAGACTGATCCTGAAAGATCAGCATCCTTTAAGACAATAATTAGTAATTATGCTAGTCAAAGCCAAATCAGCTCCACAACTCGAGATTCAAAGGTGTTAAATTCCTTCATTTTCATCATTGTCTTCCTTCCATGAAATTCTGCACATACCAACGGCCTATTTTACCACTATCTTTTCTTTCTTTTTGTAGCTTCAAGACATATGTAAAACAATTCGAGTACTTTTCTTTTATGACCAGAGTCAACATTCATAGCCACCCGATAGAAGAATTCCTCCACCCAATATAAAATAATGTGTATAGTTCAAAGTGGAGTTCAAAGTTTACTGCGTAGTCCAAGTGATGAAATAGACGAACAAACAGATTCTTTTGAGTTCAATTCCCTTCTAGAATACCCTTTCGACAGTTTCTCCCTTTCCAGCGGCTTGATTAAAGCTAAATTGGTGATAATAGCCAGACAAGTTCTTGACGGAACATGCCCATTTACATGTTTTTATAATGAATCCTGGTTTTCTCAGAGACGTGGCAACATAAGTGACCCAAGAAAAGCCAAAAGTGTCGGTCGGTCGATTCCCTCTGATCGGCTAATCTGTTTCGCTCAATACGAAGTATGAAAAAGGATTGGATAAAGCGCACTTTTCGATACTATTGGATACCATACCATTAAAGAAAAGGTTATGCACGTAGTAATCCGACAGCAACAGGGCGCCGTCCTGTGGTGAACAGAACGTGCAGCAGGGGCGGGATGAGGACGAGCGTATCACTCACTTTGTGGTACAAAGGGCACGGGAACGTGTGGCACATTCATCGTTACCAAATAAAATGTGAAAAACCCACGAATGGACCATATACTATGAATCTGTAAGCATCATGGCTTACCTAACGGCTTAGTCAGATAATACTGATGGGGGCTCCGATTCTTGGACTTTGTCTGGTTTTCGGATCCTTTTTTGTGGTGATGCCGGTGGGTAGAAAGGTATGGCTAATCACCACAACGCTGTGATTAGCAAGAAATCTTCATGTCCGATCACGTGTTCAAAAAGAAACGTAGCAAATTTAAGGTAATGATACAAAACGGAAATGACCTCGTAGTTTCCTTTTCCTACTCCTTTCTGTCTCACTCTTCATTGCCTTAAAATAAAAATATTGGTTTTTGTCCGTTTCGTTTAGACAATGGTTTTGGTCATGCCCCCTTTTTCTTTTCCTGGTCAGATCGTTCTCAAATTTGAATTCTTCCACTGAAGTGGAGGACCGAATTTCTACCGACTGAACACGCAGATAAACACCCAAAACAGGGTAGATTCTTCCATCTTTCTTTCCCGTTCTAGAATAGTGGGGGAACACAAGCTGATCAAAGAGGTTTATTATGCGGTTCCATGCATGTCATTTCGCTTGATGACTAGTCGTGGGCCAATAAATACATTGCAAGTGAATTCATCATGGATTTTCACGTGAGAAAAGCAGGGGGGCTAAAAGCAAAAGCAAAAACACATAGAAAAATTGTGGAATCAGCAGTTAACCCCAGAAATGTCAATCGACATCATTACACAGATTGCCATTTGTCATCAAATCTTTGTAATAGGTTACTTGCAGGAGATGCAAAGTTGCTGTGTCATTGTCTCCCTTTCAAGAGAACTTTCAGCTCTATGTCCTTCCAAAAAATGGTTTTGCATCAAAGACATCGGGTTTCTATCTCACTGGTGACCAATTCAGCAGGAGATTGCTATAATTCCCTCAAATATGGGTTACTTGACAAACCTAACATGGAGAAGTTTCGTTATCTTAAATCCGGAGGAGAGACGTGGGAAGAGAATTGTCCCAAAAGGGTCCTTCCCGGAAGCTCCATTTGAAAGACCTCATTTTCAAAGATGCTCCCTAATGGACTCCCACAGTGAAGAATTGTCACCGTCGAGCAATAGTGTCCATTCTTTCTGGAGGACTTTCAAACTTGAACAAAATCTCCTAGTTTTGGAGACTTTGAAACATTTCGTGAGAGCTTCAAGGGGGCCTGTATCTGCCTCTCATTCAACGTCCGTTTCTCATTTGATTGAAAGGTCCATTGCAGCATAATGATTTAGTATATCCTGTCATCATCCCCAAATAGTTGCCGGAGAAAATTCAATTAAGCTGTCTTCATCACTTGGGCATGGCAGCAATATATGATTTTACGAAATCTATTTCACATGAAACCCGATTCCTCGACATCTAAACTAGATTTCCCAGACTAAAATCGGCTTAATTCTTATCAGGAATCACAGCTAAAAAAACTTGGATGCAAAATGCCCTCATCTCCTGTTGGGGGGAAGAAATAAATTCCAACAGCGACACTTGGAAGACAGGAAAAGTCCCCTTTCGAATGGGCCCAGCGGCCATTCAACGACCCCGCCTGTTGTCCGCATGATCTGAACAAGAAATCAACATCTCCTCACGTGAACGACACCGGGACAAGAGGTCCCATAGCAGCCCCGTCCGGACAAAATTGAGATCACAGGCTGACGTCACAGCAGCTTCCCCTTCTGACCCAGCCGCCAGGCTCCAATTGACCCATGTGTTCAAATAACCAGCTTTGTGTGCAAACCAAGCAAATGATGGATTTTAACTTATCGGTACCAATATAATAAAGAGAAGAAAGAGAAATGATAGGGAGAGCTGCCAAGTGGGAAAATGTTTACCCTTTCCTTTCCCCTTCCCCGTTTTACCGTTTCACTGTCTTACAGGTTATATAAAGAGTAGGTGAGGCTTCGAATTCTTTTACATATCCACGCTCTGCCTGCTGAAAAGCAGTGAGACTTGTGGTCGCACATAGCACGCATTCGAAGCCCAAGAACCCTTTCACAAACACGTTCACTTTAATGGATTCCTCCATCTTCCAATCCCCAAATTACAATTTCTCGCCGGAATCTTCCTTTGGATCGCCGGATTCTTTCTCCTGGGATGGCCTAAATTTCGGCCATCAAAATTACCTTCCCTTCAATGAAAATGACTCGGAAGAGATGCTGCTCTTCGGTCTAATTTCTAAGGCCCACCAGGAGACGTCCGAAACATGCGCGAACCGGGTTCAGGAAGAAGAGGTGAGCTCGAAACCGGAGGAAAACCCCAACAAGGAGAAGTCCTACAGAGGCGTTCGAAGGCGGCCGTGGGGGAAATTCGCGGCCGAGATAAGGGATTCCACCAGGCATGGCGTGAGGGTATGGTTAGGAACATTCGATAGTGCGGAGGCGGCAGCTTTGGCTTACGATCAGGCTGCTTTTTCCATGCGGGGTTCCTCGGCTATCCTCAACTTTTCAGTTGACAGAGTCCGGGAATCGCTGAGGGAAATGAACTACGGTTCCGAAGATGGGTGTTCGCCTGTGGTGGCTCTTAAGAGAAAGCACTCGCTGAGAAGGAAAACCATAAGCAAGAAAAGCAAAGAGAGGGATGTAAGGATAGAGAATGTGGTGGTGTTGGAGATTTAGGTGCAGATTACTTGGAAGAACTTTTGAGTTCATCATCTGGGTGTACTGGGCCTTGGTAGATCAATGTAATCCACTTGCGCCCTAATCTTCATCCTTCTTGTAATACTCTCTCTTCGCGTTCTTCTGTTAGTTTTTAATTTTTTTTTTTTCCTTTTTTTCTTAAGACTTCCATGTAATGGTAGGAGTCATCATCATGTCTTGATATCACTAGAATCTGTATCTTAGATCGTCCTCTTTTTTTTTCCCTTCTTGTAAAGTTCAATTGAAGAGAAATTTTGTGGTAATATGTGGCCCTTCATCACAGGTTTAATTAATTGAAGTGACTTAAAGTCAATCAGTTCTGGTTATGGTTGAGACACACAAGGACGAGAAGTGCTAGAATTAACTTTTCCATGCCCCTTCATCTCTCAACTCTGTTGAGAGAAGCGCTTCCACCTACTCTTCATCTCTCAGCCATTCCCTTTGGCTCGTCGCAAAGACGACGCTCATTTTACAGACTTGTCACATCAGATTTTGTGGGACTATAAGAAAGTTGGGCGTACAGTAATAACTGCCAACTGGGTGATAACTAATGTTTAACTGAAACCGAAAGATTTCATCGCATAGGATTAAAAGAGGCAAGTCATATTCCACCTCAAAGTGAATTGTGGCTAACGTGGCGTTATTAATGATAAGAATTTATCACTTTTTGTCTATTAGTTTTAAGATGAATCTCTTTATACTAACGTTGTATTTAAGTTATGGGTTTTTTTTTTTTTTTATGTAGACTTTCGTACCTTAATTATCATCCATATTATTGGCATGAATGAGGGTGTATTTTGGCATCCTATATCTCACATCAAAAGTAAATTTTGGCAGATCTAATCTTATTAATAATAGAGATTTATTATCTATTACTTATGAGTTTTAAGATAAACTTTTTTACTTTAACAAATATGATGAGTAATATAGAATTTATATCATAAAAGAACATTATCTTTTATTAATAACATGAGATATTTATAATATTTATAATAATTTGCCCTTCCTTATTGAGATGACTCAATCCACTCATACAGGGTTGACTTTTCTTTCTTGGTAAATACTTTAGTTACAAAAAAGAACGCGATGATAGGTCGGTATTAAGATATAAAATCTGTCACACACGCTTAGTTTTACAAAAGGAAAACAGTTTCTGACATTGGGACTAACAAATGGAAAACGACAAAAGTGGATAGGGCATCAAACATCTTTAAATGTCAGTCCAGAACTGCTCCATACTTTTTAGGGGTCAGGACTCTGCTCAGGTCCAACTTCAAACCAACAGAACCTTCCGTCTTCTTATTTTGATCGAATCCAGCGACAATTAAATAAATTGTCCTCACGTGGATCTTTTACTAAAAACTTTTGTGGGTGCTTACGTATAAATCTTGACCGAGTCCAAACCTTAGGCATTAACACCTTAAGAACAAAAGTTGTACAAAAAACAAAAAAGTACACCAAATGTGTAAAGAGAGGCCTGAAGGGAAAATTGTAGAAAATCGGTCATATGGTGATGTAAATAGGTAGTAACATTGAACCCAACATCCCTAAAGACAACAACAGTGTTGTTGACATCTCTTTACTTTCAAAGTTAGAATTGAAGGCTGTAAGTTCGTGGCAGCTTCCTTTTAACATGTTCTTCAAATAATGAGACAAAGAGGCGGGCTGCACCAATCCCACACATGCAATTACGTTCTGGAAGATAGAATCATCATCTTACAGTAAAAGAAAATGATCCAACCATTCAATTGTCACGTGGTTCTTGATTTTCCATGAATAAGGTTGAACGTCAAATTCCTTGTAGTCAAATTTAAACCTGCTAAGCAGTTGAAAAGTATCCTCCCTTTTTTCTTTAGTGACAAATAAATCTCATTAGATAATTAAAGTTGATCTTCCTCTGGTGACAACATTTTCAATTCTAAACAAACCCCTTGATTAGTGAGAGGAAGAGAGAGAGCAGCTGCCTTCTGTTACAATATTTAGAGTGCAAATAAACTAAAAACTGTTAAAGTCCCAATGAGAGCGTGCCATCTAATTACCAAATAGGGACTATCCAGTGAGGCCGTGGCATTTTCTCTCCCAAAGTGCTTTTTCAAGAGATAATGCTGCCCCGATTCTCCTTCCGCCGACAGGACCGATGATGGTAGGAGCTAAAAGGATAAGGACTAGATGCAACACTTTGACCAGACTCCTAAGAGGATGACTTTTCGGTCGCCGGAAACGTGTTGTTACGGCTACCACAGCACGAAGCTTCTAAAGTTTGTCAAACGAGAGAAAAGATCATTGATTATATCTAATGTCACGAGGGGGAAGGACAAAGACTAGTTTTCTTAGTTAGGTCTTGTAATCCTCTCCAGACTCGAATGTCTTTTTAACTTTTCCTTTCCTAATAGTGAAGGGACGTAAACCCCCGTCAAGACCCTGGGAGATAAATTGAGCTTTTAGATACTTAGGTCTTGTTTTATTATTTCTTTTAAATAAAATATGTGATTTAAAATAGTCAAAATTTAGTTATGTTAAGAATTTGAAACTCACTTATACTAAAGTAGGAGTAAGGTTTATTTAATAGAAAGTGGGATAAGAAAAAATGATATATTGTTTTGTGATTAAAAATCTTGGTATTTGTCTTCATTAAATAAGAAATTTGAGGTTTTGGTCTTATACATTTGTTTCTTGATTATTAGGACTTAGGAGAGATAAAATGGACTTGGACTCTGACTATTTACTATTAAGTTGGGTTTTTTAGATAATTGAGTTTTATTTTATTGTTTCCCTTAAATAAGTGTAGAATTTGAAATAAAACATAGTCATGTTAGAGGTTTAAAACTTAGTTGTAATGGACTAAGAGTTGGGTATTATTTTGTGATTGAAACTTTAACATCAGTCTTTATTAAAGAAGAAACTTAAGATTTGAGTTTTATAAACTTTTCGTTTGGTTTTTTTTCGTTATAAGAAATTTTATTTAAAATTAAATCTTAATTTAATTATTTTTGTCTTTCGGTGCTTACTTTGAATCTAAGACCATACCTTTAATCCTTATGACGTGACACCCTCATTTTTCGAGGAATTATGAGATATAAGACTTTATGACTCAAGCGTTTGCTTTACCTATTCCAAGAATCCTTGGCTGAGGACGCATATTCGCCATCCCAGCTAGAAAAAAGGACAGGAGGTAGCCTCCTTGTCACTCTCTGATAGATAGGAATCCGAAGCCTGAAGAGATGTTATGCTGGGAAAAACATTGACGCCATATGCAGAAAAAGGACTTGATACTGAATCGGGCCTTTGAAGTGTGCATTAGCAAGGTCGTCTGTATTGCAAAAAAGATTGGACCCGACTAATCGAGCAAAAAACAAAAATCTACCTCTTGGGTTTGAGGATTCTCCCTTTGTCTCTGTTTTTGGGCTTATAATAGTGGGTGCTAAGGACTACTACAAGGGGGCGTAGTGTGTTCCAAATCAGACCCAAGATTATGCTCCCCATGAGCTAGCCGATTACTTTCTGGGCTAAATTTAACCCACTTCCAATTAATTTCAGGAAGGTGGCCTAGGGAGAAAAGGCCTGGAGATGGTGGGTGGAGTGACTTGCCCCAAAAGGCATGTAGGCCATCTACATCCTTCCAGCTTTTGTGAGCCGACCCTTCTTTCACGTGCCATCCATCATACTCGAAAAAAATCTTGCTAATAGAATTGGCCCATGAGACAATCGGAAGATATTGGGTATGAGATGAGGAGCTTTTTGGGCTGCCTCTTACGCTTAAAGGCTTATTAGGCGAATATTTTGCTGGATCAGGCTTCAGTTTTACGTGCAAAGGCTATATATATGGATTTTTCGAATGACTTTTAGTAGTTTACTGGATTCATCTCGAACTCTGCTATTGGTCAAACATGATTTCTCTTTGTCATCAAGGTTAATGGCATCTAAAAATGGTCTTCAATTGCGGATGGGCTATTAATTATTTTGACAAAGTCATGGCATTCATTTTTCTATTTTGACAAAAATAAATTGGAAAATTCTTGCCGATGAGGTTACTTGTCATCCACGACCCTTTAATAAAACAAGCAGCCTTGCGGACCAAGGAAATGAGACCCTGCTGCGGACACCCCAGCCCCAAGAGACAAAACACCGCTTGCATACGAGCGGTGGCCACGTACCACCTTAAACACCTACCAAACATGTCAGCTAGCAGTCCGAGAAGCTGGTTGGATAATGCGAGTGACTGGCTGTAGGCGTGACCGTATGGAATTACAACTCCACTAGACCGCCCAGATGGAACTTCGGCTTTATAAAGAGCGCCGACGTCGAAACCTACAACGAAAAACAAAATGGCCTCTTCTGGATGCCTCCTAGGCCCACCTGACGCACGAAACGCCGCCGGACGTGCCACCCTCGATGCCCCAGTAGCCTCCCAGATCCTTACTCTCGACATTGCCCCCCAGACGCAGGAGGGAGGGCCGCCGATGGGTCTGACGGAAAACCTCTCCCCGACGTTTCTGTCGACCGGGAATCCCTGCCTCGATTTCTTCTTCCACGTGGTGCCCGATACCCCTCCGGAGGTTCTGATCCAACGGCTCTCCCTGGCCTGGGCCCATGACGCCCCGACCACCCTGAAGTTGATCTTCAATCTGAGGGGTGTGAGAGGCACTGGGAAGTCTGATAAAGAAGGGTTCTACACCTCCGCTCTTTGGCTGCACAAAACTCATCCTAAAACCCTGGCTCTCAATATCAAGGCCCTCGCTGATTTCGGCTACCTCAAGGACTTGCCCGAAATCCTCTATCGGCTCCTTGAAGGACCTGATGTCCGCAAAAGCGCAAAGAAAGCCCGAGAGGAAAGAAGTAGAGCGAAAAGAGTTTCCCGGATGAGGAAGTTGATTTCTGAGAGATCTGAGAGCAGAAGTCAGGAAGACATGGAGGTTGTCTCCGAGCCAGAGCCGAAGGAGACGAGTGGGGCCGGTGATAAGGAGAATATCAGGGCTTTGAGGAAAGAGAGGGAAATTTCGAAGGCTATAAAGGCTTTGAATAGGTACGACAATGACGCGGAGTATCGTTTTCTTTTCGATTGCGTTTGCGATGTGTTTGCGGAGCTTCTGAAGTCGGACTTGCCATATTTGAGTCGTGGGGAGGTTCGGGATATTAGTCTTGCGGGGAAATGGTGTCCGACGATTGATTCCTCCTACGATAAGTCGTTGTTGATCTGCGAAGGGATTGCGAGGCGGGTTTTCCCGAGAGAGTGTGAGAAAGAGTACGAGGGGATTGAGGAGGCGAATTACGTGTATAGGGTCAGAGATAGACTGAGAAAACAAGTCCTTGTCCCCTTACATGAGGCATTGCAGTTGCCCGAGGTGTATATGAGCGCCAACGAGTGGAACTCGTTGCCATACAACAGGGTTGCTTCTGTGGCCATGAAGACTTACAAGAAGCTGTTCGCCAAGCATGATAAGGAGAGGTTTGAGGAATATCTTGAGAAGGTGAGGAGTGGGAAGGCAAAGATTGCCGCTGGGGCATTGCTTCCTTACGAGATTATCCAGTCGCTGAACGATGAGGATGGTGGTAAGGTGGCAGAGCTTCAGTGGGAAAGAATGGTTAGCGACATTGCCAAGAAAGGCAAGCTCAAGAATTGCATTGCGGTTTGTGATGTTTCGGGGAGTATGTCTGGGACTCCGATGGAGGTGTGCGTGGCGCTGGGGCTTTTAGTTTCGGAGCTCAGTGAAGAGCCTTGGAAGGGGAAAGTGATTACGTTTAGTGCGAATCCTGAGCTTCATTTGATTGAGGGGGACACTCTTCTGGCTAAACTGAATTCATAAGGATGATGAAGTGGGGTTGCAATACAAACTTTCAGAAAGTTTTTGACCAAATCTTGCGAGTAGCGGTTGAGGGCAATCTGACAGAAGACCAACTGGTCAAGAGAGTGTTTGTTTTCAGTGATATGGAATTTGATCACGCATCTGGTGGGCATCCATGGGAGACAGATTATGAAGCCATACAGAGGAAGTTCAGGGAAAGCGGATACAACAGGGTACCAGAGATTGTCTTTTGGAATCTTAGGCATTCCTCTTCAACTCCGGTGGTCTTGAAGCAGAGTGGGGTGGCGCTTGTAAGTGGGTTTTCGAAGAATATATTGACTGTTTTTCTGGAGGAAGGTGGGATTATAAGTCCTGAAGCAGTGATGGATTTGACCATCTCAGGTGAAGAGTATAAGAAACTTATTGTATATGATTGATATATCAATGTCAGGAATATTAAGAATTTGAAAGGTTTCTTGTTGGTTCTTTACTCCCTTTGAATGGGTTCTTCTGTTAAGAAATGGTCTTCATAAATAAAGGTCGCTGGTTCTATCTATGCAAGTGCTCTGTTCCTCATACCCGCGAGATTTTCTGATCAAGGCTGCCAAGCTTTTTGGGCCTTTACACAATATAACAAGGTGAGGTTGGCAAGGAGACTTGTCAGTGAGTTAACTGTTTAAATATTATTTTTCTCATAATTTTTTAATTACCATTCATCAAGGGACCATAGATACACATCTACTCCTCTGTTCATGCCTTTGGAACCTAAGGCAAGGCCCGTCGTCAAAAGAAAAACAAAAATGGGCTCTAATCCTGTGTCAGAAGCAAAGAACTGTTTCTCAATCCTCTACAGAAATAGAAGATCTTATTATGGCCACCACCTCTCTTGGAAAGTGATTTAGATTCTTGGAGTTCCAGATGATTTAAGCATGGGATGGGAACATTTAAGTATATTCTCCCTTAGGAAAGGGCTAACATAAATTTGTTAGTTGATGTAAGATAAAGAAAAATGATATAACTTATTTATGACACCTACGTAAAATATAACTTTTTTCTCATTCCTATTCGAGAAGAATTTTTTTTTTTTTAAATGTTCTCTAAAGAGAAAACTGACATAAGAATTAGGTTAAACAAAATTTACATTACCTTTTTTAAAAAGAACGAGGGGAATCATGAGGATCAATTTTTCTTTCATTTTAATTTCCTTCTATAATTAATCAGTAGAACACTACCAAAATATTTTATAAGAGTAAAAACTAAAACTAAGTGCCCAGGTTGCAAGGCTTGTTAGCTTAGTGATAAGTTAATAAGGATATTGTGATAAGTTAATAGGGATAATGACCATTAGATTGGAGTTCAACATCAAATATGTGCATGGGTGTATGAATTAAAAAAACATATGCCTATAATAAAAGCTGAAAAAAAAAAAAAAAAACACAAAAACAAAAGCCCTGAAGCCCAATTCGTGATTGGAGAGGATACCAAGGGCCACTTTGCGTTGCCTTCCATCTTGATATATCCAAGGGATGGAAGGTGCAAGGCCTTTTAATTAGGAAGAATTTGGGCCCCTGTAATTCGATCTAGATGAACAATTGTCCGACTTGATATAACATGAAGTCTTTTCTTGCATTACATGGAGGTTTCTCTTCTTGTTCTCCAGGAATCAGAAGTTTGAGCTTAGACTCGATGATATGTTGGATTTCTATCTGATGATACAAATCTATAGAATTTTAAGAGCAGCGAATCCTACTTAACATTGGCCTTTTTTTTTTCCCCCTCTTGTGATGGATTAACAGAACATTAATCACCACTTGAAATTCTTTTCGCACATAATTTCCAATCGTTGAACTATAGCCAAGGCGGTGGCAAGTAAGCCTATTACCTTTTTGTTCAATCATCCAAGTTCGAAATTTTGGATTTTGAATCAATTTTGATCTGATGATTAGAGATTTTGAGGGAAAAAAAAAAAAGCCATGGTTTCCTTGTCACCAACTAAAAAAAATTCTTAAGGAATTAGTTTGCGTGTAATAAAATGCAGCAAACAACAATGCATAATACCTTGCTGCTTTAATTGATTGAAGTGTATTTAAATTGCAAATTGATTTTGTGAGCGTATTAGCTTCACAGCTTTAGAGCATTTCTATCTATATCAATAAGTGGACTAGATCAATGGTGTTTTTAGAGTCCATCTAATACGGTTCTTACAACTCTATTGATTAACTTAATCAAATAATTCTATTTATTGTCTTAAGATACTTATAACCTTTAACTCTTTCAATACCCTGAATGTCACTTGACAGTCATAATTTAAAGAAGTCTATCATGAAATACTTTGGGTTAACAATTAGTTGCCCTGTTGACCTTTTTGTGCTTATTGGTTCAACTATTTCTTACCCGAGCGGCCGACATTAATTACATAATATTTATCATTTTTCAAGGGTGTGAGCTGGACAAGATGTGTTAATGTTATGGATGCATATGAAGAAAGAAAGCACCTGTACTGCTAACTATACTCAATGGCACAGTTAATGGTGGTTGTGAGTGCATTAAGTACGTCATCACACCTAGCTTTCGTTTAACTTGGAGAAATGGTATTTCACTTTTCCAGTTAAACCAAATTTTCCATGCTAAGATAACATAGATAGTTCTTGAGCTTATCGTAGAATAGCAAACCAGAAAGCATAAAGGTATTGAAAGAAGGAAAATCATATTATGGAATAACAATACTAGTTGCAGTTTCCTCCTTTACATTAGAGAGAAATTAGGATACATTGATGGGCCACAAGCAAGGTACACACTAATGCTGGGGGGAAGAAGGTCTCCCTGTAGCTAATGGTACATAATTCTTGAGACGCACTGCATAAGCTGGCTATTGCCCTTATTTCTAGCGTTACTAGTACAGCTTTAATATGGGCTCAGTTTGGATTGCCTCGCGATGGGGGCTTGTGGTGTCCATAAGGTGGTGGCGATTTCTTCTTCGGGGGAAGCGGCTTCTTCTTAGGTTGTGGTGGCTTCTTCTTAGCAGGGGAGTGGCTTCTTCTTAGGTTGGGCTTCTCCTTAGTGGGGAGCGGCTTCTTCTTAGGTGGTAGTGGCTCATACTTAGGTGGCATAGGAGGTAAAATTGGTGGTCTGTGTTTTGGTAAAGGCTTCTTCCCTTCTGATGGCCTGTGCTCCGGTTGTGGTTCCTTTAGTGGAAGTGGCTTATGATAAGCAGCAAAAGCTGGGATTATGAGAACCACCAAGAACAATATTAGGTATGTGTAAGACGTTTTTTTATGGTGTGAGGTAAGAAGAAGGGGCACCTTTTTATACTGATTTCATGCCCTTGTGACCCACAACTACGCCCACACATGGTGCAACTATGCCCACACATGGTGCATTTTGTTGAACAACTTTGGTAGGAAAAGGAGTGAAACTAGGGTTCCTATCTTTGTACTCGAATCATTATTGTGATTGGTACTATTGGGTCCCATAAGTTGGACTATTTATGCTAAGTTAGTTCGAAAATGGAGCCCGGGACCAAAGTGGATTTGAGTTGCTATTGAGAAAGCTCTCTTACATGATATAACAATCATGATCAAGAGAGCACCTCGGCTGTATGTGTTAAATTTGGTTTGAGTTATTTTATATTATCTAGATCTTGTTTAATAACTTTAGAATGAAATATGTGTTATATAAAAAGAAAAAAAAAACTTTCACATGATATTTCTTTCCTTATTGTTAGCACTTCTATTAAACTAAAAAATTTTGGCTTGATTTGGTGCAAGTGTGTTACTTAATATGGTCTTCCAATCTATGGATATAATTTGAACAAAACGAGCCAGCAATAGGAAAGTGTACTCTGCACATTTGAACACGTACATGGACCATTTAAGGGCTAGTACAAGGACAATAAGGGTGGCTTGACCGTACAAATATTGATTGTCGACAATAAGTTTTACTAGATCCAGAAGTAACGTTTTTTTCCTTCTTTATGTAAAATAGCAAAACTAAAGCTAAAGATCACCGGTTCCTTATTAGCTGCTTAAGAGTGAACGTTTGCACTATTGGAGCTGAAACATCTAGTGTCATGGTGCTTTATCTTGTGTTCAAACTATCATAACCCACCACTCCTTTTCGGTACTCTTAAATGATGCATTTCAGACTCCGACATGAGTGATGAGATCTTGATATGTGTGAGATTGTTTGTAGAAGCATTTAATGTGAAACCCACCACTTGGTATATTCCTCAAGAGAGATGATCAAGACTTCATTGGATATTCCTTTTAGTTTAATGTGACACTATCAATATCCAAAGTCATTGTTAATTTTGTTGGTTGAAGAAAAGCGCTAGTATACTATTATGCCGATAGTAACGTTGATTCGTTTGGACTCGATGAGATCGTGTGCCTTGTTTGTCCACTCACCAAACATACATGTTCATTATTTCCTGTTAGCACCACTATAACTCAAATAATATTTGAGTGACTCCATATGAATTTTTGGGGTCCATATAGACTCCTAGCATGATCGGGTGCCTATTATTGTCTTACCATTGAGACATGGACATTCCTTATTAGGGTTAAGATTAACATCTTGGCTAATATTGATTTTATTTATTTACGTTAGTATAGTTTGGAGTCAAGTTTAGGCATGTTAGAATAGACAACACGTAAGTTTTTTTTTTTTTTTTTCATCTTTATGCACCTTTTTTTTAGTCTTAAGGTGTCATACATGAGAGAAAACATTAACACACTTTTAATGTTTCATGTGCTTTGAAATTTCAAGCACTTATTCCTATTTAGTTTTGAGGTGATTGTATACTTATTGTCATATATTTAATTAATAGAACACAAACCCAGTTCTTAAAGGAAAATCTCCTTTGAAATCTTGTTCAAAAAATATCCTCACTCTGTCATTGTAAGTCTTTGTTTGGGTGCCTATGCTATGTGACTAACCTTAAGTAGTAGATAAGTTTGGATGTAGAAAAGTTACATGCATTTTCATGGCTTATCCCTTTGCACAAAAGGGATACTACCTATATGATATTGAGGGAAATTGATTTACTATTAGTTGTAATGTTGTGTTTCAAAATGACACTTTTCCATTTGCATACATAGCTTTTAGGACTCATACATCCTTAAAGATACCACAACATCATAGGACATGCATGTCTATGTTGTCTGTGCAAGTTTTTTTATGTATTAAAGCAAACTTTTAAACAAAATGGTACTGCAAGTTTGTAGACCCTTTGGCTAATAGTGGTTTTCATCACTTTCACCATGATTACTCATTATTCATTAAGGAAACTCTTCAAGGGCTTATTGTCACCGACCTGAGTTCCAACCCAAAATGTCAATTTTAGTTAGGAAGAGTATCTAGTTTCCTTATTTGGCTAAATCATCCTGTTTGCCTTTTTAATGTGGGAAAATAAAGTTTGTTACATTCTCCCCTACCCAAATCCACATTGCCCTTGACGTGAGTGGGGCCCCCTGCCCACTCCACACTAGGGGATAGTAGTCGCAAGTGCCATTGAGTGGGCCCATTGCCTACCCCATACTAGGGGATACTAGTCACAAGCCCATCGGCTTAGGCGCGGTTTGGCTCTAATACTACTTGTCACGGACCTAGGTTCCATCCCAAAGGGTCAACCTTAATTGGGAGGAGTAGCTAGTTTTCTTATATGGCCAAATCATCTCGCTTGCCTTTCTAATGTGGGAGAATGAAGTCTATTACATTATGACTATGTTTACTTATACAAATGACATGCAAATCATAGGAAGACATGAGTAATTTATAGCAGACTTGAAGACTAATTTATGTTTAAGATTTCACATGAAAGATCTTGTACCATTAAAAGTTTCATTAGGATTGAATTTGCATGATTAAAGTTAGGAGTAGTACTCAACTAGAAAAAAATGTTTTGGAGATTATTTTTTAGTATGGTTTATCAAGATGCAATACTGCTAACATACCTATGAAACATGATTATAAATTCACCAATCATGTGTATGATGTGGCTCTTGATGATGCAAGTGATCCTCCTGTGCAAGACATTATTGATTATCAACTACTTTTTGGAAATTAATTTATTTGACTGCCACAAGATGAAACGTTTGTTTTTTTGTACAAATATTAAGTCAATCATACTTACTCACAAAAAATCACATACAAAAGTTGCTCTTCATTTTATGAAGTGTATTAAGCAATTCCCAAGCTTGGGACTATTTATGAATTTAAATTGTAGGCTTAACCTACAAGCTTATTGTGATTCTTAATATGGTAGATGTTACATAAGTAGGAGCTTTTTAGAGGATTTTGTACAAAACTTGGTAATTCATTAATATCCAAGAAATCTAAGAAGCAAAGCACTGTCCCTTAATCCTTTATGAAAGTTGAATGTTGTGCGTGGCCACTGCCTCTTGCAAAGTAATTTGGATACTTGGACTTCCAAATGATTTATAGGTACTCCCATTAAGACTTGTAACTTTATTTTGTGATAATATATCAACCATAAAGATAGTAAGGAATGCCATAGTTCATAAAAAAATGAAGGATATAGAGATTGACTATTATTGCATATGTGACAAGATCGTTAGGAGAATTATAGGCACCACTTACGTATCAACTAGAGATAAGATAGCAGACATATTCACTAAGGTATTGGGAAGCTGTGAACATGTGATTTATATACAAAACTAGTTTGAGGGAAGGTGTTAAGGAGTGACACTATATAACATAGGTCCCCTTTGTTTTCCAATGGTCCATGGGATGCTCTATAACTCAATATCATTAACCAATTTATATTTTATTATTTTTCCCTGTTCTCACATTGTATAGATAAGTAGAAGAGTTCTTGAATTCATTCATAATTGTGTACATCATATGATCCTAGTAATAAAGGTTTTTTGCTAAATTATCATGTAGATCCTTGTTCTTGTCACATTTTCTTCTCGGATGATCAGAAGTAGCATACCTTTCCGGGTAATGGGTGGAGAAACAGATAATGTGAAAATTTGCCTCGTTGCTTCAACATCTTTCAAAGGCTGTGTGGAACGGCAAGCCCAATTTACATACATTCAGGTTATTCCTTCATACCCTTTCCTGTTAGTTTCTTCTCTTGAATTTTGTCGCTTTTACTTTTACTTTGTAGCATGGATAGGAACATTTAAGTATATTCTTTCCTACAAAGGGATAGAATGAGAATGTTTATTGAGGAAGAACCAAATATAATTCTCAAGTAACATTATCTTTGCCCTCCTATAAATCCTCCTTCATGAATTGGTAAGCAATATGATATTTTTTAGTAAACATGATTTGACATATACTAAGTATATGTAGTACATATATAAACATAACGTTAAAAAAGAAGAAGGTGTAAATGGAGTGAAGTCATGTTGCACTCGCACTAGTTCCAGATTTTACATCTAAAGTTTTTTTCTAATAGTATTTCCAAAAAAAAAAAAATTATAAGAGTAATACAAATTTGTGAGTTTATATAAGATAAATAAAAGCGATATAATTATCTGACATGTACACAAAATAGAACTTTTCTCCATTTTCTATTCAAAAGTAGTTTTTTTTAAATGTTCTTTTAAGATAAAAATGATATAAGAATTAGTTTAAATGGAATTTACGTTACCCTTTTTAAAAGAGAACCAAAGGAATTATAAGGACCTTGATGTTTTCTTTCATTTTAATTTCCTTCTATAATTATTAAGTGGAAAATTAGCATAACAATTTATAGAAGAGTAAAAGCTACAACTAAACACTTATTAATAAGTTAACAAGGATATCGACCTTAATTCAGGGTTCAACACTAAATGCGTATATGGGTGTATGACTTAAAAAACCAAATGCCTATGAAGTAAGCTAACCAAAAAAAAAGAAAAGAAAGAAGAAGACCCTGAAGCCCATGGAGAGAATAGCAAGGGCCACTCTACGTTGCCCTCCATCTGAATATATCCAAGGGATGGAAGGACCAGGGTCTTTTAATAAGACAGAATTTTAGGTCAATCCGGACGAACAATTGTCCAACTTGATATAGCATGCAAGTCTTCCCTTGCACTATATTGGAGTTTTTGTTCTTGTTCTCCAAGAATTTGATGTTTGAACTTAGACTCAATGATATGTTGGATTTCCATTTGAAGATACAAATCTATAAAATTTTGAGAGTAGCAAATTCTACTTAATACTGGTATTCTTTTCCTTGTGATGGATTAACAGAACATTAATCACCACTCACTTGAAATTGTTTTTGCACATACTTGCCAATCATTGAACTACAGTTGAGGCCGTGGCAAGTAAAGCCTATTACCTTTTTGTTCAATCATCCAATTTCAAAATTCTAGAGGTTGAATCAATTTTGATCCAATGATAAGAGATTGTAAGGAAAAAAAAAGAAAAAAGAAACAGCATAGTTTCCTTGTCACCAACTGAAAAAAAATTCTAAGGAATTAGTTTGCCTAATTAAATGATGCAGCAATTCCAGAATTACCTTTTTACTTCATTTAATTGAAGTTTATTTAAAATTGCAAATTGATTTTGTGAGTGTATTAGCTACACAACTCTAGAGCTTTTCTATCTATAGCAATTAGTGGACTAGATCATTGGTGTTTTCAGAGTCAATTTAATGAGGTTCTTACAACTCCATTGATTAACTTAATCAATTAATTTTGTTTACTATCTCAAAATAGTTATAAGCCTTTAACTCTTTCAATTCCCGGAATGTCACTTGACAATTATAATTTAAAGAAGTCTATCATGAAATACCTTCGGTTAACACTTAGTTACCCCGTTACCCCGTTTACCTTTTTGTGCTTATAGGTTCAACTATTTTTTTTTACAAAGCTGCTGACATTAATTACATAATAATTATCCCTTTTCAAGGGTGTGAGCTGGACCAGATGTGTTAATGTTATTGGATGCATCTAAAGAAAGAAAGCACCTACGTTGCTAACTATATTCAATGACACAGTTAATTGTGGTTGTGAGTGCATTAACTATGTCATGACACCTAGCTTTTGTTTTGCTTGGAGAAACAGTATTTCGCTTGTCCATTCGAACAAAATTTTCCATGCAGAGATAACATAGATAGTTCTTAAACAAATTTGCAAACCAGAAAGCATAAACGTATTGAAGAAGGAAAATCATGTTATAGAATAACATTGCTGGTTGCAGTTTCCTCCTTTACATTAGAGAGAAATTAGGATACATTGATGCGCCACAAGCAAGGTATATACACTGATGCCTAGGGGTGGTGGTGTGGAGGTGTTCTCCCTGTAGCAAATGGTACATAATTCTCGAGATGCACTGCATAAGCTGGCTATTGCCCTTATTTCCGGCGTATACTAGTAGAGTTCTAATATGAACTCAGTTTGGATTGTCTGGTGATGGGGGTTTGTGGTGTCCATAAGGTGGTGGCGGTTTCTTCTTAGCCAGCAGGGGCTCCTTCTTAGGGGGTAGCTGCTTCTTCTTAGGTGTCAGTGGCTTCTTCTTTGGGGGCAACAACTTCTTAGGTGGTAATGGCTTGTACTTAGGTGGTATAGGAGGAAAAATCGGTGGTTTGTGTTTTGGAAAGGCTTCTCCCCGTCTAATGGCTTGTGCTCCGGTTGTGGTTCCTCAAATGGAAGAGGCTTGTGATAAATATCAAGAGTTGGGATGATGAGAACCACCAAGAACAGCAGCAAGTATGTGGAAGACATTTTTGATTGTGTGAGGTAATAAGAAGGGGCACCTTTTCATACTGATTTCAAGCCCTTGAGGCCTACCAATTTGTAGATATGATTCTAACAAAACGAACCGTGGGAATCTCTGCTCCAGACAAATGAGCCCGTCCCTGGACCTTTTTAAGGCAAATGCAAAGACAATAGCCTCCGGCTTGACCATACAAATACTGATTGCTGACGATAAACTTTACTAAAGCCACCACTTCTGTCAATATCTGGAGTTATTGATTCTCTTAATGGTTGATGAAAAACGCTAGTATGCTGTGATGAAGATGGTAACGGTGATATATGCATTGCGTGCATGACAAGTAATCGCCAAAAAGACCCCATATAGATCTTTAAACTTGAGGAATCAAGAACAATGACGACTCCACACTTAGAAATTTAAATGGACTCAAAATTACTATTAATTGAGTTAGATCATTGAGTATGTCTAATATCTCAGTTTACCTGTGTTATCAATATAAATGATAAAAGTATTGTCCTTATTATTTTTTTTCAAAAGAAGTATGTCTGAACCCATAGAAAGTAGGTCATATCATTAATTTTTATATGCATGATGCGTTCTCATTGAGATGATCTTTTATACTCCAGCACTCTTTTTGGTGCATGCTGAAAATGCTGCACATAATATATATCTTGCTTGATGGCAAAGGAGCCCCATATAATTCAGAGATTGCATCCATCATTCCCCTTGATCAACCATATTATTCAACAAATCGTGACAACAAAGATAGATTGCACCAAAAACCTTCCTATAAAAAAGATTTTGCTTCTGATAGAGGTGACTTCTCCCACCCCTACAATACAATTTACAGATTTTGTTTGTGATACAGGAGACAATTTATCATTGTCTTCCACGGGTTGAAATCATTTTGATTGGAATTCTTAATATTAATCTTAATGTTGTCATTTTCTAGCCTTTTTCATATCCACACACGTACTAGGTCCCTCGCGGGTTAGACCTTTTTAGCTAGCGCGGGTCTGATTCGACCCACACCTATGTGGTCCCAACCATGGACCCTACCTGTCCCCCGTGCGGCCTTGGACTCCAGTCTCAACTTGAGCCCAAATTTGTTGAATTCGTCATTGGGCCCACCTATTGGGCTTTCACGCCGAGCATTGGCGCGTCAACTCGGGCCGATTTGACTTTGAGTTACGTTCTAGAATCGGTGAACATCGCTGCAAGTGGTTTGTCATCTCCAGTTGTCCTCAACTGGCTAAACCATGATCAAATGATAGATTAGGCGTGCCGGTGATGACTTCAAATACAACCTCTATTTCTCCAAAAAATTCTTCCACCATTCTCCAATTTGACAAAAACCCAACAAAAATTCATCCATTTTTTACATGGAAAGTCATATTTAAGGATGAAAAACAGAAAAGAAAAGATGCTGACCTCTTAATTGATGTCCCTACATCCACTATCTTTGGCAAGAGATCTGGCCTTTTTCACTGCCATTCTTCATCAAATATAGCCCCACATTTGTATATTTATTTTCCTTCCAAAGATTGAACACGATACCCAATCAAAATGACACCAGATAGATGAAAGATTTTGGTATAGCAAAATTTGGACCTTTTTAGCGTTAGGCTGTTTTGGTTCCAACTGAAACAAGGCACCTTGACGCGCCCCCTGGTTATCGCACATATATAACAGTAATTACTGGATTTGACATTCCTTCATAAGATCCAAAATCGTTACGAATCGCATTAAACAAATATGCTTACAAATACGATTCCCGTGAGGCACATCTTTGCAACTATTACTTTGATTGTTCACACGATACGGTTGTTGTGGGTTCTAAAACGTCTCGCAGCTTGTCTTGTCTCATTCGCTATTTACAGGATTCAAGGACGCAGGCTTTTTAATGTTTTCAATCTACTTTTTAAATGAAACTGTGAAGGAAGTACAATTGCATATTAAACTCTAACACTTCTAGGAAAGTCACAATGATGAAATCAAGTGCACCGACTAGTGAAACGGGAGATTAAAAGTAATTAATTGTAGACCAGAGTGCCTTTTCGTTTCTGACGATAAAGATCCAATCGAGTTTCCATAACTCCTATTCTCGGAGGAGGATTGACTCTAGAACCATCCTAATTTATAGACCATATTTAAAAAAGACTCGATTTGACTAAAATACTCTTAGAAATACCCACAAACACGAAAGTAATACTCTATAATGGGAAAAACTAAAAGCTTACAAATTTAAGGGTAGGAAATCTTTTAGTGACGTGTAGGATTCTTGATCGCAGTTTCTTTTGTTTCGTTGCCAATCGTGTCCTTGTCAATACCATCGTTGGTCATCCCATGTTTTCTGAATTCATGCACTAGCAACCATTTGTTTTTCTATCTCATTGACCTTTATCGCAAATGACATTTATTTCCAATTATTCTTCTTTTTTTTAGTTGATGCTTTGCTGCCTATCTTGATTCACCTTTGAGTTCGGAGTCAATGGCATGGAGGGTAGGTTATGCCGAGGTGTACCATTTGCTGGCTGGAACCATAGATCATAATCGGATCTAATCGGTCCCCTTAAAATACAGGTCATCAAATACCAAACTTACAGCAAATTAGTCACGTAGTGCAGATTGTCAAGTTCTTAAGCGGAATTCTGGCTGAATACTGATCATATGATACCTTTGTAAGGAGCTCCTTTTGCTTGTTTTGAAGCGCTGAGTTATGCCAATTTCCTTATATTAAGACATTGAGTTCTTGGTATTGGCCTTGATTTTTTGTTGACAATCGGTAAACAGATTGGTGCGGATAAATAATTATCTATCGCATAGTTAGAGTTCTAAATATGACATTTCTGATTGCTTCTGTCCGTCAACCAAACATGCATGCAGCAAAAAGGAAAGAGAGTTTTCTTGAGCTTTGCAGTTATTGTTATGTGAAAAGGCACAAACGCATTAGAAAACGAAAAAGATATATTACGGCGAGTGACAAAAGCATTGATGATAGAACTCACTGCTTTAAATTAGAAAAGTTTGGATTCGCTTAGCAGTTACAAGCAGACGTACAACATGTAATAAACTGACAAATCCACGCTACTAATGCTTGATCTAAAGAACAAGGAGCATCAGTAGGCTCTTATTTCTATATTTATCCATACTCACTGAAAACTCAGACCTGATGGATGTGGTGCAACCTAGGCATTTTTAGGTGGCTTCCCGTATGGTGTTGGTGGGGGCAAAACCTTACGGGGCGGCTTGTGAGGATCTTGACCTTTTTCCTGGGGAGGGTGCCCTGGAAGGTGACCATAAGGTGGCGATGGAAGGTGCTTTGGTGGTGTCTCTACTTTGGGAGGTAGTGTTGGTGGTTTGTGTTCGGGTTCTGGCTTCTCTACCTTAGGAGGCTTGTTCACTGGGGTTGACGGCTTGTGCTCTGGGGGTGGCTTCTCAACCGGTGGCTTATGTTCTGAGGGTGGCTTATAAACTGGGGTTGGTGGCTTGTGTTCGGGGCTTGGCTGCTCGACTTTAGGTGGCTTATGAACTGGGGTGGGTGGCTTCTCCACCGGAGGAGATTTGTAAACAGGAGTTGGAGGCTTATGCTCATAGGTAGGTGGCTTTTGGTAATCAGCATTTGAGGGTGTGGTGAGAGCCACCACGGCGAGAAACAACACTAGTAAGTGTGCGTTAGACATCTTTGGCAATTGGGTGCTGGTGGTTCAAACCAGGAGAAGCGGACGCCATTTTATAGTGGTCTTGGCCCCTTCGTCGGCAGTATATGGTGTGGAAGTCGTTCCTATCCGTCCACATGTAATGTATAGGGCGCGTAACATTTCATAAATTAGGTGTGGATGGGGTCCGTTCTGGGTCCCTTTGAGTCGGAAAGTTGGAAACTTTAGCAATAGCATAGAGGGTGATGGGGAATGCTTGAGACGTAGCGGTGTATCTAGCCATTCTTTTGAGCTCTGTGCATACTCTGCGGTCAGATATTTCTTGTAAATTTAAACATATTTCATCTTAAAATGGGGGTTATTTTTTTAGTTATTTTCAAATTTAAATGCTTTTTATTAGCACGTTTCAACCTTCACATGGAGCATATGGATTCATGATTTTGGTTATCGGAAAAGTGTCGGTGGAGATCTCTTGCTTTAAATAGTTTTCAGCACGGACCACACATTTGTCTTCTTCGAAGAATTTTTCTCTTTCTTGTCATACTAGTTAGCGATGCCTGAAACTGGCTTTCGAGTACGCGTTTCTTCATTTCTCATGTAGAAGGCGACTTTGATGGGTGGCGGTGGACAAATAGCGAGGCGGTGTAGCATGTGTAGACAACTAACCAGACTAGCTCAATTTGTTAGGTGTGGTGGGAACGTGAGCTTGACCACGGGACTGATCAGTGAATCCAGAACGCATAAGATATAAAGCAAGAAAAGATAACAGATAAAGACCGCGGAAACCCGGAACTGCGATAACGAAGCAATTAAGGCGACAAATCAGGTCCTTTGTGAACCTTTTTCAAAACTTTCGCTTCAATGATAGTATTGCTTCGGTATGCGTGCAAATATCGGAGGCAAGAGTTTTCAATAGGCAAATGTGCTTCGGAGAAACATAGCTCGGAACAGGGCGAGATTCATTTGTGTGCATGTTAAATTATACAGGGATATATCCTGAATTCATTGGCCATTGATCCCGTGTTTGCATTATGGCAGATGTGGTTTATTTTCTCCTTTTCTATATCTGCTGGCTTTAGATAATATTTTTCACGCATTTCCTCTTCGATGGATGATTTGGATGGAAGGCTAAATTATTAAAAATATCTAAATAAAACTAAATAACCAATAATTAAATTTAAGAGGTAAGTAATATAGGAGTGGTAGTTTATTATAAATTAAATGTAACTTATCCATTATTTCAAACTGCTTGAATCTGATTTAGTTGGTTTAACTTTACCTTTGACATTCTCGAGTTCTGTAAAGTTCTGTAAAATTATCTTAAGACATGTTTGGTTAATCTGCCGACTAGTAGTTACCAGTGCTGTGAATCCCACATAATCCACTCCGCTTTCCGCTAGTAACAGTCACTATTGCACAAACTACCACAGAAAATGCGAAACCACTCATCACTGTCCCGTTGAATTTGCCAGCGGTGTGAAAGGAATAGCATAAAGTATTTTATGGTTCTTCCGTATAACATAAATTATCTTTGACCCATTCTGTGCAAAAAGATAGTATCTTATAAATTAGGTTCAAATCTTATTTTAATAGTTGATGACTAATTTAAACAAACTCAATAGTACAAAATGCACATTAGAGCATATGTACAGGAGAAATGTCAGTAAGTAGTAAACATATCAGCTTAAAAGAGTCCAGCATATGACAACCATGATGATAATCCCTTAAATCAAGTCAAGACAGAATCGTTAGATGAGCCGCTCCGAAGTGTTCAATCGACGGGGGAACAACAACTAATATGCTATATTCATACCAAGATTGCCTAATATCTTTTCCGCGCCAATTGTAAGACATGAAAATGCTGTTTTGGCAAATGAGCAACCATGTAAGATATGAATTTGCGGGTTTGATTACAGTGATAATTTCTTTTCTGTTTTATTTTGTTTTATTTTCATCTTAATGTATTGGCATTAATATCCACTACGAGGTTTGAGATTGTAATGTTAGAAAATAAATTGCCTCAAATGAGGCTTTAAGTTGGGATCTACACATCAATCATAGATTGAAAATGGATTTAAGTATAAAACCAAAATGAGAATTGTGGTTGCATTTTAGTATGATCTTTGGCTAAGATCTTACCCTCTATTACTTTGATTGTGCTTAGTAGTAGAGAGAAAATTTAACCAAAAGGATGTCTATTTAACAAACAAACACCTAAAATGTAATAATGTTTCGTTAACTAAATAGTCTCGACTTATCACAGTTCTATAAGGTGCACTAAGGCTCACACTAGCTAGCACGATATTCGTAATCAAGGCCAAAATTTGTCTTATATGACTAGATTAATATTATTTACATCAATATACCTTTATAAGAGAATTATTTTATGTTCATTGGTATAAGCCCACATTACATGAGCTTATTAATGTTTATGAAAATAAATATAATACTAATAATAGTTATATATAAAAAATAATTTTAAAACAATTTTATATTGGCGATGATAGTCCCTCATTGCTAATCCGTTCCCTTAAAGTTTCAAAACCGTTACATCATAGTAGTAATTATGCCAATTAAAAGACACAAACAATCATAGTTATAAGGGTTATCCACTCTACTAACATGGATCTAATATAGTAGTATGGCTATCATTGAAAAATAGTCATCGGAGAACTATATTAAGGTTCTAATGAACCTATATATCTTATTTGTAATACTTAAGTATAAATTTAAGTGCTATAAGACATCAAAATATGGCATATTAATAAACATCTTGACCAAATTCTGAAGGTTACACCTCTCTTAAGTCTTTAATACTTGTCTTATACAAACATTCTCATATTCTATGAAATCAATATATAACAAGTAATATGAGTGAAAACAAAGTTTACTACATAACAAAATATTACAAATGTTGTTTTACACATAGTAAAGAAAATACAACAATAGCTTATACTATACAAAAGCTTCCAAAGACGGTCCTAAACCCATGTTTACAATATGTCCATTAAACACACTAGGACTAAGTCCTTTAGTGAGTGAGTTAGCTAACATAGCATCTGTACCAATAAGCTTTACTATGGTGTCACCATTCTTAACATACTCCTTAATAATCAAATACTTGATCTCAATATGTTTGGCTTTTTTAATACTCTTATTATTATTAATAAACAATATTGCTAGACTATTGTCATATTATAATTGAATTGGCATATTAATGAAATCAAGTGAGATCAACTATTTCACAAGGTTCTTTAACCAGACAACTTGTATGGTTGCTCTATAACAAATTATAGACTTTGCATGCATAGTAAAAGACGTTATCATAGTTTGCTTAGAACTTCTCCATGATATGCACTATAAGCCATTATGAAAACATAATCAAATGTAGACTTCAAATCATTAGAACTACTTGCGAAATCAGAATTTGAATAATCCAGTAGTTGTAAGTTGTCTATATGTATGTAAGTTAGCATATAATCTCTTGTTCTTTTCAATTATCTCATAACCTTCTTAGTAGTAACCCAATGATGGTGACTTAGGTTTGACTGAAATATGCCAAGAAGTTTTGTAGCAAAGGCAGTATCAAGCTTAGTACAAACCTGTGCATATATAAAGTTGTTAATTGCATAGGTGTACAATAGATTTTTCATAAATTCGTTCTTAAGTTCATTCTTAGGACATTACATCAAATTAGCTTTTCACCCTTAACAATAAGGACAATATCAAGTTTGCAATCTTGCATATTAAATCTAACCAATGCATGATTTATATATGTTTTTTGAAAAAGACCTAAAGGACAGTGTGAATGATCTTTAAAGATCTTAATGCTAGAACAAAAGATGCTTCATCAAGATCTTTCATATCAAACTCTAAAGATAATAATCTCTTAGTCTTTTGAAGTAATGACATATCTTTGTTTGCAAGCAAGATGTCATCCACATAACAGAGCAAGAAAATTGATGTACTCCCACTAACCTAGGTATATATGC
This sequence comes from Casuarina cunninghamiana, assembly GCA_028551485.1. Classification (NCBI taxonomy): domain Eukaryota; kingdom Viridiplantae; phylum Streptophyta; class Magnoliopsida; order Fagales; family Casuarinaceae; genus Casuarina; species Casuarina cunninghamiana. The sequence goes on along the minus strand of CM052369.1, from coordinate 11,417,685 downwards.
AACAATTTACTAGGTTTTCAACAAAACCACAAGATGTAATAAAAATATCAAACTTCAAATACCATTGTCTAAAAGCTTATTTAAAACCATAAATCAACTTCTTAAGCCTACAAACAATTTTATCAGAATTACCTTTTACAAAACCTCTACTTGTAGCATAAAGACCCCTTCATTAAGATCCTTATTTAGAAAAGTTATCTTGTTGGTATAACTTTATGTCAAAATGCATAACCAAAGACATTATAAACTTGAAAGAATCCTTAGATAAAACTGGTAAGAATGTCTCATTATAATCTATTTAATCTCTTTGAGTGAATCCATTGGCTACTAGTCTGGCCTTGTATCCTTTTATCTTTCTCTTAGAATCTTTCTTGGTCTTGAATGCCCACTTATAACCAATAGACTTGCATTTCTTAGGTGACTCAACTAAATCCCAAACATTATTGTGCTACATAGATTGCATACCATCTTTCATGACTTCTATCCAAAATTATAATTGAAGGCTAGAAATAGCTTGAGTATATGTGATTAGATCCTCAACAACTCCAATGTCATAGTCATGTTCTTTAAGGTAAACAAGATAATCAGGATGAATAGTAAATCTTTTCTCTCTGTTAGATCTCTTAAGTAAAGAAATCTTTATATCATGCTATTGAGCCTATGGAACCTCTACAGAAACTACACCTACAGTAGATTCTTGCATAACTACAGTACCACAATATGGAATAGCATGCTTTGTGTCTAACTAAATAGATAGAGGAAATTGTATGCATGTATCAATATCACTACTATTCTTTATGACTTAAGAACTAATACCATTCTTTGCAACATCAAGTTTAAAAAACTTAGTTGTCAATGAATCCACAATTCTAGTGCCTCCAATAGGGCTATAAAAATGATATCCCTTAGAATGCTATGGATAATACACAAAATAGCATTTGATAGTTCTTGAATCCAACTTGCCTAAGGTTGGATTATATATTCTAACCTTTACTAGACATCCTTAAACCTTTAGATAATTCAAGGTAGGTTTACATCCTTTAAACAACTCAAATGAAGTTAATGAAATTGCTTTAGTAGGAACACAATTGAGAATATATATAGCAGTCTTCGAATCTTCTCTTTATAGAAAAAAAGGTAGGTTAATTCTACTTATCATACATCTAACCATTTTCATGAGGGTACGATTTCACCTTTTAGTTACATCATTTTGTTCAAGGCTTCTAAATATAGCAAATTGTCCAACTATCCCAAAATTTTATAAGTATTGAGCAAATGGACCTATAATCTAACCTATGTTATTGTGTTTACCATAATACTCTCCACCTTGATCAGATCTAACAATCTTTATCCTTTTTCATGATTGCTTTTCAACCTGAGTTTTGAACGCTTTGAATTTCTCAAGTGATTTAGATTTTTTCTTAATTAGGTAAACATACCCAAAACGAGAGAAATTATCAATAAATGAAATAAAATAAGCATTACCATACAAAGTTACTTAGTAGGGACCACTAATGTCAGTGTGAATCACTTCTAACAACTTAGAACTATATACAATCTAACCTCTATTGGACATCCCTAAACCTTTAGATGATTCAAGCTAGGTTTGCATACTTTAAATAACTCAAATGGAGTCAATGACACTACTTTAGTAGGAATATGATTGAGAATAGACATAACAATCTTCAAAGTCTTTTTCTATAGAAAAAAGGTGGGTTAGTTCTACTAATCATACATGTAACAATCTCCATGAGAGTATGGTTTCGCCTTTTAGCTACACCATTCTATTCAAAGCTTCTAGCATAGTAAATTGTCCAACTATACTAGAATTTTGTAAGTATTAAGAAAATGGACCCATATATGACCTACATTACTGTGTTTACCATAATACTCTCCACCCTGATAAGATTTAACAATTTTTATATTTTTCTTAATTGCTTTTCAATCTCAATTTTGATCACTTTGAATTTCTCAAGTGATTCAAATTTTCCCCTAAACAAATAACATATTACTATAGACTATTGTTTTCTTATTTATCTTGGTTAGGTTACCTCTAGAATAGTCTACACATGTTTCTAGATTATCATTAAGAACAAGTAAAATTTTAGTGTTGATTAACCTATTTACCCTATCTCTTGAGATATGGTCAAGTCTTTTATGCCACAATTTGTAAGACAACTCATTAATAGAAGCAACATAAACCTCATGTAGAGATAAAACCAATCTATACATACTATTCGATGTAATACAATTTTCAACCATATTTGAATAACAAAACATTGTAATAACTAACTTCTCCAATTCAAACACATATTCAAATTTATCAAGTGTAGAAAGTGAAACCAAATTCTGCCTAAACAACAGTATATAAAAGGTTCTACTTAAAATCATCCTAAAGTCATTATCTAAAACTAGGATGACGTCTCCAACAAACTCCACTTCTACTTTTTAGTTATTTTCAACATAGAAGTACTTTTTATCAAGATTTGGCTTCTTCCTATTTATGAACTCCTGAATAGTAAATGTAACATGATTAGTTGTTCCATAATCTAAGTACCAAAAGCTAGATGAAACCTCCAATAAATTAGTTTCACAAATATGAACCAAAGAATTTTTACCTTTAGCCTAATGCTTAGCTAACCATTTCTTAAAACTTCCAATAGTCTCTCCTCATATGTCCCATCCTCTTACAAAATAAACACTGAATATCTTTCATGTTCACTCTCAACTTGTTGCTAGAAGACTTTGATTTCTTATTAGCAAAATGAGTAACTTTAGGCTCCTTCTGAGGTTAATTTCTGAACTTACCTTTACTAGAACTAAAATCTTGAGAAAATAGAATTGAATGTGACTTCTCACTCTTCAACTTACCATGTTCAGTCATAAGTTTTATTATCAAGTCATTAACAGTCCAATTCTCTAGACTATTGTTATATGATATCTTGATAATGGTATAATCAGCAAGAAAATGTCAAAGCCAAATGCATTATGCTCTACTATAAAAAAAACATATCCAAGGCCTTAAGCTTCATATGATATTGTACCATCCTCATAATATAATCCATGATATTTTCAATTCCATTATACTTCATGCTAAAAAGTGTCTGCATTAACAAACTAACCTTATCATGAGATGACACTACCTTAAAAGATTCCTTAGCAATGCATTCCTGTAGAAAATCACAATTAAGGTGGTCCTAAATGCTCTTCCTCATTGTTAGCAAGCAAAACCTATTACATTTTTTTCCATGTAACATACTCAAGCTTTTGTTTCTCAGTACTCTCTAGAGTCAAATTAGTAGGCTTATCCATTTTGAGAGCACTTCTAATTTCTACTACTTTCAAAGCAAACAAAACATCTTCCTTCTATTTCTTATAGTTAGTACTAGTAAAAACCTCAATAGTGACTTGAGTATTGTTTATAGAAAAGGTGACTAAATACAAAATGATGCATAATATTAATATCATGTGAGTAAACCAAAAGAGAGTTTACATCATTATACAAACACCTATGAGAATAATGAATGACATATAATTATAACACTCTCAACATAACAACAACCATGAGCCAAAATCCAACCCTTATAGTCCACCACTTTTAGGTATATAGACCATTTAGATCAACCAAAACCCACGCATACAAACTATGTAACTCTCCAAATTCTAATACATAGTTACCTCCTGTGGGAGTATAACCATGCACCAAAACTAACTAAACCACTAGCCCCATTTCTATTGTGGATATAAACAAACTATTACTCATAACATAAACATGTAATTCAAATCTAATTGATAAAGGGCGTTTATCTCTAAATTACACAAAGACAACACATAAGTGTTGCACAAATTGCATATTACATATTAAAAAATTATAGCATGTATATATATGACCAAATTTATGCTAAAACATAATGCATAAATCAAAGTTGCCATATTCAAATGTATAACACAGATGCACATCACACAAAATAAATTTAATGCATAAAAATAATAAAATGTTGCAAACATCATGCAAATTGATTAAAATTGCAATCAAAACATAATAAAATGCAACATGGGTTACACCACAATAATCTTCATCTTAAGAGGAAGACTTTGGTGAAAATTAGTGTTAAAATAAAGTCCCTTTGTGCCTACATGTGCCTGCAAAAGTTGTTGCTAGTTCAATTCAACTGGATCAAGTGGTTTTAACCTACTTTGGCTGGTATTGGCTAGTATTGGCTGGTTTAACCAATATTTATTATTAGCTAGTTCGGCCACTACTCGGCCACTGTTCGACCAATTCTCTAGTTAAATGCGGTACCATTGTGCACATTGTCAAATCTTCGATGGGGTTCATGGTGGCCAGTTAGTGCCATTTCGCTGAAAAACCTGATTGGATCTTTTCAGGTTAGACTCAACCCAATTGGAAATGCCATTGAGGGCAAACGAAAAACACATCTTCAAACTCCTCAAAGTCCAAGGACTTCAAATCTAGTGTTAATTTATAAAAATTGATTCCAATTTAGTCATAGTTGGAATTTGAAATTCTAAACAAAAAAGTAACCCAATGAGAAATAATATTTTTAAACCAAAAATAATAACGTTTATCTTAAAAATCTCGTTTCATACCCCTTTTCAACCCAAATTAATGTTGAATGGCTTTGATACCAAATATTAGAAAATAAATCACCTCAAATGAGGTTTTAAGCTATATTTTTACATCAATAATAGATTGAAAATGGATTTAAGCACAAAACTAAAATAAAAATAACTTACCTGATTATGGCTGGATTTTAGTGTGATCTTTGGCTAAGATTTTACCCTCTATTACTCTAATTGTAGTCCTTGATGAGAAGTGAGAAACCTACAACGAAATCAATAACAAAAATGCTTGGTGGTAGAGAGAAAATATAAGTAAAAAGGTGTCTATTTAATGAAAAACATGTAAAATGTGATAATGTTTTGCTAAATAAAGAAAAATACATATCATGGTGAAATGACCATTATGCCTTTAAATCTCTCAAAGATTCACCATAAGCCTAATTTCAATAGATGCAAATTCCAATGCATATATAACAAGCTAGAGGGGGGACTTAGTCCGACACTAGATAAATAGTCCGACTCATCATAGTTCTATAAGATGCACTAAGGCCGACACTAGCTAGCACTATATTTACAATTAAGGCCAAAATTTGTCTTATATAACTAGATTAATATTACTTACATCAATATCCCTTTATAACAGAATTAGTTTATGTTCATTGATATAAACCCATATTACATGAGCTTATAAAATATACTAACATGTACCATTGTGACATGTGTACTATTTAGTGAAATTCTACATGCTTACATTTAGAGTATAAACTGAACAAGTCATGGGTCATGGCCATGGCCATTCATTCAAGTGCTTAGCTTCAAAACATACAAAGAGCTATAAATAGTTTATATACTTCAACAAAAGTTTGTTACATAGACAAAATACTACAAATCCATAAAAGAAGAAAATATAGAAACTACAGTGGAAACACTTATAAGTTTACAGCAAATGCTTTTGTAGTTTAAGACCAAGAGCTTCTCTCCCTAGAGGGCTACATTACTCCTTTACTTCTCAATTTTTTGCCATGCACTCTTTTCTCATATATCTTGATTTGCCAAGCAACCATGCCCAACACTCCTCATTTCAATCATTCAAGACATATTTAATCTTAGCCATTAGATTGCTTGTCGACATGGCTTTACCTAAGCCCTACACTTTTAACCATATTAATCCAACAAAACCACAGATAATTTGGCAACATATCAACATCATTTGATTCAAATTCAAACTCTGCATTTTGTTTGTAAGTACTCAGTAATATCAATTAATTGATTAATAAAGTGTATGTATAAATTCCTAAAGTTTTCACTTTTTTACTAAAGTTTTTTGGCCATTATACCATTGAGTTTTTCCAATTACAATGTTGGTTCACAAATATAGAATGAAGTAAATGTTGATTCTTGAAATGCTAAAACATAAAGAAAAGTCAAATGTTTTATGAACTTGTAACTTGGAAAAAAATATCTTTGAAAAACCTTGTTATATGCCTTATATGCTAAGGTGCATATCATCATGTATTTCAAATCATCTGAGGTCACCTAACAATTCCTTTTGCAGGCTTCCATGGGAAAAGTTTGTTAATGTTATAATGAAATTGATGTATTCTTAGGACTTGGGAAAATCGTCATATGTGTTGTGACCATGGGGTTGCATCAATGTGGCGTAAGTTGTAAAGTTGTCATGTGTTATAAAAGGATTCTATAGTCTTTGGTTGTGATTAGTAAAAGAGATTCCTAATTGGTTAGAAAATTATAAATAGGTGTTAAGGGAGATAGCTTGGATCAAACCATTTAACTATATCTCTTGTTTATTACTTTAATTGAACATCTATTATGATTGTGTTTATGTGCATGCACCTAGACTAGCCAAAAAGCAACCCACAATAAGAAAACATAATAGGATCCAAGAGTTCAAAAAGAAAAAGTTAAAAAGAGCCAACCGAATAGAAGAAGGTTCAGTGATAAAAGTTTAGATAATTCGACCATTATTGCTAAAATCAAGAAGGATGTGAGAGGGAAGATTTCATTTACTAAAAGAGTAAAGCCTATAAATTGTAATAAATTCTTGCAAGAGCTTTGAAATTTGTCAAATGCAGTGTTTGAGCCTAAATGATGATGTTGTAATTGAACAATCTTGTAATTTTTTAAAGTTATATATAATTCTTGACATTTCACAAAAAAAAAAAAAGCAAATCAAATTCAAATCCCTCCATTTGTTGGTTTGGTTCCTAAATCAAAACTAATATTTAAGGTATGTTCCTACAAATTTTTCTATTATAAAGTCATATATATTAAGAAAAGTAATTTCACATCCATTTGGAGTAACTCAAAGTTTTAATTAGTTACTAGAAGCTACAATCTAGTTTTGTTTCATCTTGTATAACCAATAGATTTATGTGTACTATTTCAAATAGACTCTTATATATTTTATGTAATTGGAAAAAAAATATAATAGGCTTCATTTTTATAGACATTGCTTCATCATTTATACCACAAAATCCATTTAGTAAAATTAATAGTAGAATCAAGAAAGTAGTTTATGGAAATCATAGACGTCTATGGTCTGAATGAAATCATAGACGTTTTCAAAATAAAACTGTTGAAATATTAATTTTATTGGCTAGAATAAGGAAAGTAGTTCGTGGAAAAGCTTCTCTATTTAGGCACATTAAACATTCTCTAACAAATGTTTTATTGTGTCATAATTAATGGATTCCAAATTTGATCTTTTCTTAGATGAATTGTAATATTGAGGTATGCTCATAAGCTTTTATACTATCTTATTATTTGATAAATAAACTCATATATTCATAAAAGAAAAAATTAATACTAGAATCATTAAATCCTATGAGATATTCTTGTTTTACAATCGATTATCACTTTGGATATTCAACAAGTTATTGTTATTTGGTTTTGAACATTGACGTCTCCTCCAACCAAGCAAGCATCCTTCTTCTTCTTCTTCTTCTTCTTCTTCCTCCCACCTATGATGAACACCCCAAACAACAAGAAAAATATCACAAAGTTTCCTTTTGTAGAAACTAAGCCTCATAATTACTGGTTTTTTTTTTTTTCACATTTTGCAACTCTACCCTAAAACTATACATCAATTCTCCTTTTATCAAACCCTAAGTTCCCTTTGAAAAATTGGGTCCCATGGTCCACACGTGTTTCACAACACAACTACTTAGGCTAGTCCTTAATGCATAAAACCATACTACTAGTAAATTGAAAACATAAAAAGTAGACTAACAACATGATCCTACACAAGTTGGGCTACTTCCTATCCACAAGCCTAGGATTTCAATACCCTCAATGTCACTTGAAAGTGATAATTTGAAGAAGTCTATCATGAAATACCTTGGGTTAACACTTTTTAACTCGCTAAACTTTTATGCTTTACTGGTTCAGCCATTTTTTACACGAGCGCCGTTGTTAATTACATAATATTTGTCCTTTTTCAAGGGTGTGAGCTGGACCATATGTGTTCATGTTATCGTATGCATATGAGGAAAGAAAGCACTTGCACTGCTAACTATACTCAATGGCATAGGTAAATGTGATTGTGAAATCATCACACCTAGCTTTCTTTTAGCTTGGAGAAACGGTATTTTGCTTGTCCAGTCAAACCATATTTTCCATGCTGAGATAACATAGAAAGTTCTTGAGCTTATCATAGAATAGCAAACTAAAAAGCATAAATGTATTACAAGAAGGAAACTCATATTATATAATAACACGCTGGTCGTAGTATGCTTCCTTACATTAGAGAAATTAGGACACAATGATTGGCCACAAGCAAGGTACACACTAATGTCGAGAGGATGAGGTCTCCCTGTAGCTAATGGTACATAATTCTCGGGATTGCACTACATAAGCTGGCTATTGCCTTATTTCAAGGGTATACTAGTATGGTTTTAATATGAACTCAGTTTAGATTGCCTGGTGATGGGGGCCTATAGCGTCCATAAGACGGTGGCGACTTCTTCTTAGGTGGCAGTGGTGGCTTCTTCATAGGTGGCAGCGGTGGTGGTGGCAGCTTCTTCTTAGAGGTTGTATAGGAGGAAAAACTGGTCGTTGGTATCTTAGTCCTCCCCCCATTTGATTGGCCTATGTTCTAGTTGTGGATTCTTGTTCGGTGAATTTTATATGCAAGTGAACATGTTGAACAAGTAATATAATGATAAGAAAGATATCGTCCCACAGAGATTGGTGATTACTAGACCAATTAATTACTAACGATGAACAACTCCTAAAATTTATATAACAAATCCAAATTATAAATGATAGGTTAATTAACTAAATCTAAGAAAATTAAATATACAAAATATGTTAGAGCATATGATTTCACCATAACTATTAGGTATTAATAATAATTATTTATGCTTGCAAGAGGGATAATATCTATATGATGGCGGAATTTCCTAATTTATTTACAATCCTATGTCTAGGTATAACAAACCTATTTAGCTCATTAATTCACTATATCTCTATATGTGAATTGAAACAAACCAAATGCATTAGGATCTATGAATATTCCCAGTTTACACCAAAAGCCACGTAAATAATATGGTATATGGCTATCCATATTTAATTTATGGTTACATATTACAAGAAGCAACTGCATATTATCTCCTGTCGGTCTCAAATATGCAAATCAGATCATTTAAGTGGTAGCTAATCACTTAAAAGCATTAAACACAGTAATATGTAACTTCACATAAACAAAATATCTTGCAGAACATAATAATCATAAGATTCATACCATCATAATTAGGTTACATCGTAGCTCTAACAAAAATAAACTAAAACATAAAGAAATAATGAAGAAGAATGGTAATAAGAAATAAAGAAGGTATCTTGAATCCAAGAACAAAAAGTCTGTTACCCTTTTTGTCTTCTCTTCAAGAAAACCTTGAATTCTTGGCCTCTTTCTTGAGTTGTGCTCAATTTCCTCCTCCTCCTCCTCTTTTGCCTCTTCTCTTATCTTAAATAGGGTTTAGGTTTAGACCTACCTCCTATCCTAGTAGAATTGAGTTTTAGAGATCTAAAACAATTGGGTTTTGAACTTCTAAATTAATTAGGATTTGAATTCCTAACATGATTGGGTTTTCTAAATAAATAAAAAACCTAAGAACAATGGAAAATCTAAAGTCCAAGCCCATCTTGACTCTCTTGATCTTGATATTACGATTTTGCCACACAATAAGCATCAGGTTCTCCCTTTTTATCATTTTTCTGCATGCCTCCTTATGCTACATAAACAAGACAAATTTAGGTAAATAAAGAGGAATTCAAATATTTTCTCATAAGCATTGCATTGTTTATTGCCTAAAAATAGGTCAAATAACTCTATAAAAATAGAGTTATTAAAACCCCCAAACTTAACATTTTGCTAGTCCTCGAGCAAAAGCAATAAACAACATATGTTTTAGACAAAACCCCTTCATGAAATTTTCTCCTAATTGCTCAAACTCAACAATTCAAAGAAAAATATAACTTTCATCCAAACACCAGAATTGTTTCGTAAGATAAGATAGACTCTTAACTATGTTGACCACGTGTGTGTGTGTGAGTCCTTATCTTTTCAACTATATGCACTCCAAATAAATTCACATTAATATGCAATCTCTCAAAATCTATAACCAAACCTCATAAGTTTGCTTTTCATTCATCTCTCCACTAATGTAGGCCAATCATCTAATAAAGAATCAATAGGACTTTTATAAGCTTGTAATGTAAGGCTAGGCTAAGGGTAAGATGAAAGTCATTTAGGTTTAATTCACCCATGAACACATTGCTTTCTAAGATCTAATTTGAGCTTTTGTCACTTTCTACCTTCTTGCTCGACATAAACAATCTTTCTATCACCACTTTTCTCATTCTTTTCCATCCAAAAATGTTTGATTTCACTCATATTTTGACACTTTCAAAAGCCACAATCATGCTTGTATCGATAAAGCAAGTAAAAGTACCAGAAATGCAGCCGCCACAATCTTATCTTGCCAATAGTATTCAATTGCTATGCTTTGTAGCCTATTTTAGAAAATTGAGTGGCTTGAATAAGATAAAGAATGATAGATTATCCCATTCTAAAGCAAATGATGTACTTCTTTCTTTTTTTTTTTTTTTTTTTTTGTGCATTTACATTTGCATTTGCAAAAGCAACATATTATGCTACATAATCATTGCAATCAACTTCTTCTTATATAACATCCTTCCCCTCGACTTCTCTTCACTCAAATAGACTTATATCCTAAAAATCAATATGTTCAAGGGTGTGGGACGAAAAGATAATTTGTCAAAGGCTCAAAGGTATATATATGTGGGTGTCAAAATAAAAAAATGGATATGAATCAAGGCTTAGCGGGGTGACTGGTGATAAATAAATAGGGTTGGCTTGAAAGGCTCAAACGATCCAAAGATGGCCTAAATCATTTTCTCAATTAGATGTAGCCTAGGATTTCGCCTCAAGAGGAAATCAAACAAATTCTAAGATCTAGATGAGATTTAAGAAAATCACATGCTTCACATGAATGTTTTCTAGAGATACACACAATTTAAAAAATGAAGGACTTTTAGTGCTCAATAGGTGGATCAACATAATTAGAATCACACTTAATTCACACCACAATTGTAGATTTGAACAAAATCTATATCTTCCAAAGAATCACTAAGAATTCACAACATGGGATGTAATCATGACATAAAAAAAATTTCAACCAAATTTAGCACAAAGGTTCTTTCCCTACCCCCAAACTTGAATGAAGCATTGTCCTCAATGCAAAAACAAAAGAAAGCAATAATAATGAAGGAATAGGAATGAGAAAACTCCCTTGATTGTAGGTCATATCCACGTAGAGCTCTGAGGAGATGATGGTGACAAAACTTCTAATGAAAATACTAAAATGAAATTGCTTGGGTTGCCTCCCAAGAAGCGCTTGCTTTATAGTTTTCAGCCAAACTATCCTAGATGTTGTTGCTCAAGGAGGATGAAACTGCAATAGTTTCGGAGACAGCTTGTGTTGCATAATGATTGAGCATTCTGCAATCAACACTACTGTCTCATATATTTTCAGCTTCCTTTTGTTCTCTAGTATCTCTTTCAAAAGTTCTGCATAACTAAGCAATTGAATTGGAGCATCTGCAAAAGGAATGTTAATGTGCAATTTTAAAGATATATCAAGGAATTCTAAAAATTGCTTATCTCTTTCATGTTGCTGGAATCTTTGGGGATATGAAGTAGGAGGCATAAATGGCTTAGGAATGTCGAGAAATAATTTGCTCCTAAATGTCTCCTTAGGTTGTATGTTGACATTCTTATTTGTTTCATTATCTTTGAGACTCTCCTTGTCAACATCAACTTCTCCTACTTGCTTGCCACATGTTACGGTTATTGCTTCTGTGGTATCTATAAGGCTTTTCTCCACATTGCTAGGCAAAAGACCTTCATGATTCTCTGAGATCATGTTGATTAGTTGACTCATCTGCACCTCTAATTTTTGGATTGAAGCTTCTTGTCTTTGGAATCTTTCTTCATTGTTTTGCATCATCTTGTTAATCATGTCCTCCAAGTTAGGCTTTACCTCTTCGATGTGCTTAAATGTTGGTGGCAATCTCATATCATTTGGGTTACTCCATGAAAATTTTTGATGATTGTGCCATCCCGGATTGTACATGTTGGAGTAGAGATCATTTTGCGACCTGCTAGGAATCCCAACAAAATTAGCATAATCATTATAATGAGCATAAGAATTACCTAATTGACATTCCATGCTTGCATGTTCTCCACCACAAAATTCACATGCTTACTCTGATGTCTCACAATTGGAATACTTAGGTTGTCTATCTTCTTATTGAGCACTTCCAATTGTGCACACATTGTGGTGAAGATATCTACTTCATGGATTCCACTTGCTTGATGCATTGGTAATCTCTCAGTAGACCATTGATAGTTATCAAATGCCATCTCCTCGAGGAAGTTAAATGCCTCTTCTGGTGTTCTGCTATGTAAGTCCCCTCCTGCAGCTGTATCAATTACGAAACGAAGATTTGTACTACACCCGTCATAGAAAGTTTGTACCTGTAACCATATGGGTAGTCCATGATGTAGACATCTTCTTAAAAGTTCATTGAATCTCTCCCAAGCTTCATACAATGATTCATTATCTATCTGCTCAAAAGTGAAAATGTCGTTACGCATTTTTGTAGATCTTGCGAAAGGAAAGAACTTACCAAGAAATTTTTGAGCCAAATCATCCCATGTAGTAATTGATCCTGCAGAAAGAGAAGAGAACCAATTTTTAGCTGTACCTCTAAGAGAAAATGGAAATAGCCTTAACCTGATAACATCCTCTGTAACTCCATGATCTCCAATCATGTCACAAAATTCAAGGAATGCTTCAATGTGAGCTTTTGGATTCTCATTTGGTAGCCCACTATATTGCACAGAGTTTTGAAGCATCTTGATGAGCATGGGCTTGATCTCAAAATTGTTTACCTGAATTGCAGGCCTTTGGAAGCTTGATGTGGCACTCCAAAATGTTGGTGTAACATAGTCTTTTAAAAGTCTATGTGTACCATCATATCTCTCCATCCTTGTTGCTTAATCTTTCTACAATAGCAACTTAACAAAGAATTTTTTTTTCTTTTTTTTTTTTCAAGAAAAAAATAAAGCAAAATAAAGCAAAATAAAAATAAAACAAAAAATGTTTTTTTTTTCAACAACTAAAAAAAAACGATTTTTTTTTTCAAGAATTAAAAGAAACGATTTTTTTTGTTTTTCAAGAATTAAAAGAAAAAAAAATGATTTTTTCTTAAAAGAAAATAAAAGCTAGATTAAACCTAAAAATTATTCGGTATTAATATTAATCAGCAGTAAAACAACTAATCCCCGGCAACGGCGCCAAAAACTTGTACGGTGAATTTTATATGCAAGTGAATATGTTGAACAAGTAATATAATGATAAGAAAGATATCGTCCCACAGAGATTGGTGATTATTAGACCAATTAATTATTAACGGTGAACAACTCCTAAAATTTATATAACAAATCCAAATAATAAATGATAGGTTAATTAACTAAATCTAAGAAAATTAAATATACAAAATATGTTAGAGCATATGATTTCACTATAACTATGAGGTATTAATAATAATTATTTATGCTTGCAAGAGGGATAATATCTATATGATGGCGGAATTTCCTAATTTATTTACTATCATATGTCTAGGTATAACAAACCTATTTAGCTCATTAATTCACTATATCTCTATATGTGAATTGAAACAAACCAAATGCATTAGGATCTATGAATATTCCCAATTTACACCAAAAGCCACACAAATAATATGGTATATGTCAATCCATATTTAATTTATGGTTACATATTACAAGAAGCAACTGCATATTATCTCCTGTCGGTCTCAAACATGCAAATCAGATCATTCAAGTGGTAGCTAATCACTTAAAAGCATTAAACACAGTAATATGTAACTTCACATAAACAAAATATCTTGCAGAACATAATAATCATAAGATTCATACCATCATAATTAGGTTACATCGTAGCTCTAACAAAAATAAACTAAAACATAAAGAAATAATGAAGAAAAATGGTAATAAGAAATAAAGAAAGCATCTTGAATCCAAGAACAAGAAGTCTGTCACCCTTTTTGTCTTCTCTTCAAGAAAACCTTGAATTCTTGGCCTCTTTCTTCAGTTGTGCTCAATTTCCTCCTCCTCCTCCTCCTCTTTTGCCTCTTCTCTTCTCTTAAATAGGGTTTAGGTTTAGACCTACCTCCTATCCTAGTAAAATTGGGTTTTAGAGATCTAAAACAATTGGGTTTTGAACTTCTAAATTAATTAGGATTTGAATTCCTAACATGATTGGGTTTTCTAAATAAATAAAAAACCTAATAACAATGGAAAATCTAAAGTCCAAGCCCATCTTGACTCTCTTGATCTTGATATTACGATTTTGCCACACAATAAGCATCAGGTTCTCCCTTTTTATCATTTTTCTGCATGCCTCCTTATGCTACATAAACAAGACAAATTTAGGTAAATAAAGGGAAATTCAAATATTTTCTCATAAGCATTGCATTGTTTATTGCCTAAAAATAGGTCAAATTACTCTATAAAAATAGAGTTATCAATTCTCAAGGGGAGAAGGCTTGTATTGTGGTAGGTGGTGCAGTGGTGGGTTGGGAGGCTTGTGAAACAGCAAGAGTTGGGATGATGAGAACCACCAAGTGTAGGAACAAGTATGTGGAAGACATTTTTGATGGTGTGAAGTAAGAAGAAGGGGCATCTTTTTATGCTAATTTCATGCTTTTGGGCATCTTTTTATGCTAATTTCATGCTTTTGTGGCCTAACAATTTGTGGATATGATTCTAACAAAACGAACCAGCTGTACGAATCTCTACTCCAGACAATTGAACCCGTCCCTAGACCCTTTTTTTTTTTTTTTTTTTTTTAAACTCACACTTGGGGAAAGGGGACGAGGATTAACCTGTCCCTGGACCTTTCTAAGGGCAAATACAAAGACAATAATTGGCAGCTTAACCGTACAAATATTGATTGCTAACAATAAGCTTTCCTAAAGCCACCACTTCTGTCAATATCTGGAGTTATTACTTCTCCTAATGGTTGAAGAAAAATGCTAGTACGCTGTGATGTGGATAGTAACATTGATTCATATGTTGCGTGCATGACAAGTAATCACCAAAAATACCCAATATAGATCTTTTAATTTGAGGATTCAAGAACAATAAGGACTCCAAACTTAGAAATTTAAAAGGACCCAAAATCACCATAATTGAATTGGGTCACTGAGTATGTCTGAACCCACAAAAAGTGGGTCATATGAATTAATTTTTATATGCATGATGCCTCCTTATTAAGACAATCTTTTATACTCCATGACTTTTTTTTGATAAATGCTGAAAATTTTGCACAGAATATATATCTTGCTCGATGGGAAAGGAGCCTCATATAATTCAGAAATTGCATCCATCATTCCCCTTAATCAACCATGTTATTCAACACTGAATGGTGACAAAAAGATAGATTGCACCAAAAGCCTTCCTATAAATAAGATTTTGCTTCTAATAGAGGTGAATTCTCCCATCCCTACAATTCAATATAGAGATTTTGTTTCTGATACAGGAGATAATTTATCTTTGTCTTACATAGGTTGAAATCATATTGATTGAACTTCTTAATATTAATCCTAATTTTGTCATTTTCTAGCCTTTTTGATATCCACACACGTCCTAGGCCCCTCGCAGGTTAGATTGCCTTGTAAGCTAGCACTGGTCTGATTCGACCCACGCCTATGTGGTCCCAACCTTGGACCCTACCTGTCCCCCGTGCAGCCTTGGATTCCAGTCTCAACTTGAGCCCAAATTTATTGAACTGGTCACTGGGCCCACCCTATTGGGCTTTCACACCGAGCATTGGCGCGTCAACTCAGGCCGATTTGACTTTGAGCTACGTTATAGAGTCGGTGAATATTGCTGCAAGTGGTTTGTCGTCTCCAGGGGTCCTCCAATGGCCAAACCATCATCATCAAATGATAAATTAGGCCGGCCGGTGATGACTTCAAACATGGCCACCATTTCTCCAAAAAAAATTCTTCCTCCATTCTTCAATTAGAAAAAAACCCAATAAAAATTCATCCACTTTTTACATGGAAAGTCACATTTAAGGATGAAAAACAGCAAAGAAAAGACGTTGAACTCTTATTTGATTTTTATTTTTTATTTTTTTCTGAAGCTCAATTTCACGTCCAGAGCTCCCAATCTTCAAACCTAATTTCCAAACCAAAGCTCTGATAATGCTTGCAGTGAAGAGCATAGTTGGGAAGAAAGTCGTACAAATCACAAAGAAAATTAAAATAAATAAAGCAAGTACAGAGATATGATTCGGGCTAAATGTCCCTACATCCACTATCTTTGGCAAGAGATCTGGCCTTTTCCACTGCCATTGTTCATCAATTATAGCCCCACACTTGCATGTTTATTTCCCCCTAAAGATTTAAACACGATGGCCAATCAAAATGACACCAAATATATGAAAGATTTTGGTATTTCGAAATTGGGATTTTTTTGCGTTAGGCTGTTTCGCTTCCAAATGAAACAAGGCATCTTGACGTGCACTTTGGTTATCACACAGATAAAGCCCAATTACTGGATTTGAAATTCCTTCATAAGATCTAAAATCCGTACGAATCGCATTAAACGATATGCTTACAAGTACGATTCCCGTGAGGCACATCTTTGCAACTACTATTACTTGATTGTTCACACGATACTGTTGGTGTGGGTTCTAAAACGTCTCGCAGCTTGTCCTGTCTTATTCGCTATTTACAGGATTCAAGCACGCAGGCTTCTTATTGTTTTCAACCTACTTTTTAAATGTAACTGCGAAGGAAGTGCAATTGCATTTTTAAACGCTAACAACTTCTAGGAAAGTCACAATGATGAAATCAAGCGCACCGACTAGTGAAACGGGAGATTAAAAGTAATTAATTGTAGACCAGAGTGCCTTTTCGTTTCTGACGATAAAGATCCAATCGAGTTTCCATAACTCCTATTCTTGGAGGAGAATTGACTCTAAAACCATCCTAATTTATAGACCATATTTCAAAAAGACTCGATATGACTAAAATACTCTTAGAAGTACTCACAAACACGAAAGTAATACTCTATAATGGGAAAAACTAGAAGTTTACAAATTTAAGGGTAGGAAATCTTTTAGTGACGTGTAGGACTTTTGATCGCAGTTTCTTTTGTTTCATTACCAATCGGGTGCTTGTCAATACCATCGTTGGTCATCCCATGTTTTCTGAATTCATGCACTAGCAACCATTTGTTTTTCTTTCTCATTGACCTTTATCGCAAATGATATTTATTTCCAATTATTCTTCTTTTTTCTAATTGATGCTTTGCTGCCTATCTTGATTCAACTTTGAGTTCGGAGTCAATGACACGGAGGGTAGGTTAAGCCGAGGGGTACCATTTGCTGGCTGGAACCATAGATCATAATCGGATCTAATCATATGGAGGGTAGGTTATGCTGAGGGGTACCATTTGCTGGCTGGAACCATGGATCATAATCGGATCTAATCGATCCCCTTAAAATACAGGTCATCAAATACTACAGTTACAGCAAATTAGTCACGTAGTGCAGATTATCAAGTTTTTAAGCGGAATTCAGGCTGAATACTGATCATATCACACCTTTGTAAGGAGCTCCTTTTGCTTGTTTTGAAGCGCTGCGTTATGCCAATTTCCTTGTATTAAGACATTGAGTTCTTGGTATTGGCCTTGTTTTTTGGTTGACAATCGGTAAACAGATTGATGCACGATAAATAATTATCTATCGCATGGTTACAGTTCTAAATTTGACATTTCTGATTGCTTCTCTCCATCAACCAAAAATGCATGCAGCAAAAAGGAAAGCCAGCTTTTTTGAGCTTTGCAGTTATTGTTATGTGAAAAGGCACGAACGCATTAGAAAACGGAAAAGATATATTATGGCGAGTGACAAAAGCATTCATGATAGAACTCACTGCTTTAAATTAGAAAAGTTTGGATTCGCTTAGCAGTTACAAGCAGACGTACAACATGTAATAAACTGACAAATCCACGCTACTAATGCTTGATCTAAAGAACAATGAGCATCAATAGGCTCTTATTTCTATATTTATCCATACTCACTGAAAACTCAGACCTGATGGATGTGGTGCAACCTAGGCATTTTTAGGTGGCTTCCCGTATGGTGTTGGTGGAGGCAAAACCTTACGGGGCGGCTTGTGAGGATCTTGATCTTTTTCCTGGGGAGGGTGCCCTGGATAGTGACCAGAAGGTGGCGATGGAAGGTGCTTTGGTGGTGTCTCTACTTTGGGAGGTAGTGTTGGTGGTTTGTGTTCGGGTTCTGGCTTCTCTACCTTAGGAGGCTTGTTCACTGGGGTTGACGGCTTGTGCTCTGGGGGTGGCTTCTCAACCGGTGGCTTATGCTCTGAGGGTGGCTTATAAACTGGGGTTGGTGGCTTGTGTTCGGGGCTTGGCTGCTCGACTTTAGGTGGCTTATGAACTGGGGTGGGTGGCTTCTCCACCGGAGGAGATTTGTAAACAGGAGTTGGAGGCTTATGCTCATAGGTAGGTGGCTTTTGGTAATCAGCATTTGAGGGTGTGGTGAGAGCCACCACGGCGAGAAACAACACTAGTAAGTGTGCGTTAGACATCTTTGGCAATTGGGTGCTGGTGGTTCAAACCAGGAGAAGCGGATGCCATTTTATAGTGGTCTTGGCTCCTTCGTCGGCGGTATAGGGTGTGGAAGTCGTTCCTATCCGTCCACATGTAATCTATCGGACGCGTAACATTTCATAAATTAGGTGTGGATGGGGTCCGTTCTGGGTCCCTTTGAGTCGAAAAGTTGGAAACTTTAGCAATAGCATAGAGGGTGATGATGGGGAATGCTTGAGACGTAGCGGTGTATCTAGCCATTCTTTTGAGCTCTGTGCATACTCTGCAGTCAGATATTTCTTGTTAATTTAAACATATTTCATCTGAAAAATGTGGGTTATTTTTTTCGTTGTTTTCTAAGTTAAAAGCTTTTTATTAGCAAGTCTCAACCTTCAAATGTAGGATATCGATTCATGATTTTGGTTATCAGACAAGTGTCGGTGGGGATTTCATGATCGTCCCGCTTTAAATAGTTTTCAGCATGGACCACTCATTTGTCTTTTTCGTAGAATTTTTCACTTTCTTGTCATACAAGTTAGCGATGCCTGAAACTGGCTTTTCGAGTACGCGTTTCTTCATTTCTCATGTAGAAGGCGACTTTGATGGGTGGCGGTGGACAAATAGCGAGGCGGTGTAGCATGTGTAGACAACTAACCAGATTAGCTCAATTTGTTAGGCGTGGTGGGAATGTGAACTTGACCATGGGGCTGATCGATGAATCCAGAACGCATAAAATATAAGGCAAGAAAAAAGAACAGATAAAGACCGCGGAAACCCGGAACTGCGATAACGAAGCAATTAAGGCGACAAATCAGGTCCTTTGTGAACCCTTTGAAAACTTTCGCTTCAATGATAGTATTGGTTTTGGTATACGTGCAAATATCAGAGCCAAGAGTTTTAAATAGCTCGGAACAGGGCGAGACTTCATTTGTGTGCATGTTAAATTATACAGGGATATATCTTGAATTCATTGGCCATTTATCCCTTGTTTGCATTATGGCAGATGTGGGTTATTTTCTTCTTTTCTGTATCTGCGGGCTTTAAATAATATTTTTCAGGCATTTCCTCTTCGATGGATGATTTGGATGGAAGGATAAATTATTAAAAATATCTAAATAAAACTAAATAACCAATAATTAAATTTAAGAGGTAAGTAATATAGGAGTGGTAGTTTATTATAAATTAAATGTAACTTATCCATTATTTCAAATTGCTTGAATCTGATATAGTTGGTTTAACTGTACCTTTGACATTCTGGAGTATTCTAAAGTTCTGTAAAATTATCTTAAGACATATTTGGTAGGAATAGCATAAAGTATTTTACGGTTCTTTCTAATGGTTTGACCCATTCTTTTTTTTTTTTTTTTTTTTTTTTTTTTTTGGTAACCAAGGTGTCCGGGCCAGCTTGCGCGCACCTCGACTAATCCTTGGGGAAGGCTAGCACAGCAACCCACCGCCATGACCCCCCACTTAAATCACAAATGCTCCCCATGGGGAGTTGAACCTAGGACCTCAAGGATCTCAAGCCCAACCCTTACCAAGTGGACCACCTGTGGGTGGGTATCTTTGACCCATTCTATGCAAAAAGATAGTATCTTCTTATAAATTATGTTCAAATCTTATTTTAATAGTTGATAACTAATTTAAACAAACTCAATAGTACAGAATGCACATTAAAGCATATGTACAGGAGAAATGTCAGTAAGTAGTAAACATATCAGCCTAAAAGAGTCCAGCATATGACAACCATGATGATAATCCCTTAAATCAAGCCAAGACAGAATCGTTACATGAGCCGCTCCGAAGTGTTCAATCGACGAGGGACAACAACAACTAATATGCTATATTCATACCAAGCTTGCCTAATATCTTTTCCGCACCAATTGTAAGACATGAAAATGCTGTTTTGGCAAATGATCAACCATGTAAGATGTGGATTTGCGGGTTTGATTACAGTGATAGAACTCCTTGTAATTTCTTTTCTGTTTTATTTTGTTTTATTGTCATCTTAATGTATTGGCATTACTATCTACTATAAGGTTTGAGATTTTACTATTAGAAAATAAATCACCTTCAAATGAGGCTTTAAGTTGGGATCTACATCAATCATAGATTGAAAATAGATGTAAGTATAAAACCACAAGAGAATTGTGTATCTGATTGTGGCTACATTTTAATGTGATCTTTAGCTAAGATCATACTCTCTATTACTTTGATTATGCTAGCCAATGAGAAGCAAAAAACATGCAATGAAATCAGTAACAAGAATGCTTGGTGGTAGAGAGAAAATTTAACTGAAAGGGTGTTTATTTAACAAACAAACACCTAAAATGTGATAATGTTTCGTTATGTAGAACAAAATATAGATCATGGTGAAATGACCATTATGCCTTTAAATCTATCAAAGATCTACCATGAGCACGATTTCAATATATATGAATTCCAATGCACATATAACAAGCTAGAAGGGGGACTTAGCCGATATAGCTTATAACGTGCTAAACTGAATATTTCCGACGCATCACAATTTTATAAGGTGTACTAAGGCGCACACTGGCTAGCATGATATTTGCAATCAAGGCCAAAATTTGTCTTATACGACTGGACTAATATTATTTATATCAATATATCTTTATAAGATAATTATTTTATATTCATTAATATAAGCCCACATTACATAAACTTATAAAATAAGCTAATAATCTTCCACTTGGGCATATTAATGTTTATGAAAATAAATATAATACTAATGATAGTTATATATGAAAATAATTTTAAAACAATTTTATATTGGTTTAATGACAGGCCTTCACTGCTAATCTAATCCCTTAAAGTTTCAAAATATTTAAATCATAGCAGTAACTATGCCAATTAATAGACATAGAACCAACCATAGTTACAAGGGTTATCCACTTTACTAATATGAATTTAATATAGTAGTATGGCTAATAGACAACAATAGGTACATAACCTTATGTGTTACCTTTTTTGTTAGTCCCATTTCTCCTAATAGTCGACATAAACAATCATTGACAAATAGTCATTAGAGAACTATATTAAGGTTCTAATGAACCTATATGTCTTGTTTGTAATACTCAGGTATAAATTTAAGTGCTACAAGATATCAAAATATGGCATATTAATAAACATCTTGACTAAATGCTAAAGGTTACACCTCTCTTAAGTCTTTAATACTTGTCTCATACAAACATTTTCATGTTCTATGAAATCAATATATAACAAGCAATATGAGTGAAAAAAAGTTTACTACATAACAAAATATTACAAATGTTGTTTTACATATAGTAAAGAAAATAAAACAATAGCTCATACTATACAAAAGCATCCAAAGATGGTCTTAAACCCATGTTTACAATATGTCCATTAAACACACTAGAACTAAGTCCTTTAGTAAATGGGTCAACTAATATAGCATCTATGCCAATAAACTTTACTATGATGTCACCATTCATAACATACTCTTTAATAATCAAATACTTGATCTCAATATGTTTAGCCATTTTAATACTCTTATTATAATTAGGAAACAATATTGCTAGACTATTGTCATATTATAATTGAATTGGCCTGTTAATGAAATCAAGTGAGATTAACTATTTCATGAGGTTCTTTAACCAGACAACTTGTATGATTGCTCCATAAACAAATGTTTTTCATATCTTAGTATGCAAACATTGAATGTCAAAGAAGTAAAAGGTGTGCAAATTATAATATCACTAAATGATATTATAAAGTAGTCGGTTTCCTACATTCCTTCATTATACAACTTCATACAAGCCTTGGAGAAATATTTTTGTATGAAATAAGAGTTGAAAAATACACTTGGTTACTTTGAAGAAAAATGATACTTGGTTATATGTACTTGTAGGTACATGTGTATTAAGGGTCAAAGATTATATTATGAAGGCTAAAATCATAATATAAGGGCCTAATTATACAAGCTTGAAGCAAATTTGAGTGAAGCTATTTACTAGCTGGTCTAAACTCAAGTAAAGTCATTTATCAGTTGGTCTAAAACCCACGTGAAGCATGCCAAGTCCAAGCCCACATGGTGTTTTACTTATTAAGATGGACTGAGTAAGAAAGTTCCTAAGGCTTGTAAGTTCAACTCGTGTGATTGATTAATCAGACCAAGCCTGGGCTGATTAGAGTGATGCCATTCACTTACATGTGAAACATGAGCATTTCACTTAAGTCATGAGAAGGTGACTTAATTGAGCGAAATAGAGACAATGCCCTAAAGCCCTAAATCGACAAACTACTCTCTCGCTTCTCTCTATTGCTGATTCTCTAACAAGAAGAATTTTGAGTTGATAGAAGTGTTAGAACAGCTATTTGTTGCATTAATCGTGGTTTCTACTATTGCATGATGGAGATTACATCAAATCTTAAGGGGAAAATCTCAACGGGAAGATTAGGTTTGAAAAGAAACCCTAGAAAGCTTGAGTTCCTTGAATCTGCTATAAAAAGATCTTCTTTGAGGTTCTTAAAAGCTTTTACACGAAATACTATTGAGAGATTATGAAAAAGATTAAAGCTGTCAAAGCTTATACTCTTGTAGTTAAGTTCTTCAATCTTTAGTGAAAGCTTAGATCTTTGGCGATATTCCTCTACATTCACATTCTTATGAATATTCACTGTTAAATTAAGTTGTTTATGTGTTAATTAAACTCTGATTATCATATGTACATAAATCACTTTTTAAATCTAAAACCCTAACTTTGTGATAATTAGGGGTTTCATGATTAGAGCTTGAATTGACTTTGTATATCTTCAATTAGCTCTTTGTTAAGTAATATTCCTCACAAATCATATATCATTGAAGACTTGCTATTGTACTAAGGTTGAGTTAACCTTATACTTGTAATTGAGAATTGTTTAACTCGTGGAGGAGTTGGAAAATGTAGGAGAAGGTTTTTTCCTAACTTTGAAGTAAAATGGACTTCAACCGGTTGTGTTGAAAGAGGAAAAGAATGGAAGTAGGTGACAAGGGTTGAACCACCGTGTAAATCTTTGTTTTATCTTTTCTATACTTATCTCTCTTGCTGTTTGATCTCATTACTTGTGAATGATTCATTTGATTGCATGAAAAGTGACTAAACTTGAATTAAAAGTGAAAAACCTAAGGTTACCAATTCAACCCCCTTTTTTTGGTAAGCCATTAAACCTTACAATTGGCATCTAAAACCAGATTCTTTGATATTTAAAAGCTTAACATCCTAAAATAGATCCATGTAATGACTGTAGAGGAAGGAGTAGCTATTATGAGGTTTAATAAACCACCATTGTTTGATGAAATCAACTATAGGCGTTGGAAACAATTAATGCAAGCATTTATTATTGGTCAAGACCCTGAAGCCTGGTAAACTATCAAAAAGGGTACTACACTACTTAAAACTGATGAATGGAGTAAAAATGAAGCTAAAATCATGGAGTTAAATGCTAAGGCTATAAACATGATTTATAGTGGTCTAAGAGCTCATGAGTTCAATAAAGTATTCTTTTGCCTCACAGGTAAAAAGATATGGAATAAGTTAGAAGTCATCTATAAAGGTACTAAGAAAGTTAAATCTTTTAAAGTTACTATGCTTACTCATGATTATGAATTGTTTACTATGTGTGATTCTAAAACTGTTAGTGAAATGTTTGGTAGATTTACTGAGGTAGTTTATGAATTTAAATTTCTAGGAAAGACTTACACAAATAAGGAAATGGTTAGAAAAATGTTAGTATCCTTACTTGAAAGTTGGGATCCTATAAAGATGGCCATAGAGGAAGCACATGACTTAAATAAATTGAGTTTAGATGATCTATTAGGTTCACTAAAAACTTATGAAATACAATTAATAAGAAGAGAAAAAGAAAAAGAAAATAAAAAGTCACTTGCCCTGAAAGTAGAAGTAGAGAAAGTTGAAGAGGTAGAGTCTAAGAGTGATGAGATTGCTCTAATAGCTAGGAGGTTTAGAAAATTCCTTAGAAAAGGTTTAGGCATGAATGTGGGATAACCTAGGAGGAAAGAAACACATGGCCCTAGGGATAACTTATTCTTTGAGTGGAAAAAACTTGGACATGTTAAGGCTAAATGTCCTCTACTCAAGAAGAAGAAGAATAAAGGTAAACATAAGGTAATGATTGTTGCTTAGGATGATGAAAGCTCTTCATCGAAAAAGGAGGAACAAGAAGAAGTTGCTTATCTTTGCTTAATTGAAAATGCAACCTTGAAAGAAGAACTTGAGATAAGTGGTACTAAATTGGAAATTGATTTAAATGGTGATATAAAAGCTGTTTTCTTTAATATGGTTGAATATGTAAATAAAATAAAAGATAAATACAGAAAGTTGAAAGTAAAATATAAATTTGTAAAGGCTGAATCTGTGATTGATAAAACTGTTGTAAGATCATCTACATCTTGCATGCATGAAACTCTTAATGCATCTAAAAGTATGTTTATGAAATCTAACACATGCTCTATGGTTGATACATGTTCTGATCTAGAAAATAAGAGTGCTGATATTATTGAAGATGTTTGCACAAATGGAGATATAATAACTCTTAACATGAGGATATGTGAGTTAGAAAAAGAAAAACAAGAAATCCAAATGAAGTTAGATAATACCACCATGTTTTTAAATAAATTTACAAAAGGTAGTATCATGTTAGATAAGATGTTCCAATCACAAAAAGGTATATATGATAAAATTAGTATAGGATATAATTCATGTAATAATTCAAAGTCTTTTACAAAGTTTTTTGATAAGAAAGATTGCACATTTTTTATGCATCATAAGTGTTATTGTAATTATGTTGGTCATTTGTTTGATACATGTCCTATTAGGCTTAGGAAATCATATAAGGTTAAGAAAGTTTGGACGCCTAAAGACTTTAGTAGATTAGAGAAAACTAACATTCATGGACCCAAAGAAAAAAAGGTACCAAGCACTTCAACAAACATTTTTGTTTCTGTAGGCTTTGTATGTGAAGATAGACAACAAGCAATGCACAAACTTACAGATTCTGGACAATGGATGTCGTCATATGACTAGGATGATGAAGCTCTTCTCAACACTTGAATTGAAATCTAAAGGCACCATGTCTTTTAGAGATAACTCCAAAGGAAGAATCAAGGGTATAGACACTATAGGTAACTCGAAAACCCTTCTTATCTCTGATGTGTTGTATGTAGATGAATTGAAGTTCAATTTGTTAAGTATAAGTCAATTGTATCATAATGATTTCAGAATCATATTTGGAAAAGAACTTTGTCTTGTTGAAAATGTGGAAAATAATGTAAGAACTGTTAGAAAAAGGAAAGATAACATTTCTATACTTGATCTTAGTGAATTGACTAATGAACAAACATGTGTGATTGTGAATAACAATGTTGATGCTTGGTTGTGGTATAGAAAACTTGGACATTTTGGTTTAGGATTGATAGAAAAACTATCCAAAAATACTCTAGTTAAAGGTCTACCCACACTTAGCTTTGATAAAAAGAAATTGTGTGATACATGTTGTTTGGTAAAATTTTACATGCAAGTATACATGTCGAACAAGTAATATAATGATAAATATAAGTATCGTCCCACAGAAACTGATGTTTACTAAACTAACTAATTATTATGGTGAATAGACTCTAGAGTTTATCTAGCAAATCAAGGTGATAAAACATGGACTAAAGAACTAAATTTAACCTAAACTTGATTAATGAAATATGCTAGAGCGTCCAATTTCATCTAATTACTAGATACAAATGTAGATCATTCATGCTAGCAAGATTAATTCTACTCATGTGATGGCGAAATTTCTTAATTTATTCACTATCCTATGTCTAGGTATAGCGAACTTACTTAACTCATTAACTCACTGTATTTCTACCCATGAATTAAATGAACTAAATGTATTATGATTTGTGAATATTCCAGTTTACACCTAAAGCCACACAAACCATATGGTATATGTCAATCCATAGTAATCTATGGTTGCATATTACAAGAAGTAACTACATGTTATCTCATGTCGATCTCAAATATGCAAATAAGATCATTTAAATGGTAACTAATCACCTAAAAGCATTAAACTCCGTAATATGCAACTTCACTTTCATAAAATATTTAACAAAACATAAATAATCATAACATTCCTACATCATAATCAAGTTACATCGTAGCTCTAACACAATAAACTAAAACATAGTATTTACATAAACAAAAGCAGTGCAGGAAATTAAACAACACATTCTGTAAATTAAAAACATTAAGTTGTCACCAAAATGTCTTCAAATCACAAAAAGGTTGCACAAATATGCACATTAAGGGGTGGAGGTTCTGTGTAAAAACGGGACAAAATGAGGAACACATGTGCCGTCACGCACTTTCGCACGCACCGTCATGTGCCGCTGTCCACCACCGATCTTCATAGAAACTACTAGGAAAGGTAGATCGGGACTCCTAGGTTGTAGATCTGCAAAAAGATTATGCAAATCCACCACAAAACGTGTACATATGAGGGAAAAGACAAAGTCAGCATTCGCACTTCTTTGCCAAAAACTGTCACAAAATTACATGCAACTGCCACATAATTGTAGGAAATTGCACAAGGAAGGTAGATCTGATCTCCCCTCGTCGGAAAACGCCCAAAACTCACCGGAAAAACACAACTTTGATGGTTGGAAAATGGATTTTGTGGCCAGAGACATGGTGGGTTTCGGTTTTTCGCTGGAAAAGTGTGCAACGGTTTGCTTTCACACGACCATCGGACACTCTAAGAGACCTACGCTATTGCGCATGGTCAAGTTTCGACGAATCTCCAGCCACCTGCATCCCAGCTGGCGCACTCTCTTTCTCTTCTTCTGGTGTCTCTCTTCAGTTTGGCACTCCCCCTTCTCTACACCACAAAATCCTAATAAAAGGCCTGATCTTTTCTTTCTTTTTCCTCCCTTGTGGTCCACACAATTCACGACCTAAAAGCCCGATCTTTTTACATCCAAAGCTCGATGGCCCAATAAAAGGCCCTCTATTCGGCTCCTCTCATTCTTTTCTCATTTTCTTTTGGTTTTGTGCTTCTTTTCTTCATTTTTCTTGTATTTTGGGTTACTGCATAAAACAACAAAATATGCATAAATATAATTAAATACAAATATAATCTAATAAAAGCTATATTAAACATTACCTAAAATACTAATAATAACTCTATAAAATATAAAGTTATCACATGTGTAAAAGATAAACACACCTTAAGTAGCTTCAAACCGAAGTTGATAGTGTCTACTACAAGACCATTAGAACTTATTCATATGGATTTGTTTGGTCCGTTGAGAACAACTACCTTAAAGGGTAAGTATTATGCCTTAGTCATAGTAGATGACTATATAACGTATACATGGTTATATTCACTTGCTAGGAAAGATGAAGCATTTGAGAAATTTGTTAATTTCTCTAAGCTAATCCAAAATGAAAAGGATCTCACTATCATAAAGATTAGGACTAGCCACAGTGGTGAATTTGAAAATCACCTCTTTGAGAAATTCTGCTCAAAGAATGGTATTTGTCATAACTTTTTAGCACCTAGGACACCACAAAAAAGTGGTGTTGTAGAAAAGAAAAATAGGACACTTTAAAAAATGACTAAAACTATGATGTGTGAGTACAATCTTCCTAAACACTTTTAGGGAGAAGTTGTAAGTATAGCTTATTACATCTCAAACCGAGCATTTTTAAGACCAATCTGGAAAAAGACTCCATTTGAACTATTCTTAGGTAGGAAACCCAATATCTCATACTTTCATGTTTTTGGAAGTAAATGCTTTGTTTTAAACCATGGTAAAGAGTCACTCGGTAAGTTAAACTCTAAGAGTGATGAGGTTATATTTCTCAGCTACTCTCATACTAGCAAAGCTTATAGAGTTTTCAATAAGAGAACTTTAGTGATAGAAGAATCTATTCATGTTCAATTTGAAGATGATTCTGATCCGAGTTCAAATGAATAAGGATGTAACGAGAAAAGTGTACCTAGAATTAAAGGGGAGTTAGATACAAGAGACTTTTCCTTTCCTAGAGTAAGGAATGAAGTAGTTCAACAACATATCTTAGGAAATCTCACAAATAGAGTGAGTACACGATCTAGGTATCACAACACTTGTGAACATCAAGCTCTCTTGTCTCAAGTAGAGCCAAAGAAAGTAGATGAGGTTCTTAAAGATGAAAACTGGTTTCATGCTATGCAAGAAGAATTAAATCAGTTTGAAAGGAGTAAAGTTTGGAACTTGGTTCCTAGACCAAAAGATTACCCAATAATAGGCACCAAATGAGTGTTTAGAAACAAGCTAGATAGAATGGAATTATCACTAGAAATGAGGCTAGATTAGTTGCATAAGGGTATAGTCAAGAAGAAGGGATAGACTATGATGAAACCTTTGCATTGGTAGCTAGACTTGAAGAAATCCGAATATTGGTTACTTTTGCTTGTAATATGAATTTTACTCTGTTTCAAATAGATGTAAAAAGTGCATTTTTAAATGGTATTGTGAAAGAAGAAGTCTATGTTGAACAACGACCCGGATTTGAAGATCCAATATGTCCTTATCATGTGTTTAAACTCTCAAAAGCTTTGAATGGACTTAAACAAGCCCCATGGGCTTGGTATGATAAGTTAAGTGCTCTTCTACTTAATACCAAATTTAGAATAGGTAAGGTAGACAACACTTTGTTTATTAGGACAAAAGGAAAAGATATCTTGATTTTTCAACTTTACATTAATGATATTGTATTTGGTCCTACAAATTCTAGTTTGTGTGAACATTTTACTGAATTTATACAGTGTGAATTTGAAATGAGCATGATGGGTGAATTAAATTACTTTCTAGGTTTGCAAATTAAGCAAACTCCTAAAGGAATTTTTATAAGTCAAACCAAATATGCAAATGAGTTAATCAAAAAGTATAAAATACATGATTCTAAATCAATAAACATTCTTATAAGCACATGTACATCTTTATTACATGATGATAACAGGATTAATGTTAATTCTAAAATGTATAGAGGTATGATTGGTTCATTGATGTACTTGATTGCATCTAGGCCAGATATCATGTTTAGTGTTTGTTTGTATGCTAGATTTCAATGTAATCCTAAAGAACAACACTTGAAAACTATTAAAAGTACTTTTAGATACTTAAAGGACATGGTTACACTAGGAATATGGTATTTTAGAGATACAATGTTTGATCTACATGCATTTAGTGATTCTGATTATGCTGGTTGTAAAGTAGATAGAAAAAGTGCAAGTGGTGCATGTCATTTTCTAGGACATATGCTGGTTTCTTGTCATTGCAAGAAACAAAATAGCGTTGCTTTTTCTTTCACTTAGGTTGAATACATAGCTACAATTAGATGTTGTGCTTAGATTTTATGGATGAAACAACAATTAGAAGATTATAGTATCTTTTCTACTAAAATTCCATTGAAATGTGATAATATTAGTGCTATAAACTTGACAAAAAAATTCAATACAACACTCTAAAACCAAACATATAGAAATAAGACATCACTTCAGTAGAGATCATGTACAAAAGTATAATGTTACTCTTGATTTTGTTTGAATTGACCAACAGCTTACTGATATCTTTACCAAACCATTGGATAAAGATAAATTTTATACTCTTCGAAGAGAGCTTGGCATGTGTTTATTTGAAGACATTTCATAGCTTGTGTGAAATATCTATATCATCTGCCCTATATTGTTCTTCAACCACTAATCTGAGGGGGAGCATCAAAACCATCCATCTCTTGTACAAGGTCGGATATCTCACTCCTTACCCTATTTGAAGTATTCTCCATTTATTGCAACCATACTACTACAGTTTTTATACTTCTGTGGTCTTTTTATTTTTTATTTTTGGTTTTTAATGTAAGTTACATTAATAGAAATTAATATACAAAAACACAGGGGCATACCCCAGTATTACAACAATTTTCAAAAGTAAACTAAGAGTAAGAAAAACTAGAGGTTGGAAGCCTCCAGATCTCACTCAAAAATACATTACCTTATGAGGGTTTGATATTGTGAAGCAAAGAAGCTCTCCCTCGTACAATTTTATTTACTTTAGCCAACAAGATTGGAATGTCAACTAATGTATTTTGAAATCTTATTCTATTCATTTCGGCCCAAATGCAATAAATACAAGCTAGAAAAGATATTTTAAGAAGTTTTACAGCCAGATCTTTACCTTTAGATGCTTTAATCATCCAATTTAATTCTTCATTCCATCCTCCGATGGG
This sequence comes from Casuarina cunninghamiana, assembly GCA_028551485.1. Taxonomy (NCBI): domain Eukaryota; kingdom Viridiplantae; phylum Streptophyta; class Magnoliopsida; order Fagales; family Casuarinaceae; genus Casuarina; species Casuarina cunninghamiana. The sequence goes on along the minus strand of CM052369.1, from coordinate 11,386,554 downwards.
ACATCAAATTCCATTTTGAGCAAGGATATTTTTCCAAATCAACATTGTGCAAGGGCATTAAAAAAAGAGATGACTCCTGTTTTCTACTTGAGCCTGACAAAAGTCACAGTATTGGTTAATTGTAGGAAGTTATTGTACCATTCTCTCTGTTGTAGAAAGTCGATCATGCAAACTAGCCATCCAATAAAGTTATGCTTGGAAATCCCGCCAGTCCAAATTAGATCATACCAATCTACTTTTTCATTTACTGGTTGTAGGTCCTAATAAATAGCTTTACAACAGTAAGCAGGGCTGGAAAGAACTGAGATAAGCATGGGCCTTAACTTGAAAAGACTTCTCCAACTCCATACTGTTGAACCTTTGATTTGAATATGCATTACTGAAATTCTTTTACATTTAGTGCTATGTATCCACTTACTCCATAATGATTCATTTGGATGATTTATCAGAGTCCAAAGCATACGTCTTAAAAGGACTTTATTCCAAAGTTTAAGGTTCGGCAATCCCAATCCCCCTTCCTTCTTTGGTGAGCAAACTATTTGCCAAGCAAATTTGTGGGAACGTTGTATATTTTTACTTCCTGCCCATAAAAAATTTCTAATCTTCTTCTCTATTTCATAAATTGTTTGCTTTGGCAATAAGAAAACTTGCATCCAAAATGTACATGTGGAAATTAGAACTGATTTTGATAACTGCAATCTTCCAGCAAAGCTTAGATGCTTCATTCCCCATCCTTCTATTCTGCTAAATATTTTATCTGTCAAACCTTTGCAATCAGCATGAGTAAGCCTTTTTGTAATCAACAAAACTCCAAGATATCGAATGGGGAGTGTACTCATGGGGAAAGATGAGTGGTCTAAGATGAAAAGCTGTTCTTGATCTGATAATCTTGAGAAGAATATTTGACATTTACTTGGATTATAATGAAGACCTGTAAGTTCACCAAACTCCTCCAAAGCTTCTATAAGACAAAGCATTGAATTTATATCTCCATGGGAAAAAAGAAACAGATCATCAGCAAAACACAAATGGGCTATTTTCTCAGTTTTGCATCTCCAATGGAACTTAAAAGCTGTTGTGGAGATTTTTGCAATAATAATTCTGTTTAGTATTTTCATAACCAGTACAAATAAATAAGAGGATAATGGGTCTCCCTGTCTAAATCCATTGGTACCTTCAAAGTAACCTGCATGCTCTCCATTGAAATTTACTGAGAACCTTGTTGTAGAAATGCATTCTCCTATCAGATTAACTACATGTTGAGGAGTATTAATAGCTTTCAGAACCCCTAATATAGCTTCCCACTTAACCATATCATATGCTTTCATGAGATCAATTTTTATGGCCACACGCTTACCTTTATCATCTTTATGATAATTGTGAAGTAATTCCTGACATAGCATAATATTCTTAAAAATCTGGCGTCCTTTAATGAATGCAGTTTGATTTTGGCTTACTACTAATGAGATAATCACATTCAACTTCCCAACTAATATCTTGGATATAATCTTGTAGAGAACATTGCAACATGCTATTGGTCTATAATCTTTATTACCACAAGGATTAGGAACCTTTGGAACTAAGGATAATAATGTAGAGTTGATAACCTTCAACATCTTCCTAGATGAGAAGAACTCTAGTATAGCATCTTCTATGTCTCTTCCAATGATAGGCCAAGCTTCTTATAGAAGAAACTATTATACCCATTTGGTCCAGGAGCTTTAAAATCATGAATACCCTAAACAGCTTTAATAAAATCTGAACGTTCAAGTCTTATTATACTAAAAAATGTACTTACATCATCACCATGAAATAAAGATGTGTACCTTTCACAGTTGGTGAAGTTCCTTCTGGCATTACCAAGAATAGACTTATAATATGCAATAATAGCAGCTTTCAAGTCCTCTGCTTCTGTGATAACTGATCCATCTTCTAGAACTAGTCTGCAGATTCTATTATGTGCTCTCCTTCTCATCAATGACACAAAGAAAATTTTGCTATTTTTATACCTTTCTTTTAACCATAAGTTTCTTGATTTCTGTTTGAGAAGGATTTCTTCATGTTTACTCATTGCAAGTAGCTTCTTTAGCTATGACTTTTCCTCAGTACGAGTATCAGAACAATAAGGATTAAGCTCTAATATGTGTTGCAATAGCTGTAAGTTTTCTCTAGCATTCTTTATCTTCTTATTCAAATTACCAAATTGTGCTGCATTCAACTTCTTGAGAGGGAACTTCAAAGCTTTTAGTTTCTGCACCACCTGAAACATTTTTGAGCCTACTACTTTTTGTTGCCATATTGATCCAACTGTATCCATGAAATCTGGGCAAGTAGTCCAAAAATTAAAGAATTTAAATGATGAATTCTTCCTGTGTGCGGTGTTGCCAAATTTAACTAGACATGGAGAATGATTTGATACACAAGGGAGCAAAAATTCAATAGCAAAGTTTCCAAATTTGCGAATCAATTCCCCATTAGTAAGAGCTCTATCTATTTTACTAGCTCTAAGACTAGCTCCTGATCCTTTATTCGTCCATGTAAATAGTGTACCTGAATAAAGGGGTTCAATCAATGCCATATTCTCAATTGTTTCATTCAATTCTGTCATTCCTTGTGTCCATTTGACATTAGGCCCAATGTGCTCAATTGTATTTTGTATTTCATTGAAATTACCCATAATTAACCAAGGAACATCATTCACATTAAGATTATAAAAGCTAGTAAGATTAGCCCATAAGTTTCTACGTTTAATCTCCAGATTGTTTGCATAAATAGTAGACAAGAAGTATGGGTGCATACCAGATCTTTCAATTAAGCAATGGATGACTTGAGATGAAGATTCTCTAACTGTAAGTTGAAAATCAGAAGTTGTCCAGAGGATCTAAATTCTATCAAGATTACTAAACCTATAATTATGGACATAATTCCAATATGCAAATCCCTTCTTCATAATTATATCAGCATTTTCTTCTTTGACTCTATGTTCAATCAAGGTAATAATTTGGGGGCAATGGGACTTAACAAAATCGACAACCTCTTTTAATCTAGGGATTTTGTTTAAGCCCCTAACATTCCATGATAGTACTTTCATTTATTGGATGATTAATCATTTTCCTCAATCACCATATGCTCTATAATAGGATCAGTCATTGTGTCCTTTTCTAGTGATGCAAATTTATTATGAGATATGACATTTTGTACCTTATCCTTTTTTCCCCTAGATGTTCCAATTTTTTTGGTGCTTGTAGTAGATTTATTATTTGTACCTATATCCTTCCGTAAAACTTGGACATTCTCTATCCCAATTGTATTTGGATTTGACTTTGTTGCAATGATCTCGACAGGATGTTCCTTAGTAGTACTCAAAAGCTGACTATCTTGAGTATTATCAATTTGAGGGTTCTGGGTTAAAGGAGCTACATTCGTTTTAGGTACCCAAACTTCTTTCTTTGTTACAGTACATTCTTTGTGTCCAAAGCTATTGCATACCTTACATTTCTTAGGGATCCAATAATATTCAACATGAACTTCATATGATTCTTCTCCTCCCATATCAATATCAAACTTTTCAGGGAATTCACTATTGATATCCATCATAATACATACTTTAGCATATGATAACCAAAGTTTTTGTTCAGTAGCCTTATCCATGTATAAAGGTTTGCCTAACACGCTACTCACATAGCTCATACCTTTATTAGTCCAAAGCACATGAGGTACATTATACAAACGCACCCAAATGGGAACTGTAGAGATTTTTGCTTTTTCCAATCTAATAAGAGGATGCCATTTTTAAATGAAAAGTGGCCTACCTACAATATTCCATATTCCAACTTCCATAACCTCCTCTATTTTCTTCATATTCGAAAAACGAAAGAAGAAGAAACCTTCATTAGTAGTTAAGACTTCTGATAGGTTCTCTTTTCCCCACAATTTTTCTACAATACCCTTCACTAAATAATATGAAATATTTTTAGTTAAAAAATATCCCACAAGACAATTTGCAAAGTGGCTTTTTCCTTCCTCAATAACTTCTGGCGGAGGTTTAACAACAAGTTTTTTTCCTTCCTTTGAAGGAGAATGATAATTTAACTTTGCTGTCTTCATAAGATTATCCATTGCAATATGTTTCCAAGACAACCCAGGATTCCCAATAATTGAATTGATCTTTTGGCCTACTACTTCATTTAGTGAGCTATTTTCTTGGACTTTTTCTCCTATACTAACATTTTCATCAACAGTATCAATATCATCAACTATTTCAGTAGTTTGAGTATTCTTACCTGAAGCATCCAAACTTGACTTGAAAAGTGAAGCTGCAATTTCAGCTGCAATCTCAGAGTTTGAAGTGTTTGAGGCTTTAGTAACATTTATCATTTTTCCAATTCGCATACGTGCCATCAATTCAGATAAATTTTGCCTTTGATTGACAGAATGAGCTTCAGGTTCTACCAACTTTACCATAAGTAGGTTGTAGGAATACTAATTGATGTTTGAGAGAATAACTCTGCATCCACCTTTTCCCAACTCAATCCCTTCAACAGTAAAGTCCGAGTATGCTGATCTTCGCTTGTCCTTTTTGTTTTAATTCATCATACCGCCGATCGCCACCACTTGCATCACCATCTTAGACCCAGTCCATCTCTTGATGTGGCTGCAACAGACGCTGCTTCTGTCACATAAAGTCGATCTGGCCCCAGGCTCGTCGTCGCCCACTCCCATAAGCTACCACTCACCGGCACAAGCTACCACGGGTCTGGATCGGGGAATGTCGGCCTGAAGTGCGAGCTTGGAGTGGGCCTGGAGTGGTGGGGGTTTTGCAGGGATAGGGATGGGGTGTTTTGCGGGGGCGAGGATGGGGGGTTCTGTGGGTACGAATCTACAAGGATGTGGGGGGGTCTGCTAGAATGGTGGGTTTTGCGGGGATGGTGGGACGGGGGACGATGGGTTTTGCAGGAACATGGGGTACGAATATGCGGGCACGGGAATGGGGGGGTTTTGTGGGTATGGATCTGCGGGGACATGGGGGATCTGCGGGGGCGTTGGGTTCTGTGGGGAGGGGGGTTCTGCGGGGACGGGGGGGATCTGCGAGGGGCGTTGGGTTCTGCGGGGAGGGGGGATTCTGTGGGGACGTGGGGGATCTGTGGGGGCGTTGGGTACTGTAGGGAGGGGGGGTTTTGCGGGAACGGGGATGGGAGGGTTCTACTCTGTGGTCTTTTTAATTATGCCAAAAAAGGGGAAAGAGAGTACTAGCACATGTATGTTCCATTTCTGACTTAAAAGTGCAAAATGTGGGATAACTCTTTAATACTCGGAATATATGCTTTTGATATGTTCTTGTTATGGTGTTATATACATGTTTATTGATATTGGTCATATATTGTTTGGATGTTAATTGAAATATGTTATATGCTTATAACCACTTGACTACATGCCATAATATGTCTTGATTGTGAATTGACTGTCATGACTTTGATAACTTTGATACACATTGAACAATAGTGACTATCATGAGAACTATCATGAAAACATGTTATTAATATCTTGCTATCTTGCTCACTTCATTGATGACATGTGTTGTTGGTTGTTTAAACTATGAAAATTTTGTCATCATCAAAAAAGGGGAGATTGTTGGAAAAAAATGTGTTTTGGTTGTGAAAAATTTTGTTTGCCTATAATGAATAAATGTTTTTCATATCTTAGTGTGCAAACATTGAATTTCAAGGAAGTAAAAGGTGTTCAAATTATAATATCAATTAATAATATTATAAAGTAATCGGTGTCCTACGTTCCTTCATTATACAACTTCATACAACCCTTGGAGAAATATTTTTGTAGAAAAATAATACTTGGTTACTTTCATGAAAAATGATACTTGGTTTAATGTGCTTGTAGGTACATGTGTATCAAGGATCAAAGATTATATTATAAAGGCTAAAATCATAATATAAGAGCCTAATTATACATACTTGAAGCAAATTTAAGTGAAGTTATTTACTACTTGGTCCAAACTCGAGTAAAGTCATTTATCAATTGGTCCAAGACTTGCGTGAAGTAGGCCATTTCAAGCCCACATGGTGTTCTACTTATTAAGATGGATTGAGTTAGAAAGTGCCTAAGGCCCATAAGTTCAACTCGCATGACTGATTAATTAGACCAAGCTCAAGCTAATTAGAGTGATGCCGTTTCACTTACATGTGAAACACGGCTATTTCACTTAAGCCGTCATAAGGTGACTTAATCGAGTGAAATAGAGATGATGCCCTAAAGCCCTAAATCAATGAACTACTCTCTCGCTTCTCTCTATTACCGATTCTCCAACAGGAAGAATTCTAAGTTAATAGAAGTGTTAGAATGGCTATTTACTACATTAATCAGGGTTTCTATTGTTGCATGATGGAGATTACATCAAATCTCAACGGGAAGATCAGGTTTGTAAAGAAACCCTAGAAAGCTTAAGTTCCTTGAATCCGTTATAAAGAGATGTTCTTTAAGGTTCTTAAGAGCTTTTGTAAGAAATACTATTGAGAGATTATGAAAAAGATTAAAGCTGTGAAAGCTTATACTCTTGTGATTGAATTCTTCAATCTTTAGTGATATTCCTCTACATTCATATTTTTATGAATATTCACTACTAGATTAAGTTGTTATGTGCTAATTAAATTTTGATTATCATTTACACATAAATCACTTTGTAAATCTGAAACCCTAACTTTATGATAATTGGGTGCTTCGTGATAAAAGCTTGAATTGACTTTTATATCTTCAATTAGCTCTTTGTTAAGCAATATTTCTCATAAATCATATATCATTGAGGACATGCTATTGTACTAAGGTTGAGTCAACTTTATACTTGTAATTGAGAATTTTTTAACTCCTTATGGAGGAGTTGGAAAGTGTAGGAGAAGGTTTTCTCCTAACTTTAAAGCAAAATGGACTTTAATTGGTTGTGTTGAAGGAGGAAGAGGGTAAAAATAGATGACAAGGGCCAAACCACCATGTAAATCTTTGCCTCATCTTTTATGTGCTTATCTTTCTTTCTATTTGATCTTATTACTTGTTAATGATTCATTTGATTGCATGAAAAGTGACTAAACTTGAATTAGAAGTGAATAACCTAAGGTTACCAATTCAAACCCCTATTCTTGGTAAGCCATTAAACCTAAAAATTATAACTATAGACTGCCATTTTCCTCTTTACCTTGGTTAGCTTACCTCTACAATAGTCTACATGTGTTTATAGATTATCATTAAGAACATGTAAAATTTCGGTCCTAATTAACCTATCTACTCTATTTCTTGAGATATTGTCAAGTCTCTTGTGCCATAATTTGTAAGACAACTCATTGGTCAAAGGCCTTTTGTAAACATTCTTATAAATAATAAAATCAACATAAATCTCATGTGAAGATAAAACCAATATGTACAAACCATTCGATATAATACAATTTTCAACCATATTCAAATTACAAAACATTGTAATAACTAAGTTCTCCAATTCAAACGCATATTCACATTTATCAAGTGCAAAAAGTGAAACCAAATTTTGCCTAAACAATAGTATATAAAAGGTTCTACTCAAAATCATCCTAAAGCCATTATCTAAAAATAGGATGATGTCTTGAACAAACTCCACTTCTACTTTTTGGTTATTTCCAACATAGAGGTACTTTTTATTAGGGTTTGGATTCTTTTTATTTATGAATACTTGAATATTAAATGTAACATGATTAGTTGTTCCACAATCTAATGATTATTAACATGATTATTTTACCAAAAGCTAGATGAAGACTCAAATAAATTAGTTTCACAAACATGAACCAAAGAATTTTTACCTTTAGCCTAATGCTTAGCTAACAATTTCTTAAACTTTCAGTAGTCTCTCATTATATATCCCATTCTCGTACAAAATAAATATTGAATATCTTTCATGTTCACTCTTAACTTGTTGCTAGAAGAATTTGATTTCTTATTAGTAAGATGAGTAACTTTAGGCTCCTTCTGAGGTTAATCTCTGAACTTACCTTTACTAGAATTGAAAGCTTGAGAAAATAGAATTTAATATGACTTCTCATTCTTGTCTTTAGTCGTAAGTTTTCCTATAAGGTCATCAACAGTTCAATTCTTTAGACTATTGTTATATGATATCTTGATAATGGTATAATCAATAAGAAAATATCAAAGCCAAATGCACTATGCTTTACTCTAAAAAAAATAGAAAATATCCAAAGCCTTAAGCTTCATATGATATTATACATCCTCATAATATAATCCCTGATATTTTCAATTCCATTATATATTATGCTAAAAAGTGTTTGTATCAACGAACTAATCTTAGCATAAGATAACACTCTATTTCACTATGACATTGCCTTAAAAGACTCCTTAGCTATGCATTCTTTTGGAAAATCACACTTAAGGTGATCATAAATGGTCCTCTTCATTGTTAGCAAGCAAAACCTATTAAAATTTTCCCATGCAACATGCTTAAGCTTTTGCTCCTCAATACTCTCTAGAGAGTAAAAGGTGTGCAAATTATAATATCAATAAGTGATATTATAAAGTAATCGGGTTCCTACATTCCTTCATTAATCAGTTTCATTCCTACATTCCTTCATTGCTTGGAGAAATATTTTTGTATGAAATAAGAGTTAAAAGAATATTTGATTATTTAGAGAAAAATGATACTTGTTTTGATGTGCTTATAAGTACACTTGTATGAAGGATTAAAGATCACATTATGTTCTAATATCCATTGAAGCTTGGATTATGTTCTAATATCCATTGAAGCTTGGATTATGTTCTAATATCCATTAAAGCTTGGATTATGTTCTAATATCCATTGACAATTATGTTCTAACATCTATTAAAGCTTGGATTATGTTCTAACATCTATTGAAGCTTGGATTACGTTTTAACATCTATTGAAGCTTGGCTCGTCTTAGGAATTAACACAAGCTAGCCTGTGCTATGAAGTTGGCCCGTGTTATGATTAAATGAGCTAGGATCGAGTCTAGTTAAGAAGCATAACCCACATAACTGATTTGACCCAAGCTTGTGTGATTAAGTGAAGATAGGAACAATGTCGTTTTGAGGGAAGACTCACTTAAGAGTCTCGATCGAGCAAGAAGCTCTAATATTCAGTTTGAATGTCGACACCTCTCTCTGTCTCTCTCTCATTGTAGTTGCATCCCCACTCTTCCAATGGGAAGATTTGTAGAAGCTTTAATCAAGTGTCAGAATGTGAAGCTTGAAGCTGATGTGAAGCTCAAAAAGGTACATGTTATTCCTTTTTAATGGGAAGAAGCTTATGAATTGATGGGTATGATAGAAATTGTGATTGGCTCTTTACTTTCATATCATATATATGAGAAGGCTATTTTATGGTTAGAAGAAGAGGATATTGTGAAAGTCTTTGTGAGATATTCAAAAGAAATCTTAATTAAGCTCATCTGCTATTCATTGTGAAAAAGCTTCGGTGATATCTTGATAGTCAACTTAATATCACTTCTGCGTGATATATATTTGTTTATGTGCTAATTGAACATATAATATCATATCCACATAAATCTGAAACCCTAACTTGAATATATTTAAAGGTTTTATGATTATAGCTTATCATTACATTCAATATCTTGTATAAGCTCTTGTATTAGAATTATCCTTCATTATCCCTATATCTTTAAGGGATTTGGTACTGAACTAAGGTTGGTTAACCTTATCTTTGTAACTATGACTTGTATAACTCTTTGAGGAGGAGTTGGACAGTATTAGGAAAGGGTTTTCTCCTAGGTTTTGAAGTAACGTGGACTTCAACCAATTGTGTTGAAGGAGAAGAGGGTGAAAGTAGGTGACAAGCGCCAAACCACTGTGTAAACTTATGTCGTATCCTCTTTTTGTGTCTATTTACTTAGCTGTTTGGTTTTGATATCTTTAAATGCTTTGTTTAAGTGCATGAAAAGCAATTGAACCCACAATTAGCAAAGAAACCAAGATAACCAATTCAACCCCCCCTTTTTTGGTTAGCCATTAAACTTAACAATATGCTCCCTTACATTAGAGAAATTAGGACACAATGATGGGCCAAAAGCAAGGTACACACTAATGTCGAGAGGATGAGGTCTCCCTGTAGCTAATGGTACATAATTCTCGGGATTGCACTACATAAGCTGGCTATTGCCTTATTTCAAGGATATACTAGTATGGTTTTAATATAAATTCAATTTAGATTGCTTGGTGATGGGGGCTTGTAGTGTCTATAAGGTGGTGGCGACTTATTCTTAGGTGGCAATGGTGGCTTCTACATAGGTGGTGGTGGCAGCTTCTTCTTAGGTTGTATAGGAGGAAAAATTAGTCGTTGGTATATTGGTCCACGCTCCCTCCATTTGATTGGCCTATGTTCTAGTTATGGATTCTCAAGGGGAGAAGGCTTGTACTGTGGTAGGTGGTGTAGTGGTGGGTTGGGAGGCTTGTGAAAAAACAAGAGTTGGGATGATGAGAACCACTAAGTATAGTAATAAGTATGTGGAAGACATTTTTTATGGTGTGAGTTGTTAGGTTTGGAGTAAATTAGTAAGGGTAATTATATAACTACCATGTTTATGTTATGGGTAGTTTATAAGGTTTCCCAGTCTTATTCTATTTAGGTCTTCTAGTCCTATTTTATTTGGGTTTCTTTGGTACTTGTATAAAAGGAAACACTATAGGGAAACCTAGGTATGAGGTTGAGAGAGATTGAGAGAAAACATTGCTGAGCTGAAAAAGGATTTAGGCAAGTCTTTCGCGATGAAAGATTTGGGACCGGTAAAGCAAATCCTTGGTATGGAAGTTAAACGCGACAGAGAACATGGAAAGTTATGGCTATCTCAGGAGAAGTATATAGAGAAGATACTTTAGAGATTTGACATGGACAAGGCAAAAGTAGTAAGTACTCCACTTGCAAGTCATTTCAAGCTGAGTAAGGAGCAGAAGCCTAAAAGTAAGAGTGATGTTGAATATATAAAGAAAACACCTTACGCATCTGCGGTTGGTAGCTTAATGTATGCTGCAGTAAGCACTAGACCAGATATTGCTCATGTAGTTGGAGTAGTTAGTCGTTTTCCTTCAGATCCTGGTAAAATGCATTGGAAGCTGTGAAATGGATACTCAGGTACCTTAAAGGAACTCTTAAGTTGTGTTTGTGTTTTGGTAATGATGAGCCTATATTGGTTGGATACACAAATGCAGATATGGCTGGTGACCATGATGGAAGGAGATCTACAATAGGGTACATGCTCACCTTCACAGGGGGAGCAGTTTCATGGTAGTCTAGGCTACAGGATTGTGTTACTTTGTCTACAACAGAAGCAGAGTATATAGCAATCACTGAGGGTGGAAAAGAAGTTCTGTGGATGAAGACGTTTCTTCAAGAACTTGGTATAAAACAAGGGATGGTTATCCTTTATAGTGACAACCAAAGCTCCATCCGACTCAGTAAGAACACGTCATCTCATTCAAGGTCTAAGCACATTGATGTCAGATATCATTGGACTAGAGATGTATTAAAATCCAAGCAGTTAGATCTTGTGAAGATTCACACTGATGATAATGGAGCAGATATGTTGACGAAGCCGCTAACAAGAGACAAGCTCGAGACTTGTCAACGGGTTGCTGGAATGGACTCCAAGTAGAGTCAAGTCTAGGGAGCAATGTTCTTTCTCTTATGGTGCAGGGATGTTGCACTAATGTTACTCCAAAAGGGGGAAATTGTTAGGTTTGGAGTAAATTAGTAAGGGTAATTATGTAATTACCATGTTTATGTTGTGGGTAGTTTATAAGGTTTCCCAGTCTTATTTTATTTAGGTCTCTTAGTCCTATTCTATTTGGATTTCCTTGGTATTTGTATAAAAGGAAACACTATGAGGAAACCTAGGTATGAGGTTAAGAGAGATTGAGAGAAAACAGAGGTTTTCTGTAAGCACTGTAAGCCCTCCTCATCATAGTGAAGAATTGCTCCTTAGGTCGGGGACGTAAGGATTATCCCGAACCTCGTAATTTCTGTGTTCTTTACTTGACTAATATTCTCTTTGTGTGTGCGGTAAGATCCTGAGAGATTCCGTGAGTTTAGATTCACGGGTTTGTTTTCTAACATGAGGTAAGAAGGGGGCATCTTTTTTCACTCATTTCATACTCTTGTGGCCTACCAATTTGCGGATATGATTCTGACAAAACGAACCAGCTATAGGAATCTCTACTCCAAACAATTGAACCCATCCCTGGACCTTTCTAAGGGCAAATACAAAGACAATAATTGGCGGCTTAACCGTACAAATATTGATTGCTAACAATAAGCTATGCTAAAGCCACCACTTCTGTCAATATCTGGAGTTATTACTTCTCCTAATGGTTGAAGAAAAACGCTAGTATGCTATGATGTGGATAGTAACGTTGATTCATATGTTGCGTGCATGACAACTAATGACCAAAAAGATCCAATCTAGATCTTTTAACTTGAGGATTCAAGAACAATGAGGACTCCAAACTTAGAAATTTAAAAGGACCCAAAATCACTGAGTATGTCCGAACCCATAGAAAGTGGGTCATACGAATTAATTTTTATTTGCATGATGCCTCCTCATTAAGACAATCTTTTATACTCCACGACTTTTTTTGATAAATGCTCAAAATTTTGCACAGAATATATATCTTGCTCGATGGGAAAGGAGCCTCATATAATTAAGAGATTGCATCCATCATTCCCCTTGATAAACGATGTTATTCAACACTGAATGGTGACAAAAAAGATAGATTGCACCAAAAGCCTTCCTATAAATAAGATTTTGCTTCTAATAGGGGTGAATTCTCCCACCCCTACAATGCAATATATAGATTTTGTTTCTGATACAGGAGATAATTTATCTCTGTCTTCCATAGGTTGAAATCATTTTGATTGAACTTCTTAATATTAATCCTAATTTTGTCATTTTCTAGACTTTGATATCCACACACGTCCTAGGCCCCTCGCGGGTTAGATTGCCTTGTAAGCTAGCACGGGTCTGATTCGACCCACACCTATGTGGTCCCAACCTTGGACCCTACCTGTCCCCCGTGGAGCCTGGGATTCCAGTCTCAACTTGGGCCTAAATTTATTGAACTCGTCATTAGGCCCACCCTATTGGGCTTTTACAACGAGCATTGGCACGTCACCTCAGGCCGATTTGTTACGTTCTAGAATCGGTGAATATTGCTGCAAGTGGTTTGTCATCTCTAGGGGTCCTCCAATGGCTAAACCATCATCAAATGATAGATTAGGCCGGCCGGTGATGACTTCAAATATGACCACCATTTCTTCAAAAAAATGCTTCCTCCATTCTTCAATTCGACAAAAACCCAATAAAAATTCATCCATTTTTTTACATGGAAAGTCACATTTAAGGATGAAAAACAGCAAAGAAAAGACGTTGACCTCTTATTTGATGTTTTTTTTTTTGAAGCTCAATTTCACTTCCAGAGCTCCCAAAGTTCAAACCTAAGTTCCAAACCAAAGCTCTGATAATGCTTGCTGTGAAGAGCATAGTTAGGAAGAAAGTCGTACGATCACAAAGAAAAATAAAATAAAATAAAGCAAGTACAGACATGTGATTCGGGCTATATCTTTGGCAAGAGATCTGGCCTTTTCCATTGCTATTTTTCATCAACTATAGCCCCACATTTGTATATTTATTTTACTGCCAAAGATTAAACACGATACCCAATCAAAATGACACCAAATAGATGAAAGATTTTGGTACTTCAAAATTGGGACCTTTTTAGCGTTAGGCTTTTTTGGTTCCAACTGAAACAAGGCACCTTGACTTGCCCCCTGGTTATCGCACATATAAAACAGTAATTACTGGATTCGACATTCCTTCATAAGATCTAAAATCGTTACTAATCGCATTAAACAAATATGCTTACAAATACGATTCCCGTGAGGCTCATCTTTGCAACTATTACTGTGATTGTTCACACGATACGGTTGGTGTGGGTTCTAAAACGTCTGACAGCTTGTCTTGTCTTCTTCGCTATTTACAGGATTCAAGGACGCAGGCTTTTTAATGTTTTCAATCTACCTTTTAAATTAAACTGTGAAGGAATTACAATTGCATTAGTAAACTCTAACAACTTCTAGAAAAGTCACCATGATTAAATCAAGTGCACTTTTCTTTTTAAAAAGATCAAGTGCACCGACTAGTGAAACGGGAGATTAAAAATAATTAATTTTAGACCAGAGTGGCTTTTCGTTTCTGACGATAAAGATCCAATCGAGTTTCCGTAACTCCTATTCTCGGAGGAGGATTGACTCTAAGACCATTCTAATTTATAGACCATATTTCAAAAAGACTCGATTTGACTAAAATACTCTTAGAAGTACACACAAACACGAAAGTAATACTCTATAATGGGAAAAACTAGAAGCTTACAACTTTAAGGGCAGGAAATCTTTTAGTGACGTGTAGGATTCTTGATCGTAGTTTCTTTTGTTTCATTGCCAATCGTGTCCTTGTCAATACCATCGTTGGTCATCCCATGTTTTCTGAATTCATGCACTAGCAACATTTGTTTTTCTATCTCATTGACCTTTATCCCAAAGGACATTTATTTCCAATTATTCTTCTTTTTTTTTTTAGTTGATGCTTTGCTGCCTATCTTGATTCACCTTTGAGTTCGGAGTTAATGACATGGAGGGTAGGTTATGCCGAGGTGTACCATTTGCTGGCTGGAACCATAGATCATAATCGGATCTAATCGGTCCCCTTAAAATACAGGTCATCAAATACCAAAGTTACAGCAAATTAGTCACTTCGTGCAGAGTGTCAAGTTTTTAAGCGGAATTCTGGCTGAATACTGATGATATCATACCCTTGTAAGGAGCTCCTTTAGCTTGTTTTGAAGCGCTGAGTTATGCCAATTTCCTTGTATTAAGACATTGAGTTCTTGGTATTGGCCTTGTTTTTTGGTTGACAATCGGTAAACAGATTGGTGCAGATAAATAATTATCTATCGCATGGTTACAGTTCTAAATATGACATTTCTGATTGCTTCTGTCCATCAACCAAACATGCATGCAGCAAAAAGGAAAGCCAATTTTTTTGAGCTTTGCAGTTGTTGTTATGTGAAAAGGCACGAACGCATTAGAAAACGAGAAAGATATATTATGGCGAGTGACAAAAGCATTGATGATAGAACTCACTGCTTTAAATTAGAAAAGTTTGGATTCGCTTAGCAGTTACAAGCAGACGTACAACATGTAATAAACTGACAAATCCACGCTACTAATGCTTGATCTAAAGAACAATGAGCATCAGTAGGATCTTATTTCTATATTTATCCATACTCACTGAAAACTCAGACCTGATGGATGTGGTGCAACCTAGGCATTTTTAGGTGGCTTCCCGTATGGTGTTGGTGGAGGCAAAACCTTACGGGGCGGCTTGTGAGGATCTTGACCCTTTTCCTGGGGAGGGTGCCCTGGATAGTGACCAGAAGGTGGCGATGGAAGGTGCTTTGGTGGTGTCTCTACTTTGGGAGGTAGTGTTGGTGGTTTGTGTTCGGGTTCTGGCTTCTCTACCTTAGGAGGCTTGTTCACTGGGGTTGACGGCTTGTGCTCTGGGGGTGGCTTCTCAACCGGTGGCTTATGCTCTGAGGGTGGCTTATAAACTGGGGTTGGTGGCTTGTGTTCGGGGCTTGGCTGCTCGACTTTAGGTGGCTTATGAACTGGGGTGGGTGGCTTCTCCACCGGAGGAGATTTGTAAACAGGAGTTGGAGGCTTATGCTCATAGGTAGGTGGCTTTTGGTAATCAGCATTTGAGGGTGTGGTGAGAGCCACCACGGCGAGAAACAACACTAGTAAGTGTGCGTTAGACATCTTTGGCAATTGGGTGCTGGTGGTTCAAACCAGGAGAAGCGGACGCCATTTTATAGTGGTCTTGGCCCCTTCGTCGGCAGTATATGGTGTGGAAGTCGTTCCTATCCGAACACATGTAATGTATAGGACGCGTAACATTTCATAAATTAGGTGTGGATGGGGTCCGTTCTGGGTCCCTTTGGGTGGAAAAGTTGGAAAATTTAGCAATAGCATAGAGGGTGATGGGGAGTGCTTGAGACGTAGTGGTGTATCTAGCCATTCTTTTGAGCTCTGTGCATACTCTGCGGTCAGATATTTCTTGTAAATTTAAACATATTAAATCTTAAAATGGGGGTTATTTTTTTAGTTATTTTCAAAGTTAAATGCTTTTTATTAGCACGTTTCAACCTTCACATGGAGCATGTCGATTCATGATTTTGGTTATCAGAAAAGTGTCGGTGGGAGATTTCTTGCTTTAAATAGTTTCAGCATGGACCAGTCATTTGTCTTTTTCGTAGAAATTTTCACTTTCTTGTCATACTATTAAGCAATGCCTGAAATAGCTTTCGCGTACGCGTTTCATGATTTCTCATGTAGAAGGCGACTTTGATGGGTGGCGGTGGACAAATAGTGAGGTGGTGTGGCATTTGTATACGACTAAATAGATTAGCTCAATCTGTTAGGTGTGGTGGTAACGTGAGCTTGACCACGGGACTGATAGATGAATCCAGAACGCATAAAATGTAAAGCAAGAAAAAAGAATGGATAAAGACCGTGGAAACCCAGAACTGCGATGACGAAGCAATTAAGGCGACAAATCAGGTTCTTTGTGAACCCTTTGAAAACTTTCGCTTCAGTGATAGTATTGGTTTTGGTATACGTGCAAGTATCAGAGGCAAGAGTTTTTCAATAGGTAAATGTGCTTCGGAGAAACGAGGCTCAGAACAGGGCGAGATTTCATTTATGTGCATATCAATTATACAGGGATATATCTTGAATTCATTGCCCATTGATCCCTTGTTTGCATTATGGCAGATATGGGTTATTTTCTTCTTTTCTGTATCTGTGGGCTTTAGATAATACTTTTCTCGCATTTCCTCTTCGATGGATGATTTGGATGGAAGGATAAATTATTAAAAATATCTAAATAAAACTAAATAACCAATAATTAAATTTAAGACGTAAGTAATATAGGAGTGGTAGTTTATAATAAATTAAATGTAACTTATCCGTTTTTTCATGTTTGGTTAATGTGCCGACTGTTAGTTCCCTGTGCTGTGAATCCGACACCCACGCACTCCGCTTTCCGCTAGTAACACTCACTATTGCACAACCTACCAAAGAACATGCGAAACCACTCAACCCAGTCCCGTAGAATTTGAGAGCGGCGTGAAAGGAATAGCCTAAAGTATTTTATGGTTCTTTCTAATGGTTTTACATCTTTAGTATAACATAAAATATCTTTGACCAATTCTGTGCAAAAAAAGATAGTATCTGCCTATAAAAAGCATGTGTACAGGAGAAATGTGCTAAGGAGTAAACATATCAGCTTAAAAGAGTCCAACATATGACAACCATGGTGATAATCCCTTAAATCAAATCAAGACAGAATCGTTGGATGAGCTGCTCCGAAGTGTTCAATCGACGAGGCAACAACAACTAATATGCTATATTCATACCAAGCTTGCCTAATATCTTTTCAGCACCAATTGTAAGACATGAATTTGCTGTTTTGGCAAGTGAGCAACCATGTAAGATATGAATTTGCTGGTTTGATTACAGTGATAGAACTCCTTGTAATTTCTTTTTTGTTTTATTTTGTTTTATTGTCATCTCAATGTATTGGCGTTACTATCTACTACGAGGTTTGAGATTGTATCATTGTGACACGTGTACCATATATGTTAATAACAAGAATAGTTAACAGCTTTACGTGAAAATGGAAATCTGACCTTTGGTTTCATGTCGCGCAACGTTTAATGCCTGTAGGATTCGTAATCAATAATAAGCTCCGCAACTGACGGAAAATGATTCAAATCATAGAGAAGGTAGCACCAGCCAATGATTCTCCACAAAGATCCCTAGTGGGAACGAAGTTCAAACACTAAATTGAATACACAGCATGGACATAGATCAGACGAGTCTCTACTAACTGTTCCATATATAGAACAGTGACTAACATGAAAGTTAACTCAAGCTACTGCTCTTATTTCTACATACATAGGCATGCACTCAGTTTGCTGCTGGAAGTTTGTAGGGTGGATTGTGAGAGGAACTCGGTGACTTCTTTTAAGAGGCTGGAGGTTTCAACTTTCGTGGTGTTTTCTCTTCCTTTCCCTTGGGAGGTTTGTCACCTGGGAATGGTTTCTCTTCCTAGCCGAGGTTGGTTGGTGGCTTGTGTTTCGGCGGAGGCTTATGAACTGGAGGTTTTCCGTGTTTGGAAGGCTCATGGTGGTCAGCTACTGAGGCAGTGCTGAGAAGCACCACCCCAAGTAGCAACATCAGACAGTAATTGGTAGTCATCTTTGGTCACTCGATGGTTCAAAACAGGAAGACCTCTTGGCCTTTTATAAGGCTTCAGAGCCTCTTACGTCATGTCATATGTCACTACGCATTTGGCTTCTTTTGGAGTAGGGTATAGATGACACTTATTATATGTTTCCATCTTGAATATTTTCGAGGGAAGGAGGTCCAATGGGGGTCCTCCTCAGTACAAAAGTTTGACAATCTCCCCAAGGTTGTTCCCGGTGAAGGCCGGGGAGATGTAATCGCTTTAGCTCTTCCCTGCTATACCAAGCTCTTAATGCGTGAAATCTGGGAATCAGATTGAAACTAGAAGCTAAGTTCTTCAATATTTTGTCCTTTAAATTTTTATAATTGTCATTTAACATGTACGTAGTCACATCAAGGCCCCTAAGGTGGATGTCTTAGCGAAAAGCACCAAAAATACTATATTCTTTCTTTTTTCAATCCGGAGGAAAAAGATACTTCAATCAGCTGGCAATAAGCTCATATTGTGAGCTATCATCTCTCTTTTATTGCATGGAATATTTGGAGTGCTACATTACGATCGTCTAATCCGTACATGTCGGGATGATAAATGAATAGTTTAAGCCTCTTTCGATGAACTTTGCAGAGTCGCACATGGTAATCGTCCCTTTTCCCACCTAGACTGGGCACTCCCACTTGATTAGAAGCCTATTTTAATTGAACTGCAGTGGCCACCATCAGCTGTGCTCAGTGAAGTCCGTGTGAAAACCTTCAGTGGTCCCTTTGCTTTTGTTAAATCTAGGGGTCCGACATTAGTCTTTACGGTGCCGTGTGAAATGTGGAGGAAGTGTATGGAAAAGATAAGTGTGATGTCTTATTCTTTCAAAAATGGAGGTGTCAACCGTTGAAACCAGAGGCACAAGGATCATATGGCTTGCTGGAATTACTGTTTTGGGCTCAAGAGCGGCATGGCATGATTTTATGACCACTAAAAAGTAACTAGTTCAGTCCAAAGCGCCCCGACATTTAGTTTGTCCCGATGGTTTCTCCTGTCAGGAGGAAGTGCCACTTCATTTGTGCAAGCAAGCTGATGCCTTATCAACAACATTGCCAACAATCGGGACTCACTATAAGATAGACAGTTCCCAAACGAAAGGATGCATGAATGAAGTGTCTAAGAGGCTAGATTGGTGATTCGGTACTGTTAAAAGGCTCCTTGGTTGAGTAGCGTTATAAAAGTTCTCAGAGTCACTTTTGATATACCAGGGTAACAAATGGATGATTTGCCCATTGGTTGAGGTCCTTAAAGTCAGGGTCGTGTAAACCTATGTATGAACACACTGTCACATCCGCCACAAAAAACAACTACTCTACGTCAGAGCCTAGAAATAAGTTCACAGATTTGAATTCTGAGGACGGTCGTAGGATCTTTTATGAATTGCCCCTACCATAATCCCGTGGGTTCTAATATCGAAATATAACCCTCTCTTAACGTAACAATCCCAAACTTCACAGGGAGCGCTGAATATAATTTGATGCACGTAATTGGGAACTGCAATGACATGGTACACAAATGAGGATGCTACTACGTTAACAAATAGAATTTTTTTCCTTTTTTTTTTCTTGTTCTTTGTAAGAGTGTGACCATCAACCAACAGAGTGTCTTGTTTTTATGTATTTCCTTCCCAGGTCCTTAGAATGTATTCTACCCAAAAAATTATAGTTATTTAATAGGTAAATTTGTCAATGTCATCTTGGGTTGATTTAACTTTCATTGTGTTAAAGTGATTCTTCTTCTTCTTCTTCTTTTTCCTCTTCTTCATCATCTTGTTCTTCAACAATATAAAATTAGGGTGGAGAATTATTCCTCCATTATGATGGAGGAAGTAATTTGTAGCCCAATTCCACTTTAGATGATCCAACTACTCGCAATTTTAGCAATGGTCCTTCGTTATTTATGAGCAGGTTAGCTACTTCCCATCATCAATGGCATTGTTCCCTGTCCTCCGGCAACTGTAACTTGCGTTGAAGCTAGTGAAACCCGAACTCAAATGCCAAATCGGGCTTATAACGAACGGGTCAGCTGAGTGTTGATCAAATATCGTGTGGTTTTAGCCTCCAATGGTTTCTTTTCTCACCATTGTGCTGTCATACAAGAGGTAGTAATAGACCTAGAGTAATTTGCAACAACTTTATTATAGTAAGAAGAACCATATGAACCAAAACGTTGGTGCCAAAGGGAGAAAACATAAGTAGCAGTGGCCATGAGCTAAAGGTAATGAAAGGCATTACTAGGAGAGGCGACAGAGGCCTTGACTAGTGATGCCATGCACATACTGACGTAAGCGTTAGGGCCCACCTTAACCCTAGATGCATGACTTTCTCTCGTAGCTCTCAAAGAATTTGTCCTATTCACAACTATCATTCGAAAAACCTGTTACACTTTGTGAGTGCAGAGTAATGAAAGACAATGGAGGAAGTTTACATTTAGGACATGAATTAAACAAGTGATGGCTCATGGCTATTCATTCAAGCACTTAGCTTTAAAGTGCCCAAAGAGTTTGTTACATAGACGAAATACTACAGGTTCATAAAAGAAGAAAACATAGAAATTACAGTTAGCTTCAAAGCTCTTGTGGTTTAAGACCAAGAGCTTCTCTCTTCAGAGGGCTACATTGCTCCTCTACTTCTCAATTTACCGTGCTTTGCACTCTTTTTTCATATATCTTGATCTGCCAAGCAACCTTTTCCTACACTTTACCTTTCAATCATTCAAGACAGATTTAATCTCAGCCATTAGATTGCTTGCTGACATGGCTTCATCTAAACCATACACCTTTTACCATATTAATCGGACAAAACCAGAGATAATTTGGCAACATATCAACATCGTTTGATTCAAATTGAAACTCTGTATTTTGTTTGACTCAGTCACATCAATTAATTGATTAATATAGTGTATGTACAAAATCCCAAAGTTTTCAGTTTTTGACGGAAGTTTTCCGCCATCGTCCCATTGAGTTTTTCTGATTACAATGTTGGTTCACAAACAAAGAATGAGCTACAACTACAAATGGGCTAATGTCGAAATTCAAATGGGCTAGTGTCGCAGTTTGTCTTTGGAGTGGCTTCTGTACTACTTGGATGTTTGTCAAATGGGCTTGGTGGCTTATGTTCCGCGAATGCCTTCTTCCTTTGGAGGCTCATCGAGTTGCTTTGGTGTGTGTTATGGGAGTGGCTGCTATATCTGTGGGTTTTTTGCGGTCATCAGCAAGGGATGGAGGGAGGAGCACCTCTCCAAAACCCAACACTAACAAATATTTGGAAGACATTGTTGGACTGTTGATGAATTGAATTGGGTCTCATTTCCCACCATTTGCTGTAAGATTATTATTGGAGAAACAAGAGGGCGGGGGTTGAAACATTTGACCTACGCATCATACTAAAAATGCATAATAATGCAGAACATAGATCAAGGCACACACAAAGACACAAGATTTTAAAGTGGTTTGCCCAAAATTGCCTATGTTCATTGTCACTAGTAGATTTACTAGTTTTTTTTATATTTTTTTTATTGATAAAATCATCAAGAATACAAGTATAATCTTTCACTCTTTAGATCTGGCTGCTCTCTATCGAGCTCTTGACTACTTATATAACTCAAGTATTAGCTTTCTCTGCAATTCAGGGGTTCTACAAATCTCCTGTACTATCCCTTTATGCATCGAGCCACCAAGCCATGCAAAGCCATAGAGGGCTTTAATCCACGAGACTTCTAAGTCTCCAAGCCTACTTTTAAAGCCACAAAGCCTATTCCATGCCACCCTTCTTTATAGGGTTTTCTATTTAGAGACTCCTTATTTTTTCTCTACTTGTTACATAGTTACAACACATTTACACGATTCTATACAATTTCAAAATCATCTAGCACATATTCACATCACACGTGGGTCCTAGGGATAGTGAGAACAAAAAAGTCCTCACTAATTATGACAAATCACAATAAGAAGCTGGGGGGTGGAGACGACAATGAGATATGTCTTGGACTCTAGACCTTGTGGTCTAGAACCTTCTCGTGCTCCAACTGAGCTTCGGGGCTTGGACAAAAGGAATGGTTCAACTAAGCTCCATAACAGACAACATTTTTACTTTCTCTTTCCCTTAACTAAGTGACTTAAATCCATCATGTGGGAACTCAGTGTCGGCCATGGTTATGATAAAAGTGGTGTATACTAAAAGCTATCTCTTTCCCTCATAGCCAATAACCGCGATGTGCCCATTTCGACCCCAGTGAATTGAAAATAGGATTATGGCCGAAGTTGCACATGGATCAGAAGTTGTTAAGATGCAATAAACTCTTCGGCTCTTAGATGACAAAATAAGGATTTTTGGGCTCAACACAATTGCTCCAAAAATATGTCATTGTCTATTTGTGGTCCTAATTGTGTACAAGTGTATTAACCACATAAGCTACAGGGTTTCGTCATTTCCCACCAAGGGTTGTGACCCTTGACAAATACTTGAGAGGAGAACAGTCGCATCTGATAACGGAATACCCAAAATAATCTGCTCTTCACATTTTATTACTGTAAACTCCTTTTAAACTATGATTATGCTTACAAAGGTTCAGAACTTAAAAACCAAAGAAACTAGCATTAACGTGAGATTGGATTAATTGCGTTAAAATCGGCATACTCGTTAAATGGTGACGGAGCACAGTCGCCTAAGAGTGCGGAGTTGGTGGAAGAAGACAAAAGACCGTGAAGGAGTAGAGCAGCCGGTGATGACTGGGTCATAGGGCCCCCGAGTCATGTTGAAAACCACGGACTTGAAATGATGGGCGGGACCAACTTGGATTGACTAACAAGAAATCCGACAAATACGTGGTGCATGGGAAATACTAGCGTGAAATATTCTCATGAGGACCATGGAAGGGTGTAGAATAATTCCATGAAAAGACTTGATAAATCCACTGTTCTACTACGACTGCAAAACCTACTGCAAGGAAAGACGTTCGGTGACGTCACATGGATAATGCACGAATTAGCTGAGGCACATGCATGACTATCAAAGCTGATTCACCATCAAAATGCGGATGCGGAGTCTCGAGCAGATGGTTGTCGTGATATTTGAGCAAAGTGTTAAAAGTCTTAAAGTTTAACATAAAAGAAAAAATTAATATTAAATATTATTTATAAATTATATATTTTGAAACTTTGTTCTAATTCTTTTATATATCGCATATGTTCAAATAGTTCATAGTTAAATGAGAGTTAAGATTAATTATTCCAAACTCTAATACTATGTAACAAAGTTCAAAACCTAACTCAGAGTTAACTTACAAGTAAATAAGAATAAATTTACACTTAATCATTATTTAAAAATTTCATATCTTTTTGTTTTGATTGCCGAGAATGCCAAAGGACACTCAAATTTAAGGACTCAAGTATGGGCTGCAAAAGATTTCTAGAGGCCACAAAGACATTTTCATTATAAAACAGTATTTTTGAGAAGGTACAAAGATCAGAGAAAAGAGGTAAAGATATTAGAGATTCACCATGTCGACAAAGTAGTTGTAGGCAATGAAGTATGCCACAAAATAAAGTAGTAGGTGAGACACGAGAGACAAAAAGGTAACTGCAAAAGGCTTTTTTAGTGGCTAAGATAATTGTAAGTACAAAAAGGAATGATATATTTCTAACAACATGCAGTACCATGTTGTCATCACCTAAGGCATATGTGCATCATGCATGTTTTCCTGCATATAAAGAACAGCGCCTCTTCCCAATGAATTATGATATGTCCTGGGGAGACAAAAGATATATAAAAAAAAAAAAATTAAAAAAAAAAACAAAAAAAAAACAGAGAAGAAGAGCAAGCTATGCTCGTTTCTTATTTGAAAATGTTCCATCAGTTTTATGCGACCAGTGGCAAACCAAAAGGCGATCTGAACTTCTCGATAATGTTCACTGGAATAACTCAGGCGTCCACAATATCTTTTCTTAAGCGCATGAAGTCCCTTGTTTTAATGTTACTATGGGTTCGCAAATCGCTAAAGCATTGGTTTGCTTTCAGGAGTGCAACCAACATCTGGCTCTTCGGTCGGGGATTTTTCTATCCGTTTGTAGCTCATATGACTCAGAGAAACAGCCGGTTTTCGAACTTTTGTTGCGTTACAAATTCTTATATAAGTAGAAATTATATTATCTTGTATCTCCTTTTCGTTTCAAGTAGTATCTTTCCGCAATCATCTCCACTACGGCGAAAATATTATAATATTCCTTCAGGACTTACTTCTGATTTGGCGCTTCAGAACGTGAGTATTATTAATTCTTTGTACCATCAATTTCCTCCTAGTAATTTTTGTGATAAACTAGGCTTTTTATAAGACAAAATTTACCACCAGAGAAGAAGATGTGATATTGGACACGGAAGTTCAATAGAAGAACCCGGAACCACATGCATAGATATCATTCAAAGATGACCAAGGAAGTTGTACACAAGAGAGAATGTAGGGCATGTCCTTGCTTACAAGCTACAAGACGAGTCCTCCACCACAATGAGCACAATAGCATGAGCGTCGCCCACTGATAGTTTAGTACTTGTAGCAGCAACTGATATACCATAAACACTAACCGATAGCCATAGAATAGTATCAGTAGCAGCTCTTATTATTACATACATGTACTTATATTATTCTATGCACTTAGTTGGATAGTGGAGGTTTGCGGGGTGACTTGTAGGGTTTGCCATCCAAGGTTGATGTCTCCTCCACCGCTGTAGTAGGAGGCTTATGTTTTGGTGGTGGCTTGTACGGTTTGCCATCCAAGGTTGACGTCTCCTCCTCTGCAGCCGCAGTAGGAGGCTTCTGTTTTGGGGGTGGTTTTCTGGGTGGTTTGGATGTCTCCTCCGGGGCTGCAGTAGGGGGCTTATGTTTTGGGGGTGGTTTTTTGGGTGGTTTAGACGTCTCCTCCGGCGCTGCGGTAGGAGGCTTATGTTTTGGGGGTGGCTTGTAGGGTTTGCCATCGAAGGTTGACGTCTCCTCCTCTGCAGCCGCAGTAGGAGGCTTCTGTTTTGGGGGTGGTTTTCTGGGTGGTTTGGACGTCTCCTCCAGGGCTGCAGTAGGGGGTGGTTTCTTGGGTGGTTTAGACGTCTCCTCCGGCGCTGCAGTAGGAGGCTTATGTTTTGGGGGTGGCTTGTAGGGTTTGCCATCGAAGGTTGACGTCTCCTCCTCTGCAGCCGCAGTAGGAGGCTTCTGTTTTGGGGGTGGTTTTTTGGGTGGTTTAGACGTCTCCTCCGGCGCTGCAGTATGAGGCTTATGTTTTGGGGGTGGTTTTTTGGGTGGTTTGGACGTCTCCTCCGCCGCTGCAGTAGGAGGCTTATGTTTTGGGGGTGGCTTGTGGGGTTTGCCATCTAAGGTTGATATATCCTCCTGGAAGAACTCTCCAGTAGGTTGTTTGTGTTTTGGGGGCGGCTTGTAGGGTTTGCCATCCATGGTTGACCTCTTCTCTTCTAGGGAGGAGTCCTCCTCAGTAGGAGGCTTTTGTGGAGGTTTGTGGCGACGAAAGTCGTCGTCAGCGTTGGAGTAAGTGGTGAGAAGCACCACTCCAAGCAACAATATGAGCCAGAGTTTAGAAGACATTTTGGGCAGTTGGGTTATGATGAAGCAAAGTGGAACAATTTGGTGGCCTTTTATAATGGGCAGGGCCCTATGACCTCAAGCCACGTGTTTCATTTTACTTTTGTCCGTAGGCTGTGGAATCATAACGACAACCATGTCTGCTTTGGATCCCCTATGTTGAAATGTTGCACTATAAGCAGAAGTTGCACCTGGGGCAGGTATTTTGATGAAGTTATTCACCTCTAGGTCTTCTTACCTGATCTAATCCCATCTATCTTTCCTTCCTTTTCCCATTTGCATAAAGATCGTATCACGGGTTATGTAGATGTAACAAATGGCACACTACTGACGGAGGAGCCAACAAAAACGAAAACTGTAAAATGTTATGATGACTGACTGAGATCGATTGGTAAGAGAAACCAATGAAAGCGTGCAAACACTCTCAGCGGTCGCATAAGATTGTATGGTTTACCTTAGTTTTATTCATATATCCGTTCATGTCAGTTGGCGGGTATCTAAAAACTAATTGTTAAAAAGAAGGGATATTATTTTATATAAAAAATTTAAGACTAATATATTATGAATATAAAATATATTCTTATAATATTTTTATACTTCTCACTAAAATAACATAAGGAAAACTGTTTTACGTGAACTCAATTCATGAGTAATAAGATATCGCCCATTATAAACTAGAGTCCTACATTATGTCTAACATGTTAATTATTTATTTAAAACTGATATTTGAATGAAAATGATATCCTTACACATAAAAAGGACTTAAAGTCAAGATATAAACGATAGAAAATGCACCTCAAGTTAATTTTTATAATATCTATTTGGCAAGTGGTAGCGTTTAGTATATGCAAATGAAAAAAAATCGAAGTTGCTCTCCTTTTTGAGACTCACTCAACTCAGTACACCTAAAGCATCTTTCTCGCATCATGGATCTCTCTTCCTACTACCTTTTGAAATTAAAAAGAGAAAAGTAGTTGTCAAGGCCACTATCCTAAGTGGGAAACGGAGAAATGTCGTCGTAAAATAACTTCTGGAGGCTACGAACCCAGGTCGCGATGATTGAGAGACACGCATGCCAATGAATTTAATCCAAAAATGGGGAAAACGGGGGCGCCGTGGGACTGGAAAACGACCCTATTAAACGTGGCTGCAATTATGCTTATCGAAATAGTGATTGGAAGAGGTTAAGGAGAAAAAGGTAAGTATGTTGCCATTAAAATTGACTTTATGAAAGCTTCTAACATGGTTAAATGAGATATGGTGTTAGGAGTTTTACAAGCTATTTATACTCTTCAAATATTGGTTAATGTGATTGGCTAATGCATTACTATTACCATATTCTTTGTGAACTTCAATGGTAAGCATGTTGGCTACTTTGTGGCACCAATGGGTTAAGGTTAGGAGATCCTCTATTTCTTTATTTATTTTTTCTTGTCATGGAGATTCTTAATAGGATTATTATCGAGAAACTTTTGCTTCTACTTTCAAATATCATTACTGCTATAAAATGGAGAAAATCACTTATCTTTACTTTGCTTATGACTTATTTTTATTTGCATATGGGGATGTTAATTCAATGTTATGTCTTACTAATAATTTGGAGGACTTTGTAGCACTCACAAGTTTACGTTTTAATCCTAGCAAATGTCAAATATTTTTTTTTTTTGAGTTTACTGGCCAAGAAAAGCTTTTGATTTTGGATCATACTCCATTATTTGAAGGAATTCTCCTAATCAAGTATCTCAATGTTCTCTTTATTATAAAAAGACTTATGCCAATGTGTGGTTTTGATTGAGAAAATCATGGGAAAAGTGATGGTTGGGGAATGAGACATCTAAGCTATGCCAAAAGATTACAATTGGTAAAATAAGTTCTTACCTCTAGTTATACCTTTTGGATGCAAATGTTCATTCTTTCAAAGCAAACTATTTATGAGATTGAGAAGAAGATTAAACACTTTTTATGAGTGGGTAATTTGGAAGATTACAAAACTCACAAGATTGCTTGACACGTTGTTTGTTCACCTAAAAATGAATGAGGATTTGGGCTACTAAATCTTAAAGTGTGGAATAAAGTTTTGTTGAGGAGGTTACTTTGGAATCTCATCAATTATCCAAACTCATCTTTATGGAGAAGATGGATTTATAGTACTAAATGTTGGAGAATTTCAGTTATGCATTTTGATATCAAAGGAAATATGGCATGAAGTTGGAGATGTCTTTTTAGGTTATGATAGATTCTCATATCTATGCTCTCCAAATTTTCTTATTGCTGTAAAGAGGCATATAATGAATTGCACCAAGTTAATATTGAGGTTGAATGACATGACTTGATATGGTTAAGTGGAATCAACAAACATAACTTCATTAGATGACTCATATGTAAGAATAGACTTCCTATAGTAGAAGTGGTATCTCAATGACTTCCCTCAATTGACTTATATTGTAATATATGTGGTTTTTAATTAGAAAGTAGGTCACACTTATTTTTTCAATGTACTTGGACTATGAAATTTGGCAAAAGTATTCTTGCACAACAAGGCATTCATAGGAATATCAACGATTGAAATTTTGAATTGCAATGGATGGTTAAAGCAATAAAAGGAGAAAATTTGGCTACAAAGCTTTTTAAACTTTTTTCTTAACTTGTATGTATTGTATATAGTCTAAATGAAATCGTAGATGTTTTCAAAATAAAACTATTGAAATATCAATTTTATTGGTTAGAATTAGGAAAGTAGTATATAAAAGAGCATCTCTATTTAGGAATATTAAACCTTCTTAGGTGAATATTTTATTGTGTCACAATTGGAGAATTTCAAATTCAATTTTCTTTTAAATAAATTGTAATGTTTGGTATGCCCCCTAAGTTTTTGTACTCTTTTACTCTTCCATTAATTCACATATTCATAAATAATAATAATAATAATAATGATTGGAGTTTAGTTTTCCGCCCACTTTAGTATGATTATGCGCCAAGGTCGCCACATGTAAAGAACCGACTATTGAGATCGGAGCCGTTTTTAACCTGTTTTCTCCGCAGTTGTTTAAGATCCAACAAGCGAAGAACCCTACTAGAGCAAGTCATTTATCTTCCTCGAAATGCTAGTCTTGTTGCAGTTATGAGATATAAGAAACTTGAGAAAGGTACTTGATTTGCTAAGTTGAATACGTTCCACCAGCTAGACAATTGGCTATCGTTTGTAGTATGATCGAGAGACTTTTGCGACCAATCTTTGAAGCTTCTATCAAAGGATTTAGCATGAAGTGAATATTTCTTTGAGCATTTATTTTCATTTTAGTTTCTTATAAATGGTGTGGATCTATCTACCTATAAAGTTACTAATAGTCACTAAAATTAAAGGAAAATTTGAATAGGCCTTCATTTAAAATTACAAAATAATGATCATGCCTCTTCAAACCCAAATAGTTATTTTCTGATGAAACCCATATCAAATTAATTAGATTATTTAACCTTTTGTCTTTAGACATGATGTTAGGGTAATAGAAACATCATGTCTAAGTGTTCTGAAAGCAAAAAATAGAATTTTAAATCCCTTATATCTTTTTCTGTTTCCTTATGGAAATCGGTAAAGTAGGGGATTGTGAAGAATCTAACAAAGAGACCATCGTCTAACTTTTTAATGAAATTTTTTGAAATGTTCTGGGCATCTACCATCACGTAATTCATGTGGTAGATAGAGCAAATGCCTCTCCAGACATTCCTATATTGCTATTGATTATGAGTATGAGCTCCAACTGAAGATGTGATCCTTGGACTCGTCTAATGTGTGGCATAGATAGTATTTCTTATCTCTAGATACTTCAAAAAATTGAAGTCTATCCTTTATCACTAGCCGACCCTTCATAGCAAGTCATAGTAATTCGATTGTTGATAAATTGCATACATATTCCATACAATTGCATACTAATCTACTTTAGGACCTTGATGAGTATAGTTTTTCAAGCAAAGTCAATTGAATGCCTTCCATCAATTGAAGTGTCTACACTAGCTTATCTTTTATTATATTATTAGGCTTAATCAAATTATTGATATTGCTTGTAATTGTATACCATGAGAATCCCATGTTTATAGCTAAATTTTACTCTCCATTCCAAATTATCGTTGCTACCTTTGCATCTTTTTAGGCATTCCAAAAATGAAAATACCTTGTTCTCTAATTTTGCTGGTTACGGAACCTCCCGGTTACCAAAAGTCATTCCTCAAAAAGTTTTTCAAACTTTGTACGTAATGAGATTTAATTTCCTCTTTCCTTCTTCCTTTTTGTAAACACTCTCGGACCAAAACTCAATTGTGACTTTTAACGGCGCCAAAAGTCACTTCTTTCACATTGGCCAAACATAATATAAACTTTCTGCTTATTTCAAAACGTCATGCGATCCTGCTGGAATACAATCATCCCCGAGACTCACATCATGCTTTCTGGAAAATTAGAGCTACCATATCGAAAAGATTGACCGAAGAAAAGAGCGGCAGTCTGGAGGTAAATTGTTAGGTACAACCGCGCGCTGTTGTTTCCCCGCCTTTGTCATTTACTTCAGATGTGGGGCTGGGGATAGGCTTGGTTCCCGTCTATGTAAGAACATGCCAGAATCATATAATGCCATCTGTCTCAAAATAAGATGTATTGGAGCCGTGGTATGCTATAGCTAACAAAGTGCAAAACTGGAAAACAAAATTCTTATCACAGGGAGGCAAATTGACATTGATCAAAAGTGTTCTTTCCTCTATGCTGATACATACCATTTCTATGATGAAAGTGCCTAAGACGGTTATACAAAGGATTAACAGCATACTAGCCAAATTCATGTGGAGTAAAGGGGATGGTCATGGAAGCCATTGGGTTAAATGGCAGAGTATATGCATGCCTTTGGAAGAAGGTGGTCTAGGAGTTCGAAATTTAGAGCAAACAATGCAGGCCCTTCAAACAAAATTTGCATGGCGTTTCGTTCAAGGGCAATCATTGTGGGCTTCAGTTATGAGAGCCAAATATGGACACCCAATGAAAGCACTTAGACAAGGTAAAAAGAATGCACATTCTCATACATGGAAGATGATCTTACCTTGGTTGGAATATTCAATCAAGCATGGTAAATGGATTATTGGGGAGGGTAAATGTTATTTTTGGAAGGATAATTGGCTTGGACAACCTCTTTGGTACCCTTCATGCCCACAACAAGATATAACGGTTAAAGAAGCCATTCAAAATCAAGATTTTATTCAGGAACATCTGTCTAGTGAGCAACAAGAGCAGGCCAAGAAAATCCTTTTTAATCATGAGCCAGATAGACTTGTTTGTGATTTGAGTGCTTCTGGTGAATTTTCAGCTTCACTAGTGTATCATGATCGAAGAGTTAAAAAAGAAAAAGTGCATTGGGCAAAGTTTTTGTGGAACAAAGTAATCCCTCCCAATATTGGATTGTTTATGTGGAAATTAATTCATCATGGCATTCCTGTAGAATGTAATATGCAAAAAAGAGGAATCCAATTGGCATCTAAATGTTATTGTTGTAACAAGGGCGAACAGGAGACTGTGGATCATGTCTTTATGCATAGTAAATTGGCACAACAGCTTTGGCGGAGATTTGGCGACGTACTTCAGGTACCTGTTCGTTTTACTTCTATATCTAACTTTGTCTCTTCTTGGTATTCAGAGGCATCATGGCATAATCAGAGAAGAGCACTAGTAGCCATTTTGGGAGGTGTTATTGCACGAGAAATTTGGTTGGCTAGGAATTCAGCAAAGCATAATGGTGAGTGTATGTCGTTATTCAAAATTAATAAACAGGTTACACATTGGATGCTCCAACTGTCAACTCTAATCCAAGTCAAGGTTCAAGTAAGCTTCCTAGATCAAATATCATTAGTTGTGCTAAAAGTTCCTATGATTTATATTCCATTGCGACGAGGAATTTGGGTTCATTGGCAACCTCCTTCTATGGGACAATACAAGTTGAATACAGACGGATCAAGCATTAGGGGGAATAATGCTGGAGGGGGAATCCTAAGAGATCATAATGGAGATCTCATCATGGCCTTTTCCACCAAGTTATATCCTGGCAGTAGTGCAGAGGCAGAAGCATATACAATGTTAGAGGACCTTAAAATATGTCATGCACGGAATCAAGTACCGCATGTTATTGAATCTGATTCCTTCTATTTAATTCAATGCATGCTCAACAAATGGATAACTCCATGGAAATTGGAATATGTCATACGTCAATGTTTGAATATGATTCCTTTACATACACTTATATGTCATGTGCATCGTGAGGGGAATATGGTAGCAGACCGTCTCGCCAATCATGGTCATGCCATTCAAAATGTGACAATTTTTGATCAGATTGGCTCATTGCCGCATTCATGCTTAAATGTTTATGTCAAAGATCAATTAGGCTTAGATAATTATAGACCACCATAGGGTTAAGCGAATGTGCTGCCCAATGTATTTTAAGTTATTTTAATTATGTGTGGCATTTTAAAATGTGAGTGACTTTATTTCCTGAGGGTTAGGAATATACCCTGCCCTTTGTACTTATCCGAGGTATGGTTATTACGCCCAGCCTTGTTGGTATTAATAAAATTTGTCAGGGTACCGCCCCTGTTTCTAAAAAAAAAAAAAAAAAAAAAAAACAGGATGCAAGCCGGCTCTCGATAGGATCAGAAAGGGAACGAACTCATTTATTTTATACTACCATTTGGTGGAACCCATCGCGCGTGCGTACAGATCCGCAAAAGATAGGAAGAAAACCCAAATCAAAGTGGGATCGATAAGCTTACGTACTGAAATATCTTAAAGCATTTAAAGTTAAAGGTAGATGCCAAGCACTATCGAAGATCAATTCTGCATTTCTAAATCCAAATCATGAACTTGATCAGTTTCATGTGAGATCTGGCCTTTAAAAGCAACTAGATTTCTTCGATTGTGAAGTGCTGGAACAGTAGCAACGTGAATTTCTGGAGAAGTCGATATGGTTTGCACACCGCTTTTTGACCTGGGTATATATCAACGGAGAAATGCTGGGTATATATATCAAAGGATAATAACCTCAAATAGTTATGTATCCAACTTCCTGTTGCAAGAATTGCCGAACCAGAACGATTGCATTTTCCTTCGTGCAACCACAACCACCCTAAAAGTGCGTATTAGATCACGGGTAAAACTAACAAAGCGAGCAACATTATATAAAATTTTAATTTATTTTCACCAGATCCTAAATAAGAGTTTGTGATTTGTTTTGGTTCTTGGTTTTTGAAATATGCTAGCAATGAGCTTGTAAAATCTATAAACAAACCATTCCGTCAGAGATTAATTACCCTGTGGTCGTGCTATGCAGAACATCAAGGACGAAAGAGTTAGGCGAATAATAGCATTTCTTCATTTCAGGAGTGGGAACTATATAGTAATAAACTACAGCCAGATACAAACCAATTGGTAGACACATTCCCAAAAAAATTTTATAGTCGTCATTTCTCGGCGCATTCTGGGAAGAAGCTTCGTAGAGTATTGATAAAGCGAGATTAGGGTTTAGATAGCAACCAAAATTCTTTGCGCTACCAGAAGCAAAAGGAAGCATAACACTTAATTAACCTGTTGAGCTGTGCACGTGGATTACTATATTTTTTTTCTTTTTTGTTGGTAGAAATGTAAGTTTGCATTAATAAAATATAGTATATAAAACCATAGAGGTATATATCCCAATATTTCAAGAATTACGAAAACTACAAAAAGATAGAAGTTGAAAGTCTCCAAATCTCATTCAAAATAACATTTCCTTGTGAAGTTTTATATTTTGAAACAAAGAAGTTCTTCCTCGTATAATTTTTCTTCTTTACTACATCTTTTTTTTTATTCTTTTTCTTCTTTTCGCTTTCTACATTGCATGGTCATAGTTTTTTTTTTTTTTTTTTTGTTAATTGTAATTAGGTTTCTCCTTGGAACAATTAGAGTATTTTTTGTTGTAGTAAAAAACTAAAGCACTTTTCAAGAAAAGCATATTGAAGAAGGAAGCTGCTTGGATAATTGATTCATCAGAGCCCTTATTTGTAGTGTAACTAGTAGGGTTTTAATATGAACTCAGTTTGGATTGCCTAGTGATGGGGGTTTGTAGCATCCATAAGGTAGTGGTGATTTCTTCTTAGGTGGTAATGGCTTGTACTTAGGAGGTATATATCAAAAAGTGAGAAATCGAGAGTGTGGGAACTCTTTCTATTGATATTATGATGCTTTACACTATACAATATGGGGTCTTTATATAGACCTATGACAATGCTATACATGGAAAATGTAATAATGGAAAATATACATAAATTTACACACATAAATCAGTCCTAATATCACGGCATGTAATATTTTGTATCCATAACACTCCCTCTAAAGCTAGAGATTTGAACAAGTAAAATACTCTGAGCTTAGAAAGAAGATGCCAATGTTGTCTACTACAAAGTGCTTTGGTGAACAAGTCCGTAGCTTGCTCTTTGGTGGAAATATGGTGTGTTGTGATGTGATCCCTTGTTGCATTCTCCCTTACATAATGGCAATCAATCTCAATGTGTTTCGTTCTTTCATGAAAGATTGGATTAGCCACAATTTTCTCAAGTGCTTCATTATCATAGAACAATAAGCTTGGTTGTCGAAGGTAGAAACCAAAATATGTAAGTAATCCATAATCCATACAATCTTTCAAGTGGTGACCTACATCGCTTGATAATCAGCTTTACCAAAGGAAAGATAAACTGTGGGCTATTTTTTTATCGCTATGATATTAAAGAATTCCCAAGCATTATATAGAAACCTGTAATGGATCTACATGTCATGGGACATGTACTATAGTCTAAATCACAATAAGTTTTTAATTCTAATTTCAAGGAGGAAGGAAACAATAGTCCCAGCCTTGGACAACTTTTAAGATATCTTATTACTTTCAAATTAGCCTCCATGTGTGATTATTTTGAAGCATGCATAAACTAACTGTGTAACTAAATCATAAAGGTAATATAAGGTCTTGTGAGTGTCAAATAGATCAATCTGCCAACTAACCTTTGATATACTGAAGGATCATCAAGTGGCAGACCATGATTTTCTTCCTTAGAACTGGCAACATACTTAATGTTGGTAAACTTTTTATCCTGTTTGATAACTCTATTTTTATAGAGTTATTTTACCTATTTTTAGGCAATAAATAATACAATGTTTATAAGAAAATATTTGAATTCCTATTTACTTACTTGAATTTGCCTTATTTTTGTAGCATAAGGAGGCATGGAGAAAAAGGATAAGCATGGAAAACCTAATGTTTATTATATGGCAAAATATGGTCAAAATATCAAGAACAAGAAAATCAAGATGAGCTTGGACTTTAGATTTTCCGTTGTTGTTGGGTTTTCTAAATAATTGGAAAACCTAGTCATGTTAGGGGTTCAAAGCCTAATCAATTTGATAGTTCAAAACCTCATTATCTTAGGTCTCCAAAACCCACTTCTATTAGGATAAGAGATAGGTCCAAACCTAAACCCTATTTAAGAGAATATAAGAGGCAAAAGAAGGGAGGAAGGGGAAATTGAGTACAACTCAAGAGAGAGGCCAATAATTCAAGGTTTTCTTGAATAGAAGACAAAAAGAGTGACAAACTTCTTGTTCTTGGATTCAAGATGCCTTCTTTAATTCCTATTATTGTTCTTCCCTATTATTTTTTTATGTTTTAGTTTACTTTTGTTAGAGTTATGATATAACCTAATTATGATTGTATGAATGTTATTATTTTATGTTTTGCAAGATATTTTGTTTATGTGAAGTTACATATTACTATATTTAATGCTTTTAAGTGATTAACTACTACTTAAATGATCTGATTTGCATGTTTGAGACCGACAGGAGATGACATGCAATTGCTTCTTGTAATATGTAACTATAAATTAAATATGGATAACCATATACTATATTGTTTGTGTGGCTTTTGGTATAAACTGGAAATGTTCATAGATCCTAATACATTTGGTTTTTTTTCAATTCACGTATAGAGATATAGTGAATTAATGAATGAAATAGGTTCATTATACCTAAACATAGGATAGTGAATAAATTAGGAGATTCTGCCATGACATAGATATTATCCCTCTTGCAAGCATAGATAATCAACATTAGTGTACCTAGTAGTTATGGTGAAATTAGATGCTCTAGTATATTTATTGTATTTAGTTTTCTTAAATTTAGTTGGTTAGTTTATCATCTATCAATTTGGTTTGCTAGATAAATTTTAGGAGTTGTTCATCCTTAGTAATTAGTTGGTCTGGTAATCACCAATTTCTATGGGACGATATCTTTCTCATCATTATATTACTTGTTCGACATGTTTACTTGCATCTAAAATTTCACTGAACACTGCTCCATTAGGATCACTGAAGGTTTGGAGCCCAATAACCTTGCTTCAAAAATGAGCTCCAAAGTGTATTTCCATTGACTTAGAGAAATGCCATGAGGAGAATGGGTGATCTCAATCCCAAGGAGGAATTTTGATTGTCCAAGGTCCTTTATAAAGAAAGTTGAATTTAGGTATGTCTTTAGATTTGCAATGGCTACTAAATTGTTTCTTGTGATTAAGATATCATCAATATATATAAGTAAAGTAACATATGAATTCCCCTAAGATCTTGTGAAAATAGAGTAGTCGTGCCAAGATTGTCGAAATCCATAGCTAAAGAGAAAGGCAGCAAACTTGGCATTCCATTGTCATGAAGCTTACTTTAGACCATATAGGGATTTTCGCAATTGACATACTAGTCCCTCATTGTGATTGCGAAATTTGGGAGGAAGCTCTATGTAAACCTCCTTAGAAAGATCACCATGAAAGAAGGCATTTTGCACGTCTATATGAAAAATGGGCCAATGATGAGCAATAACAATAATGACAAAAAGACAGATAGTAACATGTTTAGCAATAAGCAAGAAGGTGTCCTAATAATTAAAACCTTCTCACTGACTGTAGCCTCTAACAACCAATCAAGCCTTATAACGTTTAACTGAGTCATCAGCATGATATTTTACCTTATAAACCCATTTGTTGGGTTTTATGGCTTACCAATAAGTGGGGAGGGGTTGAATTGGTTTTAAGTCTAGATCAAAATCTTTTTCCCTTTTCTAATTTGTTTTAAATTTTTCTAAGATGTTGTCAAACAAAGTCTCATAAAACAGTGATAAATTAGAGCACAAGAGATATGACAAACAAGTTTACATGGTGGTTTGGCACTCAACCCTTGAGCCTTACATCCACCCTTCTCCTTCAACACAACCAGTTGAAGTCCACTTTACTACAAAGTTAGGAGAAAATGTTCCCTTACACTTTCCAACTCCTTAAGAAGTTATACAATCCTTTCTCCAAGGATTATAATATAATGTGTGCCTTAACATACATCAACAAGTTAAGGTTTATCAAACCTCTTACAAACTTAAGCAATTCCTTTAGGATATGATATGTATATGGGAGATTGCTAAGTTAAGGGCTTTTTAAAGACAATCAAATAGCTAATCAAGCCCTAATCATGAAACTTTTAAATGTTAATAGAGTTAGGGTTTCAGATTTATAAACAAGTATATATGCATAATAATATTCAAAGTCTAGTTAGAACATATACAACTAGAAATCTCAAGTAATTTGGCAGAATAATATAATGAAAGAACTTCATTGAGATTTCTATTCAGCTCAAGCTTCACATATTGATCTTTTTCTTCTCAAAGTGGATTTTCGTTTCTCAAGATATCAATAACTTCAACAACAACTTTTTTACTTTTTTTTCACACCAAATGGATATAAAGAATGCAAATTTTAATCTTGAAATATAACCGTTCTAACTTGCTAAAAATTTCTTCCCATTATGGAAAGATTAAGACTGATTTTTGAGCCGTTGGAGAGGCAGTCTTCTAAGTAAGTAGCTTCTCTGTTTTGGTTAAAATGTGCACCCAAAATGCATCGTTTAGTTGCTTCTTTAAATTAGATCTCGTGAAGCTTATTTGGATCATAGGTTAGGTTCTCGGATCTCATTAATATTCTTCCTCAATTTTTCTTCAATCTTGAAGCAGTTCTTTTTGGGTGCTTCACAAATTGATAAAGCATCTTTTTCCCTACATAATCCCCATGATTTCAGCTTCATACCCTCTCTAATCTACTTTCAATTCTTCTTTTGAGTAGTTAGGTCAAGAACACGAAGAACACCCTTAATCTCTTCAATTTGATCTTCTTTAAGTAATGGGTCTTCGATTTCCTTCACAAAATTGTTCCTTTCTTCATTAGCTTTCCAATGAACCCTTTTGCAACTTGATCGGAGAGGTTTCCGGCAGCCAATTTAACTAGCAAAGTGGCAGCATCGAACTAGGTCACCGGTTAAGCTATGTTCAGGCACGCGTGTTCTTAATTAGGTTCGGGGGTCATGCAAAGCCTTCCGGGTCACACGTAGGTCACTTAATTAAGTCATGGGTCAGGAGAAGCTTCTGGGTCATTTAAATGCAGCTAGGCTTCAACGGGTCACGTGTATAGGGCTTGGTCCATGCTCACACGGGTTGCACTTCATGTGGACTAGATTGCTTAACGGATCTATGTCATGCTAGCCTTATTACATTCACATTGGGTTATGTAGTAAATAGACTGGTCCATTAAACCTGATTAAAGCTAATTCTTTTTGGTCTTTATTTGGGAACATTTTCCTACAAGAAAATTCACAAGTTAATTTTCTTGTAAAACAAATAATGACATCAAATATTAATTTATTTATTCTTCCTAATAATAATTTCACAAATGTATGAAATAATATGATTATTATAATTTATAACACATAAATCGTGAAAGATAATTAACACTAAAATATCCTTTCATGAAATATTTCCTTTTGCCTTTTCATCATCAAAACAATAACGAAATAGCATATTTCTAACACCATTTACAACTAATTGGACGATGACTAGGGGGTAAAGGAACCATGTCTCAAGTATGATTGGCCTCAAGAGTAGCAAGTTCATTATTCATGGCGATAACCTAGTGGGGGTCATGAATGGTCTCATGAAAGAAATAGGGTTTAGAGATAGTAGAAATGGAGGCAATAAAATGCTGGTAGTGAAGGGTGCATTGGTCAAGTGAAAGATAGTTGGAAATAGGATAAAGGGAAGTGGGAAAGGTAGAGGGCAAGGTAGGACACAAATAGTCAGCAATCCAAATGGGAGGTTTGGTAGGACGACCAAAGTGGTAAACGGGCTCAAGTGGGGTGACATTAGAGGGTGGAGGAAGGGCTTCAGAAATGGAAGTGTCCTTAGGAGGAGAAGGAGTATCCTTAGGAAGAGAAGAAGGCATAAGAGATGGAGGAGGATTGAAAGTAGTAGGGGCAATGGGATCTGAAGCAGGGATGCTAGGGTCATCAACATGCAAAAAAGGAGAATAGTCTTCTAGTGGCGGTATGATGAGAGCTAAAGAGGTGGTCGAGCTGTAGGGGGATGAAGATGAAGATAGGGAAGTAAACGGAAAGACATCTTCTAAAAAAATGACATTGCCACTAACAAAGAATTTGCCTAAGGTAAGGTCAAAGAGTTTGTATCCCTTTTGATAAGAGGGATAACCCATGAAAACATAGGGAATGGCTCAAGGACTAAACTTGTCTTATGCATCCAAAATGAGGGTGTACCATTGACAATTGAAAATGCGTAAGTGGTTAAGAAGTGGGCGAACACCAAAGAGACGCTCATATGGTGTAAGGCCACTGAGAGGAGATAAGGGGAGAGAATTAACAAGGTAGGCAGCATTGAGAATACATTCAGCCTAGAAGTGAGGTGGGAAATGAGCTTGGAAGAGCAAAGCATGAGCAACAACAAGCAAATGACAATGCTTGCATTCCACAACTCCATTTTGCTGAGGAGTGTGAACACAAAAGCTCTCATGAGTGATGTCTTGCAAAAAGAGGAACAAAGAATACTCGAAAGAGAAAAATTCAGTACCATTATATGAGCAAATGCATTTGATAATAGTAGTGAATTAGGTGTGAACCATGGAAAGGAAAGCTTGAATGTTGGAAAAAACTTGGCTTTTAAATTTTAATAAAAAAGTTCAAGTAGCTCGAGAAAATTCATCGATGATGGTTAAAAAATAACAAGATCCATCATGGTTTAGGTGTTGATGAAGGCCCCAAACATCCATGTGAACGAGTTCAAAAATTAAAGTGGTTGTAGTGGTGCTAGAAGGAAAAGGTGCATGAGTTTGTTTAGTAAGTGGGCAAATGTCACAAGAAAATTGTGCTGGACAAGATATGGTTTGATCGTGAGCAAAAAAAGATTTAAGTGAAGAGTGACCAAAACGTTTATGCCAAAGATAATAATTATTATTCAAAATCGAGTTGCAAGCAAGAGATTGCTTGGAAGTACATGACAAATTTGAAAAAAAAAAAAAGACAAATAACGAGAAAAAACAGAATTGAAATCCTTAGGAATGACAGAATAAAGGAAATAAAGTCTCCCTTTAGCCTTGCCAAGCTCAATAAATGCCCTATTCATATAGTCTTGAAAGACACAAAAATCAGCAAAAAAGTTAGCCATACAGTTGTTATCACAAATTAATTTGCAAATGGACAATAGATTGTGCTGAAAACTAGGGGCAAATAAGACATTTTTCAAAAGAAAATGTGAATTGGGCTGAAATTGGCCAATATAAGTGACTAGGCTTCGAGTTTGGTCAGGCTAACAAATGGAAAGAGGAGAAGCATAGGGAAAATAAGAGTCTAACAAATTTAAATTGCATGTAACATGGTCACTAGCCTTATAGTCCATGATCCATTTAGAGGTAAATTGGGTTAAAGATGAAGAAATACTTGTGAAGTTGACACTAGGTTCAAAAAGGGCCATTTAATTCTACAAAGTAAGCAATTTCTGTTATTGTTCAGCAGAAAGGGTGAGCCTAGTATAACCACCAAAAGTAGTGCCTGGACTAAGAGTAAGGGGCCCGAGTAAGCCTAAGCCAAAAGGCCTAGGAAGTGAGGATGACCTATGAAGAGGCCTAGTACGAGAGGCATGATCCCTTTGTAAAGAAAAAACTTTAGCTTTAGTGGAGGCTTGATGGGTTACAAGCCCATTGGGCTTCCTGTGAGAACCTTCCCCCTATTGTCTAAGCTGCCAACCAGATGGGTAGCCCACTAAGAGAAAATAGGAGTCCTTTAAATGGCCAAGCTTCTTGCAATGGGAACAAGTGGGCTTAGAAGAAGACTATTGGTGGGTTGGGGAAGTTGGGTTGGCATATGCAGACCCAAGAGTTGAGGGCTGAGTGGACTTGGAAGCTTAACTCGATCCAAACCTAGCTCATGAATTCTAACTTGACCTAGATCAATTCATGCAAGAGTTGTCTGCCATAGGGAATTGTCGTTAGCACCATAACAGAGGCTAGTGAAGTCAATGGCATCGTTGGAAAATTGGCCGCTATGTTGGTGAAGCTCCTACTTTGCCATGGAATACGTCTCTTCTAACAATGAAAATAACTCCTGGGATAGCACTTGCGTTCATAGGTTCTAAAACTTGTTTGGCAATCCCATGAGAAATTTCATGGATTGCTCATCTTAGTCACGAGTACAAAGGTGTTCATTAACCTTGCAGGTGCAATGACCACCATCACAATGAACAAGAGGTTGCTAGGTATAGAGATCGCCCCAAAGGGCCTTGAGACGGATGAAAAATGTCGTCAATTCATCATTTATACAACCAACGTTGAGGCAAAGCTCATCGATAGCTTGGCAAAGATCGTAGATTTGCGGTCCACTCACCTTGTCAAATGATTCCTATAGTAATTCCTAAATTTTGGTGACCAATTTGGGATGGGAAATAAGGGGCTCAAGATGCAGTTCCACAGAGTGAAACTTTAGCATGGGCTCATGAATGCACACCTTTGGCTAATTTGATTTAATGGAGAGATAAACAAGTGGCTCTTTCCATTGTGCAACCAAGATTGGTTGGATTAGCCCACTTTTGTGTAGGTTATATATTAACTTATGTGGCTTGATTAACCAAGTATGCACGATGACATGAACCTAGTCCTAGAGGGCTACCGCATTAGCATTGGCTGGTTGAGGAAGAGCTCCAGTAAAAAAATCTAGCTTATTTTAGGTGAGAAAATCATCCAAATTTTATCTACCCAAAGGTAATAATTTGACTTTCCGATTACAAATCCGCTATAGCAAGATGGGTCACAAGTTATGGTGGCGGAAGGTGCATTAAGATGTGGAGAAGAGGAATTTGAGGCAAATTCGGCCATGGAATTAGTGGAAGACAGTGGTCAAAGAAGGATTGAGGCGGCTAGGGTTTAACTAGCAAAGTTGAAATTCGAAAAGAGGCTTAGGGCAAATCCGGAAAAAGATAACTAACAGCAACTAGGGTTCGAGTGGCAAAGTTGTAATGAGAAAGGAAACTGAGGATAATTATAGAATTGGAAAAATTAGATAGTGTCTAGGGTTAGAGTGGGAAAATTGAAATTTGAGAAAGGGATCACGGGTAATTAAGGAAT
This sequence comes from Casuarina cunninghamiana, assembly GCA_028551485.1. NCBI lineage: Eukaryota > Viridiplantae > Streptophyta > Magnoliopsida > Fagales > Casuarinaceae > Casuarina > Casuarina cunninghamiana. The sequence goes on along the minus strand of CM052369.1, from coordinate 11,344,019 downwards.
AGAGAAAAAATGATGGCATCTAGGGTTTGAATGGCAATGTTGTAAATAAAATTGGGGTTAAGGATAGTGATACAGCTAGGGTTTGGATAGTAGTGCTATAAATAAAATAGGGGCTCAGGATAAAGATGTGGCTAGGGTTTGGATGGTAGTGTTGTAAATAAAATAAGGGCTAAGGATAATGATGCAAACGATCGCAATGATGGGAAGATGGCAAAAAAAAAAAATAGGAATTATGAAAAATGTAAGGGATAGGTGAGGATATGAAAAAAGGTTCAACAAGGGTGTTGATAAACAAAATGGAAGAAATGGTTTTAAGAAAAAATAAGAAAACCTAGAACACCCTGAAAGAGAGAAAAAAATGAGTGCAAGTATAAGGATCTAACAAGCTCTAAATATGTTCGGTGAAATTCTAAATGCAAGTGAACATGTCAAACAAGTAATATAATGATAAGAAACATATCGTCCCACAGAGTTTGGTGATTACTAGACCAACTAATTACCAACGGTGAATAACTCCTAGAATTTATCTAGCAAATCAAATTGATAGATGATAGATTAACTAACTAAATCTAAGAATTAGGTTTTAGACTAATAGCATTGGGTTTTGGATTCCCAATACAATTAGGTTTTAGACTTCTATATTAATTAGGCTTTGGGCTCCTAATAGGACTAGGTTTTCTAATTATTTAAAAAAACAATAACAATAAAAATCTAATAACAATTATCCAAAGCCCAAGCCCAAGCCCATCTTGATTTCCTTCACCTTGATAATTTGACCATCTTCTGCCATATAATAAGTATCAGGTTCTCCATGCTTGTCCTTTTTCTTCATGCCTCCTTATGCTACATAAACAAGATAAATTTAGGTAAATAAAAAGGAATTCAAATATTTTTTCATAAGCATTGCATTGCTCATTGCCTAAAAATAGGTCAAATAACTCTATAAAAATAGAGTTATCAAAACCCCCAAACTTAACATTTTGCTAGTCCTCTAGCAAAAGCAATAAACAATATACGTTTTAGACAAAACCCCTTCATGATATTCTCCCATAATTGCTCAACTTAACAATTCAAAGAAATATATAGCTTTCATCCAAACACCACAATTGTTTCATAAGATAAGATAGATTCTTAACTATGTTAACCACGTGTGTGTGTGTGAGTCCTTATCTTTTCAACTATATGCACTCTAAATAGATCCACATTAACATGCAATCTCTCAAAATCTTTAACCAAACCTCATAGGTTTGCTTTTCATTCCTCTCTCTACTAATGTAGGCCAATCATCTAACCAAGAATCAATAGGACTTTATAAGCTTGTAATGTAAGGCTGGGCTAGGGGTAAGATGAAAGTCATTTAGGCTTAATTCACCCATGAACACATTGCTTTCTAGGATCTAATTTGAGCTTTTGTCACTTTCTTTCTTTTTTCCTTTTTTTTTTTTTTTTTTTTGGCTAATGATCTTTCTATCACCACTTCTCTCATTCCTTTCTTTCTTTCTTTTCTTCTTTCTCTCTTTCTTTCTTTCTTTCTTTCTTTCTTTCTTTCTTTCTTTCTTTCTTTTTTGGCATTTGCATTTGCAAAAGCAACATATTATGCTACATAATCATTGCAATCAACTTCTTCCTATATTACATCCTTCCACTCGACTGCTCTTCACTCAAATAAACTTATATCCTAAAAATCAAAATGTTCAAGGGTGTGGGACGAAAAGATAATTTGTTCAAGGCTTATGGCTATATATATGTGGGTGTCATGAAAAAAAAAAGGATAAGAATCAAGGCTCAGTGGGGTGACTGGTGATAAATAAATAGGGTTGGCTTGAAAGGCTCAAACGATCCAAAAAATGGCCTAAATCATTTTCTCAATTAGATGCAGCCTAGGATTTCGCCTCAAGAGGAAATCAAACAAATTCTAAGATCCAGATGAGATTTAAGAAAATCACATACTTCACATGAATGTTTTCTAGAGATACACACAATTTCAAAAATGAAGGACTTTTAGTGCTCAATAGGTGGATCAACATAATTGGAATCACACTTAACTCACACCACAATTGCAGGTTTGAATAAAATCTATATCTTCCAAAGAATCATCAAGAATTCACAACAAGGGATGTAATCATGACATAAAAAAAAATTTCAATTAGATTTAGCACAAAGGTTCTTTCCCTACCCCCAAACTTGAATGAAGCATTGTCCTCAATGCAAAAACAAAAGAAAGCAATAATAAGTAAGAAATAGGAATGAGAAAACTCCCTTGATTGTAGGTTATATCCACGTAGAGCTCTGAGGAGATAGTGGTGACAAAACTTCCAGCAAAAAACTAAAATGAAAATGCTTGGGTTGCCTCCCAAGAAGCGCTTGCTTTATAGTTTTCAGCCAAACTATCTTCAATGTTGTTGCTCAAGGAGGATGAAACTGTAATAGTTTAGGAGACAGCTTGTGTTGTATAATGGTAGAGCACTCCTCAATCAACCTTACTGTCTTATATATTTCCAACGTCCTTTTGTTCTCCAATATCTCTTTCAATAAAATTTCGTAACTGAACATTTGAGTTAAAGCATCTGCAAAAGGAATCTTAATGTGCAATTTTGAAGATATATCAAGAAATTCCAAAATTTGCTTATCTTTTTCATGTTGTTGGAATTTGTGGGGAGATAGAGCTGGAGGCATAAAAGGCATAGGATTTTCTAGAACAAGCTTGCTCCTAGGTGCCTTCTCAAGTTGTATGCTGACATCTTTATCATTATCTTTAAGACTCTCCTTGTCAACATTAACTTCTCCCACTTGGTTGCCACATGATATGGTTATTGCCTCTATGGTATCTATAGGGTTTTTCTCCACATTGCTAGGCAAAAGACCTTCCTGATTCTCTAAGATCATGTTGATTAGCTGACTCATCTGCACCTCTAATTTTCTGATTGATGCCTCTTGTCTTTGGAATCTCTCTTCATCATTTTGCATCATCTTAGTGAACATGTCCTCTAAATTAGGCTTCACCTCTTCTGTTTGTCTAAATGTTGGTTGCGATCTTATCTCATTTGGGTTACTCCATGAAAATGTTTAATGGTTATGCCATCTCAGATTGTACATGTTGGAGTAATAATCATTTTGTGACCTGTTAAGAATCCCAGCAAAATTAGCATAATCATTATAATGAACATAAGGGTTACCTAGTTGACATTCTGTGCTCTCATGTGCTCCACCACAAAATTCACATGATCTACTTTGATGTCTCACAACTGGAGTATTTAGGTTGTCTATCTTCTCATTAAGCACTTCTAATTGTGTGTATATTGCGGTGAAGATATCTACTTCATGGACTCCACTTGCTTGTTGCATTGGTAGCCTCTCAGTAGACCATTGATAGCTATTGAATGCCATCTCCTCTAAAAGCTCATATGCCTATTCTGGCGTTTTGTTGTGTAAGGACCCTCCTGCAGTTGCATCAATTATGAAACGGAGATTTGTATTAGATCCATCATAAAAAATTTGTACCTGTAACCATATGGGTAGTCCATAATGTGGACATCTTCTCAAAAGTTCCTTGAATCTTTCCCAAGCTTCATATAGTGATTCGTTATCCATCTGTGTAAAAGTGATAATATCTTTGCGCATTTTTGCAGATTTTGCAAAAGGAAAGAACTTACGAAGAAATTTCTGAGTCAAATCATTCCATGTAGTAATTGATCCTATAGGAAGAGAATAGAGCCAACTTTTGGCTTTGTCCCTAAGAGAAAATGGAAATAGTCTTAACCTGATAGCATCATCTGTGACTTCATTGTATTTGATTAGGTCACAGATTTCAAGGAAGGCTTCAATGTGAGCATTTGGATCATCATTTGGTAGCCCACTAAATTGCAAGGAGTTTTGAAGCATCTGGATGAGTGCTGGCTTGATCTCAAAGTTGTTTGCTTGAATTTCAGGCTTTTTAATGCTTGATGTAGCATTCCAAAATGTTGGTGCAGCATAGTCTTTTAAAAGTCTATGTATACCATCATTTTTCTCCATCCTTGTTTCTTAATCTTTCAACAATAACAACTTAACAAAGACTTTTTTTTTTCAAGAAAAAAATAAAGCAAAATAAAAATAAAAAATGATTTTTTTTCTTTTTTTTTTTCAACAACTAAAAAAAACGATTTTTTTTTCAAGAATTAAAAGAAACGATTTTTTTTTTCAAGAATTAAAAGAAACGATTTTTTTTCAAGAATTAAAAGAAACAATTTTTTTTGTTTTTCAAGAACTAAAAGAAACAATTTTTTTTTCAAGAATTTAAAGAAATGATTTTTTTTTCAAGAATTAAAAAAAACGATTTTTTCTTAAAAGAAAATAAAAGCTAAATTAAAGCTAGAAATTATTCGGTATTAATATTAATGAGCAGTAAAACAGCCAATCCCAGGCAACGGCGCCAAAAACTTGTTCGGTGAAATTCTAAATACAAGTGAACATGTCAAACAAGTAATATAATGATAAGAAAGATATCGTCCCACAGAGATTGGTGATTACTAGACCAACTAATTACCAACGGTGAATAACTCCTAGAATTTATCTAGCAAATCAAATTAATAGATGATAGATTAACTAACTAAATCTAAGAAAACTAAATACAAGAAATATGTTAGAGCATATGATTTCACCATAATTACTAGGTATTAATATTAATTATTTATGCTTGCAAGAGGGATAATATCTATGTGATGGTGAAATTTCCTAATTTATTTACTATCCTATGTCTAGGTATAGCAAACCTACTTAGTTCATTAATTCACTATATCTCTATATGTGAATTGAAACAAACCAAATGCATTAGGATCTATAAACATTCCCAGTTTACACCAAAAGCCACACAAACAATATGGTATATGTCTATCCATATTTAATCTATGGTTGCATATTACAAGAAGCAACTGCATGCTATTTCCTGTCGGTCTTTAACATGCAAATCAAGTCATCTAAGTGGTAGCTAATCACCTAAAAGCATTAAACTTCGTAATATGTAACTTCACATAAATAAAATATCTTGCAAAACATAATAATCATAAGATTCATACCATCATAACTAGGTTACATCGTAGCTCTAACAAAAATAAACTAAAACATAAAGAAATAATAAGGAAGAATGATAATAAGAAATAATAAGGAAGAATGATAATAAGAAATAAAGAAGGCATCTTGAATTCAAGAACAAGAAGTCTGTCACCTTTTTTGTCTTCTCTTCAAGAAAACCTTGAATTCTTGGCCTCTCTCTTGAGTTGTGCTCAATTGCCTCCTCGGTTTCAGCGGCAACTTCTTTTCTCTCTTGCTTCTCCTCCTCCTTCTATGCAGGGCTCCTCCTTTATATAGGGTCTGGGATCTAGAACTTTCTCCTTATCCTAATAGCATTGGGTTTTGGATTCCTAATACAATTGGGTTTTAGACTTCTATATTAATGAGGCTTTGGGCTCCTAATAGGACTAGGTTTTCTAATTATTTAAAAAAACAATAACAATAAAAATCTAATAACAATTATCCAAAGCCCAAGCCCAAGCCCATCTTGATTTCCTTCACCTTGATAATTTGACCATCTTCTGCCATATAATAAGTATCAGGTTCTCCATGCTTGTCCTTTTTCTTCATACCTCCTTATGCTACATAAACAAGATAAATTTAGGTAAATAAAAAGGAATTCAAATATTTTTTCATAAGCATTGCATTGCTTATTGCCTAAAAATAGGTCAAATAACTCTATAAAAATAGAGTTATCAAAATACCATATTAAAAAGTGAGAACTTGAGAGTAGGAACTTTCTTTCTATTGATATTGCAATGCTTTACATTATACAATATGGGGTCTTTATATAGACCTATGACAATGTTATATATGGAAAATGTATTAATGGAAAATATACATAATATTTACACATATAAATTAGTCCTAATATCACAGCATATAATATTTTCTATCCATAATAGTATAGAAGGTAAAATTGGTGCTTTGTGTTTTGGTAAAGGCTTCTTCCCTTTTAATGGCTTATGCTTTGGTTGTGGTTCCTCATGTGGAAGAGGCTTGTGATAAGCAGCAAAAGTTGGGATGATAAGAATCACCAAGAACAGTATGAAGTACATGGAAGACATTTTTAATGGTGTAAGGTAAGAAGAAGGGGCACTTTTTTATACTAATTTCATGCCTTAGTGGCCTACCAATTTCTGGATATGATTCTAACAAAACGAACTAGCTATAGGAATCTCTACTTCAAACAATTAAGCCCATCCATAGACCTTCTAATGGAAAGTACAAAGACAATAATTGGTGGCTTAACAGTACAAATATTAATTGTTTACTACAAGCTTTGCTAAAGCCACCATTTCTATCAATATTTAGAGTTATTGCTTCTCTTAATGGTGAAGAAAAATGATAGTATGCTATGATGTGGATAGTAACGTTGATTCATACATTGCATGCATGACAAGCAATTGCTAAAAAGATCCAATATAGATCTTTTGACTTAAGGATTCAACAACAATGATGACTCTATACTTATAAATTTAAAAGAGCCCAAAATTGCCATTAATTGAGTTGGATCACTATGTACGTTTGAACCCATAGAAAGTGGGTCTTATCAATTAACTTTTATATGCATGATGCCTTTTCATTAATATGATCTTTTATACTCTAGGACTTTTTTTGGTGCATGCTGAGAATTTTGTACAAAATATATATATTGCTCAATGGCAAAGGAGTCTTACATAATCCAAAGATTGCATCCATCTTTCCCTTTGATTAACCATATTATTCAACAAATTGTGACAACAAAGATAGATTGTACCAAAAAATGCCACCAATGACTAAAACAACCACATGTTGTTGATCTCTCACCAAAAACCAGTCTTGACATGTTTGCCTTCAAATCCTCGCTACCTCTAGCCCCAAATCCTCATCATCACGGGAGTGTTCACCGTCGTTAGTTGGTAGAGGCTCAAGTGCTACCTCTTCCTTCTCTTTAAGGCTCGCCTTAAATTTGTAGCTGGCCAACCCCCTACCTTCCCCTTTCTTCTCCCTAACTTCCTATGGCCCCCTTTTTCTTTTCCAATTTTCCTTTTCCCACCCTCTCCCCAACCTCACTAATTGACACCTTGTTCTTTTTCCTTTTCTGTCCCTCTTCCCCACGTCGTCCTTTTTTTGTGATTCCCTCTCTCCCCTTTTCCAGATTTCTTTTTCAAAACCCTCCTTATGTCTTACCCTCCATACTCTAGCATCATTCTTTCTCACATACTAGTGTGCTTTAACTAATCCCACTAGTGGCCTTTTATGTGGGAGATGGTGAATGAAGGGCCTATTACTTTCACCTTCAACCATCAATTAGACACTTTAAAGGTCCTAGCATATGGTACAAGTTGTCAATTGAATTTGTCCATAACCTATTTCTACTTAATGATGAGCCCTTATGTAACGAACTTAGAGAAATCCGTTTGGCACTCAGGTCTCAATGATGAATTGAGTCAGCTTTCTAATCAAGATCACTTTTATGAGAGGACTTTTGGAGAACTCACAAGAAAAAGACAAGGAACAAAAGGAAAGCTTGAGTGTTTGAGTGAGGAGAAAGGGACTAGAGGTTCCCTTTATATAGGAGTTAGCCTTTTCATATGAATTAAATGGACCATTGGTTAAACTTTTGGACCATTGGTTGAACTTTTAGACCATCACAATAAATGTGTAAACATTATATAAGATTCAAATGAGGTTTGTTGAATTAGGATGCTTTATAATTCTAAACCATCGGAATACTCATAAAGAGTTAATGTTATAATCATAAATGATAAATCATAACCATCGTCTTATTGAATATTAGAGTTATTACATGTTTAAATCAATAAATAATGTTTCCCTTATTAAAGAGATTTGTTACATTCTCATCCATAAAAGTAGTAGAAATACAAAAGGAATTAAATGGGGCACCTCCAAAATGGATGATCTAACAAGAAGGAAACTAAGGGGATTGAACTCGTACTTGCCAACTCAGTCCATTAGCCTGTACTGCCAATCTAGTACACAAAATTCTGACTCATACTCACACGGCTAGCCTGTCGACCCATATTGCTAGTCCGAAACACTTAGCTCTTTTAGCCTAGGTTTAATATTGAGTACTAAGAGTGGAAAATCACAAACTATAGTTTCAAAATCCAAAGTGACAATTGGAATGGCAATGCCCCAATAATGTAATGAAGGAGCTATACTAAAACTATTGAGCATCTTGAAATCAAGTAGCTTAGTACCACTTCACATCTAAATAATTCATATGAGGCAGTTTTTGATGAAAACCCTTCCTAAGTTGCTATAAATGATAAAGTAGACAAAATAGAAAAGAGTTTGAAGTAGCATGTGAGTCAGTTTCGGGTACAGGTACCTTTTTGTTGAAGGTCATTCGAGCTTTTCTTAGGAGTATGACATGGGTTACTTTAGCACTGTAGCGCCTAGTACTTGAACATTGGTTCAAGGTATTTTCTCTACCCTTTCTTACCCTAAAAAAGCAAGGGCACCTTGCATCTTTGAACTGATACCAAATGTGGATGGCTTAAAATTTATTGCATATACTAGTAGTGTTAAAATGACTTGGAAACTAGTAGCTATGGAAACAATAAATCAAATTGCTAAATTAGATTACCTATCCCTACTAAAAAAGGAAAGATAATTGTTATAAAACCTCCTTTAGAAATAATTGAGAAAGGTAAAAGTCATTTTGCTAATTGTCTTATGGGTTATTTTTTGAATGCTAGTACTTCATATTATGTAGTGAAATGAATTGTTAAAAAGTTGTGAGAGAAGGATAACTTACTAGATGTTACTACTACTAAAGATGAATTCTTTTTCTTTTGATTTTCTAATATTCAAAAGCTAGAAAAAGTAATAGAAATTGGAGTACGAGACATAGCTGATAAACCTTTGTTTTTTCAAAAATGGTACCCTTGTATTAGATTGGAAAAGGTCAAAATACCTATTGTTCCCATATAGGTTAAATTGTTCAATGTTCCTCATGCATTATAGAATAAGATCCGTATAAGCTATGTTAGTAGCATGTTAGGTAAACCTCTATATATGGACAAAACTTATGAATTAAAGCTTTTGATTATCATATGCTAAAGTTTGTATTATGATGGATATTGAGAGCGAATTTCCCCAAAATTTTGATGTTGATGTAGGTAATAATGAGGCATTATTTAGATTACTGTGGAATATTGTTGGATTCCTCCTAACTATAAAAAATGTAATTACTTTGGTGATGAGGATTACACCATTAAGAAAGATATATGAATTCCTAAGAAGAGTGTGGACCCTTCCCAAGTACCAATACCATAGGTAAATCAAAAAAGGGATTGTCAAGTCCCATTTATAGCTGTAACAAGTCAAGTAAATACTCATGCAGTTAAGAAAAATGGTATTGCTCAAGCTACTGCTATTAAGCCTAGTGTTGCTTCTTCTACCAATTAAAAAATAACCTCGATAAAAACTCTAAATTTATTTTAGAAGACAGGTTTGCCCATAATGACATTCAAACCATTTGCAATGAGATTCCAAATTTCCTTTGATAACTTTGATGTGGTGGAGAAAGGAGGAAAAGCCTCTAGATCAATGAATTTCTTATCTTTGAATGTAAGGGGTCTCAATAAATGCCCTAAGCAAAGAGAAGTTGTTAATTTTGTACTATCTCAAGCTCTATATGTTATCATTTTTATAAAGTATAGAGTAAAAGAAGAAAATATAAATTTTGTCATCAAAAGTATGTTTACTAGTTGAAATTACTCTCATAATTACTTGCATTCCAATGTTAGAAGAATTTAGATTTTATGAAAAAAATCATTAGAGTTATAACTTTCAATTCAAGGAACTTCATCCCAAGCTATTTACCGCTACATCAATAAGTTAGGTTTGCCATATTTCTTTTTGTATACTATCTATGTAAGCAACTTACAATCTAAATGTAAGGAGTTATGAGAAAATATCAAGCTTTTTGCTTCCCAAAGTATTGTAAATGTTCCATACTAATGGGTGATTTTAATAAAATTCAACATGTAAATGAACACATTGGTCTAGATGTTAGATGGACGAGGGGCATGATATGATTAGCAAACTAGGATTGGTGGAACCCTCCTTTATTGGTTCTTTTTTCACTTGGTCTAATAAACACTCAGTATAAAATCTTAAAGCTAGCAAGATTGATAGAGCATTAACAAATGTAAAATGAATTCTTATAGGTTGACAAGTTTTCTATTGAGCTTTTGCCTCCATTGGATTCAAATTATTCTTTTTCCTTAGTTAAGTTAGATACCATTCATAAAAGGAAGAAAAGTCCTTTTAGATTCTTCAATTTTTGGATAGATAGCCCTACTTTTATGGATATTATTAGTTTTGTTTGGCAACAAGAAATCAATGATACTAAAATGTTCAAAGTTGTGAGGAAGCTAAAGGAACTAAAGGTGCAACTTAGAAATCTTAACTTTGCCTAACTTGGTGATTTACATTAGAAGGTAAAGGTTGCTAAAAAATAATTGTAATAGGTTCAACTCAATCTACAACTTGACCTCTTTGATATAGTTATGCATTCTAAAGAAAGACTTAAAATGGAGCAACTAATTACATTAAGTAAACATTAAGAAATATTTTAAAACAAAAATCAAGGAATCTTTAGCTGAAAAGGGGTGATAATAATAGAAGAATATTCTTTTCATCTCTAGTACATAGAAAAGCTCAAAACAAAATCACTTACCTAGTATAAGAAGATGGATCTACTATTGTTTATGATGATGCCTTATGTAAAATTGCCATTACATATTATCAAATTGTACTAGGTAATTCTTCTACTAATAACATTTTCATTGAAAAGTATGCTTTCTTATTCCATGAGAATGTAAATGACTTGTTAAATTTACTTGCTTTTGAGTGATTAGATGTCGTGAGAGTTATTTAGGAATTTCATGATTTCAAAACTCCTGGTCTTGATGGCCAAAACAGTCTATTTTACAAGAAAGCTTAGCATATTTTCAGTCGTGATATAGAAGATGTAGTGCTAGACTTTTTCTCATCCAAGAAATTATTGAAAGCCATTAATGACACTTTGTTATGTCTAGTTCCAAAAACCTCCAATCCAAGTTGCATAAAGGGTTTTTGATTAATTGCTTACTATAACGTTTTATATAAAGTGCTCTTTAAATTTCTTATGGAAAGGATAAGCCTTATTCTCCCTGTTATGATTAGCCAAAACTAAATTGCTTTTATCAATGATCATTAAATATTTGAAAATGTTATGCTTTGTCAAAAATTGCTTCATAACTATCACAAAGAAGATAAAGGTAAGCGTGTCACCATTAAAATTGATTTTATGAAAGCTTATAACATGGTTAAATAAGATTTGGCATTAAAAGTCCTCCAAGCTATTCATACTCCTTAAATTGTGATTAATCTAATTAGTTAATGCATTATTACTATTATATTTTTTGTGACCTTCAATGGTGAATATGTTGGCTATTTTAAGGGTACTAATGGGTTAAGGTAAATAGATCCTCTGTCCATTTATTTATTTGTCCTTATTATAGAGATTCTTAATATGATTATTATTAAGAAAATTTCTATTTCTAGTTTCAAATATTATTGGCATTGCAAGAAAGAGAAAATATCTCACCTTTGCTTTGTTGATAACTTATTTTTATTTACATATAGAGATGTTAATTCAATGTTGTGTCTTACTGATACTTTGGAAGACTTTTTAACACTCACAAGTTTACATTTTAATCTTAACAAACATAAGATATATTTGTTTTTAGAGCTTACTGAGCAAGAAAGGCTTTTAATATTGGATTACACTCCATTCTTAAAAGGAAATCTCCCTATTAGGTATCTTAATGTTCCCTTATTATAAAAAGACTTACTTATATTGATTGTAAGGTTTTGATAGAAAAAATTATGAGAAATTAATGGATGGAAAATAAGACATCTAAGATATGCGGACGATTACAATTGGCAAAATTAGTACTTACTTTTATATGCACTTTTTGGATCCAAATGTTTCTTCTTCCAAAACAAACCATTTATGAGATTAAGAAAAAGATTAATCACTTTTTGTGGGTAAGTAATTCAGAAGACCATAAAATTCAAAAGGTTACTTGGCAAGTTGTTTGTTAACTGAAAAAAGAACGAAAACTTGGACTACTAAACCTTAAATTGTGGAATAAGGTTTTGGTGGAGTAGTCAATCTAAAATCTCATCAATTATCTAAGTTTATCCTTATGAAGTAGAATGGATTCATAGTGCTAAATACAAGAGAACTTCAATTATATACCTTGACATCAAAGAAAATATAGCATCGAGTTGGAGAGGTATTTTGAAGTTATGACCAATTTTCACTTCTACGCTTTCCAAACCTTGTATTGTTGTAAAGAAACATACAAGGAATTGTGCTAAGTAAATAGTAAGATTGAATGGTATGTTTTAATATGGTTAGGTGAAATCATCAAACACAACTTTATTATATGGCTCATATGTAGGGATAAACTTCTTATAGTGGAAGTGATTTCTCAATGGCTCCCCTTAATTGACGTGTATAGTAATTCTTGTGGTTTTCAATTTGAAAACATGTCACACTTATTTTTTTCAATATATTTGGACTAGGAAAATTTGGAGAAGTTTTCTTGCATAACAAGGCCTTTGTAAGAACATCAACGATTGGAACTCTAAACTGCAATGGATGATTAAAGCAACTAAAAGAAAGGATTTGGCTACAGAACTTTTTAAACTTTCTTTCTTAATATGTATTTATTATATATAGTTTAAACAAAATAGTAGACATTTTCAAAATAAGGCTATTGAAATACCAATTTTATTGGCAAGAATGAAGAAAGTAGTATGTGAGAGAGCATATTTATTGAAGAATATTAAATCCTTTTAGGTGAATGTTTTGTTGTGTTATAGTTAAAAGATTCCAAACTCAAATTTCTCTTACATGAAATTGTAATACTAGGGTATGCCCTCAAACTTTTGTATTCTTTTATTCTTCCATAAATAAACTCACATATTCATCAAAAATAAAAAAAATAGATTGCATCAAAAGCCTTCATATAAATAAGATTTTGCTTTTGATAAAGGTTAATTCTCCCACCCCTACAATGCAATATATAGATTTTGCTTCTAATATAGGAGATAATTTATCTTTGTCTTCCGCAGGTTGAAATCATTTCGATTGAACTTCTTAATGTTAATCCTAATTTTGTCATTTTCTAGCCTTTTTTATTTCCACGCACGTCCTAGGTCCCTCGCGGGTTAGATGGCCTTGTAAGCTAGCACAGGTCTGATTCAACCAACACCTACCTGTACCCCGTGCAGCCTTGGACTCCAGTCTCAACTTGAGCCCAAATTTGTTGAACTCGTCATTGGGCCCACCCAATGGGGTTTCACGCGGAGCATTGGCGCGTCAACTCAGGCCGATTTGACTTTGAGTTTCGTTTTAGAATCGGTGAACATTGCTGCAGGTGGTTTGTCATCTCTAGCGGTCCTCCAATGGCTAAACCATCATCAAATGATGGATTAGGCGGACTGGTGATGACTTCAAATATGACCTCCATTTCTCCAAAAAATTCTTCCTCCATTCTCCAATCCAACAAAAACCCAATAAAAAATCATTGATTTTTTACATGGAAAGTCACATTTAAGTTTAAGGATGAAAAACAGCAAGGAAAAGACACTAACCTCCTATTTTATGCTTTTTTCTGAAGCTCAATTTCACTCACAGAGCCCCCAAACTTCAATCCTGATTTCCAAACCAAAGCTCTGATAAAGCTTATTGTGAAGAGCACAGTTGGGAAGAAAATTGTACAATCACAAAATAAATAAATAAATAAATAAAGCAAGTATAGACATGTGGTTCGGGCTAAATGTCCCTACATCCACTATCTTTGGCAATAGATCTGGCCTTTTTCATTGCCATTGTTAAACTCTAACAACTTCTAGGAAAGTCACAATGATGAAATCAGGGCAACAACTAGAGAAACGGGAGATTAAAAATAATTGATTGTAGACCAGAGTGGGCTTTCGTTTCTGATGATAAAGACCTAATCAAGTTTCCATCACTCCTATTCCTGAAGGAAAATTGACTCTAAAACCATCCTAATCTATAGAGCATATTTTAAAAAGACTCGATTTGACTAAAATACTCTTATAAGTACTCACAAACACGAAAGTAATACTCTATAATGGGAAAAACAAGAAACTTACAAATTTAAGGGTAGGAAATCTTTTAGCGACGTGTGGGATTTTTTATTGTAGTTCCTTTTGTTTCATAACCAATGGTGTCCTTGTCAATATCATCGTTGGTCATCTCATGTTTTCTGAATTCATGCATTAGCAACCATTTGTTTTTCGATCTCTTTGACCTTTATCGAAAATGGCATTTATTTCCACTTACGCTTCTTTTTTCTTTAATTGATGCTTTGTTGCCTATCTTGATTCACCTTTGCGTTCGGAGTCACTAACATGGAGTGTTGGTTATGCCGAGGTGCACCATTTACTGGCTGGAACCATAGATCATAATCAGTCCCCTCAAACTACAGATCATTAATACAACTAACATGAGACTCAATAAAAGTAGAAGAGTCTTCTCTTCTTCTTCTTCTTTTCTTTTGATGAATGTGTTCATTGAAGAATAAGATAATACAAAAACTTAGGGGTATATCCTAGCATCACAATTTATTTAAGAGAAAATCAAATTTGGAATCCTCAACCTATGATACAATTAAACATTTGCTTGAGAAAATTTAATGTTTTTAAATAGAGATACTCTTTCACATACTACTTTTCCGATTCTAGCCAATAAAATTGGTATTTTAACAATTTTATTTTGAAAATATCTAAAATTTTATTTAAATCATATACAATCCATATAAAGGAAGAAAGAAAGTTTAAGAAGTTTCACAACTAAATTTCTTCCTTTAGTTGCTTTAACCATCTATTGCAATTTAAAATTTTAATTGTTGATGTTTTGATAAATGTCTTGTTGCATAAGAGTACTTTACCAAATTTGTCCAATCTAAGTATATTGAAAAAACAAATGTGAAAATATCTACAATTTTCAAAGTTAAAAGCTTTTCATTAGCAAGTTTCAACCTTCACATGGAGGATATCGATTCATGATTTTGGTTATCAGACAAGTGTCGGTGGGGATTTCATGATCGTCCTGCTTTAAATAGTTTTCAGCATGGACCACACATTTGTCTTTTTCGTAGAATTTTTCACTTTCTTGTCATACTAGTTAGCAATGCCTGAAACTGTTTTTTCGCGTACGCGTTTCTTCATTTCTCATGTAGAAGGCGACTTTGATGGGTGGCGGTGGACAAATAGCGAGGCGGTGTAGCATGTGTAGACGACTAACCAGATTAGCTCAATTTGTTAGGTGTCGTGGGAATGTGAACTTGACCACGGGACCGATCGATGAATCTAGAACGCATAAAATATAAGGCAAGAAAAAAGAACATATAAAGACCGCGGAAACCCGGAACGAAGCAATTAAGGCGACAAATCAGGTCCTTTGTGAACCCTTTGAAAACTTTCTCTTCAATGATAGTATTGGTTTTGGTATACGAGCAAATATCAGAGGCAAGAGTTTTAATAGGCAAATGTACTTTGGAGAAACGTGGCTCGGAACAGGGCGAGATTTCATGTGTGTGCATGTTAAATTATACAGGGATATATCTTGAATTCACTAGCCATTGATCCCTTGTTTGCATTATGGCATATATGGGTTATTTTCTTCTTTTCTATATCTGCGGGCTTTAGATAATATTTTTCACGCATTTCCTCTTCGATGGATGAATTGGATGGAAGGATAAATGATTAAAAATACCTAAATAAAACTAAATAACCAATAATTAAATTTAAGAGGTAAGTAATATAGGAGTTGTAGTTTATTATAAATTAAATGTAACTTATCCACTATTTCAAGTTGCTTGAATCTGCTTTAGTTGGGTTAAGTGTACCTTTGACATTCTCGAGTATTCTAAAGTTCTGTAAAATTATCTTAAGACATGTTGGGTTAATCTGCCGATTGGTAGTTCCCTGTGCTGTGGATCCCACATCACGCACTCTGCTTTCCGCTAGTAACACTCACTATTGCACAACCTACCACAGAAAATGCGAAACCACTCATCACAGTCCCGTTGAATTTGCCAGCGGTGTGAAAGAAATAGCATAAATTATTTTATGGTTCTTTCTAATGGTTTTACATCTTCAGTATAACATAAAATATCTTTGATCCATTCTGTGCAAAAAGATAGTATTTTCTTATAAATTATGTTCAAATCTTATTTTAATAGTTGATAACTAATTTAAACAAACTCAATAGTACAAAATGCACATTAAAGCATGTGTACAGGAGAAATGTCAGTAAGTAGTAAACATATCAGCTTAAAAGAGTCCAACATATGACAACCATGGTGATAATCCTTTAAATCAAATCAAGACAGAATCGTTGGATGAGCCGCTCCGAAGTGTTCAATCGACGAGGCAACAACAACTAATATCCTATATTCATGCCAAGCTTGCCTAATATCTTTTCAGAACCAATTGTAAGACATGAATTTGCTGTTTTGGCAAGTGAGCAACCATGTAAGATATGAATTTGCTGGTTTGATTACAGTGATAGAAATCCTTGTAATTTCTTTTCTGTTTTATTTTGTTTTACTGTCATCTTAATGTATTGGCGTTAATATCTACTATGAGGTCTGAGATTGTATCATTGCGACATGTGTACCATATATGTTAATAACAAGAATAGTTAACAGCTTTACGTGAAAATGGAAATCCGACTTTTTGTTTCATGTCATGCAACGTATAGTGCCTGTAGTGTTCGTAATCAATATTAAGCTCGGCAAGTGACGGAAAATGATTCAAATCATGGAGAAGGTAGTTCCAGCAATGATTCTCCACAAAGATCCCTAGTGGTAACGAAGTTCAAACACTAAATTGAGTACACAGCATGGACATAGATCAGACGAGTCTCTACTAACTGTTCCATATATAGAACAGTGTCTAACATGAAAGGTAACTCAAGCTACTGCTCTTATTTTTACATACATAGGCATACACTCAGTTGGCTGCTGGAAGTTTGTAGGGTGGATTATGAGAGGAACTTGGTGACATCTTTTAAGCGGTTGGAGGTTTCAACTTTCGCGGTGGCTTCTCTCCCTTTCCCTTGGGAGGTTTGTCAGCTGGGAATGGTTTCTCTTCATTGCCGAGGGTGGTTGGTGGCTTGTGTTTCGGAGGTGGCTTCTTTCCCTTGTGATGTTTGCCATCCACACTCGGTGAGTCTTCTTCAACTGAAGAGAACTCCAGCAAATGACGTCCAGGTTGATCCTCGTGTGGTGGCTTGTGCTTCGGTGGAGGCTTCTCTCCCTCACCTTTAGGAGGCTTGTCACCTGGCGTCTGTGGCTTGTGCCCTGGGAATGGTTCCTCTTCCTTGGCGAGGGTGGTTGGTGGCTTGCGTTTTGGCGGTGGCTTTTTTCCCTTGTGTGGTTTGCCATCCAAACTTGGTGAGTTTTCTTCAAGCGAAGAGGACTCCAGCAAGTGGCGCCCAGGTTGATCCTCGTGAGGTGGCTTGTGCTTCGGTGGAGGCTTCTCTCCCTCACCCTTAGGAGGCTTGTCACCTGGCGTCGGTGGCTTGTGCCCTGGGAATGGTTCCTCTTCCTTGGCGAGGGTGGTTGGTGGCTTGCGTTTTGGCGGTGGCTTTTTTCCCTTGCGTGGTTTGCCATCCAAACTTGGTGAGTTTTCTTCAAGCGAAGAGGACTCCAGCAAGTGGCGCCCAGGTTGATCCTCGTGAGGTGGCTTGTGCTTCGGTGGAGGCTTCTCTCCCTCACCCTTAGGAGGTTTGTCACCTGGAGTTGGTGGCTTGTGCCCTGGGAATGGTTCCTCTTCCTTGGCGAGGGTGGTTGGTGGCTTGCGTTTTGGCGGTGGCTTTTTTCCCTTGTGTGGTTTGCCATCCAAACTTGGTGAGTTTTCTTCAAGCGAAGAGGACTCCAGCAAGTGGCGCCCAGGTTGATCCTCGTGAGGTGGCTTGTGCTTCGGTGGAGGCTTCTCTCCCTCACCCTTAGGAGGTTTGTCACCTGGAGTTGGTGGCTTGTGCCCTGGGAATGGTTCCTCTTCCTTGGCGAGGGTGGTTGGTGGCTTGTGTTTCGGCGGTTGCTTATGAACTGGAGGTTCTCTGTGTTTGGAAGTCTCATGGTGGTCAGCTACTGAGGCAGTGCAGAGAAGCACCACCCCAAGTAGCAACATTAGACAGTAATTGGTACTCATCTTTGGTCACTCGATGGTTCAAAACAGCAGGACCTCTTGGCCTTTTATAAGGCTTCAGAGCTTCTTACGTCATGTCATACATCACTACGCATTTGGGATCTTTTGTAGTAGGGTATAGATGACACTTATTATATGTTTCCATCTTGAATTTTTTCGAGGGAAGGGGGTCCAATGGGGGTCCTCCTCAGTTCAAAAGTTTGACAACCTCCCCAAGGTTGTTCCCGGTGAAGGCCAGGGAGATGTAATCACTCTAGCTCTTCCCTGCGCTACCAAGATCTAAATGCGTGAACTCAGGGAATCAGATTGAAACTAGAAGCTAAGTTCTTCAATATTCTGCGCGTGAAATTTTTATAATAGTTAGTTAACATGTACATAGTCCACATCAAGGCGCCTAAGTAGGATGTCTTAGCGAAAAACACAAAAAATACTATATTCTTTCTTTTTTCAACCCGGAGAAAAAAGGGACTTCAATCTGCTGGCAATAAGCTCATATTGTGAGCTATCATCTCTCTTTCATTGCATGGAATATTTGCAGTGCTACATTACGGTCGTCTAATCCATACATGTCGGCATGATAAATGAATAGTTTAAGCCTCTTTCGATGAACTTAGCAGAGTCGCACATGGTAATTGTCCCTTTCCCACCTAGACTGGGCACTCCCACGTTTATTAGAAGTCTATTTTAATTGAACTGCAGTGGCCACCATCAGCTGTGCTCAGTGAAGTCCGTGTGAAAACCTTCAGTGGTCCCTTTGATTTTGTTAAATCTAGGGGACCCGACATTAGTCTTTACGGTGCCGTGTGAAATGTGGAGGAAGTATATGGAAAAGATAAGTGTGATGTCTTATTCTTTCAGAAATGGAAGTGTGAACCGTTGAAGCCAGAAGCACAAGGATCATATGGCTTGCTGGAATTACTGTGTTGGGCTCAAGGGCGACGAGGCATGATTTTATGACCACTAAAAAGTAACCAGTTCAGTCCAAAGCGCCCAAGATTTACTTTGTTACGATAGTTTCTCTTGTCAGGACAGGAGGAAGAGCCACTTCGTTTGTGCAAGCGAGTTGATGCCTAATCAATAGCGTTGCCAACAGTCGTGACTCATTACAAGATAGTTCCCAAACGAAATGATGCATGAATGAAGTGTCTAAGAGGCCGGATTGGTGATTCAGTACTGTTAAGTGGCTCCTTGGTTGAGAACGGTTATAAAAGTTTCTCAGAGTCACTTTTGGTATACCAGGGTAACAAAATGGATGATTCGCCCATTGGTTGACGTCCTTAAAGTCAGGATCGTGTAAACCTATGTATGAACACACTGTCACATCCGCCACGAAAGACAACTACTCTTACGTCGGAGCCTAGAAATAAGTCCACAGATTTGAATTCTGGGGACGGTGGTAGGGTCTTTTATGAATTGCCCCTATCATAATCCCGTGGGTGCTAATATCGAAATATAACCCTTTCCTAATGTAACAATCCCAAAGTTCACATGGAGCGTTGAATATAATTTGATGCACGTAATTGGGAACTACAATGACATGGTACACAAATGAGGATGCTACTTCGTCAAAAAATAGATTTTTTTTTTCCTTTTTTTTCTTTTTCTTTCTAAGAGTGTGACCATTAACCAACAAAGTGTCTTGTTTTTATGTATTTCTTTCCTAGGTCCTTACTATAAAATGTATTCTACCCAACAAATGATAGTTATTTACTAGGTAAATTATCAATATCATCTTCAGTTGATTTAGCTTTCATTTGTCAATATCATCTTCGGTTGATTTAACTTTCGTTTGTCAATATCAACTTCGATCAATTTAACTTTCGTTTGTCAATATCATCTTCAGTTGATTTAACTTTCGTTGTGTTTAAGTGATTCTTCTTCTTCTTGGGTTGATTTAACTTTCGTTTGTCAATAACATCTTGGGTTGATTTAACTTTCATTGTGTTTAAGTGATTCTTCTTCTCACTAGTGTGATATCATACAAGAGGTAGTAATAGACCTAGAGTAATTTGCAACAACTTTATTATAGAAAGAAAAACCGTATGAACCAAAACGTTGGTGCCAAAGAGAGAAACCATAAGTAGCAATGGCGATGAGAGCTAAAGGCAGTGAAAGGCCCTACCAGGAGAGACAATAGAGGCCTTGATTATTGATGCCATGCACATACTGGCGTAAGCGCCAAGGGCCACCTTAACCCTAAGAGCATGACTTTCTCTAATAGCACTCAAAGAATTTGTCCTCTTTGCAGCTATCAGCCGAAAAACCTGTTACACTTTGTGGAGTGCAGAACAGAGTAACAAAAGACAATGGAGGAAGTTTACATTTAGGACACGAACTGAACATGTGATGGCTCATGGCCATTCATTCAAGCGCTTAGCTTCAAAGCATCCAAAGAGTTTGTAACATTGAAAAAATACTACAGATTTGTAAAAGAAGAAAACATAGAAATTACAGTGGAAGCACTTACAAGTTTACAGCAAATGCTCTTGTGGTTTAAGACCAAGAGCTTCTCTCTCCAAAGGGCTACATTGCTCCTCTACTTTTCAATTTTCCTTGCCTTGCACTCTTTTCTCATATATCTTGATCTGCCAAGCAACCATACCCTACGTTTCACCTTTCAATCATTCAAGACAGATTTAATCTCATCCATTAGATTGCTTGCTGACATTACTTCATCTAAACCATACACTTTTAACCATATTAATCTGACAAAACCAGAGATAATTCGGCAACGTATCAACATCGTTTGATTCAAATTCAAACTCTGTATTGTGTTTGTAAATACTCAGTAACATCAATTAATTGATTAATAAAGTGTGTGTACAAAATCCCAAACTTCTCAGTTTTTTACCGAAGTTTTCCGACCATCGTCCCATTGAGTTTTCCCGATTACAATGTTGGCTCACAAACAAAGAATGAACTAAAACTACGAGACAGAATGAGGCAGAAAGGTTTATAGAAATTCAAATGGGCCAATGTCGCAGTTTGTCTTTGTAGTGACTTCTGCACTACTTGGATGTTTGTCAAATGGGCTTGGTGACTTATATTCCGCGAATGCCTTCTTCCTTTGGAGGCTCATCGAGTTGCTTTGGTGTCCTGCGTTATGGGAGTGGCTCCTATATAGGTGGG
Organism: Casuarina cunninghamiana; assembly: GCA_028551485.1. Classification (NCBI taxonomy): domain Eukaryota; kingdom Viridiplantae; phylum Streptophyta; class Magnoliopsida; order Fagales; family Casuarinaceae; genus Casuarina; species Casuarina cunninghamiana. The sequence continues at coordinate 11,322,584 of CM052369.1, read as the reverse complement.
TTTTTTGCGGTCATCGGCAAGGGATGAAGTAAGGAGGAGCACCTCTCCCAAAACCCAACACTAACAAATACTTGGAAGACATTGTTGGAGGGCTCACCAATTGAATTCGGTCTCATTTCCCACTCTTTGTTGTAAGATAATTGTTTCCCCCTCCCGTCTTTGGTTTAAGAGGGGGAAAGGAACCGCGGGGGCGGAGGGGGGTGGGGGTAGTTGTGGAACTGCGGGGCCTCGACAAAAGGAATGGTTCAAGTAAGCTCCATAACAGACTACATTTTTACTATCTCTTTGCCTTAACTAAGTGACCTAAATCCATCATGTGGGAACTCAGTGTCGGCCATGGTTATGATAAAAGTGGTGTATACTAAAAGCTACCTCTTTCCCTGATAGCCAACAACCGCGATGGGTCCATTTTGACCCTAGCGAATTGAAAATAGGATTATGGCTGAAGTTGCACATGGATCAGAAGTTGTTAAGATGCAATAAACTCTTCGGCTCTTAGATGAAAAAATAAGGATTTTTGGGCTTAATATAATTGCTCTAAAAATATGTCATTAATTCACTATATCTCTATTTATGTGACTTTCGGTGATAAGATAATCAAAAGATTTATTGTAAACCAAGAATGTTTATAGATTCTAATGTATTTGGTTTGTTTCAATTTACATTTAGAGATATAGTGAATTAATAAACTAAATAGGTTTATTATACTTAAACATCAGATAATAAATAAATTAAGAAGTTCTGTCATCACATAGCAAATTGAAAATAGTTAAGATACAATAAACTCTTCAGCTTTTAGATGACAAAATAAGGATTTTTGGGCTCAACATAATTGCTCTAAAAATATGTCACTAATTCACTATATCTCTATTTGTGTGGCTTTTGGTGATAAGATAATTGAAAGATTTATTGTAAACTATGAATGTTTATAAATCTTAATGCATGTGGTTTGTTTTAATTCATATATAAAGATATAGTGAATTAATAAACTAAATAAGGTTACTATACCTAAACATAAGATAATAAATAAATTAGGAAGTTCTATTATTACATAGTGAATTGAAAATAGGATTATGTCTGAAGTTGCAAATAGATCAGTAGTTGTTAAGATGCAATAAACTCTTCGGCTCTTAGACGACAAAATAAGGATTTTTGGGCTCAACATAATTGCTCTAAAAATATGTCATTGTCTATTTGTGGTCCTAATTGTGTACAAGTGTATCGACCATATAAGCTACAGGGTTTCGTCATTCCCCACGAAGGGTTGTGACCCTTGACAAATACTTGAGAGAGGAGAATAGTCGCATCTGATAATGGTATACCCAAAATAATCTGCTCTTCACATTTTATTACTGGAAACTCCTTTTAAACTATGATTATGCTTACAAAGGTTCAGAATTTAAAAACCAAAGAAACTAGCATTAACGTGAGATTGGATTAATTCCGTTAAAATCGGCATACTCGTTAAATGGTGACGGAGCACAGCCGCCTAAGAGTGTGGAGTCGGTGGAAGAAGACAAGAGACCGTGAATGAGTAGAGCAGCCAGTAACGACTGGGTCACTGGGGTCCCGAGTCATGTTGAAAACCACGGACTTGAAATGATAGGCGGGACCAACTTGGATTGACTAACAAGAAATCCGACAAATACGTGGTGCATGGGAAATACTCGCGTGAGATATTCTCATAAGGACCATGGAAGGGTGTAGAATAATTCCATGAAAAGACTTGATAAATCCACCGTTCTTCCACGACTGCGAAACCTACTGCAAGGAAAGACGCTGGATGACGTCATATGGATAATGCACGAAGTAGCTAAGGAGGCACATGCATGACTATCAAAGCTGATTCACCATCAAAATGTGGATGCGGAGTCTCGAGCAGATGGTTGTCGTGATATTTGAGCAAAGTGTTAAAAGTCTTAAAGTTTAACATAAAAGAATAAATTAATATTAAATATTATTTAAAAATTATATATTTTGAAATTTTATTCTAATTCTTTTATATATTGAATATGTTCAAATAGTTCAAATAGTTCATAGTTAAATGGGAGTTAAGATTAATTATTCCAAACTCTAATACTATGTAACAAAGTTCAATACTTAACTCAAAGTTAACTTGTAAGTAAATAAGAATAAACTTACACTTAAACATTATTTAAAAATCTCATATCTTTTCGTTTTGATTGCCAAGAATGCCAAAGGACACTCAAATTTAAGGACTCAAGTATGGCTGGCAAGGAGAAGACCACAAAGACGTTTTCATAATAAAACAGTATTTTCGAGAAGGTGGAAAGATCGGAGAAAAGAGGTAAAGATATGAAAGATTCGGTTTTAGAGGCTGATATTCACCATGTCGACAAAGTAGTTGTAGGCAATGAAGTGTGCCACAAAATAAAGTAGTAGGTGAGACATGAGAGACAAAAAGGTAACTGCTAAAGGTTTTTTTAGTGGCTGAGATAATTGTAAGTACAAAAAGGAATGACATGTAGTACCATGTTGTCGTCACCTAAGGCATATGTGCATCATGCATTTTTTTCCTACATACGAAGAACAGCGTCTCTTCCAAGTGAATTATGATATTTCCTGGGGAGCCAAAAAAAAAAAAAAAAAAACGGAGAAGAAGAAAATGAAAGCATGCTCGTTTCTCATTTGTAAATATTCCATCAGTTTTATGCGACCAGTGGCAAACCAAAAGGCGGGCTGAACCTCTCGATAATGTTCTCTGGAATAACTCAGGCGTCCACAATATGTTTTCTTAAGCGCATGAAGTCCCTTGTTTTAATGTTACTATAGGTTCGCAAATCGCTAAAGCATTGGTTTGCTTTCAGGAGTGCAACCAACATTTGGCTCTTCGGTCGGGGATTTTTCTATCCGTTTATAGCTCATATGACTCAGAGAAACAGCCGGCTTTCGAACGTTTGGTGCGTTACAAATTCTTATATATGTAGAAATTATATTATCTTGTATCTCCTTTTCGTTTCAAGTAGTATCTTTCCGCAATCATCTCCACTACGGCGAAAATATTATAATATTCCTTTAGGACTTACTTCTGATTTGGCGCTTCAGAACGTGAGTATTGTTAATTCTTTGTACCATCAATTTCCTCCTAGTAATTTTTGTGTTAAACTAGGCTTTTTATAAGACAAAATTTACCACCAGAGAAGAAGATATGATATTGGACACGGAAGTTCAATAGAAGAACCCCGAACCACATGCATAGATATCATTCAAAGATAACCAAGGAAGTTTTACACAAGAGAGAATGTAGGGCATGTCCTTGCTTACAAGCTACAAGACGAGTGCGCCACTACAATGAGCACAATAGCTTGAACGTTGCCAACTGATAGTTTAGTACTTGTAGCAGCAACTGATATACCATAAACACTAACCGATAGCCAGAGAATAGTATCAGTAGCAGCTCTTATTATTATATACATGTACTAATATTATTCTATGCACTTAGTTGGATAGTGGAGGTTTGCGGGGTGGCTTGTGGCGCTCGCCATCCAAGGTTGACGTCTCCTCCTCCACCGCCGTAGTAGGAGGCTTGTGTTTTGGCGGTGGCTTGTAGGGTTTGCCATCCAAGGTTGACGTCTCCTCCTCCACCGCCGTAGTAGGAGGCTTGTGTTTTGGCGGTGGCTTGTAGGGTTTGCCATCCAAGGTTGACGTCTCCTCCTCCACAACTGCAGTAGGAGGCTTATGTTTTGGGGGTGGTTTTTTGGGTGGTTTGCCATCCAAGGTGGACGTCTCCTCCTCCGCGGCTGCTGTAGGAGGCTTATGTTTTGGGGGTGGTTTTTTGGGTGGTTTACCATCCAAGGTGGACGTCTTCTCCTCCGCCGCTTCAGTAGGAGGCTTATGTTTTGGGGGTGGCTTGTGGGGTTTGCCATCTAGGGTTGATATCTCCTCCTGGGAGAACTCCTCGGGAGGTGGTTTGTGTTTTGGGGGCGGCTTGTAGGGTTTGCCATTCAAGGCTGATGTCTTCTCTTCTAGGGAGGAGTCCTCCTCAGTTGGAGGCTTGTGTGGAGGTTTGTGGCGACGAAAGTCATCGTCAGCATTGGAGTAAGTGGTGAGAAGCACCACTCCAAGCAACAATACGAGCAAGAATTTAGCAGACATTTTGAGCAGTTGGGTTATGATGAAGCAAACTGGAACAATTTGGTGGCCTTTTATAATGGGCAGGGCCCTATGACCTCAAGCCACGTATTTCATTTAACTTTTGTCCGTAGGCTGTGGAATCATAACGAGAACCATGTGTGCTTTGGATTCCCTATGTTGAAAAGTTGCACTATAAGCAGAGGTTGCACCTGGGGAAGGTATTTTGATGAAGTTTATTTTACTTTGTCCATAGGCTGTGGTCCTTTAAATCTCACTGAAAGTTGAGAAGTTGGACTATAAGCTGAAGTTGTACCTGGGGCAGGTATCTTGATGAAGTTATTCACGTCTAGGTCTTTTTGCTCGATCCAATCCCGTCTATATTTCCTCTTAAAACTTTCTCTGCAGTTGTCTTCCTTTTCCCACTTGCATAAAGATCATAACGGGTTATGTAGATGTAACAAATGGCACACTAACGAAGAAACCAACAAAAACGAAAACTGTAGAATGTTATATGACTGACTGAGATCGATTGGTAAGAGAAACCAATGAAAGCGTGCAAGCACTCTCAGCAGTCACATAAGATTGTACGGTTTACCTTAGTTTTATTCATATATCGGTTCATGTCAATTGGAAAGTATCTAAAAACAAATTGTTAAAAAGAAGAGATATTATTTTATATAAAAAATTTAAGACTGATATATTATGAATATAAAATATATTCTTATGCTATTTTTAATACTTCTCTTTACAATAACATAAGGAAAATTGTTTTACATGAACTCAATTCATGAGTAATAAGGTATCACCCATTATAAACTAGAGTTCTATATTACGATAAACAGGTTTATTATTTATTTAAAACTGATATTTGAATAAAAATGATATCCTTACATATAAAGAGGACTTAAAATCAAGATATAAACGATACATAATGGACACTCAAGTTAATTTTTATAATATCTATTTAGCAAGTGGTAGTGTTTAGTATATGCGAATAAAAAAGATTGAAGTCGCTCTCTCCTTTTTGACACTTACTCAGCTCAGTACACCTAAAGCATCTTTCTTGTATCACGGATCTCTCTTCCTACTAACTTTTGAAATTAAAAAGAGAAAAGTAGTTGTCAAGGTGGCTATCCTAAGTGGGAAACGGAGAAATGTCGTCGTAAAATAACTTCTGGAGGCCACAAACCCAGGCCACGATGATTGAGAGACACGCATGCCAATGAATTTAATCCAAAAATCGGGAAAAGGGGGCGGCAGTGGGACTGGAAAACAACCCTATTAAACGTGGCTGCAATTATGCTTATCGACATAGTGATTGGAGTTTAGATTTCCGCCCACTTTAGTACGATTATGCACCAAGGTCGCCACATGTAAAGAACCGACTACTGAGATCGGAGCCGTTTTTGACCTGCTCTCTCCGCAGTTGTTTAAGATCCAACCATAGCAAGTCATTTATCTTCCTCGGAAATGCTAGTCGTATTGCAGTAATGGGATATGAGAAACTCGAGAAAGGTACTTGATTTGCTGAGTTGAATACATTCCACCAGCTAGACCATTGGGTGTCGTTTGTGGTATGATCGAGAGACTTTTGCGACCACTCTTTGAAGCTTCTATTGAAGGATTTTGGCATGAAGTGAATATTTCTCTGAGCATTTATTTTCTTATAAATGGTATGGATCTATCTACCTATAAAGTTATCAGTAGTCGCAAAAATTAAAGGACAATTTGAATAGGCCATCATTTAAAATTACAACATAATGATCATACCTTTTCAAACCCATATAGTTATTTTCTGATCAAACCCATATCAAATTAATTAGATTATTTAACCTTTAGTCTTTAGACATGATGTTAGGGTAATAGAAACATCATGTATAAGTGTTATGAAAGCAAAAAATGGAATTTGAAATTCCTCATGAATATGTTTTTCTGTGTTTATTTATGGAAGTCGGTAAAGTAGGGGGATTGTGAAGAATCTAAGAAAGAGACGATCGTTTAACTTTTTCATGAAATTTTTTGAAATGTTATGGGCATCCACCATCACGTAATTCATGTAGTAGATAGAGCAAATGCCTCTCCAAACGTTCCCATATTGCTATTGAGTATAAGTATGAGCTCCCTATGAAGATGTGATCCTTGAACTCGTCTAATGTGTGGCATAGGTAATATTTCTTATCTCTAGATACCTCAAAAAATTGAAGTCTATCCTTTATCACTAGCCGATCCTTCATAACAAGTCTAGTAATATCGATCTTGAGAATTTGCATACTAATCTACTTTAGTACCTTGATGAGTAATATTTTTTCAAGCAGAGTTAATTGAATGCCTTCCATCAATTGAAGCGGTCTACACTAGCTTTTTTTTTTTTTTTTTAATCATTGTATTAGGCTTAATCAAATTATTGATATTGCTTGCAATTGTATACCATGAAAATCCCATGTTTATAGCTAAATGTGACTCTCCATTCCAAATTAGCACTGCTACCTTTGCATCCTTTTAGGCATTCCAAAAATGAAAATAGCTTGTTATCTAATTTTGTTGGTTACGGAACCTCCCGGTTACCAAAAGTCATTCCGCATAAAGTTTTTCAAACTTTGTATGTAATGAGATCCTTTTTCCTTCTTCCTTTTTGTAAACACTCTCGGACGAAAACTCAATTGTGACTTTTAACGACGCCAAAAGTCGCTTCTTTCACGTTGGCCAAAGATAATATAAACTTTCAGCTTATTTCAAAACGTCATGCGATCCTGCTGGAAGACAATCAACTCCGAGAATCACATCATGCTTTCTGGAAAATTAGAGCTACCATATCGAAAAGATTGACCCTAGAAACGAGCGGCAGTCTGGAGGTAAATTGTTAGGTACAACCGCGCGCTGGTGTTTCCCCGTCTTTGTTATTTACTTCAGATGTGGGGCTGGGGATAGGCTTGGTTCCTGTCTATGTAAGAACATGCCAGAATCATATAATGCCATGTGTGTCAAAATAAGATGTATTGGAGCGGTGGTATTGTGCGGTTGAACAGGAAGCAAGCCTGCACTCGATGGGATCAGAAAGGGAACGAGCTCATTTATTTTATACTACCATTTGGTGGAACCCAACGCGCGTGCGCACAGATCCGCAAAAGATGGGAAGAAAACCCAAATCAAAGTGGGGTCGACAAGCGTACGTACCGAAATATCTTAAAGCATTTAAAGTTATCTGGTGAAACACCTGCTCTTTCATTAAAGATGTTTGGATGACAGCCGCCTTCGTGGAAGATTATCATGTCGGCAGATTTTAAAGGTAGATGCCAAGCACTAGATCTAAATCCAAATGATGAACTTGATAGATATCAGTTTCATGTGAGATCTGGCCTTTAAAAGCAACTAGATTTCTTCGATTGTGCAGTGCTGGAAAAGCATCGACGAATTTCTGGAGAAGTCGACATGATTTGCACCCCACATTTTGACTAATTTATGTTGTATGCTTCCTTGAAAAGATCTTCCTGCACTTAAAATCAGAGAAATGTTAGGGTATATATTTGAATGGATAATGACCTCAAATAGTTAAGTATCCAACTTCCTGTTGCAAGAATTGCCGAAACTAGAACGATTGCTTTTTCCTTCGTGCAGCCAAACCACCCTAAAAGTACGTTTTAGATCCCGGGTGAAACTAACAAAGCGAGCAACATTATACAAACTTTTAATTTATTTTCACCCGATCCTAAATAAGAGTTTGTGATTGTTCTGGTTCTTGGTTTTTGAAAGATACTAGCAATGAGCTTGTAAAATCTATAAACAAATCATTTCGTCAGAGATTACGCTGTGCTCGTGCTATGCAAAAGATCAAGGAAGAAAGAGTTAGGCGAACAATAGAATTTCTTCATTTCAGGAACTATTTAGTAATAAACGACAGCGAGATTCAAACCAATTGCCAGCCACATTCCCAGAAAAGGTTTATAGTCGTCATTTCTCGGCGCATTCTGGGAAGAATCTCGGCAGATGATTGACAAAGCGAAATTAGGGTTTAGATAGCAACCAAAATTCACTGCACCAACAGAAGCAAATGGAAGCATAACACTTCCTCAATTAACCCGTTGAACTGGGCGCGTGGATTCCTACATCTTTTTGTTTATTCTTTTTCTTGTTTTAGCTTTCTGCACTGCATAGTCGTAGCTTTTTTTTTTTTTTTTTTGGTTAAATCGTTATTAGGTCTTTCCTTGGAACAATTAGAGTATTTTTGTTGCAATAAAAAAATAAGGCGCTTTTTTAGAAAAACAGATTGAAGAAGGAAGCTGTTTGGATATCTGATTCATTAGAGCACTCAGTAGAAATATTCCCAAAGCATATTCTGTAGCTTAGTGTCAAGCGGGACCCTAGGACACTTTTCCAAATCCCTCTCTTCTAACATCAATGATTTGTTCTTACTCCTTATCCCAGACTAACCCGAGTAGCCTACAAGACAGAGTCCCCCCATTCCACGCAACATAGACTTTGATACTCGTCGACAAAAAGGATCAATTCGTCTTTTGAACTCCACAGGATTGGCATTGTCTGAAGAGGGAATGCACTAGAAAATCAGCTAAGAAAAGTGCCACTTGCACATACTGTGTGCTAACAGTTCGTGCATACAGATCATTCTCCACTCAAGTTTCTACAATCGGGTAACAGATTTGACAATGAAGATGTAGACAAGATACATGCAAAAACTATGGAAAGAGTACATGGTTGTTTACTAAAAGTTGGTTTCCCAAATTTTGAATATAACAAAATCAAGTAGAAAACCCTTAGACACGCTTATTATAAACAAATGACAGTACTTCTTAAAGAGTTCATTTGACTAGTATTGAGCGAGTATAGTGGAGGAAGCATTTGTGTTCTAAGTCAACAAAACGGTGGAGCCAAAAGTTCGGAGACATTTGTAGTTTATTGCGAATTGAATTGAATTGATATGATTTATTTATTTACTTATTTTGCCTCAATGTTCAGCACATTGAAATTGCTTTACTTGAACCATATCAACATTCCTAATCTTGGACCCAATAACAACCTACTTGCAATTGATTAGATAATGGGAAAACATCCTTTTATGAAAAAGGATTTATTAATCTTGTTGATATGACACGTACAATTGAACACAGAATATCTCAAGAAATTAAGAAATTCCTCAGAGATACCATAACAAAAGCAAACCCCAATTCTAGAAAAGGATGATTCAATTTCAATGATGAAACTATACAATTGATTCTAAATTTATAGGAAACATTTGACTATACAAGAATGGAAACATAAATCCCAAGACAATCAATTCTACAAATTTATGGAAGGAAATTTAGGATTGTTGAGAATCTAGAAAGAATTCAAAAGTTCCCCCAAATTCTCTATTGACTTGGTTGGTGGCTTAGTAGAATTTTCTATGGATTTCTTGGAGAGATCCCATGTATTTGTGCTCAAAACAGAAGTTTTTCAGTGACAAGATTCCAACCAAGTGCATCAGGGATAGTCATGACTTTTAAGGAGAAAGATGGTGCACCATTGTTGCAATGTGTAGGGCTAACATGGCTAGGGTTTGCCACATATCATGCCACCTTTATTGAGAACCTGATTCTAGTGCCACATGGTAATGATGTGGCAATGTTGACATGGTATAGTGACATAGATTTTAATATCTCCTTGGAAGCTAATGGGTCACAATGAACCATCAGCTTGTTTTGAAGTGTAGAAAAGCAAAAGGATAATAGTTCTTTGGTGAAAATCTTTGTTAGTTGATCAAAAATGGATATCAAATGAATATGGAGTCAGTGAGTTTTGATGCATTCCTATATGAAGTGAAAATTGATTTCCACATGTTTAGTGCAAGCATGAAAATGGGACTTGTCAAGAGGAACATGGCATAGAGGTTGTCACACTAAAGAGTAGGCAATGTGGTTAACAGATAACAGAGATCACAAAGTAGAGCTTTAATCCAAATGAGCTTCATAGCAGTGTCAACAAGGCTTTTAAATTTTTCTTTAGTGCAAAAGTGTGCAACAATTTTCTATTTGCAAGAACAACATGATATGAGATTAGAGTCAAGATAGATGCAAAATTCACCAGTGGAGCATTGATCATCATGGTCACTAGCCCAGCCTACATCAAAGTATGCATGGAGTTATGTGGAGGAAGATTTGGTGACGTTGATGCCATAATAGATAGTATGTACAGAAAACCTTAGTCTGCATTTGACAAAAGTCTAATAAGTGGTGGTAGGAGCATGCATGTATTGGCAGGTAGTATTAACAGCACAAGCGATGTCTGGTCATGTGAAAGTAAGATATTAAAGTGCACCAACAATACTTTAATATTGTGTGAGATCCATAAAAGGCTCACCATCATGAATAAATAGAGGGTATTTAGTGGGGGAATGAAAACTCCATGAGCATTACTCATTTTTTCATGTTGGATGACATCTTGGGCAAATTTGACTTGATGAAGTAAAAGACCATCATTAGTTAATAGCGTTTCAATGCCAAGGAAGCAGTGAAGATCACATCTTTGATATCAAATTCTTTTTGCAACTGCTCCCAAATATGATTAATTGGAGCATTTGGAGTCCCACTAAAAATCATTTCATCCATGTATACTGAGATAATTCTTTGTAGAACTATATGAGATGTTGATTCTATGTTCTTGGGGCTTGTTTTAAGCCATAAAGGGACCATTTTGAATGGTAGATATAATAGGGATGTTAAGGATCTATGAATCCTTGAGGTTGTTGCATGAACATTTCTTTGTTAGTTCTTATATAGGAAGACATTCTTGACATCAAGTTGTTCAATGGTCTAGCCTTTGCTATAAGCAAGGAAAAGTAGAGTCCTAGTAGTGATAAGTTTGACAACCGGACTAAATGTTTTAGTGTAATTAATAGCAAGGCATCAATGAAATCATTTAGCAACTAAATAGGCTTTGTAGCATTCAAGGATCCCATTATAGCACAATTTAATTTTATATGTCCATTTGCACCTGTGGGAACAATATTTGTAGGAGGAGGCACAAGTTCCCATGTTTGATTTTTAATTAAGGTAATGTATTCTTATACTATGGCTTTGTCCCAATTAGTAAAGGAAAACTCTCACTAAAACAAGAGGGTTCCTTATAAGGGTAAGATGTCGTAGTTAAGATATAGGTGTGTTGTCAGGTCAATGTTTGCCTTGTGAAAGTATCACCCTTGAGACAAGTAATGTTTGTGAAATTTTAAATACAAATGAATATGTTGAACAAGTAATGTAATAGTGAGAAAATGTATTATCTCATAGAGATTAATGAATGCTAGACTAATTAAATATTAACAATGAATTAAATCTAAAAGTTATCTAGCAAATCAAAATATTTGATAATAGATTAAAAGTGATCTTCTTTAAAAAAACATTTCACAATTAAAAACAACTAAATTTAAATAAATAGATTCAATTCAAGAAATATGTTAAAGCATCCAATTTCACTATAACTATTAAATATGCATTTCGATAGTTTATACTTGTAAGAATGATAATACCTATGTGATAGTGGAACTTCCATCTTTATTTATTATCCTATGTCTAGGTATAGTAAACCTACTCCATTTATTAATTCACTATATCTCTATGCGAATTGAAATAAATAAATTATATTAGGATTTATGAACCTTTCTAGTTTACAATAGATCTTTTAATTATCTTATCATTAAAAGCCACACAAATAATATGGCATATGTCTATCCATTTTTAATTTATGGTTATATATTATAAGAAGTAATTGCATATCATCTCCTTTTAGTCTCAAATATACAAATCAAATCATTTAAGTGATAGTTAATCACATAAAAGCATTAAACATAATAATATATGACTCAAATAAATATCATCTCTTTCAAAACATAGTAACCATGAAAATCATACTTTTATAATTAGGCTACACCATAGCTCTAATACAAAAAATTTAGAATATAATATAATAACAATCCAAAATAATGATAAAAATTAAACAAAACATCTTAAATGAAAAACAAGAAAGTTGTCACCACACTATCTTCTTTTCAAGAATTTTTTACAAACTCCTATAAATGAAAGCAAAATTAAGAATTGTATAAAGTTCAGGTAAGCTATCATGCCTTTCCTTTTTTCTTTTTCTTTTTTTTCTTTGGTTTTCATTTTTCTCTTAGTGCTAACAGCACTTTTTTTTCTGTCTTTTTTTTTTCTCCCTTTGTGCGGTGCCCCCTACAAATCATATTTATCTCTTTCTTTATATTGTCTAGTGTGGCATGCCTTACTTTTCTCTCTCTGGGCAATGCATGCTTCTCCTGTTTTTCCTTTTTTTTCCCCTTATTTTGTCCTCTTGTGCCCTTCTTATTTGTCTTCTTGCGTCTTTCTTTTCCTACACGCTACCTCTCTCCTTGGGCTATCTTTTGTTTTACATTCTTGTAATTTTTTTTTCTTTTCTTATGCTCTTTTAATGTTTCCTATATAAAAAATAAAAATTTAAGTAAAAAAAAGTTAAAATTTTGTCCCACAATAATGCATTATTTGTTGCTTAAAATAGTCAAAATAATTCTATAAAAATAAAGTTATCAAGTAGTCATTGAATGAGTAAAAGGAGTAGGGGGCAACGATGGTAAAGGTTATGCCATTGTAGTATTATTAAATGCTGAAGGAGAATGGTAAAGGCCATGGGATTAGATAAACATGGTTCTACAAATGAACTAGTGGCCTCGATGTTGTAGGAAAAGACAATTAAAGTGAAATATATGAGGCATTAGTTGAGAGGGTTCTTGCAAAGGATATGTAAGAAATGGAAAATTTGACTCATTAAAGATGGTGTTGGCAACAATGAAGAACCGATTGGTTTGGAGGCATAGATAGTGATAGCCTTTGTAGCCTAGGGGATATCCTATAACAACATAGGTGTGTGAACAAAGTTCTAACTTGTGTTTGTTATATGGTTTTAAGTAAGGATAAACAAGATAACCAAAAACTCAAAGGTGAGAGATAGTGGAATGATGACTACATAATAAGTCCCAGGGAGATTTTTTTTCAATTACTGGGCTTGCAAGCCTATTAATAATGTGAACTATAGTCTCAAAGGCAGAGTCTCAATAGTGAAATGGGACATGGGCTTGATTAAGGAGAGAGCCTAGTTTCAACAATATGGTGATGTTTTTGCTTTGCATATCCATTTTGGAATGGAGTTTATGGTTTGGATATGTGTTGTTATATAACTAATTTAGATAATAAGGCAGTCATAGCTTAGATGTGAATTCGGAGGCACCATCGCATTGAATGAATTTTATTTGCAATTACATTGGTTTTCAATAAGGAGTAAAAAGTTCTCACAAATAGAAATAAATTGAGTATGTGATTGGAATGTGTAAATCCAAGTAAACTTTGAAAAATTGTCTATAAAGGAAATATAATATTTATTGCTTGACTAGGATAATAATGGGGCAAGTCCCCAAATATCAAAATATATCAGTTCTAGCAAACCCTGAGAAATAAACTATTGGAAAATAAGGGTTTTGTTGTGACAAAATCTATTTGTGAATTATTTCTTGAAAAATATTTTTCATATGTGTAAAAGAAAATCATAGGAAGTAAAATGTGTACAAATTGTAATATCAATTCATGATATTATAAAATAGTTAGGTTCCTACACTTCTTTTATAAAACATCTTTATGAAGTGACCTTGAGAAATATCTTATATGGGTGATTTTTTTAATAAATAAATAGTAATAAAATATATTTGAAGATATTCAAAGAAAAATGATACTTGCTCTTATGTACTTATAGGTACACATTAAAAGAAAAGGGGGGCAAAGATCATATTACAAGGTGATCATATAAGGCTAAACCGAGCTACACTAATTTGCTGGACTAAGCTGCACTAGCCTAAGCTGCACTAATTTGCTGGACCGAGCTGGACTGGCCCGAGTTCCATTGGCTTGCTAGATCAAGCTACATTGGCCTGCTAAGCCACATTACGAAGTATTGCCCAAGCCCAAGTGTTGAAACAAAATGATACGCTATTGTTTCACTTAATGTTAAGAACAAAGAGCTCTTAATTGAGCAAATAGCCGAAAAGCCCTAAGCCCCTTTTGCCAACTCGCTCTCTCGTCTCTCTCTGTTGCCAACAGTCTAACAAGAATATTTTTGAGGTGATCGATCTGTCAAGATGGCCATTTGTTGCATTAATCATTTTCTCTATTGTTGCACGATGGAGATTATGTCAAATCTCAATGGGAAAAGCTTAATGGGAAGTTTAGGTTTGAACCGAAGCATTAGAAAGCTAGAAGTCTTTGAATCCTATATAATAAGGTGTTCTTTTGAGGTTCGGGTTGATTCTTTTGGAGAAATATACATCTTACTTAGAGAAGAATAGAGTTTATGCTTAAAACCTATAAAAAAATCTTAAATCCGATTAATCTGTTCATCAAACTGTGAAGCTATTCTATATCTTTGGTGATATTCCTTCAAACTAATATTCTTATAGATATTTACTATTAGATTAAGTTATTTATATGGTGATGGAGCTTTGATTATCATATGCACATAAACTTCTTTGTAAATCTGAAACCCTAACTTTGTGAAAATTGGGGGTTTCATGATTAAAGCTTGAATTGAGTTTGTTTATCTTTAATTAGCTTTTTAAGAAGCATTATTCCTCACTCACATTACACATTTGAGGATTTACTTGATGTACTAAGGTTGGCTCAACCTAAACTTTGTAACTGTGGATAAATTGACTTCTTGTTGAGAAGTTATGGAGTGTAAGAAAGGAATTCTTCTAGCTTGAAGTAAAGTAGACTTCAACTTGTTGAGTTAAAGGAGAAGAGGGTAGACGTAGGGCTCAAGGATTAAGTGCTGAACCACCGTGATAAATTTAGTGTTTTTCTTTCCTTTACTTGCTCGGATTTGGCTTACTGATTGTTAATAACTATTTAGCCTTTGACTTGATATTAACTTGCTATCTTATTCGTGGGTTAGTTTGTCATCCAATTGATGACAGCTTGCTGTTTGTGACTAATTAGTGTGTCAATTGCTTGCTATAATTGTGTGATTTGTATAAGCTCCTAAAACTGGTTAAAGAAAACAAAAATTGTGGCTAGTTCTTAGCTTAACCAATTCAACCCCCTTCTTGTTAAGCTATAAAACCTAATAATTGGTATCAAGAACTAGGTTCTCTAATTAAAAGGATTAACATCCTAGAGTAGATCCATACTGTGGCTTCTGACAAAGGTTTAATTGTTACAGGGTTTAACAAACCTCCATTATTTGATGGCATTAATTTTAAACATTGGAAACAATTAATGCAAGTCTTTGTAATAAGCTAAAATACAGAAGCTTGGCAAGTAATCAAAAAGGGTATAGTCTTACTTGTGATTGATGAATGGACTAAAAATGAAGCTAAACTAATGGGGTTGAATGCTAAGTCTATGAATATGATCTATAATGGTCGTAAAGCACATGAGTTTAACAAAGTGTCCTCCTGCCTCACTCGTAAGGAGATTTGTGATAAACTATAAGTCATCTATGAAGAAACCAAAAAGATAAAGTCCTTTAAAGTTACTATGCTTACACATGATTATGAATTGTTTCTTATGAAAGATTTTGAAACTATTAGTGACATGTTTGGTAGATTTACTGAGATTATTTCTTAACTTAAATTATTAGCAAAAACTTACACAAATGAGGAAATGGTGAGAAAAATTTTAGTATCCCTACCCGAGAGTTAGGATCCTAAGAAGATGGCCACAAAAGAGGCTCATGACCTAGATGTGCTGACCTTAGATGACTTGCTAGGTTCCCTTAAAACTCATGAAATGCAACTTGTGAGAAAAGAGAAAGAGAAAGAAAATAAAAGATCACTTGCACTTAAAGTAGAAGTTGAAAAGGTTGAAGAGGAAGAATCAGAAAATGATAAAGTAGCTCTTATAGCTAGGAGATTTAAGAAGTTTCTAAGAAAAGGATTAAGTAGAAAGATATGACAAACTAGGAGAAAATAAGCAAATGAACCAAGGGAAAATGTGTGCTATAAATGTAGAAAATCGGGACATATGAAAGTTGATTGTCCAGTGATCAAGAAGAGGAACAACAAGAACAAAAAGAAAGTTATGCTTGCTACCTAGGATGATAAGAAACTCAAGAAGAAGTTGCAAATCTATGCCTAACCGCAACAGCAACTCTTGAGGGAGAAAATATTGAGGTAACCAATTATAAATAGTCTCTTCATATAAACACTGGTTTAGAAACTACCTTCTCAAACTTAGTTGAGTATGCAAACAAATTAAAAAATAAATAGAGAAAGCTAAAAGCTAAAAATAAATCTAAAAAACATAAAATCTTGATTCTTGTACATGCTAATCAAAGTGTTCTAACTACTGTACATGATAAACAAAGCATATTAGCTATTGCATTTAGAGATGAAACTGAACAGAAAAACACTTCAATCTCGATGCATGATAACATTAGCATCCTTGCTAATGTATATATGAAGTATGATGCATATACGAGTGATATAAATGAAAAACACAATATATACGAATATATGAACATAGAAACAGAAACTTCTTATGGTAGTAGTTTATGCTTTGATGTTGAAATACATGTTGATAATAACTCTTATGTACATGTCAATAATCTTAAAAGTAGAGTTCTTGAGCTAGAGAAAGAAAATAGTGATTTAAAGTTAAAACATGATGCTAATAACTTACTGTTAGAAAAATACTCAAAAGAAAGTGTTATGTTAGATAAGATTTTAAATTCTCAAAGAGGTATATATGATAAAGCCAAACTAGGATACAAATCAAATAACAATTCAAAATCATTTACTCACTTTTTTAAAGAAAAAGAATATTCAATTCTATTGCATTATAGTAAATGTTCTTTTTCCAATTATGTTGGTCATATTTTGATAAATGTCCCATTAGACTTAGAAAGACTTACAAAGTAAAGAAACTTTGGTTGCCTAAGAATGCCAAAAGTCTAAGTCTAACTAACACTCTTGGACCTAAAATAAAAAAGGTACCAAGCACTTCAACAATCAAATTTGTTTCTACAAGTTTTGAATGCACAAGTGAAAGACAAAAAGCTTAAAAACATGTGGATTTTGGACAGTGGTTGCTCTCAGCACATGACTAGGATGAGAGAGCTTTTCTCAACACTTGAGTTGAGAAATGGAGGTATAGTGTCTTTTAGAGATAACTCCAAAGGAAGGATAAAAGGAATGGGAACCATAGGTAACTCAAACACCCTACTTATATCTGAGGTTTTGTTTGTAGATGAATTAAAATTTAATCTACTTAGCATAAGTCAATTATGTAATAAAGGATTCAAGATAAAATTTGGAAAAGGGAATTGTCTTGTTGAGCAAATTGAGCATGATATGAAGATTTTTGGAAATAGAAAAGATAACATCTATATGCTTGATTTGAGTGAATTAAATGTTGAACAAAAATGCCTTGTTGTGAATAAAAATGTGGATGCTTGGTTGTGGCATACAAAGCTAGGACATGCAGGTCTAGGCTTAATAGAAAGGTTATATAAGTATAACTTAGTTAAAGGTCTTCCATCTTTAGAATTTAACCATGACAGATTGTGTGAAGCATGCATTAAGGGTAAACATACACAAAACAACTTCAAATTGAAGTCTATAGTGAATATATCTAGACCATTAGAGATATTACACATGGATCTTTTCAGTCCTATGGGAACAACTTTGAATGGTAAATATTTTGTCCTAGTCATCATAGATGACTATTCTAGATTCACATGGACATATTTACTTGCTAGAAAGGATGAGGCATTTGAGAAGTTGCTGAATTTTGTTAAATGGTTCAAAATGAAAAAGATTTCTTAATTTTAAAAATAAGAACTGATCATGGTGGTGAATTTGAAAACCCATTCTTTGAAAAGTTTTGTTTAGAAAATGGCATTTTACATAATTTTTCAGCACCTAGAACACCATAACAAAATAATGTTGTTGAAAGAAAAAATAGAACTCTTCAAGAAATGGTTAAGACCATGATGTGTGAATATAATCTTCCTAACCATTTTTGGGAAAAAGCTATAAGTACAACCTGTTATATTTCAAATTGTGCTATTTTAAAACTGACTTTAAAAAAGACATCTTTTGAACTATTCTTTGAAAGAAAACCAAACATTTCTTATTTCCATGTTTTTGGTAGTAAATGTTTTGTTTTAAAACATGGAAAAGAATCACTTGGAAATTTTGATTCCAAAAGTGATGAAGCAATCTTTCTTGGATACTCTTATACAAGTAAGGCATATATGTTGTTCAATAAACAAACTCTAGTTGTAGAAAAGTCAATTCATGTTAGGTTTGAAGATAATTGTCAAGGTTCTTTAGAAATCAAAGAAAACATTAGCTCTAAAAGTATTCCAAATAGGGCTGAAGTTGAGGAGGAGGTTAAGACTAGGGATCCTTCCTTCCCTAGAGTAAAAGGTGAAGTAGATCAGGACCATATCATAGGAGATCCTAATGTTAGAGTTAGTACAAGGACCTGGTTCACAACACTTGTGAACATTAAGCCTTTCTATCCCAAGTAAAGCTAACGAAAGTAGATAAGGCTATTAAGGATGAAAACTGGTTTCTTGCTATGAAAGAAGAATTAAACCAGTTTGAGAGAAGCAAGGTTTGGAATCTAGTTCCTAGACCAAATGATCATCCAGTTATAAGCACAAAATGGGTATTTAGAAATAAACTAGATGAAAATGGTATCATTACTAGGAATAAGGCTAGACTAGTAGCACAATGATATAGTCAAGAAGAAGGAATTCATTATGATGAAACATTTGTACCATTAGCTAAGTTAGAAGCAATTAGAATCTTGCTTGCCTTTGCTTGTTGTGTAAACTTTACCTTGTTTCAAATGGATGTGAAAAGTGCATTCTTAAATAGTATTGTAAAGGAGAAGGTGTATGTTAAACAACCACCTAGTTTTGAAGATCCAATTCATCCAAACCATGTTTTTAAACTCTCAAAAGCTTTATATGGTTTAAAGCAAGCTCCACAGGCATGGTATGATAAACTAAGTACCTTCTTAATTGATAATAGTTGTTAATGAACAACTTGCTCTATCCCTATTTGGACAACTTCATGGTGGTCTATTTGGACAACATAGTAGTGTACAACAACTTTTTAGAGGAGCATGTCAAGAACTTGAAGGTACAATTCAAGGTGTTGCAGGAGAACAAGTTGTACATAAAAAAGGAAAAATGTTCCTTTGCATGTGAAGAAGTAGAGTTTCTCGAGCTTGTCATCACCAAAGGAACTTTGTAGATGGATAAGCCCAAGGTGAAGGTGATTTAGGGATGGGAAGCTCCCTTGTAGGTAACAAAATTGAGATCCTTCCTTAGCTTAATCAATTACTACAAAAGCTTCATTGTAGGGTTTTCGACAAAAGCCACACCCTTGATAGAGTTGTTAAAGAAGTCTAAGACTTGAGATTGGACAGAAGCATGTCAAAAAGCTTTTAGAGACTTAAAGGTTGTTATGACAGAGGAACCGGTGTTGGTGTTACTAGATTTCTTCAAAACATTCGAGGTACATTCGGATGCTTTTGATTATGCTATTGGAGGTGTACTCATGTAGGATAGACATCTCATTGCTTTCAAAAGTTAGAAGTTGAATGAAGCAGAGCACAAGTATATAGTCTAGGAGAAGGAAATGATGGCCATAGTTTGTTGCCCAAGGACTTGGTGTCACTACTTACTTGGCTCATGGTTCTTGATCCAAATAAATAATATGGCCATGAGTTACTTTCAAACTCAAAAGAACTTGTCTCCAAAGCAAGATAGGTGGTAGGACCTTCTTGCTAAGTTTAACTACTTAATGGAGTACAAGCTAGGAAGAATAAACGTGGTTGCTGATGCCCTTAGTCGCAAAGTAAAACTGGCCTCTATGAGTGTAGTTGTAGGAGACATACTGTAGCTCATATGAAAAGGAATGTCTTATGATTTGGTAGCCAAATAGTTGGAGCAACTGGTAAAAAAAGGCAAAACAAAGCAGTTTTAGATGGAGGACAAGCTACTCTACATGAAGAAAATACACTTATACATGCCTAAATGGGAGAATCTCCATCGTAAACTCATCCAGGAGTGCCATGATAGCAAGTGGGCAAGGCATCTTGGACAACAAAGGATAAAAGTTCTTATGGAAGCCTTACACTTCTAGCTATTGGGTTTTATGGCTTAATAAGAAGGGGGGGTTGAATTGTTCTTGTACCGAAAACTATGCTTTTGTTTAAATAAATAATTCAATCAATAATTCAGCAATTTATATGATAATAAGTAATCAGACAGAATTATTTAAGCAAGTAAAGAGTAAGAGAATCAACACCTAATTTACCATGGTGGTTCGACACTCTATTTTAGAGTCCTACATCCACCCTTTTCTCCTTCAATCCAACCGATTGAAGTCACCTTTACTCAACCTGATTAGGAGAATACGTTCTCCCTAATCCAAATAATTCCTTCTCAAAGGAATTATCAAGTCCGAATACAAATTATGATCAAAAGATCATATACAATAGCAAATCCCCAAATAATGTGTTAGTTTATGGGATATTGTTAATCAGAGGAGCTATTCAAACATATATATCAAGATACAAAGCTCCTATCACGAAATCCTCAATTTGAAGAAATTAGGGTTTCGGATTTTCCTCAAAATTTATATGCAGAAAATGTTTATAAGTGAAATCAGCACATAAATAATGTTATACAAGCTATGATTAAAGATATAATCGAAGATCAAAGCAAATAATCGAATATCACCAAACCCTTGTGAATCACCAAATGATGAACAAACTCGAATCAAATGGTAAGTGAGCTTAATAGACTTTCTTCACAAAGAGAATGCTTCAAATAGATGTCAATCATCAAGAGAAAATCTTCACACACACATCTCCTTTAAATAGAAGCAGATCTAGGGCATTTTTTTGAATCAAACCTGAACCATGGCCTCCTTCCCGTTAGGAATAGTAGGCTATCTATCAAATCAGCCTCATATTAGCCTTCAGATTCGAAATTTGACCGTTCTGACAGCCCGTCTCCTCCAGATTCCTCCCGTTGAGGTTTCGGCATTTGAGAGAAGCAGAGACAGCATCGGGGACAAGTGAAGTGGCCAGTGGCTAGGGCAAGCTCATCGAAGGATAAAAGCCTCTTATGTGCTTCCTTAAGTGAGACGACATCGTGGCCAAAAGACTTCACGGATGGTTAAGACGACACCGTAACAAGGAGGCTCCACTAATGATCAAGACGACACCGTAACAAGGAGGCTCCATTGATGATCAAGACGACATCGTAACAAGGAGCGGGATCGGGCTGACGTGAGCTTGGGCTGCACCATATCGTCTCAGTCCAGCAGCAAGGGTCCAGTCCAGTGATGACATATCTAGCAAATATACACAGTCCAATATCAACAAGGTCCAAAAATATGATCTTTTACAAAGTTCATATTTTGGTGTATTGCATATATTGACTTTGAACTAATATCAAGATAGAGTTAATGTCCTTCATGGTCCTACAATTACATTAAACCAAGTATCATATTCCTAAAATAAAATATAATCAAATATAACCAAATATATTATATTTCTTAAGGAAATATTCAAATAATCAATATATTCAAATATTCAAATATTTGAATATATGTCACAAGAACTTTAAGAATATATTTTATGAGGAAATGTAGGAACCCGGTTACTTTATAATATCATTAATTGATATTATAATTTGTACACCTTTTACTTCCTATAGTTTGTCTTTTTGCACATTTAGAAAAACATATTTTAAGAATTGATATTTACCAGAAAATATTTTCAGTCACAACAAAACCCTATTTTCCAACAATCTCCCCCTTTTTGATGATGACAAAATATTTCAATAGTATTGCACATGTCATCAAATATCAATCATGTTTTTCAAGAGAACACAACTTATCATTGCAGCATATTGATCATCATACAGTTAGAGTTGCAAATAGTTACTGCATATGATCGTAAGCAAGTCCTATACATGTGTCTAGCAGATTTCAAAATTTATCATAGAACATGGAATTTTCAAGCAGGGGTGAAATGTATATGTATCCCACATTATGCACTGATATAGTCAAAAATGAGATTTCACATGTGCACTATTCTCTCCCCCTTTTTGTCATAAGCAAAAAGAACGATTGTGCAAGTAAGCAAGACAGACGACAGCAGAAAAAATGAGCAGGCAGCAACCGAATAGAGATAAGAGTGGGGTACTAACCGGATTCTATAAGAGTGAAAGTAGAGCTGCTCCCCCTCAAACCGAGTAGTTTGAAAAACAGTAAAAGAATAGAGAGATAGCAGTAATAAACAGTTCAAAGATTTCCAGGAAGTAACATTCCAAGTTCTCATCTATCCTTTAATAAAGGTTTGGTTAAGATATTAGCAATTTGCTGATCAATGCTCACAAATTCAAGTACAACATCACCTTTCTGAACATGATCCTGAATGAAATGATGTCTAATTTCTATGTGCTTTGTTTTAGAGTGCTGGATAGGATTCTTAGTGAGATTTATTGCACTTGTGTTATCACATTTTAGTGGAACTCTATGTGATAAGATGCCATAATCCTCTAACTGCTGTTTCATCTATAAGATTTCAACACAACTACTAGCAGCAGCAATATATTCGGCTTCAGTGGAAGAGAGAGCTACACAGTTTTGTTTCTTGGAGTGCCAAGAAATAAGCATATTTCCGAGATAGTGACATCCACCACTCATACTCTTCCTATCTAGTTTGCATCCAGCATAATCAGAATCACTAAATGCATGCAAATCTAGAGTGGTGTCTCTAGGATACCAGATTCCTAGGGAAATCGTGTCTCTGAGGTATCTAAATATTCTTTTAACAGCAACTAGGTGCTGTTCCTTAGGATTAGATTGATACCTAGCACATAGACACACACTAAACATGATATCCGGTCTAGATGCAGTCAAGTATAGCAAAGAACCAATCATGCCACGATACAATTTAGTGTCTACACTAATTCCATCTTCATCATTAGATAATGATAAAGAAGTGCTCATTGGTGTGTTCATTGGTTTGGAATCATGCATCTTGTATTTCTTGAGCAATTCATTTGTGTATTTTGTTTGACTTATAAAAGTCCCTTTATTGGTTTGTTTGATTTGCAATCCAAGAAAGTATGTTAATTCACCCATCATACTCATTTTAAATTCACTTTGCATGCATGCAGCAAATTCTTCACATAGTTTAGAATTAGTATAACCAAACACAATATCATCAACATATATTTGAACAATTAAAATTTCCTTTTCTTTGTTCTTTATAAATAATGTGTTGTCCACTTTTCCTTTTCTGAAATCATGATTAATTAAGAATGAACTTAATTTATCATACCAAGCCCGTGGAACTTGTTTCAAACCATATAAAGCTTTTGATAATTTAAAGACATAATTTGAATAAATTGGATCTTCAAATCTGGGTGGTTGTTTAACATATACTTCTTCCTTTATAATACCATTCAAAAATGCACTCTTGACATCCATTTGAAATAAGGTAAAGTTCATACTGCAAGCAAATGCAAATAATATTTGAATTGCTTCCAATCTAGCTACAAGTGCAAATGTTTCATCATAGTCAATCCCTTCTTCTTGACTATATCCTTGTGCCACTAATCTAGCCTTATTCCTAGTAATAGTACCGTTTTCATCTAGTTTATTCCTGAAAACCCATTTTGTACCTATGACCGGATGATCCTTTGGTCTAGGAACTAGATTCCAGACCTTGCTTCTTTCAAACTGGTTCAATTCTTCTTGCATAGCAAGAAGCCAATGTTCATTTTCAAGAGCCTCATCTACTTTCTTTGGCTCTACTTGAGATAAAAAGGCTTGATGTTCACATGTGTTGTGAACCCGAGACCTTGTGCTTACTCTAACATTTGGATCACCTATGATGTGATCGTGATCTACTTCATTTCTAACTCTAGGGAAGGAAGGTTCTCTAGTTTCATACTCCCCCTTAACTTCAGCCTTAATTGGATGACTTTTATTTTCATTTTTCTCTTCGGTTTCTAAAATGTCGTGACAATCATCCTCAAACTTAACATGAATTGATTCTTCTACAACTAATGTTCGTTTGTTGAATACTCTATATGCTTTACTTGTATGAGAATATCCAAGAAATATTCTTTCATCACTCTTGGAATCAAATTTCCCAAGTGATTCTTTTCCATGATTCAAAACAAAACATTTACTTCCAAAAACATGAAAATATGAAATGTTTGGTTTTCTTTCAAAGAATAATTCAAAGGGTGTCTTTTTCAAAATAGGTCTTATTAAGGCACGATTTGAAATATAACAAGCTGTGTTTACAGCTTCTCCCTAAAAATATTTAGGAAGATTATATTCACACATCATGGTTCTAGCCATTTCTTGAAGAGTTCTATTTTTCCTTTCAACAACACCATTTTGTTGTGGTGTTCTAGAGCTAAAAAATTGTGTGAAATACCATTTCCTAAACAAAAATTTTCAAAAAGTTGGTTTTCAAATTCACCACCATGATCAGTTCTTATATTTATAATTGAAAAGCCATTTTCATTTTGAATCATTTTACAGAATTCAGCAAACTTTTCAAATGCCTCATCTTTCCTAGCAAGCATGTATGTCCATGTGAATCTAGAATAGTCATCTATAATGACTAAGACATAATGTTTACCATTTAATGTTGCTGTTCTCATAGGACTAAAAAGGTCCATGTGCAGTATTTCTAATCGTCTAGATGTACTTACCATAAGCTTCGACTTGAAGTTACTTTGTGTGTGTGATAACTCTATTTTATATAGAGTTATTTTGATTATTTTAGATAATATTTAATATTATTTTTATTAGATTATATGTGTATTTAATTGTATTTGTATATTTTGTGTCATTTTATGCAACAAACCCAAAACGGAAGAAAACAGAAGAAAAAGAAGTAGAAAATCATGAAAAAGGAATGAAAAAGAAAACAAGCAATGCATATGGAAGTCTAGGAAAGAGTGAAGAAGTTTGAATGAATTATAAAGACAAAAGAAGAAAAGTCAAACAAAGTGGAAAAAACGTGGAAAAAACGTGGAAAACACGTGGGACCGTGAAAGAAGAGAAGAGAGAATTATCACGCGGGACACAGGGAGAGACCAGAGAGCAGCGTGCGGGACCAAAGGAGAGAGAAAAAAGTCAGAGAAAACAAAGAAAAAAAGGGAAAACGGTCGTGCGACAGCCGACCAATTCTCCCTGGTGGTGGAACCCAGAACTTGGTCCAAGAATATGGGTGTGTGGAATGTGCAAACGCCGTCCATCTCTCGTTCTCCGGTCAAGTTTTGAGCAAAATCACCATTCGGCATCACTCCGACGAAGAAGCACCATTATCCAGCCAAATTTGAGACCAGATCAGCAAGGAAGGACCGTATCCAGCCATTAACGGGGATTTTCAGTCAGTCTGCAGCTGATTTGCAGCGTTTTGTGCGGTGGTTTTCGGTGAGATGCGGTGGGGGGCCAAGTGAAGAAATTGTTAGATCTACGCTATTCGACCGCGAATTAGCTCAAGATCTTGGCAAATCGGCACTCCTGGCATCCTGATCTACACTTCTAGAAGTTTTGGTGAAGACCGGCGGCGGACGTCGGCGGAGCGTGGCGGTGGACAGCAGCGCGTGTCACCAGCGCGTGACGACACGTGCAGAAGCGCATGACTTCGCGTGTGTTGCTCGTTTCCTTCCATTTTTTATACAGAATCTCTTCAACCCCCTGATGTGCAGATTTGTGCAACTTATTTTATGATTTGAAGACATTTTTTGTGACAGTTTTTTAGTTTGTTCTAATCTAGATGCTTTGTGTAATTTGTTGTATTAATTCTGTTTATGCTAGTATGATGAACTAAAGTACTTTGGCTAGAGCTAAGATGTAGCCTAGTTAGGATGTTATGAGTTCCTTAGGTGACATATTATGCAAGACAATATATTTATGTGAGTTGTATGTTATTATCTTTAATTTGATTGAGTGATTAATCATTAATTGATCAATCTGATGTGCATATTTGAGACCAACAGGAGAGAATATGCAAATGCATCCTATAATATACAACCATAAAACAAATGTGGGTAGACATATGCCATGTTGATTTTAATGCTCTTAGCTTATTTAATTCATATAAGTCTAACTCACAGTGAATTAATAAGCTAAGTAGGTTCGCTATACCTAGACATAAGATAGTGAATAAATTAGGAAATTCTGCCATCTCATAAATATCATTGTTCTTGCAAGCATTAAATTATTGGAATTCATATCTACTAACTATGGTGAAATTAGAGGCTCTAGCATACTTAGCATATTTAATCTACTTTTTGGAAGTCAATTGCTTTAGTAATCTTTCAATTTAGAACATCTTTTCATGATATCTTGCTAGATAAATTATAGGATCAATTCACCACTAGTAATTAGTCAAGTTGATAACATTAATCCCTGTAGGACGATACTCTTATTCATCACTATATTACTTGTTCGACATGTACACTTGCATGTAGAATTTCACTAAACAGTGTGTTTGCCTTTAATGCATGCTTGACATATTCTATCATTGTTGAATTCTAAAGATGGAAGACCTTTTACTAAATTGTATTTACACAGTTTTTCTATAAATCCTAGACCCACATGTCTTAGCCTTCTATGCCACAACCAAGCATCAATATTTCTATTTACAACCAAACATGTTTGTCCAACATTCATCTTGCTCAAATCAAGCACATAAATATTGTCTTTCCTTTTTCCAACAGTTTTATGTTCGGCATACTCAACAAGACAACTTTCTTTTCCAAATTTTATTTTGAATCCTTTATCACACAACTGACTTATGCTAAGTAAGTTAAATTTTAGTTCATCTACAAGTAACACTTCATATATGAGTAGGGTATCAGAGTTACCTATTGTTCCCACTCCTCTTATTCTTCCTTTGGAGTTATCTCCAAAAGATACCGTACCTCCATTTTTCAACTCAAGTGTTGAGAAGAGCTCCTTCATCCCAGTCATGTGTCAAGAACATCCGCTGTCCAGAATCCACATGTTCTTGAGCTTTTTGTTCCTTATTTGTGCACTCATATCCTGAAGAAACAAATTTGATCGTTGAAGTGCTTGGTACCTTTTTTACTTTGGGTCCATGAGTGTTAGTTCGACTTAGATTTCTGTCATTCTTAGGCAACCAAAGTTTCTTTACTTTGTAAGCCTTTCTAAGTCTTATGGGACATTTATCAAAATTATGACCAAAATAATTGCAGAAAGAGCATTTATTTTCATGCAGCGGAATTGAACATTCTTTTTCCTTAAAGAAATGAGTGAATGAGTGAATGATTTTGATTTATCATTCAATTTATACCCTAGTCCCGCCTTATCATATATACCTCTTTGAGAATTTAGAATTCTATCTAACATGCAACTACCATTTGTAAATTTCTTTAACAGCAAGTTACTTGCATTAAGTTTTGATTTCAAGTCACAGTTTTATTTTTCCAGTTCACGAACTCTATTCTTAAGATTTTCAGCACATACATGTAAATCTGCATGTATTTTAATATCAGAGGATGCGCTGACACTACAGAAAGTTTCTGTTCCTATTTGCATGTTTTTAGATTTTCCTTGTTTTTCATACATATCATTAATACAAGCATCATATTTCATATATGCATTAGTAGAAATAACAATGTCATCATTCAAGGAAATCAAGGCATTTTTCTTTTCAGCTTCATCTCTACATGCAGTAAGTTTTGTGCTTTGTTTATCAATAAAATCAATTTTTTGTACAGAAGTCAACTGTTCCTGTTTTTCATATTTATTTTTTGCTTTTAACTTTCTGTATTTATCTTTTAATTTATTTGTATATTCAACTAAGTCAGAAAATGCAGTTTCTAATCCAAAATTTATTTAAAGAAACAGTTCAGAATCGTTTACCTCATTATTTTCTTCCTCAAGAGTTACTGTTGCGGTTAGGCATAGATGTGCAACCTCTTCTTGAGTTTCTTCATCTAATGAGGAGTTCTCATCATCCTAGGCAGCAATCATTGCCTTTTTTTTGTTCTTGCTGTTTCTCTTCTTCATCATCGGACAATCAATCTTGATATGTCCTGGTTTCCTGCATTCATAGCACACATTCTCCCTAGGTTCATTTAATTCTTTTCTCCTATTTTGTCCTATGTTTTTATTTAAGCCTCTTCTTAGAAATTTTCTAAATCTTCTAGCTATAAGAGCTACTTCATCATTTTCTGACTCTTCCTTTTCAACCTATTCAATTTCTACTTTAAGTGCAAGTGATCTCCTATTTTCCTTTTCTTTCTCTCTTCTCATAAGCTGCATTTCATGAGTCTTAAGAGAACTTAGCAAATCATCTAAGGTCAGCACCTCTAGGTCATGAGCTTCTTCTATAGCCATCTTTTTAGGATCCCAACTCTCAGGTAGGGATACTAACATTTTTCTTACCATTTCCTCATTTGTATAGGTTTTTCCTAGCAATTTAAGTTCAGAAATAATTTCAGTGAATCTACCAAACATATCACTAATAGTTTCAGAATCTTTCATAACAAATAATTCATAGTCATGTGTAAGCATATTAACTTTAGAAGACTTTACATTTTTAGTTCCTTCATAGATAACTTCTAACTTATTCCAAATTTCTTTACCAGTGGTGCAAGAGGACACTTTGTTAAACTCATATGCTCTAAGACCACTATAGATCATATTCATGGACTTAGCATTTAACCCCATTACTTTAGCTTCATTTTTTGACCATTCATCAGTTTCGGGTAATGTAATACCCTTCCTAATTACTTGCCAAGCTTTTGGATCTTGGCCTATTATGAAGACTTGCATTAATTGTTTCCAATGCCTAAAATTAATGCCATCAAACAAGGGAGGTTTATTAAACCTTGTAATAGCTAACCCATTGTCAGAAGCCATAATGTGGATCTACTCTAGGATGTTAGTCCTTTTAATCAGATAACCTGGCTTTGATACCAATTGTTGGGTTTTATGGCTTAACAAGAAGGGGGGGTTGAATTGTTCTTGTACCGAAAACTATGCTTTTGTTTAAATAAATAATTCAATCAATAATTCAGCAATTTATATGATAATAAGTAATCAAATAGAATTATTTAAGCAAGTAAAGAGTAAAAGAATCAACACCCAATTTACCACGGTGGTTCGGCACTCTATCTTAGAGTCCTACGTCCACCGTCTTCTCTTTCAATCCAACCGATTGAAGTCACCTTTACTCAACCTGATTAGGAAAATATGTTCTCCCTAATCCAAATAATTCATTCTCAAAGGAATTATCAAGTCCGAATACAAATTATGATCAAAAGATCATATACAATAGCAAATCCCCAAATAATATGTTAGGTTATGGGATATTATTAATCAGAGGAGCTATTCAAATATATATATCAAGATACAAAGCTCCTATCATGAAATCCCCAATTTGAAGAAATTAGGGTTTCGGATTTTCCTCAAAATTTATGTGCAGAAAATGTTTATAAGTGAAATCAGCATATAAATAATGGTATAAGCTATGATTGAAGATATAATCGAAGATCAAAGTAGATAATCGAAGATCAAAGTAGATAATCGAATATCACCGAACCCTTGTGAATCACCGAATGATGAACAAACTCGAATCAAATGGTAAGTGAGCTTAATAGACTTTCTTCACAAAGAGAACGCTTCAAATAGATGTCAATCATCAAGAGAAAATCTTCACGCACACATCTCCTTTAAATAGAAGCAAATCTAGGGCCTTTTTTTGAATCAAACCTGAACCATAGCCTTCTTCCCATTACGAATAGTAGCCTCATATTAGCCTTCAAATTCTAAATCCGACCGTTTTGACAGCCCGTCTCCTCCAAATTCCTCCCGTTGAGGTTTCGGCGTTTGAGAGAAGAAAAGACAGCATCGGGGATGAGTGCAGTGGCTAGTGGCTAGGGCAAGCTCGTCGAAGGATAAAAGCCTCTTATGTGCTTCCTTAAGTGAGATGACGTCGTGGCCAAAAGACTTCACAGATGGTTAAGATGACACCATAACAAAGAGGCTCCACTGATGATCAAGACGACACCATAACAAGGAGGCTCCACTGATGATCAAGACGACATCGTAACAAGGAGCGAGATCAGGCTGACGTGAGCTTGGGCCACACCATATCGTCTCAATCCAACAGCAAGGGTCCAATCCAATGATGACATATCCAGCAGATATACACGGTCTAATATCAACAAGGTCCAAAAATATGATCTTTTACAAAGTTCATATTTTGGTGTATTGCATATATTGACTTTGAACTAATATCAAGATAGAGTTAATGTCCTTCATGTTCCTACAATTACATTAAACCAAGTATCATATTCCTAAAATAAAATATAATCAAATATATTATATTTCTTAAGGAAATATTCAAATAATCAATATATTCAAATATTCAAATATTTGAATATATGTCACAAGAACTTTAAGAATATATTTTATGAGGAAATGTAGGAACCCGGTTACTTTATAATATCATTAATTGATATTATAATTTGTACACCTTTTACTTCCTATAGTTTTTCTTTTTGCACATTTAGAAAAAACATATTTTAAGAATTGATATTTACCAGAAAATATTTTCAGTCACAACAAAACCCTATTTTCCAACACTGGCCTAGTATGCAAGATGAAATAAAATTATTTGTGAAAACATGTCTTATGTGCCAACAAGATAAATCAAAGCAAATAACTCCTAGTAGATTATTGGAACCTTTATAGATCCCAAGTTGTCCATAGGAGGGTGTCTCCATGGACTTTATCATTAGGTTACTGAAGCTTGATGGCTGCAAATCAATCTTGGTGGTGATTGACCAACTTTCAAAGTATGCGACCTTCATACCAGCCCATGTGGAATGCTTTGTGGAAGTCACAACATAATTATTCTTTAAGCATGTGGTGAAGTTTTGGGGGTTACCTCAAAACATTATCACTAATAGAGATTCATTGTTCACATGCCAGTTATGGAGGGAATTATTGGAATTGTTGGGTTTAGAATTAAGATTTTCCATAAGCTTTCATCCTTAGATAGTAGACAAACAGAAAAGTAAATAGCTTGGTAGAGTTGTATCTAAGGCATTTTGTGAGTGAAAACCATAAGGATTGGGTAAAGCTAATGGATGTAGCCCAATTCTCTTATAACCTCTAACAAAGTGAATCAACAAATAAAAGTTTGTTTGAAATGGTGACAGGGTAACAATTGTTGACCCTTCTAGCTTTGGAAGCAAAACACTCAGGACAATGCCTAGGTGCCTACGATATGGTGAAGTTTGGGCAAAAGAATGTAGATGTAGTCAAATCATATCTTAACAAAGCTATAAAGAGGATGAAGAAATGGGTTGATTAGAAGAGAAAGCCAGTTGAGTATAATATTAAGGATTAGGTCATGGTGAAATTCCTTCTTCATCAATATAAAGTTTACCATCCCTTTCATAAAGGATTGGTTCACAAATATGTCAGTCTATTTGAAGTAGTGGGAAAAGTTAGAAAGGTGGCCTACTGGCTAGACCTACCAACTCACCTCAAAATTCATATTGTATTCCCTGTTAATATGATAAAGCCCTTCCATAAGGATGTGGAGGATGATAAACAAAGTCATTGAGGGCCCCTCCAACGATGATGACTTCCTTTTAGAGGGAGGCCAAGGCAATCTTGGCTAATCGCATTTTTCAGAAAAAGAGAGTTCATCCGCAATGATAGTTTCTAATTAAATGGAAAGGATTACTAAATAGTGAAGTAATGTGGGAGTTCAAGGATGACCTCTAATAGTTCAGAGGTCTCATCAACCATTACTTAAAGGCAACAAGGGCATGGCCGAATTTAGGTGGGGGGAATATTCTAGACTGATAGTACGGGCCAATGGACTAAGCTGTGCAATACGAGTCAAACCTTCATGTTCTAGACTAGTAGTATGGGCTGGCAAACTAAGCTTTGTGAGTATGAGTCCAGCCCACCTAGTTTCCTTGTTGTTAGGTCATCCACTTAGGTGCTGCCTATTGTTATTTCCTTTTATATTGCTTGTATTTGAATTTCATAGAAGATAATTGATATCTTTAATAAAGGAGACGTTTCTCTTCTACACTTAAGTGTAACAATCTTGATATTTAATAAAGGCTATTGTTATGATTTCATACTTATGATTGTAACATTAGTCTTAATGAGAATGTCTATGGTTTAGAAAGACAAGTGTTCTGATTCAATGAACCTCGTTCAAATTTTAAGTAATGTTCACACATTCATGACTTGTCATAAATGTGTAGCCAATGTTACATTGAAACCTGAGAGAAGACTCACTCTTATATAAAAGGAACCTTTTGGTTCCCTTTCTCCTTACTCAAACACTCAAGCTCTCCCATCTTACTTTATAATTTTCATTGTGTTCTTTCCAGAAGTTCTCTCATTAGAATGATCCTAGTTAAAAGACTTGAATGCTAAATGGATTTCTCTAAGTTCGTTACACTAAGGTCAAGAAATAATTGGAAAAAAAATCAAGATTATTAGCTTGGATAAAGGGGAAGAATTTTATGATAAACATGGCAATACTGGATAGCTTAAAGGCTTATTTGCCAAATATTTAGAAAACTTTAAAATAATTACTCAATTTACTATGTTTGGGATTCTTAAACAAAACGGTGTAGCTAAAAAATGTAATAGAACTCTTATGGATATGGTGAGGAGTATGGTCAACAAGACAAATTTGTCTAACTTTTTATAGGGAAAAGCCTTGAAAGTAACTCTTTATATACTCAATTGAGTGCCTATGAAAGTTGTACCATTTACACCTTTTGAATTATAGACTGGTCTTATACCTAGCCTTAATCATTTAAGAGTTTAGGAATGTCCTATAAAGGTAAGATTGTATAATCCAAATTTGGATAAGTTGGTTCAAGGACTACAAGATATTATTTTGTATCTTATCCAAATCACTTAATGAGATATTGCTTCTATTACCTTTTTAGAGGAGTGAGAATTGTAGAATCTCATACTACAAAGTTTTTAAAACTTAATGTAGTAAAAAAAAATAAAGTAGTTCTCAAATAGTTATGACTAATGTTGGTGCTAATACATTTGCCTTAATTTCTTTACCTACACAAGCAATTGGATTGCCTATAGTACCAACAATAAGTATTCTTGAACCATTAGAACTAGTTGTTAATACAAATACATATTGAGTCTAGCAAGTGTAAAATCAAGCTATTGAAACTTCACTTAGGAGGTCAACTAGAGAAAGAAGATTTGCTATTCATTCGGATTATCTAGTTTATTCTTGAGAATATAATTGTCATATAAGAGTTATAAAGAACCTAGTAACCTATGTAGATGTTATGTCAAGTTCTCAAGTTAACTTATGGCCAAATGCAATGAAAGATGAAATGCAATTAATAAAACATAATGATGTTTGGGAGCTTGTTGAATTTCCTAAAGCTTGTAAACTTGTTGGCTGTAAATGGGTATAAAAAACCAAATGAAATTCTACTAGAAAAGTATAAACATTTAGGGCTATGCTCATAACTAAAGGTTTGACATAGAAAGAAGGTATGAGACCCTTTCTCTTGTCTCTTCTAATGATTCTTTCAAAATAATAATGGCTTTAGTGGCCCATTTAGACAAAATTATACCAAATGGATGTAAAAATTGCTTTTCTAAATGGAACTCTAGATGAAACAATTTATATAAAACAACTTGAGGTTTTGTTATGAAGAAAGAAGATAAGCTTGTGTGTAGACTCAAGAAATCTATATGTGGACTTAAGCAAGCTTCTAGACAATGGTACTTAAAATTTGACAATTTCATCACTTCATATGGTTTTGTAGAAAATATAGTAGATCGTTATATATATACCAAGATTAGTGGGAGCACTCGAATATTTGTTATCCTTTATATGGATGATATTTTGCTTGCAAGTAATGATCATAAGTTAATTCATGAAACCAAGAGATTATTGTCAAGTTAATTTGATACGAAGGATCTTGGTGAAGCAACTTATGTTCTAAGGATTGAGATTCAAAAGGACAATTCTTAGAGATTATTAGGTCTTTCTCAGAAGGCATATATAGATAGCATCTTAAAAAGATACAAATATACAAGATTGTAAGGGAGGAAAAGTTCTTATCTTTAAAGGTGATAAGTTAAGTAAAGAACAATACCTAAGACAAATACAAATAAGGAATTAATGAAGAATATATCACATGCAAGTGCATTTGGAAGTATCATGTATGCTCAAGTTTGTATTAGGCTTGACATAGCTTTTGTAATAAAACTTCTTAAGAGATATCAGTCAAATCTTAGTCATAATCACTAGGTTGTTGTTAAGAAAGTCTTAAGGTACTTAAAGAGATCAAAATATTATATGTTGACTTACAAGCATGTAGATAAATTAAAGTTATTTAGGTATATTGATTTAGATTTTACTTAGTGTAAGGATGATTGGAAATTTACTTTTGGTTATGTATTTATGATGGTAGTAGGAGTCATTTCATGGAAAAGTACAAAGCAAACATTGACTACATCTTCAACCATGCAATCAGAATTTATGGCATACTATGGAGCTTTCATTGAAGCAGTTTAGTTAAAGAATCTCATAAGAGAGTTAATGGACTTTGTTTTTGTTGGTAGAAAAATTTAGTTATACCATGATAATATAACTACAGTATTGTTTATTAACAATAATAAAAGTTTAAGAGGATCTAAACATATAGACATTAAATACTTAACCATAAAGGAAAAGGTTAAGAAAAGAGAAATTTTAGTAGCATTGATTAGTACAGATGCTATACTACTTAATCCACTTACTAAAGGTTTACACCCTTGTGTTTTTGAAAAACATGTCATGAGCATGGGCTTAGAGGCATCATGGGATGCATTTGTATAGTGGAAGCTTTTAATCTTCTCTATAGATATACATATATATGTATATACATAAAGTAAAAGTCTTAAGGGAGGTGGAAAACTTAAGCATTGGCTAGAATAATTCATTGTTAGCCATTAAGGTGTCTTGTTACAAATAAAGTTAAACTCAAGTTATTAAGTATAAGACATGTAGGTTCGTTAGAACCATAAAGTATAATATTTGATAACATTTTGTCATCTAAGGAGAGAGAATTGGACTAACAACATAACTAACACTTAAGGAAGTCATTAGAGTGTTATTTGGTTGCTACACTACCATATTCATCTATATCAATGAGATTAAAACTTTTGTGACTATGATTAATGTTGTATCAATTAATAAATATAGCTACTATCATGATTCAAAGTTTAAAATCTTATGTGATTAGAATATTGTTGAGAACAATCTCTAAATCAACATAAAGGCACACACAAATAATTATTTTAAAATACTACTTATTACAATTATTACTATCTCATTTACATTAATATAGCCCAAGTTGGAGAATGTTAGCCTAATTTCATTAGGCTTACCAAAAATTGGGCTTATATTAATGATTGGTTTAATAAACTGAAATGTGTGAATTATGGTTTAATAGAATATGGACTAGCTGGTGTGGAGGGCCTTTTTGGTAGCACATAAGGTTTGGGCTATTTCTTATCCTCAAGTTTAGTATATAAATTTGTATTATATAGAATTAGGATTATGAATTTTCATTTTTGTAAAGTTGTAATTCCTTAGGTTCTTTCATTGAGCCAATGCATCTTTATATGATAATAAAGGATAAGCACTTAAGCCAAAAGATTATTTTGCATTTGTAGATCTTCAATATGAAATGAATGGATCATAAGAACGGTAACATATCTTCATTATTTACCTGTTGTTTATTGTTTAGTAGATTGGTGTTTTAGATCTAACTACATAAATCCTATTTTGGTTTGGTTTTGTCTTTTTTAGACAAAAAGTTTTCTTACAAAAACAACCTACCATCTTTCACTCTTCTACCAAAGCTAACTACTAATCTTTAGCCTTTATCATTGTAGAAGTTACATAGGCTTGTTTTGTTTTATGTGAACATTGGTGTTCCTCTTCATTAACTATCATTTTGTTTGTAAAATGGTTGGCCTTTCCTCCTTAGTTACCTAACATATTTTTGTGTCATACTAGTTGGTTGACATATTTACCAAGCCCCTTTTCTGCTTAACTTTCCACCTCTTATAGGTCAAACTTGGTGTTACCATGCCAAATTTATGGGGGAATGTTAGCCTTATAGGCCCAAGCCTACTCACAGGCCCACCTATGCCATATCACACTGCCATAGCCACACCATCCACC
This sequence comes from Casuarina cunninghamiana, assembly GCA_028551485.1. Lineage (NCBI taxonomy): Eukaryota > Viridiplantae > Streptophyta > Magnoliopsida > Fagales > Casuarinaceae > Casuarina > Casuarina cunninghamiana. The sequence goes on along the minus strand of CM052369.1, from coordinate 11,286,168 downwards.
AAAAGAATTAGACAAGTTCTTTGCCTAAGAACCTAAGTGATCCTACACCTTTGTTCAATCATCTCCCCATGCCTTTTATACTAGAAAGTTTTGTATATAACCTTTATAAACTATCTGTAAAGTATTGCTAGTGTATTTTGTTGATTGCAAGCACTCATTATCTAGGATTCTAGGATTATGTGGTAACCTTAAGTCTTTTATCTAACAATATATGGTAGGGTTTTCACAATTATTTTCGTTCAATTTAATGCACATTTATCTTTGATATTGTTATATTAGCACATTATTCCCATGAAAAGCAATCACAACAAATTTTTAATCTCAAACATTAACACAAGAAAAGTGGCCATTGATTTTAATGATGTCAACGTGGTGTCTCTTTATTCACCGGCAAAGAGTGGTGATTCAATGATTTCCACGTGTCGTATCCTTTGGAGCCCCAACAAGTAGAAGCTCGTTATCAAGGCTTAGAGACCATGAATCTTTAAAAATGGAAATTTTTAATGATAATGGGCTTTCAACTTGACAAACCTTTAATTGCTACCTAATATATCTCCATATCTCACATGGAAGGAGAAGAATAAGATAGTTAAAGCAAAATTGCAAGTAACAAGTGTGCTCCAATTTAACACTTCAACAAGTATTAGAAAGGAAAATGAAAAGAACAAGAAATGAATTTGTCCAAAGGTGTGTGTGCAATGTCTATTTAATTTATGGGTCTTCCATTGTGAAAATTAAATCTTTAGATTTCAACAGATCCTAGCTTCAATCTATTATATGAGTTATTGACGACCAATAATGCCAAACTTACAAATCAATAATGATTTTAGAAAATTAAACTGATTTTTTAACTTTTACCTTTCTTCGGAATAATTCAAAATTTTAAGTAAATCTTTTCGTTTAAATGTACTATTAATAGATTTTTATCAAACATTAACACATGTCATCAATTATTGATTTTCTGATACCCTATCGTTTGATTAGATACTAGGTGGACTAATAGAGCTGTTAGATATTGAAATAAAATCGAGGAATTAGTTACAGAAATAAGAAATCTAAAACTAAATTAAAGTTGCTGAAAAATTGAACTAGCAAAAAGAACAAAGTATCTTGGTAGCCACAAATCTCAAAAAGAATTATCAGCTTTTGCTACATACTCATAAAAAAAAAATGCAAAATTGTAGTCTTATTAAGCATTTTATAACATCTATTACTCCCAACTAAATCACGCATGAAATGGTTGTTCACGAACTAGCAAATATCTCTTAGCCCATGTAGTACCTAAGATTATAGGTCATCGGATGAAAATGTCAAGTGGAAAACCTGTTACTGGTAACTGACAACTGCTACTATCCGCAAACGAAAAGAAAAAAAGACATTACTTGCTGCCCAGCGTTGAGCACTTTAAGCGCATGAGCAACTGGGCTTCCCACACAACTGGGCTTCCCACACAACTGGGCTGTCTGGCCCGAAAAAATAGAAGGATAAGGTGTGGGGTGTCGACACTCCTTCAAAGGGTTTAAATTGCAGCCGCCCAATCAGGGTAAGACATAAACTTGAAAAAACATCAGCAGATATGAAGAGTTCGCTTGGTGCACTTGTTTGTTAAGAGAAAATAATAAATAAAGAAGGTAACTTTGGAGGGAAAACGTTGACAACTTCGGTATTGGCAAACATCAGCCTAGGAAACACGGCATCTACTTGCAACGGGATGCACTTAATCAGTTGCAAAATGCAACTTTGACAGGGAAAACTTTCATGCTTATAATTTCTTAGAGAAAGTCATCGTCGAGTGAAGAAAATCACAGGGGAGTGAGATTGAGATGAGCCTCAATAGCCTGTAAGTAGACGTCATGAGATCCATTATCAAACAAGAAAAGGATGAACTAAACAAAGATGTTCGTAATACATGCGCAACTAATGTAATTGGTCATAAAGACAGGGAATACAGCTTTCCAAGATATCCCCCGGAAAAGCACATACTTCAACACCTAGAATATTAAGAAAATTGGGTTAAATTTCAAGGAATTTACAGCGTTGATGACGAAGATCTGGACTTTTATGGTTAGAGAGAGTCTAATCAGAAAAGCGGTAGCTGGGAGGCTCAAATTTCAAATTCTAAGAACGAGAATCATACCCACCAGAAGACTAACTGACAATATTTTTTCACTCTGTATCCCAGTAAGTCATAAGAATCTACGCTTGATAGCCACGTATAGAACTGCAAAACGAATGACCTACTGAACAAGTGAGCATGAATTCCTTAGAAAGTTGAAAAACTTCCATCTTATGGTCCCATATCAAGAGCTAAACAATTGGATATTCCTAGAGAAAGTCCCTCTAATAGCTTCTAGTTAATAAGAGAATCCATGAGATACTTATTTAATAACAAAAAAAAGTATGAGAAAATCTAATGAGAATAGACTACAAAAGATGTAGGACATTATATTAGAATGAATCTTTTAAATTTGCTATGTTTGAGTATGTGTGTGTTCTTATGGTTGTGTGCTAGGTCCATGTGGTTGATGCACTTTGTTGGATATTCTTGGAGAGAATCCATCTTATGAATTCTATTTAATAAGAGAATCCATATAATGCTTGTTGAGAAAATCCAATAAAAAGATACTACAAGGGACATGAGACATTATATTGGTCTGAATCTTTTAAATTTGCTATGTTTGAGTATGTGTGTGTTCTTATGGTTGTGTGCTAGATCCATGTGGTTGATGTGCTTTGTTGGATATTCCTGGAGAGAGTCCATCTTCTAGATTCTATTTAATAAGAGAATCTATATAATGCTTGTTGAGAAAATCTAATAAAAAGATAGTACAAAGGACATAGAATATTATAATGATCCAAATCTTTTAAATTTGTTATGTTTGAGTATGTGTGTTCTTAAGGTTTTATGCTAAATTTATGTGGTTAATGCACTTTGTTAAATTTTTACAACAAGTGGTATTGTTGCTTGAATCCCAAAGAAGTGATATAAGAGAGAGATTGAATACCCAACAAGTGGTGTAAGGAGTGTGAAAGATCAAGACTTTAAATGATGGATCAAATGCAGTAAACACAATTAAAAAGGCAAATTGGTATGTGTTGAGGTGAGATTTTCTCTTTTCCTAGATTAGGTTTGATTTTGGATTATATTAATGAAAATCAACTAGAATATATTCTTGGAGTAGTGGTTTAAAGTCAACGAAGTGTAGATTTATGTCACTTTGTCCAAATCTGAGCATTTGTAATCCAAATTGAATATTTTTTTTGTTGAAGTACATGACATATTGGAAAAGATCAATAATTTTTTAAAGTTGTTGGATTAAAGATCAAATTGGTTAGATTGTTTGTAGTGGCCATGTAAATCAATAGCTTAATTTGTGGTGTTGGATGGCAAAGAAAGGCAAAGAAATTAGCATTTGAAAGGAAGCATTTTGATAAATTTATTGATAGATTATTAATTGAGGGGAAGCTTGTGATGCTCTTAATTTTGATGTAAACGATGGAGTAAAAATTTAGAATTTTTTTTTTAGTTAGTTAATATTCAAATGAGGTGTGGAAGGCTTTGATGGTTGATTTTGGAGTAAAACCAACAATTTTGGATGGAAGGTGGACTTTCCAATGAGTGCCTTTTGGAGAGTGGCCTCAATTGTTATAAATCTCATAGTTTTTACTATTGTTGATGGCCTTGTGATGAAGAAGGCACTTAGTTAAAAAGAGTTTCTTCATTCTTTTTCTTTCAAAAGACTATGGTTGCAAAAGTCAAAAAGAGTTTCCTTAGTCTTTTTCTATCCAAGGATTATAGTTGTTAAAATTAAAGAGGTTTTTTCTAGTCTTTCTCTTTCCAAACACTATGGTTATGTAGTTGAAATATTTAAAGAAATTTTTTATGTTTCCATATAATGCAAAGATGTTGTACTAATTGTTTTGAATAGGAGATTGTTAAGATTGATGGAACAATTAAGTTAGAGGATATGATTGTAATATTCTATTTTTAATCAGGGGTGTCTATGTAATTATAGAACTATGGGTGATATTTCATTATAGTAGGTTTCTTTAGTAGCATTTGGGTAAAATTTTCATCATCTTGTTGTAGTAAGTTCTTTTAATAATATTCTATTAGAATTCCTTGAATGTTAGTTTATAAATAAAGAAAGTATATAGAAACCTAGTGGATAAGCAGATAAAGTCCTTTTAGAGGCTAATTGTTGGAGAAAACCCCTTTTATAAATTCTAATGATGAAATAATTTATGAGATGCCTATTTGATAAGAAAAAAAGTACCAAAAAAATCTAATAAGACAAGACTACAAGGGATGTAAGATATTATGTTGGTCCAAATCTCTTAAATCTGTTTATATTTAAATGTATGCATTCTTATGGTTGTGTGCTTGATCCATATGTGGTAATACACTTTGTTGAATCTTTACAGTAGTTCTTGTAGTAGCTAAAGGCCATGATTGTCCTTCAATGTGCTTGATAAAACCAATGAGTGATGAAGCCTAATGTTGATGCAATGTGTAGAACATTGTTGCAAAAACAACCTATTGTAGAATACATAAATACATAGAAATCTAGTGAGCAAGCAGATAGAGTCCCTTTAGGGCTAATTGTTGGAGAAAATCTCTCTAATAAATTTTAGTTGATGAGAGAATCTATAAGATGCTTATTTGATAAGAGGAAAAGTATGAAAAAATCTAATAAGACAAGATCACAAAGGATGTAAGATATTATGTTAGTCCAAATCTCTTAAATTTGTTATATTTGAGTGTATGCACTTTTATGATTGTGTACTCAATCCATATGTGGTAATACACTTTGTTGAATTTTCACAATAGTTCTTGTAGTGGCCAAAGGCCACAATCGTCCTTTAACGTGCTTGATAACATCAATGAGTAATGAAGCCTAATGTTGATGCAATGTGTAAAACATTGTTGTGGAAATGACCTATCGCAAAATACATAGATACATAAATCAAACTATGAATATTCAAAAAACACAAGATTTAGAAGATTTGGACATATAAAATACCTTACATCCATTGTAATCAATGTAACTGCCAACCTCTTCTCCTTTTATTAAGTCTCCTTAAAAGAATACAAAAAATGCATACGACTCATTTACAACTTTCACATAGCTATTCTTAACACTCAGAATAACATACTTGATTCTCTCTTGGCTAGTAGTTGTTATACAAAGCAACGCTTTCTAGTTACCACCCTTATGCAGCATAAGCCATTTTCTTGCTATATATTTACCCTTATTAGAGTATCCTATGGTTTTTTCTTTATAAACTAACATTAAAGAGAATTTTAGTTAGATACTATTAAGAATCCAAATAAGATACACTATGAATACATACTAATGTAAAGGAGAACACCTTTAGAATAATTCTCAAAATATACTTAGAATATATCTAGGCCTACTAGCTTTCATTTCAAATCCTAACAATTTCCCCTTTAGAGTAAAATAATGCAACAACTCTGTAGAATAGGTTGATTTGTTATATACATGATTTTTTAGCCTTCGAATCATTAAGTTGACTTTTAATGTCAATCCACCATCTTGATTAGTACATCCATTACATTGGAAAAATGTCTCTTTCCTAAATTTTTGAACTTTTCCCCAATCATGAATGAAAGGATACCTAACTAAATAACATATTAGTTGCATCACATATTGGAAAATATGTTTCTCCCCTTAGCTTCTTAAGCTTTTCTTCTTTCTCTAATATAATAAAAGGATAACTAACTAAAGGTACATCATCCTTAAATGGTCCAAAAAAACCTCTGATCTAGCTCCTTTAAGATATTTTGCAATCTCAGGAATTTCATGGCCTTATAATCACAACTATCTTCTATCTTCCATGATTTTTGAGCCTCCCAATAATTGATCAACTTTAATGTCGATTCATCATCTTGATTATTATATCCATTACATTGGAAAAATGTCTCTTTCCTAACATCTTGAACTCTCCCCCATTATGAATGAAAGCATACCTAACTAAATAACATATTAGATGTATCGGAAAATATGTTTCTCCCCCTAGCTTCTTAAGTTTTTCTTCTTTCTCTAGTCAAATAAAAGGATAACTAGCTAAAGGTGCATCATCCTTAAATGGTCCAACAAAACCTCTGATCTAGCTCCTTTAAGATTTTTTGCAATCTCATGAATTTCATGGCCCTATAATCACGATTATCTGATGGCTTCCATGAGTGCTACCTATACCTTTAACTATAGGTCATCAAACCAGTCTCTAGCCAAATCTAAATATAATCAATAGTACTCTTACCATCAATGGAGATTTCTCAAAGTGAATGGGAGATAACTTAAAGTTAAAAATTAAAAAAAAAAATCCCAGGTTAACTCATATTCTACTCTTGGATGGATTTGTTAAACAAATTTATGGTCATATGGTACACCCTGGATTAAATTTAGATTGAGTGCATGCAATGTAGCAGTATCTAACATGTGAGTAAACACATATTTCTTTACATGAAGCATAAGAAGCTTGCTCTTGTTTCAACTAACACATAATACATGCACAATTTATTTTCATGTGTGACATGTATGTGTCAAACAATTATTAAGGACAATGTTGAAGAAAATACCTTCATGTTTGAAGTTCCATTTTGTTAATAATCAAATTTCCAACATAAAGTTTAAAGGGGCATCATAGCACAAACAACCCATCTTTAAGAAGTAATATGAGATAAAAGACAACCCATTTTCAATATACAAGCATCCTTTACTTCACAAAACTCAAGTAAGGCATCTTGTCACAACCCAAACATTCTTAAGAATGTTGACAAGTTACCCACGATGTCAAATAGTCCATTTTCAATACACAAGAATCTTTTCACTCTGCAAGACTCAACTAGCTATAGTCACAGCATGAATGATAAGGCCATGTTGATATTAGCACAAAAGTTGATACTATCAATTTTTTAAGGCCACATTTAAGCAAGCAAAATCCTCCTAACTCAAAAAAGGTAAGGAACTTGCTCATAATTTACCCCCCAAAGAAAAGGCTTCAACCTTTAGTCTTAAGCAAATAGAATCTTCCCAACTCCATACTTTCAGAAAGCCTATAATGAAAAGTCAAACTTGCCACGCCAAGTTTGGAGGGTAATGTTAGAATTATCAATCTCAATGAGCAAACGTTACAAATTCACATCCAAACCAACAACAAATGGAGATTTCTTAAGTTTAAAGAATGAATCCATTAAAAAGGTTACTCTCATTTGCCTAAATCACATGCAAGATTAAGTTCCCACAAATCCCACAAAACATCTTTCTTGTCCAAAAACAAGCATTCTATCATTGTTTTTGGGCAGGACGTTATATGGTCAAAAGACCAACTTATTGGAGAAGCCCAAGTCACTCGTGGCAGCCCGTATTGGAAGAATTCACGCAACACCAAGAAGGAGCCCGTATGCAGCAGCCTGTATGTTTTATATTGAGACCCGTACAGCCTTCACGTGACCTAACTTGAAGACCTACAAGGCTTAACGAGATCGTTCACCTACTAATGAAATAAAAGACCTAAATCAGCCTCAACCTATGCCTTCGTCTCTACGCCGCTCTCTCTCTCTCTCTCTCGAAGACAAAAGAAGGAAACAGCTGCAAATTTGCCGATATCTTCGCCGGAGATTGAAACGTGAGCCAACGGGAAGATTCTCCAACGGGAAGAAAACCATAAGATGGATTGGTAGGTGACGGCTTCTATATAAGGGAAGAGAACCCGTATGAAGAAAAATCATCTGACCAGAAACGAATCAAGAACGGAGTTCTCCAAGCGCTATTTCTTCCGAAAGGGTTCCGAATATCTGTAAGCTTTTTATTAAAGCAAAATCACTATTCTGATTATATCATCTATATATATATTTTGCTTCGATCTCAAGGTTAGGGCTTTACCCAACTTTGGGGATTTTCCGTTCAACACCATTAGAAGCTTAAATGTTGTATTGATCATCTTGTTGAGGTGCTGTACTATTTGATTTACTTGATCTGAGCTGTAATCCGTGGATTGCTATCCCACTATAAACCTAAAGAGAAACTACTTTCTCTTTTGATAAGAAAATGACCCTTTAGTGCTTTACTAAAGGAGGTGGAGTAGGACTCAAATTAAGGAGTCCGATTCACTTAAAAAGAGGGTTCTGTGTGCATCTTTATTTGTGTGATTATTCTGTTGCATCTCTATTTTTCTGAATAACTTCACATTCTATTTAGATAGATTTAAAACTTTATAAACATATATAAAATTGGTCTATATAAACAAAAATTAAGAGAGACACCTAATTCAACCCCCCTTCTTAGGTGACTTAGGATTCAACACAAGCCACAAGTTGCATGTTTCCAAATGTCTTCTTATTAACAACAATCATACATATTCCAACTTGTAACTCCAATTGGTAGTTTAGTTTGCTTATAAAAAGTCAAATCTATAGTGTTGTAAATCATCTAAACCATGTTCTACTTTATGTAATGTTGTAGTAAGGTTGATGGCATTGCAATTATGGTGTTTAAATCATTTTCTTTGATGCTTTTGTGATATTAGAGGCAAGAGGTAAAAGAAGAAATGTCTCAGGTGATGATCTCACATTGTCAAGACTGTGAGACAACAAGACATTTTGGAAATCATTGTTGGGCTCAAGAATATAGTCACTCCTTATAGAATGTTTGAGTTTTTCTAAGATGTAACATTGCATACATGAAGAAGGTAAAGATGGTTGAGAATACATATTAATATAGAGGAGAATAACCTCTAAAATATTTGTATAATATACCTGAAATATTTCTAAGGGCCTATTAATTTTCATTCCAAATCCTAATTGACATGAGTTTGCATAGTTGCCTCTCGATCCATTTTTTGTCGTCAAAAGTTTTGAAACTTATGGAATGGTGGCCCCTAAATTTCCTTTTTAAGAGGGACAAATGAGAGTTTTAGCATTTTATGTTCACTTTGCATTCTTTTTGTACCTTTTTTTTTCTACCTATTAGAACTCGAATTAGTTTTCACATTGGTATAAATTTATAATTATCTCAAAATTTGAAGTAATAAAAGTTAGTATGTTTACATTTAAAGAGAGTTCTCAATCAACTCTTTAGTAATATGAGATAATATATTTATATTACATAACACATTCCTTAGCCACTTGATTTCAATCTTAGGCATAACGATATGTAGTGTGACATAAGCATGGGTTCCAAACTTGGATATAATCCATGAGAACGCTACGGAAGAATCCAAGTTTTGATATTATGCCATAAATCTATATTTACCTCAAAACCTTAAGGTAATAAAATATCATATCTTTTTACATTTAAAAAGAACACATAAATTGAGAGAAAAGAGATGATGTTTGAATATGGAAACAGTAAGTTAAGGAACTGGTGTAATTGAAAATTAATTGTCGAGAAAATGATAGAAAATTACTAAGTGGGACGTTTGAAATTAAAAGAAAATTATAGTTTCTAGGAGTATTAAGGCGATTTGTCGAAAGAAGTTAAGATATTGAGTTTCCTTAGGCGTTTATATAATCATTTTATTGCAAGGAATGTAGAGATGTGGGTAATGTTTCTATGGACATTATTTTTCTTGTTAGGCTTCGGGTTATTTTCTCTATTTTGAGTCTTATAATACTTGTGTAATATTAGTCGATGAGTTTGTATTTGTTTATGGTTTGTGGGTGCGCCATGCTGGCTTTGCTTGCCGGTTTTGGTGAGTTGAGAAGACTTGGGTGGGAGAAAGTCTTGTTGATTTTCTGGGTTTCTGTGTTTGTTGCTTCTGGCAAAATTCTTATTCATCCGAATAAATAACCTCCTCCGCATGTTAGTGATTTTGGACGCTTACCGAAAGGAAACCATTAGGATGATGCGGTGAGGTGCGTGCGCCTTGGCGCTTTTCGCCTCGGGCTTCAACTTTCAAAGTGCTCAAAAGTGGTACATCAAGAGTTTGACGTTGCTACATGGTCATCCTCGGAGGCAAGCATTTAGCTTTGAGTGAATGAATAAGCGAGTTCGTTCTTTCGAGTTTCCGCACTCAAAGCTCCACTTTAGCCCCTCCTTCCTTCACAATTTTCTTTATCTTTGTGCGAGTCTTCTCCCTGAAGAATATATTCTTCGCTTTCCAATTCAGTGGCTACCGTTCGTTCCCAAAGCTACATGAGATTCTACGGATAAAGATGTTCCATTTCAACTCATAATTGTAAAGTCCTCTATCTCTTTCTCTCTTTCTCTTTCCTCTCTTCTTATTCCTTTGAAACGCATGCAAGTCTTTGCAACCATAAAAGAAAATCAAAGTGGTTGCTCATTATTCTTCGTGGTTTTCCCTCGGCTTATCCCCGGCTGTTTGAGTCTGAAGAAGCTCACTGAAGTTCCGATCAAAGAGCTCAAATATGCAACCTGCAACTCTGGATAGTATAATTAATAGGCTGCTTGAAGTTAGAGGGAGACCGGGGAAGCAGGTGCAGCTTTCTGAGTCGGAGATCAGACAACTTTGTGTTGTTTCTCAGGATATCTTCTTGAGGCAGCCCAATCTCTTGGAGCTCGAAGCCCCCATCAAGATCTGTGGTACCTTTACGTGAAACCCCACAATCCATTATTCTTGTTTTGATTTTAGCTGCGACAGTCACTCGTGCTAATTGATTTGGGTCTTGATCGAATTCTGGGTTTAACTCTGGATGTTTGTCTTGAAATTCTGGGTTTAATTCATTTTGGAGCACGACACCGTTATGAGCTTTGGCCTTTGATTAAACCGAAAAAGAAAAAAAAATAAATGCTGTGGAATGCTTGTTTTGGGATTGTCGATTATCATAATGTCATCATAACCTTCTGAATTCTGTTTTGGGTATTGGGTACTCATTTTTCACCATATTGAATCCAGGCCATTTCTACTAGAATCGCTTAATTAAATACATAACGTAGTACCTTTGGCAGAGTTTAAGGATTTAAGGTAACACGGGAGCTAGATTTTACTGTTTCTCATCGCTTTCGTGTTCCATCTCTTCACAGTGGACTTTCTTTATTATTATCAGCACCTGCGGATGCAACCTCTGCATTTAATGAAACCATTTCAAAAGTAATTCATACATGTTCTAATCCATCTAAATTTGTCTTGAAATACCTAAATCGTCATCTTGTCACTTTTCTATTTTAAAAATAAAAATTTTATTGTTTCAAGTAAAAAATTCTATACATGCATGTCATATACAAAATTTTCGTCTGATTTTTACATCGAAATGTAATAAATTATGTAAATTGTAATAGAAAGGATAGTTTGAAGAGGTCAAATTTTGGAAATTTAGTGATGTCAATGCTACGAACTCTGCCTTCTTTATTCTCATTTTCCTGTGTTTCCAAGCTGTATTTGTTATAATATTGAACCATTTGGATCTGTGGCTTTCCCTTTTTCTCTTACACTAACTGGTAGACTAAATGCTGTAAATGACCTTCGAGCAATCTCATCTCTGAAGAAATTTGTGTTGCACTTGCTATAACCAGGCGGAGAAATGAGCTACCAGCCCCTGTGCTGAATACGAACTTCTACATGCATGATTATGTTCAATTTCACTGTTCACCAAATTACATAATTCCAATTCCCGATCTTCCTCTTAAGAAACCACTTCACTCGTGAAGACAAATCTGTGAAGGGACACTACACATCCCTCGCATACAAGATACAAATCCTTTATTTTGACGTTTAATATCCTTCTCGGTTGTAATAATCATGCACACAGCTATTATCTGCTTTGCTTCATCTGCTTTGCTTCATCTGCTTTTCCTTCTTTTTAGTGGTTCCTCTTTGTTTTCAGCAAAGATAAGATAAATTATGTCTTATATGTTACTTTCTTTTACAAGGGGATATTCATGGTCAGTACTCTGACCTTCTGAGGATTTTTGAATATGGTGGACTGCCTCCTCGCTCCAACTACTTATTCTTGGGGGATTACGTAGATCGCGGAAAGCAAAGCTTGGAAACAATATGCCTTCTCCTTGCTTACAAAATAAAATATCCAGAGAACTTTTTCCTTCTGAGGGGCAACCATGAATGTGCTTCTGTCAACCGTATCTATGGATTTTATGATGAGTGTAAACGTAGATTTAATGTCAGACTCTGGAGAATATTCTGTGATTGCTTCAACTGCTTGCCTGTGGCGGCGATCATCGAAGAAAGGGTATTCTGCACGCATGGAGGACTTTCTCCTGAGTTGCACAATTTGGATCAGATCAGGAATTTGCCCCGCCCATGTGATGTTCCTGACAGGGGTTTGCTCTGTGACCTCCTCTGGTCTGATCCTAGTAAGGATGTTCAAGAATGGGGAATGAATGAAAGGGGAGTTTCCTATACCTTTGGCGCTAATGTAGTGACAAAATTTATTCGGAAGAATGATTTTGACTTGATCTGTCGAGCTCATCAGGTTTGAATAAAGTATTTAAACATTTGCTACAATCGGAAAGCTAAGACTGCGTTTAGTTTCTTCTTACTTTCACATTTGCAGGTTGTTGAAGATGGATACGAGTTCTTTGGTGATAGACGTCTTGTAACAATATTTTCTGCACCAAATTATTGTGGAGAGTTTGACAATGCTGGTGCCATAATGACCATAGATGAGTCTTTAGTGTGTTCTTTCCAAATATTAAAGCCTCAAACTGTTAAGCCTGCTGGTACAACAGCAAAAATAAAGGTATCTTCTTTCTTTGTCATTCCAACTGGTTTATCTTGCAGGACTGGTGATGAAAATGAAGTTCTTGAGTATGTTAGAACTTTTGATATACGACCATCAAGGAACGAGTTCTGTTCCAAAAAAAAAAAATTGTTTCTCATCGTTAATGCAATTTAAGGGAGGAGAGCACTAGAAATAAGGGTTATAAATGCTCAAAAGTGTTTTTATTGTGCTAAGTTTTGTTGATTATGCCATTATGGGAAATTTACACTTCTGGAATTGACAATTTAGTTTTCTCTCGAAAGCACAAGGATCTTTTGATTGGGTCTAGTGTTTTGTGAGATACAGGAAATTGCTGGTCAAACTGTCATTTTCCTTTTTAGGAACTCGACCAAATAAAGGGTAACTATAGTCTTCTGATATCTCTATGATTAAGGAACCAGTTGTAGAGTGGCTGACAGTTAAGTTCAAGTTCCAGCTTAGCATTAAGTTCATGCTTAATCTTCTTCCAAACTAGGTGTCTCATCGCAAAGATGTTCTTCTTTCTATTGTTCCCCTGTTCGAAACAGAAAATCACCCTGAACTTTGGCCACTAATACATTTAACCTCTATGTTCTCATCTAACACCATCCTTTGAAATGTTTTATTTTGTCTTTGCAGTCCTTTCTCCGCGTATGAGAAGTTCAATCTGGTTGAACAAGGGAAGGCGATAGCTGACTCTTTCTGGAGTCCATTAAGGGAAGAATTTAAGTTGATAACTCCCTTTAGATAAGGATGATGCCAAGGAACCTCCACAACTGAAGTTTCAGAAGGTTGTGATGTACTGTGTAGAGTACTAGTTGGAGCCGCGGTGACAGTTTTTTTTCTTACATTTTCTTCTTCAGTCGGTTTTGCCCTTTTCTTGGGTTGCTCCGTCTCTGTAATAACCACAGCATGAAACTAAGGGCAGCCTCCCCTGGGAATTGGATGGCCCCATTGCTTGTAAACTTACCTATCGAAATAAGTCTGGTGCTATTTGAATTCATATGGGAATGGTAAGGTCTCTTTAACATTTGCTAAGTGTTAAGAAAGCTCATTATTCCTTAAAACCGGTTTAGAACGTGTATTTTATTTTAAAATAATTTTTAATTATAACTTAGACAATATAAACCATTATTTACATTACTCTTAATGTCTTTTGAGAGTTAAGGTGGGTGTTGCATTTTCAAAGTTCTAATATTATGTTAAGAAAGTATTTTATCATCTAAAAACTAATTTGCAAGGGAGATATATTTCCAAGAACATTTGAATCTCAAAACCCTGCTGACTGTCTTCGGCACCTGGCAGCGCCCTTTCTTCTTTGGATAATTCCAGTTGCTTTCAAAAGTAAACATGGTTTCCTCTATTACATATACTTCATGTGGCTGAATATAATGGACGAGCCCATCATCGAGAGGCAATGATTGGGGAATTAGTGATGCCAAACAGTGATCCTGTCAGAATTGCAGATCTTTTTAGTCCTTTTGGGCCTCTTCTTTTTCGATTAGAGTAACCTGCAATCAGGCTGCAACTAGTTAAGAAGTGGACCACGGAAGCTCTCCTTGGTTCAATTTGTACTGATGGTTGAAACAAATTCTGTTTCTCGAGCTTGTTAACGAGTCAGCTAGGCAACTCCTTCAAGCCTAAAAGAGTTGAACTCGTCTTAAGAAGTAGGAAAAATTTGTCCCGTAAACTGGCGAAGGCAGGGTACCTAACGGGAAGTGCCAGAATCTTATCCAAACAAATCTTAATTTACCACACCTATTCTTAATGCATTTGGTAACTCGTAGATACTTCTGCTTCTCTAAGATGTTAAACAGAAGGGGCAAAAGGTTGGACTACGGCGAAACTTACCTCTCCATCCAGTGGAACGGAATAAGGCCTACTTATCTTCGTGGGCTAACCCGACGGGCATGGGGTTGACGTCACGATGGCTTTCCTGGCTCGTACTTGGCTTTATTGGGTGGACGAGAACGTGCCTCGCTTCAGTGATTGTAGCAAATTGTTATGATTCCCCCAAAAGTTGATTTCGTACAACGCGGCGGAAAAGTCAAATACAGGTTGGGAACGGGTAAGGGAAGAACCCTGACAGGAAGGTTTGGGCGACTGCCTAACCTGATTTAGTATAAACCCATGGATCCATCTCCAGAATCCGACTTTGATTTATTTATAACATTGTTGTCCAATCTGAGCTCTGTTTTGGTTTTGGAATCGGGTTCCAAAACTTATACGTTCGACTGCTAATACTATATTTATCTCTTAATTGTCGGGTTTAGAGTAAGTTCACTAGATGTCGAATTCCACCTAAGCATGATCCGGACTTGAAAGAATCTTAGCAATAGTTTACTCGAACCAGTTGCGTTAGGACTCGAGTGCGCTGGCTGTATTCCAATTCAGTTGACGTAATTGAAGGAACCAAATGGAGAAAGAAGAAGGAAGAGGAAGAGTATCGTCAACGCTATTTTGATTGTATTTT
The DNA here is from genome assembly GCA_028551485.1 of Casuarina cunninghamiana. NCBI lineage: Eukaryota > Viridiplantae > Streptophyta > Magnoliopsida > Fagales > Casuarinaceae > Casuarina > Casuarina cunninghamiana. Next base: position 11,271,013 of record CM052369.1, on the reverse strand, counting down.
TCTTGACAATAGTTTGTGCACGAGTCCTATTTTTATATACGAAGACAAGGTGTATATACGAAAAGCAACTTCATGACTGTATAAACGTAATAAATAAAGAGTATATATCAAAGACCAACATCACGTAGCTACAGGTCCCCAACATTACTGGATCCACCACGATCGCAATCTACTAGTCAACCAATGTTTTTTTTTGTCAATAGACTGCTTTGATTGCAAACTAGTTTGAGATAAATTAAAAATTGAAACCTTGCGTTTTGCCTTCAAAGTTTTCCTCTTTGCACAATGAGTACGTGCCTTCATAACTTTCATTTCCTTTTCTAATAATTCACGCATCCACTCACAGATTTTTGAAATGTTAAATTTAGATCAAAAGATCCTAAGTAATACCTACTTATCATTGAACTAAACACTTGTTGATTTGCTTTCAGAACTGTTACCATCTTATCAATGCATAAGGAAAAGCTTGTCCAACTTTCGAAGTTTGTTGAGTGTGAGAGATATGAATCTGAAATTAATAGGTTTGACATTTGACTGAGGACTTAAAGAGCTCCATATTATGAAAAAGTTGCACCGAGAACCTCGGAAATCGTATCGCCAACAAGCAAATGAATTGAATGACCCACTTTTTAAATGAATTGAATTACCATAAGCAGAACGCCTTTCTTGTTATAACCTCTTTCTTGATGGACTTGTAAGTGAACGTGACGTTTTCGTAAAAATCAATTGAAATGCGATCTATTAATGATAGGTAGTTACATCGAATATGATTGAGAGATCAATAATCATTATCCGATAATACAGTTCAGATAGGATGACAAGATCTATGATATTTTAGATTATTTTAAATTACGTAGGCCTAATTTCCTCAATAAAATAGGAGTTTATAATAAGAATTTTTTGTACCAGAAGTTTTCGATATTAAAAAAAATTAGGATGTACCCCTCAAACGATAAAAATGAAAAACGGATCTTTCAAGGACTCCAAAAGAGTTTTTGTTTTTCATAATAAGGAAGCTTTACGTATTAAAGACACTTTCAAAGAAACACAATTGTTTTTTGTAGCAGGTGAATTGATGAGTGAACTAATGCTTTTAGTAAGTTATTATACTGTCTAACATTTCTTCCAAGCATTTTCTTTTTATGTCCTACTAGTTTACCACAAAATTAGCAAGCAATCAACTTTAGTGATTTTTTTTTATTTATGAATATGTGAGTTTATTCATCAAAAAATAATATAATACAAAAGTTTAGAGACATACCACAATATTATTATAATTTATCTATAAAAAAATTGAATTTGAAATTCTTCAACTATGATACAGTAAAACATTCACATGAAAGAGTTTAATGTTCTCAAAGAGAAATATTTTTTCATAAGAATTACTTTCATGATTCTAGCAAACAAAATTACAATTACGTTCTAACATATAGTGAAAACGTCTAGTGATATTATTAATACTTTATTTTTAAAAAAAATTTGTGTAGTTTTGTAGAGAATATCCCAGAATGAAACCATTAGGTTCCATATACTGTTCAAGCATTTCGTGTTCAAAATAAAAAAAGCAAATAAATAAAATCGTTTGGGTAGCCATTTCTTATCCACTCGGAATTAAGAATTAGGTCGTGTGCGTCTTATCACCGAAATGAGACTAAAATTTGGGTCTCTCTAGGCTTTACCTGGTGCAAAGGGATCTATAAAGTTAAGGCTCTGACTTTTTGCACGTATATTATTCATGCAGCAAGTGAATTTCACCAGTAGAATCATCCTGCTATCCTACGCTTAGTTGGCTCATTACGAGTCACCGAGCACGTCATTAGTTGTTAAACGATCATGAGAAGTCGTCGAGTGCATATATTTTGCAGCATAAATGAGACTTATATGAATTTTGGTCTTCATCTTGAAAGAAAATTCAAAGAAATTACGTGACGCTCTCAACAGAGGACTGATAAGTTTTGATCAAAACAATAAAATACATTTTTTGTAAAAGGGATTGTTCTGTTTGTTCACGCCTGCTGCCACAAACAGTGGACCTCAAATTACACACGCCACGTTTATGTTGTCAACCGCAGGATGTCTGACTTCGTCGCACATATGATATTATGTGTGACCCTCCATGTTTTGAAACAATTAAATGTTTAACAATTGATTGCGTCGTTTTCCACATTAGCTACATGCATGAACAACCTCCTGGGCAAACGGGTTTTGTTCTGCAGATAGTATTGGTTTGAGGTATAAAAGGATTCATGTCTATTTAAATATCTTGGGTCTTAGGAAGGAATGGTTTAGTAAAGATTCGGAGATTACTGGCAACTTACGAAGAAGAAAAGTCAAACATGCAAAAGCGTTACACGGTTAGATGATTGTCGCATTTGCCCTAGCATAATGGAGGTAAATGGAGTTCCTATATAACCGGCATCTCTTCTCATTTTCGTCTTCAACAACAACACTGCAGGACTTCCATCTCTCTGCTCAAACAGAGAGATCAAGAAGCAGGTCAGTCTCTTCCTCTCTCTTGGAATTCATTTGCGAATTTTCTTGTTGGACTTGTTTTTTTTATATACTATGTTGGTATTTAGTGTATGTCTCATATTGCCAAGATATTGGTTTGCTGAAATCTTATTTTGTAAATGTATTTTCATTTTCTATAAGCTAGTTTTAAGAAAATAAGTAAAACTTTTAGTATGATACCAAAACTTAGGTTTTAAGTAAGAGTTTTATTAACAATTTCTATTTAGTACTAGTTTAATTCATGGATTCCTATGATTTGCCAAAGCAAATCATCCATGCCTCTTAACCTTAGCTTTTATAAATTTTTTTCTCTAATGCTCTAAGTGTATTACTACAACAAAAATAGTTTAATACTATATTTGATGTAATACAGAAAGCACCACCTCATGTAATTAGAATGAATCTTGTATTTGTTAACAATCCAAAATGAGTATGTATTAAGATTTATTTAAATTCTCACAATATTCTACATAGCATAATCTTTTAAATTTCAATCATAAGTTTAGAATCTAATAACTACAGTGTTATTTGTCCTTATTATTATTTTATAAAGTAATAACTGTTCATTTATTAAAATAATTGTTCTTGGTAACTATTTTCATTAACTATTTACTCTTAAATATAAATTAATAACTACAATTTGAAATTTTTCTTTGATCTTATTAGTGATAGAAAGAGGAAAGGAACTTTAAAATTAGTGGTGATTTCTAATATCATGAAATAGTTAGATATTTAACAATTTCTCCACCCACAATTAAAAAGTGTTAACTGGAATATTATATCTCAATGTTGGTATGCGTATGTCAAAAATACATTTCTACACTGAAACATGCGCACATAGGCTTTTCTCCTTCTTTTCCTAATAGTCCGAGCCGTTTGCGCAAGACTAGTTTCAGTGTACTTGACCGATTGAAATTCATTCTGTTCAGAGGATCTTAAGATGATTTCGAAACACTTTTTTGGTTCTCTTGCAGGACATTCTGAAACGAAGGTATAAAATACTAAAAGCTTTAAGACATAGCAATGGCTGGAGAACGAGTCGGAGTGCTTCAGGCGCTTGACACTGCAAAGACCCAATTGTACCATTTCACGGCAATTGTAATCACTGGAATGGGATTCTTTACAGATGCATACGATCTCTTTTGCATCTCTCTCATTACAAAGTTACTTGGTCGCTTATATTACACAGTGGAGGGCTCGCCCAAGCCAGGCCAATTGCCTAACAACGTTAATGACGCTGTTAATGGCGTTGCTCTTTGTGGCACTTTGGCTGGCCAACTCTTCTTCGGCTGGCTTGGTGACAAAATGGGCCGCAAGAGGGTCTACGGTGTAACACTCATGCTCATGATATCTTGTTCCATTGCCTCAGGGCTCTCCTTTGAAAGCACCCCTGAAGCTGTCATTGCCACGCTCTGTTTCTTCCGGTTCTGGCTAGGCTTTGGAATTGGGGGCGATTATCCTCTTTCCGCTACAATCATGTCTGAATACGCAAACAAAAAGACTCGAGGGGCGTTTAGCAATGCAGGGCATTGGATATTTAGCTTCTGGGGCATTTTCTATAATCGTTGTGAGCATATTCAATAACATATGGCACTCTCCTCCGTATAATATAGATGCGAAAGCCTCCCTGCCACCACAAGCTGATTATATTTGGCGAATAATCCTGATGTTTGGAGCCATCCCTGCCGCCCTTACCTACTACTGGCGTATGAAGATGCCTGAAACAGCTCGTTACACAGCCCTAGTAGCCAATAATGCGAAACAGGCAGCAACGGACATGTCTATGGTACTACAGGTCGAGCTAGAACCAAATGAGGTAGAAGTGGAGATGATCGTTTCTCGAGAACAATATGGGTTATTCTCTAAGGAATTTGCAAAACGCCATGGGATCACTTGCTTGGAACCACAACTTGTTGGTTCTTGTTGGATATTGTCTTCTATAGTCAATCCCTTTACCAGAAGACTATCTTCACAAACATTGGCTGGCTTCCAAGTGCACAATCCATGAGCGCCACTGAAGAACTTTTCAAGGTTGCAAGGGCACAATCTATAATATCATTGTGCGGTTTCGTGCCAGGGTATTGGTTTACGGTGGCCACCATCGACTATTTGGGTCGGTACGTAATCCAACTGATGGGTTTCTTCTTCATGGCCGTCTTCATGTTTGCTATTGCTATCCCTTACAACCACTGGACACTGGGGGAGAACCGGATTGGGTTCCTGGTGATGTACGCGCTCGTCTTTTTCTTTGCCAACTTTGGGCCCAATTCCACGACATTTATAGTGCCAACAGAAATTTTCCCCTCAAGGCTACGGTCAACTTGCCATGTAATATCAGCCGCGAGTGGGAAGGCTGGAGCCATTCTTGGAACATTTGCGTTTCCGTATGCAATTAGTGGGATTGGGACCCAGAAAACACTCTGTTACGGGCCAAATGTAAGCCCTCGCACAAAGCTAGGCCCAGCCCATATTATCTCTTTATATTCTGTTGGATGTATTGTATTAGGGGACTTTTGGTTAATGTAAAACCTGGAAGTTACTTCCATGGAGGTGGTGTCTCCCTTCAATGAGGCAAGAGGTGACGTGTCTCCCTCCAACGAGACCGGAGGTGTTGGTCTCCCTCTTATGAGGCCAGAATCACGTACTTATCAAGGGCCAAATCCGGTATCCGTATCGTCTGTTCCGGCTGACCCATATCAGACCAGTAACAAATGGTATCGGAGCAGTTCCGGCCTGGGGAACTGCCCATCAAATGGCGGGTTACGGATAAAGTCGGAAGACATTGCAGAACTTAAAGCTCTAGTGATGAAGGCATACAACTGTGTGGTCCGGATGGAAACTAACTTGAAGTCGATGCGCACACATCTACAGGAATTGCGTAAGGAGAGACAGGAGGAAGCGGCTCAAGAGCAAGCAAAAAAAGAGACGAAAGAGAACGCAGTGCAGTCGGAAGTTTTCGTTTTGACCGATTCCTGCTTCCAATCTACAAAGAAGACAACTCAAAGGCCAAAGAAGGGGTGAAGCAAGTGAGATTTGTCGAACCGGTGATTTTGTTTCACGGGTTGCAAGTGCTTGTACTTTGAAGAACATATCTGCTGTTCCAAAGATAATTGATGCAATGAGGTCAAGAGACTTAGTTCTGTGGAATCCAATGCTGGATGGCGATTCAAAGTGCAAGGACATAAATTCTGCTCGTGCAATGTTTGATTTGATGCCGGAGTGGGATGATATGTCATGGAGCTTGTTGTTTGATGGATATGTTAAATGTGAGGCAATAGAGAAGGTTTTAATAATCAATTATTTGGATCCTTCTTGCTTTACTTTTGATGGTATTTATGTTAATCTAAGGGAGGTGCTGGTGGTAGGCAGAAAGGTGTGTAAGAATGTTAGGGAAGCTGTTTCTAGGATGGTCAGAATTAATAGCAATGTGTTTGGGATGATTTTCCATGGTTCACTGGGAAGGGAAGCTTTCTTGAATCCTGAACAGTTGTTTAAGTTGTTGTCGAAAAGGGGACACCTCCAAAGAGTTCTTACGGCAATTGGTAATTGCTGTATTTGCCCAATTGCTGTTAGAATCCTTGTTGAGCTCACAGTCGTGGACACAATACTGCATTGCAGAGATAAGAATGGGAGTTGGTATCGAAATGGGAAAAGAGCTCCTGATCATAAATTAAACCATTGCTATTGCGAGGAGAACATTAGGAGAAATGGTCACGTTGTGATTGATGAATTTGCAGAATGTGGACTTCGATCTTTGGCTGTTGCAAGACAAGGAGTACCTGAGAAGATAAAAGAAAGGGGGGGAGTACATTGCCAGTCGGTTGGTTTGTTGCCTCTGTTTAATCCTTCCAGCCATGACGTTGCAGAAACCATCCAACGAACTCTTAACCCTGGTATAAATGTGAAGATGATTACTAATGACCAGTCTAAAAGGAAGAAAGAAAATGGGAGGGAACCAGCTGGTCCCGCATGTGGGGGAAAACCGAAAAAGAAAAGGAGCAGAGAGAGAAAAATGTCATGGAATGGGATTTACGAAGTTAAAATGTGGCCGGAACAAATTGCATCAATTCTGCAGGGGCCATCTTTCAAATGTCGAGACTCAAGAATTTATCAGCCCTTGATCTCCTTGGATTCTATTGTATTAAGCCATGTTGGGTTGTCTTGTTTGGGTATGAGTTGTCAAACTTGCTGTGTTGAACTTTTTGTGGGAGTTGCTTGGGTTCACGTAATTGTCAAATTGGTTGATGTTGGGATTGCACGATTAGTGTTTGATGAAATGGGTGGTGTTTGGATGAAATTAAAATGGGTTCATTATTACGTTGTCCAAAAGAATGTGGGATCTATTGCCATAAAGGAGAACATGAGCCCTTGTGATGCCGAGGTGGCTTATGTAAAGCCCTTGGCCTTTAGTGGTGCTCTTATTATGGAGAAAAATGGTCAAAGGGAAAAGAGAAGCGAAGAAGGGAAAAAGAAAGAAGCAAGAGAGAAACGAGATTGTAGCCGAAAGGAGAAAGGGAAAAAGGGGAAAGAGAACAAGAGAGAATGGATATTGTCGTGGAAAAAGAAAAGAAAGGCAAAAGGGAAAAGAGGAGTCTACCGTGAAACGAAGAAGGCAAAAAGAGGAGAAGGGAGAGAGAGAAAAGAAAGAAAGAAAAGCGGAAAAGAAAAAGGAGAGAAGAAAAAAGAGGAAATGGTCAATGTGGATTCTTGGATATTGTTTGATGAGGAACCTAAACAAGATTTGGTGGAGAAGTGGAAAGCATGGAACCATCCAAGAGCATTATTGCCTTTTATCAAGGAGTTTATAGCCGAGTCAACAAAGTTAACTATAGGAAAGGTGGGCTTAATTGTATATTCGATTTTTAGAACAATTACGGCTGTCCAGCACACTTTTCCAGCAATAATTGTTATTGTTGACAAATCTTCGGTAATGGTGGGGTCTAACGAGGTTGAAATCATCAATCCCACCTTACTCGTGAAAGATCTCAAACTTTTGATACATGTGGTGGTGAAAGGCATAATCGATATGTTTGACAAATGGTTGGCAATGGCGAGTTCCGGCATGGTTGAAATCAAAATTCTGCAATGGTTCCAAAACCTGACAGAAGAAGTCATCAACAGAATCAAGGGACTTGCGGAACTTGGAACGCGACTTGGCCAACGATTTCCTCTGTCCACCTGAAGAGGCTGCATGTTACGGGCTAGCAATTCTCTCCACCAAAGCGAGAAGGAGCTTCACTGACGTGGAATATTTCGGCAAGGGGGAGCTTTTTAGCAAGGACCGAATTGTGCACTAGATGTTTGAGGATTTTCTTTTATATCCCTTGAATCTTATTAGACTATATATTGCATTGGGTTTTGTACTAAATTTCTTTAGTTGGATCCTTAGCAGTTGGGTTAAGTTGGGTTTTAGTTCTTTTAAACTTAGAAAGCTTGAGGACAAGCTTTCTTTAAGGGGGATGGATTGTTACGGGCCAAATGTAAGCCCTCGCACAAAGCTAGGCCCAGCCCATATTATCTCTTTATATTCTGTTGGATGTATTGTATTAGGGGACTTTTGGTTAATGTAAAACTTGGAAGTTACTTCCATGGAGGTGGTGTCTCCCTTCAATGAGGCAAGAGGTGACGTGTCTCCCTCCAACGAGACCGGAGGTGTTGGTCTCCCTCTAATGAGGCCAGAATCACGTACTTATCAAGGGCCAAATCCAGTATCCGTATCGTCTATTCCGGCTGACCCATATCAGACCGGTAACAAACTCCTTATTCTCGCTGGTGTCTGTGGATTGGGTGTAATTTGCACCTTATTGGTGCCTGAATCGAAGGGAAAATCGCTTGAAGAGTTGTCAGGGGAGAACGAAGACGAGCAGGAGGTGACCGCTACTGCGTGATAAAGGCTTTCATAACAAGCACTATTACGCCACTGATTGGTCTTCGAAATGTACCTGTGTGCAGTTTTCAGCATTCATTGAAGTGTGAAAAGTCAATGTATCAATAAAGAGTATTTGTGTGGCCTTCCGAAAGCGGGAGTGATTAAACCTCGAAAATTTAATCGCCTGATTGGATTTCCTTCGGATTTATTGTTCATCTCTGCTCAAACTTTCTTTTTTGTATAACAACTAGAACTGATCTTCTTTCATTCAAAAGTGTACTATTTATTCGTTTGATGGAAATAAAAGAGTATTATGTTCTTACTAAGACGAACTTATAGTGGCTTCTACAGGGTAATGTGATTGGACCTTGAAAATTCTATTGTCTAATCAATCTTTTAGTTTAGTCAGAATTAGGATTGATCTTTCATCGGCCTCCAGTTTTCCCGCCTCCCGAGGTCGCTGTTTCTGCCACTGGAGTTCGATATGGAATGAGTAGCGGTGTTAATTATTAATATGATGAACAAGGATCTTTTAGAAGATTGTGGTGGATTAGATCATGTGCTTCAAGTTATTTTAATGTTTGGTAGAGGAAGTATGTAAGCAGTCTCTATATACAATTAGAAAAAGGAAGCTTGTTCAGTATGTAAGCACTCAATTTATAATTCAGTGCATAAAAGGAAACTACTCTAATCCTTGAAAATTAGCTTATGAATTATGCAAATGTTCTAGTTATATTTCTCTCAATGTTCAGATATCTCATGTGTTTCGCGAAGTAAATTTTTTAGTTAATGGATTGGTTAATTTTGGACATTCAATGACAAGATTGCAAATGTTTACAACTCTTGGCTCTTTACCAAGTTGATGCAGGAAAATTTCATGGGAAGATCAACTAGGCCTAGAGCATTATTGGCCTCATTAGACAATTACTTTCGCTTTATGTTAAATTTCAATAAGATAAATAATGTATTTTTTTATTAATGGCTATCCAGTCATGTTAGTCGTTTATGTTTTTATTTTCAAAAAGTTTTATACATATTCATTGGGTTTATATAATAAAGGATTAGATCTTATGTCCTGTCTTATTTATTTTTTAAACAAGTTTAACACCTTAGTCTACCTATATTATCAATATAAATGATAAGGGTATTATCCTTATTCTCAAAAAAAAAAAAAAAAAAAGTAAGTAGTCTCTATATACGATTAGAAAAATCAAACAAAAAGATAATGTATCGGAATTCGTAACCCAAGAATGCTTATTGGATTAAAAAATAATTCTATGCCTTTAGCAAGTAGATTGCTTCTAAGATTCAACTCTTAAGACATATTGAACAAGCTTTTTTAAACTTTTTGCACACATACATATGATACGCCTCTTAATGTTGAAAGGTTGAGTATCTATCTAATTCAACCATTCTAGCAATTAGAATGCCAAAGGGACTTTTTATTTTTTCTCAGCATAATTTTCTTCACTTTTATTTTCATAAATCAACTAATGAAATTAGGTTAAATATGTTCCTATGCCACACTTCTATCTTCTAGCTCCCTTTTTTCTATTAGTTTTTTCATTCAACCTTGTCGATTTTTGTTCCGAATTTTATTAACTTTATGCTATTGTCATACAGCAAGGGTTGGGCATTAGTGTTCATTATTAATATGAACTGGGGTATTTGATGTTACGAAATGGATCATGTGCTTCGGGCTATTTTAATATTTAGTAAAGAAACCAAAGCAAATAAATAATCTGTCTGAGATATTAAAACAATAAGACAAAAAGAACATACCATGACTACTCGTAAGCTGGGGAAATTAGGTAGATAACGCGTGCTTGAGGACTTTCCCTTTTTTCTTTGATTGAAGATTACCCATTTTGCTCCATAGTGTTTTCATTGCCCTGATACCATGTTGGGTTTTGAGTTCTGAATTTTGACGGGTGTAAGTTGAATAAAAAATGGTTGAATTTGCTTGTTTTCATGGAAAATATACAATGAAAACAGAGACTATAATCGTACTCAGCAATCTTCATACGAATAGTGGTGGGCACTAAAACAATGAGTTTGTGGTTTTCGACCCTGTAACACAACTAACCCAAGAGCGACGTTGATTTTAACTTTGTTGGGCTCGAGAGATGCCACTACTTGTGTATTCGTTGGTGAGGAGAAAGTAGGGTCAAAAAATTAATTGACTAATGTTGAGACATGCGCTTTCGGGCTTGAGACATTGGGCATTTCTATGGGCCAGGTCTCTCTTTTGGGCTTGGATACTCACATGGGCTCACTTCATTCTCTGCAGCCGCAAGTTCTAACTCTTTCAACGGGAAGGAAGATGGCATACGGGGAAGGGACTTACGAGGATTGCACGATCTACCAAGCACTGGAGATTGTTGGGGAATGGGAATTCTAATGCGGGGCCGGTGGCGGAAAGGAAGTAAACAGGCTTGCGAAGCCTTCGGATGAAGAGAGAAAACTAAGTTTTATCCTATTTATTGGTACTGACTACTGATACTGGAAAAATGGGTTCCTTTTTTGTCCCAGTTTATGCTCTGAACTGGGATATGTATTGGTTGCATCATCATTGGGCAGCTTTGCGCTCGGTTTGGTATTATATAAGGTATAACTCAAGCTACTCTTCGACACATTCTACTTGGGAACTAAACGCTTATAAGAGGGGCGGGAGAACCTAAGGGGCAGAAAAGAGTGATCTAGATCTCTGAGGGCACATGGGCGTGCTATGGCATTTTCAGAAGTCAGATTGGCTCCTAGTTGACCTGCACATGGCCAGTTCAAGCAAATGAGGCGTGGCTCACACTACTACTTTTGGGGTTTGCCGGCTTGGCAAAGGCGTGCTCAGAGGAAGAAGAACGTCACATGTGGGGTTAGTCAACTTTGTGGTGTCCTCATTCTGCCAACCAAGGTTTAAAAAATCTTCGGAGGTTCTTAATCATTATGGTTATCTTGTTGTTATCATATTCTAAGCCTGATTAGAGAATACTCATTTAATAAGTGAAAAGCATGACACCCAAATAAATCATCTTTAGATTTAAATGTTGAACAACGCTGGTTTAAGTTATTGGAATGAGTAAGGTTTCAGTCTAGTGATTACTTTTTTATGTGAATGTGGATCATTGCTTTGTATGGAAGGTGTCTAAGTTGTACATATATATGGAAATATAGTTTGGATGTATTTTTAGTTGTGTATTTCCCTAATTCTTTTCTCAAGTTGTCAATTTCTTTCTATGTTGTTAGCGTTATAGAAGCAATTGTTTCAGGCTTTATTTTACTGCATTTTTTTCCCCTCTGAACAATGGTCTAGGGGAGGCATAGTTACAGTGATAGTGATGGGCCTAGAGATTAACTTGCTTTGTCTTTTGTTTTTTCTTATTGAAGCTAACCTATCAAAAAGAGGGGGACCAAAAAAACAACAAAACAAAAAGAAGGGGCAAGGGGGGAGGGACGGAGGGTTTGAATTTCACGTTGTTTCTCCAAAAACTATCATCCTATTTAGATACTTCCAAATCAAAATGTAAATTAATCCCAATTTAAAAATTATTAACATATTTTAAACCACATTATTTACGGATTTGACTATTAGTTTTAGATGAAAGCATGACAGTTGTCTAGTGCATATGTCAAACCCATTCATCCTACCCAAATTTCTTTCATTTGGTAGATTATATTATACGTGCATGAAGCATTGATTAGTCTATACCCATAACATATTCCTTTCATCTGAAACACCTTTATTCTTGAAAGTCCTAGTATATAATCTTAATCTAAAAAGATTTCTATTAATTAATAATTCAAATCAGAACAAAAATTCTTATCTCTATATTCCAATGTTTACAACCCTTCATGCTTCTCATACTTTCTACGCTGTGGGGTTAATATGTTATAGTTATAATGGTGGAGTAAAAATAGCAACTCTATGTATGTACATGAGTTATTGTTTTAGTAACCAACCATATTCATCATACTTGATTCAGATTAGTTATGGTCAAACTTTTAAAATGTAAAAAATAAATCTTACATTATTAAAGAATATATTAAATATCATACTTTGAAAATACTGAGTTCTATCACTTAATATTTTAGAGTTTTAAATTGGATATGAACTCATTTCTATGAAATTTAAGACAAACACTTGAGCAAAATCATTGCACGTCGTTTTACATGTCCAATGGAACCCAAATACTATGTCAAGGAAAAACGACTTTAGGTGCCTACAATTTACTATTGGTTTCCGGTGTTATTTTTCCCCACTTGATCCATAGAGAAAAGGAAATTAACATGTTCCTACACGTTAAATGGGTCCCAAAGTCGGGGTACCTCATTTGTTATGGTTGGATATGGACATAGAAGACCGAATGAGGGGAGAGGCCTAATATGTCGATATGACCGATGACAAAGTCATGCATGTGTTTTACCTAATAGGTTGATAAGGCCAAGGACAAAAACATACCTGTATGTCGATTTCGCCGGTTCCGTCACGCCATCGTTTCCCATGCTAGAACCCAGCCCGCATAAAGATTGGAATTTTATATGTGGTTGACGCAATACATGTAAAGAAATTGCTTTATTTTTTAAATGCAAGTTTACAAATTACATATAGAAGGTTATGGTAGGTATGAATGACATAATTTAAAGAATTGAACATTAAAGAACTGAAATATGTTAGATGATTAAAGTTATCAAAAGTAAGAGTTTTATAACAACCAAGTTCAGCGTATTTTTCAAAGTTGTATTGTATCCTATTTAGAATGAAAGAAATCGAAGAAGATTTAGTGATAAAAATTTAAACAGTTAATCATTATTGTTAAAATGGAGAAGGATGTGAGAGAAAATATTTTATTTATCATATGAGTAAAACCTATAAATTGTAATAAGTTCTTATAAGAATTTTGAAAATTTTCAAATATAGTGTTTGAGTCTAAATAATAATGTTGTAATTGAACAACTTATAATTATTTTATAGTAATATATAATTCTTGACCTTTCATAAAAAATAAAAAATAAAAAAAATTGCTTCTTTGACAAACACAACGCGGGCACGCCCACCCTTTTACCTCATTAATTTCGACGGAGCGTCCGGCCTTGGCTTTGTCACTACTTGTTTCACAATATTAGAGAAACTTACCAGCTCGTAGAGAAGCATTTCCTTGTCGTTTGTGTTAGTCATTATTCACGTAACTTCATTCAAAATGGTGTCCTTTACCCGAGCAACTTCGTTGAAATTGCTTAACGGAATGAGAATTGTCCACGTTGCTCTCCGTGATGCTGTTGTTTGAGGAGAACGTCCAAGGATTAAAAGACAAATAAATATGGACAAAATTATCTATTACCCGTCACATCATAGAAGGTACCCAGATTGGCTTAAAATATATAATAGAGTTCATTCTTTTATACTGAAACGGCAAGCCAACGGTGTGATTATATAAGAGAATTTATTTTTTATTTTTGGATTAATCTTTTGGAATAGAATTTCAATCGTTATTGCAATTGCTAATTGGTATTAGAATTGCACAAGTTATGAGACTAAAATGATCAAACTTTTATGGAAAATAGAGCCTGATGTGCATGAAAGCTTTCAACTATCAAATTGTCATGAATATATAATAGCGAGGTAATTCACCTACACGTCCAGAAGCAGCAAATCCTAAATTATGCACTTCTTGAACTCTGACTTTTCCATAAGGAAGAAAGCAAGACAAGAACTGAAACTAGAGTGAGAAGGCAATGAGAATGAAGAAAAGAAACAGGCCAGGTTTGATTATGTCTTTGGGGCAAGAGCTGAAATTTTATTGTTTCTTATGAATAATCACTTATATTTTTTTATAGGTATAAAAAATGATCTTTGAAAAATGCATATGAAGAAATAGGTTATAAGTGGGGATGAAAGGATTACTAACTTAAGATTGGAGAAGCATCTTAGGTTAAACATAAACTTTTACAACCAATCACCAAATGAGAGTATAGCATTGCTAAAAACTATTCATAATTATAAGACAAGGAAAAATAAACTAAGTGGGTAAAACTAGTAAAAAATGAGGGATGCTAAACACAATTTTATATGCTATATCACTGTGAAAAACAAACTTATCACAATAAAGTAAGTTACTATACAAAACAATTCAAAGGACCAAAAACTGTAATCTATATTACCAACAACAAGAACTAAATAAATACTTATTCTTTAATTATAGGTTTAGTAAATGCATGTGAAGGCAGTATTGGTCATGAATGCATTGTATCAAAAGATTAAACAATGGAGAGAATAAGTGAGTCAAACAAATAGAGTTGTAAAAAGTTTGTAGCAATCTTAGTGTGTCAATTAAAGTTGCAATGAAAGTTACAAAAAAAGATTTAACAATCAAAATTTAGAGAACACTATCGTTATTGTCAAAATTAAGAAGAATGTGAAAGGTAAAATTTCATCAATTAAGGACTTAAAAAGTAAGTGTAACATGTATTTGCAGAATTCTAAATTTTTTCAAATATTATTTTCAAGTTTACATAATGGATGATTGATTGAACTATTTTATGCATATTTTTGACATATATTAAATATATGATAATTTAACAAAAAAAAAAAGAAAAGAAAAAAGGTCAAAGTTAAAGGGACAATAACCTTCTTAGATGAATTTTTTACTTAGTTCACGGAGGAAGTATTTTAGGAAGCAAATCATAATTACTTAATATCTAAATCATATTATTTAAGGATATCAATAAGTTCATTGTTACCAACTCTTATATGATAAGAAACCTATTTAGTTAAAAAAAAAAAAAAGTTGAGAATTCCATCATTATTGTGTATCTCTATATAAGAGGAAATGAAGAACGATGCCTTCTTTTTAAAGATTGTTTGTATACATTATTTGATTAAAATTTTCTTTTTAATATTAGATAAGACTATTTGTATATCATTATTAGATTAAGAATTAATGACAATGTTAGTGTATGAAACAGCTTCTAGTCATGAATGAAAAAATGTCTTTTTGTTTTATCTCTTCAGTCGAAATTGAAGGACACTCCCAGTCAAAATTGAAATGTTTTAACCCTTGGCATATCTAGCTTAAAAAGGTTTACTCACATATCATCTAAGTAGGAAACAGTCCTTTCTTTAATTTGGCTAATAAATTTCGAAAAGAAAATTTACTTAATAAATATTTTGCGAATTTCTAAATTCATCTTTAGAAGATCAAGGGTGCAGCCGTTCTCTACTGCATTGTTGCTACTTCTTTAGGGAAATTGAGGCTATACGTAAGTTCAACAATTTTAAATTATTATTTGGAATCATCTCAATGGCAAGAAGATGTCTACCCGACATCATTCGCCGAATCCAAATTACGGGCTGACCTTGTGTCTAAATCAAGGGCAAACCAAGTGCTCGGAGTTCAATTATACATCAATGCAAAATAGTCATTGATCAGCTATGCAGTCTCTTACATCATCCAAAAAAAATGACTGTTGAATCCTTTCCTAATATGTTAGGTATGGAAGCAAATAGGTGACGATAAAGCCATGCGCAGCATATATTTAATCAACTTTTATGCACAAGTCAAATAGTTACCTTATTTCCTTCCTAATAAAAAAAATAATGTCAAAATGCTAGCTTTTCAACACCACTACCCTCCAAAAGGAAAACCGTTAATCAACTTTCATGCGCAAGTCAAATAGTTATCTTATTTCCCTTCCCAATTAAAAAAAAAAAAAAAGAATTCAAAATGTTAGCTTTTCAACATCACTTCCCCTCCCAAACCTTAATCAAATTCTTGAGAAAAAGAGATATGATGAAATAATAAATTGAATAGATCTACAATACCTAAATATAGAATAGTAAATAAATTAGAAAGTTTCACCATCACATATGTATTATCATTTTTGTAGGCATAAACCCTCAAAATTTATATATGGTAGTTATGGTAAAATTGAACACTCTAACATATTTCTTGAAATTTTATTCTACTCATTTACATTTAATTGTTTTTGGTTGTGAAATTTTATTTTAAAGAATATCATTTTTAATTCATTCTCAAATGTTTTGACTTATTAAATAAACATTAGAGTTAATTCATTGTTAGTATTTAATAGTCTAGTATTCACCAATCTCTATGTGATGATACATTTTTTCATTATTATATTTTTTTTTGACATGTTCACTTGTATTTAAAATTTTACAAACACCTTTTGTATCAAACTGCATTATTAAAGTTATTTTACATTTTGTACTATAAATCCACTTACTCCATAAGAAATATTTTGATTTGTTAGATAAACTTTAGGATTAATTCATTGTTAGTATTTAATTAGTGTAGTACTCACCAATCTCTATATAACGATACATTTTTTCATCATTATATTATCTCTTTGACATGTTCACTTGTGTTTAAAATTTCACAAAACTTTTTATTTCAAGCCATATTACTAAAGTTCTTTTACATTTTGTATTATAAATCTACTTACTTATAAAAAAATATCTAGAAGATTGACGAGATTCCAAAGTATATATCCAAAAATGATTTTATTCCAAAGTTTAAGATTTAGTAACCCAAATTTCCTTTCCTTCTTTGATGAGTAAGTTATTTGTTAAACTACTTTGTGAAAACATTGTGTATCTATACTCCCTACTCATAAAAAGTTTTTAATCTAGAAAGTTAAGCATTTCGTGTTTAGAATAATAATAATAAAAAAAGCAAATAAATAAAATCGTTTGGGTGTCCATTTCTTATCCCGCTGTTAAGAATAAGGTCTTTTGCGTCTCATCACCGAAATGAGGTTAAAATTTAGGTCTCCCTAGGCTTTACCTGGTGCAAAGGGGTCTATAAAGTTAAGGCTCTGACTTTTTCAACGTATATTATTCATGCAGAGAGTGAATTTCACCAGTAGAATCATCCTGTTATCCTACGATTAGTTGGCTCATTGCGAGTCAGCGAGCACATCATTAGTTGTTAAACGATCATGAAAAGTCGTTGAGTGCATATATTATGCAGCATAAATGAGATTTATATGAATTTTGGTCTTCATCTTGAAAGAAAATTCAAAGAAATTATGTGATTCTCTCAAGGGTGAAGATATGTTGCGGGTAAAAGGGGTTGTTCTGTCTGTTCACTCCTGCTGCCACAAACAGTGGGCCTCAAATTACACACACCACGTTTACGTTGTCATCCACAGGATGCCTGACTTCGTCGCACATATGATATAATGTGTCACCCTCCATGTTTTGAAACAATTGAAGGTTTAACAATTGAGTACGTCGTTTTCCACATTAGCTACATGCATGAACAACCTACCGGGATAATGGGTTTTGTTCTGCACATAGTATTTGTTTGAGGTATAAAAGGATTCATGTTTATTTGAATATCTTGGGTCTTAGGAAGGACTGGTGTAGTAAACATTCGGAGATTACTGGCAACTTACGACGAAGAAAGGTCAAACATGCAAAAGCGTTGACACGGTTAGATGAATGTCGCATTTGCCCCGGCATGATGGAGGTGAATGGAGTTCCTATATAATCGGCATCTCTTTTCATTTTCGTCTTCAACAACAACACTGCAGGACTTGGATTTCTCTGCTCAAACAGGGAGATCAAGAAGCAGGTCGGTCTCTTCCTTTCTCTTGCAATTCATTTGCAATTTTTCTTGTTGGACTTGTTATTTTCAATACTATTGTTGGTGTTTAGTGTATGTCTCTTATTGCTAAGATATTGGTTTGTTGAAATTGTTATTTTGTAAATAAGTAAATAAGCAACACTTTTAGTATGATATCAAAACTTAAGTTTTAAGTGAGAGTTTTATTAACAATGTTGATTTCTATTTAGTACTACTTTAATTCATGTATTCCTATGATTTGCCAAAACAAATCATCCACGCCTCTTAAGCTTAGCTTTTATAAATTCTTTTCTCTAATGCTCTAAGTATATTACTTCAACAAAAATAGTTCAATACTGCATTTGATGTAATACAAAAAACACCACGTCGTGTAATTAGAGTGAATCTTGTATTAGTTGACAATCCAATATGAGTATGTATTAAGATTTGTTTAAATTCTCACAATATTCTACTAAACATAGTTCTTGAAATTTCAATCATAGGTTTAGAATTCAATAACTATGGTATTATTTGTTCTTATTATTATTTTGTAAGGTGATAATTGTTCATTAATTAAAATAGCTGTTCTTGATAATTGTTTTTACTATAAATATTTACTCTTAAATATAAATTAACAACTATAATTTGAAATTTTTCTTTGATCTTAGTGGTGATAGGAAGAGGAAACAAACTAAAAGTTCAGAATTAATGGTAATTTCTAATACTGTAAAATAGTTAGATATTTAATGATCTATCAACCCATAATTGAAAAGTTTGTATTAGGAATTCTTTAAATTCTTACAATATTCTATTGAGCATAATTCTTCAAATTTCAATCATAGGTTTACAATTCAATAATTACAGTATTATTTGTTCTTATTATTATTTTATAAGGTGATAATTGTTCATTTATTAAGATAATCATTCTTCATAATTGTTTCTACATATATATTTACTCTTAAATATAATTTAAAAACTATAATTTGAAATTTTTCTTTGATCTTATTGGTGATACAAAAAGAAAACAAATTAAAAGTTCAAAATTAATGGTGATTTCTAATACCATCAAGTAGTTACATATTTAACAATTTGTCAACCCACAATTAAAAAGTGTGTATTAGGATTTCTTTAAATCCTCACAATATTCTATTGAGCATAATTCTTCAAATTTCAATCATAGGTTTAAAATTCAATAACTATAATATTATTTGTTCTTGTTATTATTTTCTAATGTGACAATTGTTCATTTACTAAAATAATTGTTCTTGATAACTGTTTCTACTATAAATATTTACTCTTAAATATAAATAACAACTATAATTTGAAATTTTTCTTTGATCTTATTGGTGATAGGAAGAGGAAACAAACTAAAAGTTCAGAATTAGTGGTAATTTCTAATACTGGAAAATAGTTAGATATTTAATGATCTATCAACCCATAATTGAAAAGTTTGTATTAGGAATTCTTTAAATTCTTACAATATTCTATCGAGCATAATTTTTCAAATTTCAATCATAGGTTTAAAATTCAATAACTACGGTATTATTTGTTCTTATTATTATTTTATAAGGTGATAATTGTTCAAATTATTAAGATAATCGTTCTTCATAATTGTTTCTACATATATGATTGAAAAGTTCAAAATTAGTGGTGATTTCTAATACCGTCAAGTAGTTAGATCTTTAACAGTTTGTCAACCCACAATTAGAATGTGTGTATTAGGATTTCTTTAAATCCTTACAATATTCTATTGAGAATAATTCTTCAAATTTCAATCATAGGTTTAAAATTCAATAACTATGCTATTATTTATTCTTATTCTTATTATTTTATAAGGTGATAATTGTTCATTTATTAAAATAATTTTTCTTGATAATTGTTTCTACATATATATTTACTCTTAAATATAAATTATCAACTATAATTTGAAATTTTTCTTTGATCTTATTGGTGATAGAAAGAGGAAAAGAATTAAAAGTTCTAAATTAGTGGTAATTTCTAATACCATGAAATAGTTAGATATTTAATAGTTAGTCAACCCACAATTAAAAAGTGTGTATTAGAATTTATTTAAATTCTCACAATATTCTATTGAGCATAATTCTTAAAATTTTAGTCATGTTTAAAATCCAATAACTATAATATTATTTTTTCGTAGTATTATTTTATAATATGATAACTGTTTATTTATTAAAATAATTGTTCTTGATAATTGTTTCTACTATAAATATTTACTCTTAAATATAAATTAACAACTATAATTTGAACTTTTTCTTTGATCTTATTAGTTATAGGAAGAGAAAATGAACTAAAAGGTCAAAATTATTGGTGACTCCTATACCATGAAATAGTTAGATATTTAACAATCTATCAACCCACAATTAGAAAGTGTGTATTAGGATTTCTTTAAATCCCCACAATATTCTACTGAGCATAATTCTTCAAACTTCAATCATAGGTGTAAAATTCAATAACTATAGTGTTATTTTTCTTATTATTATTTTATAAGGTAATAATTGTTCATTTATTAAAATAATTGTTGTTAATATCTATTTTTACTATAAACATTTACTCTTAAATATAAATTAACAACTATATGAACTAAAAATTTAGAATTACTGGTGATTTCTAATACCATGAAATAGTTAAATATTTAATAGTATGTCAATCCACAATTAAAAAGTATTAACTGGAACATTATATCTCAATGTTGGTATGCGTATGTCAAACATACATTTCTACACTGAAACATGCGCACATAGGCCTTTCTCTTTCTTCTTCTTTGCCTAATAGTCCCGGCCGTTTGCGAAAAACAAGTTTCGGTGTACTTGACCGATTGACATTCATTTTCCCTCTGTTCATGGATCTTAAGATGATTTTGAAACACATCTTTGGTTGTCTTGCAGGACATTTTGAAACGAAGGTATAAAATACTAAAAGCTTTAAGACAAAGCAATGGCTGGAGAGCGAGTCGGAGTGCTTCAGGCGCTTGACACTGCAAAGACCCAATTGTACCATTTCACGGCAATTGTAATCACTGGAATGGGATTCTTTACAGATGCATACGATCTCTTTTGCATCTCTCTCATTACAAAGTTACTTGGTCGCTTATATTACACAGAGGAGGGCTCTCCCACGCCAGGTCGATTGCCTGACAGTGTTAATAACGCTGTTAGTGGCGTTGCTCTGTGTGGCACTTTGGCTGGCCAACTCTTCTTCGGCTGGCTTGGTGACAAAATGGGCCGCAAGACGGTCTACGGTGTAACACTCATGCTCATGGTGTCCTGCTCCATTGCCTCAGGGCTCTCCTTTGGAAGCACTCGGGAAGCTGTCATTGCCACACTCTGTTTCTTCCGGTTCTGGCTAGGCTTTGGGATTGGGGGCGATTATCCTCTTTCCGCTACAATCATGTCTGAATACGCAAACAAAAAGACTCGAGGGGCGTTTATAGCCGGAGTGTTTGCAATGCAGGGAATTGGATACTTAGCTTCTGGGGCATTTTCTATAATCGTTGTGAGCATATTCAATAACATATGGCACTCTCCTCGTATAATATAGATGCGAAAGCCTCCCTGCCACCACAAGCGGATAATATTTGGCGCATAATCCTGATGTTTGGAGCCACCCCTGCCGCCCTTACCTACTACTGGCGTATGAAGATGCCTGAAACCGCTCGTTACACAGCCCTAGTAGCCAATAATGCGAAAAAGGCTGCAACGGACATGTCTATGGTACTACAGGTCGAGCTAGAACCAAAAGAGGCAGAAGTGGAGATGATCGTTTCTCGACAACAATATCGGTTACTCTCTACGGAATTTGCAAAACGCCATGGGATTCACTTGCTTGGAACCACGACTTGTTGGTTCTTGTTGGATGTTGTCTTCTATAGTCAATCCCTTTACCAGAAGACTCTCTTCACAAACATTGGCTGGCTTCCAAAAGCAGAATACATGAGCGCCACTAAAGAACTTTTCAAGGTTGCAAGGGCACAGTCTATAATATCATTGTGCGGTTTCGTGCCAGGGTATTGGTTTACGGTGGCCACCATCGACTGTTTGGGTCGGTACGTAATCCAACTGATGGGTTTCTTCTTCATGGCCGTCTTCATGTTCGCTATTGCAATCCCTTACAAGCACTGGACATTGGCGGAGAACCGGATCGGGTTCCTGGTGCTGTACGCGCTCGTCTTTTTCTTTGCCAACTTTTATAGTGCCAGCAGAAATTTTCCCCTCAAGGCTCCGGTCGACTTGCCATGGAATATCAGCCGCGAGCGGGAAGGCTGGAGCCATTCTTGGAACATTTGCGTTTCCGTATGCAGTTAAGGGCATTGGTCCCCAGAAAACACTCTTTATTTTCGCTGGTGTCTGTGGATTGGGTTTAATTTGCACCTTATTGGTGCCTGAATCGAAGGGAAAATCGCTTGAGGAGTTGTCAGGGGAGAACGAAGACGAGCCGAAGGTTACCGCTACTGCGTGATAAAGGCGTACTTATCAAGCACCCTGACATCACCGATTGGTCTCGGAGATGCACCTATATGCAGTTTTCTTCACTTTTATTTTCATAAATCAACGAATGAAGCTATGTTAAATATGTTCCTACGCCACACTTTTATCTTCTAGCTCCCTTTTTTGTTTTCGGTTTTTCGTTCAACCTTGTTGATTCTTGTTACGAATTTCATTAACTTTTTGCTACTGTCATTCAGCATGGGTTGGGCATTAGTGTCCATTACTAATATGAACTAGGGTATTTAGGATGTTGCAGAATGAATCATGTGCTTCGGGCTATTTAATACTTAGTAAAGAAACCAAAGTGAATTAGTAATCTGCCTGAGATATTAAAACAATAAGACAAAAAAAACATAACATCACTATTCGTCAGTTAGAGAAATTAGGTAAAAAAACGTGCTCTTGAGGACTTCCCCTTCTTTCTTTAATTGAAGATTACCCATCTTCCTCCACAGCATTTTCACTGCCCTGATACCTTGTTGGGTTTTGAGTTCTAAATTTTGATGGGTGTAATTTGAATAAAAAATGGTTAAATTTGCTTGATTTCGTGGTAAACATACAATGAAAACAGATACTATAATCGAACTCAGCAATCTCCGTATGAATAGCGGTGGGCACTAAATCAACGAGTTTGTGGTTTTTGACCCTGGAACCCATCCAACCCAAGCGCGAGGTTGATTTTTAACTTTGTTAGGCTAGAGAGGTGCCCCTACTTGTGCATTCGTTGGCGAGGAGAAAGTAGGGTCAAAGAATTAATTGCCTATTGTTGAGACATGCCCCTTCGGCCTTAAGACATTGGCTAATTCCATGGGCCTGGTCCCTCTTTTGGGCTTGGATACTCTCACATGGGCTCACTTCATCCTCTGCAGCCGCAAGTTCTAACTCTTTCAAGGATCTTTCAAGGATTGGAGGATCGACCAAGCATTGGAGATTGTTGGGGAATGTGATTTCTAATGCAGGGATGGTGGCAGAAAGGAAGTAAACAGGCTTGCGAAGCCTTCGAATGAAGAGAGAAAACGAAGCGGGATATGCATTTGTTGCTTCATCATTGGGCAGCTTTGCGCTTTGCGCTCGGTTTGGTATTATATAAGGTACAAATCAAGCTACTCTTCGACAAATTCTACTTGAGAACTAAACGCTTATAAGAGGGGTGGGAGAACCTATGGGGCAGAAAAGAGTGATCTAGATCTCTGAGGGCACGTGGGTGTGCTATGGCATTTTCAGAAGTCAGATTGGCTCCTAGGTCACCTGCACGTGGCCAGTTCAAGCAAATGAGGCGTGGTTCACACTACTACTTTTGGGGTTTGCCGGCTTGGCAAAGGCGTGCTCAGAGGAAGAAGAACGCCACATGTGGGATTGGTCAACTTTGTGGTGTCCTCATTCGGCCAACCAAGGTTTAAAAAACCATCGGAGGCCCCGTTACTATTTTTAATCATTATGGTTTTCTTGTTGTTATCAAATTCTAAGCGTGAATAGAGAATACCCATTTAATGATTTAAAAGCATGACACCCAGATAAATCATCTTTAGATTTAAATGTTGAACTGCGTTGGATTAAGTTATTGAAATGAGTAAGGTTTTAGTTTAGTTATTACTCTTTTATGTCAAAATGCGGATTATTGGTTTGTCTTGAAGGTGTCTAAGTTGTACAATATATATGGAAATATAGTTTGGACGTATTTTTAGCTGTATGTTTCTCTAGTTCTTTTCTCAAGTTGTCAATTTCTTTCTATGTTGTTAGCCTTACAGAAGCAATTGTTTCAGGCTTTATTTTGCTGCATTTTTCTCCCTCTGAACAATGGTCTAGGGGAGGCATAGTTACAGTGATAGTGATGGGCCTAGAGATTAACTTGCTTTGTCTTTTGTTTTTTCTTATTGAAGCTAACCTATCAAAAAGAGGGGGACCAGAAAAACAACAAAACAAAAAGAAGGGGTAAGGGGGGAGGGACGGACGGTTTGAATTTCACGTTGTTTCTCCAAAAACTATCATCCTATTTAGATACTTCCAAATCAAAATGTAAATTAATCCCAATTTAAAAATTATTAACATATTTTAAACCACATTATTTACGGATTTGACTATTAGTTTTAGATGAAAGCATGACAGTTGTCTAGTGCATATGTCAAACCCATTCATCCTACCCAAATTTCTTTCATTTGGTAGATTATATTATACGTGCATGAAGCATTGATTAGTCTATACCCATAACATATTCCTTTCATCTGAAACACCTTTATTCTTGAAAGTCCTAGTATATAATCTTAATCTAAAAAGATTTCTATTAATTAATAATCCAAATCATAACAAAAATTCTTATCTCTATATTCCAATGTTTACAACTCTTCATGCTTCTCATGCTTTCTACGTTGTGAGGTTAATAAGATATAGTTATGATGGTGGAGTAAAAATAGCAACTCCATGTATCTATATGAGTTATTGCTTTAGTAACAATATTCATCATACTTGATTCATATTAGTTATGGCCAAACTTTTAAAATGTGGAAAATGAATTTTACATTGTTAAAGAATATATTAAGAATCATACTTTGAAAATAATAAGTTCTATCACTTAATATCTTAGAGTTTTAAATTGGATATAAACTCATTTCTATAAAATTTAATACAAACACTTGAGAAAAATCATTGCACGTGGTTTTACATGTCCAATGGGACCCAAATATTATGTCAAGGAAAAACGACTTTAGGTGCCTACAATTTACTATTGGTTTCCCATGTTATTCTTCCCCACTTGATCAATAGAGAAAACGAAATCAACGTGGTCCTACACGTTAAATGGGTCCCAAAGAAGTCGTGGTACCTCATTTGTTATGGTTGGATATGGACATAGAAGACCGACTGAGTGGAGAGGCCTAATATGTCGAAATGACCGATGACAAAAGTCATGCATGTGTTTTACCTAATAGGTCGATAAGGCCAAGGACAAAAACATACCTGTATGTCGATTTCGCCGGTTCCGTCACGCCATCGTCTCCCTTGCTAGAACCCAGCCCGCGTAAAGACTGGAAGTTTATATGTGGTTGACGCAATACATGTAAAGAAATTGCTTTATTTTTTAAATGCAAGTTCACAAATTACATATGAAAGGTTATGTTAGGTATAAATGGCATAACTCAAAGAATTAAACATTGAAAAATTGAAATATGTTAGATGATTAAGGCTATCAAAAGTAAAAGTTTTGTAGTAATCATGTTTAGTATATCTTTTAAAGTTGTATTGTATTACATTTAAAATGACAAAAATCGAAAAAGATTTAGTGATAAAAAATTAAATAGTTCGACCATTATTAGTAAAATGAAAAAAGATGTGAGAGAAAATATTTTATTTATCATAGGAGTAAAGCTTATAAATTGTTATAAATTCTTACATAAATTTTGAAATTTGTCAAATATAGAGTTTGAGTTTAAATAATAATGTTATAATTGAACAATTTATAATTATTTTATAGTAATATATAATTTATGATCTTTCATAAAAATAAAAAATAAAAGTTGCTTCTTAGACAAACACAACGCGGGCCCACCCACCCTTTTACCTCATTAATTTCGACGGACCGGCCTCCGCTTTGTCACCACTTGTTTCACAATATTTGAGCATCTTACCAGCTCGTACAGAAGCATTTCCTTGTCGTTTGTGTTAGTCATTATTCACGTAACTTCATTCAAAACGGTGTCCTTTACCCGAGCAACTTCGTTGAAATTGCTTAACGGAATGAGAATTGTCCACGTTGCTCTCCGTGATGCTGTTGTTTGAGGAGAACGTCCAAGGATTGAAAGACAAATAAATATGGACAAAATTATGTATTACCCGTTACATCATGGAAGGTACCCAGATTGGCTTAAATCAATTTGTTAACAAATATATATAATAGAATTCATTCTTTCATATTGGAAAGGTAAGAGAATTTGTCTTTGTTTTTTTTTTTTTTTGAATTGGGTTAATTTTTTAGAATAGAGTCTCAATCGTTATTCTTGTTGCTAAGTGGCATTAGAATTGCACAAGTTATGAGACTAAAATGATCAAATTTTTATGGAAAATAGAGCCTGATGTGCATGAAAGCTCTCAATTATCAAATTGTCACGAATATATAATAGCGAGGTAATTCACCTACACGACCAGAAGCAGCAAATCCTAAATTATGCACTTCTTGAACTCTCTGACTTTTCTATAAGGAAGAAAGCAAGACAAGAACTGAAACTAGAGTGAGAAGGCAATGAGAATGAAGAAAAGAACAAGGCCATGCTTGATTATGTCTTTGAGGGCACGAGCTGAAATTTTATTGTTTCTTATGAATAATCACTTATATTTTTTATAGGTAAAAACAAAACGATCTTTGAAAAATGCATATGAAGAAATAGGTTATAAGTGGGGATGAAAGGGTTACTAACTTAAGATTGGAGAAGCATCTTAGGTAAAAAATAAAATTTTACAACCAATCACCAAATGAAAATATGGCATTGCTAAACACTATTCATAATTATAAGACAATGAAAAATAAACTAAGTGGGTAAAACTAGTAAAAAATGAGGGATGCTAAACACAATTTTATATGCTAAATTACTATGAAAAACAAACTTATCACAATAGAGTGAGTCTCTATACAAAATAATTCAAAGGACCAAAAACTGTAATCTATATTACCAATAACAAGAACTAAATAAACATTTATTCTTTAATTGTAGGTTTAGTAAATGCATGTGAAGGCAATATTGGTCATGAATGCACTATATCAAAAGATTAAACAATGGAGAGAATAAGTGAGTCAAACAAATAGAGTTGTAAAAAATAAAAGTTTTGTAGCAATCTTACTTAGTGTGTCAATTAAAGCAACAATGAAAGTTACTGAAAAAGATTTAATAATCAAAATTTAGAGAACACTATCATTATTGCCAAAATCAAAAAGAATGTGAAAGGTAAAACCTCATCAATTAACGACTTAAAAAGTATGTAAGTGTAAGAAATATTTTCAGGAAGACTAAAAATTTTCAAATATTATTTTCAAGTTTACATAATGGATGATTATTGAACTATTTTATACATATTTTTGAGATAAATTAAATATATGACAATTTAACAAAAAATAAAAAAGGTCAAACTTAAGGGGACAATAACCTTCTTAGATGAATTTTTTACTTAGTTCACAAAAGAAGTATTTTTGGAAGTAAATCATATAATTGTAAAATATAAATAAATATATTTTGCATACTTTTATATGATAAGAAACCTGTTTATTAAAAAGGAAAAAAAGATAAAAATAAAAAGCTGAGAATTTCATCATTATTGTGTATCCCTATATAATAGGAAATGAGGAACGATGCCTACTATTTTAAGATTCTTTGTATACATTACTTGATTAAAAATTGTCTTTTTAATAGTTGATAAGACCATTTTTAGATCATTATTAGATTAAGAATTATTGACAATCTTAGTGTATGAAACAGCCTCTAATCATGAATGAAAAAATGTCTTTTTGTTTTCGCTCTTCAATCGAAATTGAAGGACACTTCCAGTAAAATGTTTTAACCCTTGGCAAACCTAGCTTAAAAAGGTTTCCTCACATATCATCTAAGTAGGTAACAGTCCTTTCTTTAATTTTGCTAATAAATTTCGAAAGGAAAATTTACTGAATAAATATTTTGCGAACTTCTAAATTCATCTTTAGAAGATCAAGGGTGCAGCCCGTTCTCTACTGCATTGTTGCTACCTTTTTAGGAAAATTGAGGTTATATGTAACTTCAACTCTTTTAAATTCTTTTTTGGAATTATCTCAATGGCAAGAAGATGTCTACCCGACATTATTCACCGAATCCAAATAATGGGTTGACCTTGTGTCTAAATCAAGGGCAAATCAAGTGCTCGGAGTTCAATTATACGTTAATGCAATATAGTCACTGATCAGCTATCCAATCTTTTACATCATTCAAAAAATTTGACTTTTGAATCCTTTCTTAATATTTTAGGTATGGAAGCAAATAGGTGACGATGAAGCCATGCGCCGCATGTATTTAATCAACTTTTATGCACAAGTCAAATAGTTACCTCATTTCCTTCCTAATAAAAAAAATAATGTCAAAATGCTAGCTTTTCAACACCACTACCCTCCAAAAAGAAAACCGTTAATCAACTTTCATGCGCAAGTCAAATAGTTATCTTATTTCCCTTCCCAATTAAAAAAAAAAAAACAACGAATTCAAAATGTTAGCTTTTCAACATCACTTCCCCTCCCAAAAAAGGCCGCTTTTGACAAGATGAACCGTTGGCGTTACAATGTAATAGCGTCATGTGATGATCATTGGGGTAAGTTTCCATCGAGAAACACCTGACTGACTTGATAGGTGCTGAGGTCCAGGTTCAGCGGGTGAGCTTGGGTGAATTTATATTAAAAAAAAGAATTGGGATATGCTTTGAGATGCTAATAAACAAAATCTTCAAATGCCAAACCTTAATCAACTTCTTGAGAAAAAAAGTTATACTGAAATAATAAATTGAGTAGATATGCAATACCTAAATATAGAATAGTAAATAAATTAGAAAGTTTTACAATCACATATGTATTATCATTTTTGTAAGCATAAACTTTAAAATTTATATCTAGTAGTTATGGTAAAATCGAACATTCTAACATATTTCTTGAATTGAGTCTAGTCATTTAAATTTAGTTGTTTTTGGTTGTGAAATTTTATTTTAAAGAATATTATTTTTAATTCATTCTTATCATTATATTACTTTATATGTAGTGATACATTTTCTCATCATTATATTACTTTTTCAACATGTTCACTTGTATTTAAAATTTCACGAATACTTTTTGTATCAAACTGCATTATTAAAGTTCTTTTATATTTTGTATTATAAATCCACTTACTCCATAAAAAATATTTTAATTTGTTAGATAAACTTTAGGGATAATTCACTATTAGTATTTAATTACTTTAGTATTCACCAATCTCTATGTGACGATATATTTTCTCATCATTATATTATCTCTTCGACATGTTCACTTATATTTAAAATTTCACAAAAACTTTTTATATCAAACTACATTACTAAAATTCTTTTACATGCTATACTATGAATTCACTTATTTCAAAAAAAAATGTTTAGAAGATTGATGAGATTCCAAAGTATATGTTCGAAAAAGATTTTATTCCAAAGTTTAAGATTCAATAACCCTAATCCTTCTTTCTTCTTTGATGAGCAGGTTGTTTGTTAAACTACTTTATGAAAGCATTGTGTAGTTATACTGCCTATTCATAGAAATTTTTTGATCTATAAAGTTAAGCATTTCGTGTTCAAAATAATAATAATAATAATAATAAAGCAAATAAATAAAAGCGTTTGGGTAGCCATTTCTTATCCCGCTGTTAAGAATAAGGTCGTTTGCGTCTTATCACCGAAAATATATTAAAATTTGGGTCTCCCTAGGCTTTACCTGGTGCAAAGGGATCTATAAAGTAAAGGCGACTTTTTGCACGTGTATTATTCATGCAACAAGTGAATTTCACCATTGCGAGTAACCGGGCACGTCATTAGTTGTTAAACGATCATGAAAGAAAATTTATATGAATCTATATTATGCAGCATAAATGAGATTTATATGAATTTTGGTCTCCATCTTGAAAGAAAATTCAAAGAAATTATGTCATTCTCTCAAGGGTGAAAACATGTTGCGGGTAAAAGGAGTAATTCTGTTTGTTCACGCCTGCTGCCACAAACAGGGGGCCTCAAATTACACACCACGTTTACGTTGTTAACCGCAGCATGCCTGACTTCGTCGCACATATGATATAATGTGTGACCCTCCATGTCTTGAAACAAATGAAGATTTTGTTCTGCATGAACAATCTACCGGGAAAATGGGTTTTGTTCTGCACATAGTATTTGTTTGAGGTATAAAAGGATTCATGTTTATTTGAATATCTTGGGTCTTTGGAAGGACTGGTGTAGTAAACATTCGGAGATTACTGGCAACTTACGACGAAGAAAGGTCAAACATGCAAAAGCGTTGACACGGTTAGATGAATGTCGCATTTGCCGTGGCATAATGGAGGTGAATGGAGTTCCTATATAACCGGCATCTCTTCTCATTTTCGCCTCCAACAACAACACTGCAGGACTTGGATTTCTCTGCTCAAACAGGGAGATCAAGAAGCAGGTCGGCCTCTTACTTTCTCTTGCAATTCATTTGCAAATTTTCTTGTTGGACTTGTTTTTTTCTGTACTATTGTTGGTGTTTAGTGTATGTCTCATATTTCCAAGATATTGGTTTGTTGAATTGTTATTTTGTAAATAAGTAAATAAGTAAAACTTTTAGTATGATAGCAAAACTTAAGTTGTAAGTGAGAGTTTTATTAACAATGTTGATTTCTATTTAGTACTATTTAATTCATGTGTTCACCCACGCCTCTTAAGCCTAGATTTTATAAATTCTTTTCTCTAATTCTCTAAGGATATTACTTCAACAAAAATAGTTTAACACTATATTTGATGTAATATAAAAAAACACTACCTCGTGTAATTAGAGTGAATCTTGTATTAGTTGGTAATCCAATATGAGTATGTATTAAGATTTATTTAAATTCACACAATATTCTACTAAGCATAGTTCTTGAAATTTCAATCATAGGTTTAGAATTCAATAACTATGGTATTATTTGTTCTTATTATTATTTTGTGAGGTGATAATTGTTCATTTATTAAAATAATTGTTCTTGATAACTGTTTCTACTATAAATATTTACTCCTAAATATAAATTAACAATTATAATTTGAAAATTTTTCTTTGATCTTATTGGTTATAGTAAGAGGAAACAAACTAAAAGTTTAGAATTAGTGGTAATTTCTAATACCATAAAATAGTTAGATATTTAACAATCTATCAACCCATAATTGAAAAGTGTGTATTAGGAATTCTTTAAATTTTCACAATATTCTATTGAGCATAATTCTTCAAATTTCAATCATAGGTTTAAAATTAAATAACTATGGTATTATTTGTTCTTATTATTATTTTGTAAGGTTATAATTGTTCATTTATTAAAATAATTGTTCTTGATAACTGTTTCTACATATATATTTAGTCTTAAATATAAATTAAAAACTATAATTTGAAATTTTTCTTTGATCTTATTGGTGATACAAAGAGAAAACAAATTAAAAGTTCAAAATTAGTGGTGATTTCTAATACCATGAAATAGTTAGATATTTAATAGATTGTCAACCCACAATTAAAAAGTGTGTATTAGAATTTCTTTAAATTGTCACAATATTCTACTGAGCATGATTCTTCAAATTTCAATCATAGGTTTAAAATTCAATAACTATAGTATTATTTGTTCTTATTATTATTATTTTATAACGTGATAACTGTTCATTGTTAAAATAATTATTGTTGATAACTATTTCTACTATAAATATTTACTCTTAAATATAAATTAACAACTATAGTTTAAAATTTTTCTTTGATCTTACTGGTGATTGAAAGAGGAAATGAACTTAAAGTTCATAACTAGTGGTAATTTTTAATATTATGAAATAGTTAGATATTTAACGGTATGTCAACCTACAATTACAAAGTATTAACTGAAATATTGTATCTCAATGTTGGTATGCGTATGTCAAAAATACATTTCTACACTGAAACATGCGCACATAGGCTTTTCTCTTTCTTCTTCTTCTTTTCCTAATAGTCCCATCCTTTAGAGTAAAACAAGTTTCAGTGTATTTGACCGATTGACATTCATCTTCCATCTGTTCATGGATCTTAAGATGATTTTGAAACAAATTTTTGGTTCTGTTGCAGCCCATTTTGAAACGAAGGTATAAAATACTAAAAGCTTTAAGACATAGCAATGGCTGGAGAGCGAGTCGGAGTCGGAGTGCTTCAGGCACTTGACACTGCAAAGACCCAATTGTACCATTTCACGGCAATTGTAGTCACTGGAATGGGATTCTTTACAGATGCATACGATCTCTTTTGCATCTCTCTCATTACAAAGTTACTTGGTCGCTTATATTATACAGTGGAGGGCTCACCCATGCCAGGCCAATTGCCTAACAACGTTAATGACGCTGTTAGTGGCGTTGCTCTTTGTGGCACTTTGGCTGGCCAACTCTTCTTCGGCTGGCTTGGTGACAAAATGGGCCGCAAGACGGTCTACGGTGTAACACTCATGCTCATGGTGTCCTGCTCCATTGCCTCAGGGCTCTCCTTTGGAAGCTCGCCGGAAGCTGTCATTGCCACGCTCTGTTTCTTCCGGTTCTGGCTAGGCTTTGGAATTGGGGGCGATTATCCTCTTTCCGCTACAATCATGTCTGAATACGCAAACAAAAAGACTCGAGGGGCGTTTATAGCCGCAGTTTTTGCAATGCAGGGCATTGGATTCTTAGCTTCTGGGGCATTTTCTATAATCGTTGTGAGCATATTCAATAACATATGGCACTCTCCTCCGTATAATATAGATGTGAAAGCCTCCCTGCCACCGCAAGGTGATTATATTTGGCGCATAATCCTGATGTTTGGAGCCATCCCTGCCGCCCTTACCTATTATTGGCGTATGAAGATGCCTGAAACAGCTCGTTACACAGCCCTGGTAGCCAATAATGCGAAACGGGCAGCAACGGACATGTCTATGGTACTACAGGTCGACCTAGAACCAAGTGAGGCAGAAGTGGGGAAGATGGTTTCTGGAGAACAATATGGGTTACTCTCTACGGAATTTGCAAAACGCCATGGGATTCACTTGCTTGGAACCACGACTTGTTGGTTCTTGTTGGATATTGTCTTCTATAGTCAATCCCTTTACCAGAAGACTATCTTCACAAACATTGGCTGGCTTCCAAGAGCAGAATCCATGAGCGCCACTGATGAACTTTTCAAGGTTGCAAGGGCACAATCTATCATATCATTGTGCGGTTTGCTGCCAGGGTATTGGTTTACGGTGGCCACCATCGACTATTTGGGGAGGTACGTAATCCAACTGATGGGTTTCTTCTTCATGGCCGTCTTCATGTTCGCTATTGCAATCCCTTACAAGCACTGGGAATTGCCGGAGAACCGGATCGGGTTCCTGGTGCTGTACGCGCTCGTCTTTTTCTTTGCCAACTTTGGGCCCAATTCCACAACATTTATAGTGCCAGCAGAAATTTTCCCCTCAAGGCTCCGGTCGACTTGCCATGGAATATCAGCCGCTAGCGGGAAGGCTGGAGCCATTCTTGGTGCATTTGCGTTTCCGATTGCAATTAGAGGGATTGGGACCCAGAATACACTCCTTATTCTCGCTGTTGTCTGTGGATTGGGTGGAATGTGCACCTTATTGGTGCCTGAATCGAAGGGAAAATCGCTTGAGGAGTTGTCAGGGGAGAACGAAGACGAGCCGAAGGTGACCGCTACTGCGTGATAAAGGCGTACATATCAAGCACTGTGACATCACCGATTGATCTCGGAGATGTACCTATATGCAGTTTTCTTCACTTTTATTTTCATAAATCAACGAATGAAACTATGTTAAATATGTTCCTATGCCACACTTTTATCTTCTAGCTCCCTTTTTTCTTTTCGTGTTTTCATTCAACCTTGTTGATTCGTGTTCCGAATTTTATTAACTTTTTGCTACTGTCATTCAGCATGGGTTGGGCATTAGTGTCCATTACTAATAAGAACTGGAGTATTTAGGATGTTACAGAATGGATCATGTGCTTCGAGCTATTTAATACTTAGTAAAAAAACCAAAGCGAATTAGTAATCTGCCTGAGATATTAAAACAATAAGACAAAAAAGACATACCATCGCTATTCGTCAGTGAGAAAAATTAGGTAAATAACGCGTTTTAGGACTCCCCCTTTTTTCTTTAATTGAAGATTACCCATCTTCCTCCATAGCATTTTCACTGTCCTGATACCATGTTGGGTTTTGAGTTGTGGATTTTGATAGGTGTAATTTGAATAAAAATGGTTAAATTTGCTTGATTTCGTGGTAAACATACAATGAAAACTGTTACTGTACAGCTACCTCACCTAACTACTTGCCATATTGATGCCTATAATTAAAGATCAATATAATTGTATTTATTGTATATATTATGTTTCCTTTCCTAGATTGGGCTACGTCCCTATATATGTACATCAATACCTTTGTAATTTGTAACACAGCAATACAAGAGATTCAACTCACTCGATCCATTATCTCATTTTCTTACATGGTACCCGAGCCAATCGATTCCTAAGACCAGTTTTTCGCTTCCGCTACTATTCTCTTCGGGATGAAGTTTAGAGCCTTTGCTGTTTTTTTTCCTACGCACGACCAACATTGTGCTTTATTCATCTTTTTTAATCATTTTTTTCCCACATCCTCCCTATTTTTCCTCCCTTTTTTTTCCATCGCTACCTTTTCTTTTCTCTTTATTCACCATTGTGCCATCTTCTTTCTTTTTCCCTAATTACCCTCCTAACCCTAGCACAAATTACTTCCTTGCCCTTTGCCCCTTTTCCTAATTACCAAATTACCCTGAAACCCTAGCCGCCGTGGTCAATCCCTAGCTGCCGCACCAATTATCTCCGATGCCCACCGTGAATCCCAATTCTGCCACTGAAAACCCTAATTCCACCATCGGAAACACGAATCTTGCACCCCCTCCCGTTACCGTCTCTCCTCTCCAAGACCCCTACCACCTCACGGCCGCCGATCTGCAACCGGCCTGTATTGTTTCTCAGAAACTCACCGGCGAGGTGAATTGGAACGTCTAGAAGGAGCATATTCGGACCGTCTTCACTGCTCGCAACAAGATGGGGTTTCTCACCGGGAAACTTCCCTGCCCCTTTGACGATGCAGCCGCGGCCGCTTGCTGGGATCAATGCCACGCTGCCGTCAAGACTTGGCTGACCCACTCGGTTAATCAGACGCTGGAGCACATGGTTTCGACGGCTCCCACGGTGGTTGAAATCTGGTCCTTCCTCAACGACAATTTCAACAAGATCAACGGCACCAAAAAATATTCTTTGAAATAGGCAATTAACGATCTCCGGCTCCCTTCCGGCGCCTCCGCCAAAGAACTCACTTCATTTTTTCTCCGTTTGAAGTCGCTCTAGAATGATCTTGATGCGCAACAACCTCCTCTGACCTATTCCTACGGTGCCCGGCTTCACCAAATGATCCGTGAACGCGAGGAAGAAGATCGCGCCCTCAAATTTCTTCTCGCTCTCCCAAAGGAATTCCACAATCTCCACTCCAACATCCTGTCCCGCGAGATTCTCCCCAATCTGATGAAAATTTACTCCCTCGCCAAGCAAGAACTCCACTAGAGTTCCTCCTGTGACTATT
Organism: Casuarina cunninghamiana; assembly: GCA_028551485.1. Taxonomy (NCBI): domain Eukaryota; kingdom Viridiplantae; phylum Streptophyta; class Magnoliopsida; order Fagales; family Casuarinaceae; genus Casuarina; species Casuarina cunninghamiana. The sequence goes on along the minus strand of CM052369.1, from coordinate 11,235,211 downwards.
GGAGCTCCTCTGTCGGCGACAATCGGGCCTTCTAGGTTCACGGCTCCAGCCGCACATCAGACGGGTCGGGCTCCCCTCTCACCCACCGGGGTTGGTCTCAGGACCCGAACCCCTCACCCACTGGGCCACGCGGGACTCACCCGCATTTGACCCAGCATGCCTCCCTCGCGCCTCGGCCCACTTGCAGTCACTACAAGCACCCAAGCCACTTACGCAAGGCCTGTTATCTTTTGGTGGGCTATCCACCCGGAAACAGGCCCAAGTTACGCGGGAACTCTAAAAGGAGGCCCACTGCCCACCATGCCGCCTCTGATCAATCAGCCCATTTCCCTATTGGGCCCTACCAGCCTCCTGGGTATGGTCCCCCAACTATGGACTTCACTGAGGGATCCTCTTTTTCAGGCTATCCACCTACCCCTAGCCCGGGCATATTGGGCCATCATCCCCCAAGCCCAGGCAGTATCTATGGCGGTTCCACTGGGCTCAACCTCAATGCGGACCAACAGTACAAACTCATGACTCTTATTAACCAAATGGGTTCTTCTGACCCATTCTCTGGTACGGTCTCCTCCATCTCTCCTATTTCGTCCTTATGGATTATTGACTCTGGGGCTAGCGATCATATCACTTGCAATTTATCCATTCTCAATTTTTTTCTCACCATGTGCTGCACCCATACACATCACATTACATGATCGTTCCCTTAGTCCCGTCACCCACATTGGTCGATGTCAACCTTATCCCAATTTACATCTCACCAATATTTTATATGCTCCTCATTTTAAACACAATTTATTATCCATCCAAAAACTAACCCGTGATAACAATTGTGTGGCAATTTTTTCCGATGCTTTATGTGTTTTTCAGGATCGTACCATTGGGGCTCTGATCGGGCTCGGCAAGGCTGATCGAGGACTTTACTATCTTTGTTCTACTTTTCCAAAAAAATTTCATTCTGTTTTTTCGAATTATTTAAATTCCCTTCAATCCGCTGATTGTACTTCCCAACAGTGTCAAGATTGTAATCCAATTTTTATTAATAATATTAGTTATGATCTTTTACACCAACGTTTTGGTCATTCTTCCTTAAAAACTTTTCCATCCTCTGGTAAATCTATTTCTTGTCCTTCTTCTTTCTCTTACCCCATCTGCCCTCTATCCAAACAAACACGTCACCCCTTTTCCACTAGTCAAAATTTTACTCAGTCTCTCTTTGAACTTGTTCACATGGATGTTTAGGGTCCTCATCGCACCCCCACCCAGATGGTGCCCGTTATTTTCTCACCATCGTGGATGATTTTTCCCTTGTCACCTGGACATTTCTTCTTCAATTTAAAAGTTAAGTTTTTTCAAAAATTCAATATTTTCTCTCCTTGGTTAAAACCCAATTCAATGCCTCTGTCCGCCGCATTCGCTCCGACAATGGCTCTGAATTTTTTTCCTCTGAATGTCGCTATTTCCTTTCCTCCAAAGGCATCTCCCATGAATCATCATGTGTTCACACTCCCCAACAAAATGGAGTTGTTGAACGCAAACACCGCCATTTATTAGATGTCGCTTGTGCTCTAATGTTTTAGGCACATATTCATTCTTCTTTTTGTTGTGAGCATCCTCAACGCCACATATTTAATCAATCGACTTCCCTCTTCACCCCTTCATGGCCTTAGCCCTTTTGAAATTTTATTTGGTAAACCTCCCATTCTCGACCATCTTCGTGTGTTTGGTTGCTGCTGTTATGCAACCACCTTAGGACCTCGTGACAAATTTAGTCCTCGTGCTCTTCCTTGCATTTTCATGGGTTATCCCCAATCTCAAAAAGGTTATCGTGTCTATGATCCTCAATTCAAAAAAAATTTTGTCAATTGTGATGTTGTTTTTCAAGAAACAGTTTTTCCTTTTTCTTCCTCCTCTTCCTCGGACAGCCTGGTCATCCCGTCATCCCCAGATGAGCCGGATCCTGATACCTACACTTCTTCCTCGCTACCAGTTAATCCTCCTATTTTCTCTACCCCCGCTCCAGACATTGCTGCGCCACCACCTATATCCGAACCTCTGTCTGACCCACCTACACCTGTCTCGACTTCCTCTCCCACTCCATCTTCCCTTGATCCTGATACTACAACCACCCCTCCTGATGATCCTACCCTCACCTCCCTACGTCGTTCTAGCCGCAGTTCCCGTCCTCCCATTTGGACTATTGACTACATATGTCCCACCCTTTCCTCCTCTTCCACCACATCCCTATACAACATTTCTAACTATGTCTCCTTACACCAATGTCATCCACCTCATCAGCACTTCATTGCTTCAATCTCTGCCCTTACTGAACCCACCACCTATCTTGAAAACACCCAAAATCCCAACTTGATTGCAGCCATGGATACTGAACTCCAGGCCCTTGCGGCTAACCACACTTGGGATATTGTTTCTTTGCCCCCAAGTCGTCATCCTATTGGATGTAAATGGGTATACAAGGTCAAGTATCGTGCTAATGGTTCCATTGAACGTTACAAAGCTCGTTTAGTTGCCAAAGGCTTCAATCAACGTGAAGGGATTGATTATCAAAACACTTTCTCTCTAATTGCCAAACATGTTACTGTTCGCCTCATCATCACTATTGCTGCTGTCCATCATTGGCCACTTTATCAAATGGATGTTTAGAATGCTTTTCTCCACGGTGATCTTTCAAAAGAAGTCTATATGGAGCTTCCCCCCGGATTTCCCAATCAAGGGGAGCATCTTGTATGTCGATTGCGGAAATCCCTTTATGGGTTGAAGCAAGCTTCTCGGCAATGGAATGCCAAGTTTACTAGTGCCCTTATTGCACATGGTTTCAACCAGTCTTATCACGACTTCTGATTATTCACCAAGAAGAGAGGTAACTCTTTTGTGGCATTACTCATCTATGTTAATGACATATTGATCACAGGAAACAGTCAAGAAGCCATTTCAGATCTCAAGAAATATTTGCATGGTACATTCTTCACGAAGGATCTTGGTCTCTCTAAATTCTTCTTAGGGCTTGAAATTGCTCGTTCTCCAGATGGGATTTCTTTAAGTCAGCGCAAATATGCTCTAGAACTTATCTCTAAAGCTGGTTTAGCTGGTTCGAAACCATCACTTATTCCTATGGAGCAAAAAAAAAATTCACTAGCATTAAATATGATGTTGGATCCAATGAACCACAGAATGATCCTCCTATCAATGATCCATCGATTTATCAACTATTGGTTGGACGACTGATCTATTTGACACTGACTAGGCTCGACATCACATTCCCAGTGCAACTTCTCAGTCAATTCATGCATGATCTGAAACAATCCCACATGGAGGCAGCTCTAAAGGTAATCAGATATCTTAAGAGTTGCCCAGGGCTAGGTCTCATGTTCCCATCATCTTCACCTTTTGAGCTACGAGCGTACTGCGACTCAAACTATAGCATATGCCCTATGACGAGACGGTCCACCACAGGCTTCTGTATCATGTTGGGAAACTCCCTAATATCATGGCGCTCCAAGAAACAACCCACTGTATCACTATCCTCAATTGAAGTAGAATATAGAGCTATGCAGCTCACCACTTGTGAAATAGTTTGGATCATTGGACTACTCAAGGATTTTGGTTTTCACATGAAACACCCAGCGTTATTACACTGTGACAATGAGGCCGCAAAGAAGATTGCGACAAATCCGATATTTCATGAACGTACAAAGCATATTGAAGTTGAATGTCACTATGTACGAGAAAAGATTCAACAATGGATCATCGCAACACGACACGTGTCAACCAAAGAACAACCTGCTGATCTTCTTACTAAGGCACTTAATAGCAAACAACATTGGCAGCTTCTCTCCAAGCTCGGAGTATTTGAATTGTTCAAATCTCTGGCTTGAGGGGGAGTGTTAATGTACAACTACCTCACCTAACTACTTGCCATATTGATGCCTATGATTAAGGATTAATATAATTGTATATATTATGTTTCCTTTCCTAGATTGGGCTACATCCCTATATATGTACATCAATACCTTTGTAATTTGTAACACAGTAATACAAGAGATTTAGCTCACTCGATCCATTATCTCCTTTTCTTACAAAAACAGATATTATAATCGAACTCAACAATCTCCGTACAAATATCAGTGGGCACTAAATCAACAAGTTTGTGGTTTTTGACCCTGGAACCCATCCAACGCAAGTGAGAGGTTGATTTTTAACTTTGTTAGGCTCGAGAGGTGCCACTACTTGTGCATTCGTTGGCGAGGAGAAAGTAGGGTCAAAGAATTAATTGCCTATTGTCGGCCTTAAGACATTGGGTAATTCCATGGGCCTGGTCTCTCTTTTGGGCTTGGATACTCTCACATGGGCTTACTTCATTCTCTGCAACCTCAAGTTCTAAATCTTTCAACGGAAAGGAAGATAGCATATGGGGAAGGGACTTTAGAGGATTGCATGATCTACCAAGTGATGGGAAAAACGACATATAAAGTTTCCCACTTTGATTGAACCTGTGAGGAAATACTAAAACACCAACGATGTATTTGAATCACAAGTAAAATAAGCAAATATCACAATTAACACAAAAGAATTTCTACGTGGAAAACTCCTCCAATGTGAAGGATAAAAACCACGGGACCGATCACGGAGTCCACCCAAATCTCCACTATATAAATCGTTAGGTTACAACCTAATCAAGTCCTTAACAATAGCAACAGAGCTAAGATTTATTGATTCAACAATAATAGAATCACCAATTAATAGTGCAGAACAAGTTGCAAATAACAACTTAACTAAGAAAAGTTGAAGAAATATCACCTAGATTTTCGACCAAGATCTACTAACTTAAAGAGATCCAAATGATGATCCAACCATTCACAATGAAGAACACCCAATCCCGAACCTGCTGACAAAAAATTAGCTCAATCGGACCACGGATCGACCTTGATCAAACGTTTGATCAACTCCTGTGCAGGGCCTATAATTTTTGCGAAATTCTGCTCTTTTCTTTTCTCTCTCTCTTTTCTTTTTTACGACCACTCACCTATGAAGAAAAAACCCTATATTTTTCCTTTTAAACCTTAGGGCCACATTACCCTAATAGAACCCAATAATAAGTCCTCAAATATGGGCTGGACTAACCCAACAATTCTCCCCCTCCAGCCCAAATGAGGGAGATTCCATATGTCCATTTCTCAAGCAAAATCCAAACCGGTCTCATGCCAACAAAACTCAAAATTTTCTCGCCAAAGTGCCTTTGTCATCATATCGAAACCATTATCCTCAGTATGTACCTTTTCAAGTGCAACCTTTTTGGTTTCCATGATATCTCGTATCCAATGATACCTTACATTAATGTACTTTGATCTTTGATGAAAAGTAGAGTTCTTAGCAAGATGTATAGCACTTTAACTATCACAAAATAATACATACTTTTTTTGCACGAAACCAATTTCTTTTATGAATTCTTTCATCCAAAACAACTCTTTACATGCTTCTGTTGCTGCAATAAATTCTGCTTCCGTTGTAGATAGAGCAATACATTTTTATAATCTTGATTGCCATGCCATAGCTCCCCCTGAAAACTTAATCAAGTAGCCTGAAGTAGATCTTCTATTATCAATATCTCCTGCCATGTCAAAATTTGTATATCCCAAAAAAATAGGCTTATCACTCCCAAATGAAAGTTTCAAACTAAAAGTGCCTCGAAGATACCTTAGAATCCATTTCACTGCATTCCAATGTTCTCTTTCGTGATTGGAAGTAAATCTGCTAACTACTCCAACTGCATGAGTTATATCTGGTCTTGTACAAATCATTGCATACATTAAATAACCAACAGCCGAAGCATAAGGAACTCTTTCCATATCTTTTTTGTCTTTCTCATCTGCAAGACATTGTTTCTTACTAAGCTTAAAGTGTGTAGCAAGAGGCGTGCTCACCACTTTAGCTTTATCCATACAAAACCTTTGAAGCACTTTTTTGATATACTCCTCTTGAGACAACCATAACTTCTTGGCTTTTCTATCACGACTGACTCTTATACCAAGAATTTACTTCACTGAGCCTAAGTCTTTCATTGAGAATGACTTACTTAACTTCTACTTCAACTTTTCAATTCTTGTAGCATTCTTACCAACCATAAGTATGTCATCTACATAAAGTAGTAGAATGATAAAATCATCATCTGAGAACTTCTACACAAATACACAACGATCAGAATATGTCTTCTTGTAGGCTTGCTCTCCCATAAAAGACTTAAATTTTCGATACCATTGTCTTGGTACCTGTTTTAAGCCATATAAACTTTTCTTTAGCTTACAAATATAGTTTTCTTTACCTTTTTCTTCAAAACCCTCTGGATGCTCCATATAAATTTCTTCATTTAGGTCATCATGAAGGGAAGCAGTCTTTACATCCATTTGCTCAATTTCAAGATCAAGACTGGCAGCCAATCCCAAAACCACTCAAGTTGAGGACATTTTCACAACAGGTGAGAAAATCTCATCATAATCAATTCCATTTTTCTAACTGAAACCTTTAACAACTAGTCTGGCTTTGTATCGGGGTTGTGAAGAATTTTCATCATGCTTCAATCTATAAATCCAACGATTCTTCAAAGCTTTCTTGCCCTTAGGCAATGTCACCAACTCAAATGTTTGATTATCATGCAAAGATTTCAACTCATCTTGCATTGCATCAACCCATTTTTTCTTATTCACATCCTCTACTGCTTCTTCAAAGCTCTTAGGCTCACCTGCATCAGTCAATAATACATACTCCTTAGTAGAGTATCTAGAGGATGGATGGCGACCTCTAGTAGACCTCCTCAATGGTGGAACTGCAGATGGATTCTGCTGAACATCAACAACATTATCTGTCTGAGTGTCACTATTATCTGCACCTTGTTGGTCATTCTGAACCTGATCCTGAACATCATGCTAAATATCACTTTCAACTTGTTCTATCAATTGTCGCTGTAAATCATTTAAAGGAATTAGATCAATATCAATACCAATCTTAGAGCCTTGTGACATATTCTTCTTACTCTGGCCAATATCTGTCATATTTTGATTCTCAAAAAATACAACATCACGACTCCTCATAATTTTCTTCACAGCTGGATCATAACACCTGTAACCAAATTCATCAGAACCATAACTAAGAAATATATATTCTCGTATCTTGACATCTAACTTAGACCTTTCATCCTTTGGAATATGAACAAATGCTTTGCAACCAAATACTCGTAGATAGTTATAGGAAACATCCTTGCCAAACCAAACTCTATCTGGCACATCACTATCTAAAGCAACAATTGGAGATAAACTGATAACATGAGCTGCTGTAAGTAATGCTTCACCCCAAAATGTCTTTGGTAGGTTAGCATTTGAAATCATACATCTAACTTTCTCAACCAATGTCCTGTTCATTCTTTCCGCTATATCATTCAATTGAGGTGTTTTTGGAGGTGTCTTCTGATGTCGAATATCATGTTGCCTACAATATTCATTAAATGGTCTAATGTACTCACCACCATTGTCTCATCGAATACATTTCAACTTTTTTCCAGTTTGCCTCTCTATTGAAACTTGAAACTACTTGAATACATCTAACAGTTGATCTTTTGACATCAAAACATAAACCCAAACCTTTCTTGAGTAGTCATCAATAAAGGTCACAAAGTAGGATGCTCCACCAACCGTCCTCGGGTTAATTGGGCCACAAACATCCGAATGTACTAACTCCAAGAAATCTAATTTTCTTGAAGGAGGGTGACTATAGAATGAAACTCTTTTTTGTTTTCCAGCTAAACAATGTGCACACTTCTCAAGTTTTGCACTCTTAATCCTAGATAACAAGTTCTTCTTTGCCAACACATTCATGCCCTTCTCACTCATGTGACTTAACCTTTTGTGCCATAAAGCACTTGCATTCTCATCTTCCACTACATTACAAATGTTCTTAGAAATCTTGGCCTGAAACAAATACAAAGAAGACTCTTTCTTACCTCTAGCCATAACTAATGAACCCTTAGTAAGTTTCCATTGTCCATTATTGAAGATATTGCAAAAACCCTCATCATTAAGTTGTCCGGTAAAAATCAAATTCAAGCAAATTTTTGGTACATGTCTAACATTCTTGAGAACCAACTTGGATCCATTACGAGTCTCCAAGCATACATTCCCTATACCTGCAACTTTAGCCAAGCAATCATTACCCATCTTCAATGTGCCAAAGTTTCCAGGAGTATAAGAAGTAAAGAACTCCCTCTTGGAAGTAATATGAAGAGAAGCACCACTATCAATTACCCAACTTGTCTCATTGCTTGTAAAATTCACATTATCATCATAACACACAATAACAAGTTCATTAGTAGCTGTTGCAACTCTATCATTATCATTGTTATCCTTCTTCTCCTCACTTTCATTAACTTTCTTCTTCTCATTTCTACCTTTACCATTCTTCTTTTCATTTTTCAGCTGGAAGCAATTTTTCTTTATATGATCCATCTTGCCATAATGATGGCACTCTACATTTTTATGCCACGATCTAGACTTACTTTGACTTTTGTTATAACCTCTTGGACCTCTATTATGACTTCTCCCCCTATTTTCAACAACCAAAGCTTCAGAATGAGATAAAGAACCTTGACTCTTTCTTCTCATCTCTTCATTCAAAATACTAGTCTTGGCAAAATCCATAGTGACAATACCATCAAGAGCAGAGTTACTCATTGACATACGAAATGTTTCTCAAGATTCTAGTAAAGTACCAAGTAACCAAAGTCCTTGTACTTCATCTTCAAACTCCATATTCATGCCTGAAAGTTGATCTAACATTCTTTGAAACTCATTCAAATGATCAGATATGGATTGCCCATCTTTGTATTTCAAGCTAATAAGTTGCTTCATCAAATACATCTTATTATTTCCAGTTTTTCGAGCATATAAGGATTCAAGCTTGTTCCATAGAATCCGAGCATGTGTTTCTTTACTAATGTGATTCAAAACATTTTCATCTACCAATTGTCGAATGAACCCGCATACAATTTTATGCTCAAGAGTCCAATCAGCCTTACTCATGTTGTTTGGTCTTGTTTCACTAAATAGTGGTAAGTGTCAACGCTTCACATAAAGCAAATCTTCCATCTTACCCTTCCAAACATGATAATTTCTTCCATTCAAACTGATCTCCTGCTAGTGCTTAGTTCCATCATTCAATCAAATCCAAAGAATAAAACAACCACAACCTAAGCTCTTGATACCACTCTGATAGGAAAAACGACGTATAAAGTTTCCCACTTTGATTGAACCTGTGAGGAAATACTAAAACACCAACGATGAATTTGAATCACAAGTAAAATAAGTAAATATCACAATCAACACAAAAGAATTTCTATGTGGAAAACTCCTCCAATGTGAAGGATAAAAACCACAGGACTGATCACGGAGTCCACCCAAATCTCCACTATATAAATCGTTAGATTACAACCCAATCAAGTCCTTAACAATAGCAACAGGACTAAGATTTACTGATTCAACAATAATAGAATCACCAATTAATAATGACGAACAAGTTATAAACAACAACTTAACCAAGAAAAGTTGGAGAAATATCACCCAAATTTTCGACCAAGATTTGCTAACTTAAAAAGCTCCAAATGACGATCCAACCGTTCACAATGAAGAACACCCAATCCCGAACCTACTGACAAAAAATCAGCTCAATCGGACTACGAATCGACCTTGATCAAACGTTTGATCAAATGTTGCGCAGGGCCTCTAATTCCTGCGAAATTCTACTCTTTTCTTTTCTCTCTCTCTTTTCTTTTTTACGACCACTCACCTATGAAGAAAAAACCCTATAACCTTTTAAACCTTAGGGCCACATTACCCTAATAGGACCCAATAATAAGTCCCCGAATATAGGTTGGACTAACCCAACACCAAGCATTGAAGATTGTTGGGGAATGTGAATTCTAATGTGGGGCCGGTGACAGAAAGGAAGTAAATAGGCTTGCGAAGCCTTCGGATGAAGAGAGAAAACTAAGTGGGATATGCATTGGTTGCTTCATCATTGGGTAGCTTTGTGCTCGGTTTGGTATTATTTAAGGTATAACTCAAGCTACTCTTCGACAAATTCTACTTGGGAACTAAATGCTTATAAGAAGGGCGGGAGAACCTAAGGGGCCAAAAAGAGTGATCTAGATCTCTGAGGGCATTTTCAAAAGTCAAATTGGCTCCTAGTTGACCTGCACATGGCTAGTTCAAGGAAATGAGGCGTGGTTCACACCACTACTTTTGAGGTTTGCCAACTTGGCAAAGGCGTGCTTAGAGGAAGATGAATGCCACATGTGAGATTGGTCAACTTTATGGTGTCCTCATTCGGCCAACCAAGGTTTAAAAAACCTTCGAAGGCCCCTATTACTATTCTTAATCATTATGGTTATCTTATTGTTATCAGATTCTAAGCGTGATTAGAGAATACTCATTTCATGATTGAAAAGCATGAAACCAAGATAAATCATCTTTAGATTTAAATGTTGAAATGCGTTGGATTAAGTTATTGGAATGAGTAAGGTTTCAGTCTAGTGATTACTCCATTATGTCAGAATGCGGATTATTGCTTTGTCTGGAAGGTGTCTAAGTTGTACAATATATATGGAAATATAGTTTGGACGTACTTTTAGCTGTATCTTTCCCTAGTTCTTTTCTTAAGTTATCAATTTCTTTCTATGTTGTTAGCCTTATAGAAGCAATTGTTTCAGGCTTTATTTTGCTGCATTTTTCTCCCTCTGAACAATGGTTTGGGGGAGGCATAGTTACAGTGATATTGATAGGCCTAGAGATTAACTTGCTTTGTCTTTTGTTTTTTCTTATTGAAGCTAATCTATCAAAAAGAGGGGGACAAAAAGAAAAAATGAAAAAAAAAAAGAAAAAGAAAGAAGGGGCAAGGGGGGAGGGGTGGACGGTTTGAATTTCATGTTGTTTCCCCAAAAACTATCATCCTATTTAGATATTTCCAAATCAAAATGTAAATTAATCCTAATTTAAAAATTGTTAACATATTTTAAACCAACCACATTATTTACAGATTTGACTATTAGTTTTAGATGAAAGCATGACAGTTGTCTAGTGCATATGTCAAACCCATTCATCCTACCTAAATTTCTTTCATTTGGTAAATTATATTATACGTGCATGAAGCATTGATTAGTCTATACCCATGCTATATCTACGTGAACCCATAACATATTCATTTCATCTTAAACACCTTTATTCTTGAAAGTCCTAGTTGCATATAATCTTAATCTAAGAAGATTACTATTAACTAATAATCCAAATCATAACAAAAATTCTTATCTCTATATTCCAATGTTTACAACTCTTCATGCTTCTTATGCTTTCTACGTTGTGAGGTTAATAAGATATAGTTATGATGGTGAAGTAAAAATAGCAACTCTATGTATGTACATGAGTTATTGCTTTAGTAACCATATTCATCATACTTGATTCAGATTAGTTATGGCCAAACTTTTAAAATGTGGAAAATGAATCTTATATTGTTTAAGAATATATTAAATATCATACTTTAAAAAAATGAGTTCTATCACTTAATATCTTAGAATTTTAAATTGGATATGAACTCATTTTCTATAAAAATTAATACAAACACTTGAGCAAAATTATTGCACGTGGTTTTACATGTCCAATGGGACCCAAATATTATGTCAAGGAAAAATGACTTTAGGTGCCTACAATTTACAATTGGTTTCCCATGTTATTCTTCCCCACTTGATCCATAGAGAAAATGAAATCAACATGGTCCTACACGTTAAATGGGTCCCAAAGAAGTCGTAGTACCTCATTTTTTAATATGGACATAGAAGACCGAATTAGTGGAGAGGCCTAATATGTCGAAATGACCGATGGCAAAAGTCATGCATGTGTTTTACCTAATAGATCGATAAGGCCAAGGACAAAAACATACCTGCATGTCGATTTCGCTGGTTCCGTCACGCCGTCGTTTCCCTTGCGATAGAACCCAGCCCGCGTAAAGACTGGAAGTTTATTCGTCGTTGACGCAATACATGTAAAGAAATTGCTTCTTTGATAAAAGCAACGCGGGCCCGCCCACCCCTTTACCTCTTTAATTTCGACGGAGCGTCCGGCCATGGCTTTGTCATCACTTGTTTCACAATATTTGAGCAATTTACCTGCTCGTAGAGAAGCATTTCCTTGTCGTTTTTGTTAGTCATTATTCACGTAACTTCATTCAAAACGGTGTCCTTTACCCGAGCAACTTCGTTGAAATTGCTTAACAGAATGAGAATTGTCCACGTTGCTCTCTATGATGCTGTTGTTTGAGGAGAACGTCCAAGGATTAAAAGACAAATAAATATGGACAAAATTATCTATTACCCGTCACATCATAGAAGGTACCCAGATTGGCTTAAAATATATAATAGAGTTCATTTTTTTATATTGGAAAGGCAAGCCAACGATGTGATTATATAAGAGAATTTATTTTTTTATTTATTGGATTAATCTTTTGGAATAGAATCTCAATCGTTATTGCAATTGTTAAGTGGTATTAGAATTGCACAAGTTTTGAGACTAAAATGATCAATTTTTTATGGAAAATAGAGCCCGATGTACATGAAATCTTTCAATTATCAAATTGTCACAGAATATATAATAGCAAGGTAATTCGATTCAAAAAGCATCTTACATGTTAAAAATAAGCTTTTACAATTAGTCACCAAATCAAAATATAGCACTACTAAAAACTATTCAGAATTATAAGATAATAGAAAATAATGATAGTGTTCTCTAACTTTTGCCTTTCACATTATTTAAGGGTCAAAAATTAGAGAACGCTACCATTATTGCCAAAATAGGAGAATGTAAAAGACAAAATCTAATCAATTAAGGGCTTAAAAGTATATAAAGTGTAACAAATATTTTCAGGAATTTAAAAAAATTTCAAATAATATTTTCAAGCTTAGATAATGGATGACTAATTGAACTATTTTGTACATATTTTTGAGATATATTAGATATAGGAAAATTTAACAAAAAATGAAAGGTCAAAGTTAAGGGGACAATAACCTTCTTAGATGAATTTTTTACTTAGTTCACAAAAGAAGTATTTTAGGAAGTAAATCATAATTTCTAAATATCTAAATCATATAATTTAAGAATATAAACAAATATATTGTTACCTACTGTTATATAATAAGAAACATGTTCCCCTTTTCAGTTTGGAAAACTATCCTTGCTCAGAATGGAATTCGACGGCATATTAGAGGATGGAATGAAGAACTGCAATGGATTATTATAGCAACTAAAGGAAAGGATTTGGTTGTAAAGCTTTTTAAAATATCATTTTTAGCTTGTATTTATTGCATATGGATAGAACGTAATAAAAGACGATTTCAAAATAGAATAGTTGACATTCCCATCCTCTTGGCTAAAGTAAGAAAAATTATACAAGGGAGAGTTTCTTTGTTTTAAAATGTAAAATCTTCACAAGGAAATGTCATTTTGAGTGAGATTTGAAGGCTTCCAACCTCAATCTTTTCGTAGTTGTTGAAAATTATAATGTTGGGGTATGCCCCTCTGCTTTTGTATACTACTTTATATTAATCCAAACTTACATTTCAACAAAAATAAATAAATAAATAAGAAACCTGTTTATTAAAAAGTAAAAATAAAAAAGAAAAAGAAAAAGCTGAGAATTCCATCATTATTGTGTATCTCTATATAATAGGAAATGAAGAACGATGCCTACTATTTTAAGATTCTTTGTATACATTATTTGATTAAAATTTTTCCTTTTAATAGTTTATAAGGCTATTTCTAGATCATTATTAGATTAAGAATTATTCACAATCTTAGTGTACGAAAAAACTTCTAGTCATGAATGAAAAAATGTCTTTTTGTTTTCGCTCTTCAATTGAAATTGAAGGACGCTTGCAGTAAAATGTTTTAACCCTTGGAAAACCTAGCTTAAAAAGGTTTCCTCACATATCATCTAAGTAGGTAACAGTCCTTTCTTTAATTTGGCTAGTAAATCTCGAAACGAAAATTTACTTAATAAATATTTTGTGAATTTCTAAATTCATCTTTAGAAGATCAAGGGTGCAGCCGTTCTCTACTACATTGTTGCTACTTTTTTAGGAAAATCGAGGCTACATGTAAGTTCAACAATTTTAAATTATTATTTGGAATCATCTCAATGGCAAGAAGATGTCTACCCGACATCATTCGCCAAATCCAAATTACGGGCTGACCTTGTGTCTGAATCAAGCGCAAACAAAGTGCTTAGAGTTTAATTATACATTAATGCAATATAGTCATTGATCAGCTATCCAATCTTTTACATCATTCATAAAATTTGACTTTTGAATCCTTTCTTAATATTTTAGGTATGGAAGCAAATAGGTGACGATGAAGCCATGCGCCGCATATATTTAATCAACTTTTATGCACAAGTCAAATAGTTACCTTATTTCCTTCCTAATAAAAAAAATAATGTCAAAATGGTAGCTTTTCAACACCACTACCCTCCAAAAAGAAAACCGTATTTTATCAACTTTCATGCGCAAGTCAAATAGTTATCTATTTCCCTTCCTAATTTTTTTTTTTTAAAAAAAAAAAAGTCAAAATGTTAGCTTTTCAACACCACTTCCCCTCCTAAAAAAAAGCCGCTTTTGACAAAATGAACCGTTGGCGTTCCCATGCATTACCGTCATGAGATGATAATTGGGGTAAGGTTCCATCGAGAAGCACCTGACTCACATGGATAGGCGTTGACATCCAGGTTTAGCATCCACGTGTATAAGTTTGGGTGTATTCATATTAAAAAAATAAAAATCGGGGTATGCTTTGAGATGCTAATAAACAAAATCTTAAAATGCTAAACCTTAATCAACTTCTAGAGGAAAGCTGTTAAATGGTGAAAAATGTGAAACTCACTTTAATTGCCATTCATGTATATGTTGACACAAATATTACACATGAATTGAAGTCCAATTTCAAGACATAAGGGATTGACAAAGCAAAAGCCTATTCTTAACTCTGGTACCATATCACAAAAGAAAAAAGTCGAGTAGAAGTCAATTTCTCTTGATATTGCAATGGATTAGACTGTACAACATGACGTCTTATATGCAAGCTTGAGGTGATTTCTATATGGAAAAACTAATACTTACAATAATTAGGATGCAACAATCTAGCCAAATATATATATATATATATATATATAATTGTAGAAATGTAAGTTTGCATTAATAAAAAATAATATACAAGAACATAGAGGCATATCTCAATATTACAAGAATTACAAAAATTATGAAAAAATAGAAGTTAAAAGTCTCCAAATCTCACTCAAAATGACATTTCCTTGTGGAGATTTTATATTTAAAAAAAAAAAAAAAAAAACTCTCTCCTGGAAGATTTTCTTTACTTTAGCCAAGAAGATTGGAATATCAACTGTTCTATTTTGAAATCTTCTTCTATTTCATTATGCTCATATATAATAAATGGAAGTTAAGAAAAAAATATATCTTAAGAAATTTTGCAGGCAAATATTTCTTTTAGTTGCTATGATTATCCATTGCAATTCTCATATTCTAGCCAAATAGAATAGTTGACATTTAGCCAAATACAATGTCACATAATATTTTTAATATTTTCCATAACAATTTCCCTTAAAGAAATAGCATAAAAATATAATGTGGGTCATGGAACATACCGAGCACTCCCGACATCAAGACTCCATGAATGATTAGAATACATTTAACTCATGAGATAAACAAAAATAGCGATATTCTTTAAGATACTTTTTTGGGCATATGACTGAATCAGAACTAACTAAATATAACGAATGGAATCTTAAATGTTGGAAGTATATCCTTCTAAACTATTGGTTAACAGCTTAAACTTGATCCGACCTACGATTGGGCAAACATCAATGACCTACGAATTATTGATACTTGTTGACGAGTTCTTTGCTTGCCATAAAAGATATTGACATTATTACAAGTTGCTAACGTGTTTGCTTAAAGTATATGAATTTCTGGTTTCCACTTTGTATATTAAACCCGTAGCTCTATCATTATGGCATATCACTAATTTATAATGGAGAGTAGTGGTCCTAATTCAAGATTTTCAGGTTTTTAGCTATCATCACGATCTTGGTTAGTGGATAAATGAGACTGAAATTTGAGTCGTATCGCCTGGTGGAAAAAGTCCGATGGAGAAAGTCAACTGCAATTCTCATATTATATCGCCACAAGATTGAGGCTACCCTGTTAGATTTGATTGTGTAGATTTGCTGGTGATTATCTGTACAAATTAGGCGATTGAGTCAGCAACATCCGGTACGTCGCAAATTTTCCTCGAACTGGTCAATTATATTGTCCATGACCAATGGAATAACTCATATTAGGACACGACACACTTCAACCATGTAAAACCTGTACCCAAAATAATTAACAGTTTTTTTTCTCGTCAAAAAAAATTAAGAAAAAAAAAAGACAATGGGAAATTCAGGTGTCACCTAATATATTAGTCAGTCAACTACTACAAGCGTGGTATAAACATCATTCGTGAAAATCTGGGTTCATATTGATCCAAAGCAGCTCCTTATGAGCAGAGTTCTGTACGCCAAGGAAAGTATTAACAGAGTATGGGATGTCTACAGTCACAAGAAAGCAGGTTGGACATGTGACGAAATTCCTGCTATTCAATAATTGGCAGAGAAATAGGCTTTTTGCCGCAGTTCAATTTCCTCTTCTTTATTTCTCGCAAGTTGTTTTCAACTTTTTGTCCCACTTTCTAAGTTCTTTTAGGTGATACGTAAATCTCGACCCAGAGCAATTATTTAACCACTATAGTAATTCGTCTAATAAAATACTTATTATTAAAGTCAAAAGTCAACTTAAAAATTAACGAATTTCACTTTATTATTATATAAAAAAATTTTTAATATATTTTTTATTAATATGAAACTCATTATTCACATCATAACACCCCACACCATAATGATCAAATCATCCAATTATCATAATGCATCATGGAAATGCATGGCTCAACCAATGAAAACCTATAAAGTGTCAAAGAGGATTTTAAACTTTAATACTATACTGAAAAACTTATTATCTAATCAAAAACTAACTTAAAAATTGATAAATTTTATTATTATATAAATATAATGTTAATATATTTCTCAACAATATAAAATTCACTATCTAGGTAATAACATTGTCAACGGTGACCCTCAAAGATATTATCATGCAATTTGAGTGCGTATGTCATTTCTGTGTTTATTCATTGGGACTTCTTAAACCTCACCTCCCTGCACGTCAGACATCACCGGCTACATAGAATACGACATAACCATTTCTTTTACCACCATTTCATTGATGTTACAACTTGTACGTTCTTTGATTAAGAAAGCCAGACAATGCTGTTTCTATAAGTTTCTACAAGATTTAATTGTTAAAATTCAGTATAAATAATAATGTTGTAACCGTACAATTTATAATTCCTTTATGATGATATATCATTCTTAATCTTTAAAAGAAAAATGTTGAAATCTATGTTAGTCGTTCTCAGAAAAAAATAACACGGTTTCAGAACACTGGGCTCCCCTGAAGTTCTCGGAATTTTCATACGGTTGCTTGTCTACATCCGCCTGATCGAATCATTTTTGGGGGTCCAAACAAGATTATCTTTCACAAATATTTTCTTTTAATTTTTCAAACGGAGCCTTCGTAGCAAATCGAGTTTGACATTTTGGGCGGACGGTCCCAGCGCGACATATAATCGTCATGACAAGGACACATTTTAAACTAATTGTGGTCCAAATGCATTACCATCCCCAGCATATTTTACGACTTCATGACAGATAGCAGCATCCATTTTCACGCCTTGGTAGATGCCTTCAACTGCGTTACCAGCCCCAACATATATTACAACTTCATAACAGATAGCAGCATCCATTTTCTTGCATTGGTAGACGCCTCTAAGGTAAACATGCTCGAAATATTGATAATATAAAGATGCGTCATGCACCAAGTAAAAGTGACTTGATTTGGCCACTTATAGATGTGCTTTTTTTCTTGCACCATTTAGCTTGTACTATAGTGATAAAACGTTTGTCGTGAATAAATTTGGTTGTTTCTCTCTTGATATTCTTAAATATAAGTAAACAAAAAAAGGAATAAATAAATGGATAAGATTATGCCGTTTTACCCACCTACAGGTGGTCCACTTGGTAAGGGTTGGGCTTGGGATCCTTGAGGTCCCAAGTTCAACTCCCCATGGGGAGCATTTGTGATTTAAGTGGGGGGTCATGGCGGTGGGTTGCTGTGCTAGCCTTCCCCAAGGATTAGTCGAGGTGCGCGCAAGCTGGCCCGGACACCTTGGTTACCAAAAAAAAAAAAAAAAAAAAAAAAAAAAAAAAAAAAAAAAAAAAAAGATTATGCCGTTTGTAGATGTTAGTAGAGTTTGGAGAGCTACATAGACAGTAGCAATCACGTATTATGGAAGGCAAAAGAGGGCAATAAAATTAAACAAATCATGACAAGCAAAATTGAATGTCAACGTCAACTTTCGGTTGTTTTCTGAATTGCCTATGGTATGTTCAATGGATCATCAAATTACCACAAGGTGGAAATAGTCTTATTTGGTCTCCACTTGTAAGCCTCAGAGCCAGAAAAGCAACTTATTTGTTATCCACTTCGCCTGCTTCAGCGTTCGGTAATGGCCATTAGTTTGCGCTAATTGTATGCTGTGTTATAGCAAGAGAGACAATGCCCTGAAACTTCTCAATGAAAAGAAGCGACTATCAAACTCGATTTTTTTTTTTTTTTTTTTTTGGGATAAAAGGAAAGACTTATATAAAATTTGTAAACTAGGAAAAACTGGTGTAACAAGACATGCAAATGTATTAACTCATGCTGAGCACATTAATGTGTTATATGTAACGCATATTATCTTATATTATGCATAAAATTGTTCGTAAAAAATTTATTTTATTGCGTATCATTTTATAAATTACTAATGGGTATGACCAAAGTGACTACCTCAAGGGGTACGGACAGTTTTATTCTCCCTCCTCTTTTTTTGTTTTTGTTTTTGTGGTTACGTTCTCTGTAATAATAGTTCAATGCGGGCTAAGCCATATTCTCCCTCCACTACAATAGCAAGGAAATTGCTATGAAAATCGATGCGAGGTCATCATCTTGGAATGGCAAGCATAGAATGTAGAAGCAAGATCATGAACAGTTGACTAAATTGGATGAGCTGGTATATGCCGTTTGATTCGTGGGTGATTCTTGTTTTCTATGGTCCGACGGACACTATATATAGCTGGTCTCTGTCTTCCTTATCCTCGCAATTCCATAACAAACAACACTTCCCATTCTCTCTCCTTTCCTCCAACTCAAATTCAAGAAGCAGGTCAGTCTCTCTCTCTCTCTCTCTCTCTCTGCCTCTCTGCTTGATAACTTGAAACCTGACACATTTCTTCCCTATTGGAACCGGTTTCCTTGAATGTCCGTACCACTTTTGTTAGATGACCACTGCCTTTACAGTTTAAGGTAATGATAATGGAAGGAGGGTACCCCATATGTGAAGTTGAGAGCCATACCCAGCCGTTCAACTTTGTCGTAAAAGCTGAACCTTTAATGTGTTTAGCCAAGTTTTCCTTTTGTGTGTGTACATACATATACCTAAGCCATAAAGGGGGAAACGTTCTCTTACTTTCCTCTGCTGTTACTGTCTGCTTTACATACGGACCAGAAGCAGCTCTATTGCTATGGCGTCTAACCGTCAAACTTCTTATTTATCATCTGGAAATACAGTTTCCCTTTTGTGGTATTCAATAAAACGCCTTGAATTGCATAGCTTTGAATGTTGAGTTTAGTTTTTTGACTGTTGATGTTGTCCGTAGCTATGCAAGTCGCTAGCCTCCTCCTTTCGCTTTTTACGGTGCATTGCACTGTTGCACGGGCGAACTATACTGCTGCTTGCGTTCTAACCAAAATGAATAAACAAAAATAAAGTCGAAGTTGAACAAAAAACAGATGCATTTGTGGTCGACCTACTCTTTGCTTTACTGAGGCGTAGGGTGAAGACTTTGGGAGTTCCAAAGTCTCATGAGTTGGATCTGATATTTTCTTAAGCTTTTTGATAGCTGACCTTGCAACAAGCAAGTCGCACAGTACCATGGCCTTATGATTAATGCCTTCACGTAAAGCTTTGATTCTCCCACTAGAATAACATATGAAGCTGGAAGACTTTTATATTCAAGTTGTCTCAATCCGTGGCATGGTTTTGGTTTCAAAAGACTAATAATATTGAATAAAAAAGAAAGAAAAGAAAGGTTAAATTGGGCACAACTAGTGCAGTAGTTGTTCCCTAGGGATCAAATCAGTTCATCAATTAGTCGCATCCTGCTGTTCATGAATGTGTGGAAAAAGTTACTGTTCGTTCTTTGAAAAGTCAACAATGTAACGGGTATTTATTTTTTAATCTTTGATTAAAATTGTTTGTCCACATGCCATTTAATAAAAGGACAAAATTGTGTTCATGTCTATTCCTTGTGTGATGGAAACAAGAAATCCGGCAACAATCTGATTGGTTCGATGAATCAAATCTGACGACTCTTGTCCATAGAAATAGAAACAAAAGTCGGTTCAGTATGGCAGAATCCAAGGTTGCGTCAGACCACTCGCTCCAGAAAGCAGTTAAAATTTCTGATATATAAGATTTTTTTTTTTTTTTTTTGGTTTGCAATGGGGTAAAATCATGCCTTGTTTTATGCAGGAACTGTTGGGAGAACCCTAAGACTGATAGGGGCAAGGTCTAACCATGGCCGAAAACAAACTAGCAGTGCTTAGTGCGCTTGATTTGGCCAAGACGCAATTGTACCATTTTACAGCAATTGTGATTGCTGGAATGGGATTCTTCACCGATGCTTATGATCTGTTCTGCATCTCCCTGGTGACCAAGTTACTCGGCCGAATTTACTACACAGAAAACGAAGAGAAACCCGGCTCATTGCCTCCAAGTGTGGCTGATTCTGTGATTGGTGTGGCGCTTTGTGGCACTCTGGCTGGCCAGCTCTTCTTCGGGTGGCTTGGTGACAAGCTTGGCCGAAAGAAAGTCTACGGTTTAACTCTCATGCTTATGGTGGTCTGCTCCATTGCCTCAGGGCTGTCCTTTGGCCGCTCACGCGAAGGTGTCATGGTCACGCTCTGTTTCTTCCGTTTTTGGC
The DNA here is from genome assembly GCA_028551485.1 of Casuarina cunninghamiana. Classification (NCBI taxonomy): domain Eukaryota; kingdom Viridiplantae; phylum Streptophyta; class Magnoliopsida; order Fagales; family Casuarinaceae; genus Casuarina; species Casuarina cunninghamiana. The sequence goes on along the minus strand of CM052369.1, from coordinate 11,213,920 downwards.
TCGGCTTTGGTATTGGTGGCGACTATCCACTTTCTGCTACAATTATGTCTGAATACGCCAACAAAAGGACTCGTGGGGCGTTTATCGCAGCAGTTTTTGCTATGCAAGGGTTTGGAATTTTGGGTGGTGGCATTGTTGCTTTGATTGTTTCAAGCGCGTTCATTAACAGTCTTCATCCTCCCAAGTTCGCAGAAAATGCAGTAGCCTCCCTGCCACACCAAGCTGACTACGTGTGGCGAATAATTCTTATGTTCGGTGCTGTCCCGGCCGGCGTCACATACTATTGGCGTATGAAAATGCCCGAGACAGCTCGTTACACTGCCCTGGTGGCGAAGAACGCAAAACAGGCCGCCGCAGACATGTCTAAGGTGCTAAACGTGGAACTTGAAGCTGAAGAGGAGAAAATCCAAAAGATCACCCAGGAGCCATCCAATAACTATAGCTTATTCTCCAAGGAATTTGCGAAACGCCACGGGCTTCACCTGATTGGAACCACTACCACTTGGTTCTTGTTGGACATTGCCTTCTACAGCCAAAATCTGTTCCAGAAGGACATCTTTTCCGCTATTGGGTGGATTCCCAACGCAAGAGACATGAGTTCACTTGGAGAGGTTTTCCGAATTGCAAGGGCACAAACGCTTATCGCTCTGTGCAGTACTGTGCCCGGGTATTGGTTCACGGTTTTCTTCATCGATTATATGGGACGGTTTGCAATCCAATTGATGGGTTTCTTCTTCATGACCGTCTTCATGTTTGCACTGGCTATCCCATACGAGCACTGGACTCATAAATCCAACAGGATCGGCTTCGTTGTAATGTATTCCCTCACCTTTTTCTTCGCCAACTTTGGACCCAATGCTACCACATTTGTTGTGCCGGCGGAAATTTTCCCTGCCAGGCTAAGGTCTACATGTCACGGAATATCCGCGGCAGCCGGAAAGGCAGGAGCTATAGTTGGGTCGTTTGGATTCTTGTATGCTGCCCAAAACCAGGATGAAAGCAAAGTAGACGCTGGATACAAGCCTGGCATTGGAGTGAGGAATTCGCTCTTTGTACTCGGAGGGGTTAACTTCTTGGGAATGTTGTTTACCTTCTTAGTGCCAGAATCCAAGGGAAAATCCTTGGAGGAGTTGACTGGAGAGGATGAAGAAGGCGGTGAGGTCGCGAGGCAGTAGACTGCTGATAGGACTATTCCGGTGTGATTTCGTTTTGCTCATTCAAAGAATCCCTATCAAGTTTATGTGAAATGCTTATTTGTGGTTTTCTTTACTTATGTTTGTATGCAATGCAATGATGATATATATGTTTGTTTGATCGCTTTAATTCAAAAGCATTTTACAGTGTGTTTGCATTTGTTTTCCCTTCAGAACCTTGTAACCCTTGGCTTTGTATGGGAATATTTTCCTTGTTCGATGGCAGAGTAATTATTTATTTATCAGTCTCTGAACGCTGTGGGCTCCTTCTAATTTTTTATTCTTTTTCCAACACTCCTTTTGATAGAGAAGAAACAGAAGGAACCCTCATAGTCCGTTTTGTTTCAATTACTTCGGCAGAGGCTGGTTCATTATAATTTAATCGCTCAGTAATGCTCTGCTTCAAAATCTTGGCAAGCTTGAGTAAGCGTAACAAATGAGGCGTTCTGGACAGCAAACCTCATTGGATGTTGAGAATAAGCAAATTTTGGCATAATTGTCTAGAATGTTGCCTTGTACTTTCAAGTAGCAGATGATGCAAACAAGGACAATAGGAAGTGAATAAGAAAAGATAAGTGGGCCATGACAAGTGCGGAGGATAATAGATAAAGGATGGGGAAGAATTATGACAAAGAAGACTGTCGATGGCAAGAGACGGCACACCTGAACGCACAAAGAAGAAATTATGTACTGATTTTAATTGTGACATATATAGAGGCAACTTGATCTTCAGACGTTTCGAGTTTTGCAAGGATACTAGGAATCGGAGAATTCCTAAATCTTGTCGTTTCTCATAAAAGTACCAAGAAAAAGTGCATCGAGAATTTAGTGATTTTTGGAAGAATTACCGTAGCAATTAGGACGAAAGGAAATTTCTCCACAAATATTATGCAAAATCTATTGGGATCCAAACGGCTTTGATACCACTTGTTGGAGGAATTCAACCAATTGCACACACTCAAACACAACTAATTTAAAAGGTTCAAAACATCATAATTTCTTACATCTCTTATAGTCTTTTCTTATGAGATTTTTTCATACTTTTTTTCTGATTAAATAGATATTTTATAGATTCTCTCATCAACTAAAATCTATGAGAATGATTCTCTCCAACAATTATCCCTCGAAGGGGACTCTTTCTATCCACCCATTAAATTTCTCTATACGTATTCTATTTACAGAGAAACCCTAAAAAAAAAAAAAATTCATAATTGAATACTACTAGAAAAACCAATTACCATAAAAGGATAGGAATCCTAGTAGGATACTATTAGGAAAATCCATTACAATAAAAAGATAACCTTAAGGTCTAAAATTACAACCATATCTTTTAACTTAATTGTTTCATTAATCCTAACAATCTCCTCCTTAGATCAATTAGTGTAACATCCTTACACTATAACAAAGTATAGAAAAAAATTTCAAATTTTCAACTATGCACCACAGTCTTTGAAAGGAGAAAGACTTAGAAAAACTCTTTTCAACTTGTACAACTACAGTCTTTGAACTAAGAAACATTAAGAAACTCTCTTCAACCATAGTCTTTTGAAAGAGAAAGACTTAAAAAACTCTCTTCAACTTTTGCAACTACAATCATTTTTTGATAGAGAAAGACCAACTAAGCTCTTTTCAAAACAAGCCCTCAAAAACTTTGTTATCCTTGCCTCTTCTTAAACCACGCTTGTTTTATGTCATACCTCTTTAGGCACTCTACTGCAATTTGTTTTAGGTTACACCTCTCCTAGATCTTCTTTTTTTCTCCAAGCATCTACACATCATCATGGACTTTTTCAATCCAAATATCTCTTCCACCATTAGGCCATCAACAATAGTAAGAATTTTAGGACTTCCATAACAATTGGGATCCCTCTTTGAAATCCACCTATTGAAAAGTCCTCCTTCCATCCAAAATTATTAGTGCTTCTCCAAAATCAACCATCAAAGCCTCCCACACTTCATTTGGATATTAACAAACTTGAAGATCCTAAAATTTACCTTATTAACCACATCAATATAAGAGCATCATAAGCTCCCCCTCAATTGTCAGTCCATCTTTAAATGTCAATATCTCTATCATTCTCTATCATCTAATGTCACAACTTGAGCCAAAGATTTACACAACTACTATAAACAATCTAATTGACTTGATCTTTAATTTGATAACTTCAATAGATACCAATCATTTTCAAAATGTCATGCACTTTATCAAAAAATTTCAATTTGGCTCACAAATGCTCTTATTTGGACAAAAAGATATAGATTTGCATTTAGCAGACCTCAATCCACTACTCCAACAATATATTTATGCTAATCTACATTAATATCATCTAAAATCAAACTGAATTTAGGGAAAGAGAAAATCTCACCTCAAAAAATCTATATACTTTTTTAATTGCATTCACCATGTTTGATCCGTAATCTATGGTCTTGATCTTCTACACTTCATCACACCATTTTTTAGGATCCAACCTATCTCTGATGCCATTTGTTAGGATCTAAGCGACTTTGATACCACTTGTTGGGGGAATTTTACAAATCGTATCATCCATATAGAGTGCAAATGCACAATCATGGAAATGCACATACACATATAACAAATTTAAAAGGTTCAAAACATCATAATGTCTTACTTTTCTTGTAGTCTCTTCTCATTAGATTTTTTCTTACTTTTCCTCTCATTAAATTGATATCTTATGGATTTTCTCATCAACTAAAATCCATGAAAGGGTTTCTCTCTTACAATTAGCCCTTTAAAGGGACTCTCTTTACTTGCCCACTAAGTTTCTCTATACTTATCTTATTTATAAAGAAACCTTAAATAAGTTATAATAAAATACTATTAGGAAAACCTAGTAGTACAAGAGGATAGTAATCCTAATTGGATACTGTTAGGAAAACTCATTATAACAAAAAGATAACCTTAAGGTTCAAAATTATAATCATATCCTCTAAGCTAATTATTCCATCAATCCTAACAAAAACCCTTATCATCTCCATTATCACTAGAAAAGGGTAAAGGGAGATGGCTTATTGAGAAGGAAAGGAGGCCAAACCAAGAGAAAGATAGTTGAACTAGAAAAGAGATATGTAAATCATCTTGAATTGTTTCCATGATACATGATGTATATATACACATAGAACACACAATGTAAAAGGAAAGATATAATAATGTAACAACCCAATATTTATTTTCTTATCCAAAGTTCTCCTAATGGCTCTAAATATTCACATGGTCATATTTGATACCCTTTTCAAGTTTGTCATTTATAGACAGCATGTAGCATTATATATATACTAGCCGTTGTTAATTCTTCCCTTTTTAATTGTAAATTTTAGAATGAGTGTTTGTTTGGTTTGATTTTCTATAAGGATCAGCAACACATAAATAGATTGAACCAAAAATGGTTTCAGGATTTTATAAAAGCACACAACAAGAGGCTTACAAGAAACAGCCCTACAAAAAGATGATGTTCAACCCGTTACAAAAGACAACAACAAACAACATATTTAAACTAAAAATAGCTACATACTTTGAGATACAAATGCCATGTCTTCAGTTACACCCGAAAGGATGTTCTTCGTTTGCTTCACCATTCTGCAAAATCTCCTACAGTATGCAATCTCATCTTTCTTTTCAACATAGGTCGCACATCAACTTTTGACCTTGTCTCTATACATTTTAATGAGCCAGTACCCTGTGCCTTGTTCTATGCATAATCTTCCCACAAAAATATATTTTCTAAACAGCAACCACGTCATTGAATCATAACATTTATCCTTGGGTCATGAAGTAAGAATAGTATCCATGCAATCTCACATACAAAGTGCACTATAGCTTGATATTCTACCTTAGCTAACTATTTGGATATATTTGACTGTTCCTTTATTAAGATCAATGAGCCACCAAGTTTCACATAAAAATTTGTCGGAAGTCTTATGGATACAGGAGATGTCCCCGAATATGAATTCCAATAAGCTGAGAGTTTGAGTTATCCATCATAAGATAAGAGTATACTCAAGCCAAGGTAGCCTTTCAAATCTATTTGGACGGAAGATCAAATCTATTTGCTCTGAACCATTTCAAAAGTGGTTCTTGTGTATGATTTGTTATTTTCATTACAATATCATCATTATATGTGTGTTGCAGTTACTGGTCCTACACTCTAGCTGCCGTGTTTTTATATCAAGGCAACTAATCATTATACCATCTTTGCTTATAATAAGCCACCAATCTTTAATGATACAAACAATGGTCATTGGAAGAATATGATTATAATATTCATTATAGGTTAAGGTGTGGAAGCCTAGAAATAATCATGAAAAAAATTGAAATACCTAATAAAGCTGAACATAGATAAGAAGAAGTAACTATGGAAGTGAGTCAAAATTGTAGGGGCAATAGTACTATGATATTGTGCTCTGTCCCCAACTGAATATAAATGAGTGCTTACATGTGACAATACCAAAGAAATCTAGCAAAAAATAGAAGTAGTCCCTGAAGGGACCAAAAAGATTAAACAACCTAAAATAATTGGTTCATGACTATGAATTGTTTGAAGTACAAACTAGAGAAAACATTAGTGAAATATTTGCTAGATTTTATGATCCTTGTTAAGCAAAATTGCTTGGTAAATCATATAAGCATGATGAACTAGTTTAAAAATTGTCAGGTTGCTTACCTAAAAAATGGGATGAAAATAAAACAACTATAGAAGAGGCATGACTTAGATCAATTGTTTCTAGATGAATGATAAGGGTCTCTACAAGTATTAAATTTAAATGCTAAGAAAAGAGAAAGAAAATGAAGAAACTAAAAGTTAACAAAAATATGACATTCAAAGCTAATCTTGTCAATAGGCCAGTAGCCCAACGGTTGGCAATTGATCACTAAGGACCAAATCTCATTTAATTTGATGTAACATTATAGGATCAAAGTAGCTAAAGAAAGATATTTGGTTGCTAAACTTCTTAAAATATTTTTTTTACCTTGCATTTATGGTATATGGATTGAACTAAGCATAAGACAGACTAAAGGGAAAATAACTAATATTTCTACTCTAGTGGTAAAAGTAAAAAAAAAAAAAATAGTATGAAAGAGAATTTCTTTATTTAGAAATATAAAATTCTTTTAGGATAATGTAATTTTAAATGAGATTTGGACACTTCCAACTTCTATCTTTTTATAAATGTAGTAACTTTTGTTATATTGGAGTATACTCATTGCTTTTGTATTTTAATTCTTATTAATATAATTTATCATTTTACTCAGAAAAAAAATTGCTTAACTACCTCCTTTAAAACAATTATAAAAAAAGGAAGACACTTGAACTTACAAAGAAGATATTACGTCATGATGTGAAACAATAATTATTTAATACATCCTTTCATCCTAAGCATAGGCTCACTTACAATTGATAAGATAATCGCTAGGTATTGCTTAGAACTTAGCTCTAATATCAAGTTAGAAAAATATTAAATTTTAGTTTTAATACAATTAGGAAAAAGCTTAATATATACCATGGTCAATCTTGTATTGATTATATATATATATATCTTAAAAAAAGATACCAAGTGAAAAAAAAAAAGTCTAATTACGTATACTAAAATTTATTATTAAGAGAGAAGAGACTCAAACTTATAAAAAGGATTTCAGATTAAAACATTAATAACGAAAGACAAATACTACTTAACTAACGAGATGGCGACTTGGGCAGGCCCCTTGACTTTAACCCATTATACCTCGGTTGCGCCTTCCCGATTCCCATGGCCCCACGTTTTCCAGCTTCAAATGTGCCATCGCAAGGCATAGATAGGCAGACCATCACGACTGTTATTATTATAAAGTATTTTAGGCCCCATAGTTCCGGCGTGGTTTTGAGGCGGGTTGCCAAGTTGGAACACCGTCGCCGCTATATATACCGTCATCTATCTTTATGATGGGGTTCTGTTGATGTTACCCTCATAAACAATATACAAGGCTCATCCGGTTATGGCATTTAAGACTTCTGCACCTTGTATGTTTCGGTTCTGGTTTATTCTTATATGGGTACCTCCATGCGGAAAATCCAATAATTAGCATTAAATTTTAGAGATAAAAGGTTGATGGTTTGGAGCTTACTATCCTGAATTTGGGTCTATCTTAGGAAGATTATGTGTTAGTGGCAATTTCCCCCTTTTCGCGGCTTGGAGTTTGGACTTCTTTTGTCTTTTTGTGCTTATTTTTCTGGATTTAACCAATGGTTGTGTGAGGCTTTTCAGTGACTTATGGGAATCATTGCTTGTGCGGAACATTTCTGACGTCGTTCAAGGTCAATATGAAACGCCATTGGTGATAGACATGGAAGCCAGAGAGACTTGGTCAGATGGGACCATCACACACTAGTAGGGATCTTTTAGACTCCTTGAAAGCTGAAGAGGTGCATTTAGAATCGATTCTAAGCCAAGTGATGTCTGACATAACTTAACGATAAACTCTGCATATTGTACGCCAACGTATTGCAGGCATGAAACGGCCATACGTGGCATAGTTTTTGGTTAAATTCATCGAAATATGAAAAACGGAAAAAATAAACGAAAAAGAAATATGAAAAGACAACAAAATCACTGCTTCAGCAAATCCACGCTGAATTTCTCATGAAAAAGAAAAGTCAGCATGATGAATGAGATGTGATAGTTATCCAACAAATCATTTATCTGCATCAAGTAATAGTCAGAAAATTTTGTTTTGTCTAGCAACTCCGATATAATCAACTCAAAAACTAACAACCACATGCTAATAACAAAAGTCGTTAACTTTATATGACGTTGTCAAAATAATTAACAAACTGGCGATGGTTAGGAAGGGGCAAAAGAAGAAGAAGAAGAAGAAGAAGAAGAAGAAGAAGAAGAAGAAGAAGAAGAGAGAGAGAGAGAGAGAGAGAGAGAGAGAGAGAGAGAGAGAGAGGATTTGTTTGATTACAATCTTCTCCAACCTTTGGTTCTGTCGATTGTACCTCTTGACCTTAGGTAAAATTGAAAAGTAAAATATGGACTCATAATAAGAGAAAAATAAAAGAAATGAAAAGGTTAAACGTCAAAAAAATGAAGAAAAAAAACTCCTTAATTTTATAATAGGTAAATGTAAATTCCAGAAAACGTTAAATATAAACTTATCTTAAGAGATTAGACCATCTTATTGATCCTCTTCTGAATTTTGGAAGCTTACATGAAAACCTTCTTAAGTTCAAACACGTGCACTCTTATCCCTCAATCGGACTTAATAATCAAGCTTCAATCAGACTTTATAAATAAGCTTTCACGAAACTTCCTATGCCAAAAGCTATTAAAAATAGGCCTACAGTTCAACTAAAAAAACATTTACATTTAATTACTTCCCAATAATTATATCTTTTCAATATGAAGCTTTTATCTTTAACATTAAGTCACACACCAAGCATACCTTGATATGAATGACAAGGGAACGGCCCCCTTTATCTCAAAAAAAAAAAAAAAAACATACCTTGAGTTCAAGATTGAAGATAATGGAATATGTGTTCCTCTCACATGAAACTTATTTTCAAAACTCAAGATTGAGTGAAATTATAATACATCAATTTAGCTTTAGCATCAAATTAAAAATCAATTCATAATCCAACTTAAATATCATCTAAGAATAATATCTTTTCAATATAAAACTTTTGTTTCCAACATAAACAAGTCTTTAAAATTTCAGTAGCGAGTTATTGTCAAAACTTTCCAAACATGTTCGTCTTTAGTAGTTTGGTTGAACATACTTCGAGTATTTGGTCGAACATAACTTGTCTATGTGAAAAGCTTGTCCACATTTTCTATTAAATGCTTGCGTCAGTGCACTTCGACGTCTTGGGTGTACAATCGATATATTCTGATCTTACTGTTTGATGTAATTGATGTCTAATATATTCGCTGTGGTTATACCTTTGGAGTATAATATAGTAATTTTCTTGTCATACAATCTTTTAATGAAGTTGCTGTAGTTAAGTTCATGTCTCCTTTTCCTGAACCCCCTTGCATCATGATGTATATCTAATGCAAATGCATTAGGTTTCCTATTCGATCCTTGCATTTATGACTTGGCCAAGGAATAATCAACACGTTGACCGCGGACCTTGTCGTGAGGGGCATCTCCGTGGATAATAAACGTCTGGTTTCTAGGAGGCCGGGGCTTGGTGGGGGATGTGACAAGGACCAATGATTGAGAAGTGATTATAAATATGATGTTCTGGTTGGCGTGGAATCTTGGACGGGCACTTAGGTCAATATTTACCTGCAAATTTGTTAAGAGACAGTATTTACCGTCGACGACTTGCACATGCGGACATGTGCTCTGGTCTCATATCTTGGCTTCGTAAGGGTCCGTCTCTAACTTTCCCTGTCTCCCCAAGACCGCTACAGCCGCTTTGGCTTCTACAGGTGATTTTCCCGCAGTTTCCGAGATTTTTCCTGCAATAAAGAACAATAAACCTTGCTTTCAAGTCCTTCCTTATCCTTTGAATGTAAAACATGACCCCACGAACACGCCACGCGAAAACTGACACCGGAATCATTGACCGGCTTTGTTACTTCCATTCTGTATTTGATTGCCTAGGTTAACACGGCTCAATTAGTCGCCTGGTTCTCGTTTTAACACCAATAAGTAACGCACACGTGTCATGCTTAAAAGTTGAAAAACACTGCATAACAGCGAACTGTTGTCAGTCAGCCCTTGTCCCAGATTAAAAAAGTCCGTTGTCACTAATTAGAACGCGGAGACGCAAGGATTTTATTTTTGTAACGTTCACATTGAATTATTGACAAAACAGGTGGTATATGCCGTTGGATTCCCTTGACGATCCTAAATTTTTCTGGGTCAATGCAAACTATATAATGCTTACTCTGTTCAGAGTCATCTCCATTCCCAACCTAACATCACCTTCCTCAACCCCTCCCTCCCTTCTCTTCGTTCCCCCTCTCAAGAGTCTCAGTTTGTAGCTGAGGAGGAGGATATCTGATATCTCTCTCTCACTCTCTCCTCTTTCTAATTTTCTTCAAGCAGGAAGCCCAGCAAGTTCTTTGCGTGTACTTGAAGTTTCTGGTTTTGCTCCTTCGTATTCAGGTAACTAGCGTCTCACCCTCTGGTAGCTGACTTTGGTTTTTTCTTCTTTTTTTTTTCAATGCTTTTATATGGTTTCTCTTTCTTGTATTCCGTTGATTATTTGCCCCAATTTCCCAGATCAAGCCCAGTAGTATCCAAATATCAAAAGATCGATTTTTTTCGTAGTTTTCCAATCAGTCAGGGCAAAAACTTTGCTTGAATTAACTAATTTTGCGCAGCATCTCCTTTGCCTATGCTTTTGACTCAAGTCAGTTGCTCGGACTAGGGGGTTGTTTGAAAATTATTATGCTTTAGATTTCTTTTTGTTCAAAGCGAGTTATTTGTCAAAGTTTGAGTACTTTTCTTGTGTAGTTATGAACTATGCATAGCAATATATATAGTCGTCCGACAAAGTAAAGGGGAAAAGACATATTTTACCCTATACTACAGCATATCTCTCTTTTGTCTTGCTATTTTTAGCATTTCAAGGAGAAAAGAGTTTGTTGCAGTAAATGTTTTAAGGTTTCTGGAGGGAGATATCCTCCCAGCCATCGAAGTGGTCGATGAATCAATTTCCTTGCAGTAGTGGATAAAAAATTAGAAAAAGAAAAGTATTTTAAACCTTTTTTGAAAAGTCAACATCTCACCATTATAGAGCTTTCCATTAAAACGCCAGTGAAATATTTAAATAACTGAGTTTCACTTTTAAGAGGACTGACCTGTGGCTACTTTATCCACTATATCAAAATAAGAGATAACTACTACATATTGTGAAACAGAACTACCTTCAGAATGATCTAGTGGATAAACTACTATGAAATCAAAATTGGAGGTAGAGGCAAAGACAATTCTGAAGAAGTTGATATCATGATCTTATTCCCTGCAAATGATAAATTCTAGAGTGTTTTTTGTTACGCAGGAAAGATATCAAGCATAGTTGAAAGCTTTTCATCCATGGCTGGACCACTGGGAGTGCTTAATGCACTAGATAGTGCAAAGACCCAATGGTATCACTTCACGGCAATTGTGATTGCCGGAATGGGATTCTTCACGGATGCATATGATCTTTTCTGCATTTCCCTCATAACCAAGCTACTCGGCCGCATATACTACACTGATCCAAACCCACAAAAGCCCGGAACATTGCCTCCCAACGTAGCGGACGCTGTGACTGGTGTCGCATTCGTTGGCACCCTAGCCGGGCAGCTCTTTTTCGGTTGGCTCGGTGACAAGATGGGGCGTAAAAGGGTCTACGGTCTAACTCTACTTCTTATGGTTGTTTGCGCCATTGCCTGTGGGCTCTCCTTTGGGAAAACAGCGACTGGTGTCATGGCCACGCTATGTTTCTTCCGATTCTGGCTTGGCTTTGGCATCGGGGGTGACTACCCTCTTTCAGCTACAATCATGTCTGAGTATGCCAACAAAAGGACTCGTGGGGCGTTTATCGCTGCAGTTTTCGCCATGCAAGGGTTTGGAAATTTGACAGGTGGGATTGTTGCGTTAATAGTTTCAAGTGCTTTCGATCACGCATTCAAGGCTCCTAAATTTGACGTCAACGCCGCAGCCTCCCTACCACCACAAGCCGACTACGTTTGGCGCATAATAGTGATGTTCGGAGCCGTCCCTGCCGCCCTCACTTATTACTGGCGTATGAAAATGCCCGAGACAGCTCGTTACACTGCCCTGGTTGCCAAGAACGCCCAACAGGCCGCGCAAGACATGTCCAAGGTACTAAACGTCGACCTTGTAGCTCAGCAAGAGAAGACAGAGACGCCTGCTGGTGAAACAAGGAATTCTTTTGGTTTATTCTCCATGGAATTCGCGAAACGCCACGGCCTTCACTTGGTCGGAACTACTACTACTTGGTTCTTACTGGACATTGCCTTCTATAGTCAAAATCTTTTCCAAAAGGACATCTTCAGCGCTGTCGGTTGGATACCGTCGGCGACGACAATGAGTGCGATTGGAGAGGTTTACACGATTGCGAGGGCGCAAACACTCATAGCTTTGTGCGGTCTTATTCCAGGATATTGGTTTACAGTAGCCTTCATTGACTATCTGGGACGGTTCACGATTCAAATGATGGGTTTCTTCTTCATGACCGTCTTCATGTTTGCGCTCGCTATCCCTTACAATCACTGGAAAAAACCTGAAAACCATATTGGGTTCATTGTGATGTACGCCCTCACCTTTTTCTTCGCTAATTTTGGACCCAATGCCACTACATTTATTGTGCCGGCAGAAATCTTCCCCGCAAGGCTAAGGTCAACTTGTCATGGAATATCAGCAGCTTGCGGGAAGGCTGGAGCCATAGTGGGAGCCTTTGGATTTTTGTATGCTGCCCAAAGCAAGGACGCGACAAAGACTGACGCAGGGTATCCACCTGGTATTGGTATTAAGAACACACTTCTTGTGCTTGGCAGCATCAACTTCTTGGGTATGGTGTTTACCTTATTAGTGCCGGAATCAAAGGGCAAATCTCTCGAGGAATTGACGGGCGAACAGGAGGAGGAAACTACAGAAGCAGTGGAGCAACAGGTCTCCTCTAGTCGGACAGCTCCCCTGTAATTGAGCTTATCATCTTGTAATTGAGCTTATCATCTTGTAATTGAGCTTATCATCTTGTAATTGAGCTTATTATCCTGTTTACCATTAAGGTCCAGACAGCTATTTCCTGAAAACCCGAGTCTGTGTCCATTGAAATAATTGTCAAGATATTTTACTTTGGAAGGCAAATACAATCTCTTGCAACAGTCTGCCATTTCACTGTGTTTCCAAGTTAGAAGTGTCACCGAATATAGCTCGACACAAGTCATAGTGCACATTCACGTGTGTCGGATAAGGCTCAACAAGCAGCTAGTTATTCTTGGAATACACATCTTCCTGCAACTCAATACCTTAAAAATCTCAAAATTTACATCAGAGACCTTAAACATTTTCCAATTCGGATCTGATCAAGACTTAAAAACCTTGATATCTAGCCTTACACATCTCAGAGGTTCATGTTCTGTTCTCATGTTGTTCCAGGCTAAATTGCATTATCACTAAACTTAATTACTTAACTTTCTTCATTTTGTTAAACCATCTAACTCTAAAAAATATTCACGCATCCCTACTCTTGTTAGACATCTCAACTTTTTGCTTGTTAGTACTTTCTTTGACCAGAAGCATCATTTACCCCAACAAGTAAGCACTTTAAAAACCCAATGCTACATCAAGATTTCAACAGTGTCCTAAGACTAAAGATCATATGTTCATTCCCCGGTACCTACATGACCTTTATTTTTTGTTTGGAGAAGTGCCTTCCCTGGATAATTAGGATCATAGATTTTACTACAGCACGCCGTCTTCATGCTGATCCAAATTAAAAAATAGGCGGATGCATCCAACCCCTTTGGAGTTCTCTGACTGAAACCAAACCTCTTGACGCATTCCTTGAATGCAATGTCTAAGAAAAGCAGTGGTTAGAAAAAGATAATATAGAAAAAGATAAGGAAATTTTTATGGGCAGGTAATATAGATATGCATCGTCCTCACAAAGTAGCTTGGCAAACTGTTTGTTCACCGAAAAAGAAAGGGGGATTAGGTTTATTGAACCTCAAAATTTGGAATAAAGTCCTTTTAGGACGTATGCTTTGGAATCTCATTAATCTCCCAGAAGGCTCATTATGGAATAAATGGATTCACAATACAAAGTGTAAAAGAACCCCAGTAATGCAATTGGACATAAAAGGTACCATGGCTTGGAGTTGGCGGGGTCTCCTCAAGTTAAGGCCTACACTTACCTTTGTTCTCTCGAGTCCTACATATTGTTGCCAAAAGATTTATAATGATCTTCGGCAAGTTGGAGAAACGGTGGATTGGTATAATTTAATTTGGACAGGTGGCATTACCAAACATAATTTCATTGGATGGCTTGTTTGTATGGATAGACTTTCTACAGCAACAGAAATTGTACGATGGCTTCCTTCGGTAAACATATATTGTGATTTTTGTCAATCTCATTTAGAAAATAGAAGTCATCTCTTTTTTGAATGTGCATGGACAAGGATGATTTGGAAAAGTATTCTTGCTTAGAATGGAATCCGACATGACATTGGAGGATGAAATGAAGAACTACAATGGATGATCAAAGCAATAAAAGGAAGGGATTTAGCTGCCAAACTTCTCAAGATATCTTTCTTAGCTTGTATTTATTGTATATGGGCTGAACGAAATAGAAGACGTTTTCAAGGAAAAACAATGGATATCCCTATTCTCTTAGTGAAAATAAAGAAGATAGTACGAGGGAGAGCTTCTTTGTTTAGAAATATAAAATCTTCTCAATGCAATGTTATTTTGAGTGAGATTTGGAGGCTTCCAACTTCCATCTTTTCATAGATATGGTGACTTTTGTAATACTGGGGTATGCCCCTATGCTTTTGTACTTTAATATGTATTAATACAATTTACCTTTTCACCAAAAAAAAAAAGCAGTGGTTAAAATAATAAGCCTCCCCATCGTAGTGGGTCGGGATATCTTGATCAATAGATTGTAGGAATATTTGGACTTGAACAAGTTGTAATGTAGACAATTTGTGCTATATGAACCACCTGATAGTGGACCCAAAAGAAAAGGCAGAAAATTGAGGGATGAAAAATATAGTGAAAATCAAGCACGGATTTTTAGATTAGGTTGTTTTGAAATGAAGTTTAAGTTAAGTTCTTAACTCACAAAATAAAAAATTAGAAATTAAAATTGCGTAACAAAATGTAGGAATTAAATTTGATCTCTTACAAAAAACGAACAAAATGTAATTAGGCAGTGAGCACTTTCATATCTTGCGTTTATGGGCCGTGGTCCCGTCACTTCTAATATGACTTCTAGTTGGAACTAGCCATCTGTTTTGAGCACACCTGCAAACTGGCCTTAGCGCTTACCTGAACAGAGTGATGCAATTAGGAGCCTTAGTTTAAGTACTTTAACCATCAAGTTTGAAGTCATACGCAAGCCATTCCCTTAAAAGAACACACATAATCAACTTCATCAAAACTCTTTCCTGAGTGACCGAAGTCTTCGTCTACAGTGGCTTTCACCTTTAGACTTTTCTACAATTCCCCTCTCCTTTCGGCTTTGGAGTCCTTCAGATGTCAAGCAAAATTTGGCTTATCTCTTTGTTCTTTACCTACATTACGTCAAGGGTAATCAAATCTGATGCAAAAGTGAAAATTCCACATTCAGTTCACTGCTCACCAAATTTTAGATGAAGCATGTGAGCAAGATGTTGTGCCGAAGCGTGGCATTACTCATAAAATACGCACGATCAACAAAGAAAGGCACACAAATTACACATTATTTTAGAGTGGTTCGGCCAATCATGCCTACGTCCACTGTCACCATTTCTGGCCCCTTCTCCTTCTCATTATCATCGTGTGGAGTACAACTCTGCAATCACTCTGCTACGCACACTCCCCCTCACTCTCATAAGCCAGCCAACTAAACTAGGTTTCTCTCTTCTATTTATAGAGAAACCCTAGTTCCACAATTTACCCTTATACCCCTTAATTGTTCCAATATTCTAACAAACTCCCCCTTGGAACAATTTGTGCAACATCCCTGCAATATAAGAAAGTATAAGAATCTTCTCAAATCTGCAATTTACACAACCACAGTCTTTTGACAGAGAAAGATTGAAAAAACTCTCTTCAATTTTTGTAACCATAGTCTTTGGACAAGAGAAAGATTGAAAACTCTCTTCAACTCTTCAACTACAGTCTTTGGACAAGAGAAAGACTAAAAAAACTCTCTTCAATCACAATCTTTTGAAATAGAAGATTGAAAAACTCTCTTCAACGTCTACCGCCACAATCTTTTTGATAGAGAAAGATTTTAAAAAACTCTTTTCATCACAATATTAGGAGCATCATAAGCTCCCCCTTAATCACCAAACCATCACCAAACACAGCTCAAAAGGCTCTCCAAATTGGCTAAAAATTACCTTCAAAATTTATGGCCCGCGCGTGGGGTTCATGCGCCAAATTCTCTGTCGGCGCGTGGGCTTCATGCGCCCTATGCACGTGTACGTCACACACCATGCACAGTCGCACGCGTGCATCTCATGCGCCCGACACTGTTCACAGACTAACCCGCTCTGCGACCCGACGCCGATTTCAACTTCTTCAGCCGCTTTTTCGCCAGATTAACGCCACCAATTGTCTCCTTTTTGGCCGGTGAATCATCTCCACACCTTATTTTCTCCAATCCGCCGCCGGTTGTTGGATTTTCACCGTCATCTGCAACATTCGCAACCCGACCCAGATTTTTCGGCAACACGCCGCCGCCTTTCAACAATCTTCCATCATGGTTGAAGCCGAAATCCTCCACAGATTATCTGGACACCCTCATATTTCTCCTAGACGCCGTCTATCGACGTAGATCTACCAAATTCCCGTCAACCGTCCATCCTTGATCTGATGGGTACAGGAATTTGGGTCACACCCCGACCCATTTCAGCATCTCGACCCATTCTCGGAGGGTTTGGGCCTACACCCGGCCCGACTTCAGGCCTATCTTCAACAGCCCGTCTCCAGTGGGCTTGGGCCGCACCCGATCCATGCCCGAATCCATGGATCCTCTCCGACCCGTTCTCCGCTCCGCGCGTGTAATGCACGCGCCAGATCTGATCACTTGATCTACTGCTTCGCGTGTGTGGTGTACGCGCTCGATCCGTTTCTCGCTAGATCACCCGTGCACCCACGCACCCGATCCAGTCCACTCCAGACCCAGATCCGCACCTCCTATTCGGGTCCCGAACCGGGTTATACGGCCCGGTTCTGCACTTCGCCAATCTTCATGAAAAACTCCATATTTGTACATCTCGACGTCCTGATTCCCGATCTGGCCTCCATTTCTCCAAAAATAGCTTCTTTCAGCCGTTTCGAGCTAAAATAGATCTGAGATGGGTTTCCTCCAAACCCACTCAAAAACACCTCAAAAGTCTTCGATCTAAGGCCGAATCTTTAGGAAAACACCAAGGAGAAGTGGTTTACCTCTTTATAAGTGCCGATCTTGCTCGATCTTGCTCGATCTAGCTAAAAAATGTGCGATTCTTCAAACCTCAAAAATGAAGCTCAACTCCACCCGTGCACTTCTTCAAACTCCGAACCCATCAACCAGGGATCTAATACCACTTTGTTGTGCGGAAGTGTGGCATTATTCATAAAATATGAATGATCAATGAAGAAAGGCACACAAATTACACATTATTTTAGAGTGGTTCGGCCAATCATGCCTACGTCCACTATCACCATTTCTGGCCCCTTCTCCTTCTCATTATCATCATGTGGAGTACAACTCTGCAATCACCAGAGTTCTACAATGGGCTGGTCGGACTGCTACAGTGCCACAGCAGCACATCACGCTGCTGCGTGCACTCCCCCTCACTCTCACGAGCCAGCCAACTAAACTAGGTTTCTCTCTTCTATTCATAGAGAAACCCTAGTTCTACAATTTACCCTTATACCCCTTAATTGTTCCAATATTCCAACACAAGATTCAGGCGAAAAGGGCTAGATAGACTTCAAAATGAAAAGGATGAAAGGAAGGAGAATCTCTCGTCATGCAAGTTCTGATAACCTTAAACCTTAATAGTCCATCACCTACTAGCTGGGTAGCTCATAGGGCCTCAACCAAATGGACAGGGTTCAAAACATCTCACACCCTCCTCCACTTACCAATCAATAAAAAAAAAAGCCTCAAACCTTAATAAAGACCATTGTCTTTTCCACATTTGCTCTAATGCTTTAAATTTTTGCTGCAAAAGAAATACCCATCAGTGACAAAACTAAATTAGTAGACATCTTCTCTAACGATTACTGTTTCAGGTTGATCACATGGTTGAAAAAAAAGGTCCCCACTTATATACGTTTTTAACAATTTAGGGGGCCTTTTAATAATCAAACTTATCAATGGAACATATGTCATTCTCCAGTTCTGGATTTAGCCCAACTTCTAAGTAGGCCATCTTCACATCAGCTTGCTCACAACACAATGTCTGACATCTTTCGGCCTAGACAGTGTGACTCCATGGTTGAGGTGTTCCCGTTTTGTGAGACTGATTATAGAAGGTCTTTGGATGCATGCCATTAAGAACATCAACAATTTGCATAAAACCTAGAAAATGGATTGTGAAGAAAGAGTTTGTATGCAAGCTCACTATTTTAGCAGTCACCACCATTCTCCACATAATCACCCCTTCCTCTGTCCTTCCGTCCCCTCTCTTCCTTCTCCTCTCAAGAGTCTAAGTTTATCTGGGGAGAGGCTATCTGATATCTGATATCAGTGTCTCTCTCTCGCTCTTCTCTTTCTAATTTTCTTGATGCAGGAAGCCTAACAAGTTCTTTGAGTGTTCTTAAAGTGTGTTGTTTTGCTCTCCTTTCTGATCAGGTAACTACCGTCTAGCTTTCTGGTGGCCAACTTCTTTTTTCTTTTTTCTTTTTTTCTTTTTTCTTTTTTCTTTTTTTTTTTTTTATGTGTTTCTCTTTCTTGTATTCCGTTGAATATTTACAACAATTTCCCACGACAAGCTTAGTGGCATCTATATATCAAATGATCGATTTTTTTTTTTTTTTGTCGTTTAAATGAAAATGCACAGCATCTCCTTTGCTTATGCTTTTGACTCATCTCAGACGCGTGGATTAAAGGGTTGTTTGAGAATTATGCTTCGGATTTCATTTTGTTTAAAGTGAAAGTTATTTATGAATATTTGAGTCTTTTTCTTGTAGTAATATTTACTCGTCCAAGAAAGTAAAGGGAAAGGAAAAGACAGATTTTATTGTGGTCTACGGGCTATTTCCCTGTTTTGGTGATAGGTTACGGGTTATTTCTTTTATCTTGCTATTTTTTAGAATTACGAAGAGCAAGGATTTTTTTTGCAGTAAATGTTTAGTAGTTTCAGGCAGAAGACGTCTTCCCAACCATAGAATGGTCGATGGATCAATTTCCCTGCAGCCGCCGATAAAAAATCAAAAAGACAAAAGTATTTAGCCTTTTTTGAAAAGTCAACATTTCATTATCACTGAGGTTTCCATTAAAACGCCACTCAAAGTTTTAAACACCTGAGTTTCCCCTTTAGGAGGACTGATCCATGGCTACTTCATCCACTAGACCAAAATAAGGGTGTTAGCGACTACATGCTCTGAATCAAAACTGCAGCCAGAATGATCTAGTAGATAAAGTACTAGGAAAACCAAAATTGGAGGTAGAGGCAAAGACAATTCTGAAGAAGTTGATATCATGATCTTATTCCCTGCAAATAATAAATTCGGGAGCGTTTTTTGTTACGCAGGAAAGATTTCAAGCATAGTTGAAAGATTTTGAAAAATGGCTCGACAACTGGGAGTGCTTAATGCACTCGATAGTGCAAAGACCCAATGGTATCATTTCACGGCAATTGTGATTGCCGGAATGGGATTCTTCACTGATGCCTATGATCTTTTCTGCATTTCCCTCATCACAAAGCTACTCGGCCGCATATACTATACTGAAGAAGGCTCAACAACGCCCGGAACATTGCCTCCCAACGTAGCGGACGCTGTGAACGGTGTCGCATTTGTTGGCAGCCTAACAGGGCAGCTCTTTTTCGGGTAGCTCGGTGACAAGATGGGGCGTAAAAGGGTCTACGGTCTAACTCTACTTCTTATGGTTGTTTGCGCTGTTGGCTCTGGACTCTCCTTTGGGAGCTCAGCGACTGGTGTCATGGCCACGCTGTGTTTCTTCCGATTCTGGCTTGGCTTTGGCATCGGCGGTGACTACCCTCTTTCAGCTACAATCATGTCCGAATATGCCAACAAAAGGACTCGTGGGGCGTTTATCGCTGCTGTTTTTGCCATGCAGGGATTTGGAAATTTGACTGGTGGGATTGTTGCGTTAATAGTCTCAAGCGCTTTTGATCACGCATTCAATGCTCCTGCATATGACGTCAACGCAGCAGCCTCCCTACCACCACAAGCCGATTATGTTTGGCGAATAATAGTGATGTTCGGAGCCGTCCCCGCCGTCCTTACTTATTACTGGCGTATGAAAATGCCCGAGACGGCCCGTTACACTGCCTTGGTTGCCAAGAACACCCAACAGGCCGCGCAAGACATGTCTAAGGTATTACAAGTCGATCTCTTAGCTCAAGAAGAGAAGACAGAGACGCCAGCTCAAGAAACAAGGAATTCCTTTGGTTTATTCTCCAAGGAATTCGCGAAACGCCACGGCCTTCACTTGCTCGGAACTACGACTACCTGGTTCTTACTGGACATTGCTTTCTATAGCCAAAATCTTTTCCAAAAGGACATCTTCAGCGCGGTCGGCTGGATACCGTCGGCGCAGACAATGAGTGCGATTGGGGAGGTTTACACGATTGCGAGGGCGCAAACACTCATAGCTTTGTGCGGTCTTATTCCAGGATATTGGTTTACAGTAGCCTTCATTGATTATCTGGGACGGTTCACGATTCAATTGATGGGTTTCTTCTTTATGACTGTCTTCATGTTTGCGCTCGCTATCCCTTACAATCACTGGACCAAAAAAGAAAACCGAATTGGGTTCCTTGTGATGTACTCCCTCACCTTTTTCTTCGCTAATTTTGGACCCAATGCCACTACATTTATTGTGCCAGCAGAAATCTTCCCCGCAAGGCTAAGGTCCACTTGTCATGGAATATCAGCTGCTTGCGGGAAGGCTGGAGCCATAGTGGGGGCCTTTGGATTTTTGTATGCGGCCCAAAGCACGAATCCTGCAGAGACTGACGCGGGATATCCACCTGGCATTGGAGTTAAGAACACACTTCTTGTGCTTGGCGGCATCAACTTCTTAGGAATGTTGTTCACATTTTTAGTGCCGGAATCCAAGGGCAAATCTCTCGAGCAATTGACGGGCGAGGAGGAGGAGGAAACTGGAGAAACAGTGCAGCATCAAGTCTCCTCTAGTGCGACCGCTCCAGCGTAATTTGAGCTTACCATCTTGTTTACCATGCAGGTTCGACAGCTATATCCTTAAACTTCCGAAAGCGATTCTAGTCTGTGTACTCTGAAATAATTGTCAAGATATCTTATCTCTTGAAACCACTTGCCATTTCACTGTGTTTCCGGATCAGAATTAACACCGAATATGGCTCGACGCGAGGTATAGTGCACATTCATGTGTGTCGGATAAGGCTCAAGAAGCAACTAGTTTTTCTTGGAACGAACTTCATCCTTCAACTAAAGAGTTAAAACCCATGGAAAACTGTTATGTTTATCAGATGAAAATTTTGATCTTGTTAAGAAAAAAAAAACATAAAAGAAAGAAATGTAATCTGGCATTCGACCGTTTTAAGTTCTTGTGTTTATAGGTCGTGGTTTGAGTTCGAATTAGCCATCCTTTATGAACCCGCCACGCAAACTGGCCGAGACGCATATCTATTCAGAGAGATGCAATTAAGAGCTTTGGCTTGGGTCCTTCTTGATTAGCCACATTTGTTGACGATTTAACCATCAAGTTTGAAGTCATACGCAAATACTTACCAACTTCTTCGCGCATTGAGCCTTACAATAATTTGGACCACCTGCCACGTGGTTATCGATCCTACTAAGAAGTGTCCACCTCTAAATTGTCGTATACGTGACTAAGTTTGGTGAACATCAATCTTTTAAACTTCTATCTAGATTGATTCATTATTCGCAAACAACCGGAAGGTCAAGATTCCACAAAAGAAAAATCACGAATAACCAGGTTAACTAAAACTCTTTGCTGTGTGTCCGACGTCTTCGTCGATAAAGGCTTTCACCTTTAGACTTTTTTTGCACTTCCCTGCACTTTCGGCTTTGCGGCCTGTCAGATGTTAAGAGAAATTTAGGCTTTATCTCTTTGTCTTTTATCTTCGTTGTCAAAGAGGAATCAAATCTGATGTAAGATTGGAAGTTCAACCTTCACTTCTCACCAAATTCTAGATGAAGTGTATGAGCAAGATTCGGACGAAAAGGCTGGATAGACCTGAAAATCTAAAGGAAAAAAGGGTGGAGAATCTCCCGGCGTGCAAGTTCCAATTACCTTAAAACTTAACAATGACCAATACTTTGAATTGTCTTTTTTTTTTTTTGGGCTAAAAGTAAAGAGTTTTATACATATAAAATATATTAAACACAAGGTAGCTAGGGGCATATATCCATATGATGAGACATTACACAACGTTATATTACATCAAAAATAAACTCTTCAAATCCCTAAGTATGCTTAATAAATAAGTATTCAACTGTTTTAAAATTTTTTTACTATAATGAAATTTATTTCGTATAAACTTTTTAATAATTTTAAAAGTTACAAATTTAAAACTCACATTATTTTTAAAGATTCTATTATTCATTTTATTCCAAATAACACAAACAAATTGGTGTAGTACTTTAAGTTGTCATTCCTAAAAAAATAGCCACCTATCACGAAACTAAATTACCAGACATCTTCGCCTAATGATAACTGTTTCAGGTTGATCACTTAGTTGAAAAAGAAAATTCCTATTTATATGCATTCTTAACGATTTAGGTGAACTTTTCATAATCAACCTTATGAGGGAAAAATATGTCACTCTCTTATCTTGGGTTTCGCCTAACTTCTGTGCAGACCATTTGGACATCGGTTTACCAACAACGCGCTGTCCTGCATCTTTCGGCCTCTCCAGTGGCTCCATTGGCTGAGGTCTTCCAGTTTTGTGAGATTGGTTACAAAAAGCACTCGGATGCACGGGTCAACATTTTGTTGCATGACTAACTTCATTCTATTATCCGATCATAGCAAGGTATGGAATTCAAAAACTTGCCTTTTTCCACATCCATCTCCATTGGGTCCCGGAAAGGACTTCACACCTAGTCGAAATTATTGGGGCAAGTAAATGATAGGGTGTCTGTGGTACACAACGCTGCACTATCTTGGAACGAAACCTGCCAGGAACTCCTCTCGATGAAGCTGACACGAAGAGGTTACTTTAAGGGTGATATCTTGTCAACCTTTTTCGGCTTTAAGTGGCCCAAATCTCTTGTTCTAACCTTCGAATCATTGCCTTCAAAAAAGTGCGGATTCGACATCTGCAAATGACAAAAAACAGGATTTTCACGAGAGAAAATTCGCTCCTCCATCAATTCTTCATTGTCACATTGTGCCGGGCAAATCTTTTGGGAAACAAAGACCTCTAGTTCGTATTAAAGATAACAAGATATTATAAATATACTCATTGTTCAATTCAAAAGTTAACTGTTAAGTTAAAGAAGATATTTTTTTCATTTAAATATTACTCATCATATTTTTTTTATATAGTTTCAAAATTGTATAAGATGGAACAGATTCATCTTAAACTATAATATTTAAAATAATAATTTTTATATTTAAATATTAATCATAAATTGTACTTTTTCAATATGAAAGAATCATCTCCAATATGAAAAAGTCTAAAATAGAAATTATTGCATGAATGATTCACATATCTTACTCTTGAGTCGCAAAGTAAAAGAAGGAACTAATGTTGGCGCCAATTCCTTCCCCTGACTCTCCAGTGATTGTCGATAATGGCAAACTAGAGGACGAAGTTCGTGGAGAGAACTCATACCGTGAAAGCTAAAATTTTTAAGTCAATGAAGATTTAACAAACGAAACTAGGACACTTGTGCTCTTCTCCTCCAATCACAGTGGAGAATGCGGCGTAAAGACATATCTTTCTCCCATGGAAAACCTCTTTTCAACAGAAGTACTTGTAGTCATGTGCATACGTGCTACAATAGTTGAAGGAATGATTGGAGGAGGACCAAAGAGTTTTCCTTCAAAAACCTAATGGGGAGAAAGTGGAAAGAGTGGATTGCATTTAATTCGGGCCATACGAAATGGATTTAATTGAGTACCCACATTAGGCTTGAATGGGGGCAGAATAGCTGTAGTTAGGACACGAAGCAGCTAACACAGATGGCACTAGCATCTCCGCGCAAAATCTAGTGGAGCGTACTATCAACATGATGTGATTCTCGTGGGATTGAAATTTCTAGGTCACAACCGAAAAGATGGTAGAAAAAGTGCATCCTCGGTGGATTTGAACTTCCCCACCACCCTGCTTAACTCAAATCTTTGTTGACCCAAAAAGTAAAAGTAAAACGAAATAATTGCTTTAAATTAACTGCATACTTCGGGAATTGATTGCTCAGAGCTTAAAAAAGAACGGCGGAAATCCCACATTCAAAGTAAGTGGCCGCCTGCCAAGCCGTTCCTCAAATTAGAGTTTTGAATCTTGAGATTTCATGTTAAGGTGTAAGAGAGTTGAGCTTAATTCTTACCAAAAAAATGATTTAAAACGTGATTATTAGCCTCTACGGGTTCCATGTTAGCAGACAACTCAAATACTTCACAAAGGATCCGCAACCTTCACCGCTTAGGAGCATCCTGGTCAGGCTAACTCACCACATAGCATTGTGTTGTCCCTAATCATCCCAAGAATGGGGGAGATGAATTGAGTTTTAATGTAGTAGTTAGAATGGTTTTTGTTAATTAATTAATTTTTTAGTTAGAATAGCTTTTGTTAACTATTTATCCATTTAGGGTGCATATGAGAGAGTGAGTATTTTGTTTATGATTGTGGGTTATCACGTGACCAATATGATTATGATTAATTTGTATGATCTAATTACAGATTCAATGTCAAAATAATTGATTTAATCGAACGATGATAGCAAGAATAAACCCAAATCATACACTTTCACTTTTTAAGTAGTTCAATTTGATCCTAGATCAACCTACATCCACCTCCTTTAGCTACAGGTTAAAGGGTCTTCTACTACTATCTCAAACACAATGATCATCAATTCAACAAAGATTTAAGCCCAAGGATGTTTCCCTTTCACAAGAGAAATATCAATCTCAAATACATTTGCAATGACAGATTTTGCCCTAAAATTACTTAATCGTACTTATACGGCACATATTAGGGCTCCCAAATAAAAAACTTCAAATACACGTAAACCCTAGCTCATAGGGTTTTTCTGATTACAACATATAATCACACATAAATTAATTTAAATAGAGAAACAAATCTCAAGAGTACAATAGGCACTTCTAGTAGAATCAATTGTCGAGATTTGAGCGCTGTTTCGATACCAGCAAACCAATCAAAGCCAAAGCTTTAAAAGCATCTTTGGAACGTTCCTTTGCAGCAATTTCAAACACAGGGTGCTATATTTCTTCTTTCGGTGAAGCATTTAGGGCTACTGTAGAAAAAGCTCTCCCACTTTTCACGAAACAGGGAAAGCAAATCTTGAATGATCGATGAGACCAACCTTTTTGCTCCGTGGCTTATGAAAATGGTTGTGTTTCACTTTAGATATTTTGTCCTCGGAAGACGATAGTTTGCCTCTCCATTTCAATCTTGGTTTGCATGTCCTGTTATGACAGCATACTTGTGTCACAATACCTCTACCACTGGATGCAAACACCATACTGCATCAGTTTTGAGTCGTCCTAATAAATCATAATGTAAATATAATTTCATTTCTTTCTTCACCTTCTTCCCCTTCTTCCCAAGTTTTATTATCCTCAAAACACATTTACTTAAGCATAAGTTTCATTAACCAATTTAACACGTCGCACCTTCATTCTCGTCCAAAAGCATATATTTTGTTTCTCGTTGTTTATTGTTTTTTTATTCATAGAGTTTGTGTATAAATGTCAATGGTGAATTCATTACAACTGAGGAAGAAACAGCAATACAAAAACTTTGCTTACCTTTGTCTTTGCTACAATGTATAGACTGTTTCCATCACTATTTCTAGGTATTCTTCTTTCTTCGTTTAGGTCAGCTCCTCCAATCAACCTCCTATCTTGCCTACTTTATATCTACACTTTGTTCAACTTCGTATCATAGCAGTTTTCGCACTATACCAAAATGATGTCTACTTTGCTTCAATCTAGACCAAAATGGTCATCTTTTGTTTCTTCTCTATCTCCCAATGTCATGGCCACATCTTCCCCCACCATTAATGTTTATCTCGATGGAAATAACTTTTTAATATAGAAGGTTCGCGTCCTTCCATACCTCAAGGCCCATCACCTTCTTTCCATCGTTGATGGATTTTCTCTTTGCCCCTTAGTTGTTACCTTTGTCTTTGACAACTCTGGTGTTGTCATTGTCATCCCTAACCCACATTTGAAGATTGGGAAACCAAGGACTAGGTGGCACTTGGTTGGATATTGAACATTTCCTCCAACAAAATCATTACCTAACTAGATACCTTACCCACTTTAGTCACCATCTAAGCTACTACTATTACCAAAGCCTTGGCCCTTTATAGCTTTGCCCATTCTACCTCTTTTCACTTACTATTATACCATGTTAAAGTATCTAACCCAAATGTCAATTCAAAAATTGGTGGAACTCATCGTCATATAAACAAAACCCTTAATACATTCCTTAACAATGTGAGATTCATTGACCATATCTTAACATGCCCCTTCACCATAATAGTCAAATTATCATACTATTAAGGTGTCACACTGCAAGCAATAGCTTGACTCAAATCAATGGGAGACTATAAGGATGATAAAGAAGATCTTGAACTTTAATACCATGTTAAAAAGCTCATTATTCGAACTAAAAATTGACTTAAAAATTAGTGAAACTCATTATCATATAAGTAAGATTCTCAATATATCCCTCAACAATGTTGAATTCATTGTCCACATCTTAACATAATTCTCATACAAAGGCAATTAGCTAATCATCGATTTCCTTGACTAAGCTAACTTTATTGTTGACCAACTAGTGGATTGGTGAATAAGTGAGTGATAAGGTGTATCAAACTCATTTATTTCATGGCCTTGGTCTAGAGTGTTAACTCATATAATATGGACTTATATATCAATGAGTTAAACTATTTCTCTTATAAAGGTGTATTGATGTGAATCATACTGGTCTACTAAAACTAAACAAATGTTGCCCTTGATTAGGAATATGACACCAACTAGTGTGGGCTAGAGTGCATCTTATAGAACTATGATGGGTTGGAACTATTTGTTTAAGCACATATTAAGTTAAGTCGGCTACATCCCTTCCTCTAGTTTTAATTATGTTCACATAGATCTGTGTATATTAAATCAGGTATTGATAAGTCTTCGAGATGCACTAAGATAAGGATTTATGATTTTGCACTTGAAAGGTGATTTGGTCATTTTACTATGAGATGTTGCCTTACTTATAACATACTCTCACCTTCAGGTTTGTGTGTGACGCAATAAAAACCTTCATAAGTAGCCCTTTCTCTTAAGCACAATTTTGTTACCAATTTCTTGCAAATTAGGCATCTCATGCAAGTCAAAAATTGCATCACATGCAAGTTAAGTTAGGTACATAATTTCATTTGCATGGTTTAATAAAAACTCAATTCTAAACTCATGATTGATATATGATTTTTGGTCTAAAACCTCAATTGAGGTAACTATTATCTAACATAAAGTTCCAATTGCTTATCATTGCCCTCTCCATTTATCCTAACACCACTTTCTCTCCCTAAAGGACTCGTATGGATTGTCATACTTTCATAAAGACAAACTCAATCTAGCCTCCATGGAATTTGATGGATTGCCTTCAACTGCCTTCCAAACCCAAAAAGCTCTTTATTGTCACCTAATTGAACTCCTTTTTCTTATACTTTAGATAAAACCCTCCTTGATGATTGAACCCAAACTTTGGATTTTCCCAAAACCCTAGTTCTCACGTGCATATATTCCCCACCAGTCGCCTAACTCCCCTTTTTCTCCTCACACCAACCCAATTGACCTATCCCTGGCTTTAGTGCCCCACAATTGCAACATTTGCGATATTGTATGTCATATTTGCTACCATCTAGGACATCAATGCTACCTGCCAAGAATACTACAACTCTTAGTTTGTAGCCTTCTTTTTCACTACAAACTCACTACTTGGTCCTTCCTTAACCTACCATCTACTATCTCTGTCAACACATGGTTTCCAAACTATAACGTAATTTGCTATAACACAAACTATATTATCATTTTTTTCAACTTCTTCCTCTATAATGGTTCACTACAAGTCACTATCATTAATGATATAGGCTTTCCTATCACCCATATAGGTACATTTAGCTGCAACTCTTATACTTCTTTCAAATTATCTAATGTTTTAATGATTCTTTTATTATTAAAGTTTGTTCTCAATTTTTTCATGACAATAATTCCTTATAAAAATAAGAATCAAGCGTAAACATGCATACATACAATCACAAAAAGGTTTGTACCAACACAATATCCTATGTCCCTTGGGATGAATTCTCCACTAATTAATCTAAACTTTATAGTTATAACCTTTTGAATGAAGGATGTAATGATTAGAATTTATTTTATTAGAAAATATTTGAAATGTTTTATGAATTGGAAAAATTGGAAATATTTTTCTATACATTTTTAGACACCATATTTATATGAGTTTCTTTATGCTAATTTGCAAAACAAGATGGTAGGTCTTGGGCTATGAAATTAATAAACAAATTCATTGAGAAGCCCAACCCTAGTTAAGGCAGTCGTCTAGCCAAACTTAAACTCAAATATTCACAAGGCCTATAAATGAATCTAACTTCCTATGTTAACAACCTGCTACATGAAGAACTCAACTTGCATGCTAACTTGACAATATCATTACACTAACTAGCAAAATAAGGAGACTCTAAAATCACTATAGTCAATCATGCTCTTTCTTTCTCTATAAAGAAAAGGAAAAAGAAAATATATCCCACCTGAGAGGCAATGATCACTTCTAAACACAAAACTCAATAAACCAATGGTAAAATATTTAGTAGCTTTTGCAACAATTTGGAAAACTTAACATTTAAAGAAGATATGAACATATAGGACACAAGCTACTCAGTTATAAAGACAAGTGTGAAAAAGTTCATGAAGTAAATAGCTTTCTAATCTTTGTGTATCAACTCATCTATTCTTGAATCTGAAGGCACATACATTGGTTCATTAAGCTTAGATTCTTAAGAAGCTATGTTTATTCTTAATTAATTAACCTACACTACTTTTAAGAATCAAACCCTAACATTTAGGTTTTTTTTATGATTTAGGGATTTTTCTCTATATGCTTCTAACTAAGCCTCATATATCTATATTCTTAATTTTTGAGGCCATCAAAATGTGTATCTAATTATTTCTTTCTAATTTTGTAAGCCAAGAGATTATGGTTTGAACTTGAAATAGAAAATTTAGTTTTAAAAGGGACCCTTTAATGATTTACTAATGTAAGTGAGTTAGGACTAAAAGTGATTAGTCCTAACTGTTTTTTTCTTTTTTAATTTTGGTGGTGTGAATTTCATCTCTACAGTTTTTATCTCTTAAGCTTATTTGATTATTTGTGCCCTGCTTTAGGAAGAAGTTATTGATTGAAATCTCCAAACTAACTCCTACAATTACAAAATTATGACATTTGCTTAGGTTTCTATTAGACTAGTATTTGAATTTAGTAAGATACAAAGTAGCCACCAAATTCAACCCCTCCTTTTCTTTTTCCTCAGGTAGCTTAGTGTTATGGTTCATCTCAAAAGGTTGACCTTAATTGAAAAGAGTTATCATCCCACTTATGTGACCAAGAATGCCTAATCACTTTCCCAATGTAGGATAGTGGATGATGAACATGTTGCATGGCTAGGCCATGATACCTTCCCACACATGAATCCATGATGATCATGTCATGGTCCAAGTGCCCACAAAGTTGTGACAAGATAAGACCGTATTAGGACTCACCATTGGGTTGATGGATTGGGTTGACTTTGATGGCATTTGCAATACGTGTAGATTACATTCCAAAAAATTGACCTTAATTGAAAGGAGTTACCAATCACTTTCATGACAAGGGATCAAAAGGTGTTGAACATGTCGCACAATCAAGCCGTGACATTAAGGCCTTTCAAAGAAAAATTGAAAAATCCTCTTAACCTTAGCTTTATTATACTTTTCAAATAATCAAATACTTAGTCCTTAATATTACATGAGCTTTGGTTCCACCACAACTAAAAAAATCAAAGTCCCATTTATAGGCCTTCCAACTCCCATGGCTTGTTTTACTAAGCCATATGGAGCACGATCTATGTAAATCCTATATGTGGGACTACAAGTTTTAACTCTCTTCATTGTTAAACCATGTAAAGCTTCTTTAAGATATTAAATTCCTCTCTAGTGAAAAAATCTCAAGAAATTTCACTTCTTTAGAAAACTTCATGCACTTGTTTTTCTAACATTCTTGTAGTCAACTTAAGCTTGTTTCTTTTCGACATAAAGTTGGCTAAAGACATTGTAGTATCATGGAAACATAGGAAGACAAAAATAAAATAAATAAATAACAAAACAAAACAAAACAAAAAAAAAACAAACGAGAAAAACAAGAGAATAGTAGGGAATTTTACATAATTCGGCAATTGGCCTACATTCATAGGTGAAACAAAGGAATTTCACTTTATTACAATCAATATCAACTTGTTACAATCTATTCCTCTCTACCCAATTCCCACATACTGCCTCTAGACACTTCCTCAAGGACAATGTATCTCATTTGGGCTCACCAAGTTTCAAGGATTATAACTTTATTTTTTTTCTTTTACTACTCTTTCCACAACTTGTTTTATGGAGAAAAAATGTCTTATATTAATGTTTCTTTTCTCCACCTTAAAGAGAACTTCTTTGGCAAGCAATGCAACCCTTCCTTCATTGTGAAGTACCCTTTTATTGACAGTTATAGTGGTTTTATAATATAATAGCAAGATTATCAGCAAAGACATTCGGCACTACACTACATTAGTTCTACTGTTGTCCTAACTAAACTTCTCTAATTAAAACTAAGCTACTTGTATAACTTTAGAAAGTTTTTTCATACAAAATATAAAGTTTATGAGTCACACTTCAATGGTTCCTATGAATCGATAAAATTTATGTTAACGTATTTGCTATCGTATCTTCATTTTTGTTTAAACAACTTAACCGTATAAGAAGCAAATGTTCTTCCCTCTCTTCCTCTTGCCTTAGAGAATTACTTCATCCTACTTGAATATCTTGAGTCAATCACCTTTACTAGTATATGAATACCCATGTACAATTAACTCTTTCAAGAACATAACATTGTTGCCACATAATAATACATACCTTATGTTTTGCAATCTCTTGATAATACCATTATGAAGCTTGAGACAAACAATTACAATGCTTCCAACCTTTCTCCTATCTTTGTTTTCCACAATAATGTTGCCAAGATCTCCTTCTTTTTTCAAGATATCATAACAAGCTTCTTCTTTAATATGAGTATCCAAAGCAAAATTCGATACACACATCTCACTTTGTACAAGTGAACTCCTATCTCCTGAAACAATGGGAGGCAATTCAACAATTTAGACAAAATCATTTTGAAAATCTTCTCTAGACTTTATGTACTCCACAAGATCCTCTAATACTCATCTAAAATTAGACCTTATATGGCCCTTCTTTTTGTAATAATAACACTTGTTCTCTTTATAAGTCATATGTCTTAACTTGGATCTATTTCTCAAACTACTACCACCTTTTAGACTCCTTCATTAAAAAGAACTCACTACAAGCCAAGTTGATGCCCCCACAATCTTTAGAAGTTTCTCCCATTTATCTCTCATTATCACATAAAATTTGGTCACCTTATCCATCATTAACATCATCTTACCCACCAACAAAGGCTGAAAAATCATCTATACAATCTTGACAAGGACAATAATAAAAGTGAAGTTTTCTTCTCATCTTTCATCTATTCTTCACTACTTAACAAATGAGATAATTTTGAATTTACTTCTTCAAAATTCATTATGTAATCATAAAGATTTGTACCTTCATCCATCTTCATGCATAACTTATTTCTCAAAGATTCTCTTTAGCTTCCTCCACAAAGCTATAACACATCCTTTTTCAATAACTTATGCTTGATTCAATGGTAAAAGTTTAGACATGTCAACTATTATTGCTAAAATTAATAAGGACATGAGAGGTAAGATTTCATCTATCATATGAGTAAAGCCTATAAATTGTAATAAGTTCTTACAAGATATTTGAAATTTTCCAAATGCAGTATTTGAGCCTAAATAAAGATGTTCTAACTAAACAATTTGTATATTCTTGTGGTGATATATAATATTTAATCTTTTACTTAAAAAAAAAAAACTTATGCTTGATCTCTAGATAAATCGTAACTCTAATTATGCTCAAAACGTTTTTTTGCTTTTATTCCACTTCTTATCCTCTTATGTCATTTAGCATGTTCTCATCCAAAGCATCATCAAGACCTTATTATATTAACAAATCTAGTACATTAACTTTCCACAATGTAAAATTATTCTTTCCATCAAATGGAAGAATAATATATCTACTTGTAGACATACATATCCATTATGATTAATACTTTTACTTATATTAAATTATTACTCAGCAAAATAAGTATACATAAACTAGAAAAAACACCCAAAAATTTCTAACCTAATGATGTGGCACAACCAAACTATTGACCATGCATTTGCAAAGTATAATCCTCTCTCAACTACTAACATGGTGCAATCTTATAGTGGTACCAATATGATAGGAATATTAGCAATTTCTCACACAAACAAGAATCAAGCTCAAATACATATGCACACACACAAACACAAATAGATTTAAAGATGATCTAACCAATGCAATGTCCTATGTCCCCTAGGATTAATTTTTCACTAATTAATCCAAATTTTTACAATTGCAAACTTTTGAATAAAGAAAAATTGAAAAGCTCCTCTCAACCTTAGATTTATAATACTCTTTAAATAACCTAACTCTTGTCGATTAATATTATACAGGCTTTGGTTCCACCACATCAAAAATGAACAATTCAAAGCCTATTTATAGGCCTTTCAACTCTCATGGCTTGTTTCTTAAGTCATATGACCAAATCCATGTAAATCATATTTATATTGTTATAAGTTTTAATTCTCTTCTTTTTTGTTTTTAAGCCATGTGGGACTTCTTTGAGATTTTAAGGAGTCTTCAATATTCTTAGGACAACTTTATGATATGCATGTGAATTTTCAAGGTCATCTACTCTCAAATGATTCTTTGTAGTAGTATAAAACTTTATTATTCCCTTAAGGATATCATTATTTGTCTAGTATTTACTATACATAGATTTTTAGTCTTGTTATTAAATCTATCATCATTTAGATTGTACTTAATTTGCCTACTCTTAAGGATCATATCTTAATTAACTGTCAAAAAGGTCCTTTTTCATGACCAACTTTTCAAGAAAGTTTATATAGAGTAACCCCCTAGCCTTTATAGATCTAACTCATCCACACTATGTTTGTCATTTTTGACACACTATATGGCCTCAAGAGGTTCTTTACGCCTAGTATCAACTTCTTAAATCTTTCTTCATTAATATAGGGTGCATTATTTCCCACAATGATTCATTTTTGTTTATGTGTCATACGGGAGCATTTATTTTCTTGTTTATGTGGATTATATTATTATAGCAAGTTCTTCTAAAATGTTGTTCTTCATCTCCTAAACCACATTTTAACATGAATTTTTCATTAAGTATCTAGTTCCTTTTTACTTTCTTTAAGTTGAAGTTTAGCCTATCAACTAATGCCTCCTTCGTTAAGCCAAAGTTACTCATAAAATCTTTGGAAAAGCAAAAGATGGGTAATGCACAAACAATTTCAAACCTATGCATTTTTTACTCCCCATCACCCTTTTAACTACCATATTATTGTGGGCACTCCTTAACGCCTCATGCTTTCCTAGTTGAACATTGCTTACTTGGTGAACACAACTTGTCAATTTGTATGCAACCCAACTACTAGTCATTAGCATGTCATCAATTATATTATTTACAGTCTTTGTAACACTACCCAACATGGCATTCTCCTCACTTTGAGCCCCTCCTCAAGCTTCATTCTTTCTCTAATACCAACTAGATGTTTGATCTCTATGATTGCCACTTCATCAATGGCTTATGCATTTATCTTGACACCAACCTCATCTCTTAGAGCTCTTATGAATAAAGAGCATTATCTACTTGAATACTAAATCAAGATACAAGTGTTTGGCCAACCCACAAAAATATTATGTGAATAAAGGCTCTCTTCAATGATCTTCAAGCTCCACTTGCTTGCCCCCAACTCTTTGACACAGTAATATCTCCACTATTAATTTGATGGCTAATCTTGTATTCCTTATCTTTAGCAAACATGTTGAAGCTACTTCATCAAGGAACATGTCGCTTGCCACCAACTGCACATTCACTTCATTTCATGTGTTGATCAATCATGTTCACATCTTCACTAAAGCTTTTTCTGTGGTTTGGTTTTGGCTTTTTTAGTTAAAGCTAACCATGCATTCCAAACCATCCATTTGTAGGAGAATGTTAGTCCATATGGATTTCATGTTAGTAATCAACCCAAATGCTTGAAAAAGATCCATAAGCCTCCACAATTTAGAAGTGTCCTATATAGGCTACTTCACCACATAAATCCACTTCTTGATTCTCGCCCAAAAGAATAGATTTTATTTCTATCATCAATTATTTGTGTTTTTGTATAGAGTTAGTGTATAAATGTCATAGATAGATTCATTGTAAATTAACTATATCCTTTATTTTCCATCATTATTTTAGGTCTTCTTCTTTCTTCTCTCCAATCACATTCTTCAACCTCGTTTGCTTTCTATCTACTCTCTATTCCAACTAAAATAAGTCTCAAGAAAATCTGTGCTATTTTGTTTTCCTTTTAATACTAAAATAGGACCAGGAGAAATCTATTGCAATCTAGTTACATAGTTCGTAGAAAATATTAACAAACTTAAGGAATTTTGGCTCACTTTCTAAAAATATAACATCCAACGGACTATTGTGGGCCAATTAAGGTTCCTTAAGCATCTTTAAAAATCATTAAAAAATAAATATATTTGCAGAGAATACCAAATTTTAGTGCAAGTTTCATCCTTGGTCTCTAAAAAATTGTTCAATACCTTAATTTTAGTTTGAACTCAAGTAATCATCTTAGCCTTCTCTCCGCTCACAAACTTTAGCTTGGACAAGAAGAGGGAACATTACTCTTCCACTTAATTTTCCAAAGTAATAATTATGTTTTCCTTAATTTTCTCTTAAAGTAGATTATTCTTGCCAATGCACGGTCATTTACAAAGCAAAAGACTCCATTACTTGTTTCATTTTGGTTTAAGTACGCGCCATATCTAGTAATAGGTGAATGCCTCTTTTTCTCCCAAAGTTGTAGAAATTACTTGTAATAAGATGTTGGCTACAACTGAAAAGGTCTTATCAATAAGATTTTTATTTATCCGGTATCTGGGCATTGGTAGCAATACGCTTATATACACTTATAGATTCTTTTACTTGCATATTGTGAGAAAATGATCCCACAAGCATAGAAACTGTACAGTACGAAATAACATTAAAAAAAAAAAAAAGGATTGATCGATGCGTTTAAATTTATTTATTTAACCTTGTAGAAAATTGATATGATTTGGTACACAGATCTTAAGTTTAAAAAATAACTATTGGAAAAAGATGGTAAACAGATCTTAATTTCTAAAAAATGAAATGAGTAGATATAATTTTTTAACAGTTTATACAGGAACAAAAAAAAAAATTATTGATTCCAAGAGAATTCAAATCTGGAACTTTTATGTGTGATAAGTATGTCATTAAACTTTGCTGTTTATGGAATATTTTTTCTCTTGATTATTGGTTAAGTTTATGACTAATCTGCTCTCTACCCAGCCTCGCAGCCTGGCAAGAAAACAAGTCTACCACCATTTCTGTCAGACTACAGATATCAATAAAGGTGTAGGCCAAAAAGTAACACAGTGACGGGAGTGACCACAACTTGGTTTCTTCTGTCTTTCTTTCCTTAAAGTCAGCATTCCTGCCTCCGACGACCAGTTGACTTGGACTTTTTGTGAAAGCTGAAAGCGAGTGCTCCCATCACTCCCACCTGTTAAACCAGCTTCCATTATTATTAGCTTTAATTATGGTGGTTCAAGAAATTAAAGTGCCCATTTTGCTTGAGCATGTAAAATATTACTAAAAATTCAATGCCAGTTATCCAAAATTTTGGACGATCCAACGGACTCCGCGACTCGAGAACGTCTATTCTTTAATTATGCTTAATCTGAAAATGATAAGAACTAATACATTAGAGAGTGGGTGTATGACATAACTTTACAACATTCGACAGTGGCTTTGCTCCTTTGCGTAAAATAAAAGGGTTGGCAAAGAATAAGTTCTGAACGAGAAAAGATAAACATGGCATAATTGTAAGCGTGATTTTTAAAGAAAAAATGTTATAAATTAGCATTTACCTTCACTTGTCTCACGAATACACAATTAATAAAACCTTTAGGAAACTTGGACAATCAATATAAATGTGATCTACGTCAGAATTAACCAGAAGATTATAACACTTAAAGTTTAACTCCATTAATCCAGACAAAACATCTATTAGATTAGTTTGGAAAACAATAAGAGGATTTATCTAATATCATATTTTCTTCAGATTAGCAATACGTAAATTCTAGATTGTTTGTGTTCAAATTAATGTCAAAGTTTGAAATTACCAAGGAAACCTCACTTGCATAGTTGGGTTCGAAACATCTCATCCCCAAACATTATTTTTTACCTAATTGCTAAAAAAATTAGTAACACAAAAAAAAAAAAAAAAAGAAACTAAAGAAAGAGGTTTTGGATCAGTCCTTGAAAAACCCATAAAGGTTTGTATTTTAGTCATCGTGTCGTGATAGACCACTATAATATTCTTTTCGTAACAAATTCAGGTTTGGTTGACAATCCATACATCATTTTGGGAGTTGGGACAGATTTTTCTTTCCTAATTTTCAACGGGAAGATCACGTAGCCTCTCTTTTGTTTTCTTTTTTTGTTTTTTATTTGGGCTCGGATCAGTCGAGCCTGCGAGAACCACCCACTGGGAACCGAGTTCACTATAAATGTCAGTGGGGCGGTCGCTGCACTTCAAGCTTTTGCCTCTTCCACTTCCTCTTTCTTGCTCGGCTTCAGCTCCGCCTCTTTAGTGCTTGCATTTTAAGCTAAAAGAAGGCAGAGGAAGCAGAGAGTCACGGTTCTCTGCTGCAGTAGGAGGCAAGGTATTTACTTGCTCGATGATTCCTTATGAACCTTGGTTCCGGATCTTTTTTCTCCATTTTTGATTTCTAAATTCGAGTGCTTCAGATGAAAAGTCTAGTGTTGTTTCATTCTGAATCCAGAATTGCCCACCAAACATAAAGATGCATAAAAATGTTCCTCGGTTTGCTCCTTTTAAGCTCTGCTTTCTCTGTTGTATGGTACTCCAACTCTGCTATCCATATCGAATATGAAGCAACGAGAGAGACTTCAAAACCAAACTTTTGAACCCTGAGTTCCTGAATTTCGTTCTTTCTTTTTCTATATTTATCTTGAAGTTTCCTTTTGGCCTTTTCTTTGAGTTTCTGAAAATCAAATAAGAGG
Organism: Casuarina cunninghamiana; assembly: GCA_028551485.1. Classification (NCBI taxonomy): domain Eukaryota; kingdom Viridiplantae; phylum Streptophyta; class Magnoliopsida; order Fagales; family Casuarinaceae; genus Casuarina; species Casuarina cunninghamiana. The sequence goes on along the minus strand of CM052369.1, from coordinate 11,176,067 downwards.
GCAAATGGGAATTGAAGATGTAGAACTTCTTTGTTTTTTAATGGGCTTAGATAGGCCTTGAAGAAAATGGTCCCTCTATAATGACTATCCTTCAAGACTTTCCCAGGTTTAAATTCCATATCTCCTTTCCCCTTAATTTCTGTTTGGTTGCTAAGAACTTTTCTTGAGAGACTTTCGTTTTGGGTCCCTGAGAGATGAATCCGGAAGCACCTTTAGCCTGTCCATCCCCCCAGAAAACATAACTACAGGAATTAGATGAAAGTTTTTTTTTTTTCATTATTTTATTTTCTCAAGCAAAGTAAGTAGAATTTCTTTTTAATTTGTTTCTTTGGCAGTAAGACTTTCACCTGGAAGTTACCGAAATGGGATTTTTGGTCGTCAAATTGACTTCTTTTGTCTTCTTGGCCGGAGCTTTATGGTCTTCTAGACCTCCTAACTGAATCAGATTATCTTTCCATCAATCCTTTTCTTCTACATCTATATTTTTTCAATTTCCGGGCTTTTTTAGTTTAAAACCATCTGTAATAAAATTTCTACTCGTATACCTTTCCGATAGTCGTATCCATTTAATCTGCCATTGATGAGACCTTGGAAGGTTCATTGTACTCTTAGAAGAAGCCACCAGAACAATTTGACCCGAGACATGTGATGAACTGTTCTTATGACCTTTCCATGCCGCCAAAGAAATTTAAAAGAAGAACTTTGTGGTGATCCATGTGTTCCCCGATTACGGCTTCCACTAAATAAGTTTCGGGAAATTACACAATTGCAGGTATCACTTTATTGACACATGGATTTCCTGTGCTCTAGTCTATTTCTCACCCCTTCTTAGTTGTCAAGGCCAGTTTCTTGTCGCAACTTGTTTCTTTCCGTGTCATCTGGCCTCAAATGTGAAAAGTATCAGCTCCACCCTGTAGGTATTTGTCGCTCTGAAAAAATCTGGCCTCTGTTCCCCCGTCTTCTTCTTTAATTGCCCTGATCTTCTCTGTTTGGTTCTTTGACACAGCTTACGAGTCCCACAGTTTTAGCTTGGCTGAGTCAACTCAAGGACTGACTCTTCTGGGTCACGTCTAGTTTATTGCCAGAAGTATTATTTTAATCTATTTTGGTTTTCAGGATAGAGGAATCGAGGGTTTAACAAAGTTCAAGAGCTTGCAAGACTGAGGAGGAGTGATCATGGCGAAGGAACTGCAAGTGCTTAATGCCCTTGATGTTGCTAAAACACAATGGTACCATTTCACAGCAATAATAATTGCTGGCATGGGGTTTTTCACTGATGCATATGATCTCTTTTGTATCTCTCTTGTGACCAAGCTATTAGGCCGCCTGTACTACTACGAGGAAGGCTCTCCTAATCCCGGATCTCTGCCATCAAATGTCTCAGCCGCCGCGAATGGCGTTGCCTTTTGCGGTACCCTGTCAGGGCAGCTCTTCTTCGGCTGGCTTGGGGACAAAATGGGCCGGAAACGGGTCTATGGAATGACCCTTATGCTCATGGTCATTTGCTCAATTGCCTCTGGCCTTTCCTTTGGCAAAAGTCCTCATGCCGTCCTGGCCACACTCTGCTTCTTCAGGTTCTGGCTTGGATTTGGCATTGGTGGCGACTACCCACTCTCTGCCACTATTATGTCCGAGTATGCCAACAAGAAGACTCGTGGAGCCTTCATCGCTGCGGTGTTTGCAATGCAAGGTTTCGGAATTTTGGCTGGCGGGATGGCTGCTATTATAGTCTCAGCAGCCTTCAAGGCCAAATACCCTACTTCGGCTTATAAAGATGATCCAATTGGATCCACTCCTCCAGAAGCTGATTACGTTTGGCGTATAGTTGTAATGTTTGGCGCAATCCCAGCTGCGCTTACTTACTATTGGCGCATGAAAATGCCTGAAACTGCTCGATATACTGCCTTAGTCGCCAAGAATGCTAAGCAGGCTGCTGCAGATATGTCCAAAGTTCTGCAGGTTGATTTGGAGGCCGAACAGGAGAAAATCGAGGACAAAGAACGGCGAACTGATTTCGGGTTGTTCTCAAAGCAATTTGTTCGCCGACATGGGCTTCACTTGATTGGAACCACTAGTACTTGGTTCCTTTTGGATATTGCCTTCTACAGCCAGAATTTGTTTCAGAAAGACATTTTCAGTGCCATCGGTTGGATTCCTAAGGCAAAAGAAATGAGTGCACTTGACGAGGTTTACAAAATTGCCAGGGCACAAACTCTTATAGCCCTTTGCAGCACTGTGCCAGGATATTGGTTTACCGTCTCACTTATTGATAAGATAGGGAGGTTTACCATTCAATTGATGGGGTTTTTCTTCATGACAGTCTTCATGTTTGCCTTAGCCATTCCTTACCATCACTGGACCTTACAGGCCAACCGAATTGGGTTTGTTGTAATGTACTCACTCACGTTTTTCTTCGCCAATTTCGGTCCAAATGCCACAACATTCGTTGTGCCGGCAGAGATTTTCCCGGCAAGACTACGGTCCACATGTCATGGTATATCAGCTGCAGCAGGAAAGGCCGGGGCAATGGTTGGGGCCTTTGGATTCGAGTATGCAAGAAAGGGTATGGGAGTGAGAAATACACTTATAATTCTGGCTGTCGTCGACTTCCTGGGCATGGTCTTTACTTTCTTGGTGCCTGAATCAAACGGGAGGTCACTGGAGGAAATATCCGGTGATGCTGAGGAAGAAAATGGGGCTGCAACAGAGTCTAGGCGGCCTGCCGGTCATGACCTTAGAACTGTTCCGGTCTAACAACACCTCTCACTTCCCCAGTATGGTCGTCTTTTCCGGTAGAATTCGTGAAAGTTGCATCGGAGGAGGAAATTATATATTAACTACGTTTTACTTCGCATGTAACTAATAGATGGAATAAGCTGCTTTCCAGTTGCTTGCTTTCAGAACTAATGGTGTCTCTGCTGTAGAATGAGTTTATGTTGTGCCTTGAAAAAAAATATATATATATATATATATATATATGACTAGAAATATAAAAGAAAACTTTATGATCTTCTTTCTTCTGACTCCATGTTTGATCCACTCGATATTTCACCATTAACATGTATATTTATCATCACATTTCGCATCCCACAACTTTGTTATGTTCTTCGTTTCTTTTCCTTTTTTCCCCTCTTTCAGGTTGCTGAAAAGGCAGTAGAATTTTAACAAAATGTTGGAATACAGATGATCCGTTGTTACCCACATTTTGCATAATGAGTCAAAATCCTTGAAATCGTATTTCTTTGTTTGCAATATACTAGCTTCTCGAGAAATGCTTCCCTTATTTATTTTTGAACCATATGTTTTGGAAATCATTTAAAATAACATCATGAAGGGCTAATCACAGTACATACAATATCAATCCAGACAATCTGTGCAGAAAGAAAATATCTCCTTGGAATCTTAGGAGTGACAGCTTTGGGCAAAGACAACCTGTTGTTGGACTCTTGTCAAAATAGCCGTGTCTTGAATGAGGTACGCTACTCTCTCTGCACAGCCAAAAAGCTGGGGCTATCGTTTGACGACATTTTTATCAATGGGAAAGCAACTGATTCCCTTGTCGGTTAAGAGAGACTTGGTGAATTTACCTGTTAAAGTGATTTTGTTTTATTTTTTTCCCGTCAGGAGCATGTACGTCTTTTGCACCAATCTTAAGCCATCTGATCTGTGCCTCTGCATTCAGCATAAAGTGGAATCGAATAAGTATTTGTGCTGCTTTCAAGTTTTGTTCTATAGAACGACTTGGACTTTCCATAGTGCTCGAAATGAAAGAAAGTTTACTGCTACATTTTCAAGCACTACTTGTCACTGGGCGTAAAAGCTTAGCCCCTAATGTTCCTAATGCTACTTATGATATTTTCAAAGTACGGACTGGGGACCTTGTTCTCTTTGAGCTCTTTCTGCTGTACCCCTACTTTTTGGCACCCAATCATGTTAAATGAGTTGTCCGCATCTTAAAGTGTCATCTTTAGATGTGAATGCATGTGAATGTTTGTTGAGCCTAGTTGTGACTTAATTACTTTAAGTTAAAATTCCAAGGGACCCATGGACATAGATCCCTGCTCATTTACCCGGAATCTTAGTAGGCATGCGACAGGCGTACATGGTCTTCTGGAAAGGATTGGTTCATGAACAAAGCCTTGTCCTAGTGCATCAGCAGTAGGATAAGGTGGGCTGAAAGACAGAGTGATTTTGAAAGGACTCTTCAGTTTCTAAAGAAAAGAGAAGTATCGGTCCTTTTGGTGGAAAAGAATGGTTGGTTTTTGCCGAGCACGATAAACAGTATCATTGTAGGGTTTTGGCTCCATGTGGGGTGATTATTATTAGGCAACTTATAGGTAGGGATGTAAAAACTTGGGACCGCAAATTTGCTCATGCCACCAAAATTGCCTTCGTAGAAAGGCACCCACCATTAAGAAACGAGGCTAAATGATCCCAATTGAATCAAAAGGACAAAGGATGATGTGTTCTTGTACCACTGATGAAGTCTACTCATCTGCCCACCCCGGAAGTGGGTTCTTATAGATTGATAGCAGATGGAGTAACTATGCACTGTGTAACATGTTAAGAGTCTCTAACTTACTTGTAAACTATTAGAAACTGTTATATATAAATATATTATTATGTTATTATGAGTTAATTTTAAAAAAAAAAAAATTATCTTTCTAATATTGCATCAAATTTTATGGTTCAAACAAGTGTAGATTTTTCCTATAATATCATTCATAAGACTCATAATAGTTGTAAAAATATATATCATCTTATTTGTAATATAGAACCACCCATTAATAAGGCCTAGGTTAGGTATATTCCCATTTGACGTGAGATACGTTCTTTAACAACTATTAAAAAAAAAAAAAAGTATCTCTTTTCTATAAAATTTAAAAGAACAAATGATTTCCTAGCATGGAAAAGGTACAATCAAAAGAATTGTTCCGTTTTTTACTAGCCTTTTACGTATGTAACAGCACCGGCCAAGATGCGGTTTCGAAGCTGTTCTCATGCTTTGTTGCTTTCAGTACTCCGCGTGCAGCAACCATGGTCGTCAGTGGCCGTACCTTTTCCAATAGATTCGGGGCCAGTTAGCACATATTTCACTTCATGTTAACGCGACCATATTCGTCCTGGATTCTAGTTGGCCTTTGGTTTTGCGAGAAGAGACTGAAGAAATTCAAAAAATATGAGTGCTTGCTGTTTGTTCCTGCCTCCGGTTGTGTTTGGTAATCGAGATTCTACGACGACCGCCAAAGCCGAAGACTCGCTTTAAAGATTTCTAGTGCAAGCAGCAAAGACATCCTTGTTGAGAATATTGCTATTGAAATAACCTCAACAGGGCCAGTTGATGGCAGAATAAGTAGGGGGAAAGGCATCCCACATCACCCACCATGCATGGAACTCGAATTCTATTGGAGAAACTTAAAAATATATGTTTGTGCCTCAACACGAATCTTAACGCAATGAACTTAGTTTACTTCTTTTATGCTGGAGGGTGAAATAAGCATTTCCCATAATCTTTTCCCCTCCCACTCCATACAACTTAGTCTTACGTATATGTGACATCATTTTTCTGATGTTCTCGTAAAAAAATGACTTCTTTTATATCATTTGAAGTGAGAATCTTTCACTTTATTATCGCATTAGCACTTTGCCTAAGCTCTTTTTATCTGCTAGTTCCTTGAAATTGCATCATGGTCTATTGGTTACTGATTGGAAGGCAAAGAATCCAACGTCTGACTGGTACTTTTGACCTTTCAAATGCTGAATCTTTTCTTACGCACCAACTAATCAAATGACTGGCATGGGCTTTCAATACAAGCCACTAGTTTTCACAAACACTACATATATTATTTCAGAACTTATTTTTTCAGATTTTATATAACAATTTTTTGAAAACTATTATTTTTCTTTCTTTCTTTCTTTCCTTTTTCTTTTAAATATACGACCCAAAGTACCTTCTTAAAAATTTATTGAAAACCTCAAGTTTATTTTTTGTGATTTTGTTTTTCATTTTTACCCGACAGTCTGATTATGGAAGCAGAGCCCATGATTTTTCTTAGGCCATGGTTGCACTCTTGGCACGCGCGGCTATTCCATTGGGACATATGTTATCGTCTTCTTCCTTAAAGTTAATAATTGAACCCATTGACTAAACTTAAAGCCTTTATTTTCGGAAGAAGCTACTCAAATATTGGGGGACAATAACAACTTTCTGGACGCATACCAGATAGTGATTGAAAATTTAGTACAAGATCAAGACACACAAGTGCTCTGCCACTTGTCACCCTCACCATTCATACATTTATAAATGTTAAATCCGAGATGAGAAACTTAAAAGTATGAAAAATAGTTTATAAAGATATGAATTTCTCTATTTAATATCTTCAAATTTTAAGTCAATTATATACTTTTTTTTATAATTTTTAACTTAATATCAAAGCTAAACACTTCTTTAAGTAAAACTTATGAATATGAATAAGCTCAAATCTAAGTAGAAAGTTACACTGTAAGATAATCTGAGTTGGATCATTATGGTTAGAATGATGCAAAATAAATCAAGTAGAGTTGTCATCTTATATTATTATGAAATCTATTGAAAATTGAGGCTCTATTTTCTATACTTACGCTCGTGGCAAAGACTCCCAAGGAGAGTATTGTCTTATACTTGAGACGAGAGGGCATTTTAAGTCCCACATGGAAAATATAAAAACTTAAAAAATAGTTTATGAAAAAATAGATTCCTTTATTTAATGTCTTAAGCTTTTGAGTTGGATGTAAAAATTATAAAATATTAAACACCTTGTGTAAAGGATAAAAATATTGTTCTCTGAATTTGTTTGCACATCAATATTTTCTTCCATTTTCTTCCACTTTGTCTGCAAAGTTTGAATTAATTAAGATATAATGATTATAAGCTCTTACCTTAACTTGTTTTAACCTTTATGACGGTTCTAACCTTTGAGGTCAAGATGATACAATAAATATGCAGAAATTCTGGGATTTGTGTTAGGGTCTATTAAGTAGCTCATTACATCCTTAAAATTAACTTATAAAGAAGGATGTAGATTTCATTTCAAAAATGATTTTAATCAAGATTTAAATAATGTTTAACATTCTTAATATTATTTTTAACATATCCTTTTGCAATGAAAATGGATTTCAAGCTTATTTAGAAACCCCTTATCTTCATAAGATGTAAATTTTTTATCAGGATTTAGGTAACGTGGATATCTTCCACACATTCTAATAAACATCCTAACCTAGGATCCCAATAAACCCTCATTCAACCAAAAAGAACATAAGGAAAATATTATTTAATCCTTTTTTTATCTAAAATGTTTTAGACTATATATCTCATTACAAAAATGTATAAGCAAACATCCTTGTGTTTTTCTGGATGCCACTTTTTATTCTACAACTATTGATCTTTTTTTACAAACTTTGAGATACATGTCAATGATGGATAAGAACTATGAAGAATAAGACATAATGATCAACTTTATTGGCTACAAATGACCTATTTCTCTAATGGCCCTAGACTATCTTCTCCACAAAACTTAGTTTATGTTGTTCACTTGACCAAAGAAATCCCCATAGGATCACCTCCCCATTCCTCAAGCACCACCAACAGGTTCCCCTTCGAGTTTAGCCATGAACATGGAACATGATACTATCCTTAAGTGGCCTCCCCATAGCCACTTTGGCATTTATTTTCGTCGAAATATACAATGTAGTTGCATTGGCCACAAACAACATTTGCTTTATTTACAACCCAATGGCCCCCAATGCTTTGGCCATTTATCCATATTTGACCTTTTCCCATGCTATTCATATCTAGAGACAATGGCTCATTACCCTAATTTCAAATTAAAAAAAAAAACCCTAATTTGGAATTTATAAACTTCATAATGATTTACAAAAGTATGCTCTATTTATAGAGAGCTATACATATTCAAAAACTGAATTCAAAACTCTACATTTGAATTCAACAAACTTTCAAAAACTAAATTCAACAAATTTTCAAAAACTAAATTCAACAAACTTTCAAAAACTAAATTCAAAATCAAAACCTAAAGTTGACGCGGCAAACATGGGTCGTGGGTCACCATGGTAGATACATCAAGATGATGTGGTGGACATGTGGCACCTAATGTGTTTTGGGATTCTAACATCCCCACAAGTTGAAGGGGCAACATGAACCATCAACTTGGACCGCAAGAGCTTAAAGCGAGCAGAGGAAAGACCTTTGGTGGAGATATCAGTAGGTTGATCGATAGAGGAGATGAAGTGCATAAAGAGTTAACCACAAGCAATGCATTCATGAACAAGGTGAAAGTTGATCTCGATGTGTTTCATGCGAGCGTGGAACATCGAATTTACAATTAAGAATAAGGTTGATAAGTTGTCGCACCAAATAGTAGGTGGTTAAAGTGATAAAGCACGTAGATCACGGAGAAGATATTCAAGCCACATGAGTTTAGTAGTGATGTTAGTTAAGGATTTGTACTCAGTCTTAGTGCTAGAGCACAAAACAATGCGTTGTTCTCGAGAGTTCCATGAAATCAAATTTTGACCCAAAAAGATGCAAAAGCCACCAACTGAACGGTGGTCATCTCGATCACCAACCCAACCAGCATCTAAAAAGGCATGAAGGGACATGGAGGGCTTGTGAGTGAGGAGAAAACCCAGAAGATGAGTGGCTGTCAGATATCGAAGAATGTGCTTCATAACTTGCCAATGTGTAGTAGTGGGACGATGCAAAAATTGACAGGCAGTATTCATCAAGTAGGTAAAGTTAGGGCGTGTGAGGGTGAGGTACTGAAGAGCACCAACAATGCTAAGATGGAGCATTGGATTGTCCAAAGATTGCTCTAAATGAACAAAAAGATGTTCATCAACAGTGCAAGGAGTAGAGATACTCTTAGCATCACGCATCTTAGCTCAGTTAAGGATGTCTAGAGTGAGGTTGGCCTGATGAAGAAGAAGACCATTGGAGGTGTGTTGTTGATAACTCTAATTTTTATAGGGTTTTTCTAATTACTTTAGGCAATATCTAATGTTAGATTTGCTTAAGTATATTTGTATTTCTTTACATTTTTGTATTTTTGTTATTTTACAAAGCAAACCCAAAATAAAAGGAAAAGAAAGAAAAGAAGCAACAAATCAACTCAAGAAAGGAAAAATAAAAGAAAAGAAAAGCTATATTATCGAGCATGTAAGTCTCAGCGTATGAGGCAAGGACATATTATTGAGAAAGAGGGTGCGAACAAAGAGAAGGAAGGTAGTGGTCGACTTTGGCCGAAAGCAGGAAAGAGGTGTCGCCAGAGATTCAAAGACCGCACATGACAACGCGGGTCTCAAAGAGGAGCATGATAGTCGTGCAAACGCTAACTGTTCACCCTTCATCATCTCCAATGATGAACCTAATGCATAGGTGGGTCTGGCCATTTAAGTCCATTTTCCAGCCAATTCTAGGTGTCTTCCATCTAGGAGGAAGCAGAGTCAACATCTAGTTGTGATTTCCAGTCTTTCTACAGTAATGATGTGCGATTTTATGGTAGTTTTCGATGAAGAACAATGAACACCGTTTGAGCTTTTTTCGTCAAATCTACACATTTTTGTGTCAAATTTGAGTGATTTCTCAATAAATCAGCATTCCAAGGACCATGATCTACAATTTTTGGCATTTTCTATGAAAAGCGGCAACAACACGTGGCGGCTTATAGCGACATGTGGCACCAACGCGTGATAGTGCATGGCGATGGCACATGAAAGTGCATTTCAGCTTGTTTTCTTTTCCTGGTTTAGACAACTCCTCTTCCTCCCTCTAATGTGCAAATTTGTCCAAACTTTCTTTGAATTGAAGACATTTTGATGACAGCTTTGGTGTTTTTAGTTTAAAGAATGTTTGTTCAAGTTTTTACATTGTTATTGTGTTTGTACATACCATATTTTAATTTATATTGTTAGAGCTATGATGTAACTTGATTATAATAGTATGAACGTATGATTATTGTATTTTTTGAGATATTTTGTGAATGTGAAGTTACATGTTATTGAACTCAATACATTTAAGTGATTAGCTATCACTTTGATGAATTGATTTGCATGTTAGAGACTGATAGGAAATGACATATAGTTGCTTCTTGTAATGTACAACCATAGATTAATATGGATAGACATATAACATGTAGTTTGTGTGGCTTTAGGTATAAACTAAAATATTCACAAATCTTAATACACTTAGTTGATTTTAATTCACACTTAGAACTATAGTGAGTTAATGAACTAAGTAAGGTCGTTATACTTAGACATAAAATAATAAATAAATTAGAAAATTCTATCATCACATAAATAAAATCAATCTTACAAGCATGAATGATCTACATTTGTATATAGTAATTACATAAAATCGAACGGCCTAGCATGTTTTAGTTATCAAGGTTAGGTTAAATTTAGTTAGTTAGTCCATATTTTACCTCTTTGAGTTGCTAGATAAATTATAGGAGTTATTTACCATTAGTAATTAGTTAGCTTAATAATCACTAGTCTCTGTGGGACGATACTCATACTCATTATTATATTACTTATTCGACATGTACACTTACATGTAGAATTTCAACAAACAGTTGTACCTCAACACCAAGGAAGTAATGAACCAAACCAAGATCTTTAAAAGTAAATTCTTGTTGAAGAGATTGCAACAAAATAGAGACGGGAGCTTATGAGAAGCCGATTAGGATGATGTCATCAACATCAACAAGCAACACAATGATATACGTTAGGGTGTGCATTGTAAATAGAGAAGTGTTAACAAGAGAAATGACGAAACCAATAGAAACCAAGAAGGAGCTTAATCATTGAAACAATGCACAAGGTGCCTATTTGAGGCCATACACTGAATGGTACAAGTGACAAACATGAGAGGAGTGGGTGAGGTCTGCAAACCCTTGGGGTTGCTCCATATAAACCACCTCTTAGAAATGTCTATGAAGACAGGCATTGAAAACATCCAATTGCATGACCTGCCATCCACAAGAGTAAACTAATGTAAGAACAATGCACAAAATCAAAACTAAATTCAAAATCATATTCAACATCAAAACCTAAGGCTGATGTGGCAAACATGGGTTGTGGGTCACCGTGGCAGATACACCAGGATGATGTGGTGGACACATGGCACCTGATGTGTTTTGGGCTTCTAACACTTGTACCAAGTCAAGGGCCTCTTTGTGATCAATGACGATCCTCCCACCCACATCACAAAAGAGCTTCCTTTGAATGGAAAAACACTTAAATCTTCACCTTGTAGACCTTTCTTGAATGACCATTTCCACCTTGTCATGTCTCATTTTCCTTCATTGACTCCCTCTAATGTGATTAGGCCAACAACCCTAACATTCCATGTCTTAAAATGCAAGCCAACTTTAACGAGACTAACAAAATAGCTTAACAAAGTGAGCTTGTTAACACCAACTTTCAAGTTTACCCTACGGCTAAATGTTAGTTTTGAATTGTCATAATTCTCATAAGCATTTCCAATTGATTGACCATTGACAAAAACTTACAAAGCATGTCCTTCAAATGCAACAATGAGGACAGGAAGTTGTCATGTCCTTAGGAATCCTTCGTTTGCTCCTATATTGATGTTTTTCATGTACCACAAACAATCTATGGTGTCCCAAATGACACTTAGTTACTCTTGTAAGCCATATGCTGAAAGCTAACATTTATCATAAGCATTAGCAACTACTTCTGTGAATGACTATCATGAAGATGCCCAATTGGCTGTTAGCACCAACTTCAGCTAAAAACCAGAGGCACAAACCTCTATGGTGTTGAAAGTCTCAGTTTTGCAATCAGGGAGAATGTGAATGGTCCAAGCAGGAAGATCATATTGACCATTTCCAAAACGAACTATAGCAGAGTATTGTTGATTGTAGTTGGCTAGAAATGCAACACAAATCCTAACTTGAAAACATAAGCCTCCTAATATTTTCCAAGGGATGAAACAATGGGATTTGAGGAGACTAAAGCTGCTTCAAATTGCTTGATAGCTTGATGGAAGTCTCTCAAATGGTTGTATTTTGGTTCTTTAAGGTAATCTGTATTCATCTACTGAGCATCGTAATCAAAACAGTGATAACAAAGGGACCCCCTGAAGTCTTTTTGAAGTTTGTTCCTCAATGATACATATAGTAATTAAAAAATGTACCATTTTTCTGTATGAACTTTGCCACTATAAATGCCAAGTCTTCTATTGGTTTATACAAAGTTGGCTGCCAAATTGTGATAACTAACCGCTCCAAACTTTTGTCCACTTTTTAAGTTTGTAGTTTTCATTTGGAAGGAAATCTTCACTAGTAAAACCCATTATAGACACTTATAATTGGATTGGGTGCCTTGGTTTGCTTGCGCATGACCCTATGGGACCCCAGTGCCTAGTACAACAGCCATAACCACAAACCATTTCGAATAAGCAACTCCAAGCTGATGAATTTCATACTGCACCAAGTCATACTCATTCTCTATCTAACTAAAAATGATTGGGCCCCCTTGCATTTCAAACAACCTTTCTATCTTCATCATTTCAACAATCTTCTGGGTGAACTTTTCCATCTTCACCTTGAATGGCTCGTTGTCTATTCAAAACTCAATGCTAGGAATGAACTTCCACCAAATAGGTGTTAAAGAAAGATCCAAGCCTTGAATCCTTGACAACACACAAATCAATTTCTCCCAAAAGCACGACACCTTCAACTGCATAAGTTTTCTCACCACATGCAATCCTATAAGCCTGCCACATATGGATACATTGGATGACACGATTGCACCACATGCATTGGCTTATGAACAAACTCAAGTGGTCAACGACCCACTTATGATATAACGCCATGTCCAGCTGCAGGATCAAGCCACCCTCAATACCTAAAAAGTTAAAGGCAAAACGAATTGGAGCATAAACTATGATGATGGCACTAGAATCAACAATGGAGCCTTTTACCCTTGAAGAAAGAGCCAAACTTGATAAGCCCATCATGATGCTAACCCAACAAGCAACATGCCATTGTTTATGTTATCTTATTTTTGTTTACATTAGAAAGCGTGCCAACTCCTCCTATAAATAGGACCTAAGGCACTTTTATACCATCATCCAAAATCATTGTATAAGTCTCTTTTTTGTAAGACAATAAACTCTCTTTGCATTTTGGAAGAACATATTACTTTTCAAATATATTATGTTTCGTGTAAAGATGTAGCAAAGCGTTTAGGCCCTACAACCATGATTTCCAAACTGCTTATGATGTCATTATGTTTACTTTACACCTATTTATATTTAAGTTATCTCTACTAAATCCATTCATCTCACTTATGTTTCCACTCTAGTATTATTTCTTTTATATCTTTTGTTATAGGCATCTTGCTTCTTTGGTTCAATTCTATCCAAACTATAAAAGGTTATAAACTCAAGTCCAATGCTACCATGTTGAACAATACAACAAACTCTAATTTTCCACATGGTATTGGAGCAAGGATTAACCTTGAAGGTTAATCTTCAAGGTTCTGGGATTATTTATTCCATGGTGCATTTTTATCTTTTTCAAGAGTAGGCAAAAGCTCATTCATTTCCTAAACACCAAACTTTACCCTTTTTGACTCTTGGAAGGTTCTTATTCCATATCCATGTTATCTAGAAGTAGGAAGAACGTTAAGGAGTCAATCTACACCTTGACTGCTTATCAAAGCAAGATGCTATATTTTAAGGGATCTCTCCATAATGTACTCAAATCTCCTTGCCATAAGGCATTCAAATCTCCTTGCTAGAGACGATGGCCATAAAAATAAAAATAAAATAAAATAAAATAAAGGAGGAAGAAAGAAGAAAGAAGAACGAAAAAGAAAGCAAGTAAGAAAGAAAAAGATGTAGACAACTATCAGTTATCTACAGCATCACAACACCAACAACCAATCCTTAAGAGCTAGCGTGAGATGATAAACAACCCTTCTTCAACACATAGGGTCTTTCACTCCACAAGACTCAAGCATGGACCTTGTCATAACTCAAACACAACTCAAACATTCTCAAGAATGTAGCGAGTCAACAACATGTTATAATGGTTACAACCAAATTCAACCATCTACAATGAATCTCCACCAAACATCAACAAAAAAGTTGATGTTAATACAATCATGCCACATTATAGCAAGGAATATCATAAGCTCACTTCTAAGAAACTACAAAGTTGTAGAAACAACATAAGAAGGCAAGGAACTTCTTCACAATTTACATCCCAAAGAAAAGGCCTCCATCGATTCATCTCAAACAATCAAGGATTCAAATAGAATATCCTCAATACTTCAACAATCAACAATGCAAACTTCGCTTGGTCAACTACCATGCCTAGTTTGAAGGGACGTGTTAAAGAAAGATCCAAGCCTTGAATCCTTGACAGCACACAAACTGATTTCTCCCAAGAGCATGACACCTCCAGCTACACAAGTCTTCTCACTACATGCAATCCTATAAGACTGCCACGTATGGATACATTGGATGACATGATTGCACTGCATGCATTGGCTCATGAACAAACTCATTCGACGACCCTCTTGCAGTATAATGCCACGTCTAGCTACAGGATCAAGCCGCCCACAATACCTCAAACATTAAAGGCAAAACGGACTGGAGCATAAACCGTGATGATGACACTAGAATCAACAATGGAGCCTTCTACCCTAAGAAAGTGCCAAACTTGAAAAGCCCATCATAATGCCGACCCAACAAGCAGCATGCCATTGTTTATGTTATCTTGTTTTTGTTTACATTAGAAAGCATGCCAACTCCTCCTATAAATAGTTTCTAAGGCACTCTTGTACCATCATCCAAAATCGTTATATGAGTCTCTTGTTTGTAAGACAATAAACTTTCTTTACATTTTGGAATAGCATATTGATTTTCAAATATGTTGCATTTCGTGTAAAGATGTAGCAAGGTATTTAGGCCTTGCAACCATGATTTTCAAATTGCTTATGATGTCATTATGTTTGCTTTATACCTATTTATATTTAAGTTATCTCTACTAAATCTATTCCTCTCACTTATGTTTCCGCTCTAATATTATTGTTTCCGCTCTGCTTCTTTAGTTCAATTATATCCAAACTATAGAAGGTTGTAAACTCAAGTCCACTGCTACCATGTTGAACAATACAACAAACTCTGATTTTCCACAACAGGAAGGCCTCCGAAATTCCATTCTGCACAAACGTAAGGGCCGATTCGGAGACGCACGTAAAGGCCTGTTTGCTGGACTAGTTTTATGAAGCGAACAACATCATACCTTCCCTGGAAATTATATTGTCCTCGAGAAGGGTCATGGCCGTTCCAGAACACATAGGTTTGGATGACATCCAAGCCTCCAAGCTTCGCCTTCTGAATAAGATCAGGCTACATCTCGGAAGTGCTTCGCGGCTAGTGGATGGAACCTGATATCAGAATCCTTCTTTTTCCATTAACGAGTATGGATTTGCTGTCGTCAGAGACGGTGGCTGTCAGGACCAACGCCGATAACAACAAGACCACCATGCAAAACACATTGCTTTTTAAGACTTATGAATCCATGATTACCCAACGGACTCTTTTGTATCTTTATCGAGCAACAAAAGCATGTAAATATTATTCAATCCTCAACGTCTGAAAGCAGTTGGAGAGGGCTTGTTTGGATGAGCAGTGCCTTGAAGAGTATTTATAGTCTCCATTGAAAAGATTACGTGTTCTTATTAAATTATGTAGCTTATCATTGTTCATAAAACGTGTTATCTTTATCTTCCATCTTTTGTCATCTTCATGGATGCGTGTTAACAAAATGATTGATGATGCTTTGTAAAGTCGCGACGCAACCCAGCCTGTCTTGTCTAGGGGGCCTGTTTGTTAGTTGAGACCACTTGAATGAAAGGTAATGGTGAAGCCCGTCTCCGATCCTTTAGGACCCTTTCTTTTTGCCCACACCTGAAACTTTTTTTTTTTTTTTTTGGTTCATTTTTATATGACTTATTTTACAATACAACTTCAATTTTTCTTTTTTGACTAATTTTACATCAGGTTTTAACAAGTCCCATCAAATCAATTCTCCATTTTTTTTTTTTTTTTTTGAAAATCTACGATTCAAAACTCCTTAAAACTTTATTGCAATCTCCAAGCTTATTGTTTGTGATTTTTCTTCATTTTTAGCCAACGGTCTCTTCATGGAAGCGGAACCCATGATTTTTCTCAAGCCCATGGTTGCTTTCTTGTCTCATTCGACTATTCCACTGGGCTATTTGTTTGGGTATTGGTCCCTTAAGTTAATTACTGGACCCAAAGCCAATGAATTCTCCACTTCAAGACGATTCTGACCCTTAAGGTCAAAGATGATTTATTACAACATAAATGTGCAGAAAATTTAGGGATTTGGATTGGGGTGTTTTCAGAAGCACATTATCTCCTTAAAACTAGCTTATAAGAATGGAGCATATGTTTCTTTTCCAAAATGATTTTTAATCAAGATCGAGGCAAATATGAAATATTTTCCCCATTGTTCTTAATATATTCATTTATAGTAAACATGGGCTGCAAGCTTCAGTATAGGGGTAATATATTCTCTTCCATACATTCAGAGTGTTATCTTTTAAATCTAAACTTTAATACCATGTTTAGACATTTATTACCCCATTAAAATCGGGTTGAATAAGGGTGTTAAACAACGGGGGAGCCCACGAAAACCCAGAACTGAGTGATAGAGGGTGGACCCACACATCTAATAAGGCGCATTGCCCAGGCGTCCGGTACCGATGTGGGATGAGCGACATGCCCACTCAACATGCCCCCTCCCCAAGGCCCAGCGCTTATGCTGGTAGGAGGGAAGCCCACAAGCCCCAACACCAAACACGAACAACCAGCTCTGATACCATGTTAAACAACGGGGGAGCCCACGAAAACCCAGAACTGAGTGATAGAGGGTGGACCCACACATCTAATAAGGCGCATTGCCCAGGCGTCCGGTACCGATGTGGGATGAGCGACATGCCCACTCAACATGCCCCCTCCCCAAGGCCCAGCGCTTATGCTGGTAGGAGGGAAGCCCACAAGCCCCAACACCAAACACGAACAACCAGCTTTGATACCATGTTAAACAACGGGGGAGCCCACGAAAACCCAGAACTGAGTGATAGAGGGTGGACCCACACATCTAATAAGGCGCATTGCCCAGGCGTCCGGTACCGATGTGGGATGAGCGACATGCCCACTCAACAAAGGGGACACGTTTTCTTTGAAATATAATGGGATTTAAGTAATGTCAGACTTTCTCTGCACCATTCTTAATAGAATGTCCTACCCAAAGAATCCAATAAGCCATCACCAAATCGTAAAAACCCTCATTCAACCCAAAAAACAAAAGGAAAATAGTTTCGGATCCTCAACATTTGGATGAGCAGTGCCTTGAATAGTTTTTGTAGCCACTTAAGCATACCTTACACGATTAAAAGGATTACTTATTAGTAAATTATGTAGAAAAAGAGAGGAGAGCTACGAAACCTGTTATAGTGAAATGGTATAAGATGGAGGGTCAAACTTTTATTTTAGTCCAAATTTTTAAAAATTTTCAAATGATCTATCTAGAAAGTTAGATCATCAAATACTTTTTCGAGTCTTTTATAACACCGAAGAGTAATCTATCAGTTTCGTTTCCTCAGATCTTTTTTTCCTTAAAGAAAGTCTTTGTTGAAAATTATAGGAATCCTGCAAAAGATGCTGAGCATAACCCGTTTGAGACGCTATAGTTGGAAGCTCCAGGTTTTCTATCATGAAAAGGTTTCCCTTCCTATTCTATACGCTGTTTCTCTTATACGTAATCAAGTACGTCAGATGGATTAATGGGGATTTGACCCACCACCTACCATTGCACATGTAGTGAATTCACAGACAACACAGTCGGGAAACCCACGGCCCTACTAGCATATAAACAAGAACGTAATAAGCAGAGCAGCTTCCCCGGACAACACCAATTCAACACAGTATGTGGGGCTACGTCAATGTCCCTTTGCTTTCGCTTCTTGGATTCCATTTCCAGCTTGAGAGCTCTTTACAAACTGTTTGAGCCGTCATGAAGCAACATCTCGTCTCCGTAGATGGTGACGTTTCCTAACCAGTAGAAAACGAGGGCAAAAGCTCGTGTGGGATTCTTACAAAGTAGGGGTTTGGGTTCAAAACCAGTTGGCTGTATTCTTGACATGAAATAGGTAAAATGCTTTGGGGTGAGTGTTGGGCACTCCAGTTTGAGCCACATGCAAGTGGTGGGGTTATAGGTAAAAAAAAAAAAAAAACGAGGGCACATATTAAACAAATAAGAACGATAAGCAGAAAGGTAGGACACAAAACATTGACTTCAGCAATGACGGAGGCTCTGTAGTGGGGATTGCATCTATGGGGTACTGCGCAGAGTCATTTTCTTTGCTTATTTTTTAAGACTTTGTCCCATAATCAGCACCTAACTCGTGGACTAATCATCATATAAGTTATCAGATCACGGGTATCACATTATAATATTATGATGTACAAAAACAAGGGGGGGAAGCTTTATTTACAACGCCGCTGTTTTGTTTTAAACTTATATGTAGTTTTTAAGTATTACAAAAAGAAAAGAACCCTTGTATCGAATGTCAATGAGTTCTCTAAAGCATATTGTCATCGACAATAATATATGATCAAAAACTCTTACTTGCCTTCCCTATATATGAGAAATATGTGACATTCTCACTCATATGAATCTATTTTGCCCTTGACATGGGTGGGATTCACTACCTACCCCACACAAATGTAATGATCCTACTAATTCTCAATGAGAAAACAATAAATTGCAAAATTGAATCAAATTGAATACTATTTTTATTATGAAAATATAGCCTCAAATTGAGCTAGAATCACTAAACAATTCAAGAAGCTACTTGAATACTCAAATTACTTACCACTGCTAATGTCTTCTTATGGAATTGCTCACTACTCATTATTAATGACTAAAGACTACTCTCTTCTAATATTTGGAATTCTAGGTTTTTCTTGGATTTTTGATATTTGATGACAATCACTTTGAGCCTCCTTGTATAGAGCCTTTTTTCATCATTTGGGACTCATATCTTAACTTGATCTCGTGAATCCCCTTAGATTACGACAATAAAGGAATAGTAATAGCAAGTCATTGCCTACCCCATAAAAGGGGTAACAGTCGCAACTCCCATGGTCGAATTGTAATTTTAACATTAGTACCACTTATCACGAGGTTAGATAGCAACCCAAAGTGAGAAATAACTAACGCTTGTATGGCCAGAAAATCTTGCCTTCCTCCCGACGCAAGAAGTCCATGCCACACGGTTTGACTACGTTTCAAGTTCCAAATGTTTCGAACACGTTAAGGAAGACCTCCAAGCCACGTCAAACTTCTACGTTCCGTGCCAACTGGCCTAGAACCCATCTCAGACTATGCGTCAGCCATTTTTGTATTAGCTTCTGTTTGTTTCTTAAAACGTAGGGCGTCAAAACTAGAATTTTATCGTTTAATGATTCAAAAAAGCATTTTGTTTAATGGTTTACGGCGGGAAGAGTATCTTTTAGTTTTAATTTTAAGCATGAGGATAATAAATTAATTATAACGTTGTTGTTAATAGCCGAAACTCCCTTGCGTCAAGCGCGGCGCCAATGTTGGACAGATAACTTACGAACCGTAGTTTCTTAACCCGTCACGTGACCTTCATGGGTTTCACATTTCACAGGTTCGTTAGTCGTTACAACTAACCTCCGGAACACGCGAGGATTCAACCAGCAAAACACGCTCATCGGGCAGTCCGCCCTTTTTGTTCCTTCCATGTACGGCTGTACTACAACTAAAGAGCGTGGAGGCACGGGCGGAAGGAAGTAGGAAAGTGTGGCGACGCGTGGAGAAAGTGTGGATTTCCTCAAATCATGATGCAGCATGTAATTGGTTGATAAAAAAGTAATTAACAATCTTAGAAACTCCGAAACTTTCGTCACATATCTATAACATATAGGTTTATCCAACAAGCAGAATGATTTTTCACCTTCGTTTCCGAAAAAACCGGAAAAAAAAAAGGAAAAAAGGAAACCAAATCAAAAACCACTTCAGAAGGTGGCAATCTCGCTCTCTCTATATTCGGCTATATCTTTCTGGCGCTTAAACCACTCGGCTCAAGCCCCCCTTCAACGCAACACCGGAAAATATCTACAAGATCTCCGGGCACATCTAGACCGGGGCCGCTGCACAACCCCCTTACAAAACTCTAATCACATCCTTTATGCAATACAGTATTTTGCTTCATTATGATGATTTCTTCTTTCTTTAAGTAAGAGACGCTCCGCCACTTGTTATCCAAGGGTGTCCTGAGCCGAAGAAACCAACCACCGGTCAGTTGTAAATCCACTTCATAACTAATGTTGCTTAGTATCGTTACTAGAATTCTCAACGGATATTATTTCTGTCAAAACCGTTTTTAGTAGGTGAGTTGCATTACTAACTTTGTGGGAGTTGGAGCAGTATATAAAAAAGGAAGCGAGCCGTTTATAACCTGTTTGGCCGCTAAGAAAACAACAGGATGCTTTCCCGGCAACCAAACGGAGGATAAAAGCTAAATAATGAGAGGAATAGACTTACTTAAAACCTGCTCCGCCGAGAATCTTTTAGATACATCCTTGCACAGCATCCGTCTGAGCAGATCCTTCGCCACCAGCGATACCGACTGGAAAGCCCTAGCCGGAAACCGAAGATTAGCTCTGAGAACGGCCTCAAAGATCTCCACAGCCGAGTCGCCGTAGAACGGCGGAAACCCGGCGAGCATAGTGTACAGAACTACGCCGGCACTCCACACGTCGACTTTCTCGCAGTAGTCCCTTCCGGCGAGAACCTCGGGCGCGACGTAGTAGGGCGTGCCGACGATGCCGCTCATCCGCTCGCCATCCTTTGATATCTCGGCCGATCCGAAATCGGCGAGTTTGACGCGGTTGCGGTCGTCGAATAGAATGTTATCGGGCTTGACATCGCGGTGTGCCACGCCGAGGCAGTGGCAGTGGGCAAGCGCCTGGACAAGCTGAGCCATTATCGAGGCTGCCTCGGGCTCCGGAATAACCCGGCAGGTCACCAACCGATGGTGGAGGTCAGAAGCAGAACACAAGTCGATGACCATGTGGAGGTGCGCCTCGTCCTCGTAGACGCCGTGGAGGCCGAGGACGTGGGGGTGTGGCGACAGGAGGTGGAGGATCTTAGGCTCCGTCAACAAACACTGGGCGTCCAGCGAGTCGCCGAGAGTGAGTTTCTTGTCGATGGACTTGACGGCGGAGGTGATGCCGTCTTGAAGCGAGCGGCAACGGAAAACGACGCCGAAACGTCCCCGGCCGAGCTCTTCGCAGATCTGGTAGTCCTTGTTGAGTGCTTGGGTCATTACTTTAGGGGTGGTTGAGCGAGAGTGTGTAAGAGAGTAATGAAAGACGGGCATTGTGGGGGCTTAAATAGAGCGATCGATGGTTTCGGAATGTCTTGAGGGAATATTCCCCTGTACCTTGAGAAGCAAGTTACAGATGGGACGCGTGGCGGGATCCAAGGGCTGAATATGCTGCAACAGTTTTAACCGTGTGTGATAAGGGAACAAGCAGGGATCTTTGGGGGAACTACAAGAAAGAGTATCGCAGACCAAAACGACGGATCTCCAGCCTAACAATTTGGTAATACTGGTTAAGGATTAATTATGTTTTATTGCGACCCACTCTCTTAATCCTCTCTTTGTTTTCTATTCTCACAAAATGAATAAGTGAATATATTACCTAATGTATTTCATATTTTATTTTACTTATGTGTGGTCACTTCAAATATAAATGACTGATTTTTCTTTAAGAGTTAGAATTATATCATGTCCTTTGTATTCATATGAGATATAGTTATTACATTCAATCTTGTTAATATTAATAAAAATTGTCTGTTTTACGTTTTTATTGGTACCAATTAAACGAATCTCTAAATTTACGTTTGGGGAAGAGAAGCAAATCTAGAGCAAAATAAATAATATTCTAAAATTGCCTGCTTTATTTCTAGATAATATTTTAAACCGAATATGGAAACACAAGGTGAATTGAGAATTTAATTATCCAACAAAAAATACACAGGATATGGATAAGATATAACAAGTTAAAGGACGTTTTAAAACACGAAAACATTGACGTGCAAAACAGGAAAAATATTTTTACGTGCAGTTATCCATTACGTAAAATAAAATACAAGATTTGGGAAGCAAATAATAAATTGCCATCTTAATCGTATAAGGAAGTTTCCAAAATCAAACTTCCATGAAATTGATAGCATTGTTTTTTGGTTATAAATTGGACAGAAATTGAAATTGATAACATTCAGTAGTGGCTGAGAAACAAGTTTCCGCTGTTCCTTGGGAAGCTTGCAAAGGCATGTGACAAAAGACACAAAATCAGAAGCGGATACCAAAGTCTGACTAATGATCTTCTCACAGCCCGACAGGTCATTTCAGTAGTAATGTAGATGACCTGATGGGTCTTTTAGTGTTTACTAACACATGGAATGCACATTAACCTATTGAAGATTCGCACAAGTTGGTGATAATGGGACACTGGTGGCCATGGATGCCCTGAGAGAAAGCCTGCGAACTTGTCGTAAAGGAGGAGTTGCACAATGCTATACGCTTCTATAAATGCATGGGATTACAAGGAGAAGCAGGCACTCAGCAATTTGCTGATAACTGGGGTCGGTTTATGGTAGGCAAATAGTAGGGTCGGAATTTATTAAACTGAGGATATGATTGAAATAGAAGACTGAAAGAGAAAGTGAAACGGTTGGGTAGCTCTTTTGAAGACACCAATCATGTTTAAGCACATCGTCTTAGGATAATCCAAGGGAAATGCCTTTTGGGTGGGAGGTAATTACAGAGAAGGAGATGGGTTACCTATTGTACGAGAAGCTCGAATAGAACAAAGAAAACAGAGCGAATCAAAACAAAGAAGTGGGCAGCTTTTAGATTTTGCCGCCAAAAAACATAAAGTAGCGAAAGGGAAGTTCCAAGAAAGTGAGTGAGGGATGAGGACATGAGGCTCAACTTTTCTTGGCTTTTGGAGGAAGCAAAGGGCCGACGAAAGTTTATGGTCTTCTTTTTGTCAATCTGCTACGGAATCCGGACAACAGGTGGTATCACAATATTAAGGCCTATTAAGTTTTACATTGGCAAAATAGAAATCTTAAAAGGTAACTTATAAAGAAATAATTCTTTTTATTTGATGTTTTAAGACTTTAAACTCGATATGAATCATTTTCTTTAAAATTCAATAAAAAAAGTAATAAGCCCAACAAGCTGGCCTCCACTGATAAAGTACTAGGTAAACGTCACGAAAGCAACGGTTAACTAATAATGAGCACACATGGTACGTATTGGGTGAAAAAAAGAAATAAAAAAGTTAGAATGCAATCTATGCCTGGACCGTACAGTAGAGCAGTCAACGGGTGAAAGAGTAAATAACATTCAAAAATGTCTCGACAGACTTCCGTGGTTTCTAGAAAGCTGTCCGCTGAAACGACAAACAATGTACAGAGGATCACCCACAGCCTGATTCTGTCAACCAGGCGCATGGCTTTGCAAGCGTGAGCCACGCGCATTTCATGCGAGGAAAAAGCCGATTCCGAAACAAAATTCTGAGCACAAAACCGCAGTGTATCTGTGGGTACGTTGTTAATTAGAATTTTAAAGGTTACTAAAAATTATATCAAGTTCGTCAGAGTGTGGGTCGTCCACGCGCTTTCCTATTCAGTAGGTGTCCAGAAAAGGCAAAGACCATACGACGTGAATCAGATCAGCAGGTCGTGGAGGCCAGCACTACCGCATGGTGGATGTTGTTTTGTTCTTAAAGCTGATTCTGTGGTAATATGATGATTCTAAATTGCTAGCCATGTAGGACACCACAAGCAATAGCAACTTGTTCGACAAAGAGGCTTTTGGTACCGACTTCTGGGCCTGGTGCCACTTTCGAGAAAAAAAAGAAAGAAATGGAAACGAAAAAGGAGTTGTGGAAGAAAAGCTTTTGCTTTGAACGACAAATCTTGGGCCTTTTCATGTGCACGAAAGACATGCTACGGAGTCCGGACAATAGGTGGTACAAATCAAGGACAACCACCCTCGATTGCCATTGCTAGCTAGCTTTGCTTTTTCAAAACTTGGACTGTGCAGCCACCTGTGAACAGTGGGAGAATATTACTGGGTGGGTCAATGATCCCCGTCAACATTTTACTCAAAATTACACACGAATCACTTTTATCAAGCTGCTTCGGAGGAGAAATAGATGAGAAATCTAACCTTCTTTAATAAATCTCTGGAGTTTTGAAGAAATCTGCAGCGGAAGAAGAGTGAGAACGCATGAAGATGCACGCGCGTGGAAATCGCACCTTTGCGATTGTCTATTTACACTTACCAAAAGAATTGGTATTGTTTACAATATATACATGAAAAGGAGACAAGACATGCCTAACCCGAGTAACATGTTTGTCCCCCACAAACTAAGCAAAATAAATTACAGGAATATGATTACGGGAACATGACTCCCACTAACATCAATATTTTAATACTCCCCCTCAAGCTGGAGATTTGAATAGATCAAATACTCCAAGCTTGGATAATAAATACTGATGTTGTGGGCTACATAAAGCTTTTGTAAATAAGTCCGCAGATTGTTCCCGCGTATTTATGTAAGGGGTTGTGATGATCCCTCTTTCCAACTTTTCTCTGATAAAGTGGCAATCCACCTCGATGTGCTTTGTCCTTTGATGGAAGATCGGATTCTCGGCAATGTGCATGGCAGCCTCGTTGTCACAATGCAATGATACTGGGCGAGGAATGTTAACTCCAAGGTCCCCAAATAACCCTAGAAGCCAAATGATCTCACAAACTGTATAACCCATTGCTCTATACTCTGACTCAGCCGAAGATCTTGACACTGTTGGCTGTTTCTTGGCTAGCCATGAAATTAGTGAGTCTCCCAACATGATGCAATACCCAGTTACACATTTCCGTGTCATAGGGCATGCTGCATAATCAGAATCATAGAAAGCAGTTAATTCTAATTTTGAGGACGATGAAAGAAAAATACCCAAACCTGGTGTTCCTTTAATGTACCGCAATACTCGCAAAGCTGCGTCCATATGAGATTGCTTTGGAGCATGAGTAAATTGACTGAGATGCTGGATAGTGAAACTAATGTCAGGTCTAGTATGTGTCAAATAGAGTAGTCTACCAATCATCCGCTGGTATGAGGCTATGCCCTCAAGAAGTGGATCATCTTTCCTATCAGGATCTCCTTCATCATACTCTATTGTTGTCAGCTTTGTCCCTTGTTCCATGGGAGTAACGGCTGGCTTTGAACCTGCAAGTCCAGCCTCTGAGACTAGCTCTAAAGCATATTTTCGTTGACTGAGATAGATTCCTTGTGGTGAACGGGCAATTTCAATTCCCAAGAAATATCGGCATTGTCCCAAATCCTTCATATGAAATACTGAATACAAGTGTTTCTTGAATTCTGAGATGGCCGATGTCTTATTCCCTGTGATAAGAATATCGTCCACATAGAAAAGCAACACAATGAAGGTATCTCCAGTATGTCTAGTGAATAGAGCATAATCATGTCGGGACTGACGAAATCTGAGCTCAAGGAGTGCTTCTGTAAACTTCGCATACCATCGTCTGGATGCTTGTTTCAGTCCATATAGTGACTTACGCAGACGACATACACTGCGCTCCCCCTGAGGGGGAAAGCCTGGAGGTAACTGCATGTAAACCTCCTCCATTAAATCCCCGTGCAAGAACGCATTTTGTACGTCTAATTGGTGTATATCCCAGCCCCTGATAGCAGCTAATCCAATAACTGAGTTGACTGTCACTGACTTTACAACTGGCGAATAAGTCTCACCATAATCAATTCCTTCTCGCTGAGTGTATCCCTTCGCCACCAGTCTAGCTTTGTACCTCTCAATCTTTCCATTTGCATGATACTTTACCTTGTATACCCACTTGCACCCTATGGCTTTACGATTAGGTGGAAGTGTAACAACATCCCACGTGCGATTAGCCTCGAGGGCCACTAACTCACGATCCATTGCCTCAACCCAATGATTATCCTTAAGTGCCTGATGATAAGACTCGGGTTCTGTGATGGTCGAAATGGATGCTATGAAATGCTGGTAGTGGGGAAAGAAAAGGTCAAGTGAAAGGTGATCTGAAATGGAATATTGATTGTTCAACCCAATGGAGGTGGCTGAACACAAATAGTCATGGGTCCAAATAGGAGGTCGTGTCGGTCGAGATGACCGTCGAAGAGTGACTGGTGCTGGATCCGGAGAGTGCTCCGGTGGATGCTCGGAAGGAACTAGTTGTTCTGGTTGTTCTAAAGGAATGTCAACTTGTTGTTCTGGTTATGATGTGGTGATGGGATTAAGAATGTCATCTGTCTGTGGGATCTCAAGGTGCGTCTCTGGTGTGATCGCAGGCGGATCGTTCTGGAATGGGCGCATGCTGATCCGAAGACTGAACATGTATGGTTAGTGAAGATTCACTAGTAACAAAAGGGAATTCATACTCATAGAATACGACATCCCAACTCACAAATATTTTCCCACTAATGGGATCATAGACTCGGTAACCCTTCTGTCGTGAAGGGTAACCAAAAAAGACACATGGGATGGCCATGGGTGTAAACTTGTCTCTAGGACGAAGGGCAATGGCATAACATCTGCATCCAAAGACTCTCAAATGATCTAAGGATGGTGGTTTCCCATGGAATATCTCATAAGGAGAGCGATTTCCAAGTGTCATACTTGGTAATCGATTGATGAGGTAAGCTGCTGTCAAAATGCACTCGCCCCAAAAACGCTTGGGGATTTGAGCTTGAAACATTAAGGCTCGTGCTACATCCAACAAATGTCGGTGTTTGCGCTCTACGACCCCATTCTGTTGGGGAGTGTAAACGCAGGTGCTCTCATGGATGATTCCATGTGCAGCTAAAAAGGAAGTGCAAGCAAGTGAGAAAAATTCGGTACCATTGTCTGAGCGAATGCGCTTGACTTTGGCACCATATTGGGTCTCAATCATGTATATAAATGATTGAACTATGACAAAAACTTGGTCCTTTGAACGCAAAAGGAATGTCCAAGTTGCCCGAGAAAAATCATCAACTATGGTTAAAAAATAACGTGACCCATCATGGTTTGGTTCCCTATGAGGTCCCCATAAATCCATATGTATAAGGTCAAAGATGGCATGACTAAAAGTTTGACGCTGTGGGAAAACAGAACGTGTCTGTTTCGCCAATGGGCAAATTGGACATGAGAAAAATTCAGGACAATGTATGCGTTTGCCATGAGTGACAAACATTTTCTGGGAACTGTGACCAAGACGACGATGCCATAAAATGTAACTATCATTAAGACTGAAGTTACATAAACCATTCATACTGTTTACATTCGTACATGACAAAAAGGAATGCACAGTGTACAAAACACGGTCAAGACATTTAGGTAAATCAACAAGGGTAGGTTGCAAAAAGTACAGTCCTCGTTCGGCTTTACCCAGTCCGATCACCCGCCCAGTCAAACGGTCCTGAAAAATACAAAAAGTATCGAAAAACATAACGACACAATTGCAATCAGATGTGATTTTTTTGACTGATAATAGATTGAACTTGAGATGGGGTACAAACATCACATTATTCAAATGAAGTAATGGTGTAGGTTGTGCACGTCCAATATGAGTAGCATAAACAAATCTATCATCATGCAACTTAATAGGTAATGATTGTGATGCACATGAATATCGAGTATATAAGGAATTAAAATCACATGTGATATGGTCACTTGCACCTGAATCAATCACCCATGGATATTTAATTTGAACAAATGGAGTGGAAGATGTGGTACCTGCAAAATGGTCAGCTGACGCAACGGAGGAACCAATGTTGTGGGCCATCAACATCTTTTGGAGTTGTTCTAAAGGCACCAGAACATTTCCTTGCGGTGGTCCCAAATAACCCATTGATGGGTTCATAAAGTTAGGTGATTGTGGACCCATTGGTTGGGTCACAAAACCTGCAAAAGGGGTTGAATTATGCTGCCCCAAGGAGGGGCCCGTTGGATTTGCTAAAGATGGTCCGTGAGGGGCCACTTGTTCTCCAGGTCCACCAACATGTGGATAAGTGGCCATGGGGCCGCACTGTGGAGCCATGACATATGGGGCCCCCGGGTAATAAACTTGTCCTGGGCCCATTTGCAGCTGGCCATTGGATCCTATCGAGAATGTGGGCAATGCAGGCGAGCTTTGCTCGCCACCCAGTTTTCCTTCCCCCTTTTCTCCAACAACGGCACCGACACCGATCTGGAGAGCTTGTGGAGTGTTGGTCACTCGTTTTCCTTTCGGAACCCAGCCTGGAGGATACCCATTTAAGCGGTAACAAACCTCACGGCTGTGTCCGATTTTATGGCAATGAGCGCACACTAAGCGCCCTTTAGAGTCGATTTTAGTCCATGCTTGCGGCGTCGCCGGTGGGTTCTTGCCTTGGAATGAACTGGCAAGAAGAACCCCTTCAAGAGTAGGGCTTGATCGATCTGTTTTTCCCTTTTGATGCTCATCCTCTCGAGCTAAACTGAACACCTTATCAACCTCTGGTATGATTTCCTTTGAGAGTATGTTGGTTCTCAGATTTTGGAAAGAATCGGGTAAACCAAGTAGGAAATCCATTGTGTTGTGTTCCTCCTGTCTTTCTTCTAGCCTGTGATTTACTCTGCAGGTGCAGTTCCCACAGGTGCACCGAATGGGAGGCTCAACGGTAGTGATTTCTACCCACAAGTCACTAATACGAAAATAGTATTCAGTTACAGTACCACCGGATAAGCGATTTTCAAACTGGCGTTGGCGAAGGTTGAATCTCTGAGTGTGAGAAAGTTCCCCAAACCGAGCTTTGAATGCTTCCCATACAATTTTGGCATCCTTCTTTCTAACAATGAACATCACCAATTTGCGCTCCACAGATTTTGCCAACCAACTTAGAATAGCCGAGTGAGACTGGTCCCACAACATTTGTTTGTCAAGATCTGTTTTTGGACGAGGGAATGAACCATCTACATATCCCATCTTGTTCTTGCTGGACAGTTGTAGTGTGACTTGGCTGCTCCAGAACTCATAGTTGGTGTCATCTTTGAGTGGTTCGGTGGTTAAGGCAGAGCCTGGCATATCTGAAGGTGATAGATAAAAAGGGTCTTTGTATGGGTTGTGGTTTTGTTGTTGGCCCGTGGAAGTAGATGCAGCCATGGTTGAAGATAGAGAGAGAAACTGGGTTTTGTGTGGTAAATGAGAAGTGTGCTAGGGACAAATCGGGTATGATGGATATGAATGTGTCAGAAAGTACAAGGGGATAGGGATGTGTGGCTAAGATCCACGGTCAGAGAATTTCCATTGTACTGAAGCAGACATAAAATGCCAAAAACACCCTGAAGTAAAAAACAGCGAAAAAACTGAGATTACCTTGATAGAAAAGCTGAACTGTGAATGAGTAGCATTCGTAGTTGCTCCAGAATCTAGATGGAGAAAGCTTCCATCGATCCTTGCTTTGATACCATGAAGAAATCTGCAGCGGAAGAAGAGTGAGAACGCATGAAGATGCACGCGCGTGGAAATCGCACCTTTGCGATTGTCTATTCACACTTACCAAAAGAATTGGTATTGTTTACAATATATACATGAAAATGAGACAAGACATGCCTAACCCGAGTAACATGTTTGTCCCCCACAAACTAAGCAAAATAAATTACAGGAATATGATTACGGGAACATGACTCCCACTAACATCAATATTTTAATAAGTTTTCACAAATGATATATTTGATTGAACCTCTTCCGGAATTAAGCAGTCGATGCACGCAATGTAATCTTATCTTCATTGGCAATTCTAATCCTTTTATAAAACAATGGAAAAGGTGGCATAAATAAAAGTGGGGGGGGGTGTAAAGTAGGGTTTAAAAATGTCCGAAATAGATAAGAGGCTTGTGAAAAGCATGATGATGAAGCGTTTTAAAAATGGAGATGGGAAAAAGAGAGAGTAAAGACGTCATTGCTCTCGTAATCAATGACGATCTCGTTTATTTTTTTACAGCTTGTAGATAGGGTTTTGTTCTTTTTGTTACTTATATTAGTCCTTAAGAAGCTGAGACATCATAATTACCGTCCTTCCCACTCAAGCTTAATATAATTCTTGGGATTTTTGTTTTGACAATTAGATCCCTGGATTTCTTCTTATTTCAAGTAGATAATCAACTCAAACATTTAGAAGCCAGGAATCTGGGGTCCAAGATCCACCATGTTCGTGATTGATATTTCTTCAAGACACTGGGCATGGTTATTTCAATTCCCTCAAAACGGAACTTTTTTTCACAAAACCCCTCTCTGTGGGTAAAATGTGTCAACATACAAAGGAAAACGCTTACATGCACAAGCGTTTCAACCAGACTTCAGAAGTTTACCCGCAGTGCTTTTGAGGAAAATGAAGGATACATAATTTTGAGGATCGCCATGTACATAAAAGAAAACATGTTCAAGCAGTCGTACTGAGGACACCAAACGGTGGCAGTCTTCTTTCCTTGGTCATGATTACACTGACCTTTGTCCCAATGAAAGTGAAGGGCATCACCCTCCAATTCCTCCTGCACAGAGTCGGTATACAACTTAAATACTTCATTATCATATTTAATCTTCATGACTTTTTGTTTGGCCCACTAAAGTAACGTTTTGATTTTGGTCAAAAAGGCCATGTTTCTTCCAAACATAAACAGAGAAAACGACGCAATAAAAATTGCATGCTCTGTTCGGTACTTAGGAGTCTCCAAAAGTACACTGAAACAGAAATAGTTTTACGAAATTTAGTCATCATCTTCATTTGTATCCTCATTCCTAGGACTACAATTTCCCTCTCACCATGGTATATCTAGTTTTTTCTATGCCCTCATAATAATTAGATTAAAGAAAGACTATCCCCTCTGTTCAAGTTCTATCTATTTCTCACAAATACACTCTACATCTTTCTCCTTGTGTTCTGTCTATGAGCAGGCTACTTGAGTGGAAGTAACATACGTCACAAACTAGGGAGTTCCTTAGTGGAAACCTCAAACAGCTTAGACGGGCCAACCAACACCGACTCGGTTTAAGACTCGAGGTTTCTCAAATTTGATTTTATATGCGGATCGAGAAACAGCAAAGCAGGAGATCCTATTGTTGCAGCTTTTGACAAATGTGGGAATGAGAATACGAAAAGATGATTGAGAAATGACCGAGTTACTTACAATCTTTGCTTGAAATCTGTCCCATGTCAATTTGCTTTTCCCATGGTGGCTTCAAGCCAGTAGATTCACTATCTGGAAAAGACTTTTCTTCCGATGTAAAACACATCTGAGGAACAGAAAAAGAAACTCTACTGGTGGCTTGCTTCTTAGCGGATGAAGATTCAGCCGTTGAGTGCAAGTCCTCATCCATTCTGGAGGGCCCAGCTTCACTGTTACGCTCCTGCAAATTATTTTGGAGTTGCTTTTCCTCTTTCATATAATTTGATCTCTTCCTATTGGATGGATGATTCTCTGAATGGTGAACAGTTGGCACCCTCTGATCATTAGAAGAAGTAGAAGGGCAAGGATGCTTTGCCTTCAAGAGAACTTTTGGAATGGCCAAATTTTCAGTGCCATCAGAATTATCAGCAACAACTTCATTCTTGCCATTTGATTTTGATTCCCTAGAAGTTGCTTCTATCTCCCACATTTTGAATATGGCTTCTGTCAAACGTTCTCTAGCCAAATCTATGTCAATTATAGGTCTTGGGTAGTTTAATCCCAAATCAACCCCAGCAGCTTTGAGCACACTAACCGGTGCATCCCAAGGATGATGAATCCACTCAGTTGGCATCCGAGCTAACTCAGGCAGCCAACGTCTCACATATTCACCCTCTGGATCGAATTTGCAGCCTTGAATCTGGCTCCAAAAGATCAGAATGTACAGAAAAAGAAAAAGTCAGGTACAAACAGGCAACAACTCAGGCAAATTAGTGTTCTGAATCACTAATCAAAATTTACAACTTTACAGTAGACCAAGACGAAAAGATTCTACTCAACGAGAGCATGAGAGCACGAAAGGAGTTGAATGAGTTCAGTTTTGTTAAAAGATTTCTTTCAGCTTTTCCTATATCAAAGCACTCAAAGGTGACTTCTAGAACTCTAACAAAATTAACAAAATTATGAAAAGGAAGCCTGACATACCTCTGGGCTGTCCAAACGCTCAAGTTCATGGCCATCTGGCAAACTCCCGGAGATATACTGCCATCCAAGGATATCACACTCTAAGTCTGCATCTAAAAGTGTGTCCCAGAAATACTTCATCCCCCACTTCCATGGAAGAAGCAAAACTTTCACCGCGAAACTTGAAACAATCACTCTTATTCGATTGTGTATCCACCCAGTTGCCCAAAGTTCTCTCATTCCCGCATCAACTAATGGGTATCCAGTCCGACCCTGTCTCCAGAGCTTAAAATTGGCCAGGTCAGCACTCCAGGGAAAAAACTTCAAGTTGCTCAGCAATGATCTCTCATGCGTAAAGGGAAAGTTGAAACAAAGATAACGGGAGTATTCTCTGAACCCAATGGCCCTGAGGAAAAGAGTCACGCTCTCTTGTCCCAACGAGTTTCCTTCCTTTATACACAAAATCTGTTTTATTCTCACACACTGGAAAACTTTCCGCACACTTAGTTCTCCGTAGTGAAGATATGGGGACAAAAGTGATGTAGAGTTCCTCCCAACCATTAGCCTATTATTAGAGTAGTCAAGCAGATGTTGCTCAACAAATTCAGCTAGAGTCTTGTCAGCATTGCTCCAACCTGGGAACCATGCTCTTCCTAGTAAGGCATTGCTAGATTTTTCGGATTCATCTTCAAGACCCAATTCCTCAATTGAACAATTTTTGACAGTTCCTGTCATTGGCACAGAAGAAGCACTTCTCAGATATTCATTCTCACAGTTCTTTCTTGCTCTCTTCTATACACACCAACAGAAGAAGAATACTGAGAGGTTAAAATCTGAGCTGAACATTGTGAAAGTTGTTAAAATGGTGGCACCGTTACCTTCTTAGCTTTTACATGATCAAGAAGATAACACATATCTTAAACTCTAATATAGAAATTTATTAGTGCCATTATGGAGGTAACATCCTAAAAAAGGTTCAGTTTAACTGTACCTGGAGCAGGTACTAGTTTCCATGGAGGAAGAACTGAAACAGGTTCCCTTTGCAACTGCAAGCACTTATTCCAATATGCCTCAAAGGTTGTAAAAGCATTCCCACTTTCATCATATACTTCCCATGGCTCGTACAACAAATCTCCATTATAGCTTTGCACAGAAATGCCTAGCTCTGCCAGTTTTTCTTTGGTGCTGTGATCTCGTACAAGTGAAACAGGATCTGGGATCAAAAACGAAAAAGGGAAGGAAGGAAAATTACAGCTCTTCGGAGGACAGTAAGAGTTCTAGAAGTTGTTTCCTCATCAGTCTTAGACTTCCTTTTCTTATCCAATTTGACAGCAATTCTTTTGTATAATTCATGTTGGGATCTCAATAGAAGTTGCATAATCATGTACAAGAGCTATAACTATACCAATCTAATCATCTGAAATATCTAAAAAATCATTAAGGTACGATCGTTATATACTCATGAAAATGTCATATAAACTAGATCATAGCTAATATGCTCCTGTAAATTTGTTAAGCAGATCGACATGTACATCAGTTGAGTCAAGCTATTTTGAAGAAAGGAACCAGAACAAACCGTAAAGATGGTTGAATACGACTTTCGTTGCTCCAACAGCATTGACGCACTCCACAAGAGTAGCCAGAGTATTATCAGTCTTGATCAGCGTCAGATCAGCCCCAAGGGACTTCAGGGACTGTTGAAAGTGAGCTAGAGATTGCTTCAGCCACCACCTTGAAACTCGACCTGGATAAAACTGCCCCTCATCTTTTGGACACCATATATAGACAAGAAACACTGAGCCATCCTTAGCAGCAGCTGCTAAGGCAGGGTTGTCCTCAATTCTGAGGTCCCTCCTAAACCAAACAATGGTCTTATTGCTACCCATCTCGGATGATTCTGATCCTTCAGTCTCAAAGAAAAGTTTGGTATTCCGAAGAGCTGACAGCACTGTCTTTACTTTTTTTCTTTTTTTTTTTCTTTTTTTTTTTCTGGACTAGTCAGTAATCTGTTTTCACCTTCAATACAGAACTAGGAAATCCCAGCAAAATTCTCATCACTTATGACCTATACCAAACAACTCGACTGTGTTCAACAGAAGAACCCAACAAAGAAGCTCAGTACAAAGATTGGATCATTTACAGCAAAAATTGGATCCATGATTTTCTTTGAAATATCTAAACTAGAACTAGAAAGCAATTGTAATAAATACTCGGAACGAATGATGCCCAACTGCAGCTGACAAGGCTACTCAACCCGTTTAGCATCTAAAGCTACTCCAGCTAGGGCCTCCAAATCGGACCTCTAATCGAGGATCAAAATCAAGAGCTTCAGAGAATACTTAAATTCTAGAACCCGTTCGAAAGCCACAAAACCCAAAAACAAAAAGCTGCAACTTCTTATCTAAAATTAAAAGGCAGAAAGTGCAACAAGAAAAAGGTAGTCGAAGCTCAGACACACTCGATTGAGAACCTGATCATTCCCACTCCCACACACCTATGGTCCACCATCCAGCCGTGCTCTTCGACTAGAATTCTCTATCCAAAAGACCAGATCTCATCTGATTTATGAACATAGATCTGAAAGAGGCCAAAATAAACCTTCAACAATTCAGATTAAGGAGCATCATCCAGAAACAACTAGAAATGGAATATACCATAAACAAGAGACAAGAACCAGCACAGATAACCGATAAGAGGATTTCAGCTCCACCCACTTCTACTTTATGCAATTACACAAACCATTAAGTACCAAAACAAATTATGTCATTATCTCGTCATTTGCATGATTTAAGTAGAAACCTAGAGGTGTACAATGCATCAGCGTCTACGATTGAAGGAAACGAATCGGGGAATTGTCCTTTCGTTAGCGTTTCCCGATCCCGGTGATGTAAAAGCACGTGGGGAGGCGAACATTGATGGATAATGATAGCGTTCAGACACTGTTGCACGGATAGGCCTCCAGCTAAATACTCCATTAAGTCAAACTGTCCAAAAGTCTTTATTTCAGCCTCTCAACGAAGCCCATCTGTCCCCACAACTCCAGCAACTTAGCTGTTTTCTTCTCTCTCTCTCTCTCTCTCTCTCTTTCTTTTAAAAAAAAAATGTGGCATCTATTATATCTTGATTATCCAAATTTCAGATTTTTCACTTATCTCTCGGAAAAGTTCACACTGTTTTTGATGAATCTTAACCTTCCATGTAGTAGAACCTAGTCAGGGCTTCGGCTAGTTTTCACTCCTTAATCCAGGGTATAACAATTTACCCTTCATAAGCTAAATTTTTTTAAATGTAAATACGTCTTAGTTGTCTAAAGAATTTTCAAATATGATGTTATAAACACATTTTTCCTTACGTGCAGTCTAAAAAGACATTGTTGAATTTTTTATTTCCATATTTAATTCCCATAACCAAATAAGCTAATTCAAAAGATTTGGGTGAAACAGGGATTATCACATTTTTCTCCTTGAATATGGAAGAAACTGCCATCACTTGCTCCATCTACGTTCCATTATATAATAATGAGTAGGTTTAGAAGTCGTCAGGTAACAAACCCACGAAGATAGTGCACATTTCCAACACTATTTGACAAGGACCTGGCTCCATTGTTGCGCAATTGAGGGAACCAATCCTGGTCTAACTCGTTTACTTGTTAAGACTAAGTTTGTGTCAGATGCGTATCCAAACTGCACAACATGGGACATTTTGCAACTGCTCCATACTAAACCAGACAATTTAGAAGCTTGATTTCTCTATAAAAAGGAGTCTCCAAGTACAATCCAAATACGCTATACTTTGTCTATTCTGGAAAAATCCATATATTAGTAAGTTAAATGTGCAGGTCGAAGTGGATTGTTCAGAAAACCATTGTATGTAAGCGATAAAGTGAGCTCAAGAGACTACTGAAAATGTATCCATACTAGTAGATAGCACTCCAATTACACCTGAGAAGCATCATGCAGTAAGGAAGCCCAAATTCCCACTCGGGTACCATGGTCACAAGCCCCTGATCAGCCTTCCCAGGTGAAAATTATTTAGTAGTTAATCTATATGTAATTTGTGTCGGGAGTAGTTAAGGCACATAATCAACAACAAATTGAAGCAGGAAATTGCATTTCATTAGGTCACCAAAGAGAACCCTAAAAGCTAGGGAAATCCTTTGTAGTAAGTACTCAGTTTGCACGTTCTCTGATGACATCGAGATCCATCTCAGTAGGGTCAGTTGCCTGGATCTCATAGTGGATGCCCTCCAGCTCCCTTCTGAACCTGTCCTTTGATGTTGCATACAGCATCTTCGCACGGATCCTTGATACAGAAGGAGACCTGGATTCGTTGCAAAGGAAAAAAATTAGTATCACAGATGTTTAAAAAAAGAAAAGAAAATCTACAGATATTTCCTGCTAGAAAATGCCCCAGATGAACCTCGTAAGCTAACAATCATTCAAACACTAAAAGGTACATCTAA
This sequence comes from Casuarina cunninghamiana, assembly GCA_028551485.1. Lineage (NCBI taxonomy): Eukaryota > Viridiplantae > Streptophyta > Magnoliopsida > Fagales > Casuarinaceae > Casuarina > Casuarina cunninghamiana. The sequence goes on along the minus strand of CM052369.1, from coordinate 11,139,245 downwards.
AGGCATTCCCTACGGGCACAGCATCGATGAAAAAGACAACAAATAGGAACTTCAACAGTTCAGGCATGCCCTTGCCAAAATCTGTCTTCAACATCCTTTGCATCGAGACTAAATACCACTTGTAAATATAATCATACATTCATCTTTTCTATTCAGATTTAGAAAGCTAGTAGGTCAGGATAACAACAAATGGCAGCAGATTCTCGATTACCTTAAGATGGCACCAATCAATTCAAACTAAATCTAACCTTATCATTCCACTGACAAGGAAGTACCTCGTTGCTGGTAATTCATTGGCACTTCTGCATCTATGATGAGGAACACAAAGGATGATATTCTTCCCAGTTCCAGTGGACAAAGATCATATCTATATTGAAATGCTTAATGAGGTTACTTGCATTCTATGTATAAATCAGCACAGAGTGATCACTAGGTCAGTCGAAGCATGAAATTGTGCTATCAAGCTATTGTTTAGAGGAAAAACGTTGCCAATTACATAATAGCAGGCTTGTACATTTAGAGAAACAAGAATGTTGAGGACATGATCAAGGGAGTGCTAAAGTTTACGATTGGCATGCCACTTTAAAACCATGTTGCTGGGAGAAAATTTAAAAATTGTCTTTCTGTTAGAGATCATCAACAAACGAGCACTTGCAAGAGGAATCCACATAAAATGCTACTGAATGTTCAGGGAAGGTATAACCATCAAAATAAAGTGCCATTTTTCTGTCTGCAAGTGAATGTGCATATCTCAATCCCATAAAAAGGAAAAAATAGTTTGATACCAAAAGTGACAGCAACATAATGAGCTTGAATCGCAATCACAGCACTAGAATTCTAGGCAACAAAAATGGTCCAGGAATATATGGCATTAGTATGAACTGTGTAAACACAACAGCAGCCTAAATTTAAAATAAGAGGACCCCGAGGCACATCTGATGGGTGCAACCTCAGCATTTTCTCCACCTATATGTAGCAAAATTGTAAATTTGCAAAGAGACTAACCATGCAATAAAGAATATCTTGCTCTTTTGACAATTCTCAGAAGTCACAAAGTCAAAGTCATAAACTGCGTATCGGCAATCGCTCTCAGGTAAAGAAGCAGTGAAGTCCTCGTAGCTTTCAGCTGGGCCTCCAGTTTTTTCGACCACAACCTCCTTTTTCTTCTCATCAATCTTGAAAATCACATAGCGGTGCACCTTCTTCCTCTGCAGTTCAAGATATGTGGTCTTGCTGTGCTCAGCAACACCCATGCCTGAAGAAGCATTTGTCTGAACAAAAAATTGTCAGTTAAAAACATTTGAACTGATAGAAATATCTAGAATTGAATTATTATGAGAATGATTTACCATCACAACTATAATAGTACAAAAAACAATGATATGTACCGCATAAAATTCTATATCGCTTGCTATCTTAGCAAAATGCTCAAAAAGTACTTTAAGTTTCTATGATTGACTCTTCTGGTCGCCATGAACAACTTTTTTATGTGAGGTCGGAGCTGTAAAACTCTTGATGTTTTGCAGTTAATGATGAGCTGAATGCCCTCACAGGGATCTTTAAATGGCAAGTAAAATAAGACTTTTGTGCATTTCCCATGGTTATGGGGCGCAAGAGAGTACTCCTTCTTGTTCTGTTCTCTCTATCTCCTCTTTTGTGATGCAAGTCAGTGGCTTCAAATTCTGCTTTTAGTCTCTAACCATGCGTGTAAAACTTTTCAGAGCCCAAAGTCGTAAGGGCTTCCTGTAATAAGAATTATCGAGGAAGCACAAATCTTATGCCCTCAAATGGACATGCACAGCCTAAAGTTGTGAGAGCTTCCTGTATTGCCTGTGGTGCATGCAACTAGAGACATCACATGCTAGCTAATTCAGACCCAACAAGCTTCACAAGGAAATACCAACAATCTAGGCAATCCGTTCACACCATCCATTATAATACACTAATTCCAAAACAAAAATAAAAATAAAAAATGTAGCAACAAATATTGCTTCCTTAAAAAATATACCTTCAAACTAGTGAAATAAGATCAAGACTACAGATATTCAAAACCAACCACACGTCAGTTTTACTAGAGAAACTAACAGGGAAAAGCGAGAATTAATTACGCAAAGATATCCTCAAATCAGAGTTGAGAGAACTAAAGAAAGAGAGATTTATTCTCAACTAGATGAAGTAAAGATCTATCTTCAAAAGCGACCCGGGAATCACATTCACAGCAAATCAAATGAAAAAGAAAAAGCACTCGACATTGGATCTAAGTAATCAAAGAGTTGCAGATATACTAGTGTTGAAAGCATATGCTTAAGCTTACCCCTCTGAAAGCCATAACTGCTCTGGTCGCAATGAGAGAGAGATAGAGAGAGAATATCAAAGGGAGCGTATAGAGAGGAGAAGAGGAGAAGAGGAGAAAAAGCAGCCACCGATCTAATTAATGGAAATGTAGAAAAACAAAGAAAAGAAATTTTGAAAAAGGGAAAGAAATATTCGCTCTCTGTGGCATGGGAGAGCAAGCACAAGGGGCTTCGTGTTTTGTGGGCAAAGCAAAGTAAAGTAAAGTAAAGTAATATTCCTTTCTGAAAAGGACCGCCATTATCCCGAGGCTTCAGGGGAAGCTCCCCTCACAGCGTTGCTCAAGGATTTTCGTCACCAGGGACTAGTTTGTATTAATGCTAAAATAGCTAAAACCTAGGGTTCATGTAAAATGAAGAAATCCACATCAAAATTCTTTACTTCATTAAATAAAGAGATAAATAAATTGATGATTCAAAGATTTCTTTTTCTTTTTCTTTTTTATCTTTTTCTTTTTTCCCAGATGATAATTAAACTGTCTAAATCATTTATTTTTGTTTTGTGAAGGAAGTTTGATTAGATTTATCCATTTTAATTGGATAAATCCAAAGACATGGGTGAAGATACAAACAGATGTTAAGGTTTAAAGAATCAATCATGATTTTAGTTGAAAAATCAAGAAGTTTCCCTATTTAAAGAGATGCCTAAACAGTGGAATGGTAGCAAGATAGAAGCAAGGCTAATAATGTCACGTTGGATTGTGAACAGCATGGACCACACATGAACGATTGGAAGGAAGAACTTCATCCTGTCCATAGGCTCCAACCAGCCATTTGTAGAAACAGTGGTTTTCAACTTATAGGAGGGGTTTTCCAACGTTTAAGTTAGGCTTTCTTAGGATTTGAAATCCCGCGCGAAAATGGAATCTGATGGTAATTCGTGAATCTTTCCCTTTAAATCCTAAAATTCTAAATTCTCTCCCTCTATTTCCCCAAAGATCTGCGGAAAAGAAAAGAGAATCTCTTCAAGATTACAACTTTACCATTTTCTGCCGCCAATTCTTTCAGAAATCAAGCAGAAAATGGGAGAAAGATATTCTTTTTCTTCTTCTTCTTCTTCTTCTTCTTCTTCTTCTTCTCGGTGTTTGGAATTCTCTGAATTGGTGGTCTGCGTGACGTTTTCTTAGGGCAAAGAGGTTCCAGAAACCCCACTGTCATGCTTCAATCTCTCTTGGGCAGGAGAGAAAAACTTCAAGAAGAGCTCCGGAACATCGAAAAGCAGGTAATTGATCTGGTTGTCAAGTAGGCCAAGCAAAGAAAAGGGAAAATTGAACAGTTTAACTGAACGATTTTATTTGCTTTCACTTCCTACCTTGTTTCTTGCGTTAATACTTAACGGTGTTGGATTATTACTTGATTTGGTTTGCTCGGCAATAAACCATACTCATGTTCTCTTTAGTAGCACAACGATTTGAGCTTAGCTGAAGGTCAGCCATGTTGTCAAATTATAGGTTTATGAGTTAGAGACAAGCTATTTGCAAGATTCAAGCAATTTTGGGAACGCATTGAAAGGTTTTGAAGGGTTTCTTTCTTCTTCCAAGAGCACAACAAAGTAATTCTCTTCGAGACACGGTGATTTCTTGCCGCGTGAATACATTTTCCCTTCTTTTCTTTCTTTCGCATACTGGCTTTTATGTGGTTTATTTGTTTTCCTTTCTTGTTCTGTGATCAATGAGTTAAGCAGACTTGAATGGAAAGGTGACAATATCTGGGTGCTAATGATGTGAGCGGTTCACTAGCTGCTACACTACGTTGCTCGTAGTTTCTAGCAGTCTTATTTTTTATGAAAGGCATTCTTATAGGTATATGGTAGTTATAATCCTATGTAAACAAGCAGGGCTGCTTAGATGCAATTATTGCATACGAAAAACACTATTCGATTTTAGTGATTTCCTGTTAATTGAACTTAACAGTATCAAACAAATCGAGAATGCGGCTTATGTCGATATCCTGAACTGAAATGTTCTCGTTATTACATACTCGAGAGTACCCTTGAATTTTTTTCCCACCTCCTTCTCTTCCCTTGTTAACATCAGCAAGGAACTTCAGAAGTGTGTAAGGTTCCAGTTGCCCCTTTCTTTTTTACCTCCTTTGGGTGGGTGGGGATGGTTGTGAGAGGGTTGTTCTGTTTGCTGATACTCACTATGAAGCCAAGATTTAATGTCAGGAAAGAACTTTTTTGCAATAGAAAGGTCAAAAATTTGAAGTTCTTTTATGAAGCTTTAGGAATGTTGAAAGATAATTGGCAAACAGTTGAACTTCAGAAACACTTTTGGATAAAGTTTCTGAAACCATTCATATCTTCTTGAAGGAAGGAAACTGCTAGAGCAGAAAGAAGGGGGAAAACGGATTGTGGTTGGAAAATGACCAAAAGCATCTGGATATGCTGAGTTTGATTTATTACGATGTCAAATGAGATATGATAGGGTTTTTCTGGGAGCATCTTAAATTTCCTGCTTTTTGGTTCATTAATTCTGAAAATGTGTACTAATTTTGCAATTAATGCATGCCCAAATAAGTATTTATGATAGCGTAACTGTCAACTTGATTTATTAATTCCTATCATATTAAGGAGATGCTATTGGTATCCATGTAGACGGTATTCTACATCCGCATATATTGTTGTGATACCTCCAATGAGTGAATTTAAATGTGAGATGTTCAAGTGTGACTGTTGACTAGATTTCTGTGACCAAAGTTCATCTCAACTGTCAATACAGCTTAAAGAGGTCCAGGAAATTCCAGCCTGAAGATAGACTCTTCTCACTGTCTTCAGTTACATCCCCAGCAGTATGTACTAAATTTCACATTATATTACTGTTCTGCAAGATCATCTAGAATTTTCTGGTAGTTGGTGCTAGGAAATTTATTAGACTCAATGCCCCCATGGTTTTCTGCACCTATAACCTCACAAATTGCATGTGAATTGACCATTACAAATAGATGCTTACACTCATGGCACGTATATAGCTGATATTGTTGATGATGTATTAATACAGAAGTTGATCTTCATTCACCTTTAAAAGTACTGCTGTTAGGAATCTGTAATCACAACTTCACTTGCCTTTCATGACTGAAGGCCATGAGGTTGGTTGGGGTAGTATGGAACTTTATTTTTGTCTTTCTAAATGCTGCATGCCTTTTGTCGTTGTTGACAAGATGTACCTTAAAGGATGTTTTACTGAATAAGCTTTGAAGACATCAAACGTCAAATCATTTTCTGTTTCACTGAACAGACGAAAAAGGAAAAGGGAAATGGTCTAATAATTGGATTAATCCTGAAAAAAGTGCATGGTTTTCAAGTTGAGTCAGAGTGAACTAATGGATCAAAAGCAAGATCTCATTAGAGACTTAATTAATGATGAGTTAAAACTTTCTACTTTATTATCATAATTAGCTTGGGAAACTATGTTCACAGGTTTACTGAAAAAAGGATAAAACTTAATGCAGAAACATGGAATATCTTGCAAGCAGAAAACCACTGCGACGCTGTGCAATCTATTTATATCATATGAATACCTTTCAAGCTAATCGCCACCATATTCTCTTGCGTGATGACAAAAAAAAATGGCTGTAATATTTTCTTCACTTATTTTCTAATTATTTTTAACATGGCCTCTTTCTTTGCTTCCCTTTGTCTTCTCTAAATAAATCTGTCCCCTTTTTTTCTGCTATGTCATGTTTGTGCAACCCTGCTTCCTCTATTTCTACCAGAAGCTAAGAATTTCTACGTGGTCATAATGTGGTTGAGATATATTCAGATACAACAGCACTGATTTCTTTGCTTGTTTGTTTATATTCAGGCTGAAGAACTTGGAGCTGGACAGGATGGTGAGCCCATATGGAGCTCGTACATGTAATTTTTCTGTTGACAATCATAAGTTGAGAATTCATTTTTGGGCTTTCATGTTTCCTTCTGTTCTGTTCATTGCAGACGGAAGATCTGACTTTGGGCCTGGTCGGTCTAAGGGTGGAGGCTTACCCAGCAATGGGCAGTAAGTGCTCATTTTTTCCTCTTAATTTATTCAAGTGATGAAGAAAAGTAGGAAAAAGTTTTTTTGCCATGGATGTTTAAGAAACAATATAATATTAAGAAAGTCTATTTCGTCCTTAAAATTAGCCCATAAGAAGGGGGCATATTTTTCGCTTTGAAGATTATTTTTAATCAGGATTTGGAGACTATAAGATACTCTCTACTCCTTCTTAACACGTCTTTTCGCAACTAATAATAAACTTTGCCATGAAAATAGTATGTCCCTTTTTGTAAAAAAACTTAAGTTGAATTTTACAGTAATGGAAAAACTGTTCCGCATCTTTCTTTGCATTATGCAAACCATGTTTTAGGGGGAAACCAAAGAGGGGAAGAACAGCATTCAGAGATGTAAAAAGAGTCAGGCCATCGAGTGAACAAGATTTTGATGATGAAGATGATCCTGATTTGAGCTTAAGATGATATGCACTCATTGGAAGGCTTGCAATGTAAACATTCGGTGTAAAATTAGAGTTAGATGAGAAACCGTATTGTATTATAGCCTTGGACCAGGTAAGTCTCTCTTTAAGTCATGTTGACTAGATTCCTTCGGACTGAAGTGTTGCAGTATTAGCTTGTCATAAGCGGCAAAACGCGTCCTTAATTTAGTTATAATTTTTCTCACCTCTGGGTTATTACTCCCTTATTGTTCATCTTCCTATTCAGTTTTAACTTTAGTTTTGTTGCAAGAATTAGCCATTGGCAACAATCTCTTCAGAGTTTAGTAGAAAGGAAAAGTTTTGCTGAATAATCAAATCGTGGAAACCAATTGACATGATTGACTCCTGTAACACTCTTCTGTTGTTATGCAAAATCTTTTTTAATGCCCTCTCTCTCTCTCTCTCTCTCTCTCTCTCTCTCTCTCTCTTCCTTGATTGCACATGGATGGTTCTTCATCAGTGAGCAGGTCTTTGTTCTGTGGTGAAGAGCAAGTAATGAGATGTTGAAAAAGTCTTAGTTCTGTGGCGAAGATCAAGTAAAGCAATTTAATGGGTCACATGTAGAAAAGGTCTTAGTTCTGCTGTAAAAAGCTAGTGAACATCATCAAGAAATAATAACTTCTGATTAGTACGTAAACTTGGATAAGCTTGTTTCTTTCAACCTTCCCCCGCCAATTAGAAAAGAGCAGTTGATTCATTTCTTTATAATATTGCAAAAGATATGCTCAATATCTGCTATTATAAGATTTTAAACAGAGGCAACAGACAGGGTTTTGCTTGCTTATGAAGAAAACTCCTTGACACCCTTCGGGTGTAATCAGCCATTGGCTCTGACCAGTTAAAAAAGGATACTGCACCTCTGCTGGCCTAAATGGGGCTGGGTCTTGGTGTTGGATCATTTCAAGCTTAGAACAAGCCCTAAACACGTTTTAATTAATCTTAGCGCGGCAAACTTGTTCAAACTAATATTTGTTCATCTTCTATCAGTTATCTCCATTTGTTAAAAAATAATATAAAAAACCTTAGATTTTGTTTTCTTGTACATGACGAAGTTCGTAAAAGCTCTTTACACACGGATTAAGTATGACCATTTCGCCTGCACCTAAGAGAGGGGACACTGAAGAGAGAGAGTGTCTTTGGGCCAATTCAACGATCCAATCGAACAACTTGTGTCGAATGCCTGTCCTCCATGCCGGTAGTCCTATAGAATTGACTCACAACATTGAAGCACTATTCTTAATAGTGAGTTTCCGTGGAATGAGATATTAACAAAGGAACACTTTGATTGAACATGTTGAACCTAAGTGTGGAGAAACTTAACTGGCTTGTAAGCAGACGACTCGTACTTCATTTTAAGAAGTTATACAAGCAAGATTTAGGAAATTTAAAATGATCTTGATATTGTTCTTAATAACAAATAAGTGGATGTTAGCATTATGTGGCTAAACAAAGCGTCTATGGTTGACTAAGCTAAGCAACCCATGAAAAAAAATAAAAATGCAATGTGAAACGTCTCTTGGAAGTCGAGTGGGCAGAAAGAAGCGAAGTCAGTCAGAAACATGACCTACGCCTCGTTATAGGCTTGAATATCAAGTTTGGTTGGCTCCGGAATCAATTCTTTAGCAATTAAATAGGGTCACAAGTGCCTGTATTCTTATATAGTGAGGGTCAGGACAAGAAGAAAGTTAGAATTTCACTTCCAAGACTATTAAAAGAAGGTTTCGATAAGGACAACCAGGAAAAACAAGATTTTCTAGTAGTGTTAGATTCGATGCAGATCGGCAATTTGTTTTGAACCTGGATTAATCAAACTGAAGAAAACAGGGTCATTTGGACAGTGGCCAAATCTGAACACCTCTCCCAGAGAGAACTACCTCTTTTTTTTCTGTTCTTTTTTTTCTTTTTTTCCTCCCTTCCCCGACAAATTTCCTTACGGGGAGGGTTGCTGCAAGTCAGACTGTTACTGTTCAAATGATCGGGTAAAAGGATGTCCATAGGATAAGCTTGGTCTTGGAAGTACCTAAGATTCTTGGAAAAGGGTGTGGTGTAGCTACCCGAGAAATTAATATAATAGCATTATTGCAACAGACAGTCTATTTTAATTAATTAGACATTAAGTAGATGATTCAAGAACCCTTTTTTATAAAGAACGATTCAAGAAGAATCTTAATAATTTCTTTTGTTTAATGTCGCAAATTATAATGCTTCATTTTTTATTTTTCTTTTTCAAGTTAGTGTGGGTTGTGATCGTGCTGTCTTCCAAATTAGCATCACTTGATCAATCAGCAGAGTCATTTAGAAGGATTGAGATAAGAGCTGGGAGAATAAACTAATGGCAAAACATTGACTTTTTATTCACAAACTAGTCAAACCAAAATTCCATTTGATATGCACTTGTCTTATAAATAATACTATTATCACGAACAACTCCCATTTGTTACGAGCCAACCAAGTGAGTCGGTATAAAGAAGAAAGAGTTTGATCAGAAAACAATATAACCTTGTCCAGGTATAGTTTGTGTAGTCAAAAGTCTGTTCTGTGGGTATATATATAAATATGTTCATTATGATCCCCTATCCGGGCACCTTCCGAACATCAAATATTCTGCAGATCTTTTTAAATGTCCTATCACATGGAAGGCTAACTATTCCGATTCTTCTCACCTTCTTCAATGGTTTTTATTTTTTTTTTACTTCCACTAAATTTAAATGGGAGTGGGGTTTTGAACAGGACTTTGATGTTGAACATTAATAAATTTATCACTAAGTTGTTGTTCAATGGTTTTTAATTAGTGATAATTAACTAAAACATAAAAATGTTTTGCATACAAAGCAAAGCAGTGACATCATACAACCACCAAGATGCAGACATAGTGAGGGCAAGTGGAATCTTCTTGCATCATTTGGCACGGCAATGCTTGAATAGGCGTAATAGAGAGGGTGTGGATCTTAACAAAGCTAGGAAAGAGCATACAGAACAACGAAGCAGCAGTCGCATTTTCAGAATACAGTCGCATCAAGCGTAAAGCAGGCACCATTCGCAGAACCATGCAGATTTTGTCGTTTGGTAGTAGCCCACAAAAACTGACCTTGACTAGTTTGCATTGACTTGATCCAACATCTTACAGGAACCCCGCTGCGAGAGTCAATAGTCGGCTAATAATCACATGTTTCTTCTTTTATTCAGGGAATGGGTGTTTCGTGCGGTAGATTATTATAACGCAATCAAAGAAAAGGACAGCCGGCTTTTAGGCAGTGATATTCCACTGGGAGTTTTGATGCAAACACGTAGCACTTGTTCGGACTGCTTCTTTACGTAAACCGAAATGCCCATACTCCTTCAAAGGAAGCCGAAGAGCTTCATGTTCAAACGCCTCCCGAAAGGGGACTTGAAAACTGTGATCTCAGCAACCAAGTATTCTTCATAATCGTTCCTCTTTACATCATGTTGACTTCATTGCTATCGTAAAAGTGAAGCAATATTCAAGAATAGCAATTATAGAGGTTTGAAGTCCTATTATTTCGGCTGGATTATCTGTAAATTACACCATCATGGTGATCTGTTGGACCTTTGAGAACTTTTTCGTCATTACATTGATGATTTAACGACTAAGAATGGTGATTATTCGTAACCAAAGTCCCATTTCCTTTGGGTTTCTGAGGTGAGGGACCTCGAATAGGTAGACCTAGGTGGTACATCCCACACCTTCCCCCAATACTATAAGCCACGAATTATAGAACGGACGTAACTAGAGTATTACCCGTACGTTAATAGGTTGGGGGTTGGGGTATCTGAATGAGCATGCCCATGAAGTCTTTGGTCTACATACGCCACGAGCTAAGACCAAAACGAATATTTTTAGCCCGCCAGCAACCAATGAATCAGACGTTTAATCAGAACGGGTGTACTTACACATCTGTGTTTAGTTCCTAAGTGATGCCTCCACTTCAATTTTATAGTCACAAATGATTTTCCGATCATTTTCTGTGGGTAAGCAACTCGACAACTTGGCAAACAACTTGACACCAACGTGGTTAGTGTTCACATTCGAACGTGAGTTGGTCAGATTTTGTGTCGCAAAAGAGAACAAAATAACTCCACTTTAGGAATCCATGCGATAAAGATAACCCAATTTGGGTTTTTTTTTTTTGTTTCTTTTTTCCCTGTTGTGAGGGATAGGGATCGGGTTTTGGCTAGCAAGTTGGATCCCTAATTGTCAATTTACGATGCTACAAACTTTTCGACTAAATTCTGATTGTAAGCGTCAATCTTTTTGTTTTATTCTTTTCCGTCGTATTGACAAGTCCAACTTTAACGGCACGTCCAATCGATCATGCCCCTTGAAGTGGATGTCCAATCGGCAACCAAGTGTCGTCACGGTAAGAATAACCAGAGCCCCTCGAATTTGACCATGGAGCATCATCGAACTCTAATTATTTCCTAAAAATGTATGAAGAAATAAACAGTACAGTTGGGTCATGGCGGTGGATTGCTGTGCTAGCCTTCCCAAGGATTAGTCGAGGTGCGCGCAAGCTGGCCCGGACACCTTCGTTACCAAAAAAAATAAAAAAAATAAATAAATAAACAGCACAGTTTTTATGGTTGTTGTTTATGGGGTGGGCGACAATTCTTTAGTGCTGTCTTTTCAACTTAGTTCAAAAGTTGAGGCCCCAGGGTTGTTGTGATCTTTGACAAACAAAACATTGATAGAGCGCCGGACAATCAGTAACCATTTCGGTGAGAAATTGGGCATGGCGACTTGATTGCCCCCTCCCCCCATACTTGATTAATTCAAAAATACAAAGTGGCTTTTTTCGTTAATTTATTTTTGTCTTTCTCTTTGTTGTGATATACAAGTACAGAATTTAAAATGGCTCTAATCCTGCTCCATTTGATCTCAACCAAGTCTTGCACATGTTACCAACTATTGAATATCGTTATTTATTCAACACGCATGCTTATATGTAAAAATAGACAGCTGCAAAACTTTGCTACTAGCTTAATTTTTTTAGAAGTATGAAATGGTCATTGAGAGTTATTCTGTGTACCTTCCAAACTTGGTTTTATTAGAAATACTAAATGAGAGTTTAGATTAAAGAATAGATGAATTAAACCATGGGTAAATAGTTAAAAGTTCCAAAACCCTCAATCCTTTGAAAGCACCTTTTCATTGCCTCTTACCAACCTATTTACCTCTTCTATCTCTTCTTTTCTTTTTCATTCACTCTCACCAACCTATTTACCTCTTCTATCTCTTCTTCCCTTTTCATATGTCATCTCTAGCAATTCCTGTCTTAATCCATTGACAATGTCTCTTTTACTTCATCATTGACCATTGTTATTTATTTTAGTATCTTTCTCTCTAATAATTCCTCTCTTTTACTTTATTGACAATTTCTCGTTTACTTTATCAGCAAATAATTGTGTTTTATATTAGACAACCTACTAAATCACTTTAATTTTTTTTCCCTCGTCCTTTTTCTTTTCTTTCCTTTGTCCTTGTTTAAATCTTGTTTTGTCTTGGTGTTTGTTTAGGGCTCCCAAATTTCAATTATAAAATTACTTTTTTTATCCGGTGTACTTTCATCCGGTATGGTTTTAGTGTAAGATAAAATTCTAGGTCAATATATGCAATGTCTTCATGGCATACGAACGCAGAAGAAAAATATTTAAAATCTTTTATTTCTTGTCCTTATTAACATTAATAAATCGGATACATTTCTTCCAAATAAGAAATTTTATATTAATGTAATTTTTTAAATAGGTCTTGAATCAATTCGGATAGATGAGCGAGAATTATTTAATTTTTAATTTACCAGTTTCTAAAAGGTCAAGAGACAATTGGTTTGAATAAGAGTTACTAAATTCTCCACTTCAGCTAATTTAAGATTAACTGATTAAATAGTTTACTTTTGTATTCCTATTTGGTAGGTCTTGGAGTTGAAGGAGTAGGACTGACCAGGGACAAGTTGTAAGCAGGGAAAGTTCCCGAGACAGTTCGACAATTTTCAATACGAATCAAATGGCTAAAATGGTTCACTCGTTGTTTTTAACTTTTAATCAAATGATAAAGATAATATTATCAAGCCTACACAGACCTAGCCCGGAATGATCATCTCCACATCCAAATATACTAAGTTCGCAATTGGTCCACAATTTCAAAACGAAACTAATAGAGACATGCAATGCCATGCATTCAAATACCAATCATCTGCCACATCCAATTGTAATGGTCCACATGTTTAGGAATTGATAACTAATAAGGCCAATTCGTAACAAAAATAATGTAACTAAAAATGATAATTTACCTAAGATGAAAAGAAAATCAATCTTCCTGACGTGTAAAGGAAAATAGAGCAAAAGCCCCTAATAACTCAATATCACTTTAGGGGATTTCCACACGAATAGTCAAGATTCAAGCCTCCCTCTCTCCCAATAAAATGTCCCCTTTCCTTCACCGCTAAAAAGGAAAAAAAATAAAAAATATGTAAAGAAAACTACTAGTGCATCATGTCTAAGCAAAGTGGAAATGGTGACAATGATCGTATCACTAAATTCATAATTGTATTAGTCAGCATGGAAATACAAAGATGTCCTCTGAGTGTTTTGGTAGATGATAAACAGTTAAGGTTTTCAACGTCAAACCGGGCGCCTCTATGCTTAGGTTTTGCTGACAGCTACGTTTTTATTATTCAAGGTGCTTTGATTCTCTGACTCGCAATACAGATTGATACGGTCCACTTCCTACGCCAAAATTCAAAGTTCCTCTTCTTTTTCTATCACAAGAGACGCCACTTCGTGGAAATTGCCGACTCTATTTTTTTTAAGGGTGTAAGCGCTTTTCCTGCATTTGACTGTATATGGAACCTGTTGCTACGTTGAATATCCTCGTTTAAATAGCCCTCCACAGGGGACTTGAAGGATTGCGCTCCGGGATCTCATTTGAAACTGAGTGAGAGAAAGAGAGAGGAAGCCTTTGGAGAAAATTGCCAAAAAGAGAGTTTAAAGAACAAAGATGGTGCGAGCCCCTTGCTGTGCGAAGGTGGGATTAAAGAAGGGACCATGGACTACTGAGGAAGACAAGATTTTAGTCTCCTACATCGAAAACAATGGCCATGACAATTGGCGTGCGCTCCCCAAGAAAGCTGGTAATTACAACTACTCATCTGTGTTTGGTTTTAACGCCCTATGATCGTGTGTTAGAGCTTAAAGAAGGGAGAATTATAGGAAAGTTTTTGGTTATCTGAATACTGTGTTATTGGCTTGTGGTTGCCATGTTTAGTTAAGAATAGTTGTAAACTTGATTGTACGCTTATTTCTGTTAGTCTTATCTTTTTTCCGCTTTTTCACTTCCTGTTTAGGTCTACTGAGATGTGGGAAGAGTTGCAGACTCCGATGGGCCAACTACCTGCGGCCAGATATCAAGAGAGGAAACTTCAGCAAAGAAGAAGAGGAAACCATCTTTGAATTGCATGAAACGCTGGGGAATAAGTACGCATCAATGCCTTTACCAAGTTCAAGAAAAAGTGTTTTCTTTCAAATTATTTTGCTTGCTGGTAATAGTCTTCTTTACATGTAACTTATCTCAAATCTTTTTTCCTCCATTTTCAGATGGTCTGCCATTGCGGCGAGATTACCAGGACGAACCGACAATGAAATAAAAAATGTCTGGCACACCCACCTGAAGAAAAGACTCGGACAAAAACCGGCCACCTCAGAACCCGTCCCACAACCCACTAACTCTAGTGCGAGTTCCCCAAGGCAATCGGAGTCCTCAAACTTGGGTGTTATTCCTTCACATCAAGGGTCTGAGAGTCAGACATATACTACAATGTCGCCACAGCCATCTTCTAGTGAATTTTCATCGTTTACTGATGCCTCAATTTCAACACACAACATGGGCCATTTGCAGATCGAGGACATGGACTTGTGGGAAACCTTCCCCGTAATCGATGGAAGTCTTTGGTCAGAGCCACCTTTGTCAGAGAACACCAGCATGCCACCGGAGTTATTGGCAGCCACTGATGACTCTCAAGCACAGTCTCAGTTCAACTCAATTGAAGAAGAGAATATGGGATATACTAATCAATCGATTTTTGACGATGATATGGACTTTTGGTACAACCTTTTCGTTAAAGCTGGGGGATCCACCGAATTGTCCGAATTTTAAGAGTTTGATTCTACTTGGCGGCTTAGAGATCATCGAAGATATCGGTTCATGTTTTTTACCATTAGAGCACCCAAAGACGGCAATTTCTGGTGCTGGGTCAGGCTTATCTCCCTGTACAAAAGCTAAAAAGTGGTCCCTTGACGGACTAAAAGCAGTCTTCTCAACCACGAGTAGTGGCAAATAGAAGAGACGCAAGAGTAAAAGACAAAGACAGCCTTGTAAAGTTATAGAATAGGACATGCTCTTAGGAATTTTCTTTACTTTCTAATCTTTCGTTGAACAGACAATTTGTGTTTATTCAGCTTAATTAACATTTTCAGCTTTGTAAAAACATATTTGTGCAGAATATTCTCCGTTTCTTCTTCATTAAAATTGATGTTATTTGGATAGTTGTTTAGTAATGCACATGGCTTGCTCAATGGGTTGCCATTTATACAAATTAGGGTAAAAGAAAAGTGTTGTCTTTTGTCGGCCTAGAGAAGAGAAACAGTACAAGTTTGTAAATGCGGCATCATTAACAACTGGACTCTAGAATCTCGAAAAAACAGGTGCGGAAGTCACAAGCAAGACGCTGTAGATGAAGAGGACCGCTGGAAAGAGCGGAAAAGCGCACCCAAGAAATTACGGGGAAAGAAAAGAAGAAGAAGAAGAAGAGGGAGAGAGCTCAAAAAACAACCAAGATATTATTACTTACGTCAAATCACAAAATGATATTATTAGTGTAGAAAAATACCTCGTTGACAGTCGAGCTGCCAACCTTTGCTGACCATGTAAGCTTTACGTCGTACAGCAAAATATCTTGATTGAAGATTTCAGAAGTATATCAAAACTCCAATTTTCTAGTTTGTTGTTAATGCCCGCTGGCAGAGTCAAAAGGCCAAACCAAGTTCGCTTTGTTGTCGTAAAAAATAACAAGAGATTTACTGCCGCAATCTCCTTGGGAGGATACATGTCAAGTAGAAATTGGTATAGAGAAACTAAATCGTCAAAAGAGAGACATCACAATCTGCTGCATCGGTTTTCATCTTCGTCAAGCAAGTGTAGCCAGGTACAAGCTACGCTTTGTTAGTCAAGATGGGGACTGAGTACAAAGCCATATCGTGACGCAAAAGCTTTTCCTCTTCCGTATCGGAGCTACGGAGTCAGTCAATCTGGAGAAAATGGAAAGGAGACTGGAAAATGGAGAGCACTTTGGGTGATGGTTCTCCACTTCCTTTCCTCCACAAAGTCGTTGCAGAAGTCATCGTTTAAGGTTGTACGCTGCTTCCATGTTATTCATGATATCAGCTTTTTCACAATTTCCATCCCAGCTACCCCCTCTGAAAACATGTCGAGTCGACATGTTAAATTCTTCACCACCCGTAGTGGTAATGATGACGAGTTGACATCACCATTAGAGAAAAATGAGTAAACTTTGGAAGATCCTCTACCAGTTCAACATGTCCAAATTAATTGGACCTGCCCAAGTGTCCGAAGAAAAAGAAAGGAGGAGAAGAAGATATATGCTTTTGTGACTTTAAGATACACTAAATTATGCTTTTGCCTTGCAAAGCACGTAGAACCAAAAAAAAAAAAAAATCTCAGATAAAAAATTCAGAATTGCTGGGGTGTTTCCAGTGGCAGAGGTTTAATGGGCGATTGCCATGTGTCGCTTGTCTCTAGGATTGCCATTCGTGCTGCGACACTACTTGCTTGGCTGAGGTTGGAGGTCGGGAAGCTGTAGAGATACCATGGCAGTCTGACAATTTTGATCCTGAACGTCTCTTATCGTCTGTAGCGGGCCGAAAAGATTCCCGCTACCTAGTCTCACAAACGTGGCCCAATTATCTAAATTTGTAGTTAAAGAAAACCTTTAATTATTAATTATATGTTAGTTAGCAGATTGTTAAAACATCCTATTCTCCAAATTTACAATAATCAGTTAAGAAAATCTTGCATTCATTTTTGGTCTAGTATTGTTCTTCATCTTCGTGATCTGTATCCTTCTCGAGCCTGCTGGGGCTAGCCAAAGCAGCACTCTGCGAACCGGCGGAGGTCGCCGCTCTTCGGTCAGCCACAAGCTGATCAAGACAAAATGGAGATCGTTTTCCGTTTTTACAGGGCATGCTAGGAAGCCAGTGTTCCACGCTGGAATAGCGGCGTTGTATATCTTTATATGTCATGGCAAGTTTGGCCCATTCTGCTGCCAAACCAAATGGCCAATGAGTGGCATCAGAACTTGTGTGGTCTCAGAACCCAGAAAGAAGAGAACAAATGTACGTAATTGGTCTTTCAGACTTGCAGCATAATCCTGATCGCAATTCTGAGTTGTGTTTCAATGGGTTCCATTGCAAAAAGGAAAAGGGCTGCAAACTAACAACGAGGTTAAGCCAAACCTGTACACGAATAAAGATGATATCAAACCAAAAACATCAATAGAGCTAGCCAGGTGGCTATGAAATATGATGGCCGTTACTAAGCAACCATCAAAATTATGTCGTCATCACATCACAATTACGTCAAGCAATTCTGAATTTGTTTTGAACAAACAAAACATTAACCCGATTTTTATTGATTGACACAGCCTCTTCAATACACTGAATTACAGGTCGACAGCATCCAAAACCGGGATAATCATATGATAATTCAAATATCCTCACAGGCATAAAAGCTGCGACAAATATAAAAATCCAGAGAAGCAGCTTCTCCATCATTAACAGTGGCATTATTCAAAACTGTAGGTACTTCTATCGTCACACGAGAAAGATCCAGAAGTACTATGACAATAGAGTAAGTACGGGCATCTAAGAGAGGCATGAGTAAGCCAAAGCCTTCTCCTCAGTGAGCTCCTCTGCCGTCAAGTCCAACTTCTTCCTCGAGAACTCATCAAGTGAAAGACCTGGACAGATAAGGAATCACAAAAGACGGGTGAGGTTCAATAAGAGAATCATTAACTGTACAGAAAAATATTCATACATTTAAACTTTTAACAACTTGTTTTGGAAATCACAACCATGAATCAGACCCTCTACACCATTACAACTCAAATATCAACCATATTTTACTCTTATCTCTCGGTCAAAGGCAATCTTGGAGAACTCAAAAGATGTTTTAAAAAAGTGAAAAAAAAAAAAAAAGAAGATCTAAGAGGGTCAATAGGCTTTCCTCCAAGTCTTGATGTTTAAACGAAAGAAAACAAGAAATGAAGTGAGACTGCATCACACTCAAAACTCAACATTGAGAAACCAGAGACCATAAACCCTATCCCTCCCCCCATCTTTTCCACTTCTCCTCTGCGGGCTAACATCCTTTTCTCTCTCCCTCTCTTTCTCACATGCAGATAGATGATATATATCTAGAAACAACCATCCAATCCCTCTTGGGGTTCGAGCTTCAAAACCATTTGAGTCATTAAAAAGAAGCAATCCCCACATTTTTTTTTGTTCTCAAGTGAAATAAGAGTTAGAAAGTAAAAAGAAGAAAGGCAAAGTGCGGGAGGGAAGGAAGAATAACACCATATATTAATCGTTGTGTTGTATTAACTGGCCTCTACAAGGTATGATTTAGTAAAGTTTGCAGAACATTACCTTGGACTATTGTCCACTCTCCATTGCGACAAGTGACGGGGAATGAATAAATGAGACCAGCTGGTACGTTGTATGAACCATCAGAGTATACCCCCATGGATACCCAAGTGCCCTGAATTTGCAACCAAAAATCGTAAATGAGAAGGAAACATACTTTCACATAGAAACCAAACATAGATTAGATAGGATGATACCAACCTCTGGAGTTCCAAGGACCCAATCGCGTATGTGGTCACAAGCAGAGCTAGCAGCAGACAACGCACTCGATAGCTTTCTAGCTTTGATGATTGCAGCACCACGTTGTTGAACCGTAGTTATGAATTCTCCCTTCAGCCTTCAGTACAAGAACCTACGTTAATACTTCAATGTACTCAAACAAAACATAATTGTTAAAAAATACGTTCATGCCCAATACCACGCATCATCAGCAACAAGCTCAGGGACAGGCTTCTCTCCGGAAGGTGTTTTAACAGTTGCATGGCAGACATCAGGATACTGGGTTGATGAATGATTTCCCCAGATGATAACGTTCTTAACGTCAGAAACTTGAACATTTAGTCTCTCAGAAATCTGACCCAAAGCTCTGTTATGATCCAATCTAGTCAAACAAGTAATATTTTTCTCTGGGATAGATGGTGCAAATTCCTTCAAGATCAATGCATTGGTGTTTGCAGGATTAGCGACAACCAAGACCTGCAGAGAATAAAAATAAGCAATCTAAGTACATGTTCTAAAGGTAAATTTGCGAGAATCTAAAGCCAAGAGCATGCTCACTTCTTTTCCTGTATAGATATCGCATGGATGGAAATTTATTTTGCAAGTTTTAATGTTCAATGTTCAAGCTCTGCCAGTAATCATGTTCCATAAAAAATAGACAGTGAACTTGCCCTTGCACCCCAAGCTTGTAATGAAGGAAGGAGCTGTTTATGCTAGAGATCATTAGGCCAAGTTATGAAATTTGTAAAATACAATCTAAAATTGCCAGAGTCAGCCAAGTCACACAGATCATACATCCACACTTAAATTTTTTCAGAGCCCTTACAAATGCCTAAGACAATATATGTACAGAAGATACAATTCAAGAAAATGGAAAAAAACAATTAAGACATCATTTATCCAACTTTTTTCACATGCTGCAAGAGGATGTGGTTTAAAGTAGTATAGAACAAAAGATAAGATGATGTTAGTCCTACTAGGCACCCAAAAATAACCAAACTCTATTTTTCTTTCCTACAGAATTTTATTCACCTTGCAGTTTGCAGCTGCATGCTTTTCGAGGGCAGAAGCCTGAGACTTGTAAATTGACACATTTTTTGACATCACGTCTTTCCTCTCCATGCCTTCTTTTCTTGGGAACCCACCAACCATGATTGCAATGTTAACCCCAGTGCAAGCCTCAACAACATCAGTTGTCGCAACAACACCTGTTAGACATATCACATCAGTGTTCATAACCTAACAACTTTTACACAAATTTAAATCTCACCTATGCTAATGCTTTGTGAAGTTATCCAGGTTTGATTGGTAGCATAACATACCTTTAAGAAGAGGGAACGCAGCATCCACCAACTCCATTTTCACCCCGTTCAACGCCTCTGCAGCAGGTGCGATATCAAGCATGTGCAAGATCACAGGCTGGTCAGCACCCAACATCACTCCCCTAGCAACCATAGGAACAAGAGCATATCCAATTTGTCCTGCAAAACCAAAAGACATCATAAGATTATAAAGAAAGAACTGCATTGTGGGTGACTATAAGACAAAAAATTTGGATGCATATTGTTAGGCTATGTGAATTTATAATAAAGAATGAAATAAAGGGGAAATAAAAAATCTTCACCCACTTAATATAACAATATATAAGCATAATAAAAGAATCATTTTGATGTTAAATATAAACCACCAATCTCCCGCTTTTTCATTTGCTTCTCCAATGTCTGTCCCAAAAGCAATGCGTATGTAAGATACAAGTGTGCCGACCCACGTATGTACAGCAAAGTGCGGCACCACAAATACAAAAGAGAATAACCATTTCATGTAAATACTTAAAATAAAATAAAAATGATTTACCCGAATGTTAAATAAGGCTTTAATAACACAACTATCAGCCTTGATCTGTACAAATACTAAATTCCTTAGTTCATTAATAAATACATTGAGTGGAGAACCGTTGCTTGACTTAATAACCATCCAATTACTACAAAATCTAGGTTACTGCACATCGAAGGTAAAAGAACTCCCTAACTAATAAAAGAAAAAAATGGTTAGGATTTTACATGAAGAAAGTTGACTGATCTCTCTTATTAGTTCAATTATGTGAAGGTTATTTGTTTGGAGGCCAACCATAACCATCAATTGAATGTTTGAAAAACGACGACATGCGTTAGCAAAAACTACCATCATAAAAAGCTCACCACCCAGGATACGATGGAACATAAGGTACCCTTGTACCATAATTCGTTTCCAAACAGTAACAGTACACCAGGCCTTAGATCCATTTTCTTATTTTTTTCCTCTCTACAGCCTTCATGCGATAAACTAAAACATAGATCATCGGATTCGATACAAAAATGCAACGATAACAGTACTTTCACCAAATTTAAATCCCTGCGAAATCAATGACAACCGCCAGATCTATCTGACTTTCTTTCGATCATAACCAAAAATAACAAAAAAATAAAAATAAAACTCAGATCTTCTCCCAGCACACATTTGACCTGTCGTAGATCATCGTACGCCAGATCTAAACCACCCCCGAACAGATTAAGAGCAACACAGACCAAATATAAGATCCCACATGGAATCAGAGAAGAAACAAAGAGGAAAACAAGAGTGATGGATATGATGCAATATGATTCGCATCGTGGATTCGACACAATACCTGCGGCTCCAGTAACAAGAACGCGAACTGGTTCCTTCGCCATTTGATCGAGGTTTGAGGGACTGAGAAAGGATCTGTAAGTGAGGCAAGTGAACCGATTTACTAGAAACTGTGGGCGATGAAGATGAGAATAGGATATTTATTGCTGCGGAAACGATGTTGATACTCGAAAACGACAGCGTTAGGATCAACGGATGATAAAACGCCACGCCATCCCTTCTCTTTTTAATGGATAGTGGTTATGATGGCATGCAGTGGGCCGCGTGCAGCGTGATGCGGAAAAGGAATATTCCGTAAAGATGCGCAACGGTCGTCACAAGATTCGTGTGGAGAGCTGAGAAACTAATTGTCAAAGGCCCCTTTGATTTTCAGATTGAACCGAATGCTGCGAGGAGTCCTTAATCGGCATCTAAATAAAAGAAGTCTTACTTTACTAATTTGACTGGAATTAAGAAATCATCATTCTTCATAAATTTCAGATTCATTCTTAACTTTTTTGACAAGTTAATCAATTTTAGTAAATTTAGATGGAGATACAAAGCAAGATGTTTCCTTATTTTCCCTTCTCTATTAGTAATAATTGTTAGATTTTCATTTCTATTTCTATTTCACAACAGTGACATCGTTGACATTAACACAACAGTGACATTTCTGCAAAATAATGACCTCATGGAATTTGAAAGGGCTGAATGCATAATTGTTGTATGTTAAGAGACTTGAAGATTAATTTTAAAACTTAATTGTTGTATGTTAAAAGACTGGAAGATTAATTTTAAAACTTATCTTATCGTGTCTTTTTTATATATATATAAAGAAGTGATATTCAACCAAAATGGCAGGCATTTTTAGCTATCGATTTAAAAGACTTAAGACAATACTCTAATACCATGTTAAAAATTAAAAAGTTTATTTTAAAACTCAGAAGTAAAAAGTTGTAAATTTCGTTCATTATTAAGATCAATCATGTGATCAAACACTTCCGCAATGGATGAAATCCTAAGAGCATAAATGTTCTAAAAAATGTCAAAAAAAATTGATTTGCTTTACAAATTTATAAATTGGGTATTTTCATATGCCAACAATTTGTTGGGTATACAACTATATGTGTAAAACTAGTGAAATATTATCTCATATTAAATGCTTCATCAACTTGACAGCCACCCGTTAAAAAAAAAAGAAAAGGGGGTGGGCAATGGTGTCTTGTACCACCAAAATGCTAGCTGAACCAATTCATCGCATAGAGTGAGGCATCAAAAAATCGGCGAAGGAAGTTCACTTCAATTCCCTAAACTCTCGTAAAGTTGCTCTAGTAAATTCTCTTATAAACTCACTAAAGCAATAAAAGAATCACATTCTAATACTTCTTAAGAGTGGTCAGTTACTACCTTTTCACTCTAGGCAAAGGGTGGTTTGGTCATGTTCATATCATTTTTTTTATTTATTTTCTAAAATTTATTTGGTATCTAAATTGATGTTACATTTTCTAAATGTGAAAATGTATTAAAATCTGTTATTTTTAAGAGCCACAGATACAAAGTTATTGAAAATAAGTTTAGATTCATTTAATATTTGCGCGGCAAAGCCACGAGCTTGTGGAGACAATATCCAGAAGGTTCTAGTTCCGTGGACCCATCTCTTCTGATCCCACCTTTCCTCACCTTTCCACGTTACGAAGCTTAAACGGTAACGCCCGGCCAATCACCAGCACCAGAATAACAAACAGATTCTAGAGTTCTCTGTTCTCTGGCCCTTGTTTCCTGCAGGACTCCCCTTCGGAGCCATCATACATTGCGGTTGAACTGATCGGAGCACTTGGACTGCTAATAACACAGTTTGTTATTTTGGCTTTTCTTCCTGCATTCAAACATGGCTACTGCGTCAGGTACCGAAACTATCAGGCCGAAATTTCTCGAATCTTCACAGGTTTTTCAATCTCATTTGTGTCTTCTAGCTGTAGTGTTATGAGACCAACTTTCCGGAGTTGATGATTGTAATTTCATCGATGTGGACTCTAAGACGGAGAGACTGACTGTAGATGGAGAAGAAAGATAAATTATGGGGACTTATTGTAGAGGTTTTAGAGCTAAATGGCTTTCTATTTTTATTTTTTGTCTCTGAACCACTCTTTATGAAGCATAGTATTTATGGCATATGTAGTTTGCCCAAGTTCATTTTATGTGCTGGTGGCTTCTATGGTGAATTTCAAGCTGTTCAATTTGTCTACTTTTAAGTTATGTGTTGTGTGTTCCAAGTTTTGATTTGCTAAATATCGCCCTTACATGGTTAAAAGTTGGACGATTGATTTGTAATGTTTCACGAAGTTTGTCTTTCAGCGGTCCGCTTACTTGCTGTCTGATCGTTGATCTTTCTGTCGAAGAATTTATGAACAATTATAAGTCAACTGGTCTTTCTTTTTCTCTTTGCTTCGTAATGATTCTATTGTAGTTAATATTTACCGACTGACTGAGGCTGATTATCTGTCCTTTGCCATGATAGGTTGGAGTATGCTTGAAGCATTTTTAAATATATTTTCCCCCTTGATTACTCCATTATTTTCAAGATTTTTTTTCCCCCTTTTGGGCATTGTACATCATCTTCTCCATCTTCATTCTTAAGGACAGCTATAGCCAAATTTTTGGGAGTCAGTAACGGAACAGTCTCTTAGATTTCTAATTCCATGGACTGTTGCTGTGGAAGATGATGATAAAGTGTAGAAAGACGGCCTCATTAGAAATTTTGATGTTGGTTGGAGCTAGCAAATAAATCTAAATTACTGCAAAGTGACAACATTTCAGCTGGCTGGTCGCTGTATACTATTTATTGTAGGGTCTTAAGGTCAAATATTGAAACATCCAAAACAAGGATGTGGGTACTCGTGCTGAATTGCATTGGCTACCCTAGTAATATTGACTTTGTGTAACCCTTGCTGCCAGGAATTTCTTGGTCTGTTTAATTTATTTATCCCATGACTTCTGCAGTGGCTTTCAAATCTAGAGAGGACCATCGGAAGCAGATTGAACTGGAGGAAGCTCGTAAAGCTGGGCTTGCACCAGCTGAGGTTGACGAAGATGGGAAAGAGATCAACCCTCATATTCCTCAGTATATGTCATCTGCACCTTGGTATCTTAATGCTGAGAGACCAGTAAGCTTCTTAGATTTCTTTTTGTTTCTTACTCTCTTTTTTCTCTCATGTAGTGTGATGTCGACGCTTCATATGCCGATGAAGAATTTTCTGTGTTTTTGGTTTAGAGCTTAAAACATCAAAGGAAATGGAAGTCAGATCCAAATTATACAAAATCCTGGTATGACAGAGGTGCAAAAATATTTCAGGCTGATAAGTATAGGAAGGGAGCATGTGAAAAGTAAGTGGACCTTTTGCTTGCTCTATTCACCAAATGCATATGGGCTGAGAATAAGGTTTGCACGCGTGGCTAATATACTGAAAAATGCTTCGAGTTTTTTGCATGTGAAGTCATTGACATTATAGGTGGTAATTGTTCATACCAGAACGCCCTGCTAACTATTGTTTCTTTTTTAAATGGGCATGGAGTGGTAATTTGTCCATTGAGTGCTAATTATGGGGTAAATCTATTTTTTTTTCACCGTTTCATGGATATTTATTCAAGTTTTGTCAGGCCACGTGCTATCTGTGTGTCTTGTGCATCTGATGGTTACTTGAACTGAACCAATGCATAGTAATTGTGTTATTCTAGAATCCGTTCTTCTTCAGTGTATCTTTTGAATCTGATGTGACAATGAGTCATTCGCTCCTGTTTGTACTCCCTGTCGTATATTCCCCTTTTTGCTGTGTTCCTTGAGGTGACTGCAGGTGTCTGTATAGAACAATAGTTACATACTAGTTTTAGTCATTTGACAACTTAAATTAAATAGTAGGAGGATTTTCTCCCATTTGATTGGCTGAATAATGGCTTACGTGGCACCTCATTAGTCCCATGTCACATAGAAGGTTTCTTGCAAATATCGGGACTCATAAGGCACAGTTCACATTTTTTTGCAATCTTTTCTGTAAACATGAAAAGCCATGGTGGCTCTCCCTGTGTGCTATCTTATGGTTGAGTTATGGAATCATGTCAAATGTAGGATATTAAACTTTTGCATATTTTATTTTATTTTATTTTTTGTATGACTGTGGTCATATGATCATGTCCGGAACAAGGTGTAGAGAATTATGATCTAGAATTTGTGATATGGGAAAAGAATATTTTTGCAGTTGGCTGTTTCGCCTGTATTCTCAGCATAAGAGTACTGTAAAAGCCTTGATTGATGATCAACTTCTGTTTATATCATCTTGTTACAGCTGTGGGGCAATGACGCATAATGCAAAGTTATGCACGGAGAGACCACGTAAGAAAGGAGCGAAGTGGACTAACATGCACATTGCCCCTGATGAAAAGATAGAGACTTTTGAATTGGATTATGACGGGAAAAGAGATAGATGGAATGGTTTTGATGCTGCAACCTATGCTCGTGTCATGGAGAGATATGAAGCGAGAGATGAGGCTCGAAGGAAGTACCTGAAAGAACAGCAGTTGAAAAAATTGGAGGAAAAAAACAATAAGCAGAATTGGGAAGGGAATGATAGTGATGGAGATGATGATGAAGATGTTCTAAAGGTTGATGAGGCCAAGGTTGATGAAAGCAAACAGATGGACTTTGCAAAGGTTGAGAAGCGTGTTCGTACTACGGGTGGTGGAAGCACTGGAACTGTTAGGTGTGTTTCCTATCTGCTGCCCTCATATTTCTTTTATCCAATCAGAAATCTATTTTATTCACTTGTCTATAGCCTCCCTATGCAAATTATGTTATCATTTCACATCATAATCTATATTCTAAATCCTTTTCTGTTAGGAATTTGCGTATTCGGGAGGACACAGCCAAATATCTTCTGAATCTTGATGTCAACTCTGCATATTATGATCCCAAAACACGGTCCATGCGAGAAGATCCACTTCCTGATGCTGACCCAAATGAGAAGTTCTATGGAGTGAGTACCTCGGCTATTGTGGACATTATGCTTAAATTCTTTTCACTTGTGTACTACTAAAACTGCATGCTTTCGACACATTATTTTTACAGGGGGATAACCAATACAGAGCGAGTGGACAAGCTTTGGAGTTCAAGCAACTTGATATTCATGCCTGGGATGCATTTGAGAAAGGCCAAGATATCCACATGCAAGCAGCTCCATCTCAGGCTGAATTGCTTTATAAAAATTATAAGATCATTAAGGAGAAATTGAAGTCACAAATGAAAGAAGCCCTTATAGAGAGGTATGGCAATGCTGCAACGGAAGATGAACTCCCGAAGGAGCTTCTTTTGGGACAGACGGAGAGACAAGTAGAGTATGATCGTGCTGGCAGAGTTATAAAAGGCCTGGTATTTTATTGGTGAAGCTCATTCTTAAATTCCACTTTTTTAGTTTTATTTTTTGGGTTTGTACCATAGTATGAGTTTAGAATTAAGTATTCTTTCATAAGTTAATGAAAGAAAGATTTGATCCATCCTTCTTGATTGGCTTGTGGAAATTTTTGCCATGGCATGATTCATATTCTTTTCTTTATCGTCTTTTATCATTGTCTAGTCATTTGTAATTAACTCTTTTGAGTTCATTTTTGGAGGGAAAAGGGAACTGCGGGAAGATGGGGCAATGATATTATTTGAAACATGCTTTTACACTAATGAAAGCCTTTGAATTATCTTTTCCTAGGCACTCACTGGTCAATAACTTTGCTTTCTTGTGTTTCAGTAATTTTTGTTTGAGGTTTTTGTTATATTATTTATATGGTAATGATTGGGGCACACCGGAATTAGTTTTCTGCTAGTATGGTGGTGGAGTTTTCGTTGCCTTTTAAGCAGAAATCAACGGTCATAATCTTCATTGAACTATGCAGCTCATGTTTAAAATTTATCACTGGAATTGCCTCAATGTACATTGCAAAGATTCATTGCTACCACTCTTGTCCTGTGTGTCAAATTGCACTATCTGTGTGTTCATCAACTTTGAGGCGTCTATTTGGTTGTTGTGACTTACTTGCGACTTTACACAATGAGGAAGCATTTCTGTTATGATTTTCTTTTTCCTAATTGTTCTATTTAATGGATGTGAAAGGATGAGTTTGATTTATTGTTTTCCTGGTTCTTTTCTGAAGGAGGCATCTCTTCCTAAGAGTAAGTATGAAGAGGATGTGTATATCAATAACCACACAAGTGTCTGGGGTTCGTGGTGGAAGGATCATCAGTGGGGGTATAAATGCTGTAAGCAAACAATACGGAACAGTTACTGCACTGGTGTTGCTGGAATTGAAGCTGCTGAAACTGCCGCAAACCTAATGAAGGCTAACATTGATCGAAAAGCAGCATCTGAAGGTTATTAGTCTTTAATTGCTTTATTTGTTAATGCAGACTATCCCTTCTTCCAAAGTGCAATTTCTACATCGACCAAGTTTGTATTATCTGTTTTATGTGTTTGTTTTCATCCAATTTTTTCCTCTTCTTGTGGGAAACACTAGTTGTCTAATGTGTCTGATTTTGGCAATTTTGAGAATCCACATGGTTGTTCCGGTGTCTCATTGAATTCATTGAATTTCAAAGTCCTTGCGTTTCAGCATGTTCGTCTCTTTCTTTTTCTTTTTAATGCATCTGTTCTCTAGTGATTCCGCTTTTGTTATGCTTCAGTGTTTGGCAACGATCTTCTCATTCTGATAAAGATGCTTGACTCCTATTCTGATTGGATCTTCAACTTCAATACAGGGACAACCGCTCCAGCAGAGGATAAAAGGCTTGCCACTTGGGGAACTGATGTACCTGATGGCTTGGTCCTTGATCAAAACCGTCTAGCTGAGTCCCTTAAAAAGGTCAATATGGGGATCTTCTAGTTTTTTTGGACTCTCAATTCTGGTTCTTTTTCATATTATCATCATATGAAGTGCACTTGCCTTATTGGTTTGTCTATACTTCTTTTGCAAAATCAGTATTGCTTACACATCTTCTGTTTATCCAGGAGGATGAGAGGAAGAAAGAAGAGAAGGATGAAAGAAAGCGAAAGTATAATGTGCAATGGAATGATGAGGTAGGATCTTGAATGGTTCAGCTGCTGTTAAGCCCTTGGAACAAGTGTTAGCTGGGTGATTCTTTTCTGTTCTCACATCATGTGATGCCTTTACAGGTTACTGCTGAGGAGATGGAGGCATATCGGATGAAAAAGATACATCATGATGACCCCATGAAGGATCTTCTGCACTAAACTTGTTCCTATCTTGCTTCATAATGTGGATTCTCCGAGCTCAGAACACTTCCTAATTGCCCTTGACAGGGCCTTAACGAACTCCTTGATATGATTATTCTTTGATGTGCATATATGTAGTACTGGGGAATCAGCGACTGCTGGCATATTACATTATTTTAGTGTAATTAATAGAAAAGTAGTTTTCTTTATTTCACAAACAATCACTTTGTTCACGAATCAAACTTTCACTTAGCTTATTATCCCCGAGGGTGATATGATTAAGGATCCATGGTACTTGACATTTTTCATCTATGATTGGAGAAGGCAGAGCTGCTTTCGAACAAACTATGTAGTACGCTGAAATTTGAAGCCTTTATTAGCAAACCAACGTAGAAGCATCACAATACAACCAACCTTTATTGATTTCTTGGGATTGAACAGAGCACTTGCTATATTTATATCCTATACAACCAAAAACAGCCCCATGAAAAAGAATAATCTATAAGAATATAAATGGCTAATTCTAAGACAACATCGGTTCCTATACATTCTCATACCCCATTTTAAAACCATTTTGTTCACTCCAAACGAATAGAAGAGAAAAGACCACACACACAAAAAAAAAAGGCCCTTCTTGTGGAAAAATTCACAAACCGTCAAGCATTTGCATAGCTTTCATACTGTATTTGAAAAGTAGAAGAAATAAGCAAACTTAGGCACTCCGGGCTAACATCTGTTGGAACTCGAGCAGTGACCTCTCCTTCTGGAGCTTCATCTCTTCATGAAACTTGGAGATGAAATCCTCCGCCCTTTCATCCACTCCTCGCAGATGTGGTGAGGACGCAACAACAGCCTTCCATGCATCGTCAATTGTGTTTATGCTCGTGCTGTTTCTCGGTAAGCTCTTCTCGTTAACCACCTCTTTGCCTTTGCTTGTTCCTGCACGTGCATGCAAAGTCTCGGCGTGCGCCGGGACCTGTTCCTCAAACAGGTCGTCTATGTGTATAGCAGAAAAATTCGGCTGAACCTGGTTGTAGTGGTGGCGGTGGTATCGTTGTTGGATATATTGGTAGGAGGGTCGGGAGAGTTTTTGCCGCTTGAAGGGGAAACGGAAGCAGAAGGAAAACATGCCAAGGAGGCGGCGTGTGGTGGTTTTGACGACTTTGGAGGTCTTGAACCTGTGGAACTTGGTTTGGATCTTGACCGTAGCGACCCTCCACGCCTTCTTAGCGAGGCAAAGCTTCTTTGCCAAGCTCGAGGTAGACATTGAAAGGTTGGTGATTGTTATGTGACAATGATGGTTTTCTTTGAAAATGGGGGAAGCTCTGAAAGCTGGAGAGAACTCGGTGGGATGTTATAATAAGGCTTTTGCATAGCATGGGCCAAGCTCTCACCTTTGGTTGGTCATTGTTGGAGAAACCTTTGATTCCCTTCGACTTTTCCTACTTTCTTTTTTTTTAAAACAAATAGACCAGAATGCCATTGCTGGATTACAATTGATGAAGCCTAAAAGGTGTATTTGTTAAGGACAATGGTGGCCCTGAAATAGAAAAAAGCAAAGAAGCAAAGGAGAAAAAACAATAGTGGCGTGGGAATAGTGGTATGCCAAGAAATGAGTGTTTTCTTGGTCGAGCAGTCTTCACTTTCGGCAGGCTTTGAGGCCCGACCTGGAAAGCAATCTTGGGTGCTAAGTTTATTGACTGACGAAAGCGAAATTCTGTAAAGCGCACTTTCAGTGGCGTCGTACAATGAACTGGCTAAGTCTAACAAAGCTTCTTTTCATTTTAAGGACCCCGGTGTGGAAGGCTGTGAGGAATAGTTGATACAGCGAGAAATTGCAGTGGATTTTCGTTTGTTAGGCCTAATAACATTTAACATATAGCGTTCCTGACTGAGAGGAGGTATTCTAATATCTTATAAGTTGACTTCAAAAAAGTGAGTTGTTACGTGCCAAGGTTTTAGATTAGGATTTCGATTAACTAATAATAATTCTTGTAGTAGTAAATGTGGTTGACAAATTCAGTACAGATTCTGATCACCTTTAAGATGTCGAATTCATGAAAATTTCATTTATCCCTGAGGGGATCCAAATGGAAAAAAGTGCGTGATTGATGAATGTCTTCATTGATTTGATGAGTAAATAGTGGACCAACATCATTATGTATATTCGAGGAAGATACTCATTACTCGGATAATATTGGATGGATTCCACAAGCAAGAGGAATGAGAATATTTTGATAATCAACACCGGATTTGGAGGACTTAATAGCTATATATGATATTTATTTTTTGCTTCTTTGTTTTACTAGTTTCCCCCTTTTTTTTTGTAATTATTGTTGTCATAGTTTGTAAAGCCTATTAATAGATAATAAGTTTTAATGAAAAGACAAAGAAGAATATACTAAAACAGTTTCTTTAATGTTTTTATTTCTCTGTTCTCTCGGTAAAATAAGAATTAATGCTAGTCATTGTTATGAATAATCAAGTTTGTAACTTGAGTCTCCTAATACAATATTAGAATTCAAGTTTCAAATAGAACATCTCTTTATTTATGAGCTTTGAATCATTGTGGAAGTATTTTTCCATTGAAGTGAAGGTGAAGAGATATGTAGAAGTTTGGTTTATATTTTATTTTGTCAAAATACTAGTTATTGTGCTCCTTAGATATATGTATATGTGTATTTTTCCCTCTCTTATAAATCAGTTTTAAGGACAAAAAATGATTTTTTTTTAACAAGTGATTCTCTTTTTAACTTCACCACCCTTGAGATTTTTCCCAAAGGACCTTTGAGGAAACCTCTAGAACCAGAGGCTTTCTTCAATGGGAGTTAAAAGCATGTCCTTCCTCTTACTTCTTCGTACAGAAAAGTGAAAGAGACCAAGTGTAAAGGGGTTGCCATCGAAATCAAACTTTATCCAGCTTTTCTCCAATATAAAATACAGCTTCCAACCAGGGGAAGGTGTGGTGGCTAATATTTCTTGCCTTTGTCCCTTCCAACTCCACATCGTATGGACGGTGATACTCTCACCTTTCCAACTTGTAAAGATCGCAACCCCCCAGAATCATGCATCCTTTTTCTAGCTGGCTTTTTGCGGACCTTTGGAGAGCTTTTACACGTGAGATAATAAGGTCCTACGATCTTCTTTCTTTGCCTGAAAGGCATCCTTGTATAACAAAATACATTCCTTCCGACATGAAACAAACTTGAAGATGTTATAGTACTCTTTCACGTTAGACATAGGGTCAACTCCTTTGTTACTAGTCTTAGTTATAATAGGGGATTTAGTTCGGTTTAAAGCTCTTCAAAATGTTATCAGCATCGTGTACGTACTTTTGTCTTGTTTGTTTAGCTGTTCCTCGTGGAGAATACTGTTAGTGTCATGGGTTAGATTTTTAGGGTTGCTTGGCCTCTCTCCTTCTAGTTCTTTTCTTTTTCACAGTCTAACTCATTCTTACCCGCTAAGATAAATGAAAATGATTACAATAAAGTCCAATAGGTTTATCAAAAAAGTTGTTGCTTTCAATGGACAAAGATGGCTATGAGAAACTTTGCCTCCATATTCAACTTTTTGTATTACGTGGATCAATCTAAATGATAATTTCTATTTATGATAATTGCATAGTTTAAGAAATGCCTCTCTGCAATATCTTCCCAGGATGATGTACTACCAGCGTCATAAGAACGCAAGTGCACTTGTCACTTCTTTTGAGCAGATTCATGAATTAGTAGTATCCAATCCACCAACCAGTTCATGCAATTCAAAGTACCAATCAAAAGCAATTGTAGCTTTGACTATTCTTTACTTTTTGCCAAGGAAATCAATGTAGTAGAAAACAAAACTGAAAAACTACAAATAAGTCTAGATTCAACAGTTGCAGACAGTAAGTTCAGACCCGGCAGGACGAAGAAGATGGACTTTGATCAACCAAAGAAATAGTCTATGGGCGGAAATCCGCAACAAAAAACTCAAGTTGATCTTGATCTCCTAACAAAGGCAAACTTATGCGTTATTGACTTCAGAGTTTCACTTTAAATTTCTAGAAAGAAAATTAGTTTTTTTTTAACATTAAAGTGTATTATAGAGTAATTTGAGAGTAAGTTACCATAAAATCAATAGTCTGAAAAAAAAATGGATACATGAATTTTTGATGAAGCGATACACGTTAAAAATTTATGATTCTGCACTAGTTATTTAAACTGTGGTTAGAATTCAGTTCTAAGTGAATATAACCGTTGATGTGAGTTAC
Source organism: Casuarina cunninghamiana (assembly GCA_028551485.1). NCBI lineage: Eukaryota > Viridiplantae > Streptophyta > Magnoliopsida > Fagales > Casuarinaceae > Casuarina > Casuarina cunninghamiana. The sequence continues at coordinate 11,106,312 of CM052369.1, read as the reverse complement.
AAAAAGTGAGACAATACAAAATGAAAAAAAGGGAATTGGCAAATTGAGTCTTACGCATTTTACTACTATTTAAATAGTCTTATATCTTTATTTCGTCATAACTTAAACTCATGAATATTTAAATGTTTGAGTTATACTGTATCATTTTTTTAATGAAAAACGTGAGAGGTAGAAATTGCAAATATAAGTAACTTCTTTTTTTTAAAAAAAAAAATGTGATCGGTATACTAAGGATGAGATTAGAAAATTATTATATTGTTTTTGGTAAACCAAGTTAAAGCTTAAATGAACTCTGAATGAGAAAATAATTATATGATATATTACTTTGATGTATTAGTGATAAGCATTTAATCAACTGTCTATTCCAATGATTAGTGGTGGATAATATTTTTGTTGAGATGGTCTTACAATAGTAACTTGACTTCTATCTTAAAGGAACTAGCACAATCCAAAACTAACCCCATGAGAGTTTTTTTTTTTTTTTTTGGTGTTTAGATAAATAGGGTGAAGGAGAGTTGGGTGTTAAATTTAAGACTTCCTAGTTTTAAACAATATAAATTGCCAATTAAATTAGGTGCTTGTTGATTGTCCTAATAGAAGTTATCTCTATTAAAAGCAATTTGTATTTTCTTTCTTTAAATTGAAAGTATTTTTTTATAAAAAAATATTGTTATCTGTAGTAGCTAACATTTTTGATGTCTTTGTTTAATATGACAGGCAGATGTGATACTTGGGAAGCTCAAAATAATTAGTGTTATGGATGGTTCTTTGACGGAGTAACCTAGAAAAAGCATAGACACGAGAAAGAGTAGATGCAAGGTACCATGCGCAACTCCAATTTGTCAACTTTGCCGTCTCATGTCGATTTTTCAAATTTCAAAGTATGGTCTCGGATTCTCTATATAAGAAGAAGCAGGGCACAAGGCTGAGCAATTGGTCCTAAATATCATGGCGAGCGAGGACGTGAAGCTTTTGGGGTTTTGGGTAAGCCCCTTTTCCGCGAGGATTGACTGGGCTCTAAAGCTCAAGGGGGTTGAGTATGAGTACTGTTGGAAATTACAGTGTTGCCCCTCTCTTACTGTCCATAGAATATGTGTATAGGGATATAATTGTAATTTGTTCTATTTGTGATTTTTTAAGAGCCATCGGGTTCTTCTTGTAAAATATAGATCGTGTATGTACAAAACTCTCTCTACTCTATACAAGCTGTTATGATTTTCAGCTCAGTTTTGGGTTCCGATCTATTTAATATGGTATCACGAGCAGTGTTTTCTGAATCCTGTTCAAGCTTCCGCATTTTTCAAGCCTAAAAGTCCAACTTTTGTCTCTCTGCCTTCAGTGAGGCATTTTATCGAACACCCAGTACTCAGGTGTCGAAATTCTACAACTCACCGGCCGACGCTCATATCCGGTCATCGGACCTACACCCGACCACCGGATCTATAGCCCACGTCGCCGTTTCTATAACCCAAGACTCGAATCTACAACTTGAGTCATCGGTTCTATTAACCCACTCAACGAATCAGTTCGTTGACTCAGCGAGAGATCTCCGCTCGAGCAAGGTCTCATCGTTTTCACTGCGAGCACTCTAGGCAATTATTCACTACGAGCACTCCAGGCGATTTTTCACTGTGAGCACTCCAGGCACTTATTCACTGTGAGCACTCCAGGCGATTTTTACTGCAAGCACTCACCATTCATATGGCTTCCAGCAAAGCTCATATAGCAGGTATATCCCCTAAACATCGTGACTATGCCCATTGGCTTGTAGACTCAGGAGCCAGTGACCATATCACGGGCGATTTTAGCTGCTTATTATCTCCTCGTTCATGCATTCATGAATCTAGGACTGTTAGATTGCCAAACGGCAAACGAATACCTGTCACGCACATTGGAACAGTCATTATCCACAATAGATACTTCTTATATGATGTACTTTTTGCTCCAGCTTTCACTGCCAACTTATTATCTACCACCAAATACACTCAAGATAATAAATGTGCCATTACATTGCTTCCTCAGCTCTGTTTCTTTCAGGACTTACGGACTGGGACAGTAACGGGGATTGGTAAAGTGAAACATGGACTTTACTATTTAGTACCTCATTTGGATGATGCATGTCTTTCAACTTTGAACAATGTTGTGGTAGATTCTTTTGATTCTAAGAAGTTGCAAACTATATGTCAAACTTCTTCTATGTCTACCACTTGTAATATTTTGCATCAACGATTAGGTCATCCATCCTTTAATGCAATGCGTCATGCTTTTGATATATCTACTTCATCAATGAATGACATTAAATCTTGTCCTATTTGTCCATTGGCTAAGCATGCACGTTCTAAGTTTCCTACTCGTACTTCTATTGCACATCATTCATTTGAGCTTATTCATGTAGACATATGGGGACCATACAAGGTCCCTTCCCATTCAGGGGCTCGTTATTGTCTCACAATTGTGGATGATTACACACGGGCCACTTGGACTTATCTTATGCGACATAAGACAGAAACATTTGACCTGATCCAGTCATTCTTCACTATGGTAAATACCCAGTTTGGGACTTCTATCAAGCGCATTCGCACAGACAATGCACAAGATTTCTTTAGCTCTTCATGCACTACCTTCTTTAACTCCCATGGAGTTATACATGAGAGCTCTTGCCCCTATACACCTCAACAAAACGGGGTGGTAGAACGCAAACATCGACATTTGTTCAATGTTGCTAGGGCATTACGTTTTCAATCTCATTGTCCTGTACGTTTTTGGAGTGAGTGTCTTCTCACAGCTACGTACTTAATTAATCGAACCCCTACTAATGTTTTACAAGGTCAAACACCTTATGAGCGCCTTTTGGGGAAGTTACCTTCATTGAAACACCTTCGTGTCTTTGGTTGCCTATGTTATGCAGCAAACTTGACCCAGAAGGACAAGTTTGGACGTAGGTCTATACCATCTATATTCATGGGATATCCCTTTGCTCAAAAGGGGTATCGATTGCTTGACATAGATAGTGGCAAGTTCTTTGTGAGTCGTGAGTCGTGACGTCATCTTCCATGAATCTATGTTTCCTTTTGATCGTTCCCATCTCACATGTCCTGACAATGCCACTACTACTGTGCATTTGCCTACTACTATTACTAAATTACAGGGTCCTGATTCACTCGCCATTGTTCCCTACACTGGACCAACTCCAGAGTCTGTATCCATACCTGCAATTCATGCACCTGATCAGTCAACTCCTCAAAGACGACAATCAGGTAGAATACCAAAACCACCTTCTTGGACACATGACTATATATGCTCCCATTTTGATGCTTCCATTCCTACATCCACTGCACATCCCATTTCACTTGTTGTGTCACACCATAGATTGTCCAATGACCACCAACACTTCATCAACTCCATATCTGCTGACATTGAACCCACTTCATACCATGAGGCAGTCTTAGATCCAAAATGGCGAAATGCCATGACTGAGGAGATTAGGGCACTAGAATCAAACAATACATGGGACTTGGTTTCTTTGCCTGCAGGTCGGAGAGCGATTGGAAACAAGTGGGTGTACAAGATTAAGTACAATGCGGATGGGAGCATTGATCGATATAAGGCCCGCTTAGTTGCAAAGGGGTATAGCCAAAGAGAAGGAGTTGATTATGAGGACACTTTTGCACCAGTTGGAAAATTGGTAACTGTGCGGATTCTTACCGCTTTGGCTGCCATTCATCATTGGGACATGCATCAGATGGACGTCCATAATGCATTCTTACAAGGAGACTTGGATACTGAGATATATATGCGTCTCCCAGAAGGGCTTCGTAGCAAGGGGGGATCTAAGGTATGCAAACTGAAAAAATCATTGTATGGGCTTAAACAAGCATCTAGACAGTGGTACCAAAAGTTCACTTATGCATTGCTCCGAGTTGGTTTTCGTCATTCTCCACATGATTATTCGCTCTTCCTCAAGCAAACAAGTAAGGGCCTTTTAATTGTCTTTCTTTATGTCGATGACATGATAATTACAGGAGGTGATGAGGAGGGGATTAAGTTGTTAAAGGAATATCTTTGTTCACAATTTCGAATGAAAGATCTTGGATTGGTGAAGTACTTCTTGGGAGTTGAGATGGCACGTTCTCCTATTGGAATAGTGATGAACCAACGGAAATATGCCCTTGAATTGATATCTGAGTATGGACTTTCTGGATGCAAGCCAGCGGATAGTCCCATGGAGCAGAATGTCAAATATACTAGCTTAGACTATGATGAGTTCTTAGACAAGGAAGGGGATACCCCTTTAAAGGACATCACGGGTTATCGACGGTTGGTAGGAAGATTAATCTATCTCACGGTAACTCGACCTGATATTTGCTTTGCAGTGCGACTGTTAAGCCAGTTTATGCATGCCCCTAAAGAGTCTCATCGTGAGGCAGCCCTTAGAGTACTTCGTTATGTCAAACGTTCACCAGGACAAGGCCTACTAATGAAATCCAAAAATAGTTTGGAGCTTCGAGCATATTGTGATGCGACTTATGGATCATGCCCTATGGGGCGTCGTTCAACAACTGGTTTTTGTGTCATGCTTGGGGATTCTTTTATCTCATGGAAGAGTAAGAAACAATCCACAGTATCTCGTTCATCCACAGAGTCAGAATATCGAGCCATGGCGTCAACGACATGTGAGATCATTTGGCTTCTTGGGCTCTTCAAGGATTTGCAGGTACCATTGATTAGACCTGTAAACTTATTTTGTGATAATGAATCTGCGATGAAGATTGCTGCTAATCCTGTGCTGCATGAAAAGACCAAGCATATTGAAATTGATCACCATTTCATCCGTGAGAAGATAGCAGCTCGGATCATTCGAACTGCACACATTTCCACCCGAGACCAGCCTGCTGATTTGTTGACCAAGGCGCTGGGAATACAGCAACACCATTTCCTTCTAAGCAAACTGGGTGTCTATGATCTATATCGACCACCAGCTTGAGGGGGGATGTTGGAAATTACAGTGTTGCCCCTCTCTTACTGTCCATAGAATATGTGTATAGGGATATAATTGTAATTTGTTCTATTTGTGATTTTTTAAGAGCCATCGGGTTCTTCTTGTAAAATATAGATCGTGTATGTACAAAACTCTCTCTACTCTATACAAGCTGTTATGATTTTCAGCTCAGTTTTGGGTTCCGATCTATTTAATAAGTACCTTGAAGAAGACGTCTTCAACAAGAGCCCTCGGCTGTTGCTGCTGAACCCAGTTCACAAAAAGGCTCCAGTCCTGGTACATGGCCAGAAAGTGATCGCTGAATCATTCGTTATACTCGAGTACATCGACGAGACGTGGAAACAAAGCCCGTTGCTGCCTCTCGATCCTTATGAGAGAGCCAAAGCACGTTTTTGGGCTAAATTTGCAGAAGAGAAGGTAACTCCCGTTGGATTATCTGCTTCTTTTAGTTAGTTCGTGCTTCTTGTACTTGGATAGAACAAAAAGTGCAGATGGACAAACATGTTCTCCCTTACGATATGTCTTACAATTTTCGCTTCATTTTCGAAAACTGTACATGTTCTTCACCGCTTTTACTGGCGTTCGTCTGCATCATGATTTAAGTATTCACTGTCTCTACCTCCAGGGAGACTTTAAGCGTATTCTTTTATCTGAAAGGACACAAGGACCCAACCCTTGGAATTTTGTTACCCACCTAACCATTCGTGTCCGTCTAGCATCACGGGCTGCGAAACTTGGTACCTTTGTTTTTTTATCGGGGTATTGTTGACTAAGACCTAGGTACTTTTGGTGGTCACTTCACAAACATGAGCTTTGAAGGGAAAGAGACACGACCATAGGGCCCTTCAATGCCTTCTCTGATAATATGGTTCAGATTTTATAATCTTGTTTTTTTCTTCTAAATTTTTCTCTCCACATCCCATATATATATATATTTTCATTTTCTTGGATTATTTCTTTTGATATCATAGTAAAAATTATCCAATCCAAAAATATGTTTATAAAACGACTTATCATCTAAACATATAGACACATAGAGCAAACAATATAAAGCGATCTCCTATCAACCGTGTATTACTAGTCATTTATTTTCTTATTTAAATTCTTTAAGAAAATACATTAGTACTCATAACATGGTTTACATATATTGGTTTTAGTATTCATAACAACATACTTGATTATCTCTTGATCAAAGACTATTATGCAAAGTAGTGCCCTTGGTTACCAGCCTCATGATTTTCTGCTCTTCCTTTTGTCTTTGGCCCTTAAGTTTCTTTTATGGTCTTCCCTTTTTATATTAGTACTAAATGAAGTCCTAATTAGATATTGTTAGAAATCCTAACTAACTATCACTAGGAATACATACTAATAAAGAGGATAATAAATTTTAAAATATTCATATAATATATGTAGAATATATCTAAACCTACTAATTTTCACTCTAATCCTAGCACAAGTATAATGCATAGAAACAGCAAAACGTTACCGATCGCAGAATAACTCACCGAAACAGTCACCATATCAACTACAAAATCTTTCTCTTTTTCTGATGCTTGGAACAGCTTTTTGAAGGTGCATTCACTGCTTTCTGCTCCTTGGGAGAGGAAAAAGAAAAAACACTAAAAGCAACCATAGAGGCCATGGAAAAGTTAGAGGAAGAGATCAAAAGAAGTTTTTCGAAGGGGAGAGCATTGGGTATTTGGACATTGCATTGGGGTGGATCGCTTACTGGCTGCCTGTCTTTGAGGAGGTTGGTTCCATGAAGATTTTGGACCCAGCAAAATTTCCTGCCACAACTTCATGGACGAAGAAGTTTCTGAATCACCCAGCGATCAAGGACAAGTTACCACCTAGGGACAAGATGCTTCCTTATTTTGATGAGCGCAGAAAAGTATTGTCCTCTCTCCGTATTGGGCATGGCAAGTCTTAGTTCTATGTATGTGCTGGCTAGGTCCTGTGTTGCCTTTGTGCCAAAGACCCTATGAACAATGTTTCGAGAAATAATATTACTGGATTCCTATGCCATAATAAATAAACTTGAGAGTTGCTTTTGGAATCTAGTGTCTTAACGAACGAATCTAATTAAGTTGCGCCTAAATAAAAGTAAATTATCCTTGACCAAAGGTTGATCTAAATAATCTTTAATCTATAACCTACGAATATATATGCACATCCCAATGTATATGTGTGTGATATATATATATAAGTATATATCCAAACTCATATATTCGAATGTCAAATTTAGACCAAGAGATTTTAAACAATATTTATTTCTATTAAACTAAATATTTATTAACAATATCTACTTTTAATTCCTTCCTTTTAACAAGCTAGGTACTTGTTAACTTTGAATATATAAGTATTATCTTGAATTAGAACCTATGAATAAAACTATGTGGTGAGTTTTACAGGATGCAACGTTAGCTCAACGTCATGTAGCGCTTATGTTTTGATAAGCTTATACATGATAGGTAGAGCACTTTGGCAGAGACTTGGAAGTGGGAAACGAGAATGGTAATTAACTCATAGATATTAAAGTTCCATTTTCCCGCAGTTACTTCCATACAAGTGCAACAGAGAAGGCACCAAACGAGTTACCCTCCACGCCTTGCGAGGGTCTTATTTCGTACTACATTTTCTACTACTATTTTGATGGAAGTGCTCCCATGTTGCAAACAAGGCTAGCCCCTTCCGCGTTGCAGAGACTCTGAGCTCAACAGAGTCGACTCCCGCCTATTAAACTTCAACCTTCTAACTTCCTCCCTTTCCATGCGGTATGCGTTTATTAACACATCCTCCGGAATTGCCCGGATGGCCGAGAGCCTTCCGGCGAGTGGGTTGATTTTGGCGTTGTCGTTGGTCTTGAAGGACACCCACTCGAATCCCTCTCTTCCCGCCTTCTTAATGATAGCAAAGTTCTGTGGCACCGTCAGAACCTGACCCTGTTGAAGCTGCCCGTCAAATACGTTGTCACCGTTGTCTCCGACGACCTGAACCCTGGCGTTGCCTTTTATCACATAAATAACACTGTGGCTGTTGAGGTTGTAGTGTGGTGTCATCATTGCTTCCTGCACATTTTCAAGAAATCGAACGATTCTGTTACGGAGCTGCTTTTTAGAGTGGTAATGCTAAGAACGTCCCACAGGCATTCGTATAATATGTTTCTTATATCAAATTTGCATGATAAGTCAACATTTAATCTAGAAAAAAAAATTCCTTGGGAATTATAGCAATTTTTATTTGAAAAAGAAAAAGCGCATGGCAATGAAAGGGAGGTTCTCTTACCCTGTAGAGGACACCTCTCTCAGCGCTGAGTTGGAGGTACCGAAGGATGGGAAGGTTCAAGCTATTGAGGCTGCTGATGCGACCGCCGTGTGGGTTGAAAACATCTGCGCGTCGTGGGTCTCCGATGTTGTGTTTGAGCCTCAGTGTGCAGAAGGTTTCCTCGATGCCATTCAAGCTCTCCCCTCTCCCCCATTTTTTCTCCCATGATCTTTTTTCACTTTCGCGTTCGCGTTCGCGTTCACGTTCATCTTCTTCCCACTGAGGGCCCAGCACCTGAAGGTCCTCCTTAGCCCGCACAATTTTTCCCCTCTGATCGTCTCTGCACTGTAGCTTCCTCGCCAGATCGTTGTCAACGTTGAGAGAGTCCGCCAGAAACTCCTCGTCGAAGCCATTGAAGAGGTTGTTGGAATTCTGCTGGCTGCCTCCTCGGGGTGAGCTCGGGCCCCGTCTCTGGCTGCCGCCTTGTTGTTGTGGGTTCCCAGCCAGGAAGAATTTCTGATAATATCGCAGTGATTAAAAGCCTCAAAGAATAACAATGCATGTTAAATCAGTTTTCGTTGTTTTCACTTACCCTTGCAGTCTCGTCGAGCTGGTTGGCCGGATTGGAGGTGTCGAAGAAATTGACCAAAACAAGTTGGGCATCACCATCATTGTAGATCCAATGTGCCACTCCGGCCGGCAAAGCAATGACGTCGCCCTGTCGGATTCGTCGAACCTTCTGGTGCTGGTCTCTGCTCCTCGGTTGTGGTCTCTCACCTCTACTGCTCGTCTGTTGCCTTGAAGAATCTGATTGGAATGTCTCCGGGCAACCTGGGATGACAGCTCCGTGAAGACCTCTACCTGCAGTCATTAAAGATAACAAAGATGAACCCCCATTAACTTAATGATTACAATACCAAGTAACTAATATCAATTGCAGGAATAAATGCGTGCCTTGGACAACATAGATGAGCTCAGGTGCATTGGAGAATGAAGGCAACAATAGGCCTCTACGTTGGATTTGGTGGCGGACCAGAGCCACCCCAGCACACTGGAACTGTGGATCATTCTGGTCCCAGTACTCGCTGACACCGGCCTCAGACTCGATCCTCTGGTATGGTTCTTTAACGTTTAAGTTGTCGAGGCGGCACTCGCTCTGGAACCGTTGCTGCTGCTCCTGCCTTCCGGTCCCAAACGGAACTTGCTCTATCTGAGCAGAGCAGCCATGGAATAGCACCAGAAAGCAAAGACTCAGAGAGAGCAAAGAAGCGGAAGCCATCGTCGAACTCCTTTACTGATCAGCTACACTATGGTGAAGTTGAGAGGCTAGGGTGGGGTGATATTTATAACGTGGATTGGACTTTTGACACGCAGCGAATCGTTGGTGACGTTTTTTGATTGTTTGTCGTGCAGGTCTTTAATTACTCGTTGCATGACTGTACAACCCTCTTTAGCTAACACATAATCCTTCAGTCAGCTGATGTGGCGGCCATTATCTGAGAGGAATGCATGCCTTTTACCGTCTGTACATGCAAAAGATTGCTTCGATGTATTCGAGGGTGCATCATCACTATATCAGATGGCTCCGGACGCGTATATGTCCGAGACTTGTTTGGTCTTTGGTTGCATGGCTGACAGACCTTATACCATTGACACCTACATATGGTAGATGCTCCGAGTATGGTGGGTGGCGGAAGATGCCTGAAAACACTTCAGTTCTTGCTTTTTGTACTAGTTTTTTTTTTTTTTGGAGTATTCTGTATTGCGAAGAGCAAAGACGTTTATTTATTCTTCAAGGAAAACAATTCAACCAATGTATCTATTGAAGATCCCTCGCTCGCAATCATCGGTAGAGAAATTCATAACTGAGATATATATGAATTCATCCACTAGAACGAAAATGGAGTGTGTAGGAGAGAAGAAAGTATACGTAGTCATTGTTTGTTGGGAAGAAAAGAAAATTTTCATCAACAATAAGCAAGTATTGTTGTAATATATTTTTTTTCTTTTTCTTAATTAGATTTGAAAAATAAATTATTATGAGTCTTATAGGAAGATTGAGTTATTCTACAATCAAAATCCAAGATACACAAAACATTCTTATTTACTAAACATTTAAATTCTCGTTTCTCTCTCTTATTTTTGTGTTTACTCATTTTAAATATTGAATATCAATAAAGATAGTTTCTTCAATGAAAACTAAACTCCAAATGGTTTCTTTTTTTTTTTTAAATAAAAAATAAATTCCAAATGCTTAAATAGTCAACATGTTTTGCCCTGAATTCTCTTTTTACATCACTTTCTTTTACTTATTGCCTAAATCTTGCTAACAAATTCCTAAAGACTAGCTCTTGTTAACAGGCTTCTAGGGACTTAGTCTTGCCAACTAATGCATGAAGTACATACTCATATCCCCTATCTTCAATCTTTGGAGATAATTGAAATTGGAAAGTCTCTATTTGAATTCAGTTGAAAAGTAGTTGGATTCTTGATGATTCAACTACAATTTCACATCCATATTCCGTCAAGACTACTTTCCAATTAAATTCAAATTTGAGATATTTCAATTTTAATTATCTCCGGAGATTGAAGGTGGGGGTTGTGAGTCTTCAGAAATTTAATATTTTTAATATAAGGATTTCACATAATTTAGGAGTGTCATCAAATTAAGTCTTCGTAAACGTGACAAACTGATTCCCAATGGTTTGAGTCTTATGAGATGATTATGGGAGACACTAGAGAATAAAAGCAAATTGAGCTGCATGAATTGGTAAGGGGTTCTACTAGACAACTTATTTTCAGAAATATTCCGTGATTTTAGCTCTATCAAGTTTTCCGCCGAAGATATATGACATGTTAGAAAGTTGTTCAAAAGGTTGAGTAATTTAAAGCCTTTTTTAATGTCCTATCACTTCGAAAATTTCTCTTTCAAATTCGTCTTTTTTGAGAGATCAATAACCATAAAAGAATTGAGGATTTTTTCATATACTCTTTACTTACCCTTGTTGATGAATGTCATGAAGTAGTTGTCGTAACCAGAAGGGTTATGTTCTTGCATGTACATTAAGCTATTTTCATGCAGGATTGAAAGGGCAACTTGCTTTTAATGTCTTTATTAGAGAGGTCAATAACGCATAAATTTGGAAAACCAAACCGATCTTAAGACATCCTGTTGGATCGTGTAATCCATTAGGATCGGAAAATGAGAATCCCAACTTTGAAAGACTACCAACCCAAAAGGAAATGCTCTATAAGGCATGTAACCCATCCACATTCTTCCAGCTTTTATGACACGTTTGTGGTGGACCCCATCCATCATTCGAATAAAATCTCATTCGAATAAAACATGCAGCCTTGCCGGCCAAGGAAAAGAGACCTTGCTGCGTACACATTAACCCCAAGAGAGAACAACGCTTTACTACGCCCGGTCGCCACGTATCACTTAAGAGAAAGAAACTAGCAGTCCGAGAAGCTAGTTGGACGAACGAGGGACTGCCTACAGGTATGACCGTATGGAATTAAAACTCCCCTCAACGAGTCAGATGGAACCTCGGCTTTATATGAACGCCAACGTCGAACCCTACCGCTAAAAAATACAAATGGCTTCTTCTGGACGCCTCTTAGGCCCACCCGACGCCCGAAACGCTGCCGGACGTGCCACCCTCGACGCCCCGGTAGCCTCCAAGATCATTGCCCTCGACGTTGCCCCCCAAACGCACGAGGGAGGGCCGCCGATGGGTCTGACGGAAAACCTCTCCCCGACGTTTCTGTCGACCGGTAATCCCTGCCTCGATTTCTTCTTCCACGTGGTGCCCCATACCCCTCCGGAGGTTCTGATCCAACGGCTCTCCCAGGCCTGGGCCCATGACGCCCCGACCACCCTGAAGTTGATCTTCAATCTGAGGGGAGTGAGAGGCACTGGGAAGTCTGATAAAGAAGGGTTCTACACCTCCGCTCTTTGGCTGCACAAAACTCATCCTAAAACCCTGGCTCTCAATATCAAGGCCCTCGCTGATTTCGGCTACCTCAAGGACTTGCCCGAAATCCTCTATCGGCTCCTTGAAGGACCTGATGTCCGCAAACTCGCAAAGCAAGCCCGAGGGGAAAGAAGTAGAGCGAAAAGAGTTTCCCGGATGAGGAAGTTGATTTCTGAGGAAACGAATTCCGAGAGATCTGAGAGCAGAAGTCAGGAAGACATGGAGGTTGTCTCCGAGCCAGAGCCGAAGGAGACGAGTGGGGCCGGTGATAAGGAGAATATCAGGGCTTTGAGGAAAGAGAGGGAAATTTCGAAGGCTATAAAGGCTTTGAATAGGTATGACAATGACTCGGAGTATCGTTTTCTTTTCGATTGCGTTTGCGATGTGTTTGCGGAGCTTCTGAAGTCGGACTTGGCATATTTGAGTCGTGGGGAGGTTCGCGAGATTAGTCTTGCGGGGAAATGGTGTCCGACGATTGATTCCTCCTACGATAAGTCGTTGTTGATCTGCGAAGGGATTGCGAGGCGGGTTTTCCCGAGAGAGTGTGAGAAAGAGTACGAGGGGATTGAGGAGGCGAATTACGTGTATAGGGTCAGAGATAGATTGAGGAAACAAGTCCTTGTCCCCTTGCATGAGGCATTGCAGTTGCCCGAGGTGTATATGAGCGCCAACGAGTGGAACTCGTTGCCATACAACAGGGTTGCTTCTGTGGCCATGAAGACTTACAAGAAGCTGTTCGCCAAGCATGATAAGGAGAGGTTTGAGGAATATCTTGAGAAGGTGAGGAGTGGGAAGGCAAAAATTGCCGCTGGGGCATTGCTTCCTCACGAGATTATCCAGTCGCTGAACGATGAGGATGGTGGTAAGGTGGCAGAGCTTCAGTGGGAAAGAATGGTTAGCGACATTGCCAAGAAAGGCAAGCTCAAGAATTGCATTGCGGTTTGTGATGTTTCGGGGAGTATGTCTGGGACTCCGATGGAGGTGTGCGTGGCGCTGGGGCTTTTAGTTTCGGAGCTCAGTGAAGAGCCTTGGAAGGGGAAAGTGATTACGTTTAGTGCGAATCCTGAGCTTCATTTGATTGAGGGGGACACTCTTCTGGCTAAAACTGAATTCATAAGGAGGATGGAGTGGGGTTCTAATACAAACTTTCAGAAAGTTTTTGACCAAATCTTGCGAGTAGCGGTTGAGGGCAATCTGACAGAAGACCAACTGGTCAAGAGAGTGTTTGTTTTCAGTGATATGGAATTTGATCGCGCATCTCGTGGGCATCCATGGGAGACAGATTATGAAGTCATACAGAGGAAGTTCAGGGAAAGCGGATACAACAGGGTACCAGAGATTGTCTTTTGGAATCTTAGGGATTCCTCTTCAACTCCAGTGGTCGCGAAGCAGAGTGGGGTGGCGCTTGTAAGTGGGTTTTCGAAGAATATATTGACTGTTTTTCTGGAGGAAGGTGGGATTGTAAGTCCTGAAGTAGTGATGGATTTGACCATCTCAGGTGAAGAGTATAAGAAACTTGCTGTATGTGATTGATATATTAATATCAGGAATCTTATGAATTTGAAAGGTTTCTTGTTGGCTCTTTACTCCTTTTGAATTGATTCGAAGAGTCTTCGTTAAGGAAGAACCAAATATAATTCTTAAATAATATTTATCTGTGCTCTCCTAGAGATCCTCCCTTATGAATAGGTAAGTAATATGATATTAATAAGTAGAACATTAGCGTTAAAGGATAAACTTAACAGCAATGCGTCAGTATAATTTTTCCACACAGGACGCCCCACGCGTACCACGTCAGCCCCTACAGGCATCGCACACCTTTGCTACCACAAGCTCTCCTCCTTCTCGAGCCAAATACGGAAATGCGATTTCTGCATTCAATCCGAACATTAATAGCGAATCTCCCTCAATGAGTAGCATCATCTCATCACGTGATCTTCGGCTTGAAAGAAATCTCCTAACGATAGAGGAGCAATTGCTACAACTAAATGTCCACGAAGAGACTTAAAAGAAAATACCAAACGGAAGATGCTAAATGACACGTTAGAAAGTTGTTTCAAAAGTTGTTTCAACAGGGCCCTCAAGCATGATATCGTCGGAAGGAAGATAGGAATCAAACGGAAATGCTTGACCGGAAAAACAAAGTTAAAACAAGACATGACAAAAAGCGGTGTCCTCTCTACCATAGCCCTAAAACAGACTGAACGAAGGGACCCTCCCTCCCTTCCGGACTAGGTCGGGTTGGGTTACCTTTACTACATGGGCAGAGCCGAGGCCCAAACATCAAATAATACCAAACATTAATGAATAAAGGAAGGAAAAGCCCGCTGCGCTAAACCCGTAACATACCTCTTCCTTAAAGTAGCCTTGTCCTCAAGGTTGTAAGCCACTAGCAATAAGCAGGAAATTCAGATACCGCGCCTTGAAATTGTCCTCGACCTCCCAAGTTGCTTTAGACAGTAATTTTCCCTTCCAGTGGATCAAGAGCTCCTTTTGTCCTCGGCGGATGCACTCCTCTAACACCGCCTGAGGGACATCCTTATCCTCTAATTCCTCCTCAACATCATGTTCTAGATCTTGCTCCGCAACTCCAACATACTTCTTTAACTTATAGACATGAAAAATGGGATGTACCTTTGCACCTAAGGGAAATACATGCTTGTAAGTTACCACTCTAATCTTCTAAATTACTCGATAAGGTCCATAATAGCAGTTGGTGAGCTTACTAGTAGATCAACTAGAAAGTGAAATCTGATGTTATGGAAGAAGCTTTACATACACATAATTTGAACTTCCCTTCTCTTTTTATTGTATACCTTTTTCATATGCTCCTATGTAGATTGTAAGTTACCTTTGAGCTTGCATAGCATTTGATCACGGTCCACCAAAACCTATTCCACCTTTGCTACTCATGCCATGCCTCACATAAGATAGTAATGTAGGAGAACTGCATTCATACACCACCTTATATGAAATGTGCATTATTGGCCCACGCCAACTCGTATAGCTCTTTGGATTGTCTTTCATAAAGTAGCAAAAATATATCTCCAAAGTATGATTAAGAACCTTCGTTTGCCCATTTGATTATGGGTAGTAGGCTAATGTGAACTTGAAGCTAGTGCCTTATAAGTAAAACTACTTCTTCCAAAACTTACTAGTGAATAGAAAATCCTTGGCATAAACAATTAGTTGTGACATCCTATACAACTTAGGGCTATATAGGGATGAGACCACAGAATGAAGTGTCCAAACTTTAATAACTGGTTTGTAAAGTCCTTATGTAACCTAAGAAAGAAGATGAATTAAGTTTTCTCTAATTGTAAATTAAGATAAACCTTTTGTGGATTCAATTTAGTGTAAGTATTACTTCCAATAATAAGCAGATGATGCAAACACACATAGCATACACTAGTTAAGCAATATCTAGAGTTGTTCAACACACAATAAATAACTCTAGACAAATTTTAGTAGCAATAATTGACTTGGTGCTACCAATTTATAATTAGACAATTCATAGGTATCAACTCAATTTAACTCAGTAAAGAAATCACAATTGATTTAAACATGTAGTAATCAACTTAAACAAATAAAGCAATGTAATGAATCAAGACGACCATTTCCTTTGACATAACGATGCAGTAATCAGCTTAAACAAACATGAAAATTTTATAAGTGATTAAACCAAAGGTCTAACCCACTTCCTTTGACACACCATTAAAGGGTCTCTTTTACTTGACAAAAATTACAGTATGTAATTTCTAATGGATACAAAGTTTTTGTAAAGATTTTTGCAAGCTTCTCATAATAAAATACAAGTTTAACATGTAGAGATAGCTCATAACTAAAACCCTTGAATAATCACAAATTTTATATCTAGGGATTTGTAAATCATATCTTTCACATATAAAATTAGAGTGATCAATCAAGCAATCTCAGCTCAAATCAACATAAAAATATTGAAAGCATATCCAATGAGTGAGGTAAGCACAAGTTCAAAGTGATCATAGCAAAAAATCAAATTTTCTAAGAGATTTCAAATATCAGGCTTTTCTCTTAGCTTTTTCTTAGATATTTGACATAGGAAAAACCAGTTGAAGCATAAGATAATTGAGTATTAAAGGATTATCAGTAGCCATAACTTACCTTTATAGATCGACAACAATGTAAAAAGGAGGATAGAACAACAATTTTTAGAGTGAGGGAGAAAAAGTAGGAACCAAGTGTGCTCTTTTTGTTTCTTAAGAAAGATAAATCGTGCATGCCTTTTGATTTTGAAACATTCCTCACGATGATGCCATTTAAGTAAATAAGGCCCTCTTTTCTTTTCCTCTAATTCCTCCTCAACATAATGTTCTAGATCTTGCTCCGCAACTTCAACATACTTCTTTAACTTATAGACATGAAAAATAGGATGTACCTTTGCACCTTAGGGAAATACATACTTGTAAGTTACCACTCCAATCTTCTGAATTACTCAATAAGGTCCATAATAACAGCTGGTGAGCTTACTAGTAGATCAACTAGAAAGTGAAATTTGACGTTATGGAAGAAGCTTCACATACACATAATTTGAACTTCCCTTCTCTTTTTATTGTTTATCTTTTTCATATACTCCTATGTAGATTGTAAGTTACCTTTGAGCTTGTATAGCATTTGATCACATTCCACCAAAACCTAGTCAACCTTTGCTACTCATGCCATGCCTTAAACATAAGATAATAGTGTAGGAGGACTACATCCATACACCACCTTATATGAAGTGTGCATTATTGGCCCATGCCAACTTGTATTGTAACAAAATTGTGCCCAAGTTCACTGTTTCAACTAGCTCTTTGGATTGTCTTTCATAAAGTAGCAAAAATATATCTCCAAAGTATAATTAAGAACCTTTGTTTGCCCATCTAATTATAGGCAGTAGGCTAATGTGAACTTGAAGCTAGTGCCTTATAAGCAAAACTACTTCTTCCAAAGCTTACTAGTGAATAGAAAAGCCCTAGCATAAACAATTAGTTGTGACATCCTATACAACTTAGGGCTATATAGGGATGAGACCACAGAATGAAGTGTCCAAACTTTGATAACTGGTCTATAAAGTCCCTATGTAACCTAAGAAGGAAGATGAATTAAGTTTCCTCTAATTGTAAATTAAGATAAACCTTTTGTGGATTCAATTTAGTGTAAGTATTATTTCCAATAATAAGCAGATGATGCAAACACACATAGCATACACCAATTAAGCAATATCAAGAGTTGTTCAACACACAATAAATAACTCTAGACAAATTTTAGTAGCAATAATTGACTTGGTGCTACCAATTTATAATTAGATAATTCATAGGTATCAACTTGATTTAACTCAGCAAAGAAATCACAATTGATTTAAACATGTAGTAATCAACTTAAACAAATAAAGCAATGTAATAAATCAAGACGACCATTTCCTTTGACATAACCATGCAGTAATCAACTTAAACAAACATGAAAATTTTTTAAGTGATTAAACTAAAGGTTTAACCCACTTCCTTTGACACATCATTAAAGGGTCTCTTTTACTTGACAAAAATTACAGTATGTAATTTCTAATGGATACAAAGTTTTTGTAAATATTTTTGCAAGCTTCTCCTAACAAAATACAAGTTTAACATGTAGAGATAGCCCATAACTAAAACCCTTGAATAATCACAAATTTTATATCTAGGGATTTGTAAATCATATCTTTCAAATATAAAATTAAAGTGATCAATCAAGCAATCTCAACTTAAATAAACATAAAAATATTGAAAGCATATTCAATGAGTGAGGTAAGCACAAGTTCAAAGTGATCATAGCAAAAAATCAAATTTTCTAAGAGATTTCAAATAGCGGGCTTTTCTCTTAGCTTTTTCTTATATATTTGACAAAGGAAAGACTAGTTAAAGCATAAGATAATCGAGTATTAAAGGATTATTAGTAGCGACAACTTACCTTTATAGATCGACAACAATGTAAAGAGGAAGATAGAACAACAATTTCTAGAGTGAGAGAGAAAAAGTAGGAACCAAGTGTGCTCTTTTTGTTTCTTAAGAAAGATAAATTGTGCATGCCTTTTGATTTTGAAACATTCCTTATGATGACGCCATTTAAGTAAATAAGGCACTTTTCATTTCTTTTCCTTTTGGTAACCTGTCAAAGCTCTTTTCTTTTCTTAATTAAGTTCTTTCCCCTATCTTCATGATGGATGTGCAAAAGCTTTAAGGCCTTTTTGAATTGCTTAGACCTTTGGTAGCCACGTTCCCCTATCTCCTTTTTGACACCTCTTCTTTCTCTTGCCTTTAGCATAGCATATGGGAGTGGGAGTTTTCTTTAATAAGCTTTCTCACTTTTCCAATTTTCAAGTTAACTCTCTAATCATTTGGGCTTAGGCTTCCTTTCTTTTAAGGGGCTGGATCACATGGGCTTGTCTTCTTAGCACGGTCTAGCTCATTCATTATGCCCTTTGTTAAATCTAAACAAACAAAAGAGATTTTCTTAAAGCACTTTGTCCAATAAAAATGTGCACAAAGGCCATTATTTCCACAATTATTTTCATAAGACCATATAATGCAATATTTTTCCAAATATAATCTAATATAGCCACAAGCAATATTTACTTTAATAAACAATAAATGGTCATGAAAATGATATTCTCCTTAATACACATATTATCATGCTAAAAGTAACATGTGACGCATGAGCTTTAAGCTTTGCTAATCTATCTTGATAATAAATTGGCGACCTAACAAGTAATGCATCCATTTTTGTATAACCATGACTATCGCAAGCATTTTATTTTCATAAGTTGACAAATTCAAATAGTTTCCATATAATACCTTACTGAAATAAGCTATAAGGTTCTTTCCCTGGAAGAGTACCGCTTGCACTCCCTTGCTTGAAGCATGAGACTCTAAAATATAAGGCATAGTAAAGTAAGTGACTGCTAATATTAGAGGAGAAACCAAGGCTTCTTTAATTCATGCTACTGTTCATACCCTTCCAAACAAAACATAAATATAACATCATGTGGTGTTTTCTCCGTGCCTTCGTACCTATTGTTATAGACTTCTTGGACTATTTGAGGGATCAAGGTAAATCCTAAGGGCAAGTATAGTTAGCCATTGAACAAAATGACTCCTTCTTTGTACTCCCATGGTCCAACTACTTCCCTTTGTTCAATCTTTCTTAATATGTCCCTAGTCTATATATTATTACTAATCTTCTCTTTAATGGTGTCAAGCCATAGAGGTACTTGTGTGAAAATCGTCTTAAATTTGCCACTCTCCTTTTCCACTCTAACTCCCTCCATATCCCAATTCCTTTTGGAGAGCCTATCTACTACCACATTATATCTTCACACTTTATATTCCAACACGAAGTCATACCCCATTAGTTCGGACAACCACTTTTGTTGGGCGTGTTACAAATTTCTTATCTTGAATGAGCTTTAAACTTTGTTAATCTATCTTAATCTTAAATTGGCAACCTAACAAGTAATGCATTCACTTCTGTATAACGATGACTATTGCAAACATTTTATTTTCATAAGTTGACAAATTCATATAGTTTCCATGTAACACCTTACTAAAATAAGCTATGAGGTTCTTTCCTAGGAAAAGTATTGCTCCCACTCCCTTGCTTGAAGCATCATAATCAAACATCAAAGGCATAGTAAAGTTAGTAAGTGTCAACATTAGAGGAGAGACTAAAGCCTCATTCAACCTCTAGAAAGTAGCTTAAGCATCTCCAGACCAAACAAAAGCATCATTTTTAATAAATTTGTGAGTAGTTTAACTATTTTCCATAACCCTAGATAAACCTTCTAGAACACCTCGTTATGCCAAGGGCTCAAACTATTTATGAAGCTAGTCATTGCAAAATTGCCTCTACCTTGTCAAGATCCACTGTAACACCTTAAAAACTCACCACATGGCTTAAGAATTTAAGCTTCATACAACCAAACCCACATTTTAACATTTTAACATAAAGCTAATTTTGTCTGAATACCTTGAGTACTTATTACACATGTTATAAATGGTCTTCCTAACTTTTATTGTACACCATAATGTTGTCAAAGAAGACTAAGACTATCTTATTCATGTACTTTTGGAAAACCACGTTTATTAGCAACTAGCAAGTAGGAGTATTTGTTAATTTGAATGGCATGACTAAGAAATGTTAATGCCTATGATGCATACGAAATACGATCTTTTTAATGTTTTCTTATCATATCCCAACCTGGTAAGACTTCCACTAAAAGTCCAATTTAGAAAACTAGTTTGCTTAATATAATTCATCTAAAAACTCATCAATGGTAGGGATAGGAAAATTGTCTTTACCGTACTTTTATTGCGTTCCTTGTAATCTGCACATAGCCTTTAGGACCCATATGATTTTTTTACCAACATCATAGGCAAAGAAAATGGATTGATGCTTGGTTGAATGATCCCATCCTTTAATACACCCTTAACAATTTTATCTATTTCCTTTTTTTAAGGATAAAGGTAACAGTAAGGTCAAACAAAGATCGGTTGACCTTCTCCCTTAAGTATGATTCAATGGCCCTGGCTCCTATGTTGCATTAATCCCTTAGGTTCTTGAAAAACATTTTCAAACCCTATAAAAAGTTTAGCCATTGTTGGCACCATATTTCCTTGATGTCTTTAAGGATTCTTACCATTAATTTATATTGCTATAAGATAACCTTACTAGTTCTTTAGAGAACTTAGGACCCAAAATAATCTAAGCAATGTTAGGCTACTTGCCTTCAATTTCAAACTCCATTCGCATCTCTATGAAGTTCCACACAATGTCTCTAAGGATCTCTAGCCATTTGATTCTCAACACAATATCAACTACCACCAGAGGTAACACCTATAGTTCTAAAGTCATAACAACCCCTTGCTTCTTTATTTCAATCCCCACACACTTCCCATTGCCAGAAACTCCATTGTTGTTAGCTACCACTACCTTAAATGCAATTCCTTCATCAACCTTCAATCTCAACTTCTCAATTAGTTGATGATGAATAAAGTCATCTGTACTACTAATATCAATAAAGAATGTGACACATCTCCTACACTCAATTAGACTGCCTTCCACTTTCATGGTGTGGGGCTTAGTAGATTTAATACCATAAAAGGTCATACTAGAAATTTGCAATTATGGTTCAAAATAGGTTCATTATCACATTCTTTATGCTCTACCAATTGCACACCTAGTGATCATCTCATTCATCTAGCCAAATTGCTTCTTATACTAATGCCTCATCGTATATTGGTCATTATAATGAAAACACAATTCCTTCCTATTCCACTCCTCAATCTCTCAGTAGGCAAATTATTCTTCTCTAGAGTTGGATTAGCTTCCCCCTAAAGTAAAATCCATCTTAGTAGTTCTTCCTAATTCTTCTTTATAAGCCTCAAATTTTTCTTTTTCCAATCTATAATACTACTTTCATAAGTTGCAACTAATTTCATAGCCTTATTCATTGTGTGAGGGTATTTAGCTTTACATATACTCGAACCTCCAATTTCAATTCAATTACAAACCCATTTATAGCTTGTTTGGTAGTTCATGGCCTAATATTCATCAACAAGGTCATATAATCCTCATAATATTTCTCTAAAGTACATGTTTGTGTGATTTTAGTCAATTATGTATATGAACTATAGGAGTGGTGAGGTCCTTACCTTTTCAATAACCTATATTACAAACTACTCTAGGAAAGACATTCTCCAACTTGTTTAAGCTCCTACTTATAAGCCTATAATCATTTAACAACTATGCCCTTTAAATTCTAAGATACAATTTTCATTTTTTCCACATTAATTAACCCATGAAACTTATTAAATAACAAGAAGGCTTGCCACGTCACCTCCTCATTAAAAGACGTGGCAAGCCACGTGGGTCATAAGGGAGGCAACTAATTGCCTCCCGCATTCTTTTCTTTCTCCCTGACCAAGTCGATCGGTGCTACATTAGACACATGAACCTAGTCAAAAATTCGATTAGGTCACCTCTAAAAGCAAACAAAGAAAGAATTCACTTGGCAATGTCAACCATTTTTGCAAGGATTTCAAAACCTTCTTCAAATACCAAAATCACTTCCAAAGATTAATGTTGACACAATTAATTTATGATTCATTGTAAATTTTGTATAAATTCTTAAGGGTTTCTTTCTCCCTTTCAATGTAGTATCAAACGCCTCTAAAAGATGAAAGAAATGTACAACCGAATTAAACAAGTGAAGCCATTTTGATTTTTCCCAAAAGTTAAGGTTCTTGAATAATTCATTTTTTATCTTGGTATCACACTACGTCTGACTTAAAAAGGGTACTCTTACCATGCATACATTAACTCACAATCATACTTATGCCTTGACCACTTTGACTTACCCTTACAAGGAACCTACATGTTTTATTGAGGCTTTCTTCCAATCTCACGAGAGGGATGCTATGGCAAAAGAATACATTGTCTTACTAAAAAACCAAACATTGGAGTTTATTCCTCCCTTTCCTAATGTTGTACCCATTAGTTGTAAATGAGTTTACAAAGTTAAGCTTCACTCTAACAGATCTCTTAAGCAATATAAGGCCCATCTTGTTGCCAAAGGCTTCCATCAAAGGCTAGACCTTGAATATAATGAAACATTCAGTGATGTTGCAAAACATGTTTCTATTAGGACATTATTATCTCTTGCATACTCCAATGGTTGGCTTATCAAACAGCTCGACATTAAAAATACATTTCTTCATGGTCATTTAGATGAAAAGGTTTATATGCAACAACCACAAGGCTTCATTGATCCCCAAAAACCTCATTTTGTTTGTCGTCTTCGCTGCTCTCTTTACAAGTTAAAACAAACCCTCTATGCTTGGAATCAATAACTTAGCCAATTTCTTACCAAGCTTGGGTTTACTATCTCAATGACTGACTTTTCTCTCTTCATCCTTCATACTGCTCATTATAGTGTCTTTCTTTTAGTATATGTGGATGACATTATTTTAATTAGAAGTCCAAATGCGCCATTTTCTCACATCTTTACACAACTTTAACATGAGTTTGATATTAAAGATCTTGGTTGTCTCCATTATTTCCTTGGCATTGAAGCCATGACTAGGATTTTTCTCCATTAAGCCAAGTTTGCTCTTGATATTATCCATTAGGCCAAAATGGGTGTTGTTTGAGGTGTTACTACACCTTGTGCCAGGGGATACCCTCCATCAATCATAGATGGTAAACCTTTTTTTGACCCTACTCACTATAGGAGTATTGTTTATGCTCTCTAATATCTTACCCTTACAAGGCTTGATATTACTTATGTGGTCAATATTGTATGTCAATACATGTATGCTCCAACCACCACACACTAGACTTTTGTCAAATGTATTCTTTGCTTTCTTGTAGATACTCCTTGATTTGGCATCCAACTCACTAAAATAAGATCTTCTAATCTTCGAGCATTTTCTTATGCTTGTTAGGTTAGTGATTGAGATGATAGATGCTCTACTGGTGGTTTTTGCATTTATCTTAGGTCTAATCTCATCTCATGGTGCTCTCGCAAACAAAAGACAATTGCCCAACTCATTTGGATTGAAGCTTTCCTTCAAGATCTACATCATCCTTTACAACATCCTCCAACATTGTGGTCTGACAATCTATCCACATTGTATTTATCAACCAACCCAGTGTTTCATGCCCGCACCAAACATGTGGAGATTGATTTTCACTTCATTAGGGAATGCATCAAGAACAAACAACTTTATGTCACTTCATCTTATTTGTAGATTAGACGTCAAACATTTTCACTAAGGGTCTTTCCTATTCCAGATTCAAACTTCTTTAAGACAAGCTTACGATTTGTTCCAATCCTTTAACTTGCAGGGGTATATTAAATGACAAAAAGCTCTGCCACATCACCTCGTCATTAAAAGACATGGCAAGCCAGTCACAAGGGAGGCAACCCTAATTACCTCCCGCATTCTTTTCTCTCTCCCCAAACAAGTCGGTCAACATCACGCCAGTTGCACAAACCTCGTCGAAAATCTGACTAGGTTACCTCTTTCCTTAAGGGAAAATCTAACAACAAACAAAGAAAGAATCTATTTTGCAACATCAACAATTTTGCAAGGATTTCAAAACCTTCTTCAAATACCAAAATCACTTCCTTTTAATATAGCATTAAATACCTATAAAAGGTTAAAGAAATGTATAGCCAAAATTAAGCAATTGAAGCCATTTTGATTTTTCCCAAAAGTTAAGGTTCTTGAATAACTAATTTTTTTTTATCTAAACTTAAAGAATTCATTGGCTTTAAAGCTCAAAGAAGCCAAAACCTCTTCACTATTAAAATGATGAAAGTCAAACCTAGCAATATGTCTTAAATTTCCATTGTCACTACCAAAGAAAGAGTTGTAATGATTTTCATTGGGGTGCCCCTCACAATACCTCTCATGATACCTATTACAATTTCCAAATTGGGGATGTGGGTTACCGTTACTATCAACTAACCTAGCACCCATGCTAAAGGAACCATTTTCGACAGGTCCTTTTTGGGAAGTGTCATTGACCCATAATAGGAGCCAATAACGGGTTTTTCTCCTTCCCCCTTTCTATTCACCTTCTCTGCTAGGACTTCCATCGTTGTTGTCAATGATCAAGCTTACCCATTAACATTGTGAGTTCCTCTTTGCTTTCATACACTTCTCTTGATAATTGAGAAGAATTAGTTTCCATGTGGGTTACCCTCACTTCCATCCATGGATTGTTCCATTATGATACTAGATGATACCAATTGGAGTTGGTTGCTTGTTTGCAACCTTGGGTAGCCTCATGAGACATGGTAATAAGGCCTTCAAGCATGATATCCTTAAAAGGATTCGAACGAAAGCATCTTTATCGAGAAGTAGTGAAGAAATTAGCTTAATGAAGGAAAATAGGATTCAAATGAGAATTTTTAACTGAAAATTTAGAGTTCAAACAAGACAAGACAAAAAGTAGCATACTTTCTAAAAAAGCCCTAAAATAGACTAAATAAGGGACCTTTTTATTGGACTAGGTTAGGTTAGGTCACCTTTATTACTTGGATTGGGCTTTGCCCAAAGATACAAGTAAACAAAGTAAGGAAAAGCCTACTACCGTAAACTTGTAACAGTTCCACCATTTATGAAATTTCTCTATTAAAATTATTGTTTGAAAGATCAATAACCGTAAAGGAATTTTGGATTTTTTCATATATTATCTTTTACTTTGTTGACAAATGTCATTAAGGAATTTTGTGCCCTCACCGTGGACCATGTGGATCCTTCTTAAGAGCGGAGGCTAAGTTGTATAACATGGGAAGTTATCGTTTAGAAGGGATCTTATCTCATAAATATATAACTATCTATAGAACTAGTATATTAATTCGTATTTTCTAATAGTTATTAGTAGTTTAGCAGTTATTACTTAGCAGTTTATTATTGAATAGTTACTAGAGGAACATGGATTTAAATAGAGCCTACATTTTGTTAGGCAAGCAGTTTATTAGTATATTCAATTTCCTCAACTTTGATCCCATCATTCAACCTCATCGACCACAAAGAAGATCGATCGAGCATGTTACATGGTCATTTTGGAAAAGACCAAATCAAGGCATCAAAAGGTGAAAGGGTTAATCAAGGAATCAACATATGAAATTATGGCTTTAAAAACAATTTTCTAGAATCTTATGGCAGAAGTTTAACGTAAATTAGTAAAGGTAAATATGAAGAAAAAATGAGTTTAAACTGAAGTCCGTATGTATCGGTTACGTCCAAAAGCGACCCAACTGTATGCAAACGACACATGGACGGTCACCCTCAAAAGTCGTAGCTCGATGTGTCACACACACACAAGTCTCGCAGAGATTGAATTCAAACGGCTCCATTCCGATAAGGCCATTACTTTGACCCAATGGCCTCCTTCTCTGCAGTCCTAGCTGCACCCTGCTCAACCCGTGCCCTCTCTCGTTGTTCCCGGACGCGCCAACATGTTCGAACGACGACGCTCTCGGGGACCAGGAGCGGCTCTCTGCGCCCGCCCATCTGCGCCAAACTTGGAGACAAGAGCGAGCTCAAGTATAAGAAACTCGGGGACTCCGACCTCTTTGTTAGCGAAATCACTTTTGGCACTGTAAGAAAATCTTTTCT
Source organism: Casuarina cunninghamiana (assembly GCA_028551485.1). Classification (NCBI taxonomy): domain Eukaryota; kingdom Viridiplantae; phylum Streptophyta; class Magnoliopsida; order Fagales; family Casuarinaceae; genus Casuarina; species Casuarina cunninghamiana. Next base: position 11,079,889 of record CM052369.1, on the reverse strand, counting down.
ATTCCCGTTTTCCTGTGTTTGTGCTTAATTGGCTTTTAGAAGTAAAAGGAATTTGGAAATTTTGAGAGCTTTATTGGTTGAGACAGTAGGCGCAATGTAATTCCCTGGTAATCATTTTCTCAATCTAGGATTTGGTGGGGTATTTTTCATGTTCAAATGTATGTCTGATATTGTAGATGACATTCGGAGAGCAAAACACAGAGAAAGAGGCTCATGAAATGCTAAACTATGCATTTGAGCGGGGCATTAATACTCTTGACACCGCCGAGGCTGTAGGTTCTTTCTCAGAGTTTGGTCGCTAATCGCGAACATAATCACAGGATTTTTGTTTGGTGACAGTCAAGGCCGTGTTATTTTGCAGTACCCAATTCCAATGAGGAAGGAGACACAAGGAAAAACTGATCTCTTCATTGGTAGCTGGCTCAAGTCTCAACCTCGCGACAAGGTATTAGTTTTTTATGCGTGACTGCCACCTCTTTTGGTTCCTATGTAATTCTATTCGTTTCCATCACATTAAGGTTATTGGAAATTAATTATATTATCGCACGCCTCTGTTATACACTCATGAAAATTCTATTCTTCGAGGACTTGATTTTGAAATGCTGATCATGAAAGCAAGAATTAAGAAGTTTTAGTAATTTTTCGTTATTGGGTCATGGATTAGGTTATTTTGGCGACAAAAGTATGTGGTTATTCAGAGCGTTCAAGTTATATACGAGACAATGCGAAGGTTTTGCGGGTCGATGCTGCAAATATTAAAGAAAGCGTGGAGAAAAGCCTTAAGCGTCTCGGCACTGATTACATTGATTTGTTGCAAATTCATTGGTATGTTTAGTTGTCATTGGAACATAGAAGTGCACTGATTACACTGATGTGTGTGACCTCTGCGTGCTTCAATGTATGAATGTCTTAGAAACTGCAGAGTTTTTTTTGTTTGTTTGTTTGTTTGTTTGTTAGTTTTAACACTTTGCTGTATCACGCCCCATCTATTCAAATCAATTTTGGCAATCTATCTGAGGTTTTCTTTAGATTCCTAATCATATCTCCCCTATTTGCTTATATTGGTGCACGCTTCATCGTCCAATTATGTGTTGGAACAGTCGGAAAAAATTATAACTGCTGTTTTTTTTTTTTTTCAGAAAGAATATTTAAATAGAAATCGTTTAATTTGTGGTTGCTGAGAACCAGCATTCTGTTATAATCCAGGCCTGATCGTTATGTGGCATTGTTTGGTGAGTTTTCATATGATCCTTCAAAATGGAGGCCGAGTGTGCCATTTGTGGAGCAACTGATGGCTTTTAAAGAACTGATTGATGAAGGCAAGGTAACACATTTACAGTGCTTGGGTTTGCTTCTCATGATAAATGCACAAGGAGACAATATATGCATGTTTACATTTTTGGATATTCACTTGTAACTGAAAGTAATGAAATTTGAAAGCAGTGAATATTGGATTGTTTTTCACATTAGTGGAGTATTACCACTTTTTTTGAATAATTATCTTGCTGCTGTTTCTTCTGAACAATTTAGGTGCGCTACATTGGCGTTTCCAATGAGACTTCATATGGAGTGATGGAGTTTGTTCATGCTGCAAAAGTTGAAGGACTACCAAAGATAGTCAGTATCCAAAACAGCTACAGTCTCCTAGTTAGATGCCACTTCGAAGGTTACTTATTCAGCACTTTATCTTGGAATAATCTTAACTTTTTGTTTGATGTATGTAAATGGTCAAAATTGTTGCCACTGCTGATAATTCATTCAATATGGTAACCATCTAGGCAGCCCTGCAACTGGGGGATGAGGGGCTTGGTTTGGGGGTGGGTTGGTTGGGAGTTATTCTGTTTGTGAATTGTAATTTTTCAACTTGATCTTTATATCTGTATTGATGACAATGTGAAGTTGTAAGTGAAGCTGTTAGCTGATTGCATTTTGATCCAAGTTGTACCATGTTGATTTCACTATGTGGATATTTTTAAACCCAAGATATGCTTGTAAGGGTTGACAGTTCTTCGTTGAACATTTATACATAAGCTGACTTTCTTATGTATTCTTTTTCTGCTATTTGATATTATTTATCCACTTCCTTTTATGTAAATTGCATTATCTATATTAGCTAGGGTACTCTTTACTAGTCTTGGATTATGTCCGTGCTGAAAATAAACAAGGGATTCAAATTATTGGTTGAAAGTGTTAAATCCTTAACCAATTCTCTTTAGATCGAAGATCAGTTATCTTAACAGCTAAGAAGGAATCTCGTGTTTTGGAAATTTTACCACAATATTTTCCACTCTGCGTTTTTAATCAGCCTCCAGGTCTGGTTATGTCTACTTCCTTACTGTGCAGATCATCTGTCAAACTTGATTCTTTGCAGTTAATCTTGTTGAAGTTTGTCACCCCAACAATTGCAATATTGGTTTATTGGCTTATTCCCCACTGGGTAGCGGATCACTGACAGGAAAATACATAGATATTGATTCCGAGGCTGCAAGAAGAGGAAGACTGAACCTCTTCCCGGGCTACATGGAGAGATATAATAGATCAATTGCTAAGGTACGAGTCATTCCTTTGTTACATATGGAAGAAACATATAGCACAATGTGGTAACGGTGATATCCAAATACACATCAAATAGCTTGCACAGGAAAATGAAAAATTTACTTCTTGTGACAATACTTCATAATGTTTTCACGAAAGCAAATGGCTCAATCAGGAATTCAAGGTTTCTGAAGTTGTTGCTTTTGCTTTACTCGTTTCTTCAATTTTCAATCCTAGATCCATTAGGAAACTTAATGTTGTGGCCAACGTTATGCTGTTGTTGATAATAAAACTGAATTTCAGGAAGCAACAATACAATATCTTGAGTTGGCCAAGAAGCATGGCCTTACTCCAGTCCAGCTCGCACTTGGTTTTACGCGAGATCGCCCATTTGTGACAAGTTCAATCATTGGTGCAACTTCTGTCGAACAACTAAAGGAAGACGTTGATGTTTTTCTGACAACTGAGCGACCTTTGCCACAAGAAGTGATGGCAGATATTGAAACTATCTTCAAGAGATACAAAGATCCGGCAATCCTTTGAGAGTCATATCATTTTGTTTTTTGGGTTTAAAACATGCACCTGCAGCATCTTGTTGCAATAAGAAATTTGATGAAAGAACATCTCATCTTTTACATGGGGATGTTTGATTGTGCAAAAAGCTCTACTCCCAATCATATTGTGGAGATTGGAGATTGCATTTTCATTTTTCCAATGCGTTAATAATTTATAGGACGTCTGTTCATTCGCAACAAAATATTTTCTTTGTATACACTGGATCAGAAGTCTCTATTTTCTGTACTTTTTGGACTCGCTGATATGATTCTGAAGCTTGGTTTTGATTTTCTTCTTCAAATAACTAAGCCTTACGGAGACTTACGAATTTGTCTTTTGTAACTTGCGATCCATGCATCAGATCTTATTATCATAGAGAAGAAGCACCCAAGAATCCTGTTGATGAGCTAGGAATCTTTACTCTGTACAGTACCAAACAGTGAGGAATTTCAACTTGATATGCCATTTTCATGATCCAATCCTTACAAGTACCTACGACAGTTTATCTCAGCTCTCTGCACCTTTCCCAGAAACCAGACGAAGCAGAAAGTAAAGATAATGAAAAGGCTTAAATACTGGAAGAGTTTCTGGAGACCGTGAGTTCAATCAAATGCGTGTCGACAAAGGAGATGCAATTACCATGTGAGAATGCACTTGGCGATACAAGCATTTTGTTTGAGGTTAGGATTGATTCTCAATGACACGGCATAATTTTTGAAGCGTGGATGCGAGGGGAAGCCCTTTTTCTTTTCCCTCATCCAGTGTCCGAAGGGCGTGGCAAAGTCTACCGTCTTTGAATAGAAGCTAAACTTGCTGGTGGACGTGGAAGCACAAGACGAAGCGCGCCAATATCTCGCCCCAATCTCTTTCAGCTGCAAAACTTCCTCTTCAACGCGACCGCTTACTTCCCTCCCATTTCGCCTTCTCTCTCTCACTCTCTCTCTCCCTCTCCCTCTCTTTCTCTGTGCTTGACATTGGGGTCTTGTTCCTTACGCACGTTCCAATTCTCCCTAACATTCAGAGACCTATCATACACGGCATATGTTCTGCGAATTCTATCATCTGGGTTGCCCCGTTTTTGTCGATCAAAACGATACCCAGCTTGAAACTTTTGCCGATCTTTGATATTTTAATTTCCATTACGTCCATCTTCTTCTTCTTCTTCTTTATTCTGCAATCTTGGTCTGAGGGTCGTGGATATTGGATGAGAGGCCTAGGTAGAAGAAGAAAGCATATGCATCTATGAAGACAGGGGCGCGGAAATCACCGCCGCATTACCGCCTGATGCAGTTTTCGGTTAAGCTCTTACGTGATTTTCAGATGGAATGGCAGATCCTGCTAGTTACGGGAAATATGAACGTGACGTTGAGCAAGTCAGTTCTCTTTTCCAACCACCCTAAAGTTTCTCTTTTCCTTGAACCTCTTTTTGGTTCGAGAAAGTTGAGTGACTCCTTTCTCCAAATTAGTATTATCATGATCCTAGGCTTTGTTGAATTACTTGTCAGTTGGCCACAACTTAGCACTGTCGTTTAAATGTCTTTCCTTGTCCTAGGTTTTGTTGGCACCTAAACTACGTGCATGTGTAAACATTTGACAGCTCGTTAAGCTTGAACAAGTATGGGGTCGAGGATGGTTTTAAATTGATGCCAAGTCATAGCCAGGATCAAATTTCTTGATGCACGCTTAAAGAAAAAAAAGGGTCAAGGCAAAAGTTAAGTTCTGAAAATTGGATAGTTAGATGGTAATAATCTTTAATTGCGCAATCGAAATAAATGGTGGGTTGATTCAAAAATTCTGGCTGTAAATTAAATTCTCTCATTCTTGAAGATGTGAAGACTCTGTTCTTAATGAACACCTCTTCTCACCGTTGGGTGCAATTGGGATGCAAGAGTGTGCCATCACATCATTGCCCATGGATTTTTCAATAATTCATTAGTATGTATTAGTATAGCTTTTCTCTAGTCATTATTGACCAAAGTGAGTCGTGTTGGTTGAAGAAATCACAGAAACCCAGATGTAAGGGTAGCCATGGAGTCCGAAAGATATTTATATAGGAGTTAGCATATCAAATTTTTATATTTAATTTTTTTTCTTTACCTCTTTTGAAGGCACTCATTGTTTTGAAAAAAGGCACTCGACTAATCAAGTATAGCCGCAAAGGGAAACCTAAGTTCTGCCTGTTCAGAATTTCTAAGGTCAGCAGTTTTCTATATATTTTAACATTATTTTCATGCTATAAGCAGTATTCACGGTAGACATGATGTCACTGCAAGTAAAGGCTACTTTCAGCTATCACGTTCTTTATGAATGAATGATGTCAAACTTGGTGTTACCAACAGGATGAAACAACATTGATTTGGTACTCCCATGGAGAAGAAAGGACTCTGAAGTTATCTTCAATTTCACGAATAATTCCTGGACAAAGAACTGTAAGTGAGAGTTTCTGAAATTGAATTCATTATGTGTGATTACAATTCATTCAACCATCTGTTAAAAAAATTAATCATGAAGAATTTTCTTTTATGAATTTGACATGAAATAAGTTATATTTGTAATTTTTTTACAGGCTGTCTTTAGACGATATTTGCGCCCTGAAAAGGATTACTTGTCATTCTCACTTCTATATAATAACGGTGAACGATCACTTGATCTGGTTAGTTAAGTTCCTTTGATTGTTTTAATTTGTTCTATGCTAGTTTAATGAGAAATTTAACTCTAGTGACCAAGTTGACTTTTTACATTTACAGATTTGCAAGGACAAAACTGAGGTGGAGGTATGGTTTGCAGGCCTTAAGGCATTAATACCCACTGGAGAACAACGCAGTAGACGCACAATAAGTGATACTTTTGATGTAAGTTCTCATTGAACACAAGTCCATGCATGATTAAGTACTTTTATTTTTCTTTTCTTCCTTTGAGGGTGGGGATTTGTGCTATGGAAGAAGGTGGTGAGCCGGTTGTGTTGTGGACATCATCTTTCTCCCCCCAAATTCTATCTATATTATGGCAATATGCTAGGCTGGAATTTAATACTAGTGTCCATTTTTGTACTAGACTGTCCAGAAGAGAAAATTCTTAGAGCTTTGGAAATAGCCTGAGTTTTAAAACATGTCCGGAAAATAATTTAAAACCGTTAAAGAGTATTTCTGTAATCCCACTTGAAATTTAGTTGTTTGGGCAGTCTCGTTCTTAAATATTGGAGCTTACGTTCATGTTCCTAGTGCTCTAGGATATTCAAGGATCTAATATTAACAAGCAATCTGGTTGGTGATCTTCAAGTGTTAATCTTTTTTGTTGCTCAAGTTCAATTTTGCGTTAGAAAAGAAACTTCATTTTATGGCATTTCAAGGATGCAACAACTCCTCATTACGACGAGCTTAGATTCCCCAAGTTAAAGTAAAATTACAGTGACTTTCCCGATTTATTTATTTTAAAAAAAAAAATCAACATCCAACGAATGAACTTACATAATCTTTTGGTGGCATAACATTATTACTTGCAAAGTGATTAAAAATATGCTATTCTCCCTATCAGAAGAGGTGAAACTTTACTTGAAATTGTTCCATTAAATCTAGCTTAACGAAGTATTTGGCATAACACATGTATTTTAAACGATCGTCTGGATATGGTGTGAGGAGTGTGCACAAAACTTTATTGGCTTGGCTTTTTTGAACACTTTTTTTGTGTTGACATATTTTCTGAACATCTAATATGGTTTTCTTTTGGTACTTTAGCTACAAAATGGCGGCGACTTTATTCAGAATGGCCGTCCCTCTGGTGCAACGGTAGATTTAGTTTCTGCTGTTACTCGAGGCAGGGTCTCCATTGATTCAAATTCTCGTGGATCTCCATCAACTTCAGCAAGCTCAGATGTGGGGTCAGATCATGCAAAAATGCAACTAAGAACAAGTACCGGAGACGGATTCCGTGTTAGCATTTCAAGCACTCCTAGCTGTTCTAGTGGAGGATCTGGACCAGATGACATAGAATCATTGGGCGATGTTTACGTATGGGGAGAGATTTGGTGTGATGGGATTTCACCTGATGGCTCCGTGAGCACAATTCCTAACAAAATTGATGTGCTGACTCCCAAGCCACTGGAAACAAATGTTGTTCTTGATGTCCGCCAGATTGATTGTGGTGTGCGACATATTGCTCTTGTAACAAGGCAAGGTGAGGTTTTCACCTGGGGAGAGGAATCTGGAGGAAGACTTGGTCACGGAAATGATAGAGACTTGAGTCGCCCCTGTCTTGTCGAGTTCCTTGCAGTTACCAACATTGAATTTGTTGCATGTGGAGAATATCATACATGTGCTGTATCTACGTCAGGTGATTTATTTACCTGGGGTGATGGTACCCGTAACATTGGATTGCTTGGTCATGGCACGCCTGTTAGCCATTGGGTACCTAAAAGGGTTACTGGTCCTTTAGAAGGACTCCAGGTTTTATCTGTTGCATGTGGCACATGGCATTCAGCATTGGCTACTTCCAATGGGAAATTGTTTACATTTGGTGATGGAACATATGGTGTTTTGGGGCATGGAGATCGTGAGAGTGTTTCATATCCCAAGGAAGTGCAATCATTGAGCGGACTAAGGACTATTAAAGTTGCATGTGGAGTATGGCATACTGCAGCCATTGTGGAGGTTATGGGCCAACCTGGTGTGAATGTTTCATCCAAAAAATTGTTCACCTGGGGTGATGGTGATAAATATCGCTTGGGCCATGGAAGCAAGGAAAATTATCTTGTACCCACCTGTGTCTCTTCACTTATTGACTATAATTTCCACCAGCTTGCTTGTGGACGCACACTCACGGTTGCGCTCACCACATCAGGTCATGTATTTACCATGGGTAGCGCTGCATATGGTCAGCTAGGGAGTCCAAGTTCCGATGGAAAGGCACCTTGCTTGGTGCAAGATAAACTAGTGGGTGAATTTGTGGAAGAAATATCTTGTGGGGCATATCATGTTGCAGTCCTGACATCTAGAAGTGAAGTGTACACTTGGGGAAGAGGTGCCAATGGAAGATTGGGACATGGGGACACAGAAGACCGTAAATTACCAACACTAATCGAAGCCTTAAAAGAGAGGCATGTAAAAAGTATCTATTGTGGCGCAACTTTTACTGCAAGTATTTGCCTCCACAAATGGGTTTCCGGAGCAGACCAATCTGTTTGTTCTGGTTGCCGGCAGGCATTTGGTTTTACAAGAAAGAGGCACAACTGTTATAATTGTGGCCTAGTGCATTGCCATGCTTGTAGTTCCAGAAAAGTATTCAAAGCAGCATTGGCCCCAACTCCAGGTAAACCCCATCGCGTATGTGATGCTTGCTATGCCAAACTTAAAGCTGCTGAGGCTGGCAATGCTCCATGTGTAACCAGAAAAGTTACAACCCCTCGCTCTTCCGTAGATAGCAGGGAAAGACTAGAGAGGGCAGAAGTAAGGTCTTCAAGACTTTTGCTATCTCCATATACAGAACCAATCAGATGCCTTGAGTTCAAGAGAGGCAGGCCACCTTCAAGTTTGGACTCTACTCAAGGAGTTGCTGCGCCGCTTTTAGGAGTTAAAGACGTTGCATTTTCAACTTCGCTAGGTGCTCTCCAAAACGCTCTGAAGACAGCTACTTTATCGCCTCAGGCTCCAAGACCTGCCTCCCCATACCCAAGAAAACCAAGCCCTCCACAATCTGCCAGTCCAACAGTTTCTAGGAGTCTTATTGATAGTGTTAGGAAGACAAATGAAGTCCTAAATCATGAAGTGTCAAAGTTGCAAAACCAAGTACTATTTACATGCCTTTACATCTTCTATTCCTTCTTTTCCTTATTAATATTGGACTGTAACATTGAAGATGTGCCAAAAAAAAACAAAAAACTAATATCATCATTTTTGTACTCTCCTTCAGGTTAGAAGTTTGAAGCAGAAGTTGGAAGCTCAAGATATAGAGCTTAAGAAGTCATATGACACTGCTCAACAAGCTGTTTTAGTTGTTGAAGAGGAATCTTCCAAGTATAGAGTAACCAGAGGATTTGTCAAATCTATAGCAGAACAGGTAATTTAAATAATTACTGATATATAACATTGCCACTTAAATTGATTGGTTCTTCATATATTAAGGATGCTTCAGGTGCTACCACAACTATAATTGTAAGAAAAATAATTAGGAATCGGACCTTCTATTATCATGAATTAAAATTTATAGTAAAATTTGTGAAACATGTTATCATAACTCTTGGATCCAAGAGTATTTTTCTTCTTCCTTCATAGTTAAGATGTTGGTTGATGCAGCCAGCAATGGCTTCTATAACTACTCAACTGAACAATATAAGGCACCCACAAACATGATTTGACATTCCAGCTAATAATATTAAAAAAAAAAAAAAGGCAAAAGGATAGATGTGCTCTGACCCAATGATTATTAAAACCATTTTACTTGGAATTTTTTGATCAGTTTGGGATACTCACACTAATTTGAATGCAACAAATATATATTAATCTTTTAACAAAGAGCAGAAAACAAGTATTACTAAAGTTATTGATGAAAAATTATTGTAAGAAGGAAAGGAAATAATGTGAAAGCTCAATTTCTCAACAAAAGATATCTAATAATCTAAAGTTAAGATTAGAGTCTTGTTGAACTCACTTTCTATTAATCAATTCAGTAATTACCATAGTGATTTAAAGGTATTTAATGTGGCATGTTAAATGTCTAGATGTACTCATCTAACTAAACTTGATTACTGTTTGGAAGAAAACAATAAGCAGAGCAAGAAAAAGCTGTTAAATATTTAAAGCAAAAGGGTTCCATCTTTTATTATTATTGTTGTTGTTGTTGTTGTTACTATTACTGTTACTAGTAATTATTATTTACATAAGTAATGATTTACTTAGGAGACCAAAGGGTATGCTAAAAGACTAAACACGTTATATAAAAAGGAAATTGAGGAAAGGTCACTTCTTTTGATCTGAACAACAAGAAACTCAGAAACATGCTGATCTTGTAAATAAGCCAAGTACTAGCTCCAATTTTATTTGCTTAATGTACGAAATACACATCTTTGATAGATTTTTGGCATTTTTTTCTTTTTCTTTTCTTGGTCAAAGTGTTTGATTGATTTTGAATAAGCGGTGTTAGCTTAAATAGTATTTAGTTGAATTTTGTTGTAAGCAGTAAGTTAGATAAACTCTTTGATATTTCAAAATTTGAGTGGCATAGATCATTCTTGCTACAATGATTTAAAAGGTGTTTAGGCATATCTTTGAAAAATACTTCTCAACTTTTAAGTACTGCAATACACTTTTACAAATATTATTTCAGATGTAAAGGAAAATTGTCACTTGAAAAATTAAAAGCACAAAGATGAAAAACATTGGAGACTGGTCTCCGTGAAGCTGAGTTTGCGTCTTCACCAAGGGTGCATAGAGTGTTGTTCTTCCTATACCCATTTCTCTAGAGAAAAAAGGCGGGAAGCAAAAGGGGAGTCTCATCCTTTTTGTGCCTTTCGTGGAGACGTAGGTTAGTCTTCCATCCCTTGAAAAGACAAGGAGTGACCCTCCATGTTTCTAATGGAGTTGTAGGGTGGGTTTGCATACCTTATGCAACCTTTGCAAAGAAACCCTGTTCTCTTTGATCTTTGTTTCTTGAGCCCATAATGAGTTACGGACAGAATTCGAAGAGGTCAAGTCTTTGATGATTCCATAGTTTTGTCCACGAAGGCTAGCCTCTAACATATCTTTTCTTTTCTTTTTCTTTTTTTTTTTTAAAGCACTTCTCCACTTCTAGGTTTTCAAACACAGTTTTAGTTCACCAAAATTCTTTGTTAATTCTATAGACAAATTTTTAAGCATGATTTTCATCAAAAATACTTGTCCAACTATATTGTCTAGTAAAACTCAGAAATCCAAATACATTCCAAAATTTTACCAAACAAACACTTCGTTTTTAGCTAATCATGCTAATTTTGCTGTTTGTGCTGCATTTGTTGATTTCAGCTGAAGGACATGATAAGGCAGCTGCCCCCAGAGGTTGCGGGCAGTGAAGCCTTTCAAGCCTTGCATTCTCAAGTCGAAGCTTTTCTAAACGCATCTTCTACATCCAATTCATATTCTTCCTCGCTCACAAGCTTAGACTCTGACCAACAACGTACACTTGATAAAATACCCTCAATCAGTGAGTCCTCCAAAATGCGTGAGAAAAGGATGGCCCGCGTAGATGTTGGAAGAGCCACTAGCTTGTCTCAGGATGGGGGAAGTATTCTTCACGAAAGCATTAAATCACCAGTTTCGAGCACAAGAGGGACTGGATCTCTACAAGGCTCAGAAAATGCCTCAAGATTCATGGAATCTCCAGACATAAGGAATGGAGATAAAGAAGTTATTGAACAATTTGAACCTGGTGTTTATGTTTCTGTCCTTCTACTTCGAAATGGTGCAAAACTTTTCAAGCGAGTGAGATTCAGGTACGTTAGTAAACGGTTGGTTTAAGATAAATTACGTTGCTTGTTTCAATATTTCTCTGTGCCTGTCTTTCCACCATTTTCAAAGAAGTTTCTTAGATTGTGATGATGGATCTTAATGAAATCGATATTCTTCACGCATTTTAGTTTCTTCTCTCACTTCATCACTCTGCCCATCAATTTCTTGGTTCAGTAAAAGAAGGTTTGATGAGCACCAGGCAGAAGAATGGTGGAGTAAAAACAAAGACAGAGTGCTTAAGAGATATAGTACGCCGAGGCCAAGTCCTGCTTCATCGAGGTCAGCTAGCACCTCAGCCCCAGCAGATGAAGGATCATCTAGGACTTCGGCAGCTACAGATTAATGATCATCTATCACTCCAGTACCTGCTGAGGAACATAATCGGGCATCAGCATCTTCCTAAACTTGAGTTTCTAACTTGGTTTCCAGCCAGTACTCTTTGGAAAGTCCATCTATGTAGCCAATTGTTCTTAAATTGGTAGCATTAAGAACTCCTGAGGTGTAGACATGTCCTTGTTCGTAACTAAGTCGGGAGGACCTTATTTTAGAAGAATGAAACAGAAGAACAAACTGCATATCCCCCGAGTGGTGAAACAGTGAAGGTCGTGTAAGTACAAGCAGAACAGCTTACTCGTAGCTCTTTCATTAATTTTGTTCATTTATTTATCTTCCGCTGTTCTATTTTGGCACCTAGTGATTACCATTGTGGTTGTACAGTGTTGAACTCCCAAGGTTTCCTATTGTTAAACCTTATTTGTGATGGTCTATCTATAATGTGTACATGTGGTGCATTTTCGTGTCCAAAATCTTCTGATAGTGTTGGAAAGTTAAAAAATTAGGATGAGATTATAAACAAGTCGAAAGAGAAAAATACGATAAAAATATATATATATATATATATAAAAGATGGTTTACATGGTTGAATACAAAAATTAAAGATAATAATGGAGAAATTCAATAATGATGCTCAAAACACTAGTACCGAATACATTTAAGTTCTCGCTTACAATTAAAGGTAAAAGTCAAACTAATGAATGGGTGGAAGTTGATTATAACAAAAAAGGAAAACACCCGAAAAGCAATACAGGATTTTGGAGTGAAATGATACGCCTTTGTACTAAAAAATGTAGATCGGAATAAGGAGAATGAAAAGAGGAAGGAAGAAGCAGAAACTACTTCCTTTATGAAATCAAAATTTCTTATCAAAACTTTGTTTGGAAATACCAGATTGTAGAAATCAAAACACATCATGACATTATCAATTATAGTCATGCTACTTTTATCATATGATAATTTTACCAATCAATACTTTACTTATTCTAGCAAAGTTAAAGCTCGATTAATGAAAGGATTATCTTGACGTTAAATATCACCAAATTATATCTAGAATCCTTAAGTTTTGATGATTGTGTGATGAATTTGAAAATTCTAAATTCTAAATTGTATTAAAAAGGAAAATCTAAATAAAATAAGGCATGTAGAACCTTAAAAAAGAAAAAAAAAATGTATTATATTACCTTGCTTGGTTCTTAAAGAAGGTTTATCACTTCAAGCAACCTCGATAAAGTAATTGCATTACTCCAAATACATATTACGAGTGGATCAACCAAACTCAAATTTCTCTTTATTTTACTTGAATGATTTCCTAATTTAGTTCAAGTAATTTATTTTAAGAAAATAATAATCATACAAATAGTAGGTCATCACATTTCTTTGAAATAAAAATTTGTTGCAATTCCTCAAAATTATACTCATTATAATCCTTAAAAAATGTAGAAAATTTCAATAATAAGAGTTCAACTTGTTAGGATCATTAGATACTACTATTGTGTCAAAACCTATAATTGTTAATTGAGGTATAACTTTATTCTCTTAATTTGACCATGAGCCATGTTAAGTACTTTAACTCAGGTCTAAGGCCAACCCACTTGGTCCCCCCTCTTTAATTAACCCTTAGTAGCACAAAGCCCCATAAAAAGAAGCGAGCAAACATAAAGGATTACACCAATATTTAACAGTGATGCCCAAGTAAAGATGTTAAACTTATTTGAGTATAGGATTATGTTAACCCTCGTAAAGTCAGCAATTGTTCTTTCAACATTAGTCAAAACTCACACTCGACCATGCTATAATATCAATTATTGATATTGTTTAAGCTAACCCACTTGGCCCCCCTCCACATTAGACCCACTTCAATCCCCTTCTGCAACTAACTCGTGACAACATGGAGAGCAATAAGTAGAGACGATGCTCTACACCAATAATTTATGTTGGTGCCACAAGTTGTGATGTTGAGCCCATTTGAGCATAGGGTAATACAAATTCCCACAAAGTCAACATAATCATCAACGTATATCATGGTCATTTACATGTTTAGAGTTAATGCTCTGAAAGTATATTACTAATCTTATGTTACATTCTAGATCTTCTTTTTACTAAGAGCTCAATTTTTCCAATAAATGTAACTTAAACCGAGATTTTATAAATATCATATATTCAATATTTTTGTGAATTTTTTCTGGAATAAATCACAAAAGTGATGCAAAAGGATTATTTTTTTAAAAAGGATAGCTTACAAGGTAAGAATACATTTTTTCATTAACATTTTAATTATTGAAAAATTGAAACTTCTGTTCAATAATTCAATTCTTGAGTTTATCAAACAGAAAGTTGGATTTAAAGGGGGGAAAAATGGAGAAAATATTTAGTATCTTAGAAATAACTCCTGCATACTTGAATTCCAATCGTACTTGGGCCAGTTCCATTCCCAAAATGCAGTTTTTAACTAACTGGTAAAGTTACTGCCAAAATGGGCGACGACCCAGTTAAGACCAAAGCTCACACTCACTAGAATGGTCTGAGTTCCACCGGATCTCTGACGTGACCGGTTGTCCAACGCCCAACGGTATCTGTCCCAACTTCAACTATTATTAAAGTAGAGTTAGTCAGAATTAAAATGAAATAAGAAACTTTGAAGCTTCTTTGCTCTGGAATCCTTCTTTCCTAAGAAACGAAACCCAATTTATTCTAATTATTAACCACTATTTTTGTCTATTAAATACGGACTTTGATGCTTACCTATGTGCGTGTTTTGTGGTTCTGAAGCTTTCTCTTCCATTGCTGCGTAAGGGTCTTTGAATTTCCCCTCTAGATCCGCGAATTTTCCAGGAAAAGGTTCCTTCCTTTCCTGGAAAACATAGTTTATTTGTCTTTGAAACCTGTGAGATCGAACGCTTTTGGGGCTTCGACATGGGGCAACAGCAATCCAAGGACGAGCTGCTTTACCAGCAGGTCAGTTATGGCAACGCGGATGGCATCAAAGTCCTCCGCAGCGAAGGTGCAGGCCTTGAGGTAATTCCGCAAACTGCAAAGAAAATGATGGAATTTAGTGTTATTAATCATAGGTGCTATTGGTTATTATGATAAATTTTGGGGAAAAAATCTGTACTTTTCGTGGTATTTGGTGGGCTGGTATTGATTGCGGGTGGTTCTACGGTGCAGTGGATTGACAGAGAGGGAAAGACCCCTTTGATTGTGGCGTGCATGAATTCGGAGCTTTACAATGTTGCAAAAACTTTGATAGAACTCGGAGCAAATGTGAATGCGTATAGGCCTGGTATATTTATCGTCTTCATTATCTTATTCATTTTTTGGAGGTGTATGTATGTTTCTTCATCTAAATGATACGTTTAGGCTTCATTTTTTGTTTTGGTTTTTTGTCATGTTTTTCTTGACTCGTTATTGGAGAGGGTAGCGCTTAAAGAAGTTATTAAGAAGGGCTAGTTCGGGTTATTTCTTCTAAAAGAACAATGACGTTTGTGCAGAAACCAGGCGTTACGAATAGTGGACCATGGATGATTCCTCTTCTGTTCCTTTGTTAATTGCCACTAGCCAAATTCTCACTCGCTGGCATGAAATTGAACCGCCTTCATAGTGGCTGATGCTATTTGCGGACTTGTTTTCTGATCATTTAATTTCAAAACCTCTGTATTAGTTAATCACTTGTTAGGATCTCAATCATCTAAAATAAATTGATAATTCAACAGAGATGTAATTGTAAAACAATTGGTTTCATCGCAATGTGCTCCTGTTTTGACTTTCTTATAATTTAGTTTTCGGAATCTTTTGGTTACCTACCGCTTTGTGATTAACCACACTAGAAACCGCAATAATTTAGAACAAATTTATAATTAGCGAAAAGTCGTAAAATAGTGAAGTAATTGTTTATGTCACTATAAGATACTCCTACTGATCACATATTGAGCAATACGAATTAAGGTGGTAGATTTCAAAGAAGATGCACAATATTAATTGTTCTTATGTGAGTGAAATCCTAGATATACAGTTTTTCATAAAACTATTAGTTGTTGCAGTAAAAGCAAACTTGTTTCAGAATTTTTAGAGAAGTTGGAAGTTTGTAAAGATGATTTTCCTTAAAGTTTTTCTTCTCTATTCCTTTAACCATTCTTTTGGTTTTTCTAACTTTATAACATGTTGGTCTTTTATCCTCTAGCGTAGTGTTTACCACCTTAAGATGTTGCTGTTAGAAATTTCTAGTCACCTACAATTTAAACATGTTGTTGTTGTGTTTGCCCTTACCATGCGAATCTTATTTAGTTGGACTAGGTTTTTTCTTTCTTCAATTATTAATGCTTAAAGTTGTTTAGAGAATGATTATTAGTGCTTATAGCCTGTGATTGATCTCCTAGTCAGTATGTGAACCTGATTCATTTTGGGTTTTCACTTCATCTATCCATTTGTTATGTGGTTAGGTTGTCATGCCGGTACTCCTTTGCATCATGCGGCAAAAAGAGGTCTTGAAAATACTGTGAAGTTACTACTTACACATGGAGGTGAGATGTAGTTTCATGATATTGGTAAGAATGAAAAATATTGCGTTCACTCCCATTTCCAGTACGCTAACAGTTGATTGCTGCCAAAAATTTCAGGAAATGCTTTGGTAATGAATGATGATTGTCAAAGCCCACTTGATGTTGCTAGGGCAAAGAAGCATACCAATGTTGTTCGTGCTATTGAGGTACACTTACAATATAAATCGACTGTTATGCAAATTCCAGTGTTGGCTAGATTATTCCTTTTCTTTCTTAATTCTTTAAGCATATATTTGTCTTAAAAGGATCATATTTGCTTATTCTCTGGTTGGATGCGGGAGTTTTATGGCCCACGCTTTCTTGACGCATTGGCACCTCAATTAGTATCAAGAAAAGTGTGAGTTTCACTGGATATTTTGTTGTTATTTTTCTATTAGATTTTCTTCATCTCTCTTCCCGTCCCTTCCCTCCCAAGAGACGCACACATACATCCCTCTTTGCTTCTCTTTAATCATGTGAGAAATTCTCTTAGTAACAGGACCCAATGGGTGAACCTGCACTGATGCCATGTTCAATTTACCCTTTTTTTATTTTTCTACTTTGTATAGGGATTTTTGTTCTCGAAGTATCAGCTATGTATGACTGTCATTATTGCATTTCTTGCAGTTGGGTTGTTATTCTTCCCTGTGGTTCACGTAAGCCTACAAAGCCTTACAAGTTGGAGCTTGCCATATACCCTGGTTTGCAGGTATGACTGTTTATGATTGGAAACTGTACTTTTCTACTCATCCGCTGCAGGCAAGAAGGTTGCCTGGTTTTAAGCTGTTTTGTAGGATCTTTGTAGATAATTTCTCACAGTCTGGATCAAGTCAACTTAATGTTTGATAACTTCTAGTACATAATAGTCATTTTCCACTTCTTGTTTATCTTATGTCAGTGCATTAGTCCTCCATTTACTCACTGTAATTAATAGTAGTTTTTGGTTTCAGTCTTTCTTTCAATAATAAAATTAACTTTCCAGTGTAGTTTAATGATATAAAAATCAGCGCAAGTGTTAATTCATTGGATTTGTTTTCCTTCCTATGCTATGGAATTCGAATTTTGAAAAGAAGTCCAGATCAACTTTCTTGTTCTTGGTTCTTGATTCGAGTTTTGTTTTTGTGTTGGGTCTTACATGAATTCTGTCCATATATAGCTATCCTACAAGAGATTAGGATTGAGAATGGTTCATTTTGTTGGATGATCTCCACTGCAAGCTTGTTATTACCTAGGGCTGTAGTTCAGTGCAGAGTATTTGCTATTCAAACTTGGCTAGACAAGATATTAGAAAGATTTGAGCTTAGCTTGAGGTCAAGTCGCTCATATTGACTCAAATAGTCCAGAAGAGTTGAGTTTGCGTTTCAAATCAAGCACAAACTTGAGGGTTAAAAAAAGTAAAAAATAATTGGAATAAAAGGCACCCACATGCCGCTGCCAATGAGATTGTTGGCCTGTCTCCGGGGAACCAGTCTCTTTTGCGTATATTAGGGAGACAGTGGGGTGCGTTGTGTGCATTGGTTGGACTGAAAGGTGAGAAAAGAAGATGAGTGAGCCCGCCGGAGATTGCAATGAGTTAAGGTTTTCTTTAGGATGATTACTCCATGGTGTTAAGAAGTAGAGCCAGCTGGTCACAGTTAGCTTTACCATATCCGACCATAGATTTAACTAGGTATTTGGAAAAGAGAAACTATTATATTGCCTGTGGTTGTCTGAGGAGTTTCAAGTTCAAGTATTCTATAGTGAAGAAAAATAATAGACAAAACAACTAATAATTGCTGACTAAGTAAAAATGAAAGAAAAATATAGCCTATTTTTGTTTTCTGAATGAAACACTCGCGGAAACACCATACCTATCTTACATTTGTGATTTTTTTTCTTTTGCAATAAACCTTTTGTAAAACAAAAAAAAAGGGAAAAAAAAAAAGGCTAATGTGACGTCAATTTAGTAAATAAATTAGAACAGTGTTATGTTAAGAAAATATTTGCAAAACCAATGTTATTATATTAAACGAATTGAGTTAAGTCAAGTTTATCTGAGTGGAACTTGAGTTGTTCATAAAAAAACTCTGTTCATTTCCAGCGCTATGATTCCCTCTTGGTCTTTTTCCATGGTAGTTATATAGCTGGATTCCAAATTCTCCTCATTTTACTATATCTTTCTCCTAAGTGGAACTAGCTTCACAACTATGTTACTCTCGTGCTGTTGTTATCCCTCTTAAGTCTGACCTACAGTTCCCCCTTGGTTTTGTCACTTAAATATTTAGATATATTTTAGCTTAAATTGGTCTGTATCAATTACCTTGAAGCCATATGGTACTATTAGTTTGTGAAATGCCGATTCTGCTTTTCTTCTTAATTCACTTTCTAATGCATGTACGCGGAAGTGATCTTGGTGTTTGAAAATATATCCATTTTAGGAGTTGCTGGTTGACAATTCTTATGATTTTGAGTCAAGCCTTCACTACTTCTAATCAAATATGACTCAGTACCTGCTTGCACAGATAGTTGTAATATTGCGTCTCTTATGATTTTTTGTTCTTTATTTTTTGTATTTAACTCATGGATCTCCTTTTCTGATAGTTTTCTTTTCTCGTGTTATGGATGAATGAGCAGGATGCCCTACCACGTATAGTTATTGCATTATGGAAAGCCAATTTGGAAGAACCAAAGCTACACCATTCTGATCCTTCAGTGATGATAGATGATACCTCCACTAGTAATATCTCTATGCTCAAATTTCATTTAGAAATATCATTAATGTCACATATGCGTCCTAGTGTCTGTATCTTGATTAAATTCTATGTCCATGCATAGTCTCAAGAGGCAGGAGACGGAGGCGAAGTGTTTACACCTCCCATGATATGAGGTGTAGATCTCAAATGCGTAGGCGTAAGTATAATGATTGCTACATTACTCAAACCTATACTGAAATGATGAAGAAAATTATTTCTCGGAAAACAATTAACAAGGGTGGCAATTAAGAAGCCACTTAAAAATAAAAGACCATGTTTCCTCTAAAAAGGTGTAATAGAAGTAGGGGATCAAGGTTATTCTCTTGCCCTTCTACAGACGCATATCAAAGTTTTCTTGCTTGATATATAGGGTGAAAATTGAACTACTACTCTTTTTGCTTTCTGCTGTTATACTTGAGAATTAGCAGTTTCAATTCCTCTGATAAGATTTTTGCAATCCTACTTCAGAAACGCGCATCAAGCTTGCACCTGCCAATGAAAGTGACAAGCAACAACTTCAGTGGTTTTGCAATGCTTGCAAGGGAATTCCACAGGTACGTGCACACTTCTCTTATGGATGTTATTCTTCTGTCTGATGTGCAGAGCAAAAGCAGAATGCATACATGAGACTTATACAAGACTATGAGAGTTTTGTTGGTGAGAATTATTTATTACTGGCCATCCTCAAGTCATAGTTTCTTTCAATATTTTGTTTTTTTAAGTGTAAATGAGAATCATCCTTTCCATTGACCTTCTGATTGATCCCTTTTCACAATCTTTTGCGTAAAGTAAGGTACTTCTCTTCACTAGTAGCTACAATCTCAAATTTAGTATTATAAGTTTGCTGTAGGGATACTCTAGTTCCAATTAGGAATTCCTTGGGGCCTTCAGGATTAGGAAGAGCCTCTCAAATTGCCAAAGTTTGTTCATTTTACCATTAATAACTTGTAATCTGCTCTCGGTAACTAAGTATTTACAACTTTCTATTTAAAACGGACTTTTCAAGAACTGAAATGTTAAGGTTGTATTAGATATTGTTTATGTTTAACTCAAAACACTGTAACCATCAGAAGAGTAAGGGCAGGGGAGGTTTCATAAGTGCTTGAAATATTACATGGTAGGACGCTATATTTTATTTGTTTATGATCTTTCTGCACCTGATCATAAGATACGGTTAATAATTGGAAACGAAATGACATAAGACAGGACTGATATAATCCCATATGAATAGACTTGGCCTAACCATACATTAGTTTGCTTCACTTTTGGGTTCATCAACAGTGGTTTGACCATATTGTACTTAAAATAATCTGAGTTGTTTCCCAGTAACTATCATACTGTTTTAGTGGCATAGTTGATGGTGAAAGTTAAAGAAAACTGCTTACTGGGCCATGTCTGTTGCGGTAATTGTGTCATAGATTATGACAATTTTTCTGGAAACATAAGATGCACAGAGCGGGACAGGAAGAGAGGTTTGGCCTTGCAGGTTGGGTGTGCGGAGAAGAGAGCCAAATTTTTCCTCCCTATTATTTAATTTCCTTTGCTTAAGATATCAAATGACACTAATACAAAAGTTATTTGAAAATGACACCATTCAATTCGATCAAAATGCATTGATGCCCAATTATCTGCTTTATGCTATTCTTTTCCCCTGGTCTGAATTCAACTTCAGCTCAGGAGTTGGTTGCTTATTTTACTTGGCCTTTCATGATTTTTCTCGTCCATGAAGCCTTACCAGCTCTAAGTATGATTTCCTCCGGAAATTTTATACCGGTAAAAGAATTGCCATTAATGTTCAAATTTTCACACTGCTTCAATTACTTTTTTCTGATATTTGCAGAATGTAAATAATTAAGACAATAGTCAAACGGCTCAAAGTTCAGGATTGACGGACTTTGTTTACCTCGCTGCTAACAGAACTTTGGCTAAATTGTTAATCTGATACTTATATATAAAAAAATATATAGAGGCCTCTGTGTGTGTCCTGTCATGCATGTGCACTCATTAGAATATATTTCCTAGCTGAGTTAAGAATACAAAGATGGTTAGTCTTTGACTTAACATAAAGTGCAAAGTTTGGTTACTTTTATAATATTGACATGGATAAGTAGTAATCGATAATTTCTCCCAAGTTACGTGAAATTTTCCTCAGCATTGCTCGTATGGTTGGCAGATATTTATAAGCATATTTATGACCTGTGCTTTTCCCTTCTAACGAGGAAAAATACTTGGCCACATTTCAGCAAAGACTTCCTGCATTTTTGCATAATAGTCAGACTCCAGTTGTTCCAGCCACTGCACCACCAGCTGCTGAAGATTTAGAAATGGCAATGGCCCTCAGCGCCTCAATTCAGTCTGCTTTGCAGGAAGGACCCCCAGTTCTTGATGCCCACCCAAGCTCCGAAGCAAGTTCATCCAGTAATTGGAATAACTTTGTCGGGTCTAGCAGCAGTCATGGTGGTTCAAGTGCACCAATAGCGCCTGCTCCAAAGATAAGTACTACTGAGTGGGCAGTTCATGAAATCAGTCCCGTAGGCACTTCAAGTCACCAAACCGAGCACCACAATAACAATAGTGCCGCCCAAACAAATTGCACCACAGATTCGATCCCATCAGCTCCACCAATTGCTGATGAGATTATCGAAGATGGTCCCATTCATTACCCATCAGTTGATTCTACTCTTATTGACATGTCATCACCAATTACCGAGGATGTACCGACAGGAGCGGGTGAAAAGAAAGAGGATGGAGGTGCATCATCATGCGTGATATGTTTAGATGCTCCAATTGAGGGGGCTTGCATTCCCTGTGGCCACATGGCCGGATGCATGTCGTGTTTGAACGAGGTTAAAACAAAGAAGTGGGGTTGCCCTGTTTGTCGTGCCAAGATTGACCAGGTTGTAAGGCTGTATGCTGTTTGACCGTTGGAGAACGTGGAGAATCTCTAAATGTGGTATGTGGGTTGTGGACATCTTAAAAGAATTTCGTATATGAGCTTCTATTAGTAAGTCCTGAAAACTAAGACCCTCATCTGAGAGCTTCTGTATATATTATTGCCTTGCATTGTGGTATCTGAAATATCAGTTTTCCCTACATTAAAACCTAAACAAGCTCTGAGCTACAAGCTTTGAAGCTTCAAACCATTTAAAAGTAGTACTATTTGGAGCAATAAGTCAGGGCTGTAGCCTTCAGAAGAGACCGCTGATATCATCATACCTGAGGGACGAGGTTGATGGAGATGAGAAAGCACTCAACTTTCAGTATGTCATGTTTGAGCCCTTTCCGATTGGTACTGATGCAGGTCTCTTCAGCTCATGTTTAGGTGTAGTAGTTAAAATATATTTCTGTGCAAGATTCTTGTGTTTATCCCTCTCATTCGAAACCAGTGGGGATTGAGATCTGTGTTCTAAACTGTTGCATAAAATATATCCGATACACTCGAGAATTAATCTTTTGCACAGGCTGCTGCATTAATATCAACAGCTACGACAATGACAGGTACCTGCAGTATCAAGACCATGGCGACGTCTACGTCCTAGGGGGGTCCCTGGGTTTGCTTTCTCCACTTTCCTGGTTCGCACTTCCCCAATTAAGCACAAATTTTGAAGCACATTCGAGAGACCCTATAAATAAGCCAACAGTAGTAAACAGTGATAATAACCCTTGTTAATAAGCGACCACTCCAACAAAGGTGGCTTATGAATGTTGTTTCAGCATCCCACCAAATCGATTTCCCAGTTGAGCTTAATCCATTATTATAGCTTTAACTCCAGCTGGGTTCCATCAGAGCTTAAAATCCAATAGGGATTGCCATAGCAGGTCTATTAAATCCTTTTTTTTGAGTCACATCGCCTTTATATGGTATTGAATATGATCTTGGCCAGCATGCTTCAAGCGCAGTTTCTGAACTGGAAAAGAACACACTCCTTTCCTTGTGAATCTAGTAAAATTTTCGGGTGGGAAGGGAAGTGAAAGAGACATTCTTTTGCAAGGGCTTTTCTAGTATATCCTTCAACTTTAGCAGAGGGCTTTGTACGTCAGATATCCGTCCCCCCCCCCACAATACATCCCCCCTTTAAATGGGGAGAGTGGACTTGGTCTCCCAGAACTGACCAATCGGAAGCAGAGCTACTTCACATCATATGTCGGGTAGGTATAAAAAAATTAAGGCTGTTCAGACACCTGATTGACCTTTACTGCCTCCGAAGGTTATTTCGATGTGTGCACTGCATCGATGTCCACGAAAAATTCCTTTAGTTTATAGCTTATCAAGATGGCACTGAGGACCACAATAAAGCAACATATGATAAGACTTCGTGAGGAGCTCTTCCGGGGAGGCTAGAGAGGGTGGAAAAACGAAGCTTTTCTGCACCTGGGAATTCGATATTTCAATTCAAAACTTACATATAGAAATGAAACAAAAAGAAAACCGAAAACGACTCTGATTTGACTCGAGACCAATCCTCAGCCGTCGCTGCAGAATCCAAGATCTTCTTGATGCAGGTGTAGGGCACTCTTAAGAGCAATACCTGCACATTCTTATGCAGTCTTTCGTCAAAAGGGTTTCTGTTTAAATGTCATCCTCGTACTATCAACGATCTCCCGTGGAGGATGGCAACGTTACTTAACACAAGTCTGATCCAAGATTGGAGGTAAAGGTACCACTAAACAAATGTTGAAAGAGAGTAATAGTTTACCCGTGGCAGACCACCAAAACCCTTTTCTGCAGAAACATCGCCACCGGGAGGAGCCGATTCTCTTTTTCATGGTCAACCCAAATCAGGAGGAATAGTCATTTGTCATGATCTTGTATCTTTGAGCTGACCACACATCATACACATGGTGTTACAGACACTGCATGGGGGCTTAGCTGAAAGCGTGTTATGTCCCTTTCTTTCGACTAACCAGTACTAGTTTCTTACCAACGCAGTATAGGCATGGCGTTCCAAGACTAATTTTTTTATTTTACTTACTGACTTACAATGGTTTCGACAAGATCAACCTGTCGGCAGAGAATATAACGAATATAACCAGTAACTGAGGCCAGCCCAGTGCAGTGCACAAAGACCAGAAGATGAAAAACAAAAGACAATATGACCCCAAACTCAAGATGTACCATGATGTTTCGGTTACCCTTAGTTTCACAGAAATCTAACCCTTTTTCACTCTCCAATCATGAAGTTCTTCTGTTGGGGTCACGTTGCGTGAGGTCAAGTTGATCCTTGACTTGACCACCAAACCACCGAGAGGAAACTGCCCCCGAATCCCCTGCACACCCCACACAATGAGGAGTCAATACTGGTGAACAGAGCTGCTCAAATCATAGAACTTAGCACTCAACTATGGCAACTTCAAATAGCTAGCAAGCTGCAGAACGCAGCTAACCTTGTCCTAGTATCTCTTTCTATAGCTGTAGGCATTTGTCATCGTACAATATTTTTCCCTTCTTCACGTTCTTGATGCAGTGAACTCTGCACCTAACAAAGGGGATTGGCCGAAGGACACGACACTAGAAAAGAGGCACGTTTGGTGGTTGTTCAACTAATGTTTGATTGAAAATTATGTACATTTTGGGAGGGGCATTTGAAACACCATTCTACGCAAGTCAAGCAATGATTGCCATAGTTTTTTTTTAAAAAAAATCTTATTTTCTTTATTTTTTAAGGAATTAAATTAGTAAATTCCCTCGTTAAGATGTTAGAACATTTTAATAAGTTTGTGAAATTAAAAGTTGAGGCTGAATAAGAATGTATTGAGCCCTGAATTACCATCTAAAATTTTATTCTTTTCTAGTGGATTCTAGACGAATGTAAGTTGGGATGTCAGCCTTTATCTCTACTTTTCAATTACATCAGCAGGTATCGGACTACGATATACGTACCAAGATGACTGGCAATAAAGCTAAATGAGAAAACATGCAGTAAATGCTGGAGATCAGCCTTTTGCTTGTCAAATTTTCATCACTCGTTGAAAAGGAAAAGCAACGCTTTGTACATCCTCTATAATTAGAAACACGTACAGATTCTCCGTTCTGAATCGTTCATCTATCAAGGATGAAAAAGATAAAAGGAGCGAAATTGAGGAGAACTAAGCTTCTATTGTACAAAGGTGGAATCAAGTGATTTAAGAGCAGATAAAGTTGAAAGTATGGTAAAAGTAATTAACGAAACAAAAGACAGCGGAAGATTAGGATCCAACCAACCAGCCATTAGATATGGTGAAGCAATATAAATTAAAGTCTTGCTGCTTTCTTCAAGGTGTGAACCATCTGTAGAAGATTTAAAGACGATAAGAACCTAGTAGACAAATGAAACCCTAACACCATAAGAGTTGTCAAAATAGAAATGGTTGAGTACCATCCTCTTGATGAAATAATATCACCTAATTCTAATACAAGGACAAATTCTTTTCAAATGGAGGCAACTGGTGTAGGGCACTTTCCGCTAGGTGTCCACAGAATTTTTAAATATGTGAAGAACAGCAACATTTGGTAGATGTTTTGAGTGCTGTTAAAATGAGAGTTAGGTTAAGAGTATTATTGGAAGCGGGATAGATGCATCATTCCGACGCAAGCTAACCAGAATCTGAATGACTTCAAGCCCTTCACAAACGTTAAAAATTAGTTGGAATTTTGGTTTAATTTTTACTCCATTTTCTATCCTTTTGTTGTTCATACTTTTATAGGCAAATTTTCATAACAGATTGGATTTTGTACTATATTTCTTTACCACTTTCATTGCTTTAGTAGTTATTTAGTCATTTCACAACTTAAAGTAACTTAGGGTCTTCATTCTTGTCTGAAAATAATTTATATACAACTATTGGACATCATATATCATTTGTTTTGTTGTATTTTATAATAAATCTTACCATGCGATTTCTCTTTTCTTGGGAAGTTCCAGTTGAATTGAACCTAAAATGTTGACCATTATCATCACTTTTGCGTCACCTAAATTTTATGAAAAATTTTATAGGCTCCGTTTATGATATTTCAAAATCTTAGAAAAAGTGGAAGGGTGTTACTCAAAATTTTGCCACATTTGCTTCAGTTACATGACTTTGTACCCTTTGCTTTCCGTGAAGTTTCCAGCCCATAAAACTACAATCTTAACTCGAAAGCGAAAAGGACAACTCCTATATCCTTCAGAGAGGATCAGACAGTAATCAGAGACAGTATTTCTTGGAATAGACCTCCTTGCTGGCTAATTGATGGTGCTTTATCTCTTGTTTTGTTTTTCTTTTCTCTTCTCTTTGCTGTCTTGCTTCGTACTGCTGACCCAGCTGAAAAAGTAATCCATTTGTATCTATCATATGCTAACATCCTTGCATCAGCTGTTGTAATGATTAGTTCCAAACTCCCATTATTTTGGTAAGATAGAACATTTCCCATCTTCCTGTTTGAGGTTTCTTTATAAGCTCTGCAAAAAGCTTGATAACATATGGTTTCTTGACAGAAATCAGGGAACTCCTAATATGTTCGACCATTAGGGTACGACCATTGCATTCTCTATAAAGGAAAGCCAGTCTACAGCTTTAGTTAGGCAGTAAAGAAACTGGTGAAACCAAATCGTTGTCTGCATTGTAGAACTTACTCATTTTGCATTTGAAGCAGATCATGAATATGATCTGTCAGGGGCATAAAACCTTCAGGCTAACAGAAATGCAGAAAGAAGTAACCATAATCAAGCCTATACGGGCTAATTTGCTTCATCATCTACACTTGAGTGCAAGCTAAGTTTTGTGAATGTTGCTGGTTCGCATTAAACGTTGCCCTCAAATGAGAGGCAACATAAAGTTGAGACTTGAAATTATTATACGTACGGTAAATGGCAAATGTTAACTTTTTTGGAGAGATTCTTTTCCTCCAACTGAGTTATTTTCCGAGGCGCAACGATTCCATTTAGTGTTTAATAAACAACCATCAACTTAATTTTGAGTGATTTAATGGCACTCTTAACTTGAAACAAACCATCATCGTTAAAATTTTGGAAAAGAAAGTGCCTGATTTTGTTAAAGCAAAGCTTTTCTGCACATATTATCTCAAATTTAAAAGATATGCGACATGATCTCTCTCTGCTACTTTGCTTTTCTCAATCAAAGAGTAAAAGAAAAGGGGGACAAATATGCGGGTAGACTTTGCTTCTTTGTCCGCTACCCGGATCTTGTTCTTGATGTGCTGTAAAACCGATGTTAAACCTTTGGTTAAAGGACTGATATGACCATGTCCGTACTAAAACCGAATATTATGGATGATTAAACAATTAGTTAGCGTGTAATTAAAGAAACTTCACAGTAGTTTTCTTTACGCGGAAAGATGAAAATAAAAATAAAAAAATAAAAAACAACTGTAAACTTGGTTCTAAGACCAAGATGCCATTATTCCTGTATAAGCAGTATCACGTATGCGTAGGTATCTTCCATCACGTAAACTGATATAACTTATTGTATACAATGATCGACTTAAATAACTCTGTTCTGCATGTTGTAACATGCAAAAGAAAGAAAGTGGTGAGGTTAATCACCATGTAAGACAACTCTTCTACCTCCTTTGCCTTCTTTCATTTTCTGCTTCCTTTCTTTTCAAAATGTATTATCTGACAACTCTATTCTGATTAGGGATTTAAGAAGGCAAGGAGGTAGAAGAGGACTGTTGCCCTCTATTTAGTCCAAAAAGCTAAGGAGGCTTTTGAAGATTGGAGTCTGAAACTGCTGCTTATAATTTCTTGTTTACCTTGGAAAAGCCCAAAAATGGCACTGTCTAAACGCATGAAATACAGCAAGTTCTTTTTGAAAAAATCTATTGAATTAATGATGACAAAATTGAAGGTCTTGAGTTATTCCATGTTTACAAGGTGTGGATCAGTATCCATCTGATGAGGAATCAGGGATGGAGATGTCTTGTTCTACTTTACAGCCAACTATAATGACTGATGAACTTACCAATTAACTTATCCTTTCACACTGGCAAATCCTTCCATCTTTGGTGGTTATAATAAATATCTAGTGGCACTTCTTTCTGTGGAAAATGACAGATTTTAGGTCGTCCCTTCCAATTGTCAAAGGAATCTACATCGATTATGGAGGAACTACTGTGTAAATAATGCAAAGGGGTAATGTTTATTCTAGGTTTTTAAATTTTTTTCTTGATGCTTCTTTTTCAACAAATAGAAGTAAAACGGAAGCAATTTGTCTCCATCATGTCATCTTACAAATGAAGTGATCCTATGTATACATCTGATCACTTGATTTGGATAGAACTATATACCCTTCAGATAAAGAAGTGTGAATGAGGCATGCTGTCATAGAGAGTGTAAATACGTGCAAACTCCGGGAATAAGATCTACTTTTCCCAAAAATGGTAGTTAGCACAAGAGGGTGAAAAGGCTGATCTATAAATATATATATATATATATATATATATATATATAGAGAGAGAGAGAGAGAGAGAGAGAGAGAGAGAGGCAGAAGTTGGCTGCAAGTTTTGATTCTTTTTATGGATAATCAAGGACAGAGACATGAAGATGCTTCATTACAATCGTCTATCTAGTGATTTGGGCATCCGTTGGTTCTTGGTTTAGAAAGAGGTACACTAATAAAGCAGGAGAATTTAAAGAAACATCTTCTTTTTCTTTTCACTTAAGTTACTTGTTTGATCGGATACTCACGACCGAACCAGCAAGTATACGGCGCAGTGTGTTGCAGAATTCGCTCTCAACTTTTCATGTGATAAAGATGCGGAGGAAAATGGAGTCCTGGCTGGCAGCATTTTGCAAGTCAAAACGACCTATGCTTCTGGTATTGCTCTATGTGGATGATGCAGCTAATCTAAAGGCAGACAAATTCATGCGTATAGCATAGGTATGTACACGTAGGTGATTGAAGTTGGAGACTTATAAACACATATGGGTATCATCTTTACATGTCAACATTCTTGTCGTTGTGTTTAGCCATCATGTCATGGTGATAAATGAGGTTATACATGCATACAGGAACAGCGTTTTCTTCAGCAACTGGAGATTCTAAAATGGAGGAGGCTGATTAAGACGAGGATTTGGAAATATGATTGATATTTATTATATTTATGGGAAATTAGAGGAGTGGAGGGTAAAGGGGTCATTGGCAAAAAGGTGTTGTCAATCAATACAAAAGAGTGAAGCAACAAAATCATGTTATTCTCTCATATTTCTAAGCCAATAGCTTTGTGTTGTCCCCATCTATCAACTCCCTCTCTTTCTCTTCCCCCACACTGTCAAACCTCTGCAATTTCCACAAAAGCCCTGCACGAGTTCACTGGCAGGCATGGGAGAGGAGGAACTTGCTTCACCCCCACCTTTTTCTCGGGAAAATATCTACTGCCAGTTTCTCAAGGACGTTCTTCGTTAAATCAAAGCTTAGAAAAGCATCATAAAGCCTTTCAGGATTTTCTAGGATTGATCAAAGAAAAGATTCAGAGAACCTCAAAAACAAACAATAAAATAAAATAAAATTAAAATTAAAAATTAAAAATTACCCAAAAGGAAAATTGAATACCATTTTTAAAAAAGGAACAGTGTGCCCCTACTGTTGTTGTCTCCTGCCTATATATCATCCCCGTCGTCATCATCTTCCCCCTACTCCGAAATCTTCATTTCTGACTCTCTTGATAGCTCTTTCTTTTCCTGTCAACCTCTCTGTCCCTCTTACCCTTCTCCCATGACATGATTGAAATCCAGTCCCGCTGAACTATAATTGTGATCAAACACCTTTTTCTTCATGAAAAGAGTGACAGCCAAAACAGGTTTCAATTAGTTTCACCTCTCCACTCCAGATCTTAGATCTTTTACCCCAAATAAACGCGCCTCCTCTTATCGAAGCCATCATCTCCTTCTCCTTTATCTTGCTGTTTCTATTTTTAGTGCTTTCCTAAGTACTTGCTTGGCCCCCAAAACCTACCTCTCATCACCAAAAATAAAATAAACCCTGTGCCTGAACATCAGAAAAAACAAAACCAAATCTTAGTGCTACTTCGAGATCCAAGAAAACTATAACAGCCAATATGGATTCACTTCACGAATTTGGCACCTCTAACACAGACAGCGCGAGGAACATCAGCTTCGCCACCAATACCATCATCACAAACGCCAACACAAACCCAAACATCGCAGCTGCCACCGTTGCGTCTTCTTCATCATCCTCATCATCCTCCACTCTCAGCCGCTACGAGAACCAGAAGCGCCGCGACTGGAACACCTTTGGACAGTACCTCCGGAACCACCGTCCACCGCTTTCTCTCTCTCGCTGCAGTGGTGCCCATGTGCTTGAATTCCTCAGGTACTTGGACCAGTTCGGCAAGACCAAGGTCCACACCCAGCTCTGCCCTTTCTTTGGGCACCCGAACCCACCTGCGCCCTGCCCATGCCCACTTCGCCAAGCATGGGGTTCCCTTGACGCTCTCATCGGCCGCCTCCGGGCCGCTTTCGAGGAGCACGGAGGGAAGCCCGAGGCGAACCCTTTTGGAGCTCGAGCTGTGAGGCTCTATCTACGTGAGGTTCGCGATTCTCAGTCCAAGGCAAGGGGTATTAGCTACGAGAAGAAGAAGCGCAAGCGTCCGCCGCAACCACCACCAGCATTGCCTCCGCCCCCGAATGCGAGCCAGTAAGATCAAATAATTCTGCATGAGACCACGTTGGTGGAAAATCTCATTATCTCGTACTAGTGTTCGACCGCTCTTTCTCCGCGTCAGTTTTCAATAAGTACTTCTAATCTTTTATTGTTGCATCCTTATGTACTACGAGTTTCTCTACCTTGCTCTCAGAAACTATGCCTAAATTGGTGGGTATTGAATGTTGCTGCTCTTTGGCTCTGTGATGCAAACAGTAGCGGTAGTAATAGTCGTAGTAGTGGCAGTAAGTAGTATAAGTAGTAGTAGAAGTCAAGTATGTATTGCTTGTAGTTTAAGGTCCTCGTGACTTCACATCCAACTGGTCATAGATATGTACTTGAAAGGTCGTCTATGACAAGTAATAGATTTGCGGATCATGTTGTATGTCTTTTTTCGAGGGTTTTTCTTTTTTTTTCGTCTTGCATTTCTAGTCTTTTAATGAGCAGTGGCAAATCATTCATTCAGCCATTGAAAAGGCTCGATATACCTTTACAAAGATCAAGTGTCAGATTTGTCTAGCACTATCCTCGATTTTTTTTTGGTATCTTACCTGTGGGTCAGTTTGGTTTTCTCCTTTTCCATTCTCCAACTAGCTTTTCCTATGGCTATAGGGAGCGGAAATGGAACATAGCCCTTCTCAGTTCAAAAAGTCGAGCAACAGTTGGTGTCTTGAGGCAAAACAATGGAGTTTCAGAAACTAAAAGTCCCTTCTGTCTACTTCTCACCTCCAGTGCAAGAAATATACTGCTTCAGGTAGGCAGTGTGGACGCCTTAGGCTTCACGTCTCCCTATGGACGGGTCCTCATCAAATAAAAGTTCTTAGCCTCACTAATTAAGCCAATCCATTACCCATTTCTTCATTTCTTAGATCAGTTTTAAATGAAGTGAAGATTTTAATTCGTAGATGAAGAAGTTCTAGAACACTGGGGTACGGTAATTTCCAGTTGTTTCTCCGCCGGAGGGGTTTCACTGTAATCCGGATCTCGAATAGAAGATCCTACCTAGAAGTTCATTCATTCTAAGTGCTAATTAGAAGCACTGGTATGTTGGGTAATGAGCATGATAATCATGTTTTAAGGGTTTAATTGGTACATTGTGTTTCCTCAGGTACCTCGTTTCATTTCATTTGGTTTCTCTCTTTTTTCCGCGTCTTCTAGGTGGCCTGGGGAAACTTTTTCCAATAGCCGACAACCAATTGAGCTCATCAAGACTTTCTGCTTCCTGCGGTTGATCGTGCTGATTGTTCTTTCTGTTTTACATGAATTCAGATATCTTCGACCTCATTAGCTTTAGTAAGCAACACTACTTTCTTACTATTCGTGTAGGTCTTATGTAGGATTACATCAAAATGCTTCCAGGTTGAGTGAAGGGACCCATACCAAAAGCAAATTAACATATCAAAAAGCAAAAGAATTGTCAAAGCTATGTCTTGATAATGCTGTGAAATTTTACAATATTTTTTGAAGCAGTGGGCTTACTTTTCATAGCTCTCTATAATATTTTGAATCTTTATCATAGCAGGCAACAATTTTTCAAATTTGGTTGTCACTAATCTTTGCCATATGTTTGCATTGTGAAGGGGCCCCTTTATACTGGAGCAACCTTTTGGCGTACTTTTTCTGCATAATTAGAACCAACACAAGCATTATGAATGAAATGATTAAAGTTCTTGAATGTTAAGAAATAATAATTCGTCTAGCTAGTGGGTTTTCATGTTATATTGATTTGATGCTCGTATTTTGAACTGACATTTGATGCGGAAGCCACGAACAAGCAAACATTCGCCTGGATTCTCTATTGATATCTACATTGTTTGTATTTTGGAGCCTGATCTTGTTTTATCGACAAGGCTGTTTGAATCAACAAGCAATGCTTATTGATAGTGGTCCTTCTGGATTGAGACCATGCGTCTCATTTTGCTTTATGCTTCAGTTGGTGACCGTTGACTGCATGTGGTGCAACTTTTAGTCAGACTAAGGGATGATTCCAGTTGAAAATATGTCCCTTAGGATGCTTTATGTTTTGTTTGAACTGAGATCGTGTTTCTTTTCCAGTAGTCCTACATGCTATTATCTTGAATGAAAATGTGATGGTGGAATTAGAAGCCTAAGGTAGTCAACTAACAATGTACTAGGGTTACTAGCCAAGATTTCAGATTTGTTTTGCTCAAGTGTGCTATGCTAAGAGAACAGTACATGACTGTGTTTGTCTTAGAAGAGTTCTTTTTCTAATGGTTGAAATCAGATATAGATTGATGAGGCCGGCTAATTCTAATGACGACTTCCTTTGGTCTTCGTCTTTTCATTGTAGTAACTCAGTATGACTTTCAAGAGGCACCGATTGAACAATCCTTTCTCCTAAGTAATCTTAACTGTCTTCACATCACAATTGCATTATAATTAAGGGATTAAAAAGTGGAGAAAAAATGATGCCCAGACTAGATGGTTTAGCCTCTACCTTTTCATCATTAACTATAATTATTGGTCTCTTAATTATTGCTTCCAAACTTACCTACGATGAGAGTCCTTGATGCCATTACACGAGCTTCCTGGTTATGGCACAATGATGAAAAGGTTTATTGTTCGGAAGTTAGAATGTTGAAGTGGATCCTGAAATTGCCGTATGATGATTTCAGTCCTTCACTCTCTAGAAAAACCAAAGGCACTTTAAGGTAGATGGACTTGTATATATCGATGATACGTTGATTGATTATGTAAAGGGTTATAGTTAGTGTGTTTCTAATCTTATCTAAGACGTTTCTTGCATAAAGAAGTAAAAAATAAGTGCTAAATATAGAACTCCGGCCATGATCAACATCCAAGCAAGGAGGTCGACCTAGAAAAGTAAGGCAAAAAAAGTACAGTGCTTATTAGGAAGATCGACGATAATCAACCTTGGTCAGCAGGATTAACGGCTTAGAGATTAAGGCTATATCTCTGACTTTCTTGCTTTATTATTTTCATTTTAAGTGTTTCTTGATTTATTATCAAAATTTCCACCAAAGGCAACTAACTCTTTGAGCATCTGACAACTAAACTCATTTCTGAATGTACCATTTAGTACCTTTGTGAATTATAGACCAAAAAGTCCGGAACTTACGTACGTTTAGCTAAAAAAGTCGGTGGAGTTTATGTGGTTCTCTTAAACTTCCGTAAGTCCGTCTCAGTGCAAGAACTCTATAAAACTCGAAGTTCATGGCTTCCCTTGGCTTAAAGATTGGCTGCAAAGACAGTCTTTTGGAGTGTAGAAACGATTGAAGTTGTGGTTTCCCCTTTCTTGAGAAATCATTACCATCATTATCGTTTTCTCTGGGTATAATGACTGAGAATACTATCATTGCCATTCATAATTTGACGCATTCGTTGATAATACTCAGCCGAGCCAAATTCTTCCCTTCTTCCAGCCGAAGGGAGAAAAGATAGAATGAAAAAGTAAGCTGATGCCCTTTGCTTTTCCTGCGGAGAGTACAATCAAGCTAACTCTAGGTGAATGTTTGAGGAAATGGCCTTCCATTCGATGTTTTAAAGCTGTGAAGCATATTGCTTCCGCGTCAACTTCTAAAATGATGAGTATTTTTTTGCAACAAAAGTAATGATAATACATATTTGTTTCATCTGCATAACTCAGAGAGGGATAGACGTCACTTGATCAACACAAACCTGTACATCGGAAAGAATATCCTGAATGCCTTTTGAATTTGAATCAAGCACATAGGAAAGCACTAAGGCGGATGCGAAAATATGTTGAGACATAAAATACGTGAAAATTTATAAAAATATCATGTTCCAAATAAGCTTTAATATTAGCCACAAAAGAAGAAAGTCCATGTGTAGTAGTTTTTCAACAAAATTAGGATCTCCTAAGTTCAATTTAATTCAGATAGCTCTTATTGAGTGACCAATGTGACATTCAACTATCCATAATTTCTAAAATTTGGGATTCACCTATAGATAAGCACGTGTTATTTTTAGGGTTCTCTAATAAAAGAGTGTGTAACAAGGATAAGTATTATGAAACTAGTATAAGAGCTTGTAACAAGAATCCACTATGTTCAAGATACACATGTGGCACAACTTTTGACTTTAACCATGGTAAACATTTGGGTCAGAGAGTATACAGAAACATGTAGAGTTTCATGCTACATAATGACGGATAATCATTTGCATAGATCAATGAGAAAACACCATCAACTCTTGTTAATGTTTTCACTGAATCAGTGATGTGTTCATATTGTTGTAAATCCCCTTTTGTTTGCCATATGGAAATGACCATTTTCTCTAGAAACTACTAGCAATTAGAAAAATTCAATTCGTTTACTTGTTATTTGTTTAATTAGCTTTAGGTTTTTAGGTTAAACACACAATTTTTAAGAAATAAAGTATTAAAGTAATTAGGTCATATCTATTCAAATCCAATCATTATTTTCTACTTGACTCTTATTGTTACATCCGCCCACAATTGATCAGATATAACTTAAGGAAAAGCCTTCTGAAGTAGACAAACACTAATGGTTAAGATTTTTAAAAGATCAATCAAAACATTTTCTTGACAAACCCTTGAGCATGTGTATTAGTATATGCACGTTGACTAGATAGCCAATATTGATGGAAGCTCCGTGACCTTTTATGGAGATTTACAACCAAATCAACTTTGGATGAGTTTGGTCATGATCTTAGAGCAATAGTGTCATATCTAAATAATCAAGGTCATTATCATGCATGTAACCCGCCCCCGACTTTGGTGCTCCGAATCATGAAGCTATAAGAAAAATTGGTAAGAAGGATCTATCAAAACTGTACACATAAAAGAGTAAATAAAAACTTTCAAAGTGCCTCCTTGGGCTGTGGTAAGGGCAAGCATCTAATGTAGGTTTAAATTTTTTAATTCAAATCGCTTTCGGCCAACAATCAGACCAAGCTGTAAAACAATAGGCCATCACGTCTTGGTGAGATGGTTCGGTCTGTATCCAGCAAATTAGTTAGACAATTAAGAGGGAGTGTGGCTCGGGAAGTTCAAACAAAGATAAAATAGGAGGAGGGGGGAAGAAGTGAAAGCAACGCTGTTGGAGCATATGGTTGAAAAAAGAATGTTAATGTTAGTAACCTCAAACGTACACAAGTGGACGGTCTATAGTAAAATGGTTCTACAACGTTGTGCAAGGTTTCAGTCAACAGAAGAATTTCTACGATCCCTGAATAGAAGTAGTATGCAAAAAGCTGACGATGGTGAGGGAAAAAAAATGTCCATGTGTTGGCCTCCTTTTTACCCTACAAGCAGTACTGTGGAGTCACTGAAAGCCGTGCAAGTAGAGCATGAAAACCACAGTATGTCATGCCGCTGTTCAAGTGAGAAGTGTCACTGACGTGCCTCTGAATTCACCTCCATCACATAACGCCTTCAACAAACAACATCAACCACCATAAATGGGAGACCCAAAAAGTATTTGTTTCCATCAATCATCGCGCACTTATGAAACCTACTTCACCACCAGCTGTGTGTGCAAGTGTTCCAGGTTGGTCTTTACTCCACCTCCTGAACAGAGGAGAGGAGCTTGAGGAAGGTTGAAGATGTTGTTTGTGATAACGAAAGAGGTGGGGAGGAGTCGGATGATAGAACAGTAGTGCAGGGCAATCATGCGAGGGGTAACTTTTCACGTTACGATTGAGGAACAACGAAACATCGTGTATTTCTAAAAATACAACACGTACGAGAATTCCGCATTCTCGGGTCACTTTGAGTTGACGGGAGGTGGGTTACTTTTTTTTCAGAGGGGCCCCACGGGGCCTGTCCCTCGCACGTGCTGCCGCGTCATTCCTGTCGGTCGATGAGAGAGACTCCTCCGCTTGGTCCAGTCACACAGCGCTTCTCTTCCTATCTGACACCACGTGGCTCCATCCTCCCCGTCTGAGTCATTGTCGCCTCGATTTGGACCGTACCCACCAAATCCCCCTTTGTCCCGTCAGCGTCAGTGATTTTCAGTTGCCCTTTTCCGCGCTTTTTCTGCTTAAATAGGATCCCCTCTAGCATCGAAGTTAGTATTCATTCTTTAAAATTTCTGATTTTCACGCATATGTATTTTCTTTCTCTCCTTTTTTTTTTTTTATACTTTGTGTGACAATTTTTTGCGTCTTTGATAAGACCATACCCATCATAATTGATTCATGTCAACTCATCTGACATGCTCCGTGTAATAATGATGTGGTCCTTTTTTTTCAACGTTTTTACTATTGACAAACAAAAGAAATTCCAGGCATCAGTTCACGATTTAGATTTACTTAAAAGTATATTAGATTCTCGGGTTAATATAAAACAACTAAGTTAACGGAGGATGAAAAGTGAAAAGGGTTGCCGTTTGGATTAATTATTTGTTAAATCCTATCATACCAACAATTTATTCTTCTCAATCTTTACCCTATTTGATCTCGAGAAAAATATAAAAAAGAAAAGAAGAAGGTAATCCTCTTGATTAAGTATGAAGCCAGCTTCTTTGACAAGGAATCTTGAATGGTAAACAGTAAAGTTATATATTCTTTAATCTATGTGCATTAGGTAAGAAATTAAAAAAGGCATACTATCTCCGTCAAATCTCCATGAATGGAATGTAGACAAGCTTTAGCATAGACCCAAACAGTGTTGCTGATCCATTGAACAGAATTGGGTCCTCGTCCATTCACAAATTATTGAAAATTACCATTGGACTAAACGGTATCCGGAATCAAAGAAAACTAACTGCCGCTTAAGAAATTAACAAAGAAAGCGTGAAAAGGAACACGGAATACTACCTAGGCATTATATTATATATATTCACGTTCCGCTCCCCTCGCCTGCATCCAGTGAAAAACATGATAAATGGGTCGTGCTCGGATGGAGTCCTCGGAATAAATGTACCCCCCCCCCCCCTATCTTTTTCTTCCTTTTCTTGGGTGGTGGGGGCAGGATACATATGGAGTGACGTCGGATCATGAATAACTTGCGAAAAGAACTAATATTGGCGAAGACTTTCTGCGGTACATTGAAAGGTACTCTTTTCTTTTTCGTTTTTTAAACCACCTGTCGCCAACTTGTAAATTGACAGGGCCAATTATAAAATACTTGAATTTGCAGATACAATGACTTTAGACATCGACCTGCCGACTTCCCCCACTCGGGGTTTTAATTGTGGAATCCAACCCAAATCGTGGCCTAAAAGTCTATTGTGTAATAAGCCGAGCCCAGACTGTCTTCTACAGAAAGTGGCCACACAGCCCACCAACAGCCGCCGATTTGCCAATTCGTGCGTTTGGCATTGTGGCACTCGGGTTCATTGTGGGCTGTAGCCATGAAACTGGGTTGAGCTTGTTGGGTCTATGTGATTCTACAAAAGTTGTGGAATCTGCCCTTCGAGTCTTGGGAGTTTAGTGGTATTTGAAAATTTTTCCTCCCCAACAAATTCCTAAATTCACCTTATTTTGATTTAAAAAATGACTATGAAGAATAGAAACGAAGCCTCGACTAAATTCCCTTAAATATAGGGTAAATAGAACTAAATCAATTGCTTACTGAGAGATTAATAGACATTTATATAAAAATATGTTAAATCGAAATATTCATTTTTAATAAATTCTTTCATTTTAATTGTCAGACAATCATTCTTTCTCTCATTGTTTGTTCTCTTATTTATTTGCATTAGCCCACCTGCTGCATACGTGTGGTGAAGAAGTTAGACAATGGTCAATCATCTCTTTAAGGTAGTTAAAAAGATAAGGAGATCACAATAAAATATCTGTGTATAAGATTAATATTATTTTTAATGTGTTCATTTATCTTATCCATAGAAAAATCTCCCGAAATTCAATTTCACAATGGATTGTATGTTACATTTGGACTTGAATTTTAATATTAAGTTAGTTAGAGTTTAGTTAAAATTGATTGTTTTACACACGAAAAGAATATTTATTGAAAAGTTAATGCTTTTAAACGAAATAGACTAATTTGAAAATTTAGTCTATTGATATTGACTAGGAATTGAAAAAAAGGAAAAAGAAATTGAAGAATGGTCTCCCTCAATTAAACGGCCTTTCAACTCGGTAAGCCTCTTGTTTGCATTAATTTAGTCCTGATTAATTATTAATATTAAAGCGATGTGGCAATAGTTGAGTCGGCAGCCAATTAGAATTCCGGAAATCATGTGGCGGATAGAGTTGTTCCGGGCCGTTAGGAATCACACGGTTTTGTCGAAGTGGGTTGCATCGATTGACAGCAAGAAAGCGTCGTGATAAATATTGGTGGCGTCGACCGACTCTCTCACCCTGCTTCTACGGATGCACACAGAGTGAGAGTGCCCAGTCAGGTCCCGTCGGCGCTAAAAAAGAATTGCAAAAGCGAACTCCGAGATCTGATCTCTCTCTCTCTCTCTCTCTCTCTACGGACGCCATTTATTTCCATTAATAGAAGGGCAATAAACCGAACCAATCTAACTCAGATCTTCCTTCTACGCCTTTCGGGTCACAACCGTACTTATCTTCTTGGTCGGGTAAGATCCAGTAAGCATCTTGCTTTCCATGGTTGTTTCTTCCCGATTCCTCTCGTGGATTTCGGTTAAAATTTTATTTATTTATGCTGGATCTGGTGGAATCGACATTTGTCGGCGGGTTCGTTTTCTGGTTTTAATGCTGAATGATCTGAATTTGAAGGTTAAATTTGTGTTTTTGGCTTCCTGGATTGGTTGATTGTTCTTGTTTGAGAAGAATAAGGTGAACTGCTTGGTTTTTGCAGCCTTCTCAATACAAAATGTTCTTCTGCCTCGTTCTTTGCTCCAGATCTGGCACTTTTACTTCTTTGAGTGGCTCAGACAAAGTGTCATTTTTTTTCATTGCTCAGATTGTAATTCATGGGGGCATGTAAACTTTATACGGATCAATTATATCGCTAACTGTTCGTTCCAATTTGCATTTAATATAGATTATATACTTTTTCTTATTGAGTCAATCTTCTCGCTGATTGGTGTCAAGACAGTGGACGCGTCGGTGATTCACCTTAATTAGCTTTAGTGCTTATTCTTGTTTATCATCCTTCCAATGCGCCATATGTCATAGATTTTGACTCGGGACACGGATTTAAATCTTGGGAGACAAGTTTGGCACTTGCTACCAAACTTTATTGGTATAGTGTTTCTACCAAATCTGTTTTATTTCGATGGTATGATGATGCCTGTTTTATACTTCGGTGGTTTGAGGGGAAACGTAGATGGACGTTACTGTTCGTCTTCCAAGCTACTGATATCTGGCAAATTGTCTACGCTGTTGTTTCATATCTTTTCAAATTTTAAGATTTGTTGAGGTTTTCTAGATTCTCTCGTTGGTTTATTGATCGGATTGACTTTCTACTTTCGTACCGCATAATAGTTCCAATATGGCTTTTTTCAACTAAGTTCTGGATGCCCAATACAAATCTGCGTGCTTGAATGTTTTCCCGTGCTTTTGGTTTCTAATGTTTAATCAAGCGGGAGTAAGAGATCATTTGAATTCTTGGTTAAATAGTTCACATTCATTGATCTAGGTGTAGAAACCAAAGCTAAATAACCCTTGCATGCCATGACTGTATGCTGTAAAAGTTAGATAATGATTGTTCGGTTTGTAATTTTGCAGGTCTACTGTTCTCTGTGATTCTTTTGTTACAAATCTTTTGAGAATTCTCATCTCATTATCGGATTTGACTAATCTCTTCATGAAAGAAGATCTGTTTTCTTGATCTTTGCATACATTGGTGGGCAAAGTAGTTTTTGAAGAACTTAAGAAACTTAATAGATGACGAGGGGAAGATCTGATGGTGTGCAAAAGAAGCGGTTGATCACTTCTGTTTGTGTTGTGGCAATCTTTCTTGGTTTCCTCTATGTATACTATGGATCCATTTTTGGCTCAAAAGGCCGTGGTGCATCAGCTATAGAATATGGCAGCAAATCTTTGAGAAGACTTGGTTCGTCGTATTTGAGTGGGGATGAAGATACTGATAGTAAGCAAGACGACTCTTCCACAAGATTTGGCCAGGAAGATGGAGACGATGGTTTTGTACCAAAGAGTTTCCCTGTAAGTCCTTACAGCTATCCAAGACCTTAAGCCTGCCCTGGTCTGTTTACTTTGTTTACTTAATGGTGTTCATTTGTCCTTTTTGAAGGTTTGTGATGATCGGTATTCAGAATTAATTCCCTGCCTAGACAGAAACCTTATATACCAATTGAGGTTGAAGCTGGACTTGTCTTTAATGGAGCACTATGAAAGGCATTGCCCTCCCCCAGAAAGGCGTTACAACTGCTTGATTCCTCCTCCACCAGGATACAAGGTGAGGTTATTCTTATGCCAAGATTGAGAGCGAGTATCATGTGGACTATTTTTGTTTTCAAGAATGTCTTGTCATTCCCCCGTACACTAATGTTAATGCACTGCTGCTCCTTTTATCCTAAAGGTACCAATCAAGTGGCCAAAAAGCAGAGATGAAGTATGGAAAGTAAATATACCTCATACTCACCTTGCGCATGAGAAATCTGATCAGAACTGGATGAAAGTAAAAGGGGAAAAGATAGTCTTTCCTGGTGGAGGCACTCATTTTCACTATGGCGCTAGTAAATATATTGCTTCAATTGCAAATGTAAGATACTGCTGGCCCTTGATGCCTTCAGCAAAATTCTTCTCTAAGTTGTTAGTCCATTTAGAATTGTGCATATGTTCTCTTTGCTCTGTACTCTTATGGCTGATATGCCTTCTTGTTGATCTTGCTGTTTCTTTGGTATATTTTTTGGTTGATGTTTTGTAATTAATTGATGAAACAATAATCTTCTATGTGGCATAATTTTTGCAGATGCTTAACTTTTCCGATAACAATATAAACAATGAAGGGAGATTAAGAACAGTTCTTGATGTTGGCTGTGGTGTTGCCAGTTTTGGGGCCTATCTTCTTTCTTCTGAAGTTATAGCAATGTCCTTGGCACCAAACGACGTGCATCAAAACCAAATTCAGTTTGCCCTGGAAAGAGGAATTCCAGCATATCTTGGTGTTCTGGGAACCAAGAGACTCCCTTACCCAAGTAGGTCTTTTGAACTTGCTCACTGCTCACGTTGTAGGATTGATTGGCTTCAGAGGGATGGAATTCTTCTTCTTGAGCTCGATAGATTGCTCAGACCAGGAGGCTATTTTGCCTACTCATCTCCTGAGGCATATGCTCAAGATGAAGAGGATCTCAGAATTTGGAGAGAGATGAGTGCACTTGTGGAACGTATGTGTTGGAGAATAGCTGCAAAAAGGGACCAAACTGTTATTTGGCAAAAACCTTTAACAAATGATTGCTATATGGTAAGAGAACCTGGCACTCAACCTCCTCTCTGCCGGTCTGATGATGATCCAGATAAAGTTTGGGGGGTGTCAATGGAAGCATGCATCACACCGTATTCTGATCGTGAGTGTCTTATATGTTATCTTACCGTAATTTCTTTGATTTTCTTGGTTGTTGGGAAATCATTTTCAGAATATCAATTTTTTCTCATTGTCTTGTACAAAACTCGTTTCCAGTTTCTGATGTCCATGCACCACTTAGCTAATAACTATTTATGGGGGCTTTCCTTATGAGTTTGGAGGAATGGTTTAAAATAAATACTAAGGCTTCTTTGGAGTCAAGAAAATTAATTTTAAGGTCTCAACCAAAGAATACAAGAAAAATAATTTTCCCTGAAGATATTTTCTATGGAAGCAATTTTCTCTAGGGGAAATGAGAGCCTATAATGCTGAGAATATAGGCATTAACCTTGGGCACCAGATGGTGCTCAGAACAATATGTTGTCTACCCTTTTGAAGAGTGCCATATGTCTTAAGGGGAGGGAAAAGGGTTTTTCTTTCCTCACCAGATGGTGGAGGTCCTTAAATTTCTTTGATTGAACAAATCATCATTTTACAGAACTGTTGTCTGTGTGAATGTGGTGGGAAGTCTGCTGATCATTTGCCTTCATTTCAAAGTTCTAAAGGGCTTAAGACATGCCTCAAAAGGTGGTTGATGTGTGCTTTTGTTGGACAGTGATGTAAACAGTTTGAACTGGAATGAAATCCGCTTTGACTTGATGTGGACAATTTGGAGAGTGATAAATAATGATACCTGTAATTTACTATTGCGTGAGTTTAAGTTTTCAGTCTACAAACTTTGTATGGGCGTGCATTTGGTGATGTTTCTTCTCTGTTTTGCAAATTTCATTTATCATAAATTGTTTGTATTACCTCAAGGGATTGACTTCCGGCTTCTTGCACGCTTGTGTTTGTCTTAGTCTTGAAATTGCATAACTTAGCGGATCGTCAGACTCAAATGATTATTCACATGTCCTCGTAGAAATCGGTTTGATAAGTAGCTGTGATATCATCACAATCATCATAATGCCTTATGGTCAATGTGCTTTCTGTCCTTATTACTTATTTGTGTGTTGCCATACTTCAAACTGCTGAATATCTTAACTTGTGAAAAACTTTAATGTGGCAATTAAGATAAATTTGAGATGCGCATTATTGATGAGACCTTCAGAGGGTGCTAATAGCATTTTTTCTTGTTTTTTATCAGATGATCAGAAAGTTAAGGGGAGTGGATTGGCCCCTTGGCCAGCTAGGTTGACTGCTCCTCCTCCTCGACTTGCTGATTTTGGCTATTCAAATGAAATGTTCA
This sequence comes from Casuarina cunninghamiana, assembly GCA_028551485.1. NCBI lineage: Eukaryota > Viridiplantae > Streptophyta > Magnoliopsida > Fagales > Casuarinaceae > Casuarina > Casuarina cunninghamiana. The sequence goes on along the minus strand of CM052369.1, from coordinate 11,036,408 downwards.
CAAAGGACACGGTAATTAATAGGCAGCAGTTCATCAACTTTTTGCTTGTTGGCTATTGATTTCCCCTTAGAAAATACAGATATGTGGGCTAACACATTGCTGGTATGTGGTGCAGGAAGTTTGGCATCGGAGGGTTGAGAGTTATTGGAACCTGCTTAGTTCAAAAATTTCATCGAACACGGTTAGGAATGTAATGGACATGAAGACAAATATGGGTTCCTTTGCTGCTGCTTTGAAGGAGAAGGACGTTTGGGTGATGAATGTTGTCCCTGAAGATGGACCCAACACACTGAAGCTGATATATGACAGAGGTCTTATAGGCACTGTTCATGACTGGTATGCATATTGTTTTCTAAATTATAGCCTGAAGATTAATGATATCTCAAGTAATCCCTTGTTTTGGTTTGTAGTGGGCCATTAGATCTATTATAAGAAAATTAAACAACAGTCTTCCTAGGAGGGCTTTGAGTCCAGTTATGCGCTTGCTAGCTTTGGGAAATAAAGTAGATCCATTTTGACTAAGAAACGTAAGCGAGCAACTATTGGTAATTGTCTGTTAAGTATACCTGCTCTAGTGATACATGGCTCTAACATGCTCGGTGGGGATGATGTTTCTTACGTTCTGTCAGCTTTGCACCGTAGAACTCATATCAGTAGATAATTGGAGGCAGTTGATTCTGACCTATTGGAAAATCTGTTTCTACAGGTGTCAGGCCTTTTCAACATACCCACGAACTTATGATCTACTCCATGCTTGGACTGTATTTTCTGACATTGAGAGGAAAGATTGCAGTCCTGAAGACTTGCTGATTGAGATGGATCGCATACTTAGACCTACTGGTTTCATAATTATCCGCGACAAACAACCAATGATAGATTTCGTGAAAAAGTATTTAGCTGCACTGCACTGGGAAGCTGTGGCAACAGCTGATTCGAGTTCAGATTCAGATCAAGACGGAGACGACATTGTGTTAGTTATTCAGAAGAAAATATGGCTGACCAGCGAAAGCCTCAGAGATTCGGAGTAGGATGAGATTGTTCCTTGCAAGTCTCTGCTGCTCTTGAGGGACTCCAAGCATGTCCCGAGTAGGGAGGCAGAAAACGATTTTATTTTGTATTATTAAACATTGTTTACTATTATTCCTCTTTTTTTTTTTTTCCTATCGATTTAGTTGATAAGCCGTAGACTAAAAGCATCTATAGGCTATTCTTCATTATATTTTGCCTTTTTTATTGTTTGGTCCCAAGCATTGTGTAAGCTATTTCCTCTACTGATTAAAAAACAAAAATGTCTGTTGAACTGCTTAGAAATGTGGTTTCAAGTCACTAATACATGCATATTTTGCCCACCCATTGTAATTTATTATCATGTTTCGAGTTCTTTGAAAGGATTGTGGTCGAAATGGGGAAGTTGGCATTTTGGTTCTTGAAGTTGGCTATTTACAGAGCCAGCTCGTCGCGAGCACGAGCAGGTGAAGACAGAGATATATCGAAAGGTCATCTCAGAGTGGTTGATAAGGCAAATTCGTCAACTACCAATCAAAATCATAGGATTTCACCAACTAAAGTAGTGGAAACATAACTCTGTCACATGTCCCTAGTGCTGTAGGTTGGGCCAGCACTTGTTTTTAGATGCTACTTTACTCTCAAATTTAATAGGAATTCAAAGTAACCGACCGTCATGGGGAAGAGACGTCGTGGGTAGGCAAGGCTTTGCCATTTTTCAAACCCGAAAATCATGCTACAAATGTTTTATCATCTTTATTCATTGGCTACAGCACTGCTCAGAATAAGCCGGTTGTTGCTAACCCCGAAATTGGAACCCTTCTAGAAATTTCTGTATCAGATTCTTATTTTCGTTTCGCTTTTCCGTAAGACCCGTCTGATGATCTTCTTGAGAGTAAAGTAGGTCTAAAGGAAGAGTGAAAGGAAGATCCATCGAACATGAATCCAAAATAGACCTCCCTTAAAAATACTCCAATCCTTATTTTATCCTTACCAAGTCACACAGCCGTGGATCCCCAGTCAAAAGGGAGTTGGGGCCCCGGGAGCTGGCATTGTTGCCTGTTTCTTTGTCATTAATGATGTTAACCCTCAAATGCATGACACTTCATGATAACCTGTAACAACAGTATCAACTGCCCATAGTTTCCCTTCCAATGATCAAGCGCAGTTCTGGCATCTTTGTCGGCTCCTGATGGCAGGGTTCCTTAACATCCATATCCATCCTGTTATGGTCGTGGAAACTTCTCTTTAGCGTGACACATAGGACCCAATTGAGCCCTTGGCTCTTATCACGAAGATATAGAGGCCCTACTACTTTTTTGCCTTTGTTCTTCTTATGTAAACAACAAGAACTTGTTCTCCAAAAGCAACATGCCAAGCTGCCTTTTGCCTGTCAACCAGTGACGCCCAGTAAGGATTTGCAACCTTCGGCTTAAGAAAATGAAACCCACGTTGGTGACTAGTACTCCCCATTAGTGAGAGTGACTCGGTGAGTGTTGCAGGTTTAGTGCATTCCACATCCTACATAAATGAAGTGCACTTAAACATTAAAAAATGTCCTTTCTCTATTTGACAGAAGCTCCATGACAAAGGCAAACTTCCTCGTCCTTTTTTTATCTCTCCTGTCAATTTTTTCTTGTTTGCTGAGTTTAACTTGACAACCTCTACACACATCAAGCTTTGACCTGTTTTTGCCTTGCCTCCCCCAATACTCCTCCGATATTAATTGGTAGTGTTATTAGGCCTCTTACTTTTCTAAAAGTTAACTCAAAAAGAAGCTTTACCCTGAGGAACGGGGTCTTGGTCAGTGGTGTTCTCTAAGCTAAATCTTAACCGACAATCTTACTAGTTATGGGTCTAAATCTCCTTCCCTTTCATATTGGGTGCGTGTGTTTAACAAAAAAAAAAGCTTTATCCTTTCACTTATAAGTCTAATATTTTCCTCTTATGTACTTGAGACTCTTCTAAACAATGTTATGGTTTAAGTTGAAGTATGATACTTCATTAGTTAATAATTAATTGCTATAATTTTATTTCATTTTTATAATTATTGTAGATAGAGTTTTTATAATTCTTTTATACTTATATTAACAAAATGTAAAGAATAATAATTACCTGGTATTATTAATATCATAACCTCTTATCATTATTATAGATCCATATTTTCCTCTTCATTTCTACGTATTTTTAAAAAGTTAGGAAGTCAATACGATTTCTAACATTTTCAACAATCATAATCAAAGCAAAGAAGAAAGACTGCCGAACGTGGGAACAATATCTTTTGCGGGCATGTGGTGGACTGAGTTATCATATTTTCTTTAGTCATTTGTTTATTCTCTCCTCCTGTTTTCCGGTCTGGAAGCGATGCAGTAACATTAACAACTCGGGCCATTGAGTGGTACAATGTGACAGAATGATGTTCTTTTGTTTATCTTTTATTATCAAAAATTTATGGTCATTTAACATCATCTTTATGGTGCCCAGGCTCTAAGGGAAGCCCCTAGCCTACCCAACTTGCCTGCGTTGTGGGGCATCTGCTCCAAAATCTTATCCTTTCAATAAGAGTCGAGGAGTCATGACTCACACTCACCAAAAGATCATGCTCCAAGCCTCATAATGCATTAAGGACCTATCACCTTTATTTTAAACTGATCGCAATGCGAATTAAGTTTAAAATAATGAAGTGGGCAGGTGACATTTTTATAGGGACAGAAATGAACCTGCTTGGGCCCCCGTCCTTTATGAGAGTAGAGGTACTTATGCATTACAGACAAAAGGGAAGAATCAAATCAACATGATACATCAAACTTAAAATCAGAATTAGTCAAAATGACTTACATGGTTGGACTATATTTTGTGTCCAAAAGGATCTTGCCAATTATTCATTTACTATATTTTTTTAGTAAATGCATGCACATGGAAATAGAGAGAAGGGTGTCGATCTCCTAACAAGTTGAAACTCCTTAACTTAGTACTAAATCAAGGGATACCCTTAAGAATTATTTTTTTTTAGTATATAACACATGTATTTAATTCATACAAACAAAATGTTGAACCATAAATTTTATAATTAGAATTTCTATTAGTTCACTGCTAAGTTAGTTGACTAAACAATAATTTTTCATTTACTACTTAACATGAAGTTTATAATACTGACAATATACATAAAATTATATAAGGTTGATCACATGGTTCAATATATGATAAGTGTTTGAAAAAAAAAAAAGAGTAAAGCTAATCATCATTATCATTTTCCTTAAAACATGGAAGGTTCAGAATAATAAAGTCAACGTGGTTGACATAATTAGATGGAAATGATCCCAGGTGGGTTTTAGAAGAATTTTGATCGAAAATATTACTCCCCATAAGGATATTAAATTTTAGTTCAAGGGGATTTGGTCGAGACGTGGTGGCATGAGAGTGGATGGTCACGTGGCGTGCGACGATGCCGTGAAGCGAGCGATTGAGATGAGATGTAAGAAAGAAGTAAGCAGGAAGGAGGTTGGGTGCGGCGCAGTATCTGAGGCGTCCATCAAGGCATTGAATGTGTTGAGTAAAGGCAATTATTCTTGATGCTCCAGCTCACCACCCTCCTCCTTTTTTTTAATTTCTTCTTTATCCTTCACTCCATTCCCGCGTTCTCACCGCTATTCCCCAATTTCTCGTCCACGCGTTTTCCTTCTTTTTCGCTTCTCGTCTACTTAGACGAGTTTAAGGCTCTGTCACATCTAATTGGAATTGCATTCTAATTTATAACAAAATATCGCGAGAAAACGATGATCACTGTAAGGGGGTTTTCTGAGACAACAATCCCGAAAAGCAGCATGACATTTATATGATACTAAAGAAAAGTAACAGTAGGAGGAAAGGAAAACACAAACTGCGGACAGCAAAGAAGCACATAAAAGTCGTTCACGTACAAAGCAGGAGTCTCCACTTTCAACACAAAAAGGCTACGGAGCATCGAATGGAGCATCACCAACAACACAAAGTGCTCTTCTTCCCTGTTTCTACCACGCTCATACTCGCGGCCTCCTCGCTTCCCCTGCCTCTCTGCCTCTAGGGTTTTACGTCCGCTGCTCTTCTCCTTTTCCACGCCCTCTGCGCTACGGTACGCTACTCTCTCCAATTCCCCATTCCAACACTCCGGAGTCCTCCGATTCGGTTCCGTTGCGTTGCGTTGAATTGTGTCGAACCTCTGCGTTTAGTAGCCTCTGATTACGAACTCGATTTGCTCGTTGATTTGATTTTGCTTTTCGTTTTGAGCTCCCTCGGGATCCTGCGAAAATGTGCGAAAAGAGGAATTCAGTGAAACGTTGACACATAATTGAGATGATGAATTGCGCTGAGTAGAGTGTCTGAGCTTGCCGCTTATAATCATTTTCACGGTTTTATCTAGTTCAGTATTGTTTTTGTCTTTTTTTCCCGTTTATTCGCAAGCAAACGGTCTAGTTAGTGTATGTTCTCTGGAAAACAAGATCTTCGCGCTTGGCTAGAATAGAGGGCGAGTTCGTTTATAATTAGCTAGAAATGATATTGTTCACAGATCGAATTCGGATTTCTCGTGATTGAACGAAGTTTGTTGATTGCCTTTTGTCCATTGCAGAGCAAATGCATTGGATATAAAACGGTGATGCATCAGCATCTATGATGGAATTTTTGCGCCATAATTGTTGTTGAGACAAGGTAAAAATGGACTTTTGAAACTGTGGATTTACAACGTGTGAGGTGTTGACAAAGCAAAAGAAAATGGAAAAGATGAGGTGCTGGTTCAAAAGGTTTAGCTCGAAAGATAAGTCAAAGCCTTTGAAGAAGGAAACTACAGGGAGTGGGAAGGAGGTGTCGACGGCACCAGTTGGAGATGAAGCTCCGTCAAATGTGACTAAGCAGAAGGTTGCAGCCGCAAAGCAGTATATAGAAGACCATTACAAGAAACAGATGAAGAATCTACAGGAGAGGAAGGAACGGTATGTTTCAATGCTTATTTTTGTAATTCTGAGCTGCATGTCTTGGAAATTGCAGCGCCTTACACTTTGAATTGGTCAAGTTGACAGTCCTCTTTCCTCACATGCACCTAAATACAGAAAAAGAAACAAAGGATTTGTTTGTTTTACATTTCTGCCTCGTAAAGATGTTTGTGAAGTGAATAGTCGACCCTTACCTTCACCTGATAGGACTGAGGTGTTGCGTACAATTGTTGATCAAGTGATTGTAAGTGCACCAGAAAGACCCAATTGTCAAAATCCTCTTTATTTGGCATGCAAGAATTTAGATTTATATACTTGCTATTTTGGATACTGCTGGCATAAATTTGTTGGTGGGAATTGATTGTGCACCATTGTTCTTTACTGGCGATTAGTTTGTGTAGTATCAAGTTTTCTAAATACTGATTTGATCCCTCCAGTTATTGTAGTAATAGTTTTTAGGACTGTGAATGATTGCTTTCTAGTGCTTGAATTCCATTCAGACGTAATATACTTGAAAAGAAGTTGGCTGATGCTGAGGTCTCTGAGGAAGAACAGTACAACTTGTTAAAGTATTTTGAGAAGAAGGAAAGAGAATATATGCGTCTTCAAAGGCATAAGATGGGTGCTGATGATTTTGAGCCATTGACGATGATAGGGAAGGGAGCATTTGGAGAGGTATAATATTTTTGCTTTGAGAGGCTTCGATAGTTGATTCTATTTCTTGGCATAAACATGGCCTCCAATAGTCTTGAGTTCTTATAGCGTTTTTGTGTTTATCTAGCCATTATCACCAATTTTTTTTTTTTTTTTTTTTTTTTAAAAAGGAAAAATAAAAGACATACAAGTAGTATTGTAAGAAAAAAGTTAAGGTGGATAGAAATGTTTAAGGAACTCCTGCTTTACATCATCAAAAAATAAAGAGAAATCAGATTTCTTTGAATCCTGCTAATGATAACATTTCATAATTCCTTTTGTAATTTGAAGAAGGCTTGCAAATTCATTATGTTGTATGTCCACATTGGTGGTATGTCTTATATTTAAAATTGTTCTGGTCCCAAGACCAGCCGCTTCTGCTGGAGATGTTTCTTACTTCACAATGACTAAAAAGGATGTGCTTTTGAATTCATTGTACCTAATTGCTTGGAGTTGCTAGTAGTGATACTCTGATCCATTCTAACCATACAGTCAGCTTGTTTTGTGAGCTATTCATCTATTATGTCAGTAATTACTTAACTGATCTATTTGATACTTTTTCTGCGACTAATTTTTCTCTGCTGTGGCAGGTGAGAATCTGTCGGGAGAAGGCAACTGGTCATGTATATGCTATGAAGAAGCTTAAGAAATCAGAGATGCTTCGCAGGGGCCAGGTCTACATCTCACAAAGCCTCACAGAAATTTTCTTTATAAGACTATTGTTTCATTATCACTTTGTTAATTTTTAGTTGACTATTTTCAGGTTGAACATGTCAAAGCTGAGAGGAATCTACTTGCGGAGGTTGATAGCAATTGCATTGTCAAGCTCTATTGTTCCTTCCAAGATGAGGAGTATTTATATCTCATTATGGAATATCTACCTGGTGGCGATATGATGACTTTATTGATGCGCAAAGATACACTGACAGAGGATGAGGCTAGGTTTTATGTTGCTGAAACAGTCCTGGCTATTGAATCCATCCATAAACATAACTATATTCATAGGTAGTAGCTAGTTTGTGGGCGTTTATCTATATGCTATTGTCATGATCTTCTTATTTCTTCGCTAATCCATCCTTTGTATTACAGAGATATCAAACCAGATAACTTGTTGTTGGATAGGAATGGTCACATGAAATTATCAGATTTTGGATTATGTAAACCACTTGACTGCAGTAATCTCCAAGAAAAAGATTTTTCTGTTGGAAACAACCTTAGTGGGGCTCTTCAGAGTGATGGACGCCCCATGCCACCAAAACGCACACAGCAGGAGCAACTTCAGCATTGGCAGAGGAATAGGAGAATGCTTGTAAGCATCTAGACGCTGAGATCACATGACTGATATCTGTGTTTTCAATAAAGTATTGCCACTATCAATAGTGACAAAACATTGATGTCTTCAACATGCTTTTGCTCCAGTACTGTGAGGGGTTAGCGTCCATGTTAGTGATTTGCTTTAAGTCACAAATCTATCTAGAAAGACTTCAAATTCGTCCTTTCACCTAAATATTGTCTTGCAGTTAATTTTTTCTAGAATCTTACGGTGATTGCATGGTTGATTTCTGAAATCGTTTTAATTGTCATATTTTTTTCAGGCTTATTCTACTGTTGGAACCCCTGATTACATTGCCCCAGAAGTTTTGCTGAAGAAAGGATATGGGATGGAATGTGATTGGTTCGTATTTGAATTTTCTTATCTTCTTCTTTTTATTATTATTATTGTTATTGTTATTATTTTTCATCTACCATTCCTCTAAACATGCAAATAAGACCCTGTTGATGCTCATCCAGGTGGTCTCTTGGCGCTATCATGTATGAAATGCTTGTGGGATATCCACCCTTTTATTCAGATGAACCTATGTCGACTTGTAGGAAGGTTACTTGCAGTGCTTTGCTTTTATTCATATTATGCTTATCTTTTCTTCTTTTTCTTTTTTCTTTTGCACTTGTCTCCCTCCCAAAGCTGGATCCCAGTATACACAACCATAACATGTGCAATATCTTTCCTCATTTAGATGGTGATGTCTGCTAGAGATTGGGACTGGTATTTCTTGTTAAATGTTGTTAGCAACATAGAAATAGGGCACTGGTGAGATCCAAAACGCTTCCTTGCATCATCAGTAGTACAGTCATAGAAGATTTTCTGCCATATGAATGCTCACCACAAAACAACTTTCTTGAAGTGATTGCCCTTTTCATTTCGTATTTTGTTATTCTTATTGGAGGTTTCTTACTCAATTATAACTTCTTACTAATAGTGTCAAGGAGTCCTTTTTATAACTGAGATCTGGGGCTATGTATTCTTGAAAGGTTAAGGCGGGAACTTGTATTTAATTTCTGTCCAACTTCCTAACTATATTAAACTATTAAGTAAATTGTGCACATTTTCCTTCTTGTTTCAAGGGGGTGAGAGTAAGGCTAGCATGGTTTTGACTTCTTTACCTTTTGCTTGTCATACATTCTGCTTGTATGGTGTTGACATTTATCATGTAATCTAGTGGCTGGGGCCTTTACCGTTGATTTTGTTACCTAAAAATTATCTGGAGGTCTGTATGACGCAGGCATTATAAGAAAGAAAAGTTAGTTGGGATGGATTGGAGGATCTAAGTCTTGTTTATTTTCCATGTTGTTCAGAGAGGTTTGGACATCAAATATTTTGGTGCTCAGCACTCTCTTGAAATCTGTGTGGATATTGTGGACCTAAAAAGGACTCTGTCCCCTGTTTAACATCGTTGCTGTGTTCTGCTTTCTGTCCCTGAATTGTGCCCTTGAAAAGATGCAATCAAGACAACCCACTGTCACCGGACATCTATTTGATATCTTCCATTCCTGGCGCCTCAAAAAAATTTGGTCACGCGGTTTGAATTCTGTGTTATCCCCTAAATTCGTTCTTCTTGGTTGAACTCGTAGGAATTCTTGTGCACTTTCCTTTCTGTCTTTTTGGTACCTGATATCTATTATAAACTCTTGACTACTGGGGGCTGTAATTGCAGATCTTTTGTTGGTTTCCATCTAATTTTTTATTTCTTACCTTGTAGTTCTTTGTAACCATGATTTGTGATGGACCATTTGTGCTCTTTATCAATTCTGCAGATAGTTAACTGGAGAATTCATTTGAAATTTCCCGAAGAAGCAAAATTATCTCCAGAGGCAAAGGATCTCATTAGTAAAATGCTATGTAATGTTGATCAGAGGCTTGGGACAAAAGGCGCAGATGAAATAAAGGTATTGTGTGATGTTTCCTGTCCTATTGGTTCACTTTTAGAGTTTGAATTACTAATTAATGAATTGAACTTGGTGCATCTGGTTGTCATCAGGCTCATCCATGGTTCAAAGGCATTGAATGGGACAAATTGTATCAAATGAAAGCTGCATTTATCCCTGAGGTCAATGATGAATTGGATACTCAAAATTTTGAGAAGTTTGAAGAGGTCATTCATTTTTTTTTCCCTTTTAGTTGCTTAAATTGATTGAAGTGTACCTTTTTGATGCATTTGTTACTCACCTTCTTGCTTCAATGATTCGTTGATGATTCTGTAGGCTGACAAAGAAATCCAAACTTCATCTAAAGCAGGCCCATGGAGAAAGGTAGGTCTATATGATTTGGTTTGATGCATTCTGAGCTGAAATAGTTTCTACATAAGTTTCTTCAGTTGTGCCTTACATATATGCTTTTGCTACTCATGCTTTTTGGTAACCCATGCTGGTTTCTGCTTTATCATCAACTTGGCAAGTATCCCATTGTTCAGAGCACCCTTGGGTAGTGAGATCCTTGTGCATCGAATTGATGTTCACTAGGACTTCCTGGTAGTGTGCATTTTCATTTCATCATCGTTACTGTTTGGACAGGTGAATATTACTTTATTGGTAATAGAACCAATGTTCTGTTTGCTTGTTGCAATTTTCATTGTTATATTAGTCCCTTGTTGGAAAGTTGAGTTTTCTTTCTGGATGTAATGGCAAGTGCTATAAGAATTCGCTTGGTTGCAAGATGGTGAGGCCATTTGAAGTAGTAGGGTCTGGGTGGATGACTAATTTTTTGTCCATCAAATTAGTGTCTTTGATGTGGTTCCGTTGTTTGTTGTGTTTCTATTTAGAAAGTGAATTGTTTGGTTCTGTCCCTTTTTCTCTTCAACTGTAGTTATATATGTAATTAATCCTAAAAGTTGATCAGTTTTTCACTTTTTTGTTTAATCAGTTGATGCTTCTTGAGGTCTTTGACAAATAATATGTGAGAATGACGCATAAGTTGTTCACTATGTGGTAGAACCTTGCAATTCAAAATATCTTGCTGATGTTCTTGTGCTGTTTAAAATAAGTTTTTATTTTACACAAATGGTGTTTATTGCTAATATTCTTGTGCTGTTTTTCCTCTGCTGCAGATGTTGTCGTCTAAGGATATCAACTTTGTTGGTTACACGTACAAGAATGTTGAAATTGTAGATGAACATCAATTACCTGGAATTGGTATCCATCTGCCTCTCTCTTGTATCTATGTTTTCGCATCCTTTACTGTTTGTATAAGATGCAATGAGTGGTTTTGAGGATTGAAGTTCTTGGTGATTTAAACAAATCATACTGTTCAGGATTTTGAATTTATGTAACTGGCCCATGCTGTTGGGATTAGGCTATATAGCTCAGTTTTGCTGCACTTAATGATACTTGTGCTTCCTGATTAAAAGGCAGGGATCAAGAGACCTATTTGTTGAAATTTCTTGGTGATGTCTTTACCCGTCTCTTTTCTACTTTGTGAGCTTAATTCAAAGGACAGCTTACTTAGTTGGACCCTTCTGCCATACCATCTCCCTAGTGGTCTTAATATCTGATTTGGATTTGGCCTAAAATGGGATTTTTCTTTGTTAATATGTGTTAATCTGTAGAACGAAGAGCTTATTATATATGAATAGCATAGGTTGCAATCACTGTCAAGTTGTAGTTACTCTCTAGCTGGGCCAGCTCTTTTAGTGTCCTCTTTTATCTTTTCAGAACAAAACTTTATCTAGTGCAACAGCTGATCTTGGCAATGTTCTTTTACTTGACTGTTCTTTTTTTGAATTACTATGTACAGCTGAATTAAAGAAGAAGAATACGAAACATAAGAGGCCCTCCATCAAGTCCCTTTTTGGTAAGGTTTTTTCAGCATTTGTGCTAATACAATGCCTGTTATTTGAGGTTGAGAGTATTACCTATTCCTCCTTATCGATTTGATCCTTTATGACAGAGGACGAGTCAGCCAAGGCTGCCGGTCAAGGTGGTCAGGGGAGCTTTCTGAACCTCTTGCCTCCCCAGCTAGAAGTCCCTGAGAAACAGCGTCAATCCTAATGGGCTTTCACTAATTTTTCTCATAACCTCAGATTGCTACCAGATCCAACAAAAGAGCCTTCTGCTCTTTCCTGAATGGCTTTTGTTTTACTGCTTCGTTTGAAGAAATTGGGTTTTAAGTGGGGGGCCAGGTTTGATTATTTTTAACGTGAGTTTTTGGGGCGAAGGCCCTAAACGAATTGTTTGGTCTCTGTAAAATGTCTTCTGGAAATATATATTCTTTGCGAATCGTGTATTCTTTTTCTTTTCTTCTTGTATAATACTCGGCATCACTATTGATGTAATTAACTCATTGTTAGTGTTGATTATAATGCTACTGCTTATACACCAAAATGAAGAATTTGATTAATACCCAACTGCTAGATGTGTGATCATCATAACTCGTGCGGTCCCTCTCATTTCAACTAGAGATTTGGATGCCAATTCTTAACCATTGCCAATACAAAAGCACTAAGTTCGGTTTATGTCGACCCCCGCCCCTATGAAGAGCCCAGACCGGCATCATGGTCTTGGCCAACCAAACCGGGAGGAGACGCGAGAAAAGGTGGAAGAGGACTGGCTAATTGACCCCCTGCGACTTTCCCCCATTTTAAAAATAAAAAGAAAAGAAAAGAAAAGAAAAAAATACTGCTAATAAGAAATAATTTAAGAAAAAAACTAAAACTGAAAAATCCACCGCCCGCGAATCTCCTCTCCCCACCCCGGCGATATAAAAGGTTACGCCCTCCACCTTCCCCTCTAGCGACTTCTTCGACTTCCCCTACGACAGCGTACAATATGCAGGTAAACCGTGATTTCATTCCCCATTTTCCCTTGCTTTCTCACTCGGCCTCCAGTTGCTCTTCAAAACCCCAATCTCTATCGCTTTTGCTTTGAAGGTCGAAGCTAACTCATGACTCTCGTCCTTTTTTCTTTATCAATTTTCTCGGCAGCTGACCCTACCCTTCTTGGACTTCCTTTCCCCGCTTTCAGCATGCATTTTGACACGAAACCTACTAAATGTTATTTGAACCGTAATATGTTGTACTTTTTTGCTTTATCTCTTGTTCTGCTCTCGAATTTCGATGTGGCGTTCCTCGTGGCTAATTTACGCCCTAAAATCGTTGCTAGCGTTGAATTTCTTTTATAAGTTGAAAATTGATGACTTGCTATGTGTGATTTTGCAGGCCAGTGATAGGTTTAACATCAATTCCCAGCTTGAGCACCTCCAAGCTAAATATGTCGGTACCGGGCACGCAGATTTGAATAGATTGTAAGGATGTCAACTCCTTAAAACCCTATGTTTCTCTTTTTTCTTTTCGTTAAAGTTTACTTGTTAGTTTGTTGCTAATTTTGTTTTTGGATCTGTAGTGAATGGGCAGTGAACATTCAACGGGATAGCTACGCCTCATATGTTGGGCATTACCCCATTCTAGCTTACTTTGCTATTGCGGAAAATGAATCAATTGGGAGAGAGCGTTACAACTTCATGCAGGTTTTGTCTGACTTGTTGTCTTGGATCATTTTCTATGTTTACAGTTTCTTCTTGTTGAGAATTATCGCATGGCCATCTTTATTGACGATTTTCAAGGGGTGCTGAAAGCTTTGGTTTGGTTAAATTCTTGGATGTTGCATTTTTGACCATCTACATTTATCACTTCTCTTGGCACTTCTTGTATAGTTTAGGTTATATGTTAAAGGCTCCAATCTCAATGTTTATATATAGGTACTTCATCCCAGAAAAGATGACGCGTATGAGACTATGGTTTATAAGAAGACGATAAAACTTGTGATAAATTTTTTTTTTCCGCTTCATGTGATATGTGGTATGTTATTTGTAAGAATCTTGTTTGCTTTCAAAAAAAATATGAGGGTGATTTAGGTGAAGAAGTATAAACTTTCAATCTTAGGAAGAAATTTTCATTTTTAGGCAACCAGAAAAGATGAAGCTTATCCTCTGTTTTCAGATGGAGCGACTACAACCTTCTATTGAAAGCTATGCAACCCACAACTTCACCTTCCCTAGCATTCTTGTGGGGGTAGAAAAGTGTCTATTTTGTTAGACCTCATTGGCGTTAGATACTGGGGAGTGTATCCGTGTGTGTATTTTCCAAATGATAAGGCTGTAAAGATGTGAAATGCTCAGAATGGTTACTCTAATGTGCTCTATTCTGTTCTGTGTGTTGCAGTGTGGTTTGCCTAAAGTGTCTTTATTTAATCTTGGATGGAATGTCTTCAGTTTTTTTCATGTATATTTTGTAATGTTGTAAGGAAATATTTGTCCATCTCTTTTCTGGGAGATGTCTATTACTGGCATGCTATGGTTATTTATCATAGAACTCTGGTGAAGAAGAGATTATTGGTCTTCTTCCCTATAGATGATATTTTCTTCACCTCCATGAAGTTTAGTTGATAGCTTTCATCTCCTTTCTGAGCATGCCGACAAGAAATTGGACCTCTTTCTCTATATGTAAGCTTGCTTTCCATGGTAGGAAAAACCCTGCTATAATCATGGAATTAATTTTTTTTTTTTCTCGATATAGGATAGGAGTGTCCTACTTGAGAAGCTGTATGGTTGATTTTGTGGGCAGAGCAATAGGAAAGCAGTTTGGTGCCTATTTATAAATAAGTTCTTAGAATTGGCATTTGATTGCTGTCATTGTGACAATTATCCATGTTCCCAATGTGCCTGTCATATTGCACCGGCAGATTTTTAGCTAGTTTTTATCATATTGTGAGAATGGCTCATGGTTCATTATTACCTATATACTGGGGAGTTGAGATTGATTATATAGAGTAAATCAGATGTGAATGTGCTTGCAAGAAGTTTAAGGAAGTTGATTTCGGGACAGCTTCAGAGGGAAACTAGTTGCAAGATTTGGTGCATTGATCTTGCTGCAACAAAGACTAGTGATTATTTAGAGGAAATGATTCTGTTCAAATTGAACATACAATATGGATGAGAGGGGAGCTTGATTACTGCATTGATTGGTTAATATGGAAATAACTTCATGTATGCAGTAGTTGGAAAAGATTCACTTAGGTAAAAGATTAAGTGGACTCGACTGCATTTGCCTAGTTTGGTCTGCCATTTCTGTGACATATTTGGAAAAGCTGTCTAGGATTGCTTATTTGTTTGCTTTTGGTTAATATAAGTCCAACATTAGGGGTTTGTGATTGTGGATGAAAGAAATTATGGTTGTTAGATTACTTTTGGTGTACAAGGACTAGGATATGAATCCAAAGTGTTTTTTTTCTGATGTTGCTTTTGTATAGTGGAATTCTGATCTCTTTCGGTTGCCTCACATTTTCCATTTATTGGAAAACTAATTTCTTCTGACAAAGGAAATTATTCTCCTTTATTGTTGTGAGGTTTTAAGCTGTGCGGTAGTCATTTTCCCTCCAAATAGTGTTTATTTGTTCTTTTTCTTTGTCATCCTTTTTCTTAATAGGAGGCTTGTTACCTCTTTCTGGCCCAAGTTTCGCTGGATTACAGAGACACAATATATCCGTATTTATACTCATGTATCTACGTATATCAAGTTTTTGTTTGTAAGCTGTTCTTGAGCTTTGTACGCAGATGATTTTTTTTCCCACCCTTTTGTCAGATTTCATCATAGATGACATGGTCTCTTTGCATAAATTTTCAATCTAGAGTCTATATGACCGAGATTGCTATCGGGGTGTCTATTTGTCTGGCATTTTGTAAAGCCTCATCCCTAATTTAACCGTGTAGCAATAGCTTCTTATGTTCGAGTCATGATCACCTGCTATATCTTTCTTCATCAAGCATGAGAGGATACTTTCCCCATGTGTGTTTGTCTTGAAGTTGCTATTAGTTTTCCATCTAAGCATTCTTGTTTTTGCTTATAGTGGTACAGCTAGTTACATCATATGTATTTTAGAAGATGGGATGAGTGACGGACATTTGCATAATTTTCCATGCGAATTGTTGGCAAAGCTTTGGTTTTCAGGGACTGATAATGGTTCTTTTGTGTGATACTTATTCTTTTCTAATTATCTTCTACAATGGCTCAGTGATTTTCCAAGTCTTGTCAATTAATCTCTAATCCTTTCTTCTTTTTTATTCTTCTTATGCAGAAAATGCTTTTGCCTTGTGGTCTCCCCCCTGAAAGAGAAGACGACTGAGAATTGTCATTTGGTGCAAATCTGAAAAGTTGGAAACACACGTTCTGTGTGGCTGAGAGTCCCAAATATGTTTCCAAATTTGTGATATCTATGTACGTCTTTGCTTGGACGAACAATTACTGTCTTGTACGTGGGAATGATGGATAGAGTACTAGGAGCTCGCTCTCATCCGACTTCTGTTTGGGCGTAGGCTTCTAAAATTAGTCATTATGCAAGCGTTTGGATCTTTTAGCCCTGTTATGGTTATGGTTTTTATCTTCGAATATCAACTAAAGGGTCACATTGCATTTTCAAATGAAAAAATATTGTGGTTGCCCAGTGCACAAATCAATCCCTTCCTTTAGTCTTGTCAAATGCTGCAATGACTTGCTTCCAGTTCATTGATAAACTGTGGCTTGTTGGGGTAAAAAACTACAAAAAGAGACCATCAGATGGAGTTCTCAAAAATGAATTTGAATCTCTAGGAAAAAGTCATCTGACGTGGGGCCATTTTCGTGTGCTGCCCCCCTTCACCTTTGTATGTGGAGTGTTAATGGGCAGCAATTAATGGCTTCTTAGTTTGGTAGTTCGTTTTTGTTCAGCGAACAATATCAGGGTTACTAATCTTGCTCTTAAATACTACACTTCTATGTATGAAGGCTGGAACAGAAAAGCTATTATTTCCCTTGAATTCCTGCATCAATTAAGGTTGTTTGCCGAATCATTTTGGCTCCTCTTCTGTGACAACCCGGATAACACAGTTTGGGACACGCTACCCTCTTTCTTCGACTCTGTAATGTGATATTCATGGACCTCTGCTAGCTCTTTTTACCCCAAACCGCCAACCCAAGCGCCATGCCCGTTTGCGAAGGTTCCTCTCCAAGAGCCTCAGAAATCAATGGCTTCAACACAAACCCGGTTCATAGCCTTGCTCAGAAATCCTACCATGATCAAAACCGGGTCCCAGGCCAAAGAGCTCCACGCCCAGATCCTGAAGACCAAGGGTGCAAGTTCCACACACTTGTCTACGACCCTTGTCTCCATCTACTCAAACCTCAGACTCTTGCATGACTCGCTTCAACTCTTCAACACCCTGCACTCCCCTCCCGAGCTTGCTTGGAAATCCCTTATCAGGTGTTATGCTTTCCATGGCCTTTCCCACCAATCCTTGGCATTCTTTGTCAAAATGCGAGCTATGGGTAAGCATCCGGACCGCCATGTGTTCCCTTCTGTTCTGAAATCTTGCGCGTTGCTAATGGACCTGAGGTTGGGCAAGTCGCTTCATGCATGCATTATAAGGCTTGGTATGGATTTCGACTTGTACACGGCGAATGCACTAATGAACATGTATTCGAAGTTTCAGATGTTGTGTGAAACCGTCATGGGTTGGTCCAGCGCGCCCGAGATGCTTGACGGAATGCCTGATAGAGGGCGAAAAGTCAAATATGGTTGTGGGGAATTGAGGAATGGGATTGTAACCAAGGGGTTAGAAGGTCAGGGGGGGATGCCGTACTTTGGTGGAAAAACAAAGAGACAAGGATGTGGTGGTGAGGCTTTCCATAATAGTAATTGTAGCTCAAATGAATTGGGGAACATATGTGAAGAACATGTCAAGGGTGTCGATCATAAAGTTCACTTGAATCAAATAAATGACAATCTGCCTCAAAGTAGTCGACATAGGGAGATTAACAGGCATTTCTGTGGGAAAATTAATGTTGATTCCCGGGGAAGGACAGACCTAAGGGCTTTTCTGGTGGAGAGTGTGAGAAAGATCTTCGACATGATGCCAGAAAAAGATCTTGTTTCCTGGAATACAGTGATTGCAGGAAACGCACACAATGGAATGTATCAAGAAGCTTTAGCAATGGTTAGTGAGATGGGGAATGCGAACTTGAAGCCTGATTCTTTTACTTTATCGAGCATCCTTCCCATCTTTGCCGAATATGTGGACGTTATTAAGGGAAAGGAAATCCATGCGTATGCCATAAGACATGGCTTTGATGAAGATTTGTTCATTGGAAGTAGCTTGATTGATATGTACGCCAAGTGTAATCGTGTGGAAGACTCATGTCGGGTCTTTGATCTCTTACCTCAGCGTGATGACATTTCATGGAACTCTATAATTGCAGGATTTGTGCAAAATGGTCTGTTTGATGAAGGTCTGAGATTCTTTCGACGTATGTTGATGGCCAAAATTAAGCCAAGGCATGTTTCCTTTTCAAGTATCATTCCGGCTTGTGCTCACTTGACCACGCTACAATTGGGGAAGCAGCTACATGGATACATAATTAGAGGTGGATTTGATGATAACGTGTTCATTGCTAGCTCCCTTGTGGACATGTATGCCAAATGTGGGAACATTAGGTTGGCCAGGTGGATTTTCAATCAGATGGAGCTACATGACATGGTGTCATGGACAGCCATAATCATGGGATGTGCTTTGCATGGGTACGCCCATGATGCCATTTCCTTATTTGAGCAGATGGAAATGGAGGGAGTAAAACCCAACAGTGTGGCTTTTGTGGCTGTGTTGACTGGCTGCAGCCACGCTGGGTTGGTAGATGAAGCTTGGAAATATTTTAATAGTATGACCCAGGATTTTGGAATTGCTCCGGGCTTGGAACACTACGCTGCTGTTGCAGACCTTCTGGGCCGAGCGGGAAGGCTGGAAGAAGCTTATAAGTTTATCTCTGACATGCACGTAAGACCAACGGGAAGCGTATGGTCAACATTGTTGGCCGCATGCAGAGTTCACAAGAATGTTGAATTGGCAGAAAAGGTTGCTGAAAACATATTCAGGGTTGATCCTGAGAACATGGGAGCTTACATTCTACTGTCGAATATATATTGTGCTGCTGGGAAATGGAAAGCAGCAGCAAATTTGAGAATCTCCATGAGGAATAAAGGCATGAAAAAGAAACCGGCATGCAGCTGGATCGAAGTTAAGAACAAGGTGCATGCTTTTGTGGCCGGAGATGAACATCATCCATCTTATGATAAGATAAATGCGGCACTGGAGGTTCTACTAGAGCGGATGGAGCGTGAAGGGTATGTTCCCGACACAAAGGAGGTGCACCATGATGTTGAAGAGGAGCATAAGAAACGCTTATTATATGGCCACAGTGAAAGGCTTGCTATAGCCTTTGGTATCATCAGCACTCCTGCTGGAACAACAATTCGAGTAACAAAGAATATTCGAGTCTGCACAGACTGCCACACAGCCATTAATTACATGTCGAAGATTGTCAGAAGAGAGATCGTTCTGAGGGATAACAGCCGATTTCACCATTTCAAGGATGGAACGTGTTCTTGCGGTGATTATTGGTGACCCAGCAACAGTGAAACCATGTCATCCTAATTTGAATTAGATCTGAAACTGTTAATAAATCCGCCAAACGGTGGATGCTTGGTTGAGATTGATAGGGACCACTCACGAACCAATTAAGAGGAATTCCTGGAGGCACTGCAAGTTTGTAACCCAGCAAGCACAGGAAAAATACTATGTGAACGAAGAGTAAGTCTGCAAAGCCTCTAACTAGCCAGTTGTTGCCATCTAATACATCACTGTCTGCTGGAAATAACATTTCTCCTCTATAGGACTGCAGCAGAACTCCCAGCCGATCACCAGGAACATTTAGAGAATCAGACTTCTTTCCGTGGTAGAACTGCATCGGATGTTCTGGCCGGAGAGCTGTCTATTGATTACCAGAAAGGTTTGGCCCAGAAAAATTCATTCGTATTTTGATAGAAAATATATCTTATCACTATTGGTTCTAACGTGGTTATCATCTCTATATGACAACGCATATTACAGCACAAGCCACATACACGGTGTTTGATAATTTCTTATTACATATGGTAAGATGAGGTTGCTGAAAGTCTTTGGTAAGGCTTTGCTGTTCTTTCTGATGTAATTGTTTCAGCTGATTAATTACCAGACCTGCTCCTGCATGTTGCAGTTGGCCTTAAGTCCCTTTCCTTAGTTGTAAAATGTTTTGTACAGCCGGGCCAGCTTTACTGACATTCTTTAAAGAATTTCCTCTGCCCTTGGCAGTCATCCGAAAGTGCCTGTGCCTTCATGCAAATTGCTGTTCTTGTCGAATGACTCAGAGATCAGAAGTTGTCACCTGACTCATCATTGAGTGAATAGCATACAAGCGGCAACACCTTTTTGGATGGTGTTAGTTTGCTTCAAATGAAAACTGTAGCAAGCTCTTTTTCCAATTTCCATGCCTTGTTCTGATATTGGCTTACTCCTTCCATGATTACTTGATATCTATATCTATATATATATCTCTCTCTGATCATGCATTATCTCTGTGTTGGCTCTTTGGACAACTCCTAGAAATACCAAAGCCCCAGAAAATCGGATGGCTAGACACCCTTTTATTGGTCCAGTCCAATACGCAGCCTACCAAAGTTGTAACTTTATGACTGTCCACGAGCAAGAGGGTGCAAAACAAACAGACAGCGGGGACCATAACTGGCTCCATCTACCCCCCCATCAACGATGTGCAAGTCAAATCAATTACCAACCATTAATCTCCCTGAAAACTGGTGAAAGCCACTGTACGTTCCTTAGAGATGCAAAGTTGCAAACGCATACCCACTCGATAAAGGCCCCCGCTGGATTTTTTTAAGCCACCACTGATTTTCAGCCTTTTATTCTCTGACTAGTTATGACTCACTGAACCCTATCGTTATCTCTAGCCCTTTTTAAGAAAGAGAGATTAAAAAAGGTAAAGTGCTCGTTTGTGAGGCGTTGTATATAGCCCTGACAGCCCCGGCAAAGCAATGAAAATGAGACAATGTGCCACCTTACCGGCTCCCCTCTATTATTACCACCCCTTTTCTCACGTTCCCCGCTTTTGCATTGAGTTACCATCAGGGTAGTGATTCAATTTGCTTTTTGGAATGGCATTTTCTAACTTTTACTTTCACATTGACAATTAACACAGAAAGACACCGTTGTCTCTCGACCCTTTTCCCCTTTACAAACTTTTGTATTTGTTTTCTTTCTCAAAGCTTCATCCGTAGAGTCTGCTTTTCCCTTTTGTTTGCTAAGACCAACAGTAATCTATTTTGTCACGTACAATCACTAGGATTAGACCTTAATAACGTTAACAGTGGGGAAATGATTGCCAATTTGACAAGGTTTTGAGTTCAAAAAATGCGGATTGGGTATGGCCATGCTGCATTATGGCGACGTAAGGCGTCATCATAGAATGTTGAATTGATCCGATTTGCAGATCCTTTTGGGTAAATATGGATTAGAGGATGGGTTATCATCAACTTCACTCATAAGATGAAAGATTTGAAGCTAAGAATATCATCGAAAATCATGCTTTCTTTAGGCGAACGATTTGGATTCAGAGAGGTATTGAAGTTAATTGATTTAATAGGGCAGAAAAAGAAAAAGTCCAATTTCTTGACTGTGTTGGAACATTAAATAATGCAAATGGTTAAGGTGATTAGTCTTTTTAAATTAAAAATTGAATAAAAAAACAATAAAAAGGGAAGAAAAACATGGGAAGTCTTGATAATTTCCTCAGAAAGACAGAAAATTTCCTTTTACTGAGATTATGTAAAACATGTATCTCTTTGATGCAAAGCATTTATGCAAAGAAGAAGTTGAGTAAAAGGTTGGTGGAGTTCATGATTAGCATCTAGGGTAGCGTCCCCGCTATGATTTTTCTCGCTTTTAGCCTCTAAGAATAAGAAAATGCAACCAACAATATAACCAACAAAGTAAAAGATAAAAAGACCATGTAATCGCTTGGCTTTTTCTTCGTCAATCATCCGCTTTCTCATCCATTTTCCCCTTCATTTCCCTGTCTCTCTGTCCGTCTGTCTGTTTCGCTTTCTCTCTCTCTCTCTCTCTCTCTTTCTCTCTGTCTGCCAATATTCCTTTCCACAGAATCTCAAGGATTTTCCAAGAAAACCCAATCCCTTTCCCAAACCCAGATCCGAAAGATCCCCTTGGAGGCTACCTCCCCATTTTTTGGTCCGTGCAAATCGTTCGCAGACTAAGATTCCTCTGCCAGCTGCAAAGTCCGAATCGCATTCTTTTCCTGTCGCAATAATCTCTACCCACGATAAAATTCCCAGAAAAAGGAGACCTTTACTCTTGCTCTCCGTTCTTTCACATTCTTTTTCTTGTCCCGATTTTCCCAGGAGAAGAGACCCCCTTTAATGACCCTAGAGCTCGGCTGGAATTCGGCGATTGCTGGGTTTTCGGCATATTTTTTCTTTTGTGTTGTAGATGTATGCTAGAGGTGTATCTGCATGTATCGTATAGGTTTTTCGCCCCAGATTTTCGGCAAACTTTGGATTTTTGAGCTTGGCTTTTGACGTACAGAAAAGGGTTTTTGGATCCCTGTGTTCTTGTTATGGTTTGATGGATCTTAGTGTTGGTTTTCCTCATCGATCTATCGGCGGTGAGCTTTTTGGATGAGCTAAAAGCTTATCGATCATTGTTCTACTGGATTGGATTGTTAGCTAAGAGTGTGAAAGGGGCTGAGCTTTTTGGTTTTCTATTCTTTGATTTGGAGTTGAATCATGGATCATGTAATTGGTGGGAAGTTTAAGCTCGGTCGGAAGATCGGTAGTGGATCATTTGGCGAGCTCTATTTAGGTATGGAATTCATGCGAGTGAAGCAGCATTCTTTGGCTGTTTCACCCTTTGCTGGATTTCTGGTGCGGTGAATCATGTTTGTTTCATAATGGTGTCCTTTGGTTGGTTTCAGGGGTTAATGTCCAAAGTGGAGAGGAAGTAGCTGTCAAGCTGGTACGTAGGGAAACCCTTCGTTTCCTCTGTTCCTACTAATTTCGTTTGGGGTGTATGATTTTATTTTCTCCCATGTGTAGCTGGATGGTATTGAAGGACTATGTGTGGGACTTTCTAGATAATTGTGACTGGATCATTTTTCTATTTCAATTTTTTCCCGTATTAAGTAGATTGATCCTTTTTTTGACCAAGTCGTTGATAGAACAAACGCGAAGGACATCGTATCAAACTATATGTTATTGATTAGCCTTTTTAAATAATTCTTTTATGAGATAGATTTGGTCTATATATAAGACCAGCTTAGAATTTGAGCATAACATGTTTATAAATACTCACCATAACATGTTTATAGACTTATTTATTTTGAATGGCGAAAGGAGCCCTGGAAGGGTATCATTGAAGTTTGCAATCTATTGTCCTCCAGCAGCCTTCTGATATTATTATCGAGATCTTTTTGGATGGTTCTTGTTGTAATTTTGGAATTGATGGTAGTTTTAATCTGCATGTTGAGTGTTCATATGGTGTTACTACAAGTTTTATGTCGTTATTCTTTTTGTGTGCTTGATTGGTTCATCTTGAGTGCTCCAATTAAATTCTTTACTATTCTTACGTTTTGGAATTCATGTTTTGTCCTGTATGCTACTTTAATAAGCTATTCTTGTTTCTCAGGAATCTGTTAAGACCAAGCACCCTCAGCTTCATTATGAGTCAAAGTTATACATGCTTCTACAAGGAGGGAGTAAGTTTCCTTGTTCAATCATTTTGTCTAGTTTGAGTTGATATGACTTTCTGTGGGTTGAAAATTTACTTATGCATCTACTAATTCTTCTTTTGTTTTCATGAAGCGGGAATCCCCCATCTGAAATGGTTTGGTGTTGAGGGCGAGTACAGTTTTATGGTTATTGACCTTCTAGGGCCAAGCCTCGAAGACTTATTCAACTATTGCAATCGAAAGTTTTCTTTAAAAACAGTTTTGATGCTTGCAGATCAGTTAGTAAGTATCCATATTTTCAATGAAGGTATATTTAGTAAGATGTGGTATCATTTATCCCAAAAACAATGAAGGTACTTGCATAACAATGGTTTCCATACTGATGGATTTGTTTTTCCTGTTATTTTATCTAGATAAACAGAGTTGAGTATATTCACTCACGGGGTTTTCTTCACCGTGATATAAAGCCTGACAACTTTTTAATGGGTTTAGGGCGCAAAGCTAATCAGGTAAGCTTTAAATACATGCAGTTTTGGTGTTTGTGTGCGTTTTCATTTTCTGTTACTCTAAATACATGTAGTTCTTGGACTTTAGTCCATAAATATCTTTGCATCAGGCCATTTCCCAACTTCTTTGTATGACATGTTGTATTGGCAACTTCCGTTTTGCTTTTGCAGCATTTATCTGTTTAACTTATGCGCACTTAGTCTTTTGTACGGGGCTTAGTACATGTTAAATTAATAGTTCCCATTCTAGATGTGTCCAATTATGCATTAGCTAGGATTTCCTTGCTTAATTGGTTTTGTTTTCTCACCACAGGTATATATAATTGATTATGGTCTGGCCAAAAAGTATAGGGATCTCCAAACACATAAGCACATACCTTACAGGTAATCAAGCATTATTGTTTCTTTTGGCTCCGTGATTAGCTTGCTCTTTGATTGTTCTACCCTGTCTGCTATACTTTGAAGCAAGTCTTGCATTTCTACTGCATTCTAATGTAAAAGGTTTTGTTATTAGTCCCGTTCTACCAAAATCATAGAAATTGTTCTTTCTGATACAAGCAGGTGTTATTTGTTCCTCTCTCTCTCTCTCTCTCTCTCTCTCTCTCTTCTTCTCTCCCATTCTTTCCCTTTCTTTTCGATTTTCATCCTTCCTTCCCAGTTGTATTAGGGCATTCGCAAAGCAATCCTGTCAAATGGATCAGTTTCTGCACTCTGGAACTTCCTGCTTATAAAATTTCATGCAAGAATGTGGGCAAACTTTATTCATTCATTTCATGGAACATAAGAATCGATATGCCTCTCTGTGGGTGTGTTTATAGATGTATGTCTATTGAACTGAGGCTTTAACAAGTACTGTGACATGGTCGTATTTGTTAGGTACGGTTTAATGAGTCTGTTTATAATACAGGCTCTGATGTTTCATTATACCATTTTCTTTAGTGGTTCATGCATGTTGGCCCCTAATAGTAATGAATTTCTGGCTTCCTGATGCATTAATATGCTGTTTATCTTTCCAATTTTTATTAGTAACTCTTTTGTTAATATAAAGTCGCTCTAAGAAGTCTTTCCAGCTTTATGAATTTTATTTTTGGAACAGAGAAAACAAGAATCTCACAGGAACGGCACGTTATGCAAGTGTTAATACTCACCTTGGAGTTGGTTAGTAAACTTTCTTTTTGTAGCTAATATAATTTTACATGGTTTTACTGTCACATATTAAGATGCAGTCATGTTTGTAATTTACCACCAGAACAAAGCAGAAGGGATGATCTTGAGTCTCTGGGTTATGTGCTTATGTATTTTCTGAGGGGAAGGTTGATTTCTTTTCTGAGAATCTTACTTGACTGAATTTGTTTAAACTCATTCAAATATTTAACTTTCTGAACATCAATCTATGTTTCAGCCTTCCCTGGCAAGGCTTAAAGGCAGGTACTAAGAAGCAGAAGTATGACAAGATAAGTGAAAAGAAGATGCTTACTCCAATAGAGGTATCTTCATTTGCTTCTTTAAATATCTACTCTGTAGACGATATTATGATGAGACATATGATCTAGTTCATTTCACAAACAAATTGTCAGTTAATGCCATAAAGAATCAGACAATCAGACAGTTAATTTCACAAACAAATTGCTCTCTTTTTAAGTGCTCCAGACATTTACAAAATGAAGGTATGTGAAACAAATATGTTTCTTGACAGGTCCTTTGCAAATCGTTTCCATCAGAGTTCACATCATACTTCCATTACTGCCGATCATTACGGTTTGAAGACAAGCCGGATTATTCATATCTGAAGAGACTCTTCCGTGATTTATTTATTCGGGAAGGTTAGTTGTAGACCTATAAGTCCCTGCTCCTGGTATTATTTTCATTTACTTGTTCTGATAAATGTGAAGTTGTTTATTCTTGGGTGCTAATCTTGAATGGGATTAAGAGGTTTCACAAATTACAGATTCAGTTAGTTCTAATTGGTGCAGGTTATCAGTTTGACTATGTATTTGATTGGACTATATTGAAGTATCCCCAAATTGGCTCCAGTTCTAGATCTCGAGTTAGTACCTAGTTTGACGGCTTTTATTCAATTGTGGAAAGATATTTTGAACATGAGTCATACTGATCTAACTATCTTTTCTTGTTATTTTTTAACAGGCAAGTGGGAAACCAGCCTTAAACCCTACAACATCTGCTGAAAAAGTAGAAAGGCCTTCAGGTCTGTTCCCTTTCACTGTGAGGCTTGAAAACATTTTGGTCTTAAGCAATCAACTTGTTTAGATGTTAGAATTGTTCTAATATGTAACAACAGCTTCAGGCTCTCAGAATGTTGTAATGTGTCCATGTTTTGGCTTGAAATATCTATTTTCACTTTTTCAACTGCATGATTTCCTTTTTATAATCTATGGTATTTCTCTAGGGAGCTTATAGTGCAGTAGGATCTATGGTACTTAATATTTCCATGCAATGTCATTTCTTATCAGACAGATGTGCAAATTGTCAACATATGACTCATACCATGTTATATCTCTTGTAGTGGGACAAGAGATTCGAGAAAGATTCTCTGGCGCTGTTGAGGCATTTTCTAGGAGGAATAATTCGGGGCATGGTTTACACGGTGATCACTCCAGACATAGGTCTTCAGATGATGTGCCATCCTCTAAGGATGTGGTAAGTAGTTGCAAGTCCGGATATGCAATTTTCCTTTTTCTGTTAATTTTTCTTTTCAGTTTCTGTCTTCTCCTTTGCACCTTGATTCTTGATTACAACTCTCTCTCTCTCCCCTCTGCCCCCTTCTATTTGCAGCAACCTGATTCTGAAAGGGGACGCAGTTCTTCTCGCAATGGCAGTACTTCAAAGAGGCCTGTAATTTCAAGCAGCCGGCCAAGCTCCTCTGCTGAGCCTAGTGAGAATCGATCAAGTCGGCTAATCTCAGGCAGTGGTCGCCTGTCCACAACCCAGAGGGTTCAACCCGGTATTGAACCCAAAACATCCTTTACCCGTACGGCAGCCGCAAGAGGTGGCCGTGATGATGCACTTAGGAGCTTTGAGCTCCTGTCAATTGGCACAGGAAAGCGGAAATAAACTGGTAAAAGAGGCCCCGTGTCAAGGATCAAGAATCTCTTTTGCAATTTGTCATGATGTCAGGAATATTATGATTTACATCAGAGTCTTTGTAAATGTGTATGAAATTGTTGGGGTTGAGTTCACAGCAAAATCTCACTGAAATTCCTCCCAAGAACACGCCCAGATGCTTGTACCTCTCCAAGTTTCCCGCTGTTATAAATGCTGAGACTTGTTCAAGAAAGAGAAATTATCTCACATCAGGAAATTGTTCATATATTGGAGACCCTTGTAGTTGTAATAAGTACTCTGATTTATTTTTTCAGGGGAAAAAAGAAAAACTTGCTTCACAACTAATAGGCCCTTGGTTATTTTGTTGTGCATTAGAAATATGTTCACATTTCTCATCGAGCTTTATGGAAATCTGTGGAACCATGGTTGTATCCAGTCTTGTGGCACAATTTATTAAAGAGTTGCTTTGGGTACATGATGCTTGGATAATCATTGGTTTCATATCTTTCCTGTTGAACCTTTCTGCTTCATATTGTTTGGAAAGGACAAAAACATTAGATTTGATGATTTGTAGTAATACTGTTGTGTACACGCCATTACGTTTGTGTAGTGGTTAGCGTGTTAGTTTTAGCCAAACAGCTTCTTCGATTTCGTGCCCTATCCCTTTTTGATGGCGAGTGATCTCGTAATGTGGACAGGAGTTGATGCTAAGGGTGATTTTTTCTTTTTCTTTTTTTCATTTCTCATAGTTGATTATATGTAAGTGTTAAAGAAATTTCAAGCTGTGGTGCATGTCTAATGGAAAAGTTATTCTAGTTTGTTATTAGCTTATCCCCTCTTCTCATGTTTTCTGAGTACTTCAAACCGGTATGATGTGTTAAGAGTAAGATGCGGTGGTGAGAACGATGTCTCACTTGTTTATGAATTCTCTTGATGATTACCCCACAAATTAAAGAAATGGTAGTGGCTTTACATCAGATTTTGAAAAAGGGGATCACTGGTTTTAGCTCTCCGTTCTCAAGGCACTTCCAACTACTTGGTTCAACCTTCAACGCAAATTATATGCTTTTTGGTACAAGTTTGGTTCTCCTTTGTTGTCTTTTCATCACCAAATTTCACATTGTTTACATTCAATTGCATTGGCAGGTATCACAAACCACCCTTTTTTGGGACACGTACCCGGTTTGAAATTTGACCATAGTAAGTGGATGAGGAGAATTCTTTAATCCATTCCGACCTCCTGATCTCTACATATACTTTGGTGGCAGAAGTCTGCGGTACCAGCCTGCTTTGGTTATAGGCTTATCCCAAAACATGGAAGACGCCGCTTTACCTTTTCTATTATCCCCTTTTTCTCACAACCAAGTTCCAAACCCCGTACTATCCATAGATCGTGTGACTGTTTGGAATAATTTAGTAAACCTACAATGCAGCTTTTGCCAACAAGGAGAAGAATTAGAAAATATTTATTTTTTAAATGCAGGTTCACAAATTACATATGGAAGATTCTATTAAGTATGAATAAATTAATTCAAAGAATTGAACACTGGAGAGCTAAAATATGTTGAATGATCTAAGCTATCAAGAGTAAGAATTTTGCAGTAATCTTGATTAATGTATCTTTCAATGCCATATTGTATCACATTTGGAGGAAAAGAAATAGAAGGAGATTCGAAAGACGTGAGAAAGAAGATTTCATTTATTAGATGAGTAAAGTCTATAAATTGTAATAAATTCTTGCAAGAGCTTTAAAATTTGCTAAATGGAGCATAAATAATAATATTGTAACTAAAAAATTTTGTAATTTTTTATAGTGATATATAATTTTTGACATTTCACAAAAAAATAAAAAATAAAAAAATAAAATTCCAAACCCCCTCAAATTATCGTCATTGAATCTTTGCTTTTCGGGAGACAATTGAGTCACTTAGAATCAAAGTCGAGACCTTGTCCATTTGTTAATTACCATAAGCTCTTTATGTTTTTTTTTTTTTCCTGCTCATTGGACTATTTGTCGGCAAGGAAACATGGTCGTAGCGATGTTTCCCTTTAACCAACCAACCCCTCATCATCTACTTCTTAATGTTCATTTGGTGGGCAGTACCATGGTACTGTTTATGCTGCAGTCCAGTTACCACTTCCTCATATCGTTCTGCAATCAATTCTGGCTGCAAGTTTTTTGGGTCACTGTCAGTCTTCGAAGCGATCAAATTACCTCGTTGAAAAAGAAAACCGCTTAGTAAGCCGTGGCAAGCCATCACTGTTTTACCCAAGATGAGTGGCTTGTGTTATAATTATACAATCGACTGTAACCATGGGTGTTAAATCTTTTTACGTTGCTCTCCCTTCTGTTTTTCTTTTTCTTGGCAATAGCATAGTGATGGTGGTTAGTTAAAGTAATAAATTCCGGCAGCCTTTGCCACTTATGATCAGAGTTCACAAGAGCTGGCTTTGGAATGTCTTTCACCATCCACCGAGAGATTAGTGAATAGACCAAGAATGTTATTGTTAACTTGACTCATTCAAGAGTAACAATGATGTTTATCTTGTTTTGCTATCACAACCAGAGGCTTGTCCTGGCTGCTTGCCGCTGATTCAAAGGAGATACTGCGCAAAATCGCATTAATGGCAAAAGAAGTGAGAAGGAAAGAGTACTAACTCATTTATAAGCCAATTCTTCCACAGAGAGGATAATTGAGACGAATATCGGCCGCTTAAGTTGTATCATATACGATGATGTCGCATAAGTAATTTTGGGAAATTATCATGAAAATTTATTACGAACTCTTTTTAGTGGATAAGCCAGGAATCCAAAATTAATCTTCACGCTTAGTTTCTGAACCAGACCAGCGTCATCGAGTACGACAAACGTATGCAAAATTTTCCTTCCATTTTTGCTTCCCACTTCTGCTTTTTTAATGAAAACAACTTAATGCGCAATAAATGAGTCAAAGATCTGTTGAGGAACTCCATTATAGGTCATCATGGCGACCATAAATAAGTTGCATTCCTTCAATGTATTGCAAAATCTAAAGGTGGTACGGAGATTACCTATAAATTGTCCCTTCCTCGGGGGCTCTCAACCATCTTTGTTTAGGTCCAGTGCCTCAAACTTTGGTCGATTATCCCATCCTAAGCCATAACCCCTTGCCCATGGACCCTTAACAACCTTTCCCCTGTATCTCCGATTCGCTTACCATGGCTGAGCAAGGTTGGAATGTGAGCCGTAGAAACGTGCCTGGTTTAAACCATGCAGGACAACGGCTTCATAATCCAACAGCGATTGCATGTCGATTATGTGACCATGTGTTTATGACCGTCCAAGCTCTCATGAATCACGTGGAGTCTCATATGATGGAAGCGGAGGCTTCCGCAAGGAGGCAACGCAGAGCAAGTCACATATCCTTTCAGAGAAATCCCTTCCTCAACTCTTTTCAACCCAATTTTTCTTTGACAACACCGGCGCGAGAAGCCCCTCCTCAAAACAGGTCACAGCCAGTGACATCTTCGCCACCGCCGGAAAGATCTCCCTTTCCTGGTGTTGATCGGATCCTTGCTCAGCACCAAACCCTACCACCACATGTTTCTGCCATGGCAAGGCCTGGCTTCTCACATGCACCACAGTTGGCAATTTCTGCCCCACAAGGACAAAGTGGAGCTGTAGAAGAGCCTCCCAGTAATCACCCTACGCCGTATCCTGCTCAGTTGAACAGGTTTCCACCAGTGCAATCCTCGCCGCAGCCAGAGAGATACCATTTATGTGGTGTTAATGGAACACTTGCTCCGAAGCCAACCCTACAACCGCATATTCCTGCGATGGCAGGGATTAACGTCTCACATGCACCGGCGTCGGTACTTTCTGCCCCACAAGACCTTAGCAGTGCTGGGGAAGAACCTCCTAGTGTTTTTACTGAGCCGTATCTTGATCAGTTGGAGTACCCAATTACGGCGGTGGTTGAAGTTTCTGACAGCGACGATGACAACAATAGTACATCTAGTTTGAATAAGCTGGACTTGGCCTTGAAACTTTAATACCTATGTAATTTCAGTGTATGGCGACTTTCCAACTTAGTTGTAAGGTCTTTTAATGGACATTTCCCTTCGAGTTGTACTTGTGTTCAAATTAAAATAAAGACAGAGATAATTCTGTGAACCGAAACCTTTTGAGCTCGACCAACAGTCTAGATCAACAACGTTGTAGCATTTTGATGCTCCTCTTTCTCTTAAGAAGTCCAAGGTTCAACCCACCTAATTTTGAGATTGTTGGGAATTCATGCCACTGAGGGAGTTCGAAACGTACAAGAATGGCGAAAATGACAAGAAAAACAAAGAAGCATTTATTAGGTAAGATTGGCGTTCTTGACTGGCTCTACGTCACTGTAATAACTGCATGCAAATCTTGCAAGTAACCGCTGATGTGGAGCAGAAACTTTATTAATTACACATTTAAGGCGACCCCCGGAGAAGGCTGCCATTGTGTATATTTCTGTTAAAAAGGTAATGAATATCCGGTGTTGAGGATGTCATGACTTGTATGTATAAACCTTGAGTTGTCGGGAATCCATTGAATATGAACTATACACTATTAATTTGAAGTTGAAGCACGTAATACAATGAATTAAGACAAAAAGATAATGCAGTAAGTTCAACACAACTTCTGGAAAATATTTCTGCCTACTTTCTCGCACAGCTTTGAAGCTTTATATGTAAAAATGAGAAGGCTGAGTTACTGAAAAATAAATAAAAATTATTTAAAAGATGGAGAGAGGATTCATGCACAGAAAACTAAATGCTTAACTAGATATGAAAATAGAAGTGGGAACTTCACCTTTTAACATGTTTTCACTGCAGAATGACCACGTGTACAAGGCAGACAATCCATTGAATAGTCTTTACCAAATAGATCATTCTTTCTATGATTTGTTGGAACAAAAAAGGTCCAACATGTATTGACCGAAAAGGGTTCTCTTGACGCTTCCTTTTTCCTTCTCATCGGAGTTATTTCGGAAAGACTTGCCGTGGTAAGGAAAAAGGGCGATGAACAAGTTCCAGTGGAAAGAAGAATACATGGAGAGTTGCGTGCTGCACCCGAGAAGGAAATGGCTCTCAGACAATAATTTAGTGGTTATTTCCAACTTGTTTTGACTGTAAAATGTGGTTTTTTACTACTAGGTTGGTTTCTAATTCACGTTGGCAATCTATGCCACTTGGGACCTCTTAATTTTAAGTTCTATACTCAACTCCCCTACAACCCTATTAGCCCAAAAAAAAAAGATACTTCTTTTTCTCCTTTCTTTTCCACGTGTTGCACTTACTCTTTTTGCTTCTTTTTTTTTCTCAATCTTTTGCTTCATTTTTTTTGTTTTTCACTTATTTTGGGTTTGCTGCATAAAATAATAAAATATACATAAATATAATTAAATACAAATATAATTGCATAAACACTTATTATATAGTACTTAAAATGATCAAAATAACTCTATCATAAATAGAGTTATCAATAGTCAACTCCCCCAGACCCTTATTTACTTTAAAAATAACTCCACTAATATATGATTATGACCTATGAACTTTACTGTTGGCTCTCAACTGGGTTATAAAAATTAGTATTACGAGTGCAACAACAATGTGGCAGAGATGAAATTCTACGCAACAAGGACTTTTTTTGCTTTTTTTTTTTTTTTTTCCTTTTCTTCTTGCCAATCTTATATGTCGGCAAGCTAAGTAAACTAAATTTAGGTACTTGATCAAATCATGAATTCAAGTCCTATGAAAATGATTGGACGTAGAAAACTATCTTAAATACCTAAGTTAGCATTCCATCATCTTTAGTGAATCACATACTGCTTAATTAATTATTTCATGAAAATATGTATAATTGACGGTTATTTTAGTCATATATGGAGAATTATTAGATGTATTTTATAAATATCAAACATTGTGTTTTCTAATGTTCATAATTGCTTTTCTATCTATAAATTTTGAGATACCAAATTACAGTTAAATACAATCTCTTTTGTATATGTCTTGCATTTGTTATCATTAGTAGCTTTAAGCCTTTTCTAAATACAATCTCTTTCAGTACAAGTAAAAAATTTCTATTGTTTCTAATGTAGTTGATTGTGTTCAGTTGTATAAACTATATGGCTCTTAAATTTAATACTTAAAGTATATTGTCACATTAGTATTTACCACTTCTAATATATGGTACTACGTGATGAACACTGAGATGATAAATATTATTATGCAAAATGATCAACATTAACAATTTTCAACAATTTAGTAAAAACTAAATGAGCAATTATATATGATAGAATACCTTAACATCGGGTAAATCTTAATCCTGATATAATAAGCTTGTTCCATGGACAACTACTACAAATTTAAGGCTATAAAATACAAGGACAAAGACAACAACGACCAACTTGACAGTTTTTCATTATTCCGATGTAAGTTTATCTATTACCAAAACCTCAATTATCGTCTACACCAACATGTTTTTAAACCCTAATTAATCATAAATTAGGATAATATGGAAGGGATAAGTAAAATCTTGCAAAACCAAGAACCTAGTTAGATCCTTCTACACTTTGTGTGCAGCGCACATGATGCGTAACACAAAAGGAATAGGCAATAAATTCTTTTTACTGTGGAAATTCATGTGCACCAGGTTATGCAGCAATAAATGTGTGGTGTATATCATCAAAATATATAGAATAATGAACCCTTAGTGACTAAGAAAGTCCACTATAAAAATACCTAACCCCCTTTCCTTCTATGAGTCTTCTTTCAAAATGGGGGTAAGAGTGAGCTCATCTTGAATTGCCTGAATGCTTACTTAGCCAGTTGGTTCTTGCCAAATTGATATTGCTTTAACAACTTGGCAAGGGGAGCAACAATGGCTCCATAATTCATACTAAATCATCCGTAGTAGCTGGTTAATCCTATGAATTCACATAGCTCTTGTACGGAAAGGGGGTTAGTCTAGACAAGTAATCACATACCTTCACGGTTTAAGGGGTTAGAATTCCATAAACAAAATTTACCAAAATTTCTAACCTCTCTTCCGTTGGGTGCTTTGCTTCTATGACTTTCTCCTCCACTTACTTCACTTCTTTTGCCTCATTGGGCTTGGTGACCACCATTATAAATATTTGCTTCTAGTGGTGCTTCGGGCAAAACTTTTCATCGTGGTTGAAGCAAATGCCTTGCACCTTTCTTTCTTGCATTTTAGCCTGGTCTTAGTTTTCGTATCAATATCCTTCCTCTTTCGATGCCCAGTGAGTTGCTTGCAACCTTTCTGGTTGTTTGCAATAAGCTTGCTCTCACAGGTTGGTGTCGCAACTCGTAGATCTTAGCCATTCTCATGGCTTCTAAAAGGTTGTTCTACTTGGCGAGCAACAGATCATCTTTGATCTTCTCTTTCACGCCATATGCAAATCCCTTATTATGTTGTTTCTCAGTCAACTCCCATGCTTTTGGTAGCAAAGCTATGTATTGAGACTCATAGTCCTAACACTAAGAACATGCTTAAGTTATGTGAGCTCTTTGTTGCTATAGTGATACTGCGTTGGTCCACATTGGATTGTTAGCTCTCGAACTAGTTGTGACATTATGAGTCTGTCACCTTGTTTCTTTAAAAAAGCTAGTACCACTTCCAATTTTTTGCAGTACTGCATCCAAATTTTTTGCATTGTTTTTGTCAATTAATGATATCTTCTCTCTAGCTTTGCCTCCAAACAATCCTTATAAGCCTCAGCTATGACTATGAGGGTCTTTGATACTAGATTGGAATGGACGAGCGTTTGTGAGCAACTTTGAGCGTGAAAGGGAGGTTTTTCTGCTTGGAACGGCTTGGGATACTTTTTCTTAGCTATGTTTGCGACGGAAAGTGATTTTTTCAAGAAAAGTTGGCCTCTTAGAATCACACACAAGTATTTGCAAATTGGTTATCCTTTACTTCATACGCCTCCCTTTTTATAAAAAGGAGGATTACAAATACGTAGTTGTTCGCTTACAAAATAAGGTAAGGTACCCAAAATGCTAGTTTACTCAGATCCCTTCTACCTACTAGTCCTTTTATGACCTTGCCTCCACACTCACATAAGTCAAAGGGCATCTCCTACAATACTAAGGGTGACCTTTACTTCCTAACAAGGGTTGCTTCCCCATGCATGTACTCATGTAGTAGGTCACCAAGAATGCTGCACCCCGTGCGTTTATTCATGCAAATGCTATGTGTGAAGCTATGGGTTGTCGTGGCCCAGGTCAAACCATTACTACCCTATAAATATAATGTGACAACGAGATAATCTACATATTTGTTACTACTTTGAGGTAAAAATTTAATGATGTGCTTAACAACTTCACTAAGCCTCATTGGGCTTGCTTGGTTCTGAACTACCCTTTTCATGGCCTACAAGCCAAATTCAGGCTTCTTATAACCTAACACTTATTTTCCTTTCAACTGCCAAATATTTATGTAGGTAAAGTAAAAAGACAAAACACATGCCATTCAATGACTTAAACATGAAATTATGAATCCTTAGCAAGTTTACCCTTTTGCATACAATGAGTAACTGACACGTAGTTTCTATAGTTGAGCTGTCAAGAGCATGTATGGATGACCAAACTGATTATCCAACCAAAAATACCTTCTTAAACAAAGTATTGCCCGAGTGAATATGCTTCTCTTTCTGTTCCTGGGTCATTGTTAATCCCTTTCATGGTTTTGCGGAAACCCGGCGTGAGCAGCAGGATTCGAACCTGCGCGGGCAGAGCCCACATGATTTCTAGTCATGCCCGATAACCACTCCGGCATGCCCACCTGGATGAAAGGTCACATCTGCTTTTTTATAGATCAAAGGTTCTTACCGCTTCCTATTAAAGTATGATTATTCCTCAAAACTTTTGAATGTCGACGAGTCCATGTGTTCTTAAATAGCTTTCATTTGACCTTTTGCTTGTATGCCAGATTAACCAGATGAAGGTGCATATGTTTATTACATCTACTTCTATTTCTAAGTGGGGTTTTCACAGAATTATTAGAACTTCCAATATAATTTCTCTATTAAAGTCTCTATCACGTCATTTTTTGCAAATCCCAATGGAAAGTCTCAACTTTAATGAAATATAGTTTGATTCTCTCACATTTTGATGAAACATCAGAAGCAATTTACTTTTAACTTAGGATGCTTTTCTACCTTGTAGAGAGATGGGCGACGCAAGCAGTCATCTTGCCGGGTGCATAGTTTCTGAAATGACATTCCAATTTCTGTGACAGCAAGCTTTCTCAGGATTAGATTTGTTCGCATCGCAAACACTCAGCAATCAGATCAAATGACTTCCACCTTTTCTTCAAGTGAAAACAAATTCAGCCTTATATCCAATAGGCAACGATAACGACAAAGGGAAAAAGAAAATGTTCCTGTTACCTTTTTAGCAGGAAAAACTGGAACGTAATGACGAAAATGGAGGTGTTCCTTGATATGGGAGCTGTCTTGTACCATTATCTTAATATAATGCATAAATTTGTGTGTTGATTAGATTGGCATCTCCTGGTTGCATTGAAAGGGGTTAGAGAGGCGGAAAGGAATCAAGATGGTCAGCTTGCTATCCGTGATCCCCAAAAAAAAGGCTTTCTTTACAGTGAACAGATAATCATGTGCATTATCCTTTTTTTTTTTCTTTAGATAAAAATGATAAGCTCTGAATGATACCTTTGGGTGGCACCACTAATGATACCCTTTTAGAATATGAGGCCCACTTGGGCATCGTCCATTTCCCATCTTATGAACATACTTGTTATTACCCATGAGTGGGTTTTGAGTAGAGTGTTCAAGCTAATCACAATAATCACTGTGGTATCTATTTTCCTGGTCTCATTGTTGAAACATGATTGTGGGTAACAATTGCCAAATTCAAAGGAGGAAGCGTGAAAGCTATTTGGCTGCAAACCAATAAGACTAGGAGTTGGTGCATAGTGTTTATAAACAACGATTATTTTGCCAGCTTTTTTATATCATTCAAGGCTTGGTTGAGCAACATTGATGCCCATATGAGCTTCTTCGGTGGTGGTGGTGGGAAGCTTCAAGTCTTCAATTATTACTCCCGAAAGCTTTTCCACTTGATTCCCTGTTGGGTCGTGGTGGTTGAGAAAGCTATAGAAAGTAACTTCCTTTTTCAGTTTAAATATTCAGAAATTACTTCCAAATTTCACCTTGGTATTGGCGTGAAGCTGTCACTATTTTGTCTCTAACAAGATAAAAAAATAAAATAAAATAAAATAATTGTGAGTAACTTCAAAGCGGTAATTCGTAATCCCCTGACCGGCCCCACGAACCGCCTGATCGGTTGACGTTTACTCGAAGGGAATATCCCCCAGTGGACGTCACAAGGGTATGCTAGTCATTTGGCATCCCCGGTCAGAACAGACCACGGCCTACCTGTCAATCTACCACGTTGCTTTTTACTTCCTTTTTATATTTTCTTTTCTGTCGGCGCATTTATAATTTCTTTCTGCATTTTCCGGCGCCTTCATTTACTACTGACAATCCAATCACAGCATAATATAAGAGATAATTGAACTCCACGGATGAACGTTGTATAGTTTTTATTTGGTAACATACGACACGAAACCATTCGTCCTAGGTAGACTTCAAATTATCCTATAGTCTTTTCAAGATTGTCTAAGATCCTATTGGCCGGAGTTCAAGTTTTTATCTCCATATATGGTGGTCACACATGGTAGATGTATCCTTCTGTCACACCTTAATTATTTTGTCTTATTTCAGATAACCAACTGGAAAGAATAAGAGGTACCACCAATCGGTAGCGTGACACATTATAGTTTTCTAGTTATTTATTTATTTGTCTCTTATCACCAAGACAACAAACTTATCTAAAGAAATTAACAAAATATAACTAGTCTTTGTCGGTCCCGACGAGGCTCAATAAGAGCTCTCAGTGGGCATCTGGGAGAGATTTTCAAAAGTCCCCAACGTTAACCCTCGTCGCAGCGGCGTTGATTTTGTCCGTTGGGCTGCAGTGCAGACTTCCCAAACTGCCCCTCGAACCGTCTTCCCCCAGTTTCCGCTGCACGCAAAAAGCAGCTTGTTTGATCGTTGAGTATCAGTTGAAGATTGACTTGTTATTAGCATGATGTTAACTGGAGTTTATAGGTTTTTTCTTTGTTAAGGAAAAATAACATCAGCAAAATTCAGTAGGTCAGTGTGTGTGGTTGGTTATTCTATTATTTATTGAGCTAAAGTTCACTGTGCTTGGCATCCTATGAAAAACTACACTCAGATTCTCTTTTGGTTTTTATTTTTTTTAATTTTTTTTAATCTCTGTCTTAGTCTCTGTCTGTCTATCTCTCTCTCTAAATCACGCACTGCTTTTCTTCCAATCGGTGTTGGTGGCCGTTGAGAGTTCATCTTCGGGAGCTATGGCTTTCCTCGCTTGGCGTTGTCGAAAACTTTTCCTTTGAGCTGTAAGTGAGGGGAAGCCTTTAGTTCGAAGCTATGACCTTATATTCGTCAACCTGCTTTTCGCTGATTATCACTTTTTTTTTTTTGTTTCTTTCAGCTATCCGATCCAGCTTTTTGGGCCATTTGATCTTTCTCTGAGAGCAGGAACTCTCTGGAGTCTCCGCTTCTCTTTTTGTTCTCTCAGTAATGAAGTCTTCGACTCGACTCGACTCGGCTGTGTTTCAGCTGACGCCCACTCGGACCAGGTAACTCTTTTTTCTCTCTTGCTGGACTTTGCATTTTTTGTTTTTTGACGAGTAACTGTGATATCTGCCTTGAATCAAAAGCTTATACAGCTTTTCTGGATTCCTGTCGCGTTATTTAGTATTTTAAAGCAAGATTTGCATTTGTCTAAATAGCTTAGGGGAAATTCAGTTGTTTCTCAATGATCTGAATCTACAAATCATACATATTTGGAAATTTGTGTTTAGTGGAGATCCTCTGTGTTTTGCAATTTTGTTTTATGAATTTTTTTTTTGGAGCTCTTGCGGAAGGTATGTAGCTTCCCGCTGTTGAACTTTATTTTAAAGCTTGATGTTCTACCGTCGAGGATTCAGATTTTGGCCCGTTAATTAAGGTTAAAACAAGCCAACTGCTCTGTCTTTGTTCTGGCATAGTGTGGCCATGCAAGAATCTTCAGGAATGTTGCGTGTTAGAGACATGGTTGTGCGAATGGAAGTGGTCCCTAAAGCATATTTTTATGAGGTGTATGGTCGCCAATCTCTTGGCGAAGCCTATTGCAAGAGATGTTTTCTGAGTCACTTTAACAGTTTAGGGCTGTATACGTTGTACCATTCCTCAGTTGACCATGAGTTGTACTCTTTAAGATATTCAATGCTTGTTATGTGGTTCATATCTGGCATATTTGTTTGCTCATTGCACACTTACCATGCAATTGGTTCCATGGTATGAAAGGTATGTCGACATAGTTCAGCTCATTCATATAAGTTTTTTTATCTGGCATTAGGTGGCGAGCATACATTAGGCCGTATTCCTTAATAGTTGTCTAACAAGTAGAATTTTTAGACAGCACAATTTGATACCATCCTTGCATGTTCCTGTGACTGTGATTAATGTCGTCTGGAGGGGCCTATCTGAAAAAGCAATTGGACCAGAGTAAGTGCTGTAAGCCTATTTAGGAGCACATTTTAACCACTGTTGGCAGGTGATGGTGCATGGTGATAACGGTGTAATTGTGAATACATGATGGTGATTGTGGGTAGTTCAATGCGTAGTAGAGTGTCTAAACCTGAGCAGGATTAAAAGTGCTTATTTGGTCCTTCGGAGATGAGTCTAGGGCACAATGAGACTTTTAAAAATGCTTTTATGCTAGTTTTTCTTTTCTTTTTTCGGTAAAGATTTGGTATGCTTTTCCTGGCCTTTTCTTCAGGTGTGTTTGGTGCGGCCAGTCTATTTGCCAGTATGAGTACAGTGAAAAATGTATTGAGCATGCATGGCTAGGTCATGCCCATTTCTTTGCAGTGCGAGATATTAGTGGAAAAAGGATCCATAGAGAGTGTCACTTTGTCACAAAAAAGCCAAGCATGTGTATGCTGGCATTTGTGTCCACACAATCAACCTTGAGAAGAAATGCTGTGCCTTTGCTGATTCGCATAGCCTGCAAGCTGATGACAACTCTAGATGACTTGCATTTGTAACGCTGTGAGTTTGAGCATAAGGTTATAAATAGGCAATAGGAAGCTGAAAAAGATGCAGAAGATAGACACGCTCACCAAGAAAACGTTAAAAAAGATTGCTCTCTCTCTCTTTATTTATGCTGTGGAAATTGTGAGCACTACTTTTGTAGTGATTTTGTAGTGTGCTCTACCACCGACAATGAAATTCTAGAGACAAAGATGTAAACCACGTGAAACAATCCTAACAACATTTTCTTTTGATGGATGAAAATTATTTTTCCTCTGCTGGGTATGAGTGTGTTTCAATATTTGACAACACATGTCTGCTTTTTTTCCATAAGGAGGGTGAAATTTATGATATGCACGTGTTATGGATTACTTTGTGGGATTAGTTTGTTCAGATTTTGATTGTAATTTTGGTTGAGCTGTAGAGGCACTTTGCATGTGCATATGTTCTTAGTAACTATAGCGGTTCTACGGTAGGATCCTAATTTTGGGCTTTTGTTAGGTGTGACTTGGTTATATCTGCAAATGGGAAGGAAGAAAAGATA
Source organism: Casuarina cunninghamiana (assembly GCA_028551485.1). Taxonomy (NCBI): domain Eukaryota; kingdom Viridiplantae; phylum Streptophyta; class Magnoliopsida; order Fagales; family Casuarinaceae; genus Casuarina; species Casuarina cunninghamiana. The sequence continues at coordinate 10,995,530 of CM052369.1, read as the reverse complement.
GCTACAGGTTTGCTGAATCCATTTCTTGCCCACTTGAAGACTGCACAAGAGCAGATGGCCAAGGGGGGTTATTCAATTGTTCTAGAGCTGGAGCCTGGCAGTGATGCAACATGGTTCACAAAGGACACAATAGAAAGGTGAGTAATGCTATGTTTACATTGTTTAAGTTTTGCTTAAATATGCTTTATCTGGTAGTTGATTCTTACAGGAACCTGTACATAGAGTTAACATGATAGGTGCACAATTTGTTCTCCTGAATTTCATTCTGGAATGGATTCTTTTCCTATTGCTCAAAATCAATATTTAGATTTTTTTGTTCTTTTCTCTTGCTTGGTAGGTTCCAAATAGTCATCCAAACCATGTCTCACTCATTGTGCATGTGATCAAACGGTTTTGTGTTTTGTGACTGTTGAGGTTTTCTTCACCTTGAGCTTGTACAGAATTAAATGGTGCTAGATTAGTACGTTTTTCTTTTTCCATAAAACTGCATGTTGAAGTAAAATAGTATGCTTTCTACAGGTTTGTGCGCTTTGTAAGCACTCCAGAGGTCTTGGAAAGGGTCTACACGATTGAATCCGAGATCTTACAAATTGGAGAGGCAATTGCAATTCAAGGCAATAATGATGTGGGAATGAGTACCGTAAGTAAATTCTTTCAGCTGTCTATTGTTTTGGTGTCATATTGTCAAAGAAAGATCAATTTCAATTGTGTCTTTGTGGCAGGTTGAAGATTATCAAACGAAACCTACAGAAGGCACTGAAGGTACTGTAGCAAGAGAAAAACGGGTAGTGTCATTTTTTATTTTTATTTTTGGCCTTGGGGAGTGGGGACTAAAGGAGGGGCTGTTGGAGTAAAAAAGAATGGGATGATGTTGAGTTGCTTCTCCCTCTCTCTCTGTCTACTATCAAATTTCAATGTTGTCTTTGTGAAGGGTCAGTAAGGCTTTGTCCCCTTTTTTTTTCTCAAAAAAAAAAAATATACATTCTAGTAATACATTCTACATCATTTGCGATAAAGTGTCAATAAGGCTCTCTCTCTCTCTCTTTTTAAATACTACTCTAGTAATGTATTCTACATCATTTGTGATTTAATAACTTGTATATTCCGTTTCTAACATCCTCCAGTTTATACAGGTAGCAGGCCGGTGCTTGATACTAATGAGGAGAAAGCAATTGTCCTTTATAAAGTGAGTTGGCACTATTTACCCTTGTCATATAGTAAATATTTGGCCAACTTTTTTAATTTGGTTTCTGTGGTGTCTGGCAGCCTGCAGCAAATCCACCTGAATCAAATGGGTCCACCACTCAGGAGGGAAATTCAAAGTATAATCTAATTCTTGAATATTTGGGCCTGTGACCGCTTAGATCCCACTTATCAGTCTTTCCACGAATAATATAATTACTATAGAAACTAAACTGCTAGTTTAAAATTTCATATTAAGGAATACATTAGATGATATTTGGTTAGTTTCAAACTTCAGCTTTCTTTGATGAGAGTTTATATCCTTTAGTTTCTTTTAATTATTTGCATGTGGTGAGTCAAACAGGAGTGGCATAAACATGTCTAATTGCAATACTATGTACTATTAGAAGCTGAACAAAAAGTCAAATTTTATCATTTCCTTTCTTCTTCTTCTCGACATTGATGCTCCATTTCTTGGAATTTCTATTACTATTTTTGAGTACCCTCTCCTTAGTAAGTTTTTTGGGAAGTTCTACACTATCATTTATAGACTTATATCTGTTCTGTTTCCATATCTATCCAATATTGACAAAATACTAGGCCATGTTTGTTATACGTTTAGAGAACTATTTTCTAATTTTCAATTTGAAAAGGTTTCTAAAATGATTGGAAGTCTTTTTAGTAGGTCTACTTCTTAAAAGATGTTGTTTGTGTGGTTCGTAAAAATATGATTTAGTGAACTTATGCAATTGTTGTGTTAGAAAAGTTAAAAAGATATTTCTTTTGATAAAATGCCAAACAAAATTTTAGGTCAAGGTTTGACATTTCTGTGTAAAAGTATAATGTAGAAAGTGAGAAAAAGGAAGAGGGTGCCCCCACAGCTACCTTTTTTGTGCTGGGTGGCCACAAGACCATAATTATCATACTGTGGTGCTCTGCATCCATCTCTCACCCCTACTGCAGCGACCACGTTTCTTTCATATGATTTTTTTTTAATTTTAAAATAGCAAGTTGAACCTTTACCTATGAAAAATTATGTTATATAAATTACTTTCAACTAATAATGTGAAATACTTTCTATTTGTTTTTCGAAAAATGGTCCTGTCTTTGAAAAAGCAGATCATTTATTGTTTTGATAAAATTGTAACCTTTTTTTCATAGAGACAATAATTTCAGAAAAGTTTTAGACATTCCTTTGTTTTTGGAAAGGAATCACTTTTAGATAGGAATAATGTTGAATGTCATGACACCTTAAAGAAAAGCAAAAGAAGTTTTAGATTGCAACTCTTCTTGTCTTTGGTAAGTGCAATTTTCTATGTCTTGTTTGCCCTACTGACTACATTTTCATAATTTCATGTGTTTTGGTTTGTGCTAGAGTTCAACTTTTGAAAGTCCTGGAGACCCGCAAAACTGTGCTGCAGAAAGAACAAGGCATGGCCTTTGCGCGTGCTGTGGCTGCTGGCTTTGACATTGATCGCATGTCACCATTGATATCTTTTGCCGAATGCTTTGGAGCCTTGCGGTTAATGTAAGCATCATATTTTTGATATAGCTCTGTCTTGTACCATTTCAGGATTGAGATATTGCAACTTTTCATGTATTGATAGGCAAAATTATTGATGTCTTGAACTCTTTTTTCATGAGTGATCTTAAAATTTTCAATATAATAGGGATGCATGTAAAAAGTTTATGGACTTATGGAAAAGGAAGCATGAAACTGGGCAGTGGCTTGAAATTGAAGCAGCTGAAGCAATGTCTAGCCGATCAGAATTCTCGGCCATGGATGCATCGGGAATTATGCTTGCAAGTGCGGCCAACAAGCAGAAAGAACATGAGATGGCTTCAGATAATAGTGCAAACACAACTAGTACTGCAAGTGCAGGTATAAGCTCATAGCATTAGACTGTCCTATATATATGCGACCACCTAATTTTCTTAAAATTATGATGAAGCCCCTTGTTTAGTTGTTTATTGATCTGTTTGACTGAAACATTGATCCACATGTCTGAAAGAGTAACGTCTCAATGGTACTTATCATTTGGATGTATGAACTTACACGATGAAGTTTAGATTGCACCAATTAAAGGGGCTTGATTTTTCTATACTTTGACTTAGGGTCTGACGAGAGATTACTAGTTTGGTGTCACGTGATGTATGTAAAGAGTAGAAATGGAGCTAAACTTCATTTTTCATGTCATTTGTCAAAGCACATGACGATCTATAAAGTCGGTCAGCTTCTGGGGCATATAGTTTGACTTGTTTTCAAAAGATTCAGGGGAAAAATCTATTCCCTAGCAGCTTCGCAAAATCTAAAAAGTGAAAAGAAATAAATAAAATAAATAAAGATCAATGCTTGTCTTGGTTCCAAAGTCAACGTTATGAGTTGACTAAAGATCTCAAGAAAAATGAACCATACTAAAAAAGCTAGAATTCTGAAACGTGACAGAGTGAGTGCATGGCTTTTATTCGGTTTTATACTCTATATGCCAATGTTTTATGTACACCTATTGTCACAGTTTTCAGTTTCTGAATTTTCTATTCATTTGCCCAGATGACAAGCCTCCCACAGAGCAAAAAGCACCATTAGGTAACCAAGAATATTTCCAAGGACAGTTTCCACATCACATGTTTCCTCCCTGGCCTGTTCATGCTCCAACTGGTGCACCTCCAGTCTATCAAGCATATCCCATGCAAGGCATGCCTTATTACCACAACTATCCAGGAAATGCCCAATTTCTTCAGCCACCTTATCCATCAGTATTGGACCCTAGACTTAGTGCTGGTCCAAGAAAGGGGAGAAGGCATTCTATGGATAGTCGGGATAGCAATACTGAACTAGAAAGTTGGGAGATGGATGCTTCAAAACCTAGATCGCAAGATGAACTAGATTTGGAAAAGGAGGCTTCACAAACTCGAGACTCATCGAAGAAGACTAGCCGATCAGGTAAAAAGCAATCAGGAATGGTTGTTATTCGGAACATTAATTACATAACTTCGAAGAGGCAGAACTCTTCTGGCAGTGAATCCCAATCAGATTCCGACTCTGAAACTGATGAGGAAGGTGGAGATTTACAGGCTTCTAGACCGGAGATGAGGCATATGGACTCTCAGAACAAGAGAAAAGGCAGTCGTGCAAAATCCATGGATAAATTGAATATGTCAGATAAAGAAGAAATGCCTCATGCAAAGGAACCAGAAGGTGGACACTGGCAGGCTTTCCAAAATTTTTTACTGAGAGATGCTGATGAGGACAAACATGCGGTCGACCAAGGCATGTTTGCAATGGAAAAGGGGGTTCAGGTGAAAAGGCGGCAAAAACCTTCAGGTGATGATCCTTTAGTTTTTAGTGGGCAAGGTAAGGGTGAAGAACAAAAAGTTAATATGGTTGATATGCATATAACAAGTGGAAAGGTGACCTATAAGCACAAGGCATCAAATGATGAATTGATATCTAGTAGAGATGGTCAATGTCGTGATGGCGGAGGCTTTGTGGATGGGCAGTCTGCGGAAATGGATGGAAGACGAGGAGGTTACAGGCGAACTGGCAATGACGATTTTATGATACATCGGCGAGAAAGCCAGACAGGTTTTACCAATTCTCCCTCGGATTCACTTGCAGATGGATTTAATCGTATAGCCAATAACAAGGATAGGAGGACATCCCGTGATATGGTTGATGACTCATACATTGTTACACTAAGGGCGAATTCACTGGACCAAATTGGAACCAATTGCAGAAATGCTATTGACATTGATTCTGAATTCCCATCTGCATCTCGGATGACAGAAAACTCGTCTAACAAAGTTGGGCACCAAGTCAATTATGAGCCAGATGAATTAAGTTTGATGCCCAATCGTGGAACAGAGAAGGAATCAAATGGTTATGATCCTGCTTTAGATTATGAAATGCAGATTAATGCTAAAGATGGTGTTTCACTCAACAAGAAAAATTTGGAGGTAGAACCCAAGCAGGGGTCAAAAAAGTTAGACAAGGACCGGAAATCAAGACTCACGCCAGATAATTCTGATAAAAAGAAAAATGTAGGGCCAATAAGAAAAGGAAAGCCTTCAAAGTCGAGTCCTTTGGATGAAGCACGAGCACGTGCTGAGAGGCTAAGAACCTTTAAAGCTGATCTTCAGAAATTGAAGAAAGAGAAGGTATTCGGTTATCATTTCCCTTTTCCTTTTGGGCATTGTTGGGGAAAGTTCTGCTGTGTTGGGTTTGGGTGGGGTGGGGTGGGGTGTGCGCTCGTTCCATGAAGTAAAAACTTTTTGTAGGTGCTGGTCTAGGCTTCAACATCACATAAGTTCTATACTTCATAGGTTCACGTCTATTCCTACTCCTTTTGCAGTTCGCTCATCTGGTTTTTTTTTTTTTTTTAAATAATATATATATACATACAAGCCGATACTTATATACATTCAATTTTTCCACCTTCAGGAAGAGGAACAGTTAAAACGACTGGAAGCTTTGAAGACCGAGAGGCAAAAGAGAATTGCTGCTAGAGGTAATTCCGTTCAAGCAAAGTCACAATTTCCCTCACGTCAAACAAAGAAACAATTACCTGCAAAACTCTCTCCAAGTGCTCACAGAGGTTCAAAGTTTAGTGACTCAGAGCCTGGGTCATCATCACCTCTGAAAAGGTCCTCCATCAGAATCCCTGTTGGAACCAGTAATTCTCAAGAAGCCTCTAAACCCAGCAGATTGAGTTCAGTTAATCACTCGGCTGGAAATAGATTAAGCCGTTCAGTGTCTTCATTGTTGGAACCAAAGAAAGAGGACGGTAGTGTTACAGCTGATACTAAGGCATCGATGGCTCGGATTAGAAGATTATCAGAGCCTAAAATGAGCAGCAGCCATCCTGTATCTTCAATGAAGTCAAGAAGTGCTGAGCTAGTATCAAAAACAAAGACTTCTGATGGAACTGAGCACAAAAAAATATCTGCTATTATGAACCATGATAGAAGCAAGACTGCAACCCTCCCAGAACTGAAGATTAGGACACCCAGAGCATCTGATGGCCCCCATAGCAAGTCAACAGAAAAAGAGATGAAGCAGAAGGTTAATGGAAAAAAGTCTCCCACAACTCCTGAGGGTGCTGGACTGAAGAAGGTTGATGAAATTATTTCACATCCTAGTGATGGGGATGATAACCCAGTAATTGAAAAGACTGTTCTGATGCTTGAATGTCAGAAGCCCTCCATTCCCGTTGCAAATGCGTTAGTAGAAAATGCAGACGCACAAAAAGGGCAAGGTGATAATACTGAGATAGGGAAGAAAGTTGAGGCTCTGTTGGATTATGCCACTATACGTGCTCCAGTTTCACCACTTAAGAAGGATGTAGGGTATGGACAACCCTCCGAACAACAGTCACAATATGAACCCACTTCTCATGAGGTATTCTAGGTCATGAGGCCTTTGGATCTCTGGTTAGCTTTTTTTTTTTTTTTTCTCTATAGAACTGGATGAATTAATGTACACATAACACTATAGATAAGTAGGATATATTATGTGCTCTTGAATTTTTCAATCCTTGCTAGAATAATGCATTAGATTGAGTGAGCTGCACAAGCTCTCGACTGGTTCATTTTTATCTTCATGATATGACCATGCTTTCTATCTATAACAATCTTCGAGGTAGTACAAGTAACATAGTAATTGCAATTTACTGATGAAAAGTGGATTTAATATGTCTGAATGTGCATTAATACAAATGAGTAGCTAATATTTGCAGAGTTCGTTGGAACTTCTTGTCTATGGTTAGATTCAAATAAGCACGTTGCCTCTCAGTTGATAATGCGTTCTAGCTTAACAATTGCGATCATGGGTCCAAAGTTTGCTGATCTGATATACTCTTGAAATCATATTTTTCTTTTTTCTTTCGATTGTGTCAACTCTAGAATTATATTTGGAGATCATCTTTGAATTGGGAAACATGTTGTTTAAACATATTACACATATTCATTGATGTTCAGTGACGATGAGAATCTCCCTCTGATAATCTGAGTTTTTTATTCCTTCTCTTTGTTTGGAAACTTCTGAGGTTAGGTCAAAACAATTAAACCAGACAAAGAACCTTCGGAGGTTTCTGGAAGCAGTTTTGCTGACAAAAAATATCAAGCCCCCTATGCTCGGGTTTCTTCTTTGGACGATCCATGTACTGGGAATTCAGAGTATGGCAAAGCACCCCCTAGCAGCTCAGAGATTGTGACAACAGGCACACAGACTGTCAAAGCACTTGTATCTGATGCTGGAAACTTGAGACTTCAAAAGATTCCAGAATCACTGGAAAAGTCTCAAGGAAGGGACTCAGCAAAAGGGTTTAGGCGACTATTGAAGTTTGGGAGGAAAAATCATAGCTCAGGTGGGAGTGAGCGTAGTGTTGAATTTGATAACGCCAGCCTCAATAGTTCTGAAGCAGATGATTCTGGGGCAAGCAATGATTCTACCAGCGAAGGTAACATGCATTTAGATTATGGAAGTGTTCCGTTTTAATTTTTGACTTGGTTAAACATTCAAGGATATTACGAACTGATATAATTTTGAAATGGATGTTGATCGTTTAATTTTTATGTTGATGTTGGTCAAATGGGATCTGTAAGAGCTTGTTTTACTGCACAAGCTATCATTTTTGACTGCTAACAGTCAGTTTTCCGTTGTTATTATCAGTTCATACATTGAAGAACTTGATCTCTCAAGATGAAACACCCCCCGCTGGCACTACTTCACAAAAGAGTAAGCACTGAACGTACATGCAACTCATCAAACTTCATTTTTCTTTCTTACCATGTTTTGGCATATTCAAGGATTTTATTTGTCTGCTTACAGGTTCTCGCTCTTTCTCCTTGTTATCACCCTTCCGAAGCAAGAGTAGTGAAAAGAAATTGTCAACGTGACGTTGTGGATGGCATATTTAAGGGTGAGAAAGCAGTTTGTGTCTCCTGCACTATTTTGGTCATGAACTTCACAAGTATCTTTGTTGTAATGTGAATAAAAGAAGTAATTATTAGTCTTATTGTTATGGAACGGTCCCTGTACATCACAGTCATATTCAAAGTTTCAGTTGTGAATTCAGTAGTTCCATGTGTGAGCGGATTTAATCTACATTAGGTATTGACTTCCAATAATTTTGTCCGAGTAATGTCTCATCTACATGGCTGCACCATTTCTGAATCTTTTATGTGGGATGTTGCACATTGCGGTCGTCGCCACAACATATAACCACATGAGTCCTAAAATGATTCCATGGTTGAAATCATTGAGCATATTGTGTACCTCTGGTGTAATGCAAATAGATAGGAAAGTTGCTAACTTGCTAACTATTAAAAGTTCCCATCACATGATGAATGATGAGTGCATCATAAAAGAGCCTTATTTTTCAGAATTTGAATCCTACATAACAGTGGGGAGTACCAAATTTGGTGATAGGACCCTGCTGTAGGAGAAGCGCAGGCCTTTTATTCAAGAACCGAAGAAAAAGTGAGTACCATTTTTGTAAAGCAATATGCATTGAAACAAGTCATAAAAGAAATTCAAATTTCTCTAGCAATTAAAAAGCATGAAAATTTGTTAGTCAAAGCGAATGACCAAACAAGAAATGCTGCTTCTGCTCCTTCTGACTAAAGCCTCCTTTGCTAAACACTCAGCAGCTTCTCCCGGATCTTCTATGTGCGAGATGAGCTGCACTGCCTCCTGGTTATTCATCACCTGCATAGACAATACAACATTACTATTTGAATCTATCTGATTGACTGAAATAATAATATTTAGGGGACGTCTTCGATGATAACAGGATAGTATGGCAGTACTTGCAAAACTCCATCTTACCTCCCATATGCCAGTACTTGCCAAGATAACAAATTCAGTGCTCGAACCAATTCTTTCATCACCAAAAGTAAGGTCCGAGGGCTTGGGTTGCTTAGCGGCTGGTACTTTCTCCAACAATCTGCGTACTTGTTACACGAAAATAGAAAACAATAGCAGTGTTAATGACAGTCACTTCCATTTGGATTGTCTAGAACAGAGATCAAAGGATTAAAATATAACAGAGAAAAGAAAGCTTTTCCATACCTGAAAGGAGTCTACGAGACAAATATTTTTTAGGTGATTGCTGATCCCTACCGCCTATCTCATGAGCCACACCATCTCTGCAGACAACAGCTCTGTAGTTTCCCATGGAAGCCGTCACAAGCTTTTCCATATTGATGACCAACACAGATACTGAACCCGTCGTCCATTTCTCCTCTGCTTTCTGGGTCTCTTTGATCTTTGCTCTTGCACCAAGGTACGCCTTTCTCATTGTCTCTTTGCTCCTCCTACTCATCTGAGAATGCAAAGCACAGAACAACAATCTAAACCTAAAGTGGCAAGAGAGAGATTAAAACATCGTGTGTAACTGTTGCCGTTGTATCGTTTGCAATCCTATAATGGAAAATATTCAAATCACTCCCCAATCAAGGTGCTTTTTGTAAGGATACTAGTTGGCATTTCTCTTCACGAAAATAAGCCAAGAAGGATCATTACATGAACCTTACCCCTCTACGGTTCCCGTCGAATAAATGGGATCGCACGTACTTGGTAACTCCGTCGCCGACTTGAGGGTCGAAAACTCCAAAAAACCACAACTCATGCACTTCATCTTCAAGTTGCTCCCTCTGTACCACGACTGAGTCCGCCTCCGGCTCATTTGAGTCGTTTCTAAGTGATAGATCCTCGACAATATGATGCCCATGTGACAGTGGCTTCATCCATGAAGCCGTCCTCGAAATCTTCGGCCTTCTTCTATTGCGCCTGCCATTTCCGGTCAGCAAGCTTTTCAGCCTGAATCTCTACACGAACCAGAAAAACGGGTTATAAATTTCTTGACCTCTTCACTTGTAGCAGAAAGTTTGTGAACTTAACGACAAGTTGATATGATATGCAAACTTCTTTCTGTTAACTCCCTAACATCCTTGAATCACAAACATAGAGAAAAATCGCCCTTTGCTGCCTACACATCCTAGCTTGTCATGATCGTGATGTTTTCCATCTCCATATTTCTCTCCTTTAGAATCAGACAGAACCACTCCTGAACCCATTAATCTAAATCATCTGATCGACCAGGAACTCCAAATAAAAAAGGGGATGAAATAGTAATCTTAAAAGTTGGAGTTACAAGAGAAAAATGAAATGGAAAACTACAGGATTACCCTGAGATTGAGATGAAGATCCCTCAGCCCCATAGTTGTGCCTGAAACGTGATGATCGGATACCTTGAGCAATACGCTCTAGCTCAAGAACATGATCACGAGGGAAAGATAATCTTCTTCGGAACAGGAAAGAAAAGCTTTCTGGCGAGTTGATGGTCTTGTTTTTCTCCCTTGGCAGTGTTCTTTGGTTGGACCTGTTCGAAGTCCACTAAGTTCGAAAAAGTGGTTTTGAAGTCCTATATCTGTATTAATGCATTGGCGTAGAAGGAAAATTAGTCCTTTAATAATGATTAAGAAGAGCATGAAACATGCAACGGTCAATTCTGCACTCTTTAATGGCTGGTAATGCTAGTCCACAACTGACTTTTGAATTTTTAAAACATCAATAAACCGAGAAAATAGCAAGTTCAATTTTTATTTTTATTTATTTTTTATTAATCATGCAAACAGGGAGGGGAGGAGAATTCGAACCTGACCGAGTAGTTAGGATCTAATTCAGTTCCCACTAGGCCAAGGAAACACCTCTCTACCAGGGATTAGAAGAAGTACGGAATTGCCCCTCTCCATGTTAAATGTTCTAGGCATCAGCTTTACCTAGTCTTATGGGCCATCATTTGGTAATGACATGTTAAATGTTAACACGAAAATCCCATTTGAGCATCCCACCCTCAAAAAAGGCTTAACGGCTAAAAATCTCAAGTTTGTTCTAGTCATCAAGTTTATCTAGTCATTGAGATTCCATCTAGAAAGGGATTTTTTTTTTTTTAGTAATGACATATTAAATGTTAACACAAGCGAAAATCCCATTTAGCCAGCAATTTTTTCATATATGACCAACGAAAGACAATCCAACTTCTGATCACATATGCTAATAACCATACAATTTCACTTTAAACAAATCGGGGGTTGCAATAGAATAATCCCATTTGGACATCCCACCCTCAAAAGAGGCTTATCGCCCAAATTAAGATTTGAAGAAGAATAACAAGAACACCATGCCATAGAAAAGGTCTACCAATATAAATGAAAGTCTTGTCAGAAGTGTTATAAGAGAACTCAAGCTCCTTCAAAACTCTAGATATTAAAGACAGCCCACAATCGAAAAAACATACAACCGAAGAAAATTCCAAACAAAATTGGGAAATCCTTAAAAATTAAGCTTAAGAGGCATTCTCCTTCTTCAATTTTGCGAGCTCTTGCCGAACCAGTCCAGCTCTCTGCACAAATAATAAATAAATAAATACATAAACATATCCATGTGAATAAAGCGTCCAAGAAACTGGCAATAATTTCAAATGCTTAAAGCATTTACCGATTAAAGACTCATACTCTACTATATCGTAAAAACACATATTAGAACCAACCTTAATCTTAGCCAACATAAGTTTGAACCTATCGAAGTCCGTGAGGTTTGCCCTCCTCTGCTTAACAATTAGTTTTCTGCCCCAAGAACTATTCTCCCACTTCCTCTTAACATCTGCCAAGACAGAAAGATGAGAAATATAGACAATGGAAAATTGAGTATAAAAATCAGAATCACATTTTTTTTTTTGCAACTAATTGTACTAACCAGCTTTCTCCATTGCATCAAGCAATTCCTTCTTCTTAGGAACTCTCTTGATGTCAATTTTGATGTCAGTCAGAGAAAGCCTCTTGAAATTCATCTGGGATCTCTCCATATCAGGGGCATCAACAAGAGCCTATGGTATAAATGAGACAGACATCACCGAATAATTATTAATGATTAACAAGCACTTCGTCTGGGAGATGAAAGCCTCTAAAAGATAATGTGAAACAGTTCATCCGATCTAAACATCATACTCCAAATCCATCAAAGGAAATACAATTATGGGGGTCATAGAGATTAAAAAGTGAAAAAGAAAAGATATAACTGGGGAATAGGGGAAAAGGAAGTGCAAAAATGACAGGCAATTTGCACCTTCTATAGTCTCAATTTTAGTAAATACAATTAATCAACTTAAACCTTAGCAATAACAAGCAGCCGCATAAATGAATTTGCAGGTCTATAAGATAGGCAAAAAACATTAAAACAATTTAAGACTGAAGCACCATACCAAAAACCAGAATCTAGTAAAATATTAACTAGTACATCTATGCGAACTATTTCAACCTTCGCTTAACATTAGAGAAAACCCAAAACAAAACAAATCAAATCCCAAGCCATGAACCACACTGAAAACAACAAAGTAATCAACAGTGTTGTTTCCATAAACAACATACAGTAAAGATTGGGGTCCAAGGAATGATGTAATATAGATAGTACAGCCCACAAAACATCACATAACTTAAAACTAATTGTTTCCTTCAACACTTTTTTCCGGTTTCCTTTATTTTATCAACTACCAAACAGATTAGAAAGATAATTATTAGGAAAAAGGAGCGTACTCGGTTCTGGTCGATGACATCGACGATGACGACGAGCTTCCCATAGTCTTCGCCGTAGTTGACGAGGGCAACCCTCCCGATCTCCACGTACCTCTTGAAAGGCTGCAAATCACAGAAAGAGCAGAGCAAACAAAAGCCAAATATCAGAATAGGAGACCAAGCAACGAAAGCAAGCAGGTACAAGGAGTAGATGCAGAGAGAGGCTCACCATTCTGGGATCCCAAGGGGTGTGTGTGTGACCTCGAGGGTGAGCAAGAGAGGCGGAATGTCAAGAGAAGGAAACGAGACCCTTTCTGGGATTAGGGTTTTGCTTATAAAGAGTTTTTATAGCCGTCTTTGGACCGTCGGATTCACCCTGAGAGCCTTGTCTTGCGCTTAAAATGGGCTTCGAGCTTAAATAAAAGGCCCATTTTCTAATCCAAGACCTAGGTTGGCCTAACTTACCCAAGTTGAAACTGTCTTTAGTAGCATCTCATCGTCTATTAATAAAAGAATCATAAAAACAAGATGACCAAGATCTTCCATCCTCTTTTCAAATATTTTTTTATTTTCATTTTTTGACGCACTCACCCAATAAGGGAAGGAGACTCAAACCATTATCGGTAAGACTGTTGATCAAGGTTTGACTTAGAAAACACTACTAAATCAAGTCTCCTTACATCTTATTTTTAATGGATGAGGGAGTTTAAATCATATGATATTTTTTACATTGGCCTCAATGTATAGGTGGGCTTCTGCATGAGGCCAACATGCACAAGCATGGAAGGATTAACAAATGCAAGCTATTCAGTTAGGTTGTGGATTAATTCTGATAATAGTTGTTAAAAACCTAGTTTTTAAGAGTAATTAGAATTTTTTTTTATAATTAAGATCTCCCACTCTTCTGTTAAATGTAAGAGTTAGTATGAATCGTGTTATAAAAAGCCATGTAATGTGTTTCATGAAAAAAATGAATGCTTTATAAAGTAAGATAAGAGAGTCATCATAGTCAATAGCGGCATACGAAATCCATTGAAAAGCCTTTGTACGAGACAAATATTAACCGAAGAAAGATAAAGTTAAGATATCGAAGGTCTCGTCGCCAATAGAATAATACTCTTCCTTTGGAAAATAAAATACCTGTGATAAGTCTCATCATTGTTAAGTTCCCAAAAAAAAAAAGGTATAAAAAGTCTAATCACAACCAACGGTTACGAATGAATATATATATATTGTCTAAAAAATAATGTCTATGAAAAGTCTTATCGTAGTCGAGTATCAACCAAAAAAAAAAAGTAAAAAATAAACTATAAAATTGGAATTGGAAACAAGATTCTCAAATGAAGTGAAACACAACCGGCATTACGGTGGAGACTTTACAGTTGGCAATTTATCTCGTGAAATCTGCCAATTGTCATCTAGTCGGTGGTTGTTTCTGCTTTCAAGAATGAGATCAAAGATTTGATTCATCTTGACGTGAGAAGTTTGTAGGATTAAATACTTTCCACAGAAGAGTCTTCTTATCAGATCCTTTTTACTGTTGCCATGTGTTCTTTGATTAGAAATTCTCTTTGCAAATACCCATGACTTTTTTTTTTTTTTTTAAAAAAGGAGGTTCTCTTTATTTGGTCGGTCGAGGTGTGGTTATATATAGTTATGGCATGAGGAATTGATGCCTTCTATTGATTATCCATAATATTTTTGTTATTAATGATATTTGTTTCAACCTGATATCATACAATAATCTCTTATCTGCCTTTATTCCAACTTTTGTTCACCATTTCGAGCTCGTATCACATATCACTCAATATTTTGTACGAAACCTTCTTCTGGATGAAGAAGAATGACGTCTGGCTCTCTTTTAGATGCAGCGAGAACCGAAAGTATGGACGGAAAATATAAAATATAAAAAAACTAAAGCCTGGAGAGGTCCGGTCTTCCCTTGGAATCTTGGAAAATGGCGTGGATGATTGTCCAATGAAGAAAAAAAGGGAGATGGCGGCGGTGGCTGTTGTTTGGCCCCAGGGAAAAGGAGAGAATCCCAGATGCTCAATACACTGATGGGTGGCCATGGCCCCGCGGCAGTTGCCATGTCCCCAGCTTTTCATCTTTGTCTTTACGAACCAAAAAAAATTGATGATGGACGTACGTATAATCAGAAAAGGAACGGAGGGGACAGCGTATTTCCTGCTGGAGTTGCACTCATCCCGCATCAGTTATTGTGACAAGCCTTTTCTTAACCTTTTTGAGAATTCAAATGGTGCTGTAAATCTACCTACCTGCATCAAGAGCTATACAGTTTTGGAGATCAAATCCGATGAGGGTCTTCTGTCACTTCAAGTAAAGAGACAGTATTCTCTTCCTGATGAGTTTTGCATATGTGCTTTGTGCCATTAGGAATAGACTAGTCTTACATGTCTGAATTCTTTATCAACCTAATCACATGGTAGTTAGATCACCGAATGCATGTCTATTCTCATTTCATGTGGGTAGTTTGTATATGACAGAGAACTCAAACCCTACAGTAGGATTCTGTAAAGCTCAGTTTTCTTTGTGTTCCGAAGATAAAGAGTTGGCATGTTTGACACGGAATATTTGCCTGGAGGCGGCCGCATATGGAATCTCATGTCTAAACCATGGAAAAGGTATTTTCCCACTACCATCTGCAACTTTCCTCGCTTTATCGCCGTATACGGGACACATTCCTCAAGAAACAATACACTTTTTGTTCTCTTTAAATCTATAAGAGCTCCCTCTTTCTAACCATGCAGACCCCAAGATACTGAAGGATGGGGGAGGAAGAAGTGACGGTGGAGGAGAAATCCAGAGAAGTGACGGCGGAAGAGAAATCCAGGGACATTAGTCTCAAAGATCTCTCAACAAAGCTCCAAGAATTCGCCAAGGCCAGAGACTGGGACAAGCACCATAGTCCCAGGAATCTCCTTCTTGCTATGGTAATTTCCGTATCTCTCTTTTCCTTCAAAAGCTGAGAATAGGAATCTCCTCCTTGCTATGGCAATTTGCATATCAATCTTTCCTTCAAAAGCTGAAAAATTTTAATGGTCACATGTACAAAAAGCTATATCTGTCTTTCTTATTCAATCTTCCAGGGGTGATTGTATTTGGAAAAGATCTTGGACCAAGTTTTATTCATTGTTTTGATAAGCTTGTTCTCTCCGCGTTTTCAACACCTCAAACCCAAAGATCGTCCTGATTTGGGCGTTGCAGATGAACTGGATACCATACCATTCTTAAATTTTGTCACTCATTTGCGTTTGTTTTATGCGGTGTAGGTTGGTGAAGTGGGAGAGCTATCGGAGATATTCCAATGGAAAGGAGAGGTGGACAGAGGACTGCCAAATTGGGAGGAATCGGATAAAGAGCATCTGGGGGAGGAGCTGTCCGATGTTCTGCTGTACCTCATCAGGTTGGCTGATATATGTGGCATTGATCTTGGCGATGCTGCCTCCAAGAAAATTGTGAAGAATGCAATCAAATACCCACCCAAAGCCCCATGAAACCCTGTTGTAGCACCCACTTTTGTTTCTTGAGCTTGAGAAAACATCTTCGTAGAATCCTTACTTAGAAAGCAATAAACTGCCTTATCTATCATGACTAATGCTCGATTATCTTCATATTTCTTGTTTTTCATCTTTTTCTGGAAACAACTGTTAATCCAAGGTGAAAGAGAACGTTTCCACAAGACCCTTCAGGCTTGTCGGACCAGGCAGTGCATCGTAGCTTACCGGAGTCGACTTGCAGAATCAAAATGCAGCCAAGTTGAAGCAGTTCTTGGTTATGATCATACTTATGGTTTTGCAATCAACAAAGCCGTCTTTGAAGCTCACCAGAATAAGAAATTTCATGAACAAAGTTGCTGCTAACAAACCGCTAAGTTCTTGAGAAATTATCTGAACAAAGACACCTGGGAGTGCAGCCGAGGTTTGGCGGAAAAGCTCTGTTTTCTGAAAACAGGGCCACAGAAAACATGAGGAAAAGCCCGCACGCAGTTGCTACTATTTACACTTGCGACAGAGAATAAGTACATCGACAAATACCTAATTAAGCGGTGCCTGCCTAGGATTTACTTTTACAAAGTAAAGATTAGGGCTAGCGTGGAGGCTTACTGCAACACAGCTGCCTTAATACAAGCTACAGAGCCAATTAACGCAATAAACGTGCGGAATATTTACAGTTTACAGCTCGAATAGATGACCAAAAACGGTGGCCTTACAAACAAATAGTAAAAGCGAATATTATGACACATCAATGCCTCCGAGGTTTCTCCGTAAGCGAGGGAAAAATAATCAAAATCACAAAAGCCAAGGCTACCAAGTTAAAGTTCAGTGATGCTGAGAAAAATAAAACGAGTGATCCAAATGTATCTCTTCCGGGATGTTTCTCTAACATACCTCAACACTCTTAACGCAGCATCCAAGTAAATGCTTTGGCTGGTGTATAAACTAACTCAACATATTATCTAGTCTCAAAGTAGTCAAATGTATTACTTGTAATATACTCCAAGGCGTATTTGTATTGGCTAAGAGAAATCTTGGCGGATGAAGTTCTTCATAAGAAGAATAAAGTGCAAATATTTATTCAAATTAAAAAATCTAGTGACATCATTACATGTGATTAGATATTATCAACATAGATTAGCAAGATAATGAATGAAACACCCATTCACTTAGTAAATAAGGCATGATTAGGTCAAGATTGACTAAATCCAATTGCAAGAAAAACCTCTATATATTTCGCACTCTATTGATGTGAAGCCAATGTTAATCCATGTAGGGATTTATGTAATCTATATATCCTACTCTCCTCTAATCATAAAGACCAACAATTCCATATAGATCTCTTCTTACAAGCCTCCATATAAGAATGCATTTTGCACATTAAGATAGAATAAATGTCAATGACAAATAATAGTCAGAGCTAATCATTGAATAAAGAATCACAATTTCTATGATAGACAAAAATATCTCTTGATAGTTAATTTCCTCCTACTAATTGAAACCTTTGGGCATGAACTAAGCCTTATATCTTTCCACACTACCATTTGCTTGGTATTTGGTATTGTATACCCTTTTACATTCAATGAATTAGCATATTAGAAAAAAGTGGCTTAAGATCTCACATGTGATTGATCTCCAAAACTATTAACTCCTTATCCATTAACTTAACCCAATGAATATCCCTAATGCTTAATAGTAGGTCTCAAACTCTTGGATGGCTAAAATGAATGTTATGAAGTGATAGTGATGTAGGTAATATTGGTGAAGAGATCATGGTGAGAAATGGGACATATGGTGGAGTTGGAAGCAAATTGGAGTGTGAGACATATTATTTGTAGTCCTAATAGGATGATCATGTAGATTAACAAAGTGAATGTGTTGGTGGCTTATCTTTGGTGTTGAATTTAGAGAAGGCTTTAATGTTAGGTCCAAATAAGGCTCTAATGAATTCTTTGAAAGGGAAGGCATAAGAATGTCTAACTAAGGAAAGTCAAATTAAGGCTTGTGCTAATTTGAGGTGACCTTACAAGAGTTAGTTTGAAAATAAAAAAAGTCATACTTATAAAAAATGACATTGCAATTAATAAAATATTTTTTTACCTTCAAGATCATAAACATAGTAATCATAAGGTGTGTGACCTTCAAAGGGCCTTGTGGATAGTCAATTAATGAGATATGTCACTATTAATATAGATCCTTCCTAAAAATGTGTAGGGGTATGAGTTGGGAACATCAAACTTGACCAACATCTAATAAATGATGGTCAGTGCATGCCACCATCTCATTTAGTTGGGGTGTAAACATAAGAGCTCTTGTGAAGAACCCTATGAGATACCAAGTAAGAATACATGTAGCAAAAAAGAACCTAGTGTTATT
Source organism: Casuarina cunninghamiana (assembly GCA_028551485.1). Lineage (NCBI taxonomy): Eukaryota > Viridiplantae > Streptophyta > Magnoliopsida > Fagales > Casuarinaceae > Casuarina > Casuarina cunninghamiana. The sequence goes on along the minus strand of CM052369.1, from coordinate 10,976,880 downwards.
ATCTAAGTGAATGCATATCATGTTAGCACCAAATTGTGTTTGTTTCATGGAAATAAAAGACCTTGAATAATAGAATAAAACTTGGTCTTTAAAATAAAGTAAAAACACCCATATAGCACATGAGAAATCATGTAAAATAATAAAAAAGAAAGTAGGACCTATCATGATTGAATTGCCTATAAGGTCTCCGTAAGTTCATGCACAAAAGTAAATGAACTTATAATCTAACTTGTAATCTATTTTGCTAATGGACAAAAAAACCTATAAAGAAATCAAGATATCGTTTGTGTTGGCCAAGAATAGAATTTTTTTTTAGGAGAATTGTGCCCAAGATGTTTAATGCTATAAATTATAAATAATAGTTATAAGTACTATTTTGACTTATATTGCACAAAAAAAAAAAAGAGTTTACCAAAAATGAAACATGTCGAATACATAGAGGCAAAATAATAGTGGACTAAAGAAAGTGAAGTCCTTAATAAGTTTTGCATAGTGCTATCACCCATGTAGTGTATAGTCTTGGAATATACAAAATTCCAAAAAAAAAAAAGGTGACAAGACAATTATTTGAAGTAGTTAATTTGGTGATGAATAACAATTTTTTTTTTTATTGAAATGTGGAACGTACAAAACATGGGATAGATGGAGAAATGTAATGGGTCATGCATTTTCAATGTGAGTGGTGTGGTATGTGTCTCATCAGGCAAACTTATGGATAATGATTGAGAATGCATGAATTATAGGAATATAAATAATTTAAGTCACATGTAATGTGGTCATTTACAACAAAATTAATTATCCAAAGGCCATCCAAAATGAAGGGATGGGAATGTGTATAATGCCTACGAAGTTTTCAGGGTTGTGAAGCATCTCCTGAATTTGCTCTAAAGTTAGGGCCAAAACTCTCAAATTACTGGGCCGCTGGACGGTGTTAGGTTGCAAAATAATCCCTAGTCAAGGTGTTGCAGGCTAAATAAGAAGTGTCACAAAATTTCTATTGCTCGGCTATCCTTGCTGTCCATGAAAATAAGGATCGTGGTAAACATTCGGCCCAAAATGCCAAGTGCCATAAGTTCCATAAGTGGTAGACCATAGACCCATATGGCGAACCTATATCCAAATCCACCGGTGCGCTGAAATATCGAAATGAAGGCAAGTGTTACCCTGTCAGCATTGCCACGTTATCGCCACATCTTGAAGCCACAGCAGCCAGTTCTACTCACGTGGACAGCACAGTCACCGCAGGTCGACACATCAACACACAAAACGGCATCGTCTTCCTCGTCCCCTCCGCTCCGCACATCTCGCCGGAAATCTTCACCGGCACCAATCACGCATGCAAAAAAGGAAAGCCGAATCAGCTGCTCGTCACAAATTAACCCAAGATGGAACATTTTCACATCGAAATCGAAGCTAAATCGGGAATAAATTCAGACCCTTGCGTTTACAACTTGCCCATAAACAGAGGGCCCGCAAACAAATAATATAAGCTAACATTACGTGGCACATCAACACCGGCTTTGGACCAGAACATATTATTTCCTCTAATCGTGACGGAATTTCTGTACAAGCAACATCTACAATATGCTTTGCCAACTTATAAATTTAATTTACTTGAAATAAAACGTTGATTTGTCTCTTTTTTATTCTTTTTAGGATATGAAATTTCCATAAAAAGGGTTCATGTGAGTGTTGAACCAACATAGCTCTAAGGCGTCGGTTTGTGGAAGAGTTCGACGTAATAGGCTGTGTTACCTAACGCCCCAGAAGACTCAGACGTGGAACCGGGTAACCGACGCGACCGGTTCCTCGGCAATTAATTCGATACTTAAAAGTTCCAGTCCCCTCTCGCCGGGGAAACTGCTCCTAATCGGATCGCAGCTGATTCGATTGACCACTTCTTATTCTGAAAGGTTTGTTGCTCCATAGAATCACACTCGCATTTTCTCTCACTTTCTCGATCTGTTTCCTCGGATCAGATCGGCGCTTTCAAACCGTACGAGCTGTAAACACGCCTTGCATCCACGTATGGATCTTTCTCCTTCTCTCCAATTTCTTGTTGCTCTCTGATCTTTAAATTTTCGATACTTGACCGATCTGATCCAAGTATTGATCTTACTTTTCTGTGTTTGGCTACTCAATATGAAAAAATTATGAGATTTATGCGATGTATGGAATATTTTAGAGCTTCGCTCTTGTCATGCTTCGCAAGTGGCTTTCAGCTATTTTATTCTCATTGAAGAATTCCCTTAAACTTGTGGGTGCCTTCTTTCTAATAAGAAATTCCTGTTGCAAATTTTTTTGCGTGTCCAATAAGCTGAAAAAAAGGAGTACATGTCTAATTTAGAGTGTGCTGTTATCGTTTCATTCCCAATCTTAATTTTAAGTTGAAAAGCACGGGTCGATGAATTTGAATCGTTTCTTGCTCACTTGCTATCCTTGAATCTGATTTTAGTTTACCTTGGATGCCCCTTATCAGTCTTTTGAAGTACAGTTCCTTTTATTTATTTATTTTTTAATTTTTTTAAAGTCAAATAAATTCCGAGAATCTGACTCTGAGACTAATTTACTATTATTTCGTGGATAATCTATGCAGTAGAACGTAGAAATGGAGGGAACAGTGTTCACTCCCGCTTTGGAGGGAATCAAGGTTGTGTCTGAGCAAGACGAATTTCTGACCAAGCCTTTCTTGGAAGTCTGCAAGCATATTTTGCCTGTTATAGGTGCATTATCTTGCTCCATTAGCTGCGTGCCATAATGTATACATCATCTAGTGTCATGTATAATTTACCAGCTGAATAATTAGTTCAAAATATTGGCATTTTGTAGTTCCTGCATTCTCAAACTTTAAGAAGTTATTCATGATTTTGATTAGGCGCTTGTCCTATGCTAGAATATGTTCCCCTGCTCAAAGTTATTTGATTGGTATTTTAATTATAATGTCTTCTTGATCACTAAATGTGAAATTTTACTGTATGCTTCATTTGATCTTGTTTCCTAGGCGAATTTTTTTTTAATTTTTTAATCATTTCTGATGACAGATAAATTTGGGGCTGCAATGTCCCTTGTGAAAGCTGATATTGGTGGAAACATATCGGTAAAACATTCTTATTACTACTTTCCACGGTCAAGTTCCCAGTTTGTCTTCAGTATGAATTTTTTTTTCTTGCTTTTAATGATATGTATATTCTATTTCTTGCAGAGATTGGAATCTAAATATTCATCAAACCCATCTGAATTCAATCAGTTGTATAGCATGGTGAGAGCAGAGGTTGCAGCTAAAACAGCAAAAGCATCATCCAGTTGCACCAATGGTCTTCTTTGGTTGACAAGGTAAATGGTATTTATAGATTTTCCCTTTTTCTTTTCTGTACCTTTTTTATTTAGTTGTGCTGGGACTTTGCATGCGCAATGTTCTACAAAAATTTTTAAAAATAAAGAAAAACTTTGGAAATGAGCACTATTGCAGATGCAGAAAATTCGTTCAAGGTATCATTAAACTCAAGATAAACTAGGGGATCCACCAAAACAAAAAGGATGTAAGAATGTAAAGAGTATTACCCTCTTACGCTGTCTAGGGGTTGTACGGGAACAGGAAGGGTAGACGAGTTTAAAGGAAGTGGGAATGAAGAATGTGAAGGACAACTCCTCTTTCTCTGTATCTGTCTTTCGGTATGCGCATTTTTATGGTGTGGGTTTTTGTCTCCATTGAAAGATCGAAGCAAGTCATTTGATTTTGCTCTAGAGATGAATTGACCATCAGGTTCAAACCAGCATAGTATTGATTTAAATAAGAAGCTAATGTTTAATATTGCCACCTAGAATGCTTTTATCAGTAAACGTCTTTGGCAGCAGGGCAAAGCGGCAATTCCCTATATTAACATGTCATGTGGCTAATAATAATGATATTGAGAATACATAATAATCTAAGTACATAATATATGATCAATAAAATAATATACATTAATACTATAAATATAATATAATAAATTATGAAATATAGTAAAACCTCAAACAGAGCTTGTTTGAGGCTCTTCATTTACCCGGATTGGTTATTTCATTTGCTTTTAAACATGTGATCCTTCTTATACAAGTTGTTAATTGTGATTGAATTTCAGAGCAATGGATTTCTTGGTGGCATTATTTCGGAACTTAATTGAGCATAAGGATTGGCCAATGTCACAGGCCTGTTCAGATGCCTACAGCAAGACCCTGAAGAAATGGCATGGTTGGGTTGCAAGCTCAACTTTCACTGTAATGTCCTAGAGGCTCCCTTATTGTATTCCTTAAGCTATTTACAGCAGTAGAAACTTTACAAGGATTCCTGGAACTAGCTCCAATTTCGTCCCCTTCTAATATCATCAGTGGAATTTTTACTTACTAATTTCCACCATTCCCAGAATTTTTGCTTGGGCTAGTCTGACCTTAAGACATTCTGAACAAGTTTGTGTGGAGGAGTTCCATTCAGAAATTTTGAATTATTGGAAATATTGCAGGTTGCCATGAAGCTTGCTCCCGATAGAACGAAGTTCATGGAGGTTTTAGGCGGTGGAGACATTTATGGTGATATAGAAAGATTCTGTACAACCTTTTCCCCTCTTCTCGAAGAGAATCACAAGTTTCTGGTAAGGTTTCTTTCGTTAGTATATATCTGACTGACTTGCTTTAACATAATGTCTTACTAAAATTGGAGTATGGGAGTCGGGACAATTCCGTTTCCCAAGGTTCTGGCTATTAACTGATTGGATAAATGAATTAAGCAACTGTGAGATTGAGAATTTTGAGGCCCGAGTTCAAATGTTTAGAGCGTTTTAAAGAGTGACTCAATTCTGAGCACAAAGGTGTTAGAGTTTTACTCGATGGGTAGCTTGATATTTTGATTTTCGATTGTTTTCTATGAACAGACTAGTCTTTTCTAATAGCTATTTATACCATAATTAGCCGCTTACCGGTGTTCTGCTCTTGTCACAGGCCAGTGTTGGTTTGGATGATCTGAAGGCTTGAGGAAAATGTCTCCTGATAAGTGGCGCGCCTACTTTAGGCCCTTATTTTGTGCCCCTACTTTCTCTTTCATTTTCTGAGTACTGGATAATTGGCTTTGCTTTCCAAAGTTTAAAACCTGATATGCTATATATGTTACTTTTAACCAATTCTGCGAATACTCCTTAAGCTCTTGTTCTCGTTCAATTCTGTTTTAACTTTTCCCGGGCCACTACATTGGTGGATTTTTTTACCTTTTTATGATCAGCTAGTTGAAGTTCACATATCTAGAGATTGTGTATCCCACTTAAAAGAGTGACATGAAGATTCCACCTGGACTAGGTTCTAAGGTGTATCAGCCGTTGGTGCTGGATATCGATGTTCGACATTTTCTTTTTTAGTAACTTTAGTGTATCATTGAGATTCTCATATCACTTATTTTTTTAAAATTGATGGAAACTCTCAAGGAAGGGTTAGAACAACTAATTTATTATTTGCTGCGATATATAGCTTATATATAAGTTTTAATCTTGGTAATGAACCGAATGAGTTCCAGGGAGAGCACATGTCATTTTCTTGTCCGAAAAATTAAAGGGGTTATGCTGTGACATTATTTTACCATACTAAAAGTGCCAACGACAAATCCAAGTGTGGAGTAAAGCAACGGAAAAGAATAAAGGTGTCAACCTTGGACATGTCTTCGCAACATACCTCCTCAATGAGGGCATGCGAAGAAGGTTTTCCCTCCCCCTACTCTACAACCAATTATTGTGTTTTTGGGCCTGCACTTAACTTAAAAACCAATTCATAGGGAGATTTTACCCTCACACATATTAGGTCATTTTTTCTTATTTTTTATTGGTATCAGAGCCCAATGAAGACAGTTAAACTAAGTGAAAAAAATGAGTCAAGGCTTGATTTTTGAAGGTTGGGTTAGGCTAAACTCGGCGAGAAAAGGTTGAGGAGATTGTTGAAAAGTGTCCCACATTGGATAAATAAGAGGGGGAAAAAATGAGGTTATAAGTATAAGAGTATAACTTCTTTATGAATTGATTTTTAAGGAAGATGGAGGTCCAACAATACTACACTAATGTCTCCAAGGATTGACAGGAGAGGTCTTCTTTCACCATCTCTTTCATGTCCTTTACCTGCCCTTTTCTTTGTTCTTCATAAATACGAATAAAATTAGTATTTTGGAAGTCTAAACAGTGTAGTATGGCTGTAGCTGTGACGTTACAAACGGGACAATAATATAATCGTCATGTTTTTTTGAGAAGTACTCGGGAGGACCCGGTACTAGAAATTTCGATTGCTAAATGAGTATATTTGTGAAATTGAAATTCATAATTTGATTAAAATTGGGCCAAACTCAAAAATGTTAGGCTTATCTCGTCCTGGTCCTGTTAATACACTCAGTTTATAAAACCTGTTCCTGTCATTTCCCACAGAAAATTTACTGGAGGCTATTATCGTAGGGGACCTTAATTTTCTCACTGTAAGCACGAATTTAGAAGTTTTGGATTGGCCAACAGCTACATCATGAGACGCTCCGCGATTGTTGCCGCCATGGCTGTCCTTGCATCATCTTTTTTAAACCACAGGTTCTTATAAACTCTAAATTGAGGGAAAAAGTGAACATGTGTCGGGTCTTTTTTTTTTTTTTTTTTTTTTTTCCTTTTTATCTTTCCTTCTTTGTGAAGGTTTTTTTTTTTTTTTTTTGGTTCCACAATCGCCGTACGTTGTATTGGCAACCGTTTTTCCCGCGCTTAGTGGGTGGCATGGATGTCTTTAAAGGAGCTGCTTTTTAGCCACCTCCTCGAACAAGTGAAGAAGAAGAAGACACATGAACCGTTGAGAACTCCCTCCCATATTTAGGCAGTGATCATGGGTTCGTAGCTCTTCCGCTCTGGAGACGTACCTGAAAATCCGGCAAGCTATTGGTTTTGATCTGCCTAAGCGGTCAGAACGAACACTGCGTTGTTCACCGAACAAAACCCATGTTCATCTGATTTTCCAGTTCCAGCTCTCCCTCTTCGTTGCACTTGATTTCTATACACAACAACGGATAACAATTGCTAGAAAACAATTCGACATATTGTTCCTTAGATTTCTTGTTTTGAAGTTTTGTTGTTCGGTTACAATGTCTTGAAGACAAGCTCGTTGTACAGTTGAGTTGTGCAACGGTATGGTCGGACAATGCGATGTGATTTCGAGATAGGTGCACGAGCCTGGAACGTCACGCAGTTTCTTTCCAACTTGTGCTCATCTCCAGTTTTGTTCTGATCTGAAGGTGTGCTGTTCTCTATAGAAACTTCCTTTTGATTTCCTCATTTTTCTTCATTGGCCGAAGATATGCACCAGCTTTAATGGGCACTTTTCAGTTTTCCTTCTTTCTTTTCTGGGCTGGGACATACGGCATTCCCAAAAGCAATACAGAAGTATAATTTTTTGGGGATGGAATGAAAAGGAAAGACCATATTCTGATAGATAACTGGACTTATGGCTTACATTCTCTTCAATTTTTTCCTTGTTATTGAATTTTATTGGTGTCTTCTCCATTGAAGTTGGAAGCCGTACCTGAATCTCAGGCCTGCAGCTCGCCTGTATAAGGTCTCTGGCGCATATATCCAAGTACATCGGCAAACATGGCAACCAAAGTGAAGGGTCTTCTGAAAGGCCTAAGATACATATCGCAGATATTTGGTAAGACTTCTTTCATAATCAATTCCTTCTTTTCAATGTTTACCTGTCTGCCTTCACATTTTTCCGACAGCCAAGCTTGAGCATTACTTTCCTGTTCCCAACAATGTGTAAGTTGTTTCCTGAGTCTCTAATCCTACTGTCCATTATGCAGATGAGAAGGAACCAGAGATGCAAATTGGCAACCCCACGGATGTAAAGCATGTCGCGCACATTGGGTGGGACGGCCCGTCTGCGAATACTCCGAGCTGGGTAGACACCTCAAACTTCTTTCATTAACCAAAGGCAATTCGATGTTGATTCCAAGCTTAAATTAACACCAAAACTGAGTATCAAGCGAATTTTCTATGGATTATTTGTGCAGATGAGAGGTTTTAATTCTCAATCAGACGTCTCGCCCGGGCTGTTCGAATCTTTGGGAGAAGCTAGACTGTCATCTGAAGGTTTGATTCTTTTAAAGTCATGTCTTTTAGCTCATACATTTCTGGAATTAGGCCTTCAGATTAGATAGGTTGTCCTTCATCCAGTTGTTAACTTGTACTGAAAGGATGATCAAATTGCCAAGAGGAAAATTCCCATTGTTTTGCACCTGCTAGACTCTAGACCTTTATGCAAATATTACTGCTGATTGGGAATTTTCCTCAATGTGCATATATGGTGAATCAAAATATGTAAGACTAGACGTTGTATAATTGCTACGCTTGTGTTACTGTAGATATAAAACTAAGTGGCGGTGTCATCCAAGAAAGCCTGCTTAAACATATTAAATCAACAGGAGCCGGCTCACCTGCTCACTCTCCTCGACGGCACCCTGATGCACCAAAGGGCTCCAGGCGCCACCGCTCAACGGATGTGTCAGCGGATTCCCCAGGCCGAGATTCATCAGGAAGTTCACGACACTCAAGACGACATCGGAATTTGAATCATGTAAAAGACTCGGCATCACAAGACCTGCCTGCTGTCCCCAAACACACGCGTCGAAGGAAGTCAAAGGGGTCATCTGACTGCGGGTCAACAAAGTATTCAAGATCGAAAGATCAAAACTCTTTGCCCGACATCCAGTTTGCAGATGCGGAATCTGGTTCCGGATCTGGGCATGGACCTAAGAACAATGAGGGCCCCCTGAACCCAGTTTTAGAAAAGGAGCAAGAAAGCAGCACCTGATGAGAGTTCAAGAAGAAATATTTGTAATCCTGATCCGCTTGCTGAAAATGTGACTTCAGTAGATCTTCATTTTCACCATGTCCTGCCTTTCTCCTTTTTTGCTTTTTTTTTTTTTTTTTTCCTTCTCTCTCATACTGATAGCTAGGTTTTTGAATTGCACTGCCAAGAAAACAAAGGAAAAGGAAAGAAACGACGGAGAATCCAGAGGTTGTGGTTGGATTGGCAGTCGTAAAATTCGTTGTTTGCTGTCAACATCTAGGACGTAAGGCGAAGCGTCACGAAATGGATGCGCGGAGCATACAGCATGTCTCCCCAGTATTCAAATTCATGGATGGCAGCCCTACTCGCAATGTGTTGCTTTCAGCAATCCAAGTTACTCAACACATGGATCGGGAACTTGTCAAGTTGTGGAGTGAACTCAAACCAGAAAGGCTCCATCAAGGATTCTCAGACACTCTGCAGCCTTTAATGGACTAAGAAACATTTGCAGAAGAAGGTATTTCTTGGCGCTTCGAGATTATACGTCCCACAAATTCCAGAAGATTTCTGAAACATTGTGCAAGATGAAAGGAAGCACATGAACCTCTGCGCCCCCTTTTTTTTTTTTTTTTCTTCCTACTTGTAATTTACCTTGTTGTTATGACGACTGAATAAGTTGTAATGAAGGACTTCCTACTATCTAGTAATCAAATATTGTAGAGTAAAGCATACTTATGCCAGAGAAATATCATACCAATATTCAAGAACTTCATACACATGAACTCATATGCACGCCACAGGTGAAATATTACTTTTGCTAAGATTAGAGAGGAAAGACCCAGCATGATGGACAACTATTGAAATCACTCTCAAATCACTTCTACAAAGTAGAACAGAGGTATAGGAGAAAAAGAAGACTATCCGCGAAGTAAAGGTTGTAGAGCCTTTCCTCTTTACATTTGCAATCCGCTAAAATTACTCACTGATTTACAAGTCCAAAGGAATAGATTACATTTCCAATCAGCCGTAAGAGACAAGGCCTATTACCCTAATATTAAGAGTTCACCTATTGGATGCTCTTTTTAAGTTTTCTTGGACTTATAGTGAAATACTTCTTGAACGTTTTGAACACTTCCAATATGTTCAATTGTTCATGATCACTATAGTCATCAAAATGAATGAATTCTAATTATTTCGTACAAACTCAAAATGAATGCTTGTGATGGTATTCAAAGAGTGGAAAATATAGGTGAACCTGAATTGTCAGGGTCAAGGTAATACAAAGGTCGAACGTGGTGCAGGACCCCTCCTAGAACCTCCACTAAGGCCATGTGCAGTGCATCGACACTTTTCCACTCTCTCCCTTTTGAAAGTTTGGTTTTTCGGCACTCTTGATGGGGGTTTTTCCAATCTCTCAGGAATCCTCGTAAACCCTCAAATCCCAACTACAGAATCATTTGCAGATGACATCAACCGGTCACAAACACTATCTTAAGATTTCTTAAATTGATATTCATACACTTCTTTAGCTTTCAAACACTTCCCTTTTAAAAAATATTTCATGGATACTATAAAATCAGAAGGTATGAATATTAGCTCTAACGTAACCCAAGATTACCCACAAAATGTTTTCTCCAACGCCTAGAAAACTCCTCGTCAAGCTCAAAGCGTAGAAGCGAGTCCACTTGGAAACCCAGTTCCAGTGCTTAACAATCTCGCCAAAGATCGATTATTGGTCTAATTGTGATGTTTCCTGGTAAATTGTCATCTTAGGACCCAGGCGACGACAGACTCGCAGAAAAAGGAAAATGATTCTTTTCACATACTCACCACCATATAAAGTTCTCATTACCGGCCTATAAAAAGCAACCTTAAGTATAAGATTTTTGCAACATCATACGAGTGCTTGCTTCGTTCCAACCATAGCAACCATGGCCTTGAAACCTTTTTCTCTCGTTTCATTGATCCCCCTCCTCCTTCTCCTCCCTCCTCTTCTCTCTTCCCCTTTCTGATGCAACTTCACGCAAGTTGCATGATAAAAAATCCTCACCTTTCGGGTTTCTCAAACATCTCGAGGGATGTCATAAGGGTGATAAGATCAAAGGCGTCCAAGACCTCAAAAAGTACCTCGAACACTTTGGTTACCTAAGCTATAGCCATTCTAAAAATCACTCCCATGCCAATGATGATGAGTTTGATGATTTACTGGGATCAGCCATCAAAACCTACCAACTTAACTACCATCTCAATGCCACCGGTACTTTGGACGCCAATACAGTGTCGAAGATGGCGATGCCACGTTGTGGCGTGGCGGACATCATCAATGGTGCGAATTGGATGCGTTCGGGCAAGAAGAAGCATGACAACCACCACGGCTCATTGCATACCATCTCTCACTATTCTTTCTTTCCCAGAAGCCCGAAGTGGCCGCCCTCCAAGTATCAACTCATCTATGGATTTGTCGCCGGCACCCCAGCTGCAGCCATGGACCCTGTCGCACAAGCCTTCCAGAAGTGGTCCTCACGCACACATTTCAAGTTTTCACGGGCTCAACAAGTATCGAACGCCGATATCAAAGTCGGTTTTCATCGTCGGAATCATGGAGATGGGAATCTTTGATGGCCCCGGCGGAACCTTGGCTCATGCTTTTGCACCTATTGATGGGAGATTCCATTATGACGCAGATGAGTCGTGGAGTGTGGGTAAAAGGGAAGGTTCATTTGCCTTGGAGACAGTCGCCTTGCATGAAATTGGGCACCTTCTCGGACTCGGGTATAGCGCTGTTGAGGGGGCTACCATGTATGCTAGTATCGCTCCAGGAAGTACCAAAGGTTTGCATGCGGACGATATTCAAGGAATTAAAGCCTTATATAACGCCTGAGAATAATGTGGACGGACTTGGGACTTCTCCCATTTACTAGTGGAAGTATTGCAAACTGAATAAAGCGTTGAAGCTATTTGTGAAACTAACGAGGATGATGCGCAGGACGAGGCCCATATTGCCTACACTGTTTTCATATAGCCTATTTTACCTTTCGTTCTATGTACTTTTTCTTCAAGTTTTAGTATGAACCCTGTCAGTTTATGTTTGCTGTGGAATCTAAAAATGGATATTGGAACTTCGCTGCTTGCTCATCTTTTCCTTCCCTATGCTGCTTGAAAGGAAAATGAAGGGCCTTTTATTGTTTCTTTCCTGTTCTTTATTACAACCTCCTAAATTTATGCTTTTAGCCTCTTTAAGAAAAAGGAATAAAAGAAGGTTTATGGTAAAACTCTAGATAAGTATTATTGTAAAAATCTAGAAGGACCTGTAAGACAAGATTTCATTAGTTAAAAAAGTAAAACCTATAAATTGTAATAAATTTTTGTAATAAATTTAGAATTTGCTAAATGCAATTTTTAAACCTAAATGATGATATTGTAACTAAATAATTTTGTATTTTTTTAATGGTGATATATAATACTTTGTCCCTTTTTTTTTTAAAAGAGGTGTGATATTTCTAAAAAAGTTATTGTCGAAGACGTTTAGAACGCAACAAGTGATGCAACATTGAGCTTTGCATTGGAACAATTAACTTCGAATGTTGGCCTCCGGTAGGCCTTTTATGCCTTTGTGTCTAGTCCAAATGTTTTAGAGGTTTTGTGTTTCTATGTTTATTTATTTACCGTCATCTCATTACTCGTTATAGTGTATTTATATCACATATTAGGACATGACTGACTTGCATTATCTGTGAAAAAAATTGACTATTCATAAGGGACCTAATCAATTACCAACTTAGCTTTTGTTGTTGTTCGCAATAGTACGTTTGACTTGATGGTTATTATGTATTTGACAAAATTTCACATCAAATATGTAATTTCTTGTATTGAAGTTTAAGTAAATTATCATTTTAACTTCTGAGTCAGTTTTTGTGTTGAACTTTTAAGCATTTTAACTATTCTCAATTGTTTTCTATCTTGTTCTGTCTACTTGTCTAAATAAATTTATATTTAAAGACTTTAAATACGTTTCATTTTCATAATCATTACAGGTCAAAGATACTGAGTTCAAACCGCTTCTCATTTTTATTCTAGGAGTGTACATACAATTAAATCTTAATCTACTAAATTGCGGTCAATGAAAGACCAAGTGCCGTGCAGACTATCCTAGAACTTCCTTGAAACGATCCACACGGTAACTATCGTATACGTCCACCGTCCATCAAGGAACTCCACCAACCAAAAGCTCAGTCTTCCTTCCGCATTTTTCATTGTTATAACATCCAACGTTTTTCATATTATCACAGCTTGAATTCTAGAAGGCTGCTTCTAATACGGTCGTCTATAATACATACGACTTTTCGACTCTTAAAGCTGTTGCAATTTTGGAGCATGTGGAAGCACATCAAAACCTGTTTACTTTTGGCGCATTTCTTTATGGGTGCTTCTAACTCCATGTTGATGCATACAAATGAGTTTGAAGTCTTTCTAAAGTCTTCTTTGTTTAGCGTCAAGGATCGATACTTGGTCTAATTGCGACATTTCCAGGTAAATTGTCATCTCCGGTCTGCGACGACAGATTCGCCGAAAAAGAACAATGATTCTGCTTTCACACCCTCACCATCATATAAAATTATCATTAGTAGCCTATAAAAGGCACCACTAACCATTAAGTTTATGCAATATCAAACAAGTGCTTTACCTCCTTCCAAACCATTGCAAACATGGCCTTGAAACCTTTTTCTCTCGTTTCATCGATCCCCCTCCTCCTTCTCCTCCTCTTCTGTCTTCCCCTTTCTGATGCAACTTCACGCAAGTTTCCTGATAAAAAATCCTCACCTTTCGGGTTTCTCAAACATCTCGAGGGATGTCATAAGGGTGATAAGATCAAAGGCGTCCAAGACCTGAAAAAGTACCTCGAACACTTTGGTTATCTAAGCTATAGCCATTCCAAAAATCACTCCCATGCCAATGATGATGAGTTTGATGATTTACTGGAATCAGCCATCAAAACCTACCAACTCAACTACCAGCTCATGCTTTTGCACCTACTGATGGGAGATTCCATTATGACGCAGATGAGTCGTGGAGTGTGGGTGCACTGGCAGATGCATATGACTTGGAGACAGTTGCCTTGCATGAAATTGGGCACATTCTCGGACTCGAGCATAGCGAAGTTGAGGGGGCTATCATGTTCTCTTTGATCCCTTCAGGAGAGACCAAAGGTTTGCATGCTGACGATATTCAAGGAATTAAAGCCTTATATAACACCTGAGAATAATGTTGAAGGACTTGGGACTTTTTCTTCATTTACCAATGCAAAGCTGAAAAAGCACTGAAGCTATTTGTGAAATAAACGAGTATGATGCGCAGAATAGGCCCATATTGCCTACAGACGGACCGATTAGCCTACATTGTTCATCGAGCCTTTTTACTTTTCGTTCTATGTACTTTTTCTTCAAGTTTTTGTTATGAAGCCTGTCAGTTTATGTTTGCTATGGAATCTTAAAATGGATTTTGCTTGTTCGTCATCCGAATAAGTGTGATATTTCCAAAAAGGTTATCATCGAACACGTTTAGAACGCAACATTGAGCTCTGCATTGGAACGATGTACTTCGAATGTTGGCCTCGGGGAGGCTTCTTATGCATTTATGTCTGGTCCAAATTCGCTAACAGATTTTGTGTTCATAGATTTATTTACCATCGTCATGTACAAGCCCGTGTCAATACTCGTTACAGTGCTTTCATATCACAGACTCAGACATGACTGACCTGCATTGTCCGTGAAGATAATTGGCCTATTCATAAGGGACCTAATCCATGACCTGCTTAGCTTTGGTTGTTATCGCGATAGTGCATTCGACTCGATGGTTCCCAGCGATTCTCTATCTTGTTCTCTCTACATGTCTAAATAAATTTATAGATTTATATTTTAAAGCTTTCAATATATTTCATTTTTTATAATCATAACATAGTCAAAGACACTGAATTTGCTAAATTAAGGTCAATCAAAGACCAAGTGCCGTGCGGTGACCATGGTATACGTCAACTGTCCATCTAGGAAATCTTCCACTACAACGGGAAGGAAAACCTACTTTTGCACGAGAGAAAATTGCTTTTCAAAAAAGTATGTCTGGATTTGTTTGGAGTTTTTATTTTCAGTGTTCCTTCCGCGTCGTTGCGTGTTGTAACAATCAGCGTTTTCCACAGCATCACAGCTTGAATTCTAGGAGGTTGCTTCTAATATGGTCGTCTATAATACATGTGAATTTTCGACTCTAAACGCTGCTGCTATTTTGGCGCATTTCTTTCTGGGTGCTTATAATTCCATGTAAATGCATAAAAGTGTGTTTGAAGTAGTCCCACATCATTAGTCTTGGAAAGCTGACTCGCATATGTATCAACATGTGGGCAACTAATTCCATGTTCTTAAGGAATATGTTAAAAATTTTGCTTATAAGTTAATGAGTTTCATTACTTAATGACTTAGAATTTTAAGTTTGATATAAACCATTTTCTATAAAATTTAATATTGTATTAGAGCCTAAGTTCTACCTTAGCACCTAAATAGATATAAATCAAATACTAGTGTGGTGTTGTCTCACATTTTTAGGAATTTCCTTCACACCTCTATAGACTCTTGTTGATTTGAGCTCATATATTACCTCACGTAATACAGTATCATAATGATTTGATGATTTGACTATTATGGTAAGAGAGTGTGTTAAGATGTGAACAATGAATCTTATAGTGTTAAAAAATATATTAAGAATCCTACTTATAAGATAACATGTTCCATTACTTAATACCTTAAATATGATTTTTTTTTTAAAATTTATAAAATCTAAGAATATCCAATTGCAACGTGGTCCAATTTTTTCCAACGCGGGGAAGACTGTTCGTAAGCCCGACGGGTTCAGCCGAGTCTAATCCGATACTCAGTTGCAGTAGGACTCTTTCTAAAGTCTCTTTGGTCGGCGTCAAAAGATCGATACTTGGTCTCGTTGCGATATTTCCGGGTAAATTGTCATCTCCAGTCCCGTGCAACAACAGACTTGCCAAGAAGGAACAATGATTATGCTTTCACACCCTCATTACCATATAAAATTCTCATTAGTAGCCTATAAAAAGCACCACTAACCATTAAATTTATGCAACATCAAGCAAGTGCTTACCTCCTTCCAAACCATCGCAAACATGGCCTTGAAACCTTTTTCTCTCGTTTCATTGATCCCCCTCCTCCTTCTCCTCCTTTTCTCTCTTCCTCTTTCTGATGCAACTTTACGTAAGTTGCATGATAAAAAAATCCTCACCTTTCGAGTTTCTCAAACATCTCGAGGGATGTCATAAGGGTGATAAGATCAAAGGTGTCCATGACCTCAAAAAGTACCTCGAACACTTTGGTTACCTAAGCTATAGCCATTCCAAAAATCACAGCCATGCCAATGATGATGAGTTCGACGATTTACTCGAATCAGCCATCAAAACCTACCAACTCAACTATCATCTCAATGCCACCGGTACTTTGGACACCAATACAGTGTCGAAGATGGTAATGCCCCGTTGCGGCATGGTGGACATCATCAATGGTACGAATTGGATGCGTTCGGGCAAGAAGCATGACAACCACCACGGCTCATTGCATACCATCTCTCACTATTTTTTCTTTCCCAGAAGCCTGAAGTGGCCGCCCTCCAAGTATCAACTCACCTATGGATTTGTCGCCGGCACCCAAGCTGCAGCCATGGACCCTGTCGCACCATCCTTCCAGAAGTGGTCCTCATGCACACATTTCAAGTTTTCACGAGCTCAACAAGTATCGAACGCTGATATCAAAGTCGGTTTTCATCGTCGGAATCATGGAGATGGGAGCCCCTTTGATGGCCCCGGTGGAACCTTGGCTCATGCTTTTGTACCTACTGATGGGAGATTCCATTATGACGCAGATGAGTATGGAGTGTGGGTAAAAGGGAAGGTTCAGTTGACTTGGAGACAGTTGCCTTGCATGAAATTGGGCACCTTCTCGGACTCGGGTATAGCGCAGTTGAGGGGGCTATCATGTATGCTAGTATCACTCCAAGAACGACCAAAGATTTGCACGAGGACGATATTCAAGGAATTAAAGCCTTATGTTGAAAATATAGTTGCTGTTGGCTTAGATTAACGTTGTAAAGTACATAGTACTCTAGGCCCATTAAGGCCTATAGGAATGTAAAGCCCACCCGTGACTCATTGACCTACTTTTTTTCTTTATAAACTGCAACTAACCAATATGTTGGCTGTAACCCGTGTATACACTCATTTGAATCAATGAAGGAGTTTCACCGTTTCTCCTCAAATCTGTGTTTTATCATGGTATCCTGAGCAGGTCATCATTAATATCCTGCCCCACTCACGTTTCCACATAAACAACTATCCCTATAAACCCATTTACTTCCAGTTTCTCGTTGAGACGTTTCACCGAACACGTTATCTCTCAACTTCGTTTTTCTGCAACTTTGTTTTTTTATGCAACAAATGGATTCAAGTCAAAGCCCAGAGCCAAGATGTGGTCGTCGCACACGAGCTCCCTCTCGTTCACGACGTCACTCAAGAGGCCGCTCAAATGGTCCAGACAAGGAACGCCAAGTGCAGCCCAGTCACCCGTATTATCTCCATCCGAATGAGCAAACGAGTATCTTAATAGTTTCAGAAAAACTGCACAGTGTGGAGAATTATGCGAACTGGAGTAGAGATATGACAATAGCTTTGCTTGGAAAAAATAAATTTGATATTGTAGATGCCTCCGTGCCACAACCCAAGGAGGATGACCCACTGTTTCGGTTCTGGAAGCGCTGTAATGGCGTAGTGCTTAGTTGGCTTCTCACGGCTCTCTCTACTGAACTTTACAGATCTTTTACTTATTCTACAAATGCTAGGCATGTTTGGGTTCATCTCCAAGATAAATTCCAGCGTGTAGGAACCAAGGAGCTGTGCCGTGTTAAACACAGTCTTGCCTTGGCCAGTCAAGATGGAGAAACTGTGGACAGGTATTTATGCCGCCTAGAGCGTCTTTGGTGCCAATTTGATTCATTCATTGCTATATGCTATCCTGGACTCATCACCAACCAAGATTTCCGACAGTTTCAAGAAGATGGGAAAATTGTGGATTTTTTAAATGGTTTGGATGCTTGTTATTCAGCTGCTCGGTCATAGATTCAAAACACTAAGCCGATTTTAAGCCTTCCTGAAGCTATTGGGATGATTCGTGATGAAGAATATGGTCGTCATACTTCTAGGACAGCAAACCGCACAGATCATCTTGCATTTGCCATGGAATCAGGATTACACTTGGGACAGAAAACTCCCACAGATTACCCACCAGGAGGCATGGGATTCTCGACCCCACATGGTGCTTCCGAACTTGATAGAGTTCAGCCCTATGGTAGGCCTACTTTGGCAGCAGTTGGGGGCCGTGTACCAGCAATAGCCCAAGATACTTCTTATCCTTTTGTAGGCTCCCAAGCACACTTGAGCTCCTCTGATGCAGGGCCAAATGGTTGCCTTCATTGTGGAAAAAAAGGTCACCGAATAGATGAATGTCGGTACCTCATCAAGTGTTCTCACTGTGGGATCCTTGGACATACTAAAGAGAAGTGCTATTCAGTACATGGGCGTCCTCAACTGAAGGGGTAAGCAAAGGAAAAGAGCAGCAAACGTCAGTCAGCCCACCACACTGCCATTGATGGCGATTCCAGTGATGAATCAGTCCTCACCAAGGGAGACCAAGAAGAGATAATGAAAATTATTAACAAGCGCAAACAGTCCAATGCTCGTGCTCCTCGCAGCACAGCCCATGTTGCAGGTATCTTTCCTAAACGTCGAGATTTTTCCCATTGGCTTGTAGACTCTGGAGCCAATGACCATATAACTGGTGATTTTAATTGTCTTATATCTCCTCGTTCATGCACTCATGAGTTTAGGATTGTTCGATTGCCAAATGGTAGACGCATACCCATTAAACATATTGGCTCCGTCATTTTACACAATAGATACCATCTTTATGATGTTTTGTATGCTCCTGCATTTACAGCTAATTTATTGTCTACTACCAAATACACCCATGACAACAATTGCTCCATCACGTTACTTCCCAATCTTTGTTTCTTTCAGGACTTACGGACTGGGACAGTGACGGGGCTTGGTAGAGTGAAGCATGGACTCTATTATCTTATGACTAATTTTGATGATGCATGTAACTCTAAGCTGAATAGTATTGTAGTAGAATCTTTTGTACCTCAAAAGTTGAACAATGTTTGTCAAACTTCTCCTATTTCTACTACATGTAATATTTTGCATCAATGATTGGGACACCCATCGTATAATGCCATGCGTCAATTAAATGATATATCTTCTCTTTCTATGCATGATATTAAGTCTTGCGGCGTTTGTATGCTTGCTAAGCATGCAAGGCCAACATTTCCTATTAGCACTTCCATTACATCTCACTCTTTTGAGCTTATCCATGTTGATATATGGGGACCTTACAAGGCCCCTTGTCACACTGGTGCTAGGTACTCTCTCACCATTGTTGATGATTACACAAGGGCCACATGGACCTATCTTATGTGTCACAAAACAGAGACCCTTGACCATTTGAAATCTTTTTTCCTTATGGTCATAACCCAATTTGGAGTACACATTAAGCGCATTCGTACAGACAATGCACAGGACTTTTTCAGCTCATCTTGTGTTTCCTTTTTTAATTCACAAGGGGTCATTCATGAGAGTTCATGTCCCTACACCCCCCAACAGAATGGGGTGGTTGAAAGGAAACATCGACACCTGTTAATGTTGCTAGGGCATTGCGTTTCCAATCACATTGTCCAATTCGTTTTTGGAGCGAATGTTTACTCACGGCCACATATTTAATAAATCGAACACCCACTAAAGTTCTTCAAGGAAAGACCCATATGAGAAGCTTTTCAACAAACTGCTTTCTTATCATCACCTTCGAGTATTTGGGTGTTTATGTTATGCTGCGAAATTAACCCAAAAGGACAAGTTCGGGCATCGTTCTATTCCATCTATCTTCATGGGATATCCATTTGCCCAAAAGGGATATCGCCTTCTCAATATTGAGACTGGTAGATTTTTTGTGAGCCGTGACGTATCTTTTCATGAAGATATTTTTCCATTTGATTCATCATCACCATCACACTCTGCTCCTTTCATTGCAACATTTCCATCTGATGCAATACCAGATATTTCTTCTGATCCTTTGCATACATCACCCATTATTACTGACATACAGGATCCTGATTCACATGCCGTAGTACCTTACACTGAGCCAGCTCTGCAGTCCACTTTACCTGATCCTTTGACTCCTCCTATGCCATCATCACCACCTCGGCGTTCATCAGGTAGAATACCTAAACCACCCATTTGGATGCATGACTATATTTGTTCACATACAGATGCATCCAACCATAATTTTACCGCACATCCCATCTCACATGTCATGTCTCACCACCATTTATCCCATGAACATAACCACTTTGTTTGCTCTATATCAACTCTTATTGAGCCATCCACATATCATGAGGCCGTCACAGATCCTAAATGGAGGGATGTTATGACTGAGGAGATTAGGGCATTAGAATCCAACAACACATGGGAACTGGTTTCTTTGCCTGCAGGTCGGAGAGCCATTGGGAACAAGTGGGTGTACAAAATCAAATATGCAGCGGATGGGAGCATTGATCGTTACAAGGCTCGACTTATGGCTAAGGGGTATAGCCAACGAGAAGGGATCGATTATGAAGATACTTTTACCCCTGTTGGGAAGTTGGTTACTATAAGGATCCTTACTGCATTAGCTGCTAGTCTTGATTGGAACTTACACCAGATGGATGTCCACAACGCCTTTCTGCAAGGTGATTTGGATACAGATATATACATGCGATTGCCAGAGGGACTTCGAGGTAAAGGGGGCAACAAGGTTTGCAAGCTTAAGAAATCCCTATATGGACTCAAGCAGGCCTCTCGGCAATGGTACAAGAAGTTCACAGATGCACTTCTTCGAGCTAGATTCCACCATTCACAACATGATTATTCCTTGTTCCTCAAACGCACATGTAAGGGCCTTCTTATAGTCTTTATATATGTTGATGACATGGTTATTATAGGAGGCGATGAGGAAGGTATCAAGAAACTAAAAGAATACTTGTGTTCTACCTTTAAGATGAAGAATTTAGGACTCATGAAGTATTTCTTGGGGGTTGAGTTAGCACGGTCTGCCTCTGGAATAGTTATGAATCAGAGGAAGTATGCTCTTGAGTTGATATCAGAATGTGGACTCTCTGGCTGTAAACCTGCAAACACCCCCATGGAGCAGAATGTTAAGTACACTAGTGTGGAGTATGATGAATTCCTATAGAAGGAAGGAGACCCTCCTCTGAAGGATATTACAGGATATCAACGTTTGGTTGGGAGATTGATTTATCTCACCGTCACCAGACCTGATATATGCTTCGCTGTGCGGCTTTTGAGTCAGTTTATGCATGCCCCCAAGGCTTCTCACCTGGAAGCAGCACTCCGAGTTATTAGGTACATCAAGCGCTCTCCAGGGCAAGGTTTGCTTATGAAATCTAAAAATAGCCTTGAGTTGCGTGCCTATTGTGATGCTACTTATGGGTCATGCCCCATGGGACGGCGATCCACTACAGGATTTTGCATCATGCTGGGGGATTCGCTCATATCTTGGAAGAGCAAGAAGCAATCCACTGTGTCTCGATCCTCAACAGAGTTAGAATATCGTGCCATGGCAACCACCACATGTGAAATTGTTTGGCTTCTTGGTCTCTTTAAAGATTTGCAGGTTCCTCTTATTAGGCCTGTATCTTTGTTCTGTGATAATGAGTTAGCGATGAAGATAGCAGCTAATCCTGTATTACATGAGAAGACTAAACATATTGAGATTGATCACCATTTCATCAGAGAAAAGATAGCAGCGTGGATCATCCGAACGGCGCACATTTCGACATGTGATCAACCGGCAGACTTGCTGATGAAAGCATTGGGAATATAACAACATCATTTTCTCATGGGCAAGCTGGGAGTCTATGACCTTTACCGACTACCAGCTTGAGGGGGCCTGTTGAAAATATAGTTGCTGTTGGCTTAGATTAAGGTTGTAAAGTACATAGTACTCTAGGCCCATTAAGGCCTATAGGAATGTAAAGCCCACCCGTGACTCATTGACCTACTTTTTCTCTTTATAAACTGCAGCTAACCAATATGTTGGTTGTAACCCGTGTATACACTCATTTGAATCAATGAAGGAGTTTCACCGTTTCTCCTCAAATCTGTGTTTTATCACCTTATATAAGGTTCGACTAATAATTTGGAAGGATTTGGAAACTTTCCTCAGTTCCTAATGGGGGTAAGGCCAGCTAGCCTTCCGCAGTTCATAGTAAATTCTTGTTGTTCCTTCAATGTACTATTTCTTGATGTTTTAACCATGACGCCCCTTTTCCTTGTAATTTCAATAAAGTGGATTCTTTTAATGGATTTTTGGAACTTTGACTTCTGCTTGTTCATCTTTTCCTTTCTTTTGCTACTCAAGAAGGAGAATGTATAACCTTCTATTGGGTTCTTCCGTGTTCCCTATTAGGCTCTTTTAAATTTTGTGCTTTTTAGTCTTCAAAAGTTTCTAAAATTTCCAAGAGCAAGTTCAAAAGAGCTTTTGAACACAACATATGATGTTCAACAATGAGCTCTGCGTCGGCACGGCTCTCTCATGTAATTTGAATGCTGCCTTCATAGAGTTTTTATTCGTTAGCATCCAAACATAGTATATCTTGAATACATCTAACGAGAGTTCTTTATGTCTTGTCCAGTATACCGTTTGAACCTCATTTGAATGGTTCATACGATAACAAACGATTTCCCCGAAATAATCACTGATCATTCAACTTTTGTTTGCTTTCGCCACACCAAACCTATCCTCCTAAGATTGAGGTTTTTAAATCTCCAGGTCTACCTACCATCCTAATATGCATAATCATCCCATGATTGAAGACAATGTCTTCACAAGTGTCCGAAGTATGATTAAGGAATTCTTTGTGTTAGGTTTGGTTAATTGACTGCTTCAGAAAATCTCTGGGTCCTATTTTGAGTTTGTAAATTCCCGAAACGACTTGATAGCTAGTCTTTTGTTCTTTTATTTTTTTCAAGTAAATAATTGTTCATTGAACGAGTCAACTAAGTACAATTTAGGACTGAACAAGACAGCCCAAGTACCTAACCATGGACTTCTTATTCAGTTTTCAATCTTCCATCTAACTTGAAATATTTTGTTATTCTTTTGTTGACAAAAATGAAACCTACTATGGGCATGAAATTTGCTTCTATATTTATATAAGGGATTAGCTCCAAGTTGCAAGACATCCACTAGGTTGTTTTCTTCAAATTCTTGGAAATGAAGGGAGAGAAGAATTCATGTACATTGTTTCTTCTTTCCAACCTAATAAATTCAAAATTTGTAGATTTCAAAAATTTTATACAAAATTAGGTAGCATCTTAATTTTACTTCCAAAAAGGTTCAAATAACATATCTCTACGATGGTTGGTATCCAAGTTCCAATGTATAGTAGGCAATTGTAAGTTCTTTCCTTTGGGTTCATGCAATGAGAGGCATCACCGACTATTGAGATGCACTTACATAACTAATAGAGTGCTACATGATTTATTCCCAATATTGAGATGTTTCAGAAATATGACTAAGTTGCTTGAATCAATAGGCAAAATTAAGCATTTATATTATTTGAACCTTTTTGGAAGTAAAATTAAGATGCTACCTAATTTCATATAAAATTTTTGGAATCTACAAATGTTGAATTTATTAGGTTGTTGTAATCTTGTTGTATTACCAAGAGATATGCAAAGATTCCTAAATTTATGCTATCTTAATATTTCGGAAACTAATATCAAGGAGATGCCAATATATTTGGGACTACAATGTTTCTAGACATTAATGAAATTTGTTGTCAATAAACATGACAAGGCTTACATTCAAGAGTTTGGAAAACTTTCAAATCTTTGGGGGCAAGCCTTTTATTTTAAAGCCCCAAAATGTTGTAGATTTGATAGATACTTCACAAGCAGCCTTGAAAGATAAGAAGTACCTTGAGAATTTATAATATAAGTGGAGCACTCTAGATACTTCAAAATGACAACAACCTACCCTTGATATTCTCTAGCCTCATACAAACTTGAAAAGTCTCATTATCAAGAATTATTATGTGGAAAACTTCCAAATTAGGTGTCATTCATTATTTATTTTGGCAACCCTTTGCTTAGAAAATTGCAAATATTATTGCAACTTGCCACCACTTAGTCAATTATGATATTTAGAAGGTCTCCATCTTGTTAAGTTAAGCATAATTTGTTCAAATGGATTGAAAGCTTTGTCCATTCTTTGTTGATTAAACCATTTGGAGCCTTGAAAGTTTTTAGGTTTAAGAAATGTTGAACTAGGAGTAATGGTTTTCTTTTAGTGTTGAAAATGATGGTCATGATTTTTCATAACACTAAAAGATATCTAACAAGATGGTTACCAAACTATTTGCCTTCATTTGCCAAATTACAGATTGTTAGAAGTTTGAAGCCAATAGCTAGACTTTTAAGGGCTCTTATTGTATGCTATATGGAGTTAAGTAGTTATAATAAGGTCTTGTTAAAGAAATTTCCAACTACAATGTAGAGGCTAAGCATAAATAGATTTAGAGTACTTGAGTGCCTTCCTAAAGTAATGATTAATCATAAAAAGGGTATCCTAGAGTTATGTATCATAAGTTGTTTGCAATAAGACTTTTCATTGCACTTAGAGTTTTGATTAGAAGACTTAAAGACAAATTTGGAAAGGTACTTCCTTTGTTTAAGCTTCATCATAAAAGATCATGTTCTGAGTATAAAACTTTTATTTTACACACATACCCTTATATGAGGAGTGACATTGGGTTTAAGGTTGTATATGATAAAGTGTATTCAATCTGAGCTCTAATGTCAAGTTATAAGCCCTAATGGCCTAACCTAAAGCTAACTTGTTGGAATATATTTTAATGATATTAGAATATATAAACATTTTGATGATGAAGAAAAATGGATATTATAATATAATAATATTATAATCACTTTGTAGGAATATATTTATAATTGAATGGAATTATAATATGGAAATCTTATAATTAATATGTGATTATTTATAGATATCATGAGAAAAATAATGCTAAAATTATATGTAGGAAATTGGGTTAGCATGAGCCTAGTCCGCAAGTTAGACCCAGTCTAGATTGTGCGACATAGTCTAAAAAGGTGCAACCCGATCTAGAGTGTGTGACCCAGTTCAGAAAATGTGACCTAGGCCCAAAGTGCGACCTAGGCCCAGAGTGTGACCTAAGCCCAAAGCACGACCCAATGTGCAACCTAGGTCTAGAAGGCACGACCCACGATCCAGAAATGTCTGTGACTTGCGAACAAACCTGAACCCAATCTGACCCGCGACCCACTTGATGGTGTGACTTCATTACTCCATTTGGCCACCGATTTCAACTCCGATCAAGGCGCAAAACAGCTCATTTGAAAGCTAACAGAGAAGAGAACATTTATGTGAAGAAAAATCTAAGACCTATAGCTTAGACATAATTAATTTGAAGAAATTGTGAAGTTCTACAAGTTCTAACCTTAACTAATCAAAAGTGAAATTGGAAGTAGATTAGAGGGTTTTTAAAGGCGATTTCAAAGGGCTTTTGTAAATAAGAAGATTCTCTATCAATATGTAAAGGACCCACAAAGTTTAGTTTCAAGATTAAAGATAATTGAGCAAGATTTGAGGGAGAACCCAGTAACCCATTTTTTAAGGTCCACAAAGCTCCATTTATGTAACTTAAGTTACTAATCAAACGAAGTTGTTTTAGAGCCCGATTTTGAACGTCTTTAAGCCAAAATGAAGAAGCAAGCTCTGTTTCAACTCTTTGCCTCTCTAACAGCTTGAAATCCAGTCACTATCAGTTCAGAACGGGAAGAAAATCAAAAGTCAGAATGACTAGTTTTTGGAGTTAATGAGGTGCGTTTTTCATGTCTATTTAGCTCGAAAAAGAAGAACAAATCAAGGTTAGACTCGGTCAAATTTGCAGAAAAGAAAATCTACTTGAGAAGCTAAATATATAACTTGTAAAGTTTGAGTTGAAGAGAAATCTCAGAGAAGTTCTTTCATCTCATTACTATTTAAGTTTACTTAAGATTTCTATTTGTATATATGTTGTTTAGATTCTAAATATTGTTTTGCACATATATTTGGTAGTAAATCCAAAACCCTAACTTTGCTGTTATTTGAGGGTTTTGTGATTAGGGCTTAACTATCTAAATTGCTATCATTAGAAAGCCCTTAGCTTAGCAATCTTCCATATACATTTCACATCTTAAGGGAATTGCTTAAGTTTGTAATAAGTTTGAGAAACTTTGACTAGTTGATATGTGTTGAGACACACATTGTGATTGTGATCTTTGGTGTAAGGATTATTTGATTCCTTGAGGAGGAGTTGAAAGTGTAGGAGAAAGTTTCTCCTAACTTTGTAATAAAGTGGAATTCAATCAGTTGTGTTAAAGGAGAAGAGGGTGAAAGTAGGTGAAAAAGGGCTGAACCACCATGTAAACTTGTGTCTCATCTCTCTTGTGTTTAATTATCTTGGAATGCTTTATTTAACTGCAAAAAGTAATTAAACACTAATTAGAAGTAAATTTTTAAAGAGAAACCTAATTCACCCCCTCTCTTAGGTTGTTATAGGATCCAACAAGTGGTATCAAGAGCCTAGTTTTATCTAATTTGACCACCGTTAGGTAGATAATAGTGAACCTTTCATAGTAACTAGAATGGCTGCCATATTGACCTTCAATAGACTACCCATATTTGATGGTACAAACTATAACCATTGGAAAAATATAATAAAAATGTTTATAATGGGACAAGATGTAGAATCTTGGGAAATCGTAAACAAGACAATAGAACTACCCAAAGAATCACCTTTACTTTGGTCAAAAGATGTTTCTAAAGAAATGGAGAATAATGATAAAGCTATGACTTTGTTGTATTATTCTTTGATTGCATTTAAATATAATAAAATCTCTACTTGTCAAACAACAAAAGAACTTTGGGATAAATTAGAGGTCTTGCATGAAGGAATCAAAAAAGTTAAAGACTCTAAAATTGATATGTTAATCCATAACTATGAATTGTTTGTGATGAAACCAGGTGAAAGTAACTTTGAAATGTATAATAGATTTTCTAATATTGTTAATAAACTTATATTGTTAGGAGAGACTTATCCAAATAAGAAATTAGTCAAAAAGATTTTAACATGTTTGGATGAAAATTGGGAAGCCAAAAGAACTGCCATAGAAGAAACAAATAATCGAAATACAATGAAGCTAGATGAATTGTTAGGATCTCTATTAACATATGAGCTTCAAATTAATAGAAGAGTCAAGGATAAAGAAGAGTGAAAGAAAGTAGATAAAAATATTGCTTTTAAGGCTACTGTAAATGATAATGATAATTCTGATTTTAATGAGAATGTTGCATTACTTGCTTAAAAAATAAAGAAGTTCTACAAATCAAAAGGTAATAATGTAACTGGGGTTACTGATGATCTTTGCTTTCAGTGCAAGAAACTAGGTCATATAAAAGAAAATTGCCCAACTTTGAAGGGAAAGAAGGATAAAAAGTCTAAGAAGAAAATGTTAGTGGCTACTTGGGATGATGACTCATTTTTGGATGAAGAAGTAGTGGAGACAACAAATGTATGCTTCATGGAGATAGAAAGGCATGCTGAAAAAAGTGAATAATGCCTATTTGGGATGAAGACAGCTCATCAAATGAAAGGAACTTTCAATGTTTCATGGCAATGCAGAGTTATGATAACTATAAGGTAAGTACATCTAACAAGTGTTAAGATTGTACTTTATTCAATGAGTTGAATGATAGATTGCATGAGTTAGAATTTGAAAATAAAGAATTAAAAGAAAATTTGTCCAGCATGTAATCTGAAAAAAAAAAATGAACTTGAATGCCAATTAAAGAAATCAAGTTTGAATGTAGAAGAACATGAGCAAATGAAGAACCAATATGAGCTAGTTGTAAATGAAAATTTAAGCATGAAACTTGATATTAAAAAGCTAAAGGAAACAATTTTATCTCATGAAAACAAATCTGAAAGGAATGGTAACATGTCTATATATTCTAATTTGGATGAAAAGAATGAGCATATGAAATTTGAAATTGATTCTTTAACTAGAAAGTTGTCAAATGTTGAATGCTTAAGAAAAGAGCTTGAAAACAAACTAGATAGCTCAACATGTTTGCTGAAAAAGTTTGCTAATGGTAGTGCCATGCTTGAAAAGATATTACAATCACAACAAGGCATGTATGACAATCCTAGTATAGGTTATAGATCAAATGTAGATGAAAACCTTTTACTAGATTCTTTGAAAAGAAAAACTACATGACTACCTTGTATGAAAAATGCACATATTGTAATTATGTTGGTTATTCAATTGATAAATGTCCATTGAAAACTGGTAGAAGCTTTAAGATTAAAAGAAAATGGGTGCCAAAAAGCACAATGATCTCTAACATTCATGGACCCAAGGAAAGAAGGGTACCGTACAAGCTCCTTTATTTGTTTCTGCAGGATATGAACATAGAGATAGCAACCATTGTGGAAGCATTGTGATGAGTAAAGGTCCACAACACATAACCTAAACAATATAAGTATGCATTCATATTGTGGTGAAACATAAGGTAGTAAGTGTGATAAGAAATAATAATCATAAACTTGCATATGATCATATTTATGCTTGCTAAATATCATGCATACTTGCTGGAAATTGTTGAATTACATGATGAAAAATGTTTTCTTCTTATGTCAAGTAATTCTATATAGGACATTGTGTGAATGAATGTGTATGATAAAGAATGTGATGAAATTGATGGACATCTATTAAAATCATCATCATCCTAGTATTGTAACATGATAGGGGGAACATTGATTAAAATATGTGCTTCATGTTACAAGCTAGTCTATTGGAAAGACTTACAAGTTAGTCTTTATAAGATTGAATTGTGCATGATAGAAAAATGAGATTAACCCAAATGACATGAGTAGTATCTCATTTCTTGAAAGCTTAAATGATTGCAAAATTTAAGAGGGAGTTCTGCAAATCTTTATAAGGTTTACACCTGCTACAATGATTATAAAATTCTGCCAATAAGAATGTTAAGTATGACTCATGTATCTCTTGGTTGTGTATGATCTTAATGATTTTACTCATAAATTTGACACAATATGCAAAAATGTGCTTTGCTGATATGTAATGTACAAACATGGAATATTTGTAGAATTATCATTTAATGTGGTACATTGTTTAAAGAAATTATTGTGTTGCTTTATATATATTTTGCATTCAAGTTTCAATGAAGTTAATGGAAAGCAAAGAAGCAAAGGCTCATTGAATGTTTCATGTATTTGATATGTCTTTCTATCTTACTTCTACATTGATAATACTTTCAAAAGAGAAAGAGGGATCTCTACATCTTGAAAATGATTTTAAGATGTTTTTGAGATTATGCTTAATGCTGAAGTGTATTTACTGCTGTAAATAAAAAGAGTACATAAACCATACAACATGATTATATAAGCATGTACTTTGCTGAATGATGGGATATATATGAATATATTGTTGAATGAGATACTGGGATGAAGGTTGAATATACTTGAGTTATGTTTGTTGTTGCAAATGATGAAAATGCAAAGACCTTCATGTAGCAAAATATATATGCAAAAGCTTGCTGATGATTAAAGAATGAACACGAAAACATTTAACATGATGTATATATGTTGAAATTGTGTTGCTGCACTCATTGTGACTATATGGAGATAGGTTATAGCACTTGAATCTTATGTTTGACCCATCTAGGTGTAGTAAAGGAAATGAAGTTCTCTATCCTAAAAATATGTTTCAAATCTTTTTCAATCTATCTTGCATGATAATTGTTAATTGATTGAATACATATGACAACATGATTGGATAATAATATGAGGATGTGATTGCTAGAATGCACATTTACAATATTATTTTTGTTTGCTTAAATGCACTAGCACATTGTGTAGTATTTGCTTGTTACTATTTTATGTGTGTTGGCATAATTTATGGAGGACCTTTAAGCATTTCAACTTTAAGGGGTCTTTGTTAGACATGGTGTGGTCATGCTTAAGCCAACATGTGGCAGCAATTCACTATTGAATATGTTAGTTTCATGGTTTTTCAAGAAGTAACAAAGTGTTGCTACTTCTACTATTGAAACTGAATATACTGCCAATGGTAGTTATTGTGCATTAGTTCTTGGATGAAAAAATTAACTTGCTGATTTTAATTCATTTCAAAGTTCTATATCTTTAAAATGTGATAATACAAGTTTTATTAAATTACAAATCTACATCACTACATGAATGTATTGGCATATATGTGCATCATGATTAGCCTCCATTGTTAACATTCCCTTACTTGTCACAAAAAGGGGCCCTTCCTAGTTTGAAGGGAAGTTTACTTGGTATTTCGTTGCAACACTCCAAACTCTGCTGCAAACTCCACTCTACAACAATGGTAGGTGCTACTACTTACGGGGAGCTCTTGATTCATTAAATATGGTATGATCTTTCCAATTTTTGGTCGCCTAAGAATACCACACATGCTCTGTAAGATCTATCTCTACTCTTTTATGTTGCTGGAATTTAAATCCTAAACATGGTATTATTGTGAATATGAATCTACAACTACGTATGCTACTATGAACTTTGACTTCTGTCAATATGATAGTGCTGTGAACTCTTAATTATGATCATATGGTGCTGATATTATGATAATGGTTGTTGTTATGTCTTCTTCATATTCATCATCTATCTTGCTGCAAATTTTTGCATAATGTTGAGAATGTAAAAGGGAACATGGTATGTATTAAGCAAGTATACTCTCATTATATTTCTATGGGGGAGATGTTATTATGCAAAAAATTTATCTCACCATAACCCTTTGTTATATGGCTGGTTGCCTTACTTTGCAGGGAAGCTATCCTTGAGGGGGAGCTATGAGCTTTTATGCAATGTTGCAATGACCACATGCCATACTCTTATGGTTTTGGTGTTGATAAAACAAAAAGGGGGAGAAATATATGTTATGATGCTATGTTGATCATATATATTTGATGTTGAACTTGTCATAAAGGGAGAATTTGTTATAACATGTGAAATATTGGTCATATGCACCTTAGGAGAAATATATATTGATTATATTGGTCATATGCGCTTTGAACTTATTATAAGGGAAGAAATATATAACTTGTTCTAAGGAATATATTTCTTATGGATTATATTGATGTATGTTGAACTTAGATTAATTTATACATCAATATATATGCTTAAAGTTGTCCAAAAAATGATCATATTTATTTTGAAAACTTGAAAAGTGAAGAGTTATTGCTCTACTTTGGAAACTCATATTGCATCAAAATGTTTTATTTTGTCATCATAAAAAAATGGGAGAATGTTGGAATATATTTTAATGATATTAGAATATATAAACATTTTGATGATGAAAAAAAATGGATATTATAATATGATAATATTATAATCATTTTGTTGGAATATATTTATAATTGAATGAAATTATAATATAAAAATATTATAATTAATATTTGATTATTTATGGGTCTCATAAGAAAAATAATGTTGAAATTGTATGCAGGAAATTAGGTTAGCATGAGTCCAGTCCATAAGTTAGACCCAGTCCAGATTGTGCGACCTAGTCCAAAGAAGTTCAACCCAATCCAGAGTGTGTGACCCAGTCCAAAGAATGCAACCTAGGGCCAGAGTGCGACCTAGGCCTAGAGTGCGACCCGCAAACAAGCCCGAACCCAATCTGACTTGCAACCCACTCGACGCCGTGACTTCACCGTTCCATTTGGCCGCTGATTTCAACTTTGATCAAGGTGCAAAATAGCTCATTGGAAAGGTAATAGAGAAGAGAACATTTATGTGAAGAAAAATCTAAGACCCACAACTTAGAGAGAATTGAATAAATTGTGGAGTTCTATGAGTTCTAACCCTAATTGCTCAAAAGTGAAATTGGAAGCAGGTTAGAGGGTTTCTAAAGACAATTTCAAAGGGCTTTTGTAAGGAAGAAGATTCTCTATCAATTTGTAAAGGACTCACGAAGTTTAGTTTCAAGATTGAAGAGAATTAAGCAAGATATTAGGGAGAATCCAGTAACCCGTTTTTTAAGGTCCGCGAAGCTCCATTTATGTAACTTAAGTTACTAATTAAACAAAGTCATTTTAGAGCCTGATTTTGAATGTCTTTAAGCTAGAATGAAGAAGCAAGCTCTGTCTCAACTCTCTACTTCTCTAATAGCTCGAAATCCAGTCACTATCAGTTTAGAACGAGAAGAAAATATGAAGTTAGAACAGCTAGTTTCTGGAGTTAATGAGGTGCGTTTTTCATATCTAGTTAGCTTAAAAAAGAAGAACAAATTAGGGTTAGACTTGCTTAGATTTGCAAAAATAAAAATCTACTTGTGAAACTTAAGTTGAAGAGAAATCTCAGAGAAGTTCTCTCATTTCATTACTTTTTAAGTTTACTTAAGATTTCTATTTGTATATATGCTGATTAGATTCTGAATATTGTTTTGCACATATACTTGGTTGTAAATCCAAAACCCTAACTTTGCTATTATTTAGGTGTTTTGTGATTAGGGCTTGATTATCTAAATTGCTATCATTAGAAAGCCTTTAGTTTAGCAATCTCCTATATACAATTCACATCTTAAGGGAATTGCTTAAGTTTGTAATAAGTTTGAGAAACTTTGACTAGTTGATATGTGTTGAGACACACATTGTGATTGTGATCCTTGGTGTAAGGATTGTTTGACTCCTTGAGGAGTTGGAAAGTGTAGGAGAAAATTTCTCCTAACTTTGTAGTAAAGTGGATTTCAACCGGGTGTGTTGAAGGAAAAGAGGATAGAAGTAGGTGAAAAAGGGCCGAACTACGTGTAAACTTGTGTCTTATCTCTCTTGTGTTTACTTATCTTGGAATGCTTTATTTGACTGCAAAAAGTAATTGAACACCAATAAGAAGTGAATTTTTAAAGAGAAACCTAATTCACCCCCTCTCTTAGGTTGCTATAGGATCCAACATAACTTAATCGTTAGTGAGTCTTCTTTTAATTAAAACTTTATTATAGGAATTTTATCTTCAAATGTAAGACTCTTATCCTACACACTTGTCAGAAAAAATTTGAATGAAATTCTTCATTGCGCTAAAATGGGTAAAGTGCATGGTGTCTTGACTCCATGTTGTATTGTCCATCATTCATTTATTAATGATGGTGAACCATTGTTAGACCCCACTTATTACTAGTATTGTAGGAGCCTCATAATATCTCACCCTTACACAACTTAACATCTCATATGTGGTCAATATTGTTTGTCAATATATGTATGCTTCTACGACTACTCATTGTATGTTTGTTAAAGGCATATTGTGTTTTCTCGTGGACAGTTCACACTTTGGCCTTCACCTTATAAAGAGTAAAGCTAACATTCTACATAATTACTCACATGTTGCTTAGGTAGGTGATCATGATGATCGATGGCCCACTACTGGTTTTTGTAAGCAAAAGATTGTTGCTCGATTTATTATTGAATTAGAGTTTAAGATGACAAAAAACAAGGAGCAAAAAGAAAACAAATAATTAGGAAAACTTCATGTATTTCTATACATAGACCTAGAATATTGTAGGCCTATTTATAACAGGATTCCTCTATATCTAAAAAGAAAAAGAAATATATATATAAAATATATTTTCCTAATAATAAGATCCCATACTATATGAAAAGAATCAAAAATGGAAATAACTATATTAACATGGTATCACTAACATAAGAATCTAGTTAATACTACAATAAAACTCATTTGAATAGATGTCCTACTTCGTGATCTTCACCTTAAGCTTCACAAACCTTTGATGTTGTGGCGTGACAATTTTTCTGCAGTATACCTATCCATAAATCTAGTCTTTCATGCTCTAGTACCGAGTTAAAAGGTCCAAGAGCTCATGAAAAAGCTAACTTGATATTAGAGCATGATAGACTATATTTGTGGATAGGTACAATGTAGAGAGATTGTTAAATAATGTCAGAGGTTAGAGTTGGAAGGGTATTTCTTTTATTTAAACATCACCATAAGAGATCATGCTTCCAATAAGAGACTTTTATATTGCATACACTTTTCATACCTTAAAATATTGTGGTTGGAGGGTTGCGATTCCCTAAAGCCATTTCCTTGGAGTAAAGGTACTCAAGAGTTCCTTATCAAAACTTGTTTGCAGGTAGAGCGCCCAAAACACAGAGACTTTTTGTCCCTTAAAAAATTGATGTTGTACGGTTGTGATTCCCTAAAGTCGATACCATTACATGTGTTCCCAAAAGCTTGATGATACCAAGACCCTATGCTATGAGAATCTAGAATCGTTTGCAATTTCATAACAACATGGAAATGATATAGTGGCTAGAAATCTATACATCTTTAATTGCCCCAATTTTCTATCTTTTCCTAAAGGAGGACTTCGTGCCCCTAAAATTTGCTTGGTTTTCGTTGAAAATTCTCGAAGTTTGACGTCATTATCTGGCATGCATAATCTCTTACTTTCTCTGATCTCATTTATAATAAGTGAATGTCCAGAAGTTGGATCGTTTTCCCAAGGGGCCTTCCCATCTGGTTTGAAGTACATTGATATTTGGGATTGTAAGAAGCCCTTTGCCAAATGGATGGAATGGGGTCTGGAATATTACTCGTCAATTAGAAATATGTCAATAAGTGGAAATCAGAAGATCCTTCCCAGAGCAAGGTTTGTTGCCCTCCCGTCTGTGTGAGCTTGCCCTCCAAATGAGAGAGGGCTCATATTTTAAAGAATTGTCTCTTAAAAATTGTCCTAAGCTCAAGCACATACCAGAAAAAGGATTGCCTACAACCCTTTCTAGTATTAAGATCTATGGATGCCTTTTTTTGAATAAGCAGTCGCAAAGCAAGAAAGGAAAGAAACAACAAAGATTTCCTAACGTGGGTGGTATAGAGATTGGTGGTAGATATATTCGATGAGAAACAAGCCTTATGTGAATGTCATTTTTTGTTAACATCCACGCCTTGTTTCAAGGGCGACATCAATATATTCGATTTTTATAACTAGGCAATTGCGCTTCTCAACCAGAAATGCATGGAGGTCAGCTAATTTATCCAACCTCTAAATATTTGGTTTAATTTTTCCTCAACTTGTATCTTGTTTATATTGGTTAAATTTATGCCAATAAATTTCTTTCATTTTTAAAAAAACTTATGGAAGTTTTTTTAAGAGAATTGTTGTATATGCTAAAACGTAGAGAATTTTCACACCGTCTTAGCACAATCTTTTTGTTATTATTATTATTTTTTGGGTATGTGCCTATGCACGGACTGCGTATTCTGCATCTTATAGAGTCCTTGAAACATTTAAAATCTTTTTAAGCTCTTGGGTGGGGGGGGGGGATGGCGGTCTCGGGCGGTTCGGGGTTTCTGGGCGATGGGATCTGTAAAAAGAGATCTAGGACAAGGGATCTTCCCTTTTACTTATTATGTTGAAAAATTTTATTGATAAGATGTAAAATCTCTCACTTAGTACTAGAAGATGGTTCTACTATTTGTAATGATGATGCCTTGCGGGAAGCTATCATTACGTATTATCAAAATGTACTTGGAAGTTCCCGTGATAATAATCTTTTCACTAGAAGGTACTCTTCCTTATTCCATGAGAATGTGAATGAATCTACCTGCTTTTGAACGCTCTGATGTGAAGAGAGTTCTTTGGGGTTTTCATGATTTTAAAGCTCCTGGTCCTGATGGTTACAATAGTCTATTTTACAAGAAAGCTTGGTCTATTATTGGGCATGACATAGAAGATGCGGTACTAGATTTTTTCTCATCCAATAAATTATTGAAAGCTATTAATGCTACTTTGTTATGCCTAGTACCTAAAACCCCCAACCTGAGTTGCATGAAGGATTTTCGGCCCATTGCCTGTTGCAATGTGCTATATAAAGTGATCTCAAAGCTACTTGCTGAAAGGATAAGTCTTATTCTCCCTGAAGTGATTAGTCAAAACCAAACTGCTTTTATTAGGGGTCGTCAAATCTCTGAAAATATTATGCTTTGTCAAGAACTGCTTCATAACTATCATAAAGGAGATAAAGGAAAGCGTGTTGCCATTAAGATTGATCTTATGAAAGCTTATGACATGGTTAAATGGGATGCAATATTGGGTGTTCTCCAAGCTATTCATACTCCTCAAACTTTACTTGAGTTGATTAGCCAATGCATCACTACTACTAGATTCTCTGTGAATTTCAATGGTGATCATGTAGGTTATTTTGAGGGCATTAATGGTTTAAGGCAAGGGGATCCTTTATCCCCTTATTTGTTTGTGCTTGTCATGGAGATCCTCAATAGGATAATTATTGAAAAAGTTTCCACCTCTACCTTTAAATATCATTGGAGGTGCAAGGAAGAGAAAATCACCCACCTTTGTTTTGCAGATGACTTATTCTTATTTGCACACGGGGATATTAATTCAGTATTATGTCTCACTGAAGCTTTGGAGGAATTTGCAATACTCACGGGTTTGCAGTATAATCCTAGTAAAAGTCAGATATTTTTTTTCAGGGATCACTGAACAAGAAAAACTTTTGATACTCGATCATACCCCCTTCTCCGAAGGAAGTCTCCCTATTAGGTACCTTGGTGTTCCTCTTATTACAAGAAGGCTTACCTATACTGATTGCAAAGTTTTGACAGAGAAAATCATGACAAGAATTGATGGATGGGGAATGAAACATCTAAGCTATGCAGGAAGATTACAATTGGCAAAATCAGTCCTCACTTCTATCTGTACCTTTTGGATGCAAATGTTCCTTCTCCTAAAACAGACCATTTATGAGATTGAGAAGAAGATAAAGCACTTTCTCTGGGCAGGCCACTCAGAAGATAATAAAACTCATAAGGTTGCTTGGCAAGTTGTTTGTTCACCAAAAAAGGAAGGAGGTCTCGGACTACTAAACCTTAAAATATGGAATAAAGTTTTGTTGGGGCGATCTCTCTGGAATCTCATAAACTGCCCTAATTCATCCTTATGGAGTAAGTTGATTCATAGTACTAAATGCAGGAGAAATTCAATTATGGATCTTGTCATCAAAGGAAATATGGCATGGAGTTGGAGAGGTCTTCTAAAGTTACGACATACTTTAGCCTCTACACTATCCAAACCCTCTTATTGCTGTAAGGAAACGTACAAGGAATTACGTCAAGTGAGCACTGAGGTCGAATGGTATAATTTGATATGTTCAGGAGGAATCAGCAAACATAACTTCATTGGTTGGCTCATATGTAGAGACAAACTACCTACGGCAGCAGTGATCTCTCGTTGGCTCCCCTCAATTGATTTGCATTGTAATTTTTGTGGCTCTCAATATGAAAATAGATCTCACTTGTTCTTTCAGTGCACTTGGACTAACCAGGTTTGGAGAATTATTCTAGCTCAACAAGGCATTCGTAAGGTCATCTACGATTGGGAATCTGAATTGCAATGGATGATTAAAGCAACTAAGGGAAAGGATTTAGCCGCAAAGCTTCTCAAGCTCTCTTTCTTAGCTTGTCTTTATTGTGTATGGTTAGAACGAAATCGTAGACGTTTTCAGAATAAGTCTATTGATATTCCAATGTTGTTAGCTAAAATCAGGAGAGTAGTCCGTGGAAGAGCTTCTTTATTTAGAAACATTAAACTCTCTCAAGCTAATGTTTTGTTGAGTCATAGTTGGAGAATTCCAAATTCTATCTTTTCCTAGATGAATTGTAATGCTGGGGTATGCCCCTAAGCTTATGTATTACTTTATTCTTCGATGAATAAACTCACATATTCATCAAAAAAAAAAAAAAATTTCAACATTCTAACTAAGAAAGATTATAGAGTTTTCTTTTGTTGCAACCAAAAATTACTGTGAAGTTAGTATAGATGCTAGAGAATCTAAGATATCTTTTCCACTATCTATCTTAAATTCTAATGTTGTTTTGCAAGGTCATTTTTCATTGTCAGCCTAGATTCGAAATTTAGAAGCTACTGTCTAACAGTCTCTCCCCTTCCATTCGCGACTTCTCTTTGAGAAAAGCCCTCTGCCAATTGTTTCGTCGGAGTTGGACTTGTATTGCAACTTCCCAACGTTTGTTAAATTCTGGATATATATCAAGACTGAAGAAAGCAAGTGGATGATTTCCCTCGTGAACTTCGTTTTTGACATATGGGTTTGATGACCACAAATTATTTAATCAGTGTTATAGTTGATCTTTCTCGTGGCATTTCTTGGTTTGGCCTCTATTTTTGTAATTCTCATGCATCATCAAACTATAAGAAGCATCACCATCTCCTCCCCTTATATTTTACAGATGGATAAATACCCTCTCTAAAGAAAGCAATGGCAAAGAATGGCTAAACATACTTAATGTGGAATATTGCTATAATACCATTTCTTTGTCTCAAAGGCAAGATAATATTTTTAGGTTCTTAAAATTATTTAATTACTCTTCTCAAATATTTTCGTCTTGCTTGTGGTAGTAAATTTATTAAATTTTTGAATATATATGGTTTTTTAATATAAGGGTATGGATGATGCGCAGGACGAGGCCCCTATTGCCTAGAGAGGGACCAATTAGCCTACACTGTTTTCATATAGCCTTTTTTACCTTTCGTTCTATGTACTTTTTCTTCAAGTTTTAGTAGGAACCCTGTCAGTTTATGTTTGCTGTGGAATCTTAAAATGGATATTGGAACTTGGGTTTCGCTGCTTGCTCATCTTTTCCTTCCCTCTGCTGCTTGAAAGGAAAATGAATGGCCTTTTATTGGTTCTTTACTATTCTTTGTTGCAACCTCCTAATTTATGCTTTTAGCCTCTTTAAGAAAAAGGAATAAAAGAAGATTTATGGTAAAAGTCTAGACAACTATTATTGTAAAAATCAATAAGGAATTGCGAGATAAGATTTCATTAGTCAAAAGAGTAAAACTTATAAATTACAATAAATTTTTGTAATAATTTTAGAAGTTATCAAATGAAAATTTTGAACTTAAATGATGATATTGTAATTAAATAATTTTGTATTTATTTTATGGTGATATATAATTCTTTTATCCTTTTTTTAAAAAAAAAATAAGTGTGATATTTATAAAAGGATTTTTGTCGAAGATATTTAGAATGCAACAAATGATGCAACATTGAGCTCTGCATTGGAACAATTAACTTCGGATGTTGGCCTCTGGTAGGCTTTTTATGCCTTTGTGTCTGGTCCAAATGTTTTAGAGGTTTTGTGTTCCTATGTTTATTTATTTACCATAATCTCAGTACTTGTTATAGTGTATTTATATCACATATTAAGACATGACTGAGCTGCATTATCCATGAAAAAATTTACTATTCATAAGGGACCTAATTAATTACTAGCTTAGGTTTTGATGTTGTTTGCAATAGTGCGTTTAACTTGATGGTTATTATGCACATGACAAAATCTCACATCAAATATGTAATTTCTTGTATTGAAGTTTAAGTAAAGTATCATTTCAACTTTTGAGTTAGTTTTGTGTTCAACTTTTAAGCATTCTAACTATTCTCAATTGTTTCCTATCTTGTTCTATCGACTTGTCTAAATAAATTTATATTTAAAGACTTTCAATGTTTCATTTTCATAATCATTACAGGTCAAAGATACTGAGTTCAAACCGCTTCTCATTTTTATTCTAGGAGTGGACATACAGCTAATCTTAATCTACTAAGTTGGGGTCAATGAAAGACCAAGTGTCGTGCAGACTATCCTAGAACTTCCTTGTGACGATCCACACGGTAACCATCGTATACGTCAACCGTCCATCTAGGAACTCCACCAACCAAAAGTTCAGTCTTCCTTCCGCATTTTTCATTGTTATAACATCCAACGTTTTTCATATTATTACAGCTTGAATTCTAGAAGGCTGCTTCTAATACGGTAGTCTATAATACATATGACTTTTCGACTCTTAAAGCTGTTGCAATTTTGGAGCATGTGGAAGCACATCAAAACCTGTTTACTTTTGGCGCATTTCTTTATGGGTGCTTCTAACTCCATGTTGATGCATACAAATGAGTTTGAAGTCTTTCTAAAGTCTTCTTTGTTTAGCGTCAAGGATCGATACTTGGTCTAATTGCGACATTTCCAGGTAATTTGTCATCTCCGGTCCGTGCGACGACAGATTCGCCGAAAAAGAACAATGATTCTGCTTTCACACCCTCAGCGTCATATAAAATAATCATTAGTAGCCTATAAAAGGCACCACTAACCATTAAGTTTATGCAATATCAAACTAGTGCTTTACCTCCTTCCAAACCATTGCAAACATGGCCTTGAAACCTTTTTCTCTCGTTTCATCGATCCCCCTCCTCCTTCTCCTCCTCTTCTGTCTTCCCCTTTCTGATGCAACTTCACGCAAGTTTCCTGATAAAAAATCCTCACCTTTCGGGTTTCTCAAACATCTCGAGGGATGTCATAAGGGTGATAAGATCAAAGGCCTCCAAGACCTCAAAAAGTACCTCGAACACTTTGGTTACCTAAGCTATAGCCATTCCAAAAATCACTCCCATGCCAATGATGATGAGTTTGATGATTTACTGGAAACAGCCATCAAAAACTACCAACTTAACTACCATCTCAATGCCACCGGTACTTTGGACGCCAATACAGTGTCGAAGATGGCGATGCCCCGTTGCGGCGTGGCGGATATCATCAATGGCACGAATTGGATGCGTAAGGGCAAGAAGCATGACAACCACCACGGCTCATTACACACCGTCTCTCACTATTCTTTCTTCAACGGAAGCCCAAAGTGGCCGTCCTCCAAGTATCACCTCACCTATGGATTCCTCGACGGCACCCCAGATGAAGCCATGAACCCCGTCGCGCAAGCCTTTCAGACATGGGCCTCAAATTCACACTTCACGTTCTCACAGGCTCAACAGGACTCAGAGGCGGATATCAAAATTGGTTTTAAGCGTGGGGATCATGGAGACGGGTCTCCCTTTGATGGCCCTGGCAGAACCTTGGCTCATGCTTTTGCATCTACTGATGGGAGATTCCATTATGACGCAGATGAGTCGTGGAGTGTGGGTGCACTGGCAGATGCATTTGACTTGGAGACAGTTGCCTTGCATGAAATTGGGCACCTTCTCGGACTCGAGCATAGCGAAGTTGAGGAGGCTATCATGTACTCTGGGATCCCTTCAGGAACGATCAAAGGTTTGCATACGGACGATATTCAAGGAATTAAAGCCTTATATAACACCTGAGAATAATGTTGAAGGACTTGGGACTTTTCTTCATTTACCAATGGGAGTACTGCAAAACTGAATAAAGCATTGAAGCTAATTGTCAAATAAACGAGGATGATGCCCAGAATAGGCCCATATTGCCTACAGACGGACCGATTAGCCTACATTGTTCATCGAGCCCTTTTACTTTTCATTCTATGTATTTTTTCTTCAAGTTTTTATTATGAAGCCTGTCAGTTTATGTTTGCTATGGAATCTTAAAATGGATTTTGCTTGTTCGTCATTTCCTTTTCTTTGCTGCTTGAAAGGAAAATGAAGGGCCTTTTATTGTTCCTTCCTGTTCTTTATTACACCCTTCTGAATTTGTGCTTCTAGCTTTCCGAATAAGTGTGATATTTCCAAAGAGGTTATCATCGAACACGTTTAGAACGCAACATTGAGCTCTGCATTGGAACGATGTACTTCGAATGTTGGCCTCGGGGAGGCTTTTTATGCATTTATGTCTGGTCCAAATTTGCTAAGAGATTATGTGTTCATAGATTTATTTACCATCGTCATGTACAAGCCCGTGTCAATACTCGTTACAGTGCTTTCATATCACAGACTCAGACATGACTGACCTGCATTGTCCGTGAAGATAATTGACCTATTCATAAAGGACCTAATCCATGACCTGCTTAGCTTTCGATGTTATCGCAATAGTGCATTTGACTCGATGGTTACCAGCGATTCTCTATCTTGTTCTCTCTACATGTCTAAATAAATTTATAGATTTATATTTTAAAGCTTTCAATATATTTCATTTTTCATAATCATTACATAGTCAAAGACACTAAATTTGCTAAATTAAGGTCAATAAAAGCTTCCTAGCACCTCCTTGTAATGATCCGTGTCGTGACCATGGTATACGTCAACCCTCCATCTAGGAAATCTTCCAATACAAGGGAAAATTGCTTTTGAAAAAAGTATGTCTGGATTTGTATGGAGTTTTTATTTTCAGTGTTCCTTCCGCGTCGTTGCGTGTTGTAACAATCAGCGTTTTCCACACCATCACAGCTTGAATTCTAGGAGGCTGCTTCTAATATGGTCGTCTATAATACATGTGAATTTTCGACTCTTAACGCTATTGCAATTTTGGCGCATTTCTTTCTGGGTGCTTATAATTCCATGTAAATGCATAAAAGTGTGTTTGAAGTAGTCCCACATCATTAGTCTTGGAAAGTTGACTCGCATATGTATTAACATATGGGCAACTAATTCCATGTTATTAAAGAATATATTAAAAATTTTGTTTATAAGTTAATAAGTTTTATTACTTGATGACTTAGAATTTTAAGTTTGATATAAACCATTTTCTATAAAATTTAATATTATATTAGAGCTTAAGCTCTACCTTAACACCTATATAGATATAAATCAAATAATGGTGTGGTGTTGTTTCACATTTTTAGGGATTTCCTTCACACCTCTATAGACTCTTATTGATTTAAACTCACATATTGTCTCACGTAATGCAGTATCATAACGGTTTGATAATTTGATTATTATGGTAAGAGAGTATGTTAAGATGTGAGCAATGAATCCTATAGTGTTAAAAAATATATTAAGAATTTTACTTATAAGATAATATGTTCCATTACTTAATACCTTAAATATGATTTTTTTAATTTATAAAATCTAAGAATATCCAATTGCAACGTGGTCCAATTTTTTTCAACGCGGGGAAGACTGTTCATAACCCCGATGCGTTCAGCCCAGTCCAATCCGATACTCAGTTGCAGTAGACTCTTTCTAAAGTCTCTTTGGTCGGTGTCAAAGATCGATACTTGGTCTCGTTGCGATATTTCCAGGTAAATTGTCATCTCCAGTCTCGTGCAACAACATGTTGGAGATACGCATGTATATTTTCCAATATTGGGCAAATATTTCTTTCCATATTATACGGTCCTCTTTAGGTATTATTTATGTAATTAGGAACGTGAATATTCTTTTTATTTCTTTGTATTATTTCTTTATTTGGTCCGCTTCCTTATTATAAAAGGAACGTGTCTTGTACATCTTTTCTTAAGAAAGTAATATACAACTTTCCCAAACTCCCATGCTTTCGTTCATCCTTAGTTTGTGACACAACAGACTCGCCAAGAAGGAACAATGATTCTGCTTTCACACCCTCATTATAATATAGAATTCTCATTAGTAGCCTATAAAAAGCACCACTAACCATTAAGTTTATGCAACATTAAACAAGTGCTTACCTCCTTCCAAACCATAGCAAACATGGCCTTGAAACCTTTTTCTCTCGTTTCATTGATCCCCATTGTTCGGTGAAATTCTACATGCAAGTGTACATGTCGAACAAGTAATATAATGATAAGTACAGATATCGTCCCACGAAGACTGGTGTTTACTAAACTAATTAATTACTAATGGTGAATAGATCCTAGAGTTTATCTAGCCAACAAAAATAGTAAAACATGAATTTAATAACTAAATTTAATCTAAACTTAATAAACGAAATGTGCTAGAGCTTCTGATTTCACCTAATTACTCAGTACAAATGTTGAGCTTCTGGATCCTCGTTTGGTAGCCCACTATATTGCACGGATTTTTGAAGCATCTTGATGTGCACAGGCTTGACCTCAAAGTTGTTTGCCTGAATTGCAGGCCTTTGAAAGCTTGTTGTGGCATTCCAAAATGATGGTGCATAATCTTTCAACAATTTACGTGTACCATCATTGTTCTCCATCTTTCTTTTCTGCAATAAAACAAAATATTAAAAGTAGAAATAAAATAAAAGCACAAAAGCTAGATTAAACTAAGAAGCTATTCGGTATTAATATTTTTTTTTTTTTTTGATGAATATGTGAGTTTATTCATCGAAGAATAAAAGGTAATACAAGAGCTTAGGGGCATACCCCAGCATTACAATTCATC